>OX246753.1:155961690-157211690 GCA_945910035.1 Brachypalpus laphriformis
TTGTTCGAAACCTGAGTGAAACTCCGGCTCCTTGGTTAAGCAGCAAGTCGTTGTTGCTTTTGATGATCGTCAGCTGGTGATTGAATTGATGAACTATATTGTGAACCAATACGTCAGATTTCATTTTACAGAAGTCATTCATGTCTTTCACTAGTTCCTGAAATCCTTCAAATTCTCTCCAATAATTGGTCATATCATAATAGACAATTATTTTCCAGTCGCTGACTATCAGATTAACGCTACCAATCTTCTCGAAGTAAATCCCTGGTCGGTTTTTGAATGGAGTTATCTCTACTTCCTTGTCGGTGAGTTGTGAGTTAATTGACGGTATGAATGTTGTTGTTGTTAGTGCCACAAGTAACAATATGTTCAGAATGTTTAAACCACAACGGTTAACCTTTCTTGTCTTATTTATGTTGGCTTGATCTGGTTCAATCTCTCGAGGGCTATTCACATTATCTTCGATAGGTAGAGGACAAAGTTTGGTTGTTGGCCTCTTCATGAATTTATTATTGCTAAATACAGTTACAGCGCGAACTTGCTCGTCCTTTCCGGGATGTAATTCTTCTATTTTCCCCAACATCCATTTGGTTGGTGGCAGACGCTCATCCTTGAGCAGTACGATATCCCCCTTTTTAATATTTGACTTCTTTTGCTTCCATTTACCGCGCTGTTGAAGATGAGAGAGGTATTCTGTTGACCAGATCTTCCAAAAGTGTTGGGTCATTCTTTGAATCAATAGCCATCGGGAACGGAGGTTTCGTTCTTGATCTATCATTGGTTCCGGCAAGGAATTGACTGCGGATCCAATAAGGAAATGACCTGGTGTTAATATTGGATTATCATCGATGTCGCTTGTTACCGAGACGAGTGGACGCGAGTTCAAACACGCTTCTATTTGAGTGAGTAGTGTTGTTAGCTCCTCAAATGTAAGTGTAGTATCACCGATTATTCTCTTTAAATGATACTTTACTGATTTTACGCCGGCTTCCCAAAGTCCTCCAAAATGTGGTGACGCTGGTGGAATAAAGTGCCATTGGATACCATCCACCACAAGTTTTTTGGATGCATCTGCTACCGACTGTTTGATTGCTTGCTTCATCTGGCTTACGATTTCCTTGTTTGCTCCGACGAAGTTGGTGCCATTATCGCTATAGAAGTGTGCACACATTCCTCTTCTAGATGTAAAACGCCTTACAGCTGCTATGAAGGCTGCGGAGCTGAGATCGCTTACCAGTTCGATGTGAACTGCCTTAGTCGCTAAACAGACAAATATTGCGATGTACCCTTTTGTTGTTCGGTTTCCTCGTCCTCTGGCTATCAACATCTGAATGGGGCCAGCGTAATCTATCCCAGTATGTGTAAATGGCCTTGATGGAGTTACTCTTGCGGCTGGCAGCATTCCCATTATTTGAGTCTTTGCTTGCGTATTGAACCGATGACATCTTACGCAGTTATGTATGACCTGACGTACCACACGTTTTCCTTGAATGATCCAGTAAGATTGTCGCAATGTTGACAATGTTAGTCGAAGTCCACCATGTAACATGCGTTTGTGTGTGTTTTCGATTAACAATTTGGTAAACTTGTCGTTGTGAGGTAGAATACACGGGTGTTTTTCTGTATCTGATAGGGTTGAATGCTCCAGACGTCCTCCCACTACCAGAAGATTGTCTTTATCTAAGTATGGGTTTAATGACAGAAGTTTGCTTTTTTTGTTAAGGTTTTTTCCAGCTCTAAGGCATGCCAACTCTTCGGAGTAAACTTTTTCTTGAATGGTGCGTATAATAGCCTTGCGTGTATCTTCTATTTCGCTCACAATTAGTTCTCTTGTTTTTCTCGAATTTGGAGCTCTGCAATTTGCTATAAATCTTCTACAGTAAGCAACTACTGTTATTAATCTGTTATAACAAGAGAACCTTTCGGCAATGTCGTAAGGTTTGGACACCGATATTGTCAATACTTCTTTAGCTTCAGGAACCGTTGTTGAATGTACTTCTTGCGTCGGCCAATATGTTGAATCATGTTGTAGCCACTCGGGACCATGCCACCATAATGAGTTATTTTTTATTTGTCCTGGTAAGCAACCCCTGGAAGCAGAGTCAGCGGGATTATCTGATGAGCGTATGTGCCTCCAGGAACTTGGCTTCGTTGCTTCCTGTATCTCCGATACCCTGTTCGCAACAAATGTCTTCCAGGTTGATGGACATTTTTGAATCCAGGCCAATGTTATTGTGGAATCTGTCCAGGCAAATACGTTGCCTACTTGTGCGCCGTATGTCCGCATTGTTTCTGTCAAAATCTTTGATAGTAAATGAGCTCCACAAAGCTCAAGCTTGGGAAGAGGAAGCTTCTTCCGAATTGGTGCCACTTTTCTTTTTGCTGTCAACATCGTTGTTGCATACGATCCGTTCTGCAAAGCTACTCTGGAGTACACCACTGCTGCGTATGCAGCTTCTGAGGCATCACAGAATCCATGAAGCTCAAACTTTTGGCATTTCGTAATTTCCATCCATCTCGGAATTCTGATGTCTTCGACTGCCACCAGATTATCTCGCAAGCGGTTCCATTGATTTTGCAGATCAACTGTAAGTGGTTCATCCCAGTTAACCTCTGATTTCCAGATTTGCTGCATCAAGATTTTTGCGCTTACAGTAATCGGTGCCAACCAACCTAGTGGGTCATACAACTTGGCTATTTCAGAGAGAGTTTGGCGCTTTGTGAGTGCTTGGCCTTGTTTTGTATTTCCACCGATGCGAACTTTAAACTGGAACGTGTCACTCATAGGGCTCCAATGAATCCCCAATGTCTTAATTGTTTCTTCTTTCATGATGCTTATGTCTTTCTGACTCCTCGACTCGGGTGGAATGCCCTTTAGTAGCCTATTGTCGTTAGCAGCCCATTTTCGAAGATGAAACCCTGCTCCTCTTAGCATAGTAGTAAGTTGCCTTTTTGCTTCTGTACATTCGGTTATTGTTTCGCATCCGGACATCACATCATCAACATAAAAATCGTGTTTCACAATCTCTGATGCAACTGGATAATTCTCTTGTTCATCTACAGCAAGTTGCTGCAGAGTTTTAACTGCCAAGTATGGAGCTGAAGCTGTCCCATAAGTTACTGTAGTAAGTTTATACTCCTTTATGGGTTGGTTGGTGGAGCTTCGCCATAAAATTCGCTGATAATCCTGATGTTCATCATTCAGCTTAATTTGACGATACATTTTTTCTATGTCTGAAGTAAAGACATATTTATGTCTCCGCCAACGCATCAAAATAGTTGTGATATCTTCCTGGAGCTTGGGGCCCACCAGCATTAATTGATTTAAGCTAACCCCGGTCGAAGTTTTGGCTGATCCATCGAATACTACTCGTACCTTTGTTGTAGTACTCTCGGGTTTGAGAACAGCGTGATGGGGCATGTAGTAAATAGTGTTTTGTGGCTTGTTGCTTAAAGTTGCCTCTACCATGTGTCCTAATTCCAAAAATTCATTAATAACCTTTGTGTACTCCGTTTTCAGTTGCAGATTCCTGTTGAGTTGGGTTTCAAGCTGACGAAATCTTGCAATGGCTCTGTTTTTGGACTCTCCTAATCTCGATGACTGCATTGCCTCTTCGTTGAATGGGATGTTCACTACTTATCTACCATCATATTCTCGGTAATGCGTTCTTCCATAAATCTGTTCACATTCTTTATCACCTGGTTTTTGATATCTCGGTTGAGCGACTTCCTCCAGCTCCCAAAACCTTTCAAGCTGACGATCCAGCATATGTTACTCGTACCAACCAACCAAAATCTATCTACCCGAAACGTTTCACATGATTGCAAAAGTTCGTGCCCGATTTAAAAATAAAACACAAGCGGTTACATTTTAAGCAAAACAGTTTTATTAATCAATAATATAGCCCCCCTCATTTTCTACAACTATCTCCCAACGTTTCATAATCTTGCGGATTTCGTTTTCATAGATACAAAAAAAAAATACAAATATTTGGCGCAACAGCTCTTTAAAGTGCCAGGGCCCAGCTTCTCTCAACTACTCATGTTGTGTGCGTTATATTTTTTCACATGAATGGAAGGGACCTACAGTTTAATGCCGAATCCGAACGGCGATTTGAGAAGCTTTTTCGTGACAACAATACTCTCGGATGCTTGTCAGACGCTCGCGAGAGGTGGGACAGTGAAAAAACTTTTAGGTTTTTTACTGGGATTCGAACTTGGAACCTCATGCGTAGTGATCCGACACACTAACCACTTACGCCACGGCGCCTTCATAGATACTGCCTGGTTTTCCTTCAAAAAACGTCGTAAGGTAGTTTTCGACAGCTTCCACGGAACCAAATTTGTTACCATTCAAACCATTCTGAAGAGACCGAAATAGATAAAAATCTGGAGGAGCAAGGTCTGAAGAATACGGTGAGTGCTGAAGGTTTTCCCATTTTAACTACTTCAATGTTTGCAGCATCTGTTGGGCGACATGCGGACTGGCGTTATCATGCTGGAAGATGATGCTTTTTCGATTGGCTAAAACCGGACGATTTTCAGGAACTTACTCATTGAGCTTAGAGAGTTTGTCACCTTATTTATTCGCAATGATTGGTTCGACAGGTGAAAGCAGCTCGAAGAAAGTGATTCCCTTAAAATCCTACATTGAACAGAAGTCAGCTTTTTCTATGGGTTCTGCACCTTCATCTGCTTGTTTCCAGCTCTTTTTTTGTGCGCTGTTGTACAGGATCCATTTTTCATCGCTTGTTATGACACAATCTAAAAACGGTTCTTTTTCATGGCGCACTAGCAGAGATATTGCTATATTATAGAGATAAACGTAAATAAATAAATAAATATTTGGCGCAACAGCTCTTTAAAGTGCCAGGGCCTAGCTTCTCGCAACCACTCATGTTGTGTGCGTTATATTTTTCACATGAATGGAAGGGACCTACAGTTTAATGCCGAATCCGAACGGCGATTTGAGAAACTTTTTCTTGACTACAATACTCTCGGATGTTTGTCAGACGCTCGCGAGAGGTGGGACCGTGAAAAAACTTTTTGGTATTTTCTGGGATTCGAACTTGGAACCTATACGTGGAGATATACGTGGTTCAGTTTATTTTTTTCCATCAAGAATGCGGTACCCACGTCTCGAGTTTCTTTAAATGACGAAATGCTGATGAACGGTCAATATAAAGCCTCTCAGTTCTTCAGTTGAAATCCTTGAATTCTTTTCCACTAAGGCACGCACAATATTGTTATCAATGCCAGAAGGCCGTCCAGAAAGGGGTTGATCGTCCAAGTTAATATCACCGTTCCGAAATCTATCAAACCACCTTTCATCTGTCCTTATAGAAGGAACACGATCCGAATAAACGCTCTGAACGTTTTTTTGTTGAACTTCCAACACTCGCTTTTTTTCGAAACTCGTATAGCATTACATGGCAATAGTGTAAGTTTAATTCTCTATTTCAGATTTTTTTTTTACGCACAAATTAACTTAGCTCAACAGGGTCTAGCGATAAAATGACTTATGATGCCACAACCTATTAGGTGGTATTCAACAAGTCAAAAAAAAAAAAATAATAATAATAGGCGTCATACAGCAAACTTTCCACAACCTATGAAGACTTTGCAATCATCTGATAGAACAGAATACCACGGTTGAAAACATTAACTTGGAGTTGATCAAGGAGTAAATATTGTACAAATCCCGCAAACTTCACCTTCGTGAAGATTCGACGCCCTAGTAAACCGCTGCTACTACGGTTTAGCAAAACAGCTGGACTCAAAACTCCTTACTCGACGGACTAAATTAATGCTCTACTGATCGCTTATTTTACCAGTCCTACTATATGGCATCGAGTGCTGAATGATAAGTAAGAAAACTGAGCTAATATTGAACATTTTTGAGAAAAAAAAAGTACTTCCTCTGATAAGGTCCGGTGTGCGAGGAAAGCGATTTAACCGCGAACTCCATAATCTATACCATGATGTGGATGTAGTCCAAAACCTAAGATACGTGGACTATATTGGCTCGGCCACATCGGGCGAATGAACAACAATGATCCAGCCAAGAGAATCTTTGAATCACAGCTCCCAAGTTTGAGAATACGAAATCCACCGAACCTTCGGTAGGAAGACGAAGTATTCGCGGATGCATTTAAAATTCTGTCTTGTCTGACATCCCAACGCTCATTTACAATGACATTCCAGCTGTCAGCTCCTTAGACAAAGCCAATCTGCTTGCTGCTCACTTTGCAGCGAACTCCACCATGCCAGATAGTGCTTTGTCTCCACCTGTACTTAAGGTCTTAGAATTTTCCATGGGACAAGTCCACTTTCGCACTCGTACAGTTGCAGGAGTACTCAAAGGTCTTAACATACACAAATCCACTGGTCCAGATGGTATTTCCCTCATAGTTCTGAAGAGGTGCTCTTCCACGCTGGCAAAACCTCTGCGTAAGCCTTTCTGTCTGTCCTACTATTCTGGGCTCTTTCCGAGAAGATGGAAAACAGCATTTGTCCAGCCCGTCCCTAAAAAAGGCGAATCTGCCTCTCCGTCCAATTACCAACCCATTGCACTTACGTCCCTTCTTTCCAAGGTCATGGAAACGCTGATAAATTGTCAGCTTATGAAATATCTTGATTCACGAGAACTCCTCAATGACCGGCAATTTGATTTTCGTAGCAACAGGTCCACTGGTGATTTGATGGCATATCTCATCGAGGAGTGGACCCAATCTTTCCATCACTTCGGCGAAACAAAGATGGTTGCGCTCGTTATTTATAAGGCATTTGACAGAGTTTGGAATCAGGCTCTTTTGTCGAAAATGCGTGCATATGGTATCGATGGGTCTCTTGCTCAACGGATTAGACATTACCTTTCAGGCCGTTCAATACGGGGTGTCTTGGACGTTGAAGCCGTTCTGCAATTCACCATATAAATGCTGGTGTTCCCCAGGGCTCCGTTTTGTCTCCGACTCTCTTCCTCATTTTTATAAATCACCTCTTGTCTGCTACTTCTAATCTAATCCATTTCTTCGTTGATGACAGTACTCTCCGTTTTTCATATTCGTTCCCTAACTCACGTCCCTGCTCTTCGGCCGTAGAAGAGGAATGACAACGTATGTAAAACACATTAAATTCCTACCTCGACAGCATAACCAAATGGGGTCCGATCAATAGAGTGGAATTTAATGCATCCAAAACACAATGCTGTCTTCTGTCTATCAAGCGAAACGAAGACCCCCAACCATTATCCTTGAACAGTATTTGCATCGCTGAATCCAAAATCTTGCCAGTGCATCAATAACCGTCTTCGATGGAACGATCACATATTCGAAGTCGCCAAAAATGCTGCAAAATGTCTAGGATTCCTTAAGCGGTGCAAAAAATATTTTACCCCGTCTGATCTGGCCTCCATCTATAAGGCATTCATCCGCCCAAAGCTGGAATATAACGCCCACATCTGGTCTGGTGCAGTCAAGATCGTTCTGCACATTCTAGATAGGGTACAGAATCGCGCGTTAAAAGTGATAAGTGATAGAGACATCGTGAACTCCATAGTCTCACTTGAACATCGTAGAAATGTCTCGTGTCTTTCTCTTTTTCATCGCTTTTTTTTATAAAAACTGCTCCAGCAAAATAGTAAGTTGCATTCCCCCCTACAAAACTTCGCCCGCAATACGCGCCACGCTTCGAATGCACATCAGTTCACCCTCAAGCCCAACTTCGGACGGACTGTCAAATATAGGGATTCGTTTATAAGCCGAACAACACGTTTGTGGAACAAACCACCAGCCTCTGTATTTCCTAATCATTACAACCTTCATACATTTAGAACCAACGCAAACCGACATCCCCTCTGTCTCTTTCCCCCCCTTTTGCCATCCGCCAGTGCCCTGAGAACCAGTATAAGGGTATTGATAATCCCTTTGGCATGTGCAAATTATTTATAAACAGTCTTCCAGCATACGGCTTGTGGTATATCATGTGTTGCAAGAGGTTTGAAAAGTTGAACAAATGAAATGAACTGCAAGACAAACCAAAGTCATCATCTTACTTACTTACTTAGGTGGCGCTACAGTTCGGGGTGAACCTGGGCCTCAACCAACAAGCCTCTCCATTTAGCTCGATCTTTAGCTAATTGCCTCCAGTTGCGCACTCCAAGTTGGTCGAGGTCCCCTTGAACTTGTGCGCGCCACCTACGGCGATGATTCCCTCTACTGCGTCGTCCCTCGGGATTAGATTCGAAAACTCTGCGGACCGGAGCGTTGGTGTCCATTCGCTCTACATGTCCTAGCCATCTCAGACGTCCAATACGAAGTTTTTTGACTAGGTCGATGTCGCTGTACAGCTCGTATAGTTCGTGATTGAATCTTCTCCTCCAAAACCCGTCAACACAAACGGGATCAAAAATCTTACGAAGAATTTTTCTCTCGAAGTGACCAAGGACATCTTCATCCTCTTTTAATAAAGTACATGTTTCAGCGCCGTAAAGCAGGACTGGGATGATCAAGGTCTTATATCGAGTCTCCTTAGTTGTTCGAGATAGGGCTTTACTGTTGAACTACCTTATAAGCCCCAAAAAACAGCGATTGGTAAGAGTTATTCTTCGATTGATTTCTGCGCTGATCTTGTTTGCAGAATTTATAGCAGAGCCAAGGTAGACCAAGTCCCTTACTACCTCGAAGTTATAGCTGCCCACTCTGACGTTTTGTCCAATTCGTCGGTGTTGGTTTTCCCTTCTTGTTGACAGCATATACTTGGTTTTGCCCTCGTTTATCGCTAAACCCATTTTGGCCGCTTCCGCCTTAATGCTTGCAAACGCACCGGTGACAGCCCACTGAGTTCTTCCGATAATGTCTATATCGTTGGCGTATGCAAGCAGTTGTATAGACTTATAATAGATTGTGCCTCCGGTGTTGTCTTGTGAGTTCCGCACAATCCGTTCAAGTACAATGTTAAAGAAGTCACATGACAGCGCGTCACCTTGTCTGAAACCATTTTTGACATCAAAGGTCTCTGTGAGGTCATTACCGACCTTGATGGAGCAGCGAGCGTTCTCCATCGTCAGCCTGCACAGACGAACAAGTTTGGCAGGGATGTCAAAACTAGAAATGGCTCTAAAAAGCTCTTCTCTATAGACGCTGTCATAGGCGGCCTTGAAATCGATAAAGAGGTGGTATCGATTTCTTGGGTTTTCTCCAGGATCTGCCGAAATGTGAAGATTTGATCGATGGTGGACTCTAGTGGCCTGAAACCGCACTGATAGGGTCCGATCAGGATATTGATAAAAGGTTTCAGGCGTTCACACAATATCGCAGAAAAGATCTTATATGCGATGTTGAGGAGACTGATACCTCTATAATTGGCGCAGTTGAGGGGGTCTTCTTTCTTGCGGATAGGGCAAACAATGCTGAGATTCCATTCATCAGGCATACACTCGTCTGACCACCAATTCATCACCAGCTTGAAAGATTCGGTCGGTAAGCCGTCAGGTCCAGCAGCTTTGTTGGATTTCAGTTAGGATATTGCTATCCTCACTTCGTTTTGGTCAGGTGGACGGAAATTTTGACTATCATCGTCTATGTTGAATGGTTCATTCTGCCTGACCGCGGTATGTTGGTCTTCGTCGCCGTTATGCAGTCTGCAGAAGTAGTTTTTCCATATTCTCAGCAGGAAAAGGATTCCATTTTCATTTCTATAGGTGTCTGTACGGATATTGCTTCTCTGACACGTTCCTTTTACCTCATGGTAAAACTTCTGTACATTGTTCCTGGAGTATAAACTCGCGATATTCTCAAACGCGCGCTTCTTATGCTCTTTCTTCTTCTTTTGGAGAAGCCGATGTTCTTCCCGTCTCTTTTGCTCGTAGAGCTCACGAGCAGTTCTCGTTTTCCTTTGCAGCGCCGCTTTGTATGCCTCTGTTTTGCTGCATGTACTCGCCGACATTCTTCGTCAAACCAGGGGTTTCACGGTGGTGGTCGAGCGAGACCCAGCACATCAGTGGCGGCGTTTCTGATGGCATGTTGGCAGCGTTGCCACTGGTCTTCGGCACTTGATGCTGGCGGCATAGAGGTGATTGAGAGATTTCGGGATACGCGTTCAGCGAAGAGTCTGGCGGTCTCTTGCGATTGTAGCTTTTCGACGTTAAATTTTCTAACAGTGATTCTTCTTTGTTACTCAGATCGGGATATCCGCATTCGTACCTTGGCTATCATAAGGTAATGATCCGAGTCTATGTTGGCCGCTCGGAAGGTGCGGACATCCAGAATACTGGAGGCATACCTTGCGTCGATCGCAATATGATCAATTTGATTGATCGTTACATGATCATTGGACCGCCATGTCTGCTTATGAATACCGAGATGAGGAAACCATGTGCTTGCTATGGTGACTGTTCGCTCCACAGCGAAATCAATTAGTCTTAGTCCGTTATCAGACGTGATGTCGTGTAGGCTATGCTTACCGACTGCCCTACCAAAGACGTCCTCCTTTCCTATTTTGGCGTTAAAATCTCCCAATACGATTTTAACGTCGTATTTAGGACATTGCTCGTATGTTTTGTCGAGGAGCTCGTAGAAACACTCTTTGGTGGCAGGGTCCTTTTCTTCCGTGTCAGTCATCATCAGAATCCTCTTGAATTCTGATTTGTAGTAAACAATCCGATCGAAATGTTTTACAACTGTGGCTAACTTTTTGAGTATGGGTGAGTGACAAAGAATTCCCCAGAATGTACCCCAGATTTATAAATAGCTTTTTTCACCATCTCCGCTAAAGCTAAATTAAAGATATGAGTTCTTGTTTATCTCGGTTAGTGCCACCTAAACACGAAGTTTAGGAGCTCACATACGCAATCTTATCTGCCATACAGTCTTATTTTTGCCTTTTTGAACTGACTTCCGAGGAATTTTATTATTTAAGCAAAATTTTGCATATGTAGACAATCATTCATTTTTCAAAAGTTGTGTTCCGAAGGTCGTAAGCTATGGACAAAGTTATAATTGTCGCAATTTTATTCGCATTCTTTGCGTTCGACACGGTTGAGGCTTGTAAGCCGGCTACATGTGTAAAGAAAACTCTCCACGGACAGGTGATAGAGGAGTGCACCTGTCCCTCAGGTCAGATTATGGCACTAAGCAATGAAAATAAATACCAGTGAGTTCGAAGTTTATCAATGGCATATAAGTGCAAACCAATTAATTTGGAATTTTCTTCTTGGCAGCTGCTTTGATCCTTGCAGCGCATGCCCCAATGGTTTTTGTCATGAGAACCAATGTCACTGTTTTCCGCATCACAACCGAGATCGCTATGGTGTTTGTGAAGCGGTAAGGACTGTGCCAATGGCTGGTGCTCATCTCCGTTTCAGTGCACTTGCCATTCTGGCTGCGCGGGATCAAAGTGCGAACCGGTTTGTTATGGTGGCTGTCAAAACGGATATTGTTCGCGACCAGGTCAATGCTCTTGCAATCCCGGGTACCGTCTTATATCGGCGAACAAATGTGATCCAATATGTTCTAATGGATGTCAAAATGGATACTGTAGCGGTCCGCAGAAGTGTACGTGCAATGCGGGCTTCATCAAGTCAACCGACAGCATCTGCGTTCCAGATTGCAATGGAGGTTGTACAAATGGATATTGTTCATCGCCCGGAATTTGTTCCTGCAATCCGGGCTACAGTCTGAAGACAACCAAGCGGTGTGATCCAATTTGTGATGCTGGGTGCATAAATGGAATTTGTACAGCACCCGGATTGTGTACCTGTAATGTGGGTTATGTAAAGTCTTGGGGTAATACATGTAATCCCGTGTGTCCTGAAAGTTGTCCCAATGGAAAGTGTACAGCTCCTGGAGTATGTTCGTGCAATGAGAGATATAAAAAATCTGAGAATGGTTTCTGTGAACCAATTTGTTCTAAAGGCTGCCTTAATGGGGTTTGCGTTGCTCCGGAAAAGTGTTCCTGTGACAATGGTTATGCTGAGTCTTCACGCGGATTGTGTGAACCGGTTTGCTCAAATAATTGCATCAACGGTGTGTGTACTGCTCCGGAATACTGCTCTTGCAATCAAGGTTATGTGGAGTTAGCAAATGGAGCTTGTGGTCCATATTGTCAAAATAAGTGTCAAAACGGATTTTGTTCATCTCCTGAAGAGTGCACGTGCAACGAAGGATTTACTAAGTCCCCCACTGGCAATTGTCTGCCAAATTGTGCAAATGCATGTCTGAATGGCGTATGCACAGGCCCTAGTACGTGTATATGCAATCAAGGATACCAGAAGTCTGTAAATGATATTTGCGAACCGGTATGCAGTAGTGGCTGTCCCAATGGAGTTTGCTCAGGACCCAATAAATGCTTATGTAACCAGGGTATGCACTGTCTTCTAATGGAATCTGTACACCGAATTGTATCACAGGCTGCCCAAATGGAAAGTGCACCGCACCAGAAATATGCTCTTGTAATGACGATTATGTAAAGACGGCAGCCGGCACATGCGTGCCAGTTTACTCATACACAGTCAAAGGTGATGATGACTCAGATATATTGGAATATTAATAATAGAAAACTGTTTTAATTAATAAAGAACTAATAAATATATGTTAATGCTTCATTATGCCTTGCGTATACCGTACTTCTCAAGCCTCCGAGACTAAAATAAATGACAGAACCGGTCGAGTGCTTTGATTATGAAGTTTTCTGTCCGAAATGCAAATGTGGGAATCGATGTCGACTTTGGAATGAATGACTCATCATAACGTTAGAGCATACTGGCACATCGAACCACAATGTGGTTAAAAATTGACAAATAAAAGTGAGAGTTATTTTTTCACGACGGACGCTCGTGTCACGTATGCCAGGGTGGTTGGTTTAGTAGATCCTCAAGTCTTTTCCCGGGGTTTTCGCTGTCTTGCACTCACCTATGCACTTAAGGTTCCCAATTATAAAATTACAATCAGTATTCTGTTGACTATAAAAATCTTCCTTTTCTTCCTTTGATGCTGATTACATTGGACCCTTATAGCATGGATAGTACTGTACTTTTGTTCTCAGTCCGGTCGTTAGTATCCCATCATTTAATGTAAAAGTGAAGTACTAAGACTGGAATTAAAACGGAACTTATCCGCTGCCAAAACCTTGCATTACTTCGTCCAAGATCTTCAGTGCAGTTTAAGCAAAATATTTTTTTTCTCTCAAAATCGTCAAACTGCATTCATATTCTTTACTAATAATCTATTATTTATTACATATACTTATGAACAAATTTAAAAATGAGGCACTAGATAGGTATTCTTTAACACATCCTATGTATTAATTATCACTACATTTCCCGTCCCTCGAAGTATTCCCTCGTTTAAACTAAGCTCGCCCTTTGTATATCCATTTTGCTCGCTAGCCAGTTGATAACTATTATCTGCTAAAGGATTATTGTTGGAAAAGATATACCGTTCATCTGAAAAGTAAAATATTTGAGAATAAAACTCTTTAGAATCCGTTGCATAAGCGCACTTACTTTCATTACTAATGCGTTTCGCTTCGAATTTCATAATAAAGTAAAAACTGATAACTATTGCCGCAGCTGCTGGGGGTATACACAGAAGATACCATAACCAGCTATGAGTTCCTCCTTCCACTGGTATACCGGAAATGCATCGATAGAATTCATCTTTATGCAAAACAGTACCGTTATCACAATGGCACTGATTATAGCCAGCACAAATTCCACGAATGCAGCCATCAGTTTTCCCATTACACATCGGTTTACACTGAAGTGACTCGTTATCAGTTGTGTATCCATCTTCACACTCGCACTTATTCGGTGCAATACACCGACTATTTACACAGGTCATGGAACAAATGGGTTGACAATTTCCTTGGACTAAGTTATAGCCACTAGGGCAAACACAAAAGGTGTTCAGACGGCATTCTCCTCGAAGGCATGGTCCACACTCCCTTGCATTTGCAGAGGCTTCGTTTTCATCAATTGGCAATTCCATGTGCCTTGCAGTGGTCGATGGTTGAATAACAGCACTTTCATCTAACACACAGGTTCCGAGTTCTGAATGCATATAGCCTTCATCACAAGCGCAGGTATTTTCGAGATAACATATGCCATGTCCACAGGGAGGATCACAGATAGGCTCTTTGGAATTGAATAATACATTTCTCTTAGTTGGAGATTCAACGAATCTTATAGTGGTCGATGGTTGAGTTACAGCACTTTCGTCTAGCACACAAGTCCCAAGCTCTGAATGTATATAGTCCTCATCACAGGCGCATGTATTTTCAAGAAAACATATGCCATGTCCACAGGGAGGATCACAGATAGGCTCGTTGGAATTGAATAATTCATTTCTCTCAGTTGGCCATTTGATGAATCCTACCTTGTCCAGGAATTCAGTTGCATCACTTTCATCTACCACGCAAGTTCCAAGGTTTGTTTGCTTATAGCCAGGATCACAAGAACATATATTGGGAGAAGTACAATTACCATGACCACAAGCAGGTTGGCAAATCGGCACGCATTCCGGTGGCATGACAATAGGTTCACCGATATTTTGATAGCCTTCACAGCACACTTCTATAATAGTTGTGTAGGTTGCCTCCTAAACACAGTAAGAGAGAGAAATAAAGGAATGAATCGGAAATTTGTTTTTAAATGATTTTGAATAGTCTTACCTCTTTAGTCAACCTTTGTGTGTCCGGGTTTTGTTTATGTTTATCATACCGAACCACTATTTGCTTAGTGCATATCTGTCCTGAACCCGCCTTAAACAGACTTACGGCTATCACCCATAGTATAAATTGACAAATTATGTTCGACATTGTGTTTCGCCTTTCGCGAGAGCGTGAAATCAACTGTCGCGTGCGGAAGAGTTTCACAACTTTTCAGGGCTACTGCTGGCGTTGCCGATGTGACGCGAGTACTTATCGTACTTTTACATTTCAACAACACCGTGTAGTGATGTGATAAACGTTCTTACACAGTCGCTGTACAGATTTATGATTTTTCTTCTTTCAGCAAGTTGTAAACCTAAATCTATTGCAAATGCTGGCAAGCACTTTTCACGATGGTTAAACAAATCACGTTTTAGATTTAAGTCTACCTTCCCAGGATATCCAACTTTAAATTCATATACGTACATATGTACATATTGTGTACACACATCTCAATAAAAGTGCTTCCGCATTTTTAGCATCGCACATATACGACGCTAGCTGATTTCTCCCGCTTCCCTGAGTCCTTTATTATGCGTTTTAATGTACACTTCTTTAGAGCACTCTCCGTTCTTTGAAACATACAAGCATTCGCCTCTGACTTAACCCACTCACGTTTGTGTTCCCCCAAAGCTGCAATATACATATGTTAAGTCGTTATGCTCCTTTTTACGTTGAGAATCAGCTGGTCTCCCAGATAATGAACGCTTTTTTTCACGGCATGTTAGTAACTGCAATAGTGGCCATATAAAGACACAGTGTTTCAACATGATAGCTAATCGTCAGTGACTCGGGATTGTTTATGATTTTTCTTTCGTGGTTCTAGAAAGCATAGATTAATGACTGATGTCTGAAACTCTTGACCGATTAACATGCTAATCAGATAATTTAATTGTACGCAGATTGGCTGAGCCTTTTTTAAGTTAGTTAGTTTTAAAGGACATACAACAACAGATAAATGTGTTCAGAAGGCAAAAAAAAAAAAAAAGAATTTGGATTAAAAATATATTTCTGGTCCCTCTTCCTTTCAAGACAAATCAAGATTTCGTTTAACCACTTAGTTCTTTTTGCGGACAAACTTGACATACTCACTTTACTTAGATCCTTTAGCCCCTCGGGGGGCGATTGTTTTACCTACTGCTAGGATAGCGGTGTCATAGGCAAATGTAGCAAGGATAGTGCCATCTTCATTAGGTATATCACGAGTATATAACAAATAGAGAAGCGGCCGAAGAACGCTTCCTTGCGGTACGCCGGGCGAAATTTCTTTGAGCTGCGAGTATTCGATTCCATGTCTAACACGAATGAGTGTATTCCCGAGATATGATTCTAGAATATCGTATAAGCATTTTGGATGGCAAACGACTAACAAAGGCCTCGTAGGGGCAGCATCTCCCGATAGGTGCTGGTCCGCTAAGTAACGAGTAGGAGCCACTGCAGCCGAAAACCTAGCAGCTCTGTTAGTAAGCCCTACTCCCACCTCCTCGTGGTGCCATCTGGGAATTTCTTCGGAAATTGCTAACGGGAGAGGACGAATGGCGAGCTTCCTGCGCCAAAAAACAGGATAAGTGTCGGTTGGTCTGTGGCCCAGCGAGCCGCAACCGTAAAACAAACTATTGCTCCGAAACGGAAACATACGCCTCGGATACGGACTGATCATTTGTTGACGACCTTTGGCTATCGGACACGGACAACGATCGGATTCTGGAACGTTAAGACCCTCCTGGACTCACTCAAGGAAGGGCCTTATAACGCCAGATTCCTCCAATTGGAGCGCGAATTCGCACGGTATAAAATCGACATCTTAGGGCTGAGCGAGATAAGATGGTACGATGCTGGGGAATACATCTCCCCAACAAAAAGCACTGTCATGCTCTACTCTGGTAAACCAGCTGGAAGTGCACGGAGTTCTGGCATAGGACTCATGCTAACTCCAGCAGCACGTAGTGGCCTCATATCCTGGAAACCCCATAGTGACCGGATATTGACGGCTAGGTTCCAGAGTAGAGTTAGAAAAATTACCATCATACAGTGTTATGCTCCGACTCTAGACGCGACTGAGGATGAAAAGGATAATTTTTATAGCCACTTAGGTGCCGCCTACAACCAAACGCCTAATGGAGACATCGTAATGGTAATGGGAGATCTCAATGCCAAGGTGGGTAGCGACAACACCATGCTTAAGCACGTGATGGGAGTTCACGGCGTGGGAGACCGTAATGACAATGGTGAGCGGTTTGTGAACTTCTGCAATACCAACCGCCTAGTCATCGGAGGTACGCTGTTTAAGCATAACACCTGCCATAAGATCAGTTGGGTCTCTACTGATAGGCAACGAACATCCAACCAGATCGACCACATTGCGATCAGTCGCCGCTTTAGAAATTGTCTCCTGGACGTCCGAAACAGACGTGGAGCTGACGTCGGACAAGAACGAGATCACCATCTTATGGTAGCTCATTTACGCCTTCGTACTGCATCCGTCAACAGCAACCGCTCAAACCTGCTTAACATCACCAGGTTTAATATCGACAGGCTCAAGGTTCCCCAAGTGCGCCAACAGTTCAGGGACCATCTTGCCTTAGAAGCAGAAGCAATCAGCAGCATAGAGAATATGGATGACCACTGGAGTGCTGTGAAAAATGCTTTTGCGACTGGGGCACGCACTTATGTCGGTAAAAAGCAGAAACACCACCGCACATGGCTTTCTACAGACACCTGGAGACGGATCGATGAGCGTACAGCAATCAAGGCTCGGATTGCAGCGGCCTCAGCAGTAGAGAGAACCGAGCTTCAAGCCCAATACCGTGCGAAGAAGAAAGAAGTGCAGCGTAGTGTGAGACGTGACAAGCGTCAACATGTCAACTCACTGGCCTCAAGGGCTGAAGAAGCAGCGAGTAGGTGCGACAGTAGGACTGTTTACAACATCACTAAGGAGCTCATTGGTGGTCGAAACTCCAAACAACATCCAGTGAAGAGTCTAGACGGTGACCTTCTGATTTCGGATGAGGATCAGCTCACTAGATGGAGAGAACATTTTGCTGCAGTGCTAAATCACTTAGACGACGGCGGTATGATCTTGAATTCGAATGAGCAGTTCGAAGCAACAAATTCCCGAATTCGCACCGTACCTCCCAGTAAAGCTGAAATAATAACAGCAATCAAGTCCCTCAAGAAAAACAAAGCGGTGGGTATTGATGGCATCCCTGCCGAGCTATTTCAAGCGGCGCCAAATACATCGGCAGATTTGCTGCATCCGCTAATACGGAGAGCTTGGGATAGTGAACAATTTTCAGTGGAGTGGAAAAGGGGGATGATCATTAAGCTTCCAAAGAAGGGTAACTGGAGAGGTATATGTGTTCTTCCAGCTGTAGCCAAAATAATAGCTAGAATAATTCTAGAACGAATTAAAGATCATTTAGATTCAACTCTCGATGTCGAACAGGCAGGCTTTCGCGCTGGATCCTCCTGCATCGACCACATAAACACCTTACGGATCATAATCGAACAATGCGTTTAGTATAGGTCTCCGCTACATTTACTGTTTATCGACTTCGAGAAGGCTTTCGACAGCTTGAATCGAGATGCTATCTGGTTGGCCTTGCGCAGGAGAGGCATTCCAGAAAAGCTTATAGCTATTATCAAGGCTACATATGATGGCGGCAAGTGTCACGTCGTGCACAATGGGAAGGTGTCGGAGGACTTTGAAGTCCAAAGTGGAGTACGTCAAGGGTGCATACTGTCCCCACTATTGTTCTTGGTGGTTATCAGCGATGTACTCCGTGCAGCATTGACGGAAGCTAATTCTGGAATTCGTTGGACTATGACATCTTACCTTAAACACCTAGATTACGCTGACGATGTTTGTCTACTTTCACATCGGATAATGGATCTTCATTTGATGGCCCAAAATCTAGAAGCTGAGGCAAACAAAGTGGGGCTAAAAATAAACACAGCCAAAACAAAAGCCCTGAGTACTTCCAATACCCGCGCTCAACTTAACATTGCCGGAAAGCAAGTCGAGAAAGTTGATAACTTTCTATATTTAGGAAGTGTCGTCTCGGCTAATCGCGGTGGCACCGAACTGGATGTGTGCAGCAGAATCGGGAAGGCTAAAGCTGCGTTCGGAATGCTGTCCAAAATCTGGAGAAGCAATGTTATTAGCTTAAGAACCAAGCTACGACTGTTCCGCTCCAACGTAGAATCAGTGCTGCTTTATGGGTGCAGTACCTGGAAGGTGGACACCATTAACACACGCAAGCTGCAAGTCTTCGTAAACAAATGCTTAAGAATCATCTTGAGGATTTTTTGGCCGAAACGCATCTCCAACGAACAGCTTTATCTGAGAACGGGCCAAGAACCTATAAGCATTACTATACGAAGAAGAAAGTGGCAATGGATTGGACACACCCTACGGCGCGAAGACAACTCCATTGCGAAATACGCTATGCAGTGGAATCCGCTCACCCAGGCAGGCAGAATAGCGGGACGCCCTAGGCAAACGTGGCGCAGAACAGTTGAGGAGGAATCGAGCTCTTTAGGAATGAGTTGGAGGCAGCTCAAACGCGTTGCAGAACTCCGAACACGATGGCGCGCAGGCGTGGTTGACGCCCTATGCCCCCCGAGGGGTTAAAGGACATAAGTAAGTAAGTAAGTATAAGCATACAGGGAGAACTTGTCGTAGTTTGCATTTCAAGCCATCATGCCACACCTTATCAAATGCTTGCGAGACGTCAAGAAATACGCTTGAGCAAATCTTTTTTTCTTCAAGTGCTTTCTCGATTACGTCAGTAATTCTATGCACCTGGTCAATCGTCGAATGCTTACTTCGGAACCCAAACTGGTGGTCAGGGATAAGATTATTTTCTTCTATAACCGGTTGGAGACGCCTTAGTAATATCCTCTCGAAAATGTTCGATATGACTGGAAGAAGCGAAATTGGTCTATACGATTTTACCTCATTTGGCGGTTTAAATCTGAGCGTAGCATTTATAATAAGAAGAAGCTTAATCAAAGCTTTTCTAGGTAAAACTTTGAGAGATTTTCCGGTTATCAAATCATAACGAGGAGCTTCTTAGGCTCAAGATTCTCGGTCTCATATTTGAGTTCCCTTAGCATTGCACTTGTGAGTGTTAAATCGTCAGATGGTAAATCCGGTCTGTTGATGTTGTCGTAAACCACTTGACCATTGTACGGTTTAAAGGTTTCTTCCCGGTAGGCCGCAAAGACGTCCGCTTTTTCTTTATCTCCCCTTGCGTATTCATTTTGATTTAATTTATTTGGAGGCGTGGGGACTTTGGGCCTCTTGGTGCCTTTTACAGCTTTTCAAAGTGAATAGTTGGAATCTTTTTTCGCTGTTAAACTTTCAAGGTAAGAGCCTATTGCACAATTCTTAAAATCCTTTATAGTCTTTCTAGTCTTCAACGAATTGCACAGACGATTCAAGTGTGCTTTATGCTGCGGAGCACGACTCTGTTGCCATTTTTTACGCGCTTTTCTTTTTTCCTTGACCAATTCTTTTATTTCCGGAGGATATCGTAAACCTCATCTGTCCGGCGGTTTCCTTGGATTGGGAGTATTATTCCAAGAGGCGAGCTGTACGATCTCAACAAAGCGATCAACTTCAACCTCAAGTTCATAGGGTGTCGTAAGTGGAACTCTCAGTTCAACATTATCTTCAATTTCGTTCCTAAAGCCTTCCCAGTTAGTTGTTCGACCAGTTAATCTCGCTGGCTCTAGGTTATAGACTAGTGGGGAATGATCAGACGACAGATCTAAGCTCTCTTTAACTTTTATGTGGTTGTTAGATATTCCTTTCACAACGAAAAAATTACTCAGAAATGCCGGAAATATGGAATACAATACATACTAACGATCTGACTAAGAAATTAAGAAGAGTACAACAGAAAAAAATGACTGATTAGTCTAACGACTAGGTGCAATAATTGAAAGACGGGCTCCTCCCCGCCCTGCGATGAAATGCCAAGACAGCAGTACCGCTGGGAAAACGGGAAGAAGGGAGAAGGGGTTAGTTGGTGAAAATCCCACAGTATAACTGAGTACGGGGTCAGTTTCGTCTTTTGAAGACTACCACCTCCCAGCGTAAAAAAAAGTAAAAGTTTATTTGAAAAACTCCGGTCCCTAAGGCTGCAGTCGCATCTCACGCTTGTAAGAGTGTAAGATTGTTGACGCGTGCACGTTTGTAACATTACCAATACATCGATTACCCATGCTTTTGTTTTACAAGCGCACTCAACAAACTTACACTCTTACAAGCATCGCTATAAGAATTATTGTACCTAGATATCGCTGCTGCAGCCATTGAAGGAAGAAGATGACGGTGGGGGACAAAAGGAGTGTAGCGCCGTAGTTACACTTGACATCAAGAACGCTTTTAATTCAGCAAGTTGGTCAAATATAAAATGAATAGTTTAGGTTATATTCGTAGGGAAGGATGGAGCTACTCTAGGAATAGAAAGCTAAGATATGTGGGGAAGAAGGTACCAAACACTATTATATGTTGGCAGGCGTTCCACAGGGATCAGTCCTAGGTCCAATTCTGTGAAACATCATGTACGACGATGTGCTCGTGTTGCCAAAGACGTCAAGAACGAATATCTTAAGCTTCGCGGACGACATCGCTGTTGTGACCGTTGCGAAACACGTTCACGAGGTAGAATCAGCAACAAATAAATAAAGCGACCTAGTTGCAGGCTTGGATGTAGCGGATCAGAAGACGGAAAGCACCAACTGATTTCATCTTAACAGGCAATCAAATACCTCCGTGCAATGATAGACAATAGGCTAAACCTTAAGTCGCACCTAGAGTATGTAGGAAAAAAGGCGTCGATACTATATGTGCAATCATCGCTAGCGAGGATACTACCAAACGTCGGTGGATTCCAAGTACGAGTGTAGTCGTAGAATCCTATTGCCTAGAGTACTAAGCTCCACACTACTATACGCATGCCCATGTGTGAGTTGATGCTTTAGTAACAAAAGAATCCAGGCGGAAAAGATCAACTGCCTATAGACTTAGAGCTCTAAGGACAACTTATTCTTATAGAACAATGTCAGAAGCAGCGAGATGAAACGAGATGAAACGAGTACACAAATTCGTGAATTGACAGCACGGAGGAGCTATTAAAGCAGAAAAAAATGACAGTATCGATGGCAAAATGAAGAATCGAGTGCACAATAGGAAATTCCCGAATTGACAGCACGGAGGAGCTATTAAACCCGAGGAAGGACGGTATTGATGGCAAAATGGCGAAACCGATAGGATGACGCCACGACCAACAGAAAGATAAACCCAACATAGAAATTTAGGTGAAAGGGAAAGTAGGAGAGGTGAACTATAACAACACACATTTTCTAACTGACCATAGAGGATACAGAAAGTACCTGCACAGATTTGGGCTTTGATTCAAATCCACTTGATGTTCCACTATCCGCGCTTCATTCCTAGATACCTACACCCTCGGACCCCAAAATAGGTCACTGTAGATATTACAATATATCATATGATACAGTCGAAGGAGACCTAGCAGGAACTAAATGTGACCAGCGTTCAGGTCTAACTCACGAGAATCGAGCGCCTAAGATCATAAAATAAGAGATCAGAGCATAAAACCTAGCCAGCCTCGCAAAGTAATACTTAACGGTAATCCCACGAGGAGAATAGGCAAAGTGTGTAGGGTGTGGATAAGCACATAAGTGTATTCCTGGCATCGATTATTATGGTTTACGACTCGTGCGTGCTAGTAGCCAGGGCTACCAATATTTTCCGAAGATTATCACATCCCTTGGTGCAATCAAAATCGTGAGACATGACTACAGCCTAAGTTTAATCCACCCGCGCGTATTTTACCATAAGTCAGACCGACCATGTCTCATTTTCCATTCATTTTTGGAATTTGCTTCCTCTTGGCGTGATAAGGGTTTGGAGAAACTCTTTGGTATTTGGCAAGTCAAAGGTATTTGGCAAGTCAAAGGTAACACAGGTAGATGAATTTAAAGTTTAAAGACACAGTATGAATATACGTACATGATATACCATATAATATTATATATTTGGCGCACAAGCTCATTAAGTGTCTAGGCCTAGCTTCTCGCAACCATTCGTGTTGTGTGCGTTATATTTTTCTCAAGAATGGAAGAAACACAGTATCCGCAGGGCAATTTTTATTTTGTTTTTGAGAAGATTTTTTGTGACAACACGTGACAGCTGGGACCGTGAAAAAAACTTTTTGGTGTTTCTGGGATTCGGACATGGAACATCACGCGCAGTGATCCGACACACTAACCACTGCGCTACGGCGCCCACATACATAGCTACACTATAGATAAACTATATACACAGACATACAATTGGGTGGTGTTTATATGACGTCTAATCTTAGCTTGGATGTGGCGGCACAACGTGTTGTCAAAAGCTGAAATACTTCTACATATTAAATCAATATCAAACACAATGGGTAGTTGTGGCTGTGGAAGTACTCGTAGTAAGCGTGAGTTAAGATTTAACTTTTGTGCCGCGATGAACTTGACAGCAAAACTTGACAAACGAGAAATTAATTGTGCGGTGAAATTGAAAGAGATTCTTTGGAACTCCCGGCATCTGATTGTAGTCATCGATTTTAAGCAGTTTTGGATTCCGAATGTCTTACTCACAATATTATTTTCGAAGAAAATATTGAAGCTGAAGGGCTCGGCGGATAGGCCACCTGTTCCAGCTGCTTTGTTTGACTTAAGTTTAGATATCGCTATCGTCATTTAATTTCATTATGCTTATATGTGAGATGATGCAAAGCATACCATAGTCCAGGTTGAAAAGATTATTCTGCCTGACACCGGAATATTGTTCACCGTCGACGTTTAACAGCATGCAGGAATGTTCTTTTAATATTCTCAGCACCGATTGCGGTTCTACTCCTAGGTTTCCGTGTCCTTCCCCACAGGCTT
Organism: Brachypalpus laphriformis; assembly: GCA_945910035.1. Classification (NCBI taxonomy): domain Eukaryota; kingdom Metazoa; phylum Arthropoda; class Insecta; order Diptera; family Syrphidae; genus Brachypalpus; species Brachypalpus laphriformis. The sequence goes on from OX246753.1 coordinate 155,985,361, forward strand.
CTGTTCTGACTTTAGAGTCTTGGAATGTAGTTACGTTTTAGTATCAGTTTCAAAGGTCATTTCTGCAATAACATCTTTTTAAGTTCTCGATCAAGTGCTTCTCATGCCCATTTCTGATAAATCGATCGCCTCCGCTCGTAGAGCTCGGGAACAGCTTTGGTCCTTCTATGTAGGGCGGATTTGTATGTCTTTTGTTTTTTTCTGCCGGCATTCTTTATCAAACTAAAGGTTTTGTTGTAGTGAAGGCATTTCTGATGGCTTTCGGCAACGTTGCCACTAGTGTTCTGCATTTACTGCAAAAGACTTTGTTGGAGATTCAATAGGAAAAATCTCTGACAGGCTCTTGCGATCACAACCGACGTCAAACTATTTTATTGCACTTCATTGAATTTGGATTTTTTCAGCATTCATACCTACGCTTCACCTAGGTAATAGTTTGATTCCACGTTTGCTCTTCAGAATGTGCGGGGACATTCAACATACCTACTAGACGAGTACCTTGCGTCGATCGTAATGTCATTCGGCGGATGGGTTTCCGATTTTTTTTTAAATTTTCAAAAGAAAAAAAAGAAACGGGCATGTATGAGTTTTTAGGGGCGGCAATCACGTACTAGCTACGATAACAATTCGACCCGCCGGCCGGCCGGAGAGAGAGAAAGAGAGGCAAAAAGGAAAGATTAGTCTTGAAACTTGTATCTTATGTTTTAGAAAAATTCCGGGGGTGGCGTCCAGATAACTGAGGAGATTTTGTCTAATTTTTGTCTTCGCTTCTGAAGACAACAGAGCGAACAATTTTTCCAGCCATGTGGTCTCAACCTACTGCAAGTATTTTGCCTTGCCAATACTGTTATCACAAGCTTGTGTAGGTATCGGACTGACCCTTTTTTTCATGAGGAATAAATAAATGCTTGCTGATATCAAGATTTGAGCCATGAACCATTAGCGTGGTAATTGCTGACGTTACCACTACACCATGGCCACCCCAAATATCTTCCAAGGTTTTTTAATCTTCTCCGGGTAATGCCTTGGCATTCACCTGGTAGATGCAGATGTAGATGTATATGGTGGTGAGGTGCAAGTGCACTGCGACCTATAAAAGATCTATTGTGCCCCCCATACTACGGCTCTAGCCGATGATATACTCGGTCTAGAGCACTTCCTCCAGTCCAGCTGCTACAGCAAACCGGAGTATCTTCAGTGGATCCAGCGAAGGTAAATCTGTTTCTGATAGGAGGTAGGGGATTCCTTCTTTTGTGGTTGTGCATTCCATAAGAAGGTGCGCTGGTGTTTCTGCGAAGTACCTGCAGAATCTGCAGTGCCCGTCTCCCTCTATTCCCAGTTTCCTAAGGTGCTCCTTAAGTCTGCAGTGACCCGTTTACATGCCTGCCAAGATGTTCGTATCTCGATTCTTACTAACTCTTAGGCAGGCTCTGCTTCTTTTCTGGTTATATTTCTTTTGCCTCTCTTAATTGGGGGATATCGTCCCAATGTTTGGCCCATTTGTGTTCTTCCTCTTTCCTTAAGTCTTCCCGTATTTTCTGGGGTCCTATCCCACAAAAGGGTTCTGGTCCAAGGAACGGCATGTCTGATCCGTTTCTAGCTAATTCATCAGCTGCTTCGTTCGCCTCCACTCCTACATGTCCTGTTACCCAGTATAGAGTTACTTTATTTGTTTCTCCCAGTTTGTTGATCCTGGTGAGACATTCCCATACCAGTTTTGATCTAATCTCGTGCGAGGTCAGTGTTTTAATAGCGGCTGGGCTGTCTGACAGTATTGTGATGTCCTGCCCACGATACTTCTTGTCTAGGTTCAATTTCGGGTATCTTGCGATCGTGTGAACTTCTACTTGGAATATACTGGGGAATACTCCCAGTGATTCTGAGTACCTAGTCCCGGGCCCGTATATTCCTGCCCCAGTGCCAGTAGATGTTTTCGATCCGTCTGTGTACCATTTAATTGTGTGTTGTTTGAGTTTGTATTTATCGGATTCGCTGCTCCTTTTGTTGCTCAGCTTTGGGTCTAATTTCCTTTCAAAGCAGTATTTCTTGACCATATCATCTCTGGGTCAGTTCAGAAGCGGCACCCATTTGGATAGGGTTACTCGCTCTTTATTTGCGATGCATGCTCCTTTCCCGATGCCCTCTTGGCGATTCGCTGTAGCACTGTGTGTAGTGGAGGTATACCTACGATCACTTCTAGTGCTGCTGTGGGACAGGTTCGTATGCCTCCTGTTATACATATGCAGGCTAATCTTTGCACTTTTTTGAGGGATGCCCGCGTCGTGGTTAGCCTAGTTCTGTTAACCCATGCCACTGCCCTGTAAGTGATGATGAGTCTTACTATCATCAGGTACATCCATCTCAGTGTGGCTGGGCTGCAACACCAGGTTTTTCCTGAAATTTTCCTGCACACGATAAATGCTCTGGTGGCTTTGGTTACCACAGTTTCTACATGTTCTCTCCAGAGGAGTTTGCTGTCTGGCGTTAGAGCTAGATACTTAACCTGTTTCTGTGGGTCGACCCTGATCCCTTCCAACAGGATAGGTTGCATACGCTTTAGCTGTCCTTTCTTGGTGTAGGGTATCACAGTGGTTTTGGTAGGGCTCACTCTAAGTCCTACCGTCTTACACTAGTTCTGTGTGATTCGTAGACACCTTTAAATGATTTCGCTTAGCGTTTCTCACATTGTAGATGTGTTGTATGGTCTGATCCGTGCTTCCTCAGAAGACATTGTCCAGAGAGTATCTCTATCGCTACTCTTAGCTGTGATCTGCCTATCTTTATTAACTTCCCAGTTTTTTTGTGATTTAACATTGGCCACAAGGCTTTAAACATCCTATGCCCTTCTAAGGTCAGCCATGTACGGTTGGTTCTACTGAGCATGATTCTCTAAGCCACGCACATTGGTGGTTTTATGCCCCCAATTTTGTTGCTTTGTGGAAGTTTTGATAATTTATTAGTCGCGTCGTTACTTGCGTTGCCTTCTATATCGCAGTGTCCAGATACCGAACAGAATCTGACACGATTCTGTGTACATAGTGTCATGAGCATTGTGCGGCCATTCCTGACAATCTCAGATTTTGTGACGGAAGACTTTAGCGCCCTTAACGCAGTCTGACTGTTATCTCAAGTAATACACAGCTTTAAGTAGCCTCTGCTTAGAACATACTGCATGCACCCGGAAATCTCAGAGCCCTCTGTAGGCTTATATCCCTGGAGTAATCGTATATACATGACTTCGTTTCCTCACTGGCATTGGAATCATCTGCGCATTTTGCTTTTCATTGTGAAAAACTTTACTGCGCCTTCTCCTTAACAGGGTACATAAGTCTAAGTTTTAAAATGATTCCGCAAAAGCGGAGCTATGTTCCACATTACTGATTTAAAAGACCCCTATGTTAGCGAGCCGACTGCCCGCTTATAATATTATCTGTATGTGTGATGGTAAAAGACACAGAAATGTCTCAAGTGGCGCCGTGGGCGTAATGTCTGGCGCACCCATGATAGCAATACAGGCTGTTCTTTGTACCATAGCCAACGTATTCCGCGTGGTTTTCTTACTCGTTGTCTTCCACCACACAAAAGCCACATACCCATGGTGTAAGCATGTACTAAAACCGAAAATTGTTTTTATTCATTTAGATAAGCAACATAATTTCCAATAAATTGTACATCATCTTCGAACTGTTTATAAGAAATATATTTAAAAAGATAATAGAATTCTAAATTCATAACAGCAAAACGTATAAAAAAAAAACAAAAAACGAAATTGTATGTACTCGTACATTTACTCAGAGAAAATTGAAAATACTTTTTGTGTATCTTAAGTATCTGCCTTTAACGTATCTATAAAAATGTGGTTGTGGCTAGATGCCAAATGCCGGAAGAGAGTTTCTCCAAAATATTTCTTATCGTTGAAAGGAAGTGAATTCCAAAAACGAATAGCATAGCAGGTTTAAGTTTCCGAATAAAAATAGAAAGGCTGTTTGCTAACAATAATTGTATGTATGTATGTGCAATACTCGAGATTTTTATCAAGCGTACATCCCAATTTATTTTTAGCATGTAATCAAAACGTCCCAATCCATAAGCATATCGAGTTATGTTGTTAAATTCGAAGTTGACATTACGTCTAATGAACGCACTATACGTACGAGTATGTATAAAGAATGGAATCCATAGAGACATTGACCTGACTTGGGTGGCGCTTTAGTTCGGGGTGGACGTAGACCTCAACCAGCTGCTTCTAGTTGCACACGGCAAGTTGATTGAGGTCCCCTTCCACTTCATTGCACCACCTACCACGAGTTCGTCCTCTACTGTGCTGTCTATCCGGGGTGGATTCGAAGATTTTTCGTTGTATGTGAACTCTTCTGGCTAAATATATGTCCTTGTATAGACTGTATAGACCCTATAGTTCGGCATTGTAACTTCTCCTCCACTTGCCGTCCATGCACACGGGAGCAAAGATCACTCGAAGAACTTATTTCTCGAAGCAACCAAGGGCATCCTCATCCAATTTTGACAAAGTACATGCGTCTGCGCCTTATAGGAGGATTGGGATGATTAGTGTCTTATAAAGAGTTACCTTAGCAGATTGTAGATTGTAAGTAGTAGGTTTAGGAGAGTTCTGGCGCTGGTGCTATTTGGAGCTATGTGTTAGAGTGAGAGTCCTTGCGGTGCTATTTGGAGCTATGTGTTAGAGTGAGAGCCCTTGAGTGAGGTGCTATGGGAGGAGCTATTCGCTGCAATGGGAGGAGCTATTCGGTGCTATGTGATGGGAGGAGGTATTCGGTACTATGTGTTAGAGTGAGAGCACTTGAGGAGCTGAAGAGCTATGGGAGGAGCTATTTGCTGCAATGGGGCAATCATCATCGGAGCGAGGTGTCATATTTCAAGTTTGTTTATTTTGTTGTCTTGGACTGAGATCTGAATTTGGGAGCGAGGGGTCATATTTCAAAGTTGTTAGTGTTTAGCTGGGGGAATCATCATCGGAGCGAGGTGTCATATTTCAAGTTTGTTTATTTTTTGTCTTTGGACAGAGATCTGAATTTTTTTTTTTTTTTGGATTGCGCCAGGGATGTGTAATCTTCATAGATACTAATAGCCCGAGTGCTACTAGCATGCACGATTCGCAAACCTGAGTAATCGATTTCAGGAATACGCCTACGTACTAAACACACACCCTACACACTTCAACCACTCTCCCCGCGGGACTGCCGTTAGGTATTACTTCGCGGGGCTGGTTAGCAATTTATGCTATGCTTCTTGTGTCAGCTTCTTCCGCTGCTTCAGCTGCTCTTCTTAGCTCTTCTATTCTCCGCAGCTCTTTTTGTAGAGTTGTTACGAAGGAACATATTGCCATCCAATTCTCTTCCGACTGTAACATATGGTCGAGGAGTAGTGACGGACTTGGCAGAGTAATTCTCCATGCCGTGAAACGTGTGCAGTAAAACACTGCGTGCTCCGTATCTTCATCTTCACCTGGGCATTCCGGGCAGGATGGTGAGTTGTCATGTCCAAAACGGTGTAGATATTTGCGGTAGCCACCGTGGCCAGACAGGAACTGCGTTAGATGATAGTTGCAGTCTCCATGCTTTCGACTTATCCAGTCTTGGATTGTCGGTATAAGTTTATATGTCCATCTGCCTTTTGTTGTATTAGCCCAACGAGCTTGCCACATAGCTGCTGACGCTGCCCTTTCTTCGATTTTTATCACCTTGATACCAGTGGCGTCGTGATGACTCAATGCTCTTCTGTTATATATCCTCAGCATTTCATCTGCGAGAATATCGATGGGGATCATTCCAGCTATGACAAATGCAGCTTCGTCAGAGATGGTTCGAAAGCCGCTGATTGTCCGTAGCGCACAGAGTCTGTATGATGACGATAGTCTCCTTTTGGTCTCCTTCGTCCTCAGTGCCTCCGCCCAGACTGGGGCGGCATACAACAGAACTGAGATAATAACTCTAGAGAGTAGAATCCTTCTAGCGTATCCAGGTCCACCGATGTTAGGCATGATACGCGAGAGAGCTCCCTGCATATGCGATGCTTTTTTGGCAACAAAATCAACATGCGTTTTAAACCGTAGCTTGTTGTCCAGCATTACTCCAAGGTATTTAACCGCCTCCTTCGACCTAATGGTTTGGTTACCAACCTGAAAGTTGGCAAATTCGACGGTTTTCCGGCTGGTTATAAGAACAGCTTCTGTCTTATGGTCAGCTAGTTCTAGTCCGGCGGATATTAGCCAATCTTTTATCCGGGCAATTGCTTCATTTGTAGCTGATTCTACTGCATGGATCTGTTTAGCTACTGTCACGACTGCAATGTCGTCGGCGAATCCAATTATCGTTACTCCGCCAGGTAGAGTTAATCGTAGGACTCCGTCGTACATGATGTTCCACAATAGTGGCCCTAAAACCGATCCCTGTGGAACTCCCGCAGTTACGTCGTAGTATTTTACCCCTTCATCGGTGTTGTACCTCAGCTTCCTGTTGTTGAAGTAGTTCGTCACTATCCGTAGCAGGTAATATGGCGTATCCATCCTGGCAAGTGACCTTCTAATAAACGACCAGTCCGCAGAGTTAAATGCGTTTTTAACGTCCAGCGTTACTACTGCACAATACTCCTTTGTGCCATAGAGCCATCTTTCGCCTTCGATGGCACCTTTGGCGATATCAACTACCGCTCTTATGGCATCAACAGTAGATCGTTCTCTTCTGAAACCAAATTGGTGATCTGAGAGGGCTCCTTTCTCTTCTGCTACTGCGAGTAATCTGTTATAGATTATCTTCTCGAGGATCTTTCCCATGGTGTCCAATAGGCATATTGGACGATAGGATGATGGTTCCCCTGGAGGCTTCTTTCCTTTTGGCAGTAGGACCAAATGCTGCGTCTTCCATTTTTCGGGAAAGGTTCCTTCTTCAAGGCATTTCTGCATTGTTGATATGAAGAGGTCTGGTCTTTTTTTTACAGCTGCCTTTACTGCCTTATTCGGGATGCCGTCAGGTCCCGGCGCCTTGTTGTCACCTATCTTGCTGCATGCCCTTTGCAGCTCCTCGTGAGTAATTAAAGGAATATCTTCTGGATTGACTTCTCGTATAATATTGCACATAGTAGCAGGCCTTTGAGGGAAGAGGTGCTCTACTATGGATCTCAGCATTATCGGACATGTTATTTGAGGAGTCTTATAGCCCTTCAATTTCGTCATCGCCATTCTGTATGCCGAGCCCCATGGGTTAATGTCGGCTTCTTGACAGAGACGTTTAAAACACGCAGTTTTACTTTCCTTGATGGTTCTATTTAAGTTACGTCTCGCCAGTCTAAGGGTGTCCAGGCATTGTTGGAAATCCGCCCTCCTTCTTGATCGTTGGACTTTGCGCCGGGCTTGTAGACATTTGGCCCGAAGTTCGCCTATTTCCTCGTTCCACCAGTAACACGGTGATGCCTTCCTGGTGTTTGTTCTCCTAGGCATTGATGCGTCGCACGCTGTGGTGATGGTGCCTGTGAGGTGGTGCGCGAGGGTCTCCGCTGTTCCGCTTGGAGTTTGATCACCGCTCAACATCTCTTCGAATGCATCCTTATCGAAAGATCGGTCGTTCCATTTTGGGCCAGTAAGTTTTGGGAGCTGGACTGGTTTTTTCCCTTTTATTTCCAGTATTATCACCTGATGGTCGCTGTGTGAATATTCCTCACTGACCCTCCACTTTATGTTTTTCAGGATGGAGTTGCTCGCAAAGGTAATGTCAATGATGCAGCCTACTCCAGCCTTCCGGTAAGTATTTGCCCGGCCCTTATTAGCAATGCCTATTGCTAGGGGAGCGAATGTTTCCAATAAGGCCTGTCCTCTGGTGTTTGTGAGCCTGCTGCCCCATTCTGTGGCCCACGCGTTGAAGTCTCCTCCTATAACCACTGGGGCTCTCTGGAGCGCATCCGCGGTTAGATGGTCCAGCATTAGTTGATATTCGCTGGTCGTCAAGCTGGGTCTTGCATAGCAGCTATAGAAATGGATTCCACTTATTTTCGCACGCACGAAGCCTTCTGTTTGGTCGTTAGTTTCTTGGAAGGCATGGGGTCCACATATCCATATTGCCACCTGTTTTGCTTTATTACAGATCCAATTATTGTTCTGTTCGGGACATTTATAGGGCTCGCTGATCATAACAACGTCGGCTCTTTCGTCCTTGGCCGTTTGTGCCAGGATGTCCTGGGCTATTCTACAGTGATTAAGATTTATTTGTAGTATCTTCATGGTATTTTACTTTTTATAGCTCTCCTGAAGACCGGACATCTTCTGCTACCAGCTATATGATGCGCGTCGTCTGGGTGTTTTTTTTTTGCAGAACATGCAGGATGGTTGCTTATCGCAATTTTTCGCTATGTGGCCCCCTTCACCACATCTCCTACATAGCTTCGAGCGATCTTCTTCGCTTCTGCATTGTGTGGCTAGATGACCATACTCCAGGCACTTGAAGCACGTTTTCAGCAGTGTCTTTTCACGAATTCGGCAGACTACCCACCCAATCTTAATTTTCCCGGCTTCTAACAGTTTTCTTACGTCTTCTACTGGAAGACTGATGGTTGCTGTCTGAGTCCCTCCGAATGCCTTTCGCAGGGATAAGATGTCTGCCGGTAAGACGTTCACTCCAAACTGGGTTCTAATTGCATCGATTATGTCAACCATTGTAGTGACCTCATCGATGTATTTGACCTCGAGAGTAGTGCGGTGCGTAAGTGTTCTTACACTCGCTTGCTCCGCTAAGGCTTCGCCCTCTAATCTGTTGAGAAAATCAGATTTCTGGTCGGTTGGTTCGACCGTCACCCTTCCTACTGCAGGTGGCTCACGTCGTTCCGTGCATCTTTGTGGTGCTGCTGCTTGGCCAACTGGTGACCTCAGCATTCTTGAGCCCCCCTTGAAGGGGTTCTCCTCGTTCTCCTCAATTTTTCCTCCTGTGTTTTTATTTGTTTTGTTTGTAATCATTTCGGTTGGGTCCCCACTCAAAGCCGCTATCAATGCTCGAATGTGTAGTCACCCAAGGATCTCATGGTTATCTATGCAAGCAGTGAGGCCATGCGAGGGTTGGCATAAGCCCTTATGGGGTCTTATGTCAGAGCCAGATCGGTGCTAAACAGGAATATTACATCTGTACCTACACCACCAACTTAATGGTGACGAAACATTGAACGTACTTTGAGTCCTGCCAAGGTTTTAACGGGACGGGGGCGCTTGTAGCATTAGCCTGAAAGCCGTTTCGACCAGATTTCACTCCAGCTTACTCAGGTAACAGAATACCACAAACGTCAGCCCTCATAGCTGTCATTCCAATTCGTTTTCCAGTATGCCATAATTAAGACCTTACTGGGCTCGGTCTTAATGTTTTAGGGTACTGATGACGAAGTCATCATATTTTAGATATTTAATTATAGTAGCACGTACTATAATATATTGTAGATTACATATAAATGCAGCCATCTTTCCGAAGTAAGAAGCTGCGCCTTTCGCGTTGTGGCGGGTACGTCCGGATCTCGCCAATTTTCTCCTTACTGTATCCCTCGTAGCCACCTTGTGAGGGGTGGGAGCACCTATATGGAAGACGGTGCCTATTCGTCTTGTCGCAGAAAGTTCATAGGGGTTCCTTTGACCTTTTCAGCCAAGCCCTCCTTCTCTGCCGCTCTTGGTCGGGGACTGCTTATTTGGGTATTCGCAGTTAACCTGCATTCTACAGGCCGTTCACTATCCGCCACCTGTGACCCCCACAGTTGCCTGAGCTTAGCCCCACCAGCCCGTCCGACTTGGTGGCTGTGAATTTGGGAACGGGGGAAATGTGTGTGTGTGTGTGTGTGTGTATGTGTGTGATTGGTTTGGCTGATTCCACGAATTGATTTTAGAGGAATTGTGAACATGTTCAATCATGTCTATGAATTCGATTTTGAATTTTACAATGATTTATGTTTATGAAGTTGGAGAAGGGAATCAGCAAATGGTTTGATTGGGGAAGGAGAATCGATCGAGCGATTCCTGGAATTGAGCTTCGGATTCTATAGAGAGGAAATGTGAACACGTTCAATCATGTCTATGAATTGTGGAAACGGCCGGCGGCCAGATGTTCGATTTTTAATTTCACATTGATTTCCTGGCAAAAGGTATGATGAGTCATCAAGTTGGATACCATCTGAATGTATGTGAGAAAGAATGGAATTCATTGAAAGCGGATTAGATATTGGAGTGGGGATGACGTGTTGGAAACCAGCTGAATGTGTGTGTGTGTGTGTGTGTGTGAGTGGAATTCATTGGAAACGGACTGGATGTGGGATGACATGTATAAAAGAGCGAGCATTGGGGGCATTAAACATCTGTCATCAAACAGATTTTCAAGTTTTAACAACATCTCTCTCAGTTTTATTCAAATCAAATCAAATCAAATCAAATAAATTCAAATCAAGTTACCTATATATATACAATGGAATTTCTTAACAATTTGGGTAAAGTCAAGACTCTATTGCCTTTAAAGACATTAGAGTTAAAGAAACGATTCCCAATAATTAAGGCTACAAAATGCCAAACTAAATTCGGGCCAAGAGTGCTCGTAGAGTTAGAGCATTGCAAATTTTTTCTACCAATTCGATTCAACACGGCGGCTGAAGACATTTTGAAGCAACTATCAACAGCTGAAATGGTTGTAGTGCAAGCAGTTGGAAATAACCACGAAGTGCAGTTCCATCCAACAGCTGAGGAAGCTACAGCAGAAGACATCCAATATTCACAATCTTTCCTAACATTTTATTGAACAAGAAAAAAAAATGTCTTGAAATAAATATACAAAAAAAACAATAAATCTTTTGAATAAATAAATGTTTTATTATTATGTTTAGAACATTTCAACAATTAATTGTATTAAAAAGAATATATCTATAAAAAAAACTATGCATTTTATTTATTATTATTCAATATTATTCAGGTCGATGTATCCATTCTTCTCATTTACGATTTTACATTTAATTTTTTCGCCAGCAAACGGTCTATATATTCTTCTTTGATAGTTGATCCAATTTAATAGACCTTCTTTATTATTGGGCAAACGAACTAGATAGCCCACTCCAAGTGTTTTTATGACACAGCAATCTATGATTGAGTCTTTTTCTATTTCCATGCTCTTGATTTTATGGGTTCTGCTATGTGTTCTCAACTAAAGTCTTTAATCACAACAGTTGGCTTTTATTTATCCAAGAATTATAAGCGTTTGAGAATCCAAGCCACTTTACATATACTTGATCACCTCTAGTTTTCAGCATTTTTTCCACTAGAAATACATCGGGGTGTTTGGTTTTTTGTAGTTCCAATTCGTAGAATGAACCTTTGACGGGTTGCCCTTGAAAGTGATCCAGTAAGTATGTAACAGGATTAGTCCTGTTAACTTTTCTTATTGCGAATACTTCTGTTGTCCAATTGCGTGTGTAACCCTTTTCAAAGGCATGTTTAAACTTGCTTATTCGAACTTGATCACCAACTTTAAATTTTCCCCTTTGGGCGATTTTAATACGATTGTAAGCCGATGCTAGTAGATCTTTGGCATTTTTCTTATTTACATCAATTGGCCGCATCTTTATCGTTCTATGTATAGAGTTATTATATACGTGGAACAAACCCCTTAGAATCGATAGCCATTTGTTATTGCCATTAAAACTGAATTCTGGCCACATTTTCTCCTTAATAGTCCTATTAAATCTTTCAACAATTGACCATTGAAAATTGATTTCATAGCTTCTGTAGTGGCGGATGCAGTCTTATTCTTCAAAGGAAGAGCCCACGCATACTTTGAAAAGGTGTCAATTACTGTCAACAAGTAGTTATGCATATTGTTTTCCTTGTTATATGGAATCATTTCCACCAAATCTGCTTGCCACAAGTCATAGAGTCCCTTAATAACAACTCGACGTCTGATGAAATGTTTTCGAGCGGGCTTATGCAATTCCTCAACAATATTGCGCTTACTCATCGTATACAATAATGAATACAAAAGCAAAAAAACATGTTCTTTTATATAATTTCTTTTATTTTATTTGTAGTTTATTATACAGAGACATCAATTTCTTAATTCTAAACATTTTATTTTCAACCAATAACAAGCACATGTATCCGGACCCAATTTACACGTATTGGAAGACCAAACACAATTGGAGTAATGAAATCCGTGAATAGACTCTGTGGACGTCAGGGGTTCCAGACATCGAGGGGTTCCAGAAACCTATGTACAGATGATCATGGACATGTACGAAGGAGCAAAGACAAGAGTAAGATGCCCCGCTGGAGTAACCGAAGAGTTCCCAATCAAAGTCGGGGTGTACCAGGGAAGCGTTTTAAGTCCTTTGCTCTTTATTACAGTCCTTGATTATCTGCTTGAAGGTAAAGTGATGGACCCCAAGGTACATCAGTTATTCTTTGCTGACGATGGAGCCATCATAAGTGAGGATCCTACATCCCTGCAACGAGCACTTGATGTGTGGGTGGAAGTTTTGGAGGGAAATGGGTATCGCATTAGTTCAAAAAAGACAGAGTACTTGTGCTGCCCGTTCTCTGATCCACTCAGGCCTATTCCAGACATTTATTTCAATGGAACAGTGCTTCCCAAGTGCGAAAAGTTAAAATATCTGGGATCTATGATCAATAGCAAAGCAACTTGTGATGACGACATCAATCATCGTGTAAGCGTAGGGTGGATGAAGTGGCGAGAAAATTCCGCTATCTTCTGTGACAGAAAAGTGCTCCCTAAGTTGAAAGGAACGCTCTACACCGCAGTTGTACGTCCAGCGCTCACATACGGTTCACAATGTTGGACGATGTACAAAAAGTATGAGAGTAAATTAACGGCAGCTGAGATGAAGATGCTTCGCATGACAGCAGGAGTGACCAAGCTTGATCGAATAAGAAGTTCGAAGATCCGTGGAAGCTTTCACATCAAGGAAACCATCGTACAAAAATTAGAGCGCGACCGGCTCAGCTGGTATTGTCACGTTCAAAGAAGAGATCATTTGAACCCTGTTAAAAAGGCAATATCAATGCACGTTCCAAAGACATCGCGATGTAGGAAAGGCAGGCCTATAAACGCCTGGATCAGACAAATGCGACGACATCGGCATTTCATTGGCCTCAGTAACCGAGTGATCCAAAATCGGCCGGCCTGCCGATATTTTCTAAGGTCAAATAGGCGAACCCCACAGGCGGATCAGTAGAAATGCGGTGAAGTGGGAGGGCTGTGATCCCTTGTTTTCGGATCACAGCCTCGCTGATAAAAGGAAGAAGAAGAAGAAGACTCTGTGGACGTCATATTTTCAAATCTCCTTAGAAATGCAATACAATTTAGGATTTCTTCGTAATGCTCCTCAAGAGGTGTGTGTTGATTGATTTTTAAAAATTGTAAAATTTCGTTGAAAACCGCACCAGTATTTATATTGGACATGATTTTAGATTGAATATCAGGCGTATACTGATGGGAATTCTCTTCGAGCGATTCTTTTAAATAGGTGGATAATTCTTTCTTTTCTTGTTAACTTCTGCAATGCTCTCTTCTAGCTTCTGATCATTACTCTCTTTAAATTTCTCAAGTATATCGAGAAAATAGTTTCTAAACTTATTCAACAGTTCAAGTACATTCAAATTTTGTTCATCGATGTATGCACGTAATATTTTCTAATTTTTTTCATGTTTTGCGTCCATGGCCAGAAGACATCTATGAAATAGCTCATTAATTTGATTATCAGTATAGTTTTTTTGTTGCAACATCATCATGATCAATTGGTTCTTTAATATTCTTCAGTGCTTTATGATCAGCATCAAAGTATCCGTTTAAGTGCAGTTTTAAACTCCTTGCGATTTCTGTGTGAACAGCGTCCATCGTATTGTCCACATACTGATGAAGAATATATATGGATTTATTTTGAAATTCTATACAATCATCCATGTACTCCTTGTTGACAGCTTGTTGCAATGATGTTGGCGTCCCAACATTATTTAGACATTTTCCCTCCATATCAAAATCACCACTGGGCAATAGTTTAAATCCTTCTCCAGGAGGTCCTTGAGGACCAGTTGTTGAGCTGTGAAGCCGATTGAAACTCCTTCCGAACTTGTCAACACTCATTTTGCTTTTGATTTATGCGTGCTAGGACCGGTCTTAATATATGATATTTGCTTCACGTTGCTCTTCTATAATTGAATTCATCTCATTTTGATGATTATTATTGCCAGCATTTTGCGATGCATTTAAAAGTCTTAGTCTATCAACGAGCTCATTGGGATCATTCCAATACACATATTCGACGGGATTATTAGAATAGCTCATATCTTTGAAATTATTGTTGTATGCTTTCCCAGTTTTCTTTATGACTTCCAGCGGTGGCGTTAGACCTTGTAGTAAAGGTCGAATAATATTTTTATACTTATGACCTCTGTTAGCCTTAACTTGCGAGGTGCCGTCATATTTTTTCATGTGCACATTTGTCTTTTGCAATATCTTAAGATATTCATCTAAATCTTTCTTAGTATATCGTCCTTTTCTGGGTTTTTTCCGAAAAATTAATTCATAAAGACCCTCTGTTCCGGGGAAGATTTCACCATCAATCGCGAAGTTCTTTTGTTCATTAATTACAAAACTCGATCTGCCCAGTTTTGTTGAATTTGATTCTACATCGAAATATGGACCATAGATGTTATCCAAATTCGATTCTGCTGGCGATGACCCCGTTGTTTTATATGGAGTACTTTGATCAAGATTAGCAACATCGAAATTTTCGGGAGTTCTAAATGAAACATCTTTATGAACCGTGGTCATCGCCGTCGTCCTCACTGGCTGAATGATTGATTCTGGAGAATCAATATGTTTTTCTTCTTCTTCTTCTGGAGGAGGACTTTGGAATTGCAACTTTCTTCGAGTCTTTACTTTTGCTATTAAATCATTCTCGGCTGTATTTCGACGTTTGACATTTTTGGCGATTTCTTTTAAGGGTTCAACTATGGGTTTAAATGTTTTTTCAATTCCCGTCTCCTCCATGATTTGTCCACTTTTGAGAAGCCTATATTTTCTCTTTAAAATATTTTTAGTTTTTATAAGTTCTTTAAGTAAATCTTCATTGAGTTCCATATTTGAGAATTATGTCGGCTCCAAACTGGACAGTATCGAGCTGGGTAGTATCAAACTGGGCAGTATCGAACTGGGCAGTATCAAACTGGGTAGTATCAAACTGGGCAGTATCAAACTGGGTAGTATCAAACTGGGCAGTATCGAACTGGGCAGTATCAAACTGGGCAGTATCAAACAGGGCAGTATTAAACTGGGCAGTATCAAACTGGGCAGTATCAAACAGGGCAGTATTAAACTGGGCAGTATTAAACAGGGCAATATCAAACTAGGCAGTATTAAACTGGACAGTTGCGACCGCTCGATTCCAAAGTTGATTGATGACTGAGCTCTTTATATAGTTACAGTTTCCTTAAATGATTTATTATAGCGCCCTTTTTCTATATTGCAATCCTTGTTAATAACCAAGAATCCATATGCATCTTTCCAGTATTTTGCGCACAATTCTCTGAACTGATTGAATGTCATATCGGAATTTATATGATCATTGTATATATGCTTCAGATTAAGTTCATCCTGGTTGAAAATAATTATATAGTTTGCATTGTCTCGTATCAAATGTTTCGGTATATGCGTATACGACTGGCACAAGTAGAAGCTATCCACATCGTTATGTCGACCCATGCAAAAATATTCTCGAATGTTGTTTTGTTTAGCGCACGCCACATCATCAAATATGAATATAGAATTTCGTTTTGCTTTTGAAGGCTCAATAATTTCACAATTATTTGAAAATTCGTTGTATTCCATTCCCTTGATTGTCTTTATTAGCTTTCTCAAGTATGCATACTTTGGTTGATGCAAAGACTTTGAGTATATGTAAAGGTTTTGAAATTTCAAACCATTAGCATCGAGGAGAATGCTAAAAATGACATTTGTTTTTCCACAATTTGATTGACCCACAATTATTCCTCGAATACTAACTGGAAATAATGCTCCATGTTTCTTCTTCTTCTTCTCGACAATTTTTGTATCAAAGTTCTGCACTTTAATACAGTCTAGTTGTTTAATGAACCGCATACTAACGTCGAATGAACCCAATCACTATAAAAGAAGGTATTTTATAGTCAGGGAATTCAGAATTGCTCTGTCCATGCAATAAGAAGGTTATATAAATGATTGATCATAAAGTGAAACCGCTCAGTTTTAAACGATCAGCCAAAGGGCGTGGATTAGTAAATTCCTTAATCAACAAGTTGCCAATTGAATTACATCTTCCCTCATATAATTTCTGTGGGCCTGGAACTAAATTGAAAAAAACGTTTGGCTAGAGGAGATCAAGGAATTAATCCATTTGTTAACTGCGAGAGCGAAATGAGGACAACTGTACCAAATGAGTGCAAAGTAAAGACTGTTTTATTCTCTCTTTCTTAGATATATTACAACTATGTGTTACAACTCGGCCATCCTATTCCTTAACCTCGCCCTCGAGGTTACCGTCGTCGTCGTCTTCGTAGTCGCACTCGCCCCCAAAAACTCCTTCATCCGGAAGTTCGCACCAGCGCTTTATGCGATCAGCTGCCATCACGGTGTTTAGTTTCCGCTGGGTCCGCTGCATGTCAGGTATGTCTTCCACCACATAGCGATCGTTCGGGAGGACCTTGGAAATGATATATGGCCCCTTGTATTCTGGCTCCAATTTGCGTGAATCGCCGGTGGAACCAGGGTCGTTCTCGAGCAGTACGAGATCACCCACGGCATATTGAGTAGGTTGCCGATGCCTGGCATCGAACCTAGTCTTCTGTCGATGTTGGGCTTGCCTGATGTTTTGCAGTGCCTCGCTGCGTCGTTGCCCCATCTCTTTGGAATCTGTTAACGCTCGCTCCTCCAATTCAAACAGCAGCTTGTCCCCCAGGATGCTTTTTGGAGTGTAGGCGAAGAGAAGATCTTGTGGGCTCGCTCGTGTTGTACAATGGCGGGCACTATTGAGTCCCCACTGAATATCGCGTAGATGGCTTGCCCAGTCTTCTCCTTTTCCTGGCCCATGCATGCATTTGAGTGACGCCAAGATGGTGCGGTTGCACCTCTCTACCTGCCCGTTGGCTCTGGGCATCTTCACCGCCGTCTGAATATGTTGGACCCCATTCTCTTGGCAAAACTGGTTGAACGATCGTGATGTGAATGCCGTTCCTCGATCGGTTATGATCCTCCTCGGCAACCCAAAGTAGCTGGACACTTCACCCAAGACTGTCAAAACCCCCTTGCTGTTTGTGGTCTTTACTGCTTTTAGAACTGAATATTTAGTAAAATTGTCAACTAATGCAAGGACATACCTGGTTCCACCTCTTCCCCTTGTAAAGGGTCCAAGGTGGTCAATGTGGACTGTATCGAAGGGAAGAGGAGAGTGCTCCATGCTGTGGAGTTCTCCCTCAGTCATCCCCCCCTTCTTTTTCCCATAAGCACAGTCTATGCATGACCGTAGATAGCTTCGAGTGAAAGACCGTGCCTTTGGAAACCAAAATGTCTTTCTGACCCTTTCCAGCGTTCGCTCTTCTGCTGGGTGTCCGACGTCATCGTGACAGAGTTTTAGAATCCTCCACCTTATCGCGCTCGGGACTGCCCATCTCTCAGACTCGCCTACCTTTCGGAACAGTCGATTTCCCTTCACGCTGTATTCTTGCTGCAATTGCTTCCTTTCCATCGTCGAACTTGGTGTTTTTAGGGCAACAATTATGCTCCTCAGCTTCGGGTCTTGCCACTGCATCGTTGCTACCCAGTCTTCATTTGTGATGTTAACGTTAAGAACCATCGAAGACGCTTCCTCTACCGTCTGTTCGCTTTCGACTGGTTGTCTACTCAGAGCATCACTGTGTGCTGCGTTCTTGCCGGGTTGGTGGACGGTCTCATACTCGAACTCCTGTAGTTTGAGCCACCACCGGCCCACCCGTGGAATTAGCTTCGCCTTTCTGCTAGTCGCAGCGACTGCTTCACAGTCCGTCACAACCTTAAATTTTCGGCCCAGGAGGTAAATTCTGAAGCGACTTAGGCACTCCACTACTGCCAGTACCTCGAGCTCATATGAATGGTATTTTCGCTCATCTTCAGACAATTTACGGCTGTAGAAGGCCACCGGTCGCAGCGCTTTGCCGTGCTTCTCCTGCTGCAACAGAATTCCGCCTAGACCCAGCGATGAGGCATCTGTGTGTACTTCGTGAGCGCATTCCGGGTCAAACAGCACCAGAACAGGAGGATTGATAAGCGCTTCCTTTAACCGCACAAACGCCAATTCTTGCCGTTTCGTCCATTCGAAGGGGTGATCAGCTTTCGTCAGATCGGTCAGAGGGACTGCCAAACTTGAATATCCCTCCACAAATTTACGGAAGAAACCCGTAAGTCCCAAAAATTGTCGGACTGTATGAACGTCCCTGGGTGTTGGGAATGATATGATCGCTGCCGTCTTCTGAGCGCTGGGTCGAAGGCCTTCCTTGCTCACTTGATAGCCTAGAAAATCAATGCTGGTTTGTAAAAAACGGCACTTACCCACGTTCAATGTCAGCCCGGATTCCTTCAGTACCTCAAGGAATCTTTGGAGTTTCTGCAGTCCCTCCTCGACCGACCTGCTGGCGATGACTATGTCGTCGAGGTACACAGCAATGTCTCCGGCCCTCAGCCGCGATTTGATGGTGTTCATACACGACTGGAAATATGCGGGTGCATTCACCAAACCGAATGGCATTCGATTAAATTCGAATAGGCCTTCATCCGTTGCAAAAGCAGTGAATTTCCTGCTATTTTCAGCCAAGCAGATCTGGTGATAACCTGATGCCAGATCCAGTGTCGTGAAGAATTCGTTACCTGCCAGCGATTCTACGACCTCTTCGACCACAGGCATTGGGAACCTTCTTTTAACGGTAATTTTATTTAATGCCCGGTAGTCGATGCAGAAACGGTCGCTGCCATCCTTCTTTTTAGTAAGGACGACTGGAGAGCAATAGTCCGAGTATGACGACCGTATTATACCTTGCCTAAGCATCTTATCCACCATCTGTTTCACCGTCTCCCTTTTGGCGAACGGGAGTTTGTATGGTTGGACACACACGGGAACTGATGTTGTCAGCTCGATCGTGCACTCACCGAAGCGGAACACTCCAAGCTCGTCCGAGTTCTTGGCGAAGCACCCTCGAAATGTGTTAACCAGCGCTCCGAGCTTCGCAGCTTCTACATCGTCCAGCCGCTCGACATTAAGGTCCTCTAGCAGCAGCTCTGCACGCTTTGGGAATTCACCGCACTTGTCCGACATACAGTCTGAAATAGAGATGCAGTTGTGTGATTTGACAAATCGTACCTGTGGTTGGTCCAGCAACTCTCGTCCGATCAACATTGGGTACGGTTGCGATTCATCCGGGACTATGAGGACCTCGCACCAGGAGGTGAGCTTATCGACCGTTATCTCTGCATGGACCCTTCCGATCGTCTGACATGCTCCTCCTCCGAAGCCACTCAACAGCCGTTGTTCCTTTATGTACTGGATGCCACCCGCTTCAGCGACCGAACACCGCAGTGTAACACAGTCACTCCCGAGGTCTATGAATGCTTTCACCTGGTACCCATTCACCACTGCATCTATGATGTACTCCGATTTGACTTCCTTTAGTAGTAGCTGCGTTGACCTCCCATTTGGACCTCTACCTGAGATACCTTGCGCGCTACTCACAGGTTGCACTTTGGGGCGTCGTAACGGACAATCCCTGCGAAAATGCCCAACTTGCTGGCAGCCGAAACACTTTACACCACCCACAGGTATACTGCCACGAACTGCTCTTCGCTCTTCGTGTCTGTCCACATTCTCCCGCTCTATCTCCTGGGGTAAAGTTCTCTGCTCCGTTGCCCTTTGCCGGTCTTTGTTTTTCAGCTTCATAACCCATCGCGCTCGTTCCAAGACCTCGTTGATAGATGTTGGTTTTGAGGCTCGAAAAGCCTCCCTGCATTCGATGTCCATGATACCTTGTACTACGTATCGGATCAAAGTCGACTCCGGAATACTGCCCCTGGCAGCGATCGCCTTCATTCCGAAAACGTACTCCTCAAAATCTTCTCCTGACGTCTGCTTCTTACCTCGCAGCAATTCGAGAAGGTCTGCTTCCTCGTCCCTGGTCGGAAATGTTTGGCAAAGCTCGAAAAGAAAATCATCGAGCGAATCCCAGGTCACACTGGAGTTCCACAACTTTGCCGCGCCGACCAACCTCGTGGTAGCTGCCATCAGCACCAAACGATCATCCAACCTATACACCCGCTGGATATCCCGAAGTTTTCGTCTCCAAGATTGCGATGTCAACCCCGTAGAATCCCTCGGATTAAATTCGGGGATCATGCCGGCAATGTCTCTGACGGTGTAACGGGGCAAGCCGCTATCTTGCTTAGACCTGCCGTTATAATCTCCTCCGATATATAGCGCATCCCTATAGTCAGCATACTGATGCGTTCCGTTATTTCGTCTGCCAGTAGAAGCCTCAACAGCACCCATGTACACTTTGTTGTCGCAGTTCCTGCCACTTCGGTGCACTCCGCCAGCGCCCCCACTCGCGTGATCACTGGGAGCATCCAAACACGTGTGCAATCCATCACCCTGCATACCAGCCCCAGGGATGTTGGCACACTTGTTCCCCCGCGCCGATTCCTCGAGCATCTGCCTCAAAGCTCGCAACTCCTTTCGCAGCTCCTCGACCTCGCTGTCGTTGCCGCCTCGTTTGCCCACTGACACGGACGCTTCTGGCTGCTTTTTGTGCAGCCCACCAACCGCTCCGCCGATCAATCTGCCTTCGTCTTCCACTTCCTCGCCATTTGCCAATTTGTAACCCCCCTGCAGCTTCCTCTTCAGCATAACCCCACCGTTGTTTTCAGTCTCTCTACCACTGAATTCACCTCGGTCGATGCCATCGATGTCGCTACAGCCACCTACCTGCAGTTTCTTCGACAACGTGGTAACGTGCGAAGCACCGTCGTTCTGTATCTCCCTCATTTCCTCGAATGCCAGGAGACGCGCTACCAGGTCTTCCTTGACCCCACCAACTTCTAGGCCGCGTTCTCTCAATTCTTCCCGCAGTTCGTCTCGGGTCAACGCTTCCAGCTCGGCTCTTGTTCGACACATTGCGCTACGGAAATTATTCTGTACTCCTTTGTCAAAAAAAAGTTTTAGCCCACTTGTCTTTCCGCACGCCAAAAAAACCAACAACCGATCAATTTCGATGAAACGGGAACCTCGTTCTTTTTTTTTCCCTGTCGTCCGATGACCGCTAGTTTTTTTTTGCTTATCGGGCTATCCCACTTCTGAGATGTTAACTGCGAGAGCGAAATGAGGACAACTGTACCAAATGAGTGCAAAGTAAAGACTGTTTTATTCTCTCTTTCTTAGATATATTACAACTATGTGTTACACATTGGATGAAGCTTGTCGTGAACACGACATTGCATATGCTAATAATAAAAACCTGCTCGATCGACAAATAGCCGATAAAATTCTAACTGAAAAGGCCTGGCTGAGGGTTAAAGCGAAAGACTCATCAATACCAGAGAAACTAAATAGTCTATTGGTTACGAATATGATGAAGACTAAGACAAAACCGGGGAAAAAAAATCGACGCATCAAGCGTAAAAAAAATAATTTATTTAAAAAAGCCATTATGGAGGCCAAAAATGCCATAAAGAAAACAATAAACGATGATCCAAAGTCTATTGCAATAACCGCTTTACGTGCAGCTAAAAAGATCATTAAAAACAAACGAAAGAACATTGGAATTCCTCGAGTAATACCAATACCCAAAATTGGCGGTTTCTTGCCACTGGCACCTATCATGGCAGCGCTATCAGCAATTGCTGCTCTAACTGGAGGAGCTGCGGGCGTTGTTAAAACTATAAATGCTCCAAAGGTAGCCAAGCAACAGTTGGAGGAGAGTAAACGTCACAATCAAGCCGTCGAGGGAATAAAAATCAAGCAAGGCAAGGGACTTTACTTGCAACCCCATAAGAAAGGATTCGGACTTTTTCTAAAACCACAGCCCACGAGCACAAAAAACTAATGGAATTGCTACCCAATCGTCCTCTCACCAATATTGATATTATGAAATTTGCAAAAATCCATATACCTAATTTTCGTGGTGTTTACATGAGAGATAAATTGCCCAGAAGGTCATTTGACAAAGAATGTGGTGTAATTAACTTGGACAATGAGAGTGGTCCCGGAACACACTGGGTAGCATATATAAAACATAAAAAAATCTTTGTAAAATATTTCGATAGTTTTGGTAATTTAAGACCACCTCTAGAAATTGTAAGATATCTGGGTGAAAATATTCAGTATAATTATAATAATTGTCAAAATTATAATACATTTATATGTGGTCATCTATGCTTGAAGTTTCTAATCACTGAAAATAAGAAATAAATAGAGCAAAATCAAAAAAGTGTTTCATTTGTGTTCCAACAGCGATGTCGATAACACTTACATTAAGCGGAAACCAATCTACTCTCACTACAGAGTATTTTCCTCCAATTATCCTAAATTCTGGTTACGTATGCGGCTTGGTTGACTTCCAGACCTATAATTCTATACCAAATGTGGATGTTTTTAATAATTTATTTCATTTTGGTGATGCCGTAATAACATTTCCAATTGGCTCCTATGTGATTGAAGACATAAATAACTGCATTCAGGAGGCTCTCAAACTCCATAATAAGAATAAATCCAATGAAATATCAATTAAGATCAAAGCAAATAATAACACATTAAAATGTGAAATTTATAGTAGCATGGAGATTGGTTTCTCACAACCAAACTCGATTGGATCACTATTGGGGTTCAGCAAGAAAAAGCTAGCTGCAAACAAGTTACATGAATCGGATCTGTACGTCAACATAAATAGAGTGAATATCGTTCGAATTGAATGTAATTCAATTGATGAAACGTATAGCAACAATCGACCTGCTCATATACTACATGAATTTTCGGTCAACGTTAGCCCAGGGTATAAAATAGTCGAGGTTCCTCGCAATGTCATGTATTTGCCGGTGAACTCCAAGAGGATAAGTTCTATAACATTGAATCTCCTGGACCAAGACGAAAATCTAATAAACTTTCGAGGTGAAACCCTAACAGCTCGATTACATCTTAAACCTCAGCCATGATAATATATGACAGTTCGTATTACCCCGCAAAGTATAAAAGAGCAGTTGCCGCTAGTAGCTCTATCAGCACACAATCAACCTCCGGCGGGAGAATATCAAAACTTGCTCCACAAAATCAACAATTTCTATTATCACTGGGCTACAGATTGAAAAATTAAATCAAAACGCTCACAAGACAACGACATGTTGAATATTTTCGAAGAACCAGCGTTTGAGGAGACTATCTCAAAATTGGAATATCGAACATACTCACCGTATTTGAATAATTTCGAGAAAAATGATATCATTCAGATTTGCGTCCAACATCAAAATCTTAATATTCTCCCTTCTGAAAGTTATATTTATATTGAGGGCACTGTATCGAAAAATGATAGATCAGCAGCTGTGAAAACAAAACTTGTAAATAATGGAATAGCTTTCTTATTCGATGAAATTCGCTATGAATTAAATGGTTCAGAAATTGATAGCAATCGTAATGTTGGCATCACATCAACTATTTAAAACTATATTTCTTTAAACAAAAATGAAAGCGATATGATGTTGAATGCTTCTTGGTCTCCCAATTCTTCAATCAATTTGGATGGCTTATACTTTAATTTTTGCATACCCCTTAATAAAGTACTGGGATTTGCGGAAGACTACAAGAGAATGATACCAAATGGGCGTCATGATTTGATGTTCATGTTTAGGTTGAACTTAGTGAATACCTTGCGCGAGCTGCTTCGACGTATTCGGATCACAGGTCGGTAAGGAATTTCCAATGTTGGTCAGGACATTGGAATAGAGATGGTGGCGGAGGAGCCCTTAATGGGCCAACGGCAGCGCTCATACTCCCTTAGTGGACTACTGGCACCGGTGTACCCGGCCCCTCGTCCTAGGGGAATAATTAAGGAACTGGCCCTCCAGGTTGGGGGTTGTGCCGTCGGGGTAACTTCCCTACCACGTAAAAAGCGCATGGTTCCGAAACAACCAAAAGCCTCGGATAAGGATGACTCAACTAATGACGACCCCAGCAAACGAAATAAGAACAACGACTTTCGGATCTGTACGTGGAATGTTCTGTCCCTTTACAGACTACGTGCAGCCGAACAACTAGCAGAGGCCCTAGACTGCTATAAAGCAGATATTACCGCCATCCAGGAAGTGCGATGGGATGGGCCGGGCAAAAAGACGGCAACGCTTGTTCGGATGCGGATTTGTCATACGCGGCAGACTTAGGCAAGAAGTCTTAAGCTTCCGACACGTGAGCGAGCGTGTTATGACTATCCGGATTAAGGCTAAATTCGCTAACATAAACCTAATATGTGTTCATGCCCCCACAGAAGAAAAGGACCCTGCCTCCAAAGAGTGTTTCTACGAGCTCCTCGAGCTCGAGCAATGTCCTAAATACGACGATAAGATCGTATTGGGCGATTTTAACGCCAAAATAGGAAAGGAGGACGTCTTCGGTAGAGCAGTCGGTAAGCATAGCCTACACGACACCACGTCTGATAACGGACTAAGGCTAATTGATTTCGCTGTGGAGCGAAATGTCACCATAGCAAGCACATGGTTTCCTCACCTCGATATTCATAAGCTACAATCGCAAGACACCGCCAGACTCTTCGCTGAACGCGTATCCCGAAATCTCTCAATCACCCCTTTGCCGCCAGCATCAAGTATCGAAGACCAGTGGCAACGCTGCCAACATGCCATCAGAAACGCCGCGACTGATGTGTTATGTCTCGCTCGCCCACCACCGCGAAACCCCTGGTTTGACGAAGAATGCCGGCGAGTGCATGCAGGAAAACAAGAGGCATACAAAGCGGCGCTGCAAAGGAAGACGAGAGCTGCTCGTGAGCTCTACGAGCAAAAGAGACGGGAAGAACATCGGCTTCTCCAAAAGAAGAAGAAAGAGCATGAGAAGCGCGCGTTTGAGAATATCGAGAGTCTATACTCCAGGAACAATGTATGGAAGTTTTACCAAAAGGTAAAAAGAACGTGTCAGAGAAGTAATACCCGTACAGAAACCTGTAGAGATGAGAATGGAAACCTCGTAGTAGAATCACAGTCGGTGCTGAGAATATGGAAAAACTACTTCTGCAGACTGTATAACGGCGACGAAGACCAACATCCCGCTGTCAGGCAGAATGTACCATTCAACATGGACGATGATAGTCAAAATTTCCGTCCACCTGACCAAAACGAAGTGAGGATAGCAATATCCAAGCTAAAATCGAACAAGGCTGCTGGACCTGACGGCTTACCGGCCGAACTTTTCAAGGCAGCTGGTGATGAATTGGTAGAGTGCATACACCAACTAATTTCTAATATTTGGTCAGAGGAGTGTATGCCTGATGAATGGAATCTCAGCATCGTTTGCCCGATCCACAAGAAAGAAGACCCCCTCAACTGCGCCAATTATAGAGGCATCAGTCTCCTCAACATCGCGTACAAGATCTTTTCTGCGATATTGTGTGAACGCCTGAAACCTTTTATCAACAGCCTGATTGGACCCTATCAGTGCGGTTTCAGGCCAGGAAAGTCCACCATCGATCAAATCTTCACACTTCGGCAGATCCTGGAGAAAACCCAAGAATTCCAAATCGATACTTACCACCTCTTTATCGATTTCAAGGCCGCCTATGACAGCATCTAAAGAGACGAGCTTTATAGAGCCATGTCTAGTTTTGACATCCCTGCCAAACTTGTCCGTCTGTGCAGGCTGACGATGGAGAACGCTCGCTGCTCCATCAAGGTCGGTAATGACCTCACCGAGACCTTTGATGTCAAAAAAGGCTTTAGACAAGGTGACGCGCTGTCATGTGACTTCTTCAATATTGTACTTGAACGGATTGTGCGGAACTCACAAGCCAACACCGGAGGCACAATCTATTACAAGTCTGTACAACTGCTTGCATACGCCGACGATATAGACATTATCGGAAGATCTCAGCGGGCTGTCACCGGTGCTTTTGCAAGCATTGAGGCGAAAGCGGCCAAAATGGGTTTGGCGATAAACAAGGGCAAAACCAAGTATATGCTGTCAACTAGAAGGGAAAACCAACATCGACGAATTGGACAAAACGTCACCGTGGGCAGCTATAACTTCGAGGTAGTAAGGGACTTTGTCTACCTTGGCTCTGCTATAAATTCAGCAACCAAAATCAGTGCAGAAATCAATCGAAGAATAACTCTTGCCAATCGCTGTTTTTTTGGGCTTATAAGGCAATTCAACAGTAAAGCCCTTTCTCGAACAACTAAGGAGACTCTATATAAGACCTTGATCATCCCAGTCCTGCTTTACGGCGCTCAAACATGGACTTTATTAAAAGAGGATGAAGATATCCTTGGTCGCTTCGAGAGAAAAATTCTTCGTAAGATTTTCGGTCCCGTTTGCGTTGACGGGTTTTGGAGGAGAAGATTCAATCACGAACTATACGAGCTGTACAGCGACATCGACCTAGTCAAAAAACTGCGTATTGGACGTCTGAGATGGCTAGGACATGTAGAGCGAATGGACACCAACGCTCCGGCCCGCAGAGTCTTCGAATCTAACCCCGAGGGACGACGCAGTAGAGGGAATTATCGCCGTAGGTGGCGCGCACAAGTTCAAGGGGACCTCGACGAACTTGGAGTGCGCAACTGGAGGCAATTAGCTAAAGACCGAGCTAAATGGAGAGACTTGTTGGTTGAGGCCCAGGTTCACCCCGAACTGTAGCGCCACCTAAGTAAGTAAGTAAGTCATGATTTGATTCTAACACGCTCACGCACAGATGAAAATTCATTAATTGCAGACGAGGATGAAAAAGCAAAGATAAAATTGCTTAAAGTACAGTGGAAAATTCCTCATATCACACTGGCTGATTCTTACAAATTGCAACTCTACAAACCCATAAATAATGGTCAAACTATGAAAATTGCCTTCCGAAACTGGGACCTATATAAATATCCAGCATTACCTAGTACCAATCGTCATATATGGAATGTGAAGACAACCTCTCAAATGGAAAAGCCTCGCTACATAATCCTTGCTTTGCAAACCAACAAACGTAACGTACTGAAAGAAAATCCAACAGTTTTTGACCATTGCGATGTTACGAACCTAAAAGCCTATTTAAATTCAGATGCTTATCCATGTGAGGATTTAAATCTTTCATTTGATAAAAATAACTACACTTTGCTGTACAATATGTACTGTGATTTTCAAAAAACTTTCTATAATCGCCTGGTTGCTGAGCCACTATTTTCAAGAGATGCCTTTAAATCGCAAGCGACAATTTCCTTAGTAGATTGCAGACATCAAAGTGAAATAATTAAAAATGGCCCAGTTGATATTCGCATTGAAATCAAAACAGCAAAAACAATTCCCCCCAATACGTCTGCATATTGTTTGATGTTGCACGATCGCCTTATGAACTATAACCCATTGACTCAAATAGTTTCCCGAGAAATATAATCGTTGACAGTTGCCTGAAGATCTTCGCCGAGATAACACACTTGCACATAAACATAAGCTAAAATGTTCTTTGTTATTGACATCCAAGGATTTAAAGGGGCCCACAACAAGTTCATTGCAAAAGAAATAGCAATACTACGCAATGGTCAACATAAACATTTCCTAAGGCCACCATTCAGCTTCAATCAATTATCACCAGCATTAAGAAGACAAGCTCGATGGTTGCATCAAAATCATCATGGATTAGCCTGGGATGGAGGATTCACCGAATTTCACAATGTTAGGAAACATCTTCGAGAAAATATCAAAGATACTATTGTTTATGTTAAGGGCTTTGAAAAAGTCCAATGGCTGAAAGAATTACTTCAGGATGAAGATGTCGAACTAATGAATATCGAAGAAATCGGCTGCCCGGCTTTAAAAGAATTGAAACGTCTCTATCCCAAGGAAAAGAAATGCGTATACCACAATAAATGTTGTGCACTGCTAGAAAAATTTTTAATTGGAAGTCAGTAAAATAAAATACCTTTTTTTCTTTCTTATATTATATTAATTTATATTTATATATTATATGGCTGTAAATTTAATAAAAGAAAAAAAATAAAACACAAATAGTTAAAAGATGATTTGAATCTTTTTATTTATTTTTCTCCTGTGCTGAAATATGAAATGCTGAGATTGGAAGTAAAAGAATTTTTTCTTCCCGATGAAGTTTGCAGAAAAATTAAGCAAGCGTGGCCCAACGCTTGTATTTGTAGCCCAAGGTTTGTATTTGTAGCCCAAGGCTTGTATTTGTAGCCCAAGGCTTGCATTTGTAGCCCAAGGCTTGTATTTGTAGCCCAAGGCTTGTATTTGTAGCCCAAGGCTTGTATTTGTAGCCCAAGGTTTGTATTTGTAGCCCAAGGATTGTATTTGTGGCCCAAGGCTTGTATTTGTAGCCCAAGGCTTGTATTTGTAGCCCAAGGCTTGTATTTGTAGCCCAAGGTTTGTATTTGTAGCCCAAGGATTGTATTTGTGGCCCAAGGCTTGTATTTGTAGCCCAAGGCTTGTATTTGTAGCCCAAGGCTTGTATTTGTAGCCCAAGGCTTGTATTTGTAGCCCAAGGCTTGTATTTGTAGCCCAAGGCTTGTATTTGTAGCCCAAGGCTTGTATTTGTAGCCCAAGGTTTGTATTTGTAGCCCAAGGATTGTATTTGTGGCCCAAGGCTTGTATTTGTAGCCCAAGGCTTGTATTTGTAGCCCAAGGCTTGTATTTGTAGCCCAAGGCTTGTATTTGTAGCCCAAGGCTTGTATTTGTAGCCCAAGGCTTGTATTTGTGGCCCAATGCTTGTATTTGTAGCCCAAGGCTTGTATTTGTAGCCGAAGGCTTGTATTTGTAGCCCAAGGCTTGTATTTGTAGCCCGACCACGCGTATATATAGCCAATTTTATATATACCGACCTGTTTTTTATATACCGACCGGTTTTTTATATACCGCACCGGTTATTATATACCGCCCCGGTTATTATATACCGACCCGTTTATTTGGAACGGACCTAAATCAATTAAAGAAACCATTGCTTTAGAAAACTGCTCAGTCATTAATCATCTTTGAAACCGAACGGATCGCAACTGCCCTATTTAATTGAAATCGACCTGTTTCGCAAATATGGAACTCAATGAAGATTTACTTAAAGACCTTATAAAAACGAGAAAAGCTTTGCGGGGAAAATATAAGCTTCTCAAGACTGGGCAAATCATGAAGGAAAGGGAATTTGCAAATACTTTTAGGCCAATAGTTGATCCCTTAAAAGAAATTGTGAAAAATGTAAAAAGTCGAGATACTGTTGAGTACGATATAATGACTAAAACAAAGCCTCGACGAAAATTACAATTCCAAAGTCCACCAAAAGAAAAACATGCTCTGGTTTTGACTCTTCATATCCTGAGTGAAAGATTCAACCAACGATGGATGATAAAGATTTTTCATTTAGAACACCCGAAAATTTCGATATAGACAAAATTGATCAAAGTACGCCTGCCAACAGACCATCGCCATCAGAAGCCGATAATCTTGATCAAAGTACACCTGGCAATAGATCATCGCCATCAGAATCGAATCTGGATAAGATCTATGGTCCGCATTTCGATGTACAATCAGATTCAACAAAGTTGGGCAGATCAAGTTTTGTAATTAACGAGCAAAAGAATCTCGTTATTGATGATGAAATCTTCCCTGGAACAGAGGGCCTCTATGAATTAATTTTTCGGAAAAACCCTAGAAAAGAACGAAATACCAATGAAAACTTGGATGAATATCTTTAAATTCTACAAAAAACAAAGGTACAATTAAAAAATTATAATGGCAACTCACAGGTTAAAGGTAATGGAGGTTATAAGTATAAACATGTTATGCGGCCTTTATTACAACACCTTACGCAAAGGGTTATAAAGAAAATTGGAAAAGCATACAATAATAATTCATCAGATATGAGCTATTCTAATAACCCCGTTAAATATGTGTACTGGAATGACCCCAATGAGCTCGTTGAAAGACTAAGACTTTTAATTGGATCTCAAAATGCTGGCAATAATAATCATCAAAATGAGGCAAACTCAATTGTGGAAGAGCTACGGGAAGCAGATATTATATATTAACTTCAGTTCTTATCAAACACATTGTCAAAAGTAAAATTAGCGTTAAGAATTTATGTTTATCTATTGGAAAAGTTTTTAAGTGGATACAAATAAAATAAAAAAATTCTTTTAAAATATGAATTTGTGTTTTATAACATATCATTTGTTTTCAGATTTAAAATCGGTCAGTTTTTCTGCTCTGTGCTTTGATAATTGCAAAAAACGAGACTTTGCATTAATCATCTTTTACTCCTTAACAACCCCTAAATCACTCTCCACTTCACCTGTTTGTTTCAATATTTTTAGCTCTGCTCTGATAAAACATTAACTATTTTACGTCACCTCTTTATTTATTTATCTCTTTTAAAGAGCTAACCTGCCTCAATATTCTATATCTCACATTAAAATTACTCACTCAAGTCTGGTGTTTAAGAATAAACAATCAGTTTGATTCACAGAGTCCAGATTTTTTATTCCTTCCTTATATCATCCTCTTTAGTCATATCATACATTTATTTCTTTTATTTTTTCTCTACCGAACAGCAAACAAATCAATTTGACTCACATAGTTCAGATTTTTATTTTTTTTTTTCCTATGTCATCCTCTTTACTCATATCATACTTTAATTCTTTATGGAACAGCAACAACAACAGCATTTGTAGTGCCATCTATGTAGCCTAGATATTTGGCCAATTAAGATATTTACTGCCAATTAAATCAAATAATTCTCTGAAATATGATCGTACATATACACAGAGATCAATTGAAATAAAAAAAATAAAAAATCTCCTCTAAGCAATCATA
This sequence comes from Brachypalpus laphriformis, assembly GCA_945910035.1. Lineage (NCBI taxonomy): Eukaryota > Metazoa > Arthropoda > Insecta > Diptera > Syrphidae > Brachypalpus > Brachypalpus laphriformis. The sequence goes on from OX246753.1 coordinate 156,016,474, forward strand.
GCCCATCTGTGGAATCCGATACCAATTTCCTGGAATTAGTTAATTTCGCCAATCCAACCAATCTAAGCTCCAACCCCCGATGGCGTCACGCAAACACAGATCAATAGAAATAAAATTCCAATTTTTTTTTTTTTTACAGAATAGCAAACAAATCAATTTGACTCACATAGTCCAGATTTTTGTTTTCCCTTATGTCATCCTCTTTACTTATATTATACTTTTTTTACGGAACAGCAACAGATAAACATTTATACTGCACAGTATTTCCTATGGGATAAACATTTACTAACTCAAGGTCAGCATTCAAGAATAAACACACAGGTATGAATCTGCCTGACTCGTAGCCCAGAGCTCTTCTCAAATGGTTATACGTGTTCAAAATTCCTCTATGGAATCCAAAACCCAATTCCTGGAATCAGCCCCTCTCCCTCTCATTCTTTCCAAACGAAAAAAGACACACACTGATCAATAGAAATTAGAAAATAACCTCTAAACAATCATAACCCATCTATGGAATTTGGCAATTTCCCCAATCAAACCAATCTAAGCTCCACCCCGATGACGTCACACACGCGCAGATCAATAGATCCCTTTTTCTTTACCGAATAGCAAACAAATCAATTTGATTTTTGATTTTTCTTTTGTTCCCTTATGTCATCCTCTTTACTCATATTATGGTGTACATTTTTACGGAATAGCAACAGATAAACATTTGTAGTGCCCAACATTTGCTTTGGGATAAACACTTACTAACTCCTGGTCAGCATTCAAAAAGAAACACACAGCTATGAATCAGCCTGACTCGTAGCCCAAAACGCTTCTCAAATTCTTATATGTGTTCATAATTCCTCTATAGAATCCAAAAATCAATTCCTGAAATCAGCCAAACCCCCCTCTCTCCTCTCCCTCTCAACCTCCCTAAACGAAAAAGACACACACTGATCAATAGAAATAAAAAATAAAAAAAATCTCCTCTTAGCAATCATAACCCATGTATGGAATCCGATACCAATTTCCCAAATCAACCCAATCTAAGCTCCACCCCCAATGACGTCACACCCAGAGAATAAAATCTAAATACCTCGCTCTCAATATCAAATATAATAACACAAAAACACACAGATCAGCAGCAATAAAAAACTCCCCTCTAAGCAATCATAACCCATCTATGGAATATGCAATTCATCAATCAAACCAAATATAAAAATCCCTCTCCACACACACTCACACATACAAATGCCTCACTCCCTGACTCTGATCTTATGATTCCCCCAGTCAAAACTAGCAAATATGAAATATGACACCTGGTTCCCAAATTCAGATCTCAGTCCAAAGACGAAAAATAAACAAACGTGAAATATGACACCTCGCTCCGATGATGATTCCCCCAGCTAAACACTAACAACTATGAAATATGACCCCTCGCTCCCAAATTCAGATCTCAGTCCAAAGACAAAAAGATAAACAAACTTGAAATATGACACCTCGCTCCGATGATGATTCCCCCATTGCAGCAAATAGCTCCTCCCATAGCTCCTCAGCTACTCAAGGGCTCTCACTCTAACACTTAGTACCGAATAGCTCCTCCCATTGCAGCGAATAGCTCCTCCCATAGCACCTCAGCTCCTCAAGGGCTCTCACTCTAACACATAGCACCAAATAGCACCGCAAGGGCTCTCACTCTAACACATAGCACCGAATAGCACCAGCGCCAGAACTCTCCTAAACCTACTACTATTGTAGATTGTTTAAGAGGTGGGATTAGGTCACCTTATCACTGCGGTCACATTGGGCCTATTGTGATTTCCTCTGATCTTAAAGCTCACTCAATATACCCGATTTGGTGATGAACTCTACTATCCTTTTTGAGTGAGCTTGCAGACAGGTCTTCTGCTCCAAGGTAGAATTTACCTAAATAAAGATAGCGTGCTCTGATTTGAAGTTACGAGTACAGTGACATAAGTGTTCTGCTGATTCTTCATCTTCGTTGCACATTCTGCAGATGCTGTGTTGTGCTATTCCCATAGCCATGAGATGGAAACCTGTGGCTATTCGAATCTGATTCCTAGTTTATTGTAGGAGTTGTTTTGTTCTTTTGAAGGAAGTATTTGGCAGAAAGATCTTGGCTTGTCTGTTTTCAACACCGGATTGAAATTATAATAGACTCCCTGGTCTCGATCTTCAGAGCCAGTTTCGAACTAAACTATAATACATTTTCTTTGTGTGGAGAAATGTCAATGTAGTTTACATTCCCAAAACCAGCTGCAGATCTCCCTCAGACCCAAAATGTTTTAGACCGATTAGTATTGCATCAGTGTTCTTAAAGTTATTGGAGAAAATTATTGATCCCATATTAGAGATACCGCTGTAATAGAACACCCTCTGCATGAAAACGAATTTGCTTACCAAACAGGCAAATCAACAATAACAGCCCTACACCACTTGGCTGAAAAAATGGACATATCGCTGTTGAACAAAGACATCACACTTTGTGCTTTCTTAGACATCTCTGGAGTCTTGACAATACCGCGTTTCATTCTATAAAAACGACAGCCAACGCCAAAGACATGGACCAACACACTACCAAATGGATTTGCTACTTGCTAAGTAGCAGAACTATTTCTGCCACGGTTGGTCCATTAAAAGCACAAAAATTGTCCTCGTGGAGGCGCTTTTTCTCCTTTTCTTTGGTTAATCGTAATCGTAGTTGACCAACTCCTAAACGACCTAAATCATTTTTTTTTTCTGTTTTTTTTTTTTTTTTTTTATTAGAAAAGGAAACCCTAGTCCCAGGGCACTCAGACTCTCCGGTCCATTGTACTACTAGGCAGGAACCTTTCTTTGGTGCAGTGGTTGGAAAAACTTCGATGTAATTCGTTTTACCTTTATACTCGGGGGCCCATGATTGCTGTTCCCCGACCTAAATAATGCTGGCTATGTAACCCAAGGTATTACTAATAATAAGAGGCAAGCAAGAATCCATTATTTCTGAAGGATGTCGGAGAGAAGGATTAAAAGTTAATTTAATTAAAACTGTCATCATTCCTTTCACCAGGAAAAGAAATTTAAATCTCCAGACACTAAATGGTGTCCAACTTAATCTTTCCAGTGAAGCTAAATATCTAGGGGTAACTCTTGACCAGAAACTCACCTGGAGGCCACATCTAGATAAAATTACATTTAAGGTGACTAAAGCCTTTTGGGCCTGTTCTAGACTCTTTGGGCAAAAATGGGATCTCAAACCCAAAATGATTCACTGGTCCTACTTTATCATCGCCATTCCCATTATTACCTATGCCTTACTAATATGGTGGGAAAGAATCGAACAGGTCCATGCTCGAACTACCATTCAAAAGGTAAAAAGACTTGCCGGCTTAGGTATCACGGGTGCGATGCGCACATGGCCGACAGCGGCACTGGAAGCCCTACTGGACCACCCACCTTTATACATAAAAGCAAAGAAGACTGCTGCCGCCACCACTCTAAAGCTTCATCTCTTCAGTAATGTGAAAGACTCTGAATTAATGGGGCATAAGAAGATTGTAAAGAAAATTCCGCTGCTTACCTCGCCAGCAGTATATGTTCTGGGCTCATGCCCAGAAAAATAAACCTGAATCATTCCTTTAAATTCAACATTCCAAATCGAACCTATTGGGAAAACCCCCAGTTCCCTCAGACTGATCGACAAATCACCTGGTACACCGATGGCTGTGGGTGCAGGAATTCATAGACCCGATTTTAAATCTGCTGTACCAATGGGTCAAAACAACTCTATCTTCCAAGCAGATGTCTATGCTATAGAGCTATGCGCCAGAGAATGCATCAGAAGATGCCTCCGAAGATCACACATAAACATTCTTTCATATAACCAAGCAGCTCTAAAAGCTCTCAAATTTTTCAACTTCGACTCTAAATTAGTTTGGAACTGTCTTCCACACTCAAGCAGCTTGCTGCACACAACATCCTCTCAGCCGGCAATGAGACTGCTGATGAACCAGCCAGATCTGGTTCCAAACTCAAATTCATTGGTCCGGAAATCTTTTGCGGTTTACCTATAAGCCAAATCAAAATTGAGCTAAATCCTTGAGAACAACGGGAAAAGCGCCCATATTAGGACTCACAAACAGGTCTAAGACACGCAAAGAGCTTTATTGATCTCTACAGTAAAAGATCGGAAGAAATTCTAGCAATGAACAACACACAATACAAAGTTTTTAACAGACCTCCTTACTGGTCATTGCCCTCTCAAGTACCACCTCAAGAAAATTGCCACTAGTCAATCTGACACTTGCAGACTATATCTTAAGGACACTGAAACTGCTGAGCACATCATGTGCGAATGTCCCATCATCGCTCGCAGCAAGAAAAAAAAAAAACCAAATCACAGAGCATTCAGTTGGAAAAACTTCGATGTAATTCGTTTTCCTCTCTACTCGGGTGGCTGATCTCAGGGGTTAGTACATAAGATCACTTTGTAGGTCGAAGTACTTTGCTTGGGTTCTTATTACCCCATTCTACAATTAAAAAAAAAAAAAAAAAACAATATATTCCCTTTGCCATTCACCGTGCCAGATGATAGGCTCCTGGTAGCCCAAATGAAATGCCACCTGAAGGTGTTCCTCCCAAAAAAATTGTGATAAGCAGCGTTGTCTTGGATTGACCACACAGAAAAATATCCCTTAGCAATTGTTTCCCATTGTGTTTTAAATCTTTTAAACAAAGGAACATCAGGACTAAAATATCAAACTCAGCTCCGATAATAATCCTTTAAGAACTATTTCAAAAACGTGGTGTCTCCAAGCTAACTAAAGTGCGTCGCGGCCAATTTTATTTTCCAACAGAACACAACCTACGTTTAAACGCCCGTTGTTGGATGCAGTTGTGTCACAAACAAGAGCTTGGACTTTATCGAGTAATGACCAATTTTTGAGTACATTATACTCAGCAGACGGTACTTCAATACCAGTTCCAGTTCTCCAAGGAGTTGCTCTATTTTTGAAGTAGTTGCAATAATTGGAAGTTTGCCAACTTTTGCTTGGCATGTTATATCGGAGAGAACTTTTTTTTTTTTTTTTGGCAGCAGTTGTTTGTTCACCAAAATATTGGCGGGAGAGTCTAATAGAAGTGAGGTTAATAACAAATTTGGAAGGATCTGTGGAAGTGCCTTCGATACAGGCTGTAAAGAGATTGACGGCATCTCTGTCACTTATCTTACATTTGTCGCGTACTGCCGAAAGCGTGGGACTTAGAATATCTACACGTGCTCTTTTCAGGACTGACGGACCTGGAACAGTTGAGTCAGGGCTAGCATTTTCAGCTACAAGTTTTTTTTCCTCAGAAGAAGATGTAGAAGAAAGTTTTACTAGCAAATTTTTTCCAGTTAAATATTAATATATAAAAAAAAATGACTACCTTCGTGAGAAACGGATGAAGTTTGACCTTCTACTCGTTGTTTAGTTCGCGTTTCGCAATTCTCCTTTCTTTCTCCCACAGCGGAAAAAAGGTTGGTTTCGCTTTCTGTACGAGGGCAAGATGAAAAGTTCTCCTTCTGACAATGAAAGACTGCGATTTTCAGTTAAAAAATGATTTTATTTTTCTACATACTCTCCCTTGACTCCAACACACTTAGTCCAGCGTTTCTCCAACATGAGTATTTCTTCTCGGAAGTGAGTGTCTGAAAGGCTGTAAAAATATTCATCTACGGCCCTCTCAACTTCTGCATTGGATGCGAAGCGCTTCCCAGAAACAAATTTCTTCAAGTTTGGGAACAGATGGAAGTCTGAGGGTGGCAAATCAGGTAAATAGGGGGGATGACCGAGCAAATCGTGCCCCAAATCCCGCAGTTTTCCGATCGCCAACGCACAGTTGTGTACAGGTGCATTGTAGTGATAAAAGATAATTTTTTTCTTTTTTAAGCCAGGCCTCTTCTCGCGAATTTTGCCATCCAGCTGGTCAAGAAGGTTGGAGTAATATTCGCCTGTAATTGTTCTGCCTTTCTCAAGGTAATCAATTAACAGGATCCCTTCCGCATCCCAAAACACACTGGCCATGACCTTTCCGGCAGATGCGATCGACTTCGGTGTCTTTGGCTTCGACTGCTGTTTCGTTTCTGGCGTGTAGTGGTGGAACCATGTTTCATCCATGGTAACAAATCACCGCACAAAATCGGTCGGATCCCTATTGAATTGGTCCAAAGAGGGCCGCGAAAATCGTTTGCGCATTTGCTTTTGATCGGCATTCAGCATATGCGGCACCCATCTTGGGCAGAGCTTTCGCATCCCTAAGTTTTTGTGCAAGATGTTTCGCACCCTCTCTTCCGGTATACACACAGCCTCAGCTATCTCACTCACCTTCACTCGCTTATTGTCCAAAACGGTATCATGCACTTTTTCGATGGTTTCGGGTGTGGTTGCGGTTTTTGGCCGTCCTTCACGTGGGTCATCTTCGAGGGACGTGCGACCACGTTTAACTTCAGCTCCCCACTTTTTAGCGGTTGACATGGAAGGAGCAGAGTCCCCGTAAACTTTTGTCAACTTTGGATGAACTTCCTTAGGGGTTAACCCATCCAAAACGAAGAATTTTATGACCGGACGATATTAAAGTTTATCCATTTTAACGAAAAACACGCAAGACGTCTACTGCAAAAATTCGTGTATACAAACTACTTGGGAGAACAAGTTGAAACTTCTTATACGAACTAATGAGAAAAGCACCCTAGCAGGAAACATACATTTTTGCTGATTGGAACTATCTCTGCGTCAGGCCGAGAACTTTTCACCTTGCCCTCGTATGAGTAAAAACTGTTTATCGTCTTCAGTTTTCATGAAATACTCAAAGAAATATATTCGAGAAATATTATAGATGTAGTAAAATTCATTACATCGTAATTCAATATAATAATAATAATACGTCGTTACAAATTTGTGTGTGTTTCGGTAACTACACGTGTTTGATTGTATACTCCCCCAGTATGTTAATTAGGGAATTTTGTAATGAATTTAACGGATTATTAGATAATATCATATTTGTAGCCTTCAAAAAGACTTAATTATAACTGGCGACTAACTTGGTTTTCTGTTAGGGTTACCTTTAGAAGAGGAGTTTTCAAACTAATAAGGGAAAATGCTTGTTATCAAATGGTAAGTGATCCAACACGAATAACCAAAACTACCAGAACTTTATTAGATCAAGTTGTGACTAATGACAAAAATATATTAGATAAAACGGAAAATGATTTTAGAATAAGTGGTCATGAAACAATTGTTATACAATTAAACATAAAAACCAAAGTGAAAAGAGTAGATCAATATACTAAATTTCTTATGTATAATAGAAATAGTAACTCCTGTGAACTGCAGGAGCGACCTGCATTGCGATTGATCGGGAAACTACTGACTGCTCAAAACTTGGCTTGGGCCAGTAGCGCAACAATCAAGTTCGTGATGAAGTGCTTACTTTACCTCTTAGTGGTGGTCGCCGGTCAACTATACGTATAAATCCTTATACCCTAAAACCCCTTACCCTAAAATTGCAAGCGCGGGTTGTCTAGGGCCTTGATTCTAGGCTAGGTAACGTGGGCCAGCAACCTGCGTTTCCTAATATTGCCCGCTACAGAAACCGACACTATGCCTCGGATAAGGAATGATCACATGTTGATGACTTTTGGCTATTGTACTCGGACAAAGATAGGTTTCTGGACATTTTGGGGGTATGTGAAGTAAGATGGTTAGAAGCGGGCGAGTACCAGTCCCCAACGCGTAACACTGTACTACTCTATTCTGGAAGACCATCCGGAAGTCCGCGGGAATATGGAGTCGGACTACTGCTAAAAAAAACAGCACGCAAGGGCCTAATTTCCTGGCAGCCTCATGGTGATAAGATTTTGGCGGCCAGATTCCGGACTAGAGTACAACGCGTCACCATCATACAGTGTTACGCCCCAACGAATAGTTCGTCTGAGGACGAAAAGCAGAGCTTCTACAAACTCTTAAGTGCCGTCTTCAACACAACACCAAATGGAGACATTGTCATAGTGATGGGGGATTTGAATGCCAAGGTAGGCAACGACAACGAAGGGCTCAAACATGTAATCGGGAAGCATGGACTAGGCAACCGCAATGACAACGGCGAAAGGTTTGTGGATTTCTGCAATGCCAACCGCCTTGTGATAGGTGGCAACATGTTTGAGCACAAGACCTGCCACAAAGTCTGCTGGGTTTCCAACGACAGGCAAGCAACCTCCAACCAAATTGACCCTTTTGCCATCAGCCGCCACTCTAGAAGTAGTCTCTTGGGCGTCCGAAACAGGCGAGGGGCAGATGTGGGTATAGTACGTGATCACGATCTTATGATAGCTACTCTCCAACTACGCACTGCTGCAGTTCGAAAATTCCACGACAACACAAGAATGCCCAGGTTCAACATCGATAGACCTAGTGATCCCTCAGTGCGCCAACAATTAAGGAAGCACCTTTCGCAAGGTGTGGAAGCAATCAGCAGCTCAATGCTAGCAACCATCCAAGACCATTGGTGTGCTGTGAAAAATGTTTTTACATCTGGTGCTGAAAGAATTGTCGGTCGATCGCAGGGAAGACATAGGGCGTGGCTTTCAGAGGATACCTGGAGACGGATTGACGAACGAAAGCAGCTAAAAGCTCGCGTTGCAGCTACCCCAGCAGTAGGGAGAAGCGAGCTAGAGTCCCTATATCGCATGAAGATGAGAGAAGTTCAGCGTAGCGTACGACGTGACAAGCGCAACTACATCAACGCGCTGGCTACAGAAGAAAAAGAAGCAGCACGGAGGTGCGACAGCAGGACCGTTTACAGAATCACGAAAGAGCTGACAGGTGGTCGCAGCACCAGTCAACACCCAGTGAAAAACCTAGACGGCTCCTTGCTCATTTCGGATGAGGACCAGCTCAAGAGATAGAAAGGGCATTTTGCTACGGTTTTGAACCGTGTATTCGCTAGCGATATGCTCCCAAATCAGACTGAGATGCCCGAGGTTAGAAGTTCCCGAATACGCAACTCGACTCCCAGTAAAGATGAGATCATTACCGCGAGGCACTCAAAACCAACAAGTCGGTAGGACTTGACGGTATTCCAGCAGAGCTCTTACGAGCAGCGCCCACAACAGCGGCTGAGCTTCTGCTTACACTTATAGAGAGAGCTTGGGAAGCTAAGAGCTTTCCTAACGACTGGAAAAAGGGAATGATCGTCAAGCTTCCTAAGAAAGGAAATTTAATGGAGTGCGGAATCTGGAGGGGTATCTGCGTGCTGCCTGCTGTAGCTAAGATAATAGCTAAAATCATCCTTGAGCGAATCAAACAACATCTCGAAGACACACTCGATGCCGAACAGGCAGGTTTCCGCTCTGGATCCTCCTGTGCCGACCACATCAACACCCTGCGGATTATCATCGAACAGTGTGTTGAATATCGATCGCCACTGCGCCTGCTGTTCATCGATTTTGAGAAGGCGTTCGATAGTGTCAACAGGGAGTTTATTTGGCGTGCCTTACGCAGGAGAGGTATTCCCGAAATGTCACGCTCTGCACAGGGAAGGTTGTCTGAGGAATTTGAGATCCAAAGTGGGGTAAGGCAGGGCAGTATCCTTTCAAGAATATTATTCCTATAGGTGATTAGCGATGTGCTTCATGCAGCTTTGTCGACGGGAAACGGAGGAATTCGATGGACTCTTACATCTCAACTGAAACATCTCGTCTACGCTGACGATGTATGCTTACTCTCCTATAGAATTATAGACCTCCACCAAATGACAGCAGATGTGGAGAGGGAGGCAGGTGTCGTCGGGCTGAAAATGAATACGGCTAAAACTAAAATTATCAGCCTTGGAACTAACTCATCGGCTCAAATATGCATTGCTGGACAACCGGTAGAGAGAGTAGAGGATTTCCAGTATCTTTTGAGTATTGTCTCGACCGATGGTGGAACCGAACAGGATCGCCAAAGCAAAGTTCGCGTTCGGGATGTTGTTCAAAATATGGCGAAGCAATGCAATCAGTTTGCGCACCAAAATAAGGCTGTTCCGCTCCAACGTTGAGCACATGGAGAGTGACCACTACTATCACCAGAAAGCTGCAAACGTTTGCTAATAGGTGCCTGCGCAATATCTTACGGATTTTGTGGCCTAATCGTATCTCTAATGAACACCTTTACGAGAGAACGGGTCAGGAACCAATAGGCACAACAATCCAACGGCCGAAGTGGCAATAGATTGGGCATACGTTCCGAAAGGGTGACAGTTCCATAGCGAACCATGCTATGCAATGGAACCCTTTAACTCAGGATGGCAGAAGACCTGGCGGTCCGAGGATAACATGGCGCAGAAAAGTCGAGAAGGAGGCACGGCAGTTAGGGAACAGTTGGGGAGAACTCAGGCACATTGCCAGAAACCGTACACGATGGCGCGTAGGCGTAGTAGAGGCCCTAGGACCCACAAGGGGATACAGGACATAAGTAAAGAAGTGAACTGCAGAGTAATCAAGTGGCTTCCATACGTGATATTTCAGACGTAAATAGGGCTGGAGATACATTTCTGGCCATATTTAGACGTACTACAATGAAATTTATAGTTAAAAAACGTAGGGAGCGTAGTAAAAATGTGTGGTTCAACAGTTACCCACAAAATTTAAAGAGCATCAAATCAACAGACATGCAAAAGAGGTACTTAGCGGTTTAGATGATGACTGGAAAATATATGCAACTGCTAGGAACAAATACAAGCAAGAGATAAGCAAATGCAAGTGCAATTATATTAAAAGTAAAGTGGACAACGCAAATTATCAAAAGTATATGTGGTGTAATTTATAAAAGTTTGTTTTAAAAAAAGAGAAAAGTGAGATTGACGATGTTCTTTTCGATAACATAACTGCTAGTAACAATAAATTAATTGCTAATAAATTTAACGACTTTTCGTAGACAGTGTTAATGAAATAAACAAATCCATTCCGTCAATACATTTTGTTGATGTTGTTAATAATAGTGACTCCACCTTTACGTTCGTTTGTGTCTCAGTGTGTGATATACAAGAAGTGCTTCGAAAACTAAAAAAACAAAGGAAAATAAAATAAATAGGTATAAGAATAAAAACATACAATGATAATCTTGAACTATTGGGTCTGGTCTTACAATCAATAGTTAACAAAACGTCTCAAATGGGAATCTTCCCTGACTCTTGAAAAGAATCAATTGTGTGTCCGATCACAAAAATTTCTAATACTAAAAAATCGATGCCATCTCGTAAATACTATAAAAGCAAAATCGATTTTCCTTGTGAACACCGTTTCTTGAAAACTACTAGACGTAGGTACTTGAAATTTTGCACAGTTATTCCTTATTTTGCCTAGATGCGAGATAAGAAGGGATTTTCCAAAATTCAAGGTGTAAGTGGCATAGAGGGGGTTGAGATCGAATTTTCCATATGTAAGTATTGATTCCACAGCCGTAGCTCAGTACTGGCTCTCCAGATTAAAAAAATAAAAAATAGGTGAATTTAGTAAAGTCGCTGATTCATTTAAGGTATAAAGCATCCTTCTACGTTGTCCTGAAGCTGAGCAATGCTAAAAACAATTAATTAAATCATCGCCCACAATTTTCCTTCAGTGGAGACCACGGCCAGCAGTCATGCAGTAGTGGCTATCGTTGCAATAGTATGTGTGTGTGAGTATATGGGCGCGCAATCCCGTGATTGTTTTGTTGTTGTTGATGTTTTGATGTTCAGTGTGCTATCTCTTCTAGAGTTAAAATTGAAAAAAAAAAAACATTATCAGCGCCAAATCTAAAAAAAATTAAATTTTATTAATTGGGATATGTATGTGCTATCAAAACTTCGCGCAATTAAGAGATTTGGTAATATACGCGTACATATGTACATATGCATGTACAAACATAGAACTATTGCAATATTTTTCCACTTTCTTAGATGAGATGATGTTGATCGTTGGATTTGTTCACATTTTAGAATGTTCTAATGGATCTAAAATAAATTGTGTGTTGTGAGCGGGTTTGTGTGCGCTCGGTGGCGATTTTCACGGGCGAAGTTATAACTGGGCTTACACATTTTTTGTATGGCATTCATTTGGCAATTATGTTTCATTAATTAAATAACTGTCAACTAAAATGCGGGCGAAGCAAGGCGAGCACTGGTCAGCTAGTTACATATATGAGCAAATTGTGGAAAAACTAGTAAGAAAAAAAAAACAACTCGAAGATTATTTCGAAAGGAATCATCTAATAATCGAATCACAATCCGGTTTTAGAACATCCCTCTCATGTGAACATCCCCTACCCCCTTCGGGTAGGGGTCAGAATATAGCCGAGGTAGGCATGCCTGTCGTAAGAGGCGACTAAAATCCACCTACCGTATACCGAGTATGGCGTATACAAAAACATACAATGAACAAAACTGAAGATTTTAATACCCCAGGTGGCAGTCCAGGTACACTGGAAAATCCACCCTCTTCGGAGGTCGGCTCTACGGATTCTGGGGAGAGCCCTTTATCTCTACAACTATAAAAGAGAACGCATTTTTTCCGTTTGTCCGCGAATAAGGAGTAAGTACGTAACTTTACCTCAACAATATATATATCAATCGATTTGTTGTAAGAAGAGGAATAACTTAGGATACATTTTAGTATCCTGAATCCGTTATTGGGCTCTTAAACCCATTTTATAGATTTAGATTTAGATTTGATTTTATTTATGTCGCTTATAAAAATTACAATTTTGTATTTAAGATACAAGCATGGCATTGCCGTCTGCCTGATTGACAATTAAAATTTACAAATTATTAAATACGATTTTTTTTTTATCTTTAAAAATGTTCATTCAATATTCTTTCTCGATAAGCAAGTGCTAATTTACAATATTGGAATAGTTTCTCAACGTTTAATTCATTAAGTAAGTCTATTACTGCTTCTTCCGCTAGAAAATCACTTCCAAGGTTGTTTCTTCTAATCTCTCGGAGAATTGGACATTTCTTTCGGCTAGATTGCAAATACTGCAGAGTAATGGTAAATCCTCCCTATGTGGGATGTAGTTCAATTTCAAGAGTTCTGCTCTTAGCTTTAGCATCATCGATATCTTCTCTACTTCATAAGCATCTTTAAAATAATTTCTCTCATTTAGGTGATGGTTCAGTTGGCTGTAGATGGATCGATGGACCGAACTCGTAGCTTCTCCTGTATACATAACCACAAATTTAGCATCAACTTTCGCGATGAGATCATAGAGTATCGGCTTCCAGTTCGTAGAGTTATCCACATCTAGATTTATTTCCATACCACAGCTATCTGCTAGATCCAACCATTCTGCATACCAGCTCCGCTTGGTATGTATTGCTCTTAGAGCCGCTATTTTCGGCAGGCGGGAGTTGGGCATGTTCATAACTTTGATTACATAATCTATCTGCAATTTCAGGGTCTTTATGAAGAGTGGGGACAGTCCTGTTTCCAGCATAAGGATGTAATTAGGCGTGTTAGGTGGAAGACGAAATGCACGCTTAATATAGTACCTTAGTAGCTTTTCAACGGTATCGAAATACTTGCACCCCCAAGCTTGGGCCGCATAAAATAAAATAGATTCGGAGACTGCCTCAAATATTTTATACTTACTGCTCTGAGCTACGAATTTATTACCAAGACATCTACTCCATGCTGTATTTATGGCAGTTTTCGCCTGAGTTAACTTTACCTTAAGATGGTTATCCATACTAAGGTTTTTTGTCAGTAACACCCCCAGGTATTTGTATTCAGTCACCACCTCCACTTCTGCACCATTAAATTTCCATTTTTCGTTCAACCGCATTCTGCCTCCACCCTTCTTGAAAATCATAATTTTCGATTTATCCAAGTTAACTACAAGGCTCCATAAACAACAGTATTCATATAAACGATTAATCATAAGCTGGAGAGATTCTGGTGAATTTGCAAGCAGAACTATGTCGTCAGCAAACATCAGGGCCTTTATGCATGATCCAGAAAAGTGTACACCTCCTGGCAAGCAATCGGTAAGATCGTCAATAAATAGCGCAAATAGGCAAGGGCTGAGCGCACATCCTTGTCTTACTCCTGATTTTGCTTGGAACCACTCGGAATTCGCTTCTCCATCCCATACCGCTATCCGAGTATCTGCGTAAAGCTTTTCCAAAACTCTTCCAAATTTTCGCGACATTCCCATGTTATAAAGCTTGTAGAACAAAGCATTTCTATCCACGGTGTCAAAAGCTGCCTTGAAGTCTACGAAAAACGTATAGAGTTTTTTGCCCTGCAAGATGTACGATTCTGCTATACTTCTCATGACGAATATATGGTCTATGGTAGAATACCCAGGCCTGAATCCGGCCTGGTACTCCTTTAGAAGGTTGTTGGTGTCAATCCATGCCGTCAGCCGTTTTTGAAGGACTGCAGTAAATGCTTTATAAGAGCCATTCAAAAAGGAGATGCCTCGATAGTTTGCCGGGTCAGCTGGGCAGCCTTTTTTGTACAAAGGGTATATTAGAGCTTCTTTATATGTTTTTTTTTTTACTGAAAAAATATTTTTTCTATGCTTTACACACATATAACTACGAAATGGCTAAACTGATTTGAATATGACTTAATTCGTCGATTAGTTCATTTCCTACTGAAGAGATTGAGGTATACATCATTATTCTACGATTCTTATAACAGAAATAATAAGCAAAAATATAATTATTTGAGATATAAAAATATCACAAATATGCGCGGGTCATTGCAATCAATGGCCCACCAGTGGAGTGCACGCATATTCATGTTCATCAAACAAACTACAATACATCGTATAAAAGGAAGTCTCCAAAACGTGAATGACTGCGATAATCTCGGGAACCACTGAAGGGATTTGGATGCGGTTTTCACTGTTATGATCTGCATTTGTCGGGGAAGATTGTATGTGTGTATGGGCGCGCTGGTTTGAACTTTTGTGTGTGATCTCTTCTGGAGTAAACATTGAAAAAAAATATTATCAGTGCCAATGTCAAATCTAAGACATTTTAAATTTTATTAATTAGGATATGTCAAACCTTCTTGCAATTAAGAAATTTGGCAATATACGCGACCATATGTACATACATGACTATTGCAGAAGCTGCAGGGACGAAGAAGAAATTGAATCTGTTCGTCACCTGTTGTGTGACTGTCCTGCCCTATCCGTCAGAAGAATGAGGACTCTTGGTAGTTACTTCTTCTCGGAGCTGGAGGACTTGGGTAGTGTTGAGCTAGCGGACCTCCTGAGATTCATATCACTTTCTGGGTGGTTCTAACGGCGGATTTTCTTTACAGCGTTTCCAGGGTTAAATGATTGGGCACAATGGACCCGTACTGTTGGTCTGAGTGAGCAGTGACTCCTTGTCACAAAGCACCCATCTACCTAACCTAACCTATGTACATATAATATATACCATATGCATGTACAGAGAGAAAAATTGCAATATTTTTTCTATTTTATTAGATGAGATGTTGTTGATCGTTGGATTTGTCTACATTTTAGAATGTTTTAATAGATTTAAAATAAATTATTAACAGGGTGGCGTAGGCAGTATATTGCAAGATGAATACCCATACTTCAAGTTTATTTTCCTACCTTTTAGAAGGTGTTTTTCGAGAAATACTTCAGGTAATTATATGTATTTTTCAAATGTAATAAACTGTTTCATTGAAACGTGACTGCATATCTGTAAATAAAATATTCTGTCGCCGAATCAGAAGAAGATAGTTGAATATCGTGAAAAGAGTCAAAACCAAAGACGGTACACTGCTTTCCAATGAGCGATGGAGATGGAGCAAGCGCTTTTCAGAATTGCTTAATCCCAAACAAGCCATGTCATCAGGAAGATAACAGAGCTATGCTCGAGGCGATCAAATCGCTACAATTTAGCGAATCTACCGATGTGGATGAAATCGGGCCAGAAATGTTAAATGCTTTGAGTGAGTGAGTGAGTGCAATGGCTATCACGTGTCATTAAAGTCCCATAGGAATGCGGTGAAACACCTGATGATTGTCCCTCTTTGTAAAAGGGGGGACAAAAGAGATTGAATCAACTAAAGGAGGTATCTCTTTTAAGTCCCCGTGGAAACGTCTTTGCTAAGGTGCTAGAAATGCGTTCCAGAGCTCTGGTTGAGGATATTTTGGCGGGTGAGCAATGGTTTCGGTTTTCGACCCGGCAGAAGCACAACCGACCAGTTATTCACTCTCAGAATGGTTCTTGAGAAGACCTGGGAGTATGCTGAACCTGTATACACCTGTTTTGTGTATTTGGTGAAAGTATGTGTTAGGGTTCCTCCGGCAAACTCTGGAGTTCCTTATTAAGAGCGACGCAATATTTATATGCAAACTATAGAAGCTGTGTTCGGGTAAATGGCGGTAAATCAATACCCTTCACTGTGGGGGTTGGACTCTGCCAAGGGTACCTTTCGTCAAATCGCCTCTGCATTGTATATATGGACTGGATGTTGCAGTGCAGCTGTGGCAGAAAATGTTGCAAATTGGCGGACTTAAGGATTAGTCATCCTCTCTTTGGGGATGATTTGGTCATCCTTGGTCGTTTGTCGGAAGTATTGATTGTTTCCATAACGCCTATTCAGTACACTCTGCATGTTTGTAGAGTCTCAATGAAGCAGTTTGATACGTTTAAGTATCTCGGGGTCTTATTCACGAGTGATGGAAAAAGCAATGTTGAGTTATTCTGTAGAAATGGTCAAGTTGGATCAATTTTGAGAGAGTTATAAGGAAGGCCGAACTTACCTATAGTGTTCAAACCTATTTATCGGTTTTTAACTTGGTATATGTTTCAACTCTCACCTACAGTCGCGGATACAAGCTGCTGAAAGAGGTTCCTTCGCGGTGTTGCGTAACACCAGAGTACGCGAGGTACTCAATGTAGAGCAGCACATTTTTCGAACGGAAGGTTTTATGCTTTGACGGTTTCGTCGCGCAGAGCGTGTCCCCATTTGGTTTCCAAGACGTGTCATGATTGCCGCACCATCAAGTTAACGACCCCTCGGTAGGCCAATAAATAGATGGTTGGATCAAGTCCGACATCTCTCTTGGGGCCGTCTAGGGATTTCTCCAGATGAGTTGGAGTCGACGGCGGAGGTTCAAAAATGATGGAGAGTGCACCTAATTATCCTACCCTCGCGACCCTCATAAAGGATCAGCGGGTGAACTATTTTAATGACAAAACGGAGAGTGCTCTAAAGAAGTGTACTTGAAATCGCACATTTAAAGACGCAGCGAAGCGGGTACAACCAGCTAGTTACACCTTATAAATCCCTTCTCAAAAAGAACAAGGGTATCTCGATCTCCACACACAAGATCGAACGTCTCCGAAAAAGAAGTCCGCCGGAAGCGCAAGCGCGTGAAAAACGGGACTCAGCGAAATCAAAAAGCATTAAGAAGGAAAACGACGTACTCCGTACCAATCTTACCGCAATGGAGCTACTCTATCGTGAGCATAAGAAGGAAGTAGATTTACTCAGACAAGAAAATAATGCCATAAAAAACACATATGCATCTACAAAAAGAAAATACAGTTAGCCCACATCGCTTACATAGTCACGAATACCAGACGGACGAAGAAGAGCTAACACGTGAAACGAATTTGATCGAAAAGAAACGACCTAGCAAAAACGCAAAGCTGGTTGATCACCGGAAGTCAAGCCACAAAAAGATGAAAAGCGCAAGGAGTTGCAAGAAAAGCAACAACAACAAAAAATACGTCCTCCGCCACCGATAAACGTCGTTGGAATTACGGACTATAATAAGTTGCATTGCCTCCTTAAAGGAACTCTGCCATCGAAGTTTAAGGTGACATCTCTGCGAAACAATACGTGGAAAATCAATGTCGATGATGCCGACGGTTACCGATTATTAACCCAAAAAATTGAATGCCGAAAAGATTCAGTGGTATACTTATCAAAATAAGTTAGAAAGAGCACTGCGTGTTGTAGCAAGGGGACTCCACCCCTCGTGCACTAAAGAAAATGCAATGCACGACCTTCAAGATAAAGGCTTTAAAACTCTTGATGCCGTCAATATTATCAAGAAGGAGAAGCAACAGTCGGAGGGAGATCATGAAAAATTGGTAAAGTGTGGACTTCCACTATTCATACTTAGTTTTGATAAAGATGAAAATAAAGATGCTATATATGGTATTAAGACTATTCTAAACATCGTGGTCAAAATCGAACCCATACGTAAGAGCTCCAGATCGATCCCGCAGTGTAAACGCTGTCAAGGTTTCAATCATACGTAGACATACTGCCAGAAAAAACCGCGATGCGTTAAATGCGCAGGTAAACATCTCCCGGAAGAGTGTCACTTAAATAAGCTAACCCCAGCCACTTGTATAAACTGCAAAGGAAAACATCCTGCGAACTATCGAGGTTGCAAAGTGGCGAAAGAGCTCCAAAAACGCGCGATATGCTTAAAAATTCCATGCGCCCGAATCCGAAACCAATTAAGGAAAAACCCAAAATAGCTACAAAAAAAAGCAGCGAAGGATAGGAAATTTGTCAATATTGACTTAAGATCGGGTAATGAAGAAAAACCCAAACGTAGTAGAAAAAAGGTGACGGAAGCGAAATCTTCGAATATTGACGCACAGTCTTATGCTCAAGCAACGATGACAGCTAATGACATGTATATGACCGACAACCCACGGGAGGTCAAGGCAAAAAACTGTCCAAACTCTAACATAAAGACTCCTGCTCAAGTTGCGACATTGGAAAACGGTGATAGACGTAGTTCACAAAATCCTGTATCCAATGTTTTCTCACTAATACTTGCGAAATTTGAAGAGCATTGCAAAACAAACAAACTTATTTTCGAAAGACTAGTTGCAATAGAAAACAACATTTATAGGCTAGACTAGACTAGAATATGTTTCCAGTCAATGAAAAGTCGCCGAAGTCATAATGGTCCTTAAGCCGGGAAAACCGCCGAATGAAAAAACCTCTTATAGACCGATTTCGCTTCTTTCAATTATATCCAAAGTGTTCGAGAGAATATTGATTAGGCGAATATAGCCGGTTACAGAAGAAGGGCATCTTATTCCGGATCATCAATGTGGATTCAGAAGTAAGCATTCTACAGTTGAACAAGTACATCGAATAACACATGTAATCGAAAAATCTCTTGAAGAAAAAAGGATTTGTTCAAGCGTATTCCTTGATGTCTCTCAAGCCTTTGACAAGGTCTTAAAGTTTAAATTACGACAAGTTCTGCCAGAGCACCTATATAATATTTTGAAGAATTACCTTACGAATAGACTATTCCGCGTCAAATGTGGAAACGAATATTCTGATTTTAAGGAAATAATGGCTGGGGTGCCGCAAGGAAGCTTTCTTGGTCCAGTCTTATAACTATTATACACCCGTGATATACCGCAAGTAGAAGGCACTGAGCTAGCTACATTTGCCGACGACACTGCTATCTTGAAAGTAGGTAAAACGGTCGAAGATACTACAGAAAAACTTGCAAGAAGCTTTGGACAGAGTAAATGAATGGACAAAGGTTTGGCAAATCGCACTCAACGAGACCAAATCTGTTCATGTAAATTTTACTTATAAGAAAATAAATAAACTCGGTTCAAATCCCGTTTGCAAAGAAGGCTAAGTATACTGGAATGACACTTGATGCAAAGCTGAAATGGAAAACGCATGTTAAGAAAAACCGCAAAGAACTAGATAATATATATAGAGAAATGTATTGGTTACTTGGAAAATATTCCAAGCTTAATATAGAGAACAAACTGCTTTTATATAAGCAAGTGCTAAAGCCTGTATGGGCATATGGTATACAACTCTGGGGTTGTACCAAAATAAGGAACATTAAAATTTTACAAAGTTTTGAAAACAAAGTGCTAAGAGGTATTGTTAATGCACCATGGTATATTAGAAATAGCGATATCCATAGAGATCTTGGCCTTAAAACAAACGAAGACGAAATCCAAACCTACGCGAGAAAGCATAAAAGTCGATTAGAAAGTCACGTAAATATTACAGTCCTCCAAGTTTTGGAAGAAAGACATTTTTTACGTCGTCTACAAAGAACGGAAGCTTTAGACTTAGCGCGATAAGTAACCGCGTCTAAACTGCGGAGCTGGCAGGAACTTCTAATGGGAAATGTGAAAAGAAAACTACTTGATAAGTCAAATACTTAGTTGCAGTAAAAATAAAAACAAGTCTGTTTTGAATGGAGGTTTTTTAGTGGGTAAGTATCCCACACTTCTATGAGCACGCGCTGTCGATCCTCATAGTGTCTTGTTGAAGATTTTCACCTACCCTCGGAAAAAAAAAAAGTGAAACGGCTTTAAATTTTAACAAGCTGGAAAAAGTGCATAGCAAACAAAAAATGTGTATACAGTGTATTTTTGGACCTTAAAAGAGCATTTGAGACGATTGATAAAGGAATCCTTCTAAAAAAAAATGCAAAATTACGGTGTCAAAAATTGTGACCTGAGCTGGTTCGCCTCATATCTTTTGAACCGATCCCAAAGGGTCAAAGTAAATGGTAAACTTTCGAATTTGAGGAAGGAGTACCACGGGGGTAGGTACGGTAGCAACTCTACGGTTCATTATATATATTAATGACATCCAAAGTGTGGTGAAGTATAGTCAACTGGCGCTGTTTGCCGACGACGCTCTGCTATTCATATCTGGGAACGACGTCGATGTAGTTTTGTCAAAACAAATTAAAAATGAATGCAAAGCAAAACTAAGTGTATGACTTTAAATAACAAAATAAGCTTAATCTTAAGCTTACATACATACATACATACATTTTCAATGGACCGCTAATCCTTCTCGATCCTCCGCGATTGACTCTAACTCATCCCTAGACGGCTTCAGAAGAGATGTCGGACTTGGTCCAACCATCTATTTCTTGCCCTACCGGGGGTCGCCTACCTAAACTTAAACTTAGTAATTGAAAATGAAATTATTGAAAGAGTAGAGAAATAAAATATCTTGGTATTATTATTGATAAAGATCTTGTTTGTGAGAGTCGTATAGATTATTTGTGTAAAAAAATTGCAAACAACTTTTTTTTTAAGAATCAGGAAAGATGTGACATTAACGGCGATAAATATATATAATGTAATTATTAAACTTAATTTTGAATATTATTCCACTGTTTTGTTTTGTGTAATGAAAGTCGAATAAGCAGGCTCCGATTGTTGCAGACTAGAGTTGTGAGAACTATTTTAAAGTGCAATAGATATACTTCGGTAAGTCTTATGTTGAATTCGTTAAAGTGGTTATCTGTCAAACAAAGAATTGTTATTTGTTAATATCTATAATATATATATAACATATATTAATATAATGTCAAAGTATTTAGCTAAGTATGTATTACGTGTTAGTAAAATCAACCTTATAATCTTAGAAATATGAACGACCTTAGATTACTAAATTTTTGGGCGGCACGTGAAACTGTCTTATTTACAAGGTTTTCAACTATTTAACAACTTGCCTAATATTGCTACAAATATAACAAATTCCAGAATTTTTAAGAAGTATAAAGGGTGAGCCAACAGATGGTGTGTTGGCTGTCAATTACATTTATTGAATTCAATGTGGTTGATCTTTTCGACAGATTTCAAGTACACTCTTTGGCAATTTCAGTCGGTGCCGTGAACTAAGGCCATATGAACTAACGCCATAATGGCGTTAATTCACTTTCAAATACGAATTAACGCCATAATCCACTTATGGCTTTAATTCACTTTCAAATGAGAACTAAAGCCATCACTTAATGTGAACTAACGCCATATGGTGTTAATTCACATCCAAATATGAACTAATGCCATCAAATGTTTTTCAGCTCTGAAGCACAGCCAGTGCAATGCAATAGTTTTGATAAAACTTTATCAGTCCAATGTCACACCACGATCGGCTCACGTTTAGTCCACAATTGACTTTTGACCCACCTGGGCCAACAGTCCACAACATTTAGGGCCATAGTTCCACAATCTTAAGTTCAAACCTATTCTTATGACTTATATGGCGCAGGGCCCCAAATTTTTCTTTTGGGACTTATGTCCCACCCATCGAGACATTAAGTCCAAACTTTTTTTCACGAAAATGGGGCATAAGTCCCAAATTTTCGGAGAGTTAATATCTATTCAAAAAACGGTGGATTTCCATTAGGCGTCGTATTTTAATGAATATAATAATTATAATTTTTTTGTCGAAGATGACGCATACATAAGTCCACAATGCATAAACAGTGCAATGTGAACTTGGTACACACTCGAAAATATGAAGAGGGAAGTAACCTTCAATAACTAATAATTTATGTTTCTTAATACATATGTATATCGACATAGATGCATACACAGGTATATACATTTTACGGCGTATAAACAGTGAGGTAGGTATGGGGGGGTATGCCTGGGGTCACTGTTGGATTTGAGGTGGGTGCGAGGATGGGTGTATGTAAAGTTTCTTTATATCCATGTTTCTCACCCAACCTCGCACCCACCTCAAATCCAACAGTGACCCCAGGCAGGGGGGTTGCAGGGGGCAGCATGCCCCCCCATACCTATCTCACTGTTTATACGCGGTAAAATGTATATACCTATGTAAACATCTATGTCCATATACATACGTATTAAGAAACATACATTATTAGTTATTGTAGGTTACTTCCCTCTTCATGTTTTCGAGTGTGTACCAAGTTCCCATAAGAAAGTGAAGTTCATCCCCACCTTTATAGGTGAGAAATAACTTCATATGACTTTAATTCACATTCAAATGAGAACTTAGGCCACTTTCTAAAACGAACTAACACCATATGGCTTTAGTTCTCATTTGAAAGTGAAATAAGGCCATAAGTAGATTATGGCGTTAATTCGCATTTGAAAATGAACTAGCACCATTATGGCGTTAGTTCATATGGCCTTAGTTCACGGCACCATTTTAGTCATGGAGTCGTTTACCACGCAACGACGCATGTTTGTTATTCTATCTTATTACGAAAATGGGCGATCTGTAAAGGTAACATTTCGTAAAGTTCGTGCATTTTTCGGTCAACATAATCGCCCTAGTGAGTCCGGAATTCGTGCAATGGTGAAGCGTTTTGAAGAAAATGGTCTGGTATAGGGTCAAACTCCATACTAGCACGTACACGCCAAAACATCACCACTGTGAGCGAAAGTGTTCAAATCCGGACAGGCACCTCAATTCGTCGCCGAAGTCAACAATTGGGCCTCACTTATGGCACTTTACGGCGAATTTTAAAAGTTGATCTTCATTTGCACGCCTAGGTATAAAATCCAAATTATACAACAATTGAAGCCTTTGGACCATCTACGACGTCACCAATTTGTTAAATGGATGTTGGATGGCCAGGACAATTTGTCATCGAATTTAATCTTTTCCGATGAAGTCCATTTTTGGATGGATGGGCACGTAAATAAATAAACAAAATTGTCATTTCTGGGGACGGAGAAACCCATACGAGATTCACGAAAAACCAATGCATCCCAAAAAAAAGTTCACTGTATGGTGCGGATTATGGGTTGGGGCCATTATTGGCCAGTAGTTTTTCGAAAATGAGGCTGGAAAGTGAATTGAGAACGTTACCGCAACATGTTAATCAGCTATTTCTTTTTTTTTTTTCAAAGTTGAATGAATTGGTTTCAACAGAATGGTGCTGCCGCCCACAGAAGCCATTGATCAATCAATTTATTGCGTACGAAATTTGAAGATCGCATTATTTCGGTTATAGGAGATGTTGATTGGCATCCAAGGTCATGTGATTTGACACCTTTAGACTTCTTCCTGTGGGGTTATTTAAGGAGTAAGGTCTATGCCTATAACCCAGCGACAATTCCGGATCTCAAACATAGCATCCAAACTGAAATTTTGGCCATTGATCCACTTATTCTTCAAAAAGTCATCGATCATTTTGACCTTCGGATGGTCGCTTGCAATAGAAGCAGTGGTGGTCATATAAACGATGTTGTGCTCCATTCATTATTGCCTTGGACTTTATTAATCGATAAAGTTTTACATTGATTTCACAAAAAACTGTGTGTTCAGTTTAATAAAAACTTCCACACCAGCTGTTGGCTCACCCTTTATTATAGAATTCGTAAAAATAAAATTTTAATAAATTAAATGCAAAAATGTAAAAATTGTAAACAATAGCGTAAAACAATGCTAAATAAAGAATTTATCAATCAATCAATCAAATCCAATGCTGATTGCTGATGCATGTGTAATGTCGAAAGAATCGTTCAAACTTACTTGAAAAGAAAACTCGTTTTTTTTCTGTATGTCTCAGTGTTTCTAGTTCCACTTTTTCCAATGTTTCGTTGGTCTTCATAAAGTTTTTTTTTAATAATTTTAAACAATGACATCGATCACGAGTAGGTTTTCTTCTTTTTTTTTAAAATAATTGACACTCGTCTATGAGCATAGAAATACTACTTGCAAAGCCTAACTTAACTATAGCACGTCTCGTTCTGATGGCA
This sequence comes from Brachypalpus laphriformis, assembly GCA_945910035.1. Lineage (NCBI taxonomy): Eukaryota > Metazoa > Arthropoda > Insecta > Diptera > Syrphidae > Brachypalpus > Brachypalpus laphriformis. Next base: position 156,040,990 of record OX246753.1, read on the forward strand.
ATTTATAACCGAGAATTTGATTGTTCATAGCACCGGTCAAAAACAAATTTTCACATGGCATACATACATACATTTTCAATGGCCCGCTAATCGTTCAAGCTTGAGCTTTAAGATCGCAACTCTTCCTCCTAATGGTATCCACTCCAATACTCTGTCTGTCAACCTGGGACTTGTGAGTACCCCCACTCCCGCCTGAGCAGACATTGAACGTGCGACTCCTGACAGGAAGAGCTTCCTCCCATACAAAAGGTCCACAGTTTTAGAACCTCTCTGCTTTGTTGAAGAGACGCCAACTATATCTAGTCGACTTTTAACACCATCCCCAACAATCTCAAGGTCCTTCCCTGTAAGCGATGAGACGTTCCATGTGCCTATCCTAAGTCGATGCCGTTGTCGAAATTCAGAGAGTCCATCTGTGCCCCTATCGGTGCACAGCGCGATATGGTGACCCACGTAATGGTTCGCGAGACCATTGACAGGAAGCTCGTATCCATTTCGGGTTTGACCAGGCCGGCTGCCGAGCGGGACAGGCCGATCACCAGACGCTCGCATACTGACACCCTTCAGGCCTGGCTCCAAAGGATGCCCTAGCTTACCAGGCTTGGCAATATCCGAGGCCGGTCGTTTTCTTCTTGTCATCATGGGGTGTGCGCTTTGTTAGCCGTGACTGGATTGTATGGATGGGAATAACTATTTAAGTTACCCCATCTGCACATTCCAGTCACGTTGCCCGCCCCCCACTACGAGGACGTCAGCTGCCAGGGGGGCAGCATGGCATTTTTTACAAATTAAATTCACCGGGCAATATTCAAGCTTTTGATTGACAGAATGATACATGTGAACTTTAATAATTTGAAACCTACGATTGCTTTGACGTAATGAAAAAAGGAAGTTTAGAATAAATCTGGATCCTTTGCGCTGTTGTCATCATCGAAGTCGCATATGGGGTCACTATCATCAAAAGATTCAGTATCAGTATTAAATGAGTCCATCATTTCTTGGATTTGTTCGTCACTCATTTTCGAAAAATTATATATCCTGTATCATTCAGGTTGAGAATGAGCCACTTGCTTCTTCTCTTTTGACAGTCAATCAGACATTTCTGTAACCAAAAAAACTCAAAGATACACTCAGTTGGCAGATAAAATCTAGAAACAGATCATGCTACGGATGATAATAACAAAATCAATGTACATACGTAAATACAAAAGCCATTCACCCAATAAATGCGCAATATACAGACGTACAAAACTTCATGTTACATTATTTGCACACTTCTTGCTTTTGCTAATAAAATGTTGATTTCGCTTCTTATGTAAGTTTTTTTGACCCCAATGATTATTGTGTTGCACGTGATTCTGAAATTCTATCCAAGTTTTCATTATAAAAATCTGTATGTATCGCCCGGACGTTTTCCTATTCATTTTAAATCTACAGATTTGATTTATCTCTGGAATACGAGTATCAAGAAAAACACTTCCTTTTCGAAAGCCTTCGCAAAACTTGAAAGGCAATATTAAATCATTCGTGTTCTCCATTTCACCACATTGTGAAATCAGCCGATTGTCACAAACTAACGCAAGTATCTACATATTCGGGTTGTATATGAATATTTTCTAAAGGAATATTCACATCTTAGCATCACGACTACTAAGTCGTTGAGGCATTGAACCGGATTTAAAGAAAATACCAAGCACTCTAGGTGCACTATTGTTTAATTTGGACCCGTCGCCAATATTCTCCACTGAGATGATTGCATTAACTCAATTCACAACACTGTCAGCTTCACCTCTTCGCTCGTGTGCTTTCCCTCTTGACACACGATTGAATGAGTTTCCTTTACAGAAACGCCCACCAAAGACGACAATTTACCGGCCTCTTGAAGTCGCAAAAAATAACCCCATCTACGAGATGTTGTTCTCAGTGTCTGGGCTACGGTGGATTCCTGATTGTTGATATGATTCAACCGATGCAGCTAAACAAACATGCCAGGATTCAGAGTGTTCATCCGATGCTCTAGGGTACTTCCTAAAGCCTCCAAGGCAACATCAGAACTGTCGTCTTTATTCAACATTATATCATTGGAAGACAACCCATCTAAGGACATATTATCATCTTCAGCCAGTAAGGAAATATAATATCTAGTGAGACGCTGCCAATTTTCTTCTTATTCAAAACACTTCAAATTGCATTCATATTTTTTCTAATAATTTATTATATTATTTATTACTTATAAACAAGTCTTAAACTAATTACTTATGAATACATTTTTAAATAAGGAGGTAGATACTTGTACATATGTATTTCTTATCTAATGCTATGTATTTATTATCACTACATTTCCATTCCGTCGAAATATTCCCTCGTTTAAACTAAGCTCGCCCTTTGTGTATTCATTTTTCTCGCTGTCCAGTTGATAACTTTCATCTGCTGAAGGAGTACTGTTGGAAAAGATATACATTTCATCTAAAAAGTAAAATATTTGAGAATAAAATTCTTTATAATCCGTTGCATAAGTGCACTTACGTTCATCATTGAAGCGTTTCGCTTTGAAAAATTTCATAATAAAGTAAAAACTGATGACTATTATCGCAGCTGTTAGAGGTATACACAGAAGATACCATAACCAGCTCTGAATTCCTCCTGCCATTGGTACATCGGAAATGCATCGATAGAATTCATCTTTATGCAAAAAAGTACCGTTATCACAATGGCACTGATTATAGCCAACACAAGTTCCATGAATGCAGCCATCAATTTTCCCATTACACATCGGTTTACACTGAAGTGAGTCGTTATCAATTGTGTATCCATCTTCACACTCGCATTTATTCGGTGCAATACATCGACCATTTAGACAGGACATTGAGCATATGGGTTCACAATTTCGTTCGACTAGGCCATATCCACTGGGGCAAATACAGAAGGTGTTGAGAAGACATGTTCCTCGAAGACATGGTCCACACTTGCTAACATTTGCAGAAGATGCATTTGCATGAACGGGCGATTCCGTGGCACTTGTAGTGGTTGATGGTTGAGTTACAGCACTTTCATCTAGAACACAACTTCCAAGATCTGAATGCATATAGCCCTCATCACAAGCGCATGTATTTTCAAGAAAACATAGGCCGTGTCCACAGGGAGGATCACAGGATGGCTCATTTGAGCTGAACAATGTAGTTCTCTTAGTTGGAGATTCGACGGACCTTACAGAAGTCGATGGTTGAGTTACAGCACTTTCATCTACCACACAAGCTCCAAGCTCTGAATGCACATAGCCCTCGTCACAAGCGCAGGTATTGGTAGTATAACATATGCCATGTCCACAGGGAGGATCACAGATTGGATCGCTGGAGTTGTGTAATGCGTTTCTTTTAGTTGGCGAATCAACTAATCTTACACTAGCCAGTGGTTGAGTTGGATCACTGTCATCTACCACACAAGTCCCAAGCTCTGAACGTTTGTATCCCGGGTCACAAGAGCATGTATTGGGAGAACTACAATTACCATGATCACAAGGAGGGTGGCAAATCGGCACGCATTTCGGCGGCATGACCATAGGTTCACCGATATTTTGATAGCCTTCACAGCACACTTCTATAATTGTTGTGTAGGTTGCCTCCTAAACACAATAAGAGAGAGAAATAAAGGAATGAATTCGAAATTTGTTTGTAAATGATTTTGAATAGTCTTACCTCTTTAGTCAACCTTTGTGTGTCCGGGTTTTGTTTATGTTTATCATACCGAACCACTATTTGCTTAGTGCATATCTGTCCTAAAGCCGCCTTCAACAGACTTACGGCCATCACCAAAAGTATAGTCAGATAAATTATGTTCGACATTGTGTTTCGTTTCCAGTGAGAGTTTGAAATCAACTGTCGCGTGCTGTAGAATTTCGCAACTTTTTAATGTTAATGCAAGCGTTGCCGATGTGACGCGACTGATCACTTATGATACTTTTACATTTAAACAACACTGTATGGTGACATGATACATTATCATACTTAGTCGTCTTTGTACAGATTTATTATTTTTCCTCCTTTCCAAAGGTTGTAAACATAAATGTGATACACATTTATAAAAAACTAAAAAATTAAAGACAAGTTTTGTGCGCCAGCGGAAAGCGTTTTCCAGGTTTCAGACTTAAGACTACCTACTGGACCCTATCACACATATTCAGATTTCTAGCATCGCATTTATAGGACACACAGTTGTCCACCGTGTACTGTCAACAAATCCAGAAAAATACTAGTAACCACATGCGAAAGATTACCACAGTATCGCGATTGGGTAGGAAGCTGCCCATGGAGTATGTACCATCCATCTGAAACGAATCGTCTTAATTCCCTCTTCCCTATTCATTCACCTAGCATTGTAAAAGTTAAAAGCACACAGGCGGGCAGACAGATGGACATGGCCTAATTGACTCAACGGCTGCTGACCATTTTTATACACATGTATGTGTCTGTCTATCCCCATTACTTATCTACGTTACAAATTATGCGTCAAACTTAATATATTCTGTCGGATAGGATATAACTTGAGGTGTAAGGACATTGGATACACAATTTCTTCTCTAAATGAAACATATCACTTCTATCCAGCATCAAAGGACGAATATCTGAGGTCAAATGGTTGGTATAATAAGAGATGCACAAGGTTGGGTTAGGTTAGGTTGAGTAGGCTTATAGGGTTATCATAGGATACTGGGCACCAAGGTAGACCCTCATCGCGATCCCTAGGGAACCTTCACGACAGAAAGACCTAAACCAATTCGCCCATACACTTAATTTTCCTACAAGAGAGGCACTAATTAGTCAGTTTATTGATAGTTTAGTTTATTAATATAACCTCAATGTACAAATGAAGATTTTGTAGCCGTGACATGTAGATATGACAGAAGAGTGTGCTGTCAAAAGTTGAGCTGCATACAAAACCAATAGAAGGAACGCAGTGGGTAATTAACAATTCCCTGCGCAACATTTTATGGTTTTTCTGGCCCAATCATATATCTAAGGAACACATCACAATGCCGGAAGTGCTAGTGGATTGCTCACATGTGCTGAAAAAGTAACAGTTCTACATCTAACCGCTCTATGCAATGGAACCCTTAAACCTAGAATACCTGGCAGTCCGAAGAGAACATGGCGGAGAACAGTCGAGAAGGAGCCACAGCATTTGGGGAAATGTTTGGGAAACCTGAGGCACATTGCGAAATACCCTAGGCCCTAGGATCCACAAGGCGATAAAGGACATAAGCAAGTAAGTTAGTTGTCGCTATGACAGTAGAAAGAGTGGGTTTACTTTTAACTTCTGTACCGCGGTAAAATTGACAGCCAAACTTGACAAATGAGACATTACTATATACTGCGATGTATGCCATGTCTGCAATTTGAGATTCCATAAATCTAATCTTAAGTATTATTCGCGAAGAAATAAATAAAACCATTTCAATTAGTTTGTTGAGTCGTATGCATAGTGTACAACTGCATTATGGACATGTTTTGGGGATGTAGTGCCATACAATTTGACAGTAGCAGTATCGCCACAGCAACAAGTTTTTATTTTTCTTTTTGTCAGGATAGGTAACGCTCGACTGGAGCGCACAGACGCAACTGGTCCATTGTACTACCAGAGAGCAAAACGCTGGCTTACCCATTTCATTTGAAGTTCCTTATCTTTCTAAGAAAGCCAAGCAAGCACTTCAGTAATGAGGAGCTTACAACACAGCACCTAAAATCTTCCACCTGATACGATTACAGTAGAGAAATTGTTCCGCAGCGCCGCCGGCCTCTCCATTAGTATAGTAGACTGTAGTGTTACATAAGATGCTTGGCGAAAGCGAATTACCCTGTCAAGATACCAAAAAGTTGTCTGCAGTCTTTTCTACTGGGAGACAGCAAGAATGCCGCTCATTTCTTACAGACGTCCGGAAGCATTCGCTTAGTCAACCTACATTCTCGAGAATCATGCCACACACAATCGTATTCATGAGAAGCCCAATCGTCAATGGTGCCCTAACCGAGGACGAAGGGAGACCCAACGCAGGTCCGGATTCTGAAAAAACCTCCTCTGAGCCTTATTATCGCAGGTTTCGTTCCGCAAGACCCCAGTGTGTCCTGGGACTCAGATAAGAGATAGAGAATTCAGCCTTGCGCCCAAGTTAAAAAAGTTTTAATCTTCACGAACTATTTTGCAAGTCATTAAGGGGTTAAGCAAGGCCTTAAGCGTAGCCTAACTGTCACTACAGATGCAAATGCTTCGACCCTTCCACCTGTTCCTGGCAACATAGTTCATGTCCATTAAGATTGCATAAGTTTCCAGATGCATATTTGCCTAGCTAGAAGTGAAGCCTTATGCTGTCGTCTTGCATGCAAATATAAGCACCAGACCCTTAACTGGTTTTGGAGCCATCCGTAAAAATACGGCTACATTCTATTTCTGGCGCAGTCCTGAAAACAAGGAAATTCGACTTTAAATTTAGACAACAGCCGAAGTTCTGGTGTCATTGCGTCCGATGGCATATCCATGAGACCCGAATCGTAGGATAAGTGCGGCGTAAGGTCAATAAAACTTCAGTGTGGATTATATTGAAAACCACACCCCCGACGATGAATGCTTTTGAAAGTACAACCTATGGTATAAGTATCACGAGGAGGTAAGTTCAACATAGCATTAAGAGTAGAGCGAGGCGTACTCGGGAAAGCTCCCGTGCAGCCAAAAACCGCAGCTACTTTGTATTGTGTTGCGGCAGTTACACAAAAGACGCGATGGCCAGGATATTGTCTTACCAATGAGTATGGCAATAGAAACGTACAATACTATTACTCCTATGTTTAGGATGCATCACAAAAGTTATAACACACGAGAATACTAACATTCCCTAAACTCAGTAACAACTAGGGAAAATAATTTAAGAAATGAATGCTCATAAACTCAGCTTTATTTTTAATTTAAAAAAAAAAACGAAAACCCAGATAACTTACCGGTCCATTGTAACACCTTTCTTCCATGCAGTGTTTGGAAAAACTTCCATGTTATTCGTTCTCTTTTTTATACTCGGGTGCTGATGAGTGCTGTTCCCCGCTAGGTCTTGAACTTGCACACATCGGTTAACGAGCAAACACACTATCCACTGCACCATTTGCCACTGTAGAGTATCTAATAAGCAATACGTTTTGCAAATAAAATTTCGGATCTTTCCTACTCCATTTTGCTTATAGATACATATTTTTTTTCTCACCACAAGCAACACTGGTAGTTTTTGTTTGAGAATAACTTATCAGACCGGTCTTGGTGCTACTTGGTGATATAAACAAATCTCAATTGCGGGGATTTCTTCGGAATTTACGATGTCCAAGAAATGACGAGTAGAAAACTGGGGAAAAGGGTGACTAATTGAGCATCATAGTGAACTTTAATTTATCTTGCTTCGTAATTACTCGTACGTAGTAGTGGACATACTCGTACTCGTATAATTCTTACATGAGTACGTATAAATTTGTTATGTAATATAGAATACGTCTGTGCACTTTTCAAACAAGTAATATATACGATGTTAATTTTGTAAACATTTGGATTGTTCGATATTGGTTTGTAATTATTTTTGGGTTACTACTTATAATCATTTTTGTTTACCTCGCTTAAGGGGGTTTACACCTGCATCAATCCCACAATTAATGAATTCGGTCAACCAATGAGGTGTGAGATATCAGCCCGCCCATATGTATTATGTTAAATGGCTAATAGTGAATCATTTAATGAGATGATGATGAAAAAAATCGAATCTTTCAGAATGACACGCGTATACAGATTCACACGTATAATGGACTCTCTTATACTTTTTTAACGTATATGTTCGTAATTTCTATAGATTAGATTAGATAGATTTTTATTTTTATACTAAAAAAAATTTAACAAAACAGTGTATAAAAAAAAATCGGTTAGCATGGCATTGCCGTCTGCCTGGTTGACAAAAAGTTAACAATTATTAATAAATTATTAATTATAGCCTAATAGCACAGAAATTAATTAATTCTTTATATTTCTTATTTTTCTTTTCCTTTTTCTTCAGAAGTTTCCATTCAAAACTCTTTCTCTGTATTGTAAAGCAATTTTGCAGTACCTGGTTAGTGTTGTGACGTTATTTTTATTAAGGATTTGCAAGACTTGGTTCTCCGATAAGACATCGTTTCCAAACACAGATTTCCTTGTTTCTCGCAAAATTGGGCACTTGCCAACAAAATGAAAAGTATCCTCCCACTCAGATAAATTGCACATGCCACAAATTATCGGTAGCTCATCCCTATGGGGTACATAATTCAGTTTCAGGAGCTCTCCACGCAGTTTTAGGACCGTTGCTATTTCTTCTATGCTGAACTCATCACGGAAGTAATTATTGTGCTGCAAGTTGTGGCATAACCGGCTGTAGACTCCTCTATGGAGTGACCCTGATGCCTCCTCTAGAAATCTTTCCCTGATCTGCTCACACGCGTGGTTAATTGGTAAAGTTTAGGCTTCCAACTCCTCGCATCTTCCACACTAAGCTCCATTCCACATCCACTAGCTAGTTCCAGCCACTCTTTGTACCATCCAGTTTTATTTCTTATAGATTGTAGAGCTGCTTTCTTTGGAAGTCTATAGTCTGGCATGTTTAGTACTCTAAGCACGTAATCCACTTGTAGCTTTAGGGTTTTTACAAAGAGTGGTGATAGGCCTGTCTCCAACATGAGCATGGAATTTGGCGTGTTCGGTGGCAGATTAAATGCTCTCTTTATATAGAACCTAAGGAGTTTTTCCACCGTTTCAAATTGTTTTCCTCCCCTTACTTGAGCAGCGTAGAAGATAATGGATCGCGAAACTGATTCAAAAACTTTATATTTGCTGCTATGAGCTATATATTTGTTGTTGAAACATTTTCTCCAAGCAATGTTGATGGCTATTTTCGATTTCGACAATTTCTCTTTGAGGTGCCTTTCCATATTGAGATTTCTCATAAAATATACTCCGAGGTACTTATTTATTCCTTCACCACTTGGTTAGTTTCCACATTAAAGTGCCATTTTTCATTCGCGCAGTTTCTGCCTCCACCTCTTCTAAAAATTATTATTTGAGACTTACTCAAATTTACCACCAGATTCCACATTTTGCAGTATTCGGAGAGTCGGTTTATTGTAAGCTGTAGAGATTCGGGTGAATACGACAAAAGCACTACGTCGTCTGCAAAGAGAAGGGCTTTAATCAATACACCTCCATATTCAACCCCTCCAGGTAAAAAATCCACTATATCCTCAATGAAGAGTGCAAATAAACTTGGACTGAGAGCACAACCTGATCCCGTACGAAACCATTCTGATAAGCCCTCACCATTCCATACAGCTGCTTTGGTATCCTCGTACAGAATTTTAATCACACGTCCGAGCTTCAGCGACATGCCCATGCCAAAGAGTTTGTAGAATAAAGCATTTCGGTCCACTAAGTCAAAAGCTGCCTTGAAGTCCACGAAGAATGCATATAGTTTCCTATTCCTTAGGAGAAAGGAGTCCACAATACTACATATTTAAAACAAACACGTGATCAACAGTGGAATATCCTGGTCGGAAACCCACTTGTTATTCTTTGAGTCGATTATTGGTATCTATCCATGCAGTTAGTCGACTTTGCAATATCGATGTAAAAATATTATATGACGCATTTAAGAATGAAATGCCTCTGTAGTTCCCTGGGTCCGTCATACAACTTTTTTTATGAATCAGAAAGATCAGGGCTTCCTTGAAGCGCTGTGGTATTATCCCATTTCCCAAAATGTTGTTGAACAAGTAGGTAAGATTCGTGTTCAGTTCGTTAGTACCATATTTGTAGAATTCGGCTGGTATCCTGTCCGATCCTGCAGCTTCACCATCCTTAAGACTACTAAGTGCCTCAACAACGTCCTGCAATACAATTGGCCTATCCAACATTTCGTTCTGGAAGCCAGGCATGGCTTACTGCATTTTAAGCGTACTGCCAGATGGGTTCAGAAGCCTCTCAAAATGAGCTTGAAGGACGGTTAGGTTCAGTGCCCTGTCTATGACATAATTTCCACCATTTAGTTTTTTAGCCAGTTTCCAGAATTTTGAGGGATTATTACACTGCACTAGTCTTCGAGCCTCTGATTCATAATGCATTCTCCTTTTTGCAAAGCTCTTTAAACTCTATAATAGCCTTAATGTATGAATTTTTCATTGCAGATTCATTAAAAATCCGGAATAATCTGAACGACAGTCGCCTCGCCTTACTGCACTCATTATCAAACCAAGGTTCTTTGTATCGTTGTTTTTTGTAATTTTGTTGGTTGTTGATTGGAAACAATTCCTTTATAATATGCTCAATTCTGTCCACATAATTCCGAAATTGTAGCTGCTCCTCCAATTGCCTTCTATATGCCGATGCTTTAGCCTTGTTCCATATTAGCTTCGGGAGAAGATTCATATTCCTTGTACCCAAGTCACCCGTTACTATCAGCTCAAAGGTAACAACAATAAGGAAATGATCTGAATATGGAACTTGCATCACTTCGAAGTCTGTTATAAGGGTGCTCCATTTACCTCCTGCTAAACAATAATCGTTGACGGATGTCCCTGGTCCTCCCACATATGTGAACTCTCCCGGTTTGTCACTCAGACTTGTTATTTCTATATATTCAAACAATGAGTAGAAATTGATGATGTGCTGCTTATGGGATGGAGTATAATGTATATATATTTTCGTACAGTTTAGGCCTCCTCATTAAATTCGTCATCATATTTATGCATATACATATGTAGCAAGTATTGTAATCATGAAATTCAAACTCGTGATTTTAACCAAAATCAACGACTAAAGATCAAATCGATAAAGAGAGTCACGCAATTCTGGTGTACCTCAGATCTAATTCAAACCTCGTATTTATGGTCTCTGGCCTTTAAGCCTACGCAAAATCGGAATTTTCATTTTAAATTCTAAAATGAACGTCACTGTACGACGTTAAAAAAAAGTTTGTATAATCATTCGATCAAAATGAGGTATCTTTCAGAACTCACTGCGGAGTACTCTATTTAAAAAAGTATAAGGCAAATAAAGCAATCTTCACGTAGTTTCCAAACTGCAACAATCGGGAAAAATAACGCCGAATTGGCTAAAAATAATTTGGAAAAACCGGATATATTTGCCATCGACAAACTTTTGAACCATATGACGGATCTTCAAATGAAGTTGACTGTGAACGTAGCAGTGAAGAGGATGCAATTCCTATAATCTCGGTATGTCGAAACAGAATTTTTTTTAAATTACTTACTTACTTATGTGGTGCTATAGCCCGGGATGGATCTAGGCCTCAACCAAAAAGCCTCTCCAGCAAGCCAGGTTACGAGACTGCTGACTCCAATTGCCTACACCAAGTTGGTTGAGGTCCCCCCTCCTCTTTTTTTCGCCACCTACCGCGAGATCGTCTGATGTGTGTTCACCGGTGCAATAAATGAAACTCTTTAACTTCTTTAACATTCATTTATTAAAATACACCTTAAAACTACTTAACAATAATTGACCTTGTTGCGTGGCCGCGCTTGCTAGACTAAACTCGGATTTTAGCCTGTAGTAGGAGTGTTAGTTCAGAGAGGGAAGATGAGTGAGAGTTTACGTAATTGAGTGCAAGATCGAGTGTGCTATTGAGTGCATGATCACTATACTGCACCGTCCATCTGGGGTGGATCCGAAGACTTTCTGGGATGCAACGTTCGGCCTCATCCGCTCTACATGTATGTCCCTGTATGTGAACTCTTTTGGCTAAGTCGATGTCATTGTATAGGCCGTATTGTTCGTCATTATACCTTCTCCTCGAATCACCGTCTTCAAGACGGGACCGAAGATCACCTGAGGAACTCTTCTCTCAAAGTAACCAGGGGCATTCACATCCGATTTTGACAAAGTCCATGCCTCTGTGCCATAGAGTAGGACTGGAATGATTAGTGTCTTACACAGAGTTACTTTAGTAGTTCGAGATAGGGCTTTGTTACGCAACATCCTTTTTAGCCTTCATTGACCGCTAAACCAGTCTTTACTGCCTCTGTCTCAATACTCGCAAACCCCATTGACGCGACGCACGGCCCGCTGGATACACTGTTAGTTCAGTCTGCAAATTTCGTTGTGTAACTTATAATATTACTAGACGACCTGGAAAATAGGACGGGATGGAAAATGATTGCCTATGCAGATTATGTTGCTATTGCTTCCCCGAACAAACACCCATATACTCTTATAGAACTCCTTCAATACGCTCTCCTCTTGCCCTCCAAATGGGCTACAAGTAGTGGAGTTAATCCTCAGAAAACCGAACTGGTCCTTTTCGCTCGGAAATATAAAGTTCCTCATATAGACCATCCTACTATAAATGGCACCAGTCTATTTTTACAGATAATGCAAAATACCTGGGCGCCGTGGTGCAGTGGTTACTGTGTCGGATAACTGCGCGTGCGGTTCAATGCTCCAGTCCCAGAAAACACAAAAAAAGTGTTTTCACGGTCCCATCTCTCGCGAACGTCTGACAAATATCCGAGAGCATTGTTGTCACGAGAAAGCTTTTCAAAAACGAATTGCCCTTCGGATACGGCACTAAGCTGTAAGTCCCTTCCATTCGTGTAAACTAATACAACGCACACAATACGAGTGGTTGCGAGAAGCTAAGCCCAAGCACTTGAATAGCTGTTGCGCCAAATATTTACTTTTCTTTTTTTGAAAAAGAAAATTTACTGGAAGGCCAATTTACTTGAACGCGTAAAGAAAGTTAACCTAGCTCTCTACTCCTGTAGAAAGGCTATAAGTAGAAGCTGGGATATGAAACCTAATATCGCATATTGGGTGTATGTGTCCATAATCCAACCCATATTAAATTATGCGTTATCGTTTGCTGGCCGACTCTTGTTCGAGCTGTAATCCTTAACCTTCTAGAGAAAGTGCAAAGATCTGCTTGCATGTATGTCAGTGGAGCGCTTAAAACTGCACCCTCCGCAGCACTAAACATATTGCTGCGTCTAGATATCTTCGGCAAACTGATAGCTGCTAGTCATAAAGCAAAGTAAAGCTTTTGACAAAGTCTGAATTGTAGGCCTGCTACAAAAACATCCAAGATAGTTAGCAGAAGACTTTTTCGCATTAATTAAGAGCTTTTTAATTGACCGATGCTTCTACGTAAGATACGAAGACGAATGCTCAACGGTTCACACACCAACTGCAGGAGTTGGGACACCTATTATACGTTCTTATTACTGCAGACATCCCGTATCCCAGAGACAGAACATCAATGATTGCCGAATTTGCTGATGATACCATTCTGCTCTATTCTTACAAGAATCTCCACACAGCGACAACACAATTACAAAATATTCTGGACGAAACGATGAACGAACATAAAGACAGCACAGGTTATCTTGACGACAAAATCAAATTTTACTTCTGAGCTACTAAAAACCAAATCCAAGGCATTCCCATCGTTCCAAGGCCAAAATACTTAGGCATGCATCTGGACTCCAAACTGACATGGAAACAGTGAATACAAAAAAAAAAATTATATAATAAAAACAGCCAAATAAAAGAAAAATACAGACAACTTAACTGGCTACTGCGTAGACACTCAAAATTATTTACTTACTTTTTACTTATGTCCTGTATCCCCTTGTGGGTCCTAGGGCCTCTACTACGCCTACGCGCCATCGTGTACGGTTTCTGGCAATGTGTCTGAGTTCTCCCCAACTTTTCCCTAACTGCCGTGCCTCCTTCTCGACTGTTCTGCGCCATGTTTTCCGCGGACCGCCAGGTCTTCTGCCATCCTGAGTTAGAGGGTTCCATTGCATAGCATGGTTCCCTATGGAGCTGTCACCCTTTCGGAACGTGTGACCAATCCACTGTCACTTCCGCCGTTGGATAGTTGTGCCTATTGGTTCCTGACCCGTTCTCTCGTAAAGGTGTTCGTTAGAGATACGATTGGGCCAGAAAATCCGTAAGATATTGCGCAGACACCTATTAACGAACGTTTGCAGCTTTCTGGTGATAGTAGTGGTCACTCTCCACGTGCTGCAACCATATAGCAGCACGGATTCAACGTTGGAGCGGAACAGTCTTATTTTGGTGGTCAAACTGATTGCATTGCTTCGCCGTATTTTGGACAACATCCCGAACGCGGACTTTGCTTTGGCGATCCTGTTGGTTATATCCAGTTCGGTTCCACCATCGGTCGAGACAATACTCCCAAGATACTGAAAATCCTCTACTCTCTCTACCGGTTGTCCAGCAACGCATATTTGAGCCGATGAGTTAGTTCCAAGGCTGATGATTTTAGTTTTTGTCGTATTGATTTTCAGCCCGACGACACCTGCCTCCCTCTCCACATCTGCTGTCATTTGGTGGAGGTCCATAATTCTGTGGGAGAGTAAGCATACATCGTCTGCGTAGTCAAGATGTTTCAGTTGAGATGTAAGAGTCCATCGAATTCCTCCGTTTCCCGTCGACAAAGCTGCATGAAGCACATCGCTAATCACCAATAGGAATAATATTGGTGAAAGGATACAGCCTTGTCTTACCCCACTTTGGATCTCAAATTCCTCAGACAACCTCCCCCTGTGCAGAACGTGACATTTGGAGCCTTCATATGTAGCTTTGATAATAGCAATTAGTTTATCGGGAATGCCTCTCCTGCGTAAGGCACGCCAAATAAACTCCCTGTTGACACTATCGAACGCCTTCTCAAAATCGATGAACAGCAGGTGCAGTGGCGATCGATAATTAAATTAAATTAGATCAAAATTATTTATGAGCGATAAACTACAAGTTTACAAAGCAATTGTAAAACCAATTTGGACGTATGGAATCCAACTATGGGGTACAGCCAAGAAGACAAACACAAATATTTTACAAAGACAACAGTCTAAAATCTTACAATCAATAGTAAATGCTGACTGGTATATATCAAACAAGGACATACATCGTGATCTACAAATTACGTCGGTAGCCGAAGAGAGAAGGCCAAATCACCACCAACACGCCAAAGCAACATGGTGGTGGAGTGATGAAGCTAAGAAGGTGATAAATGAGAAGAAAGCGGCTTTCAAAATTTGGTCAAAGTGCCACTCTAATAATAGAAACGAAAAAACTCGCCTCGAAATAGAATACAGATGTTGCAAGGAAAAAGCGAAGAGGAAGTGCGCCCAGCTTCAAGCAGAGAGTACGGAGGACCTGTATCGGGAGCTGGAGAAAATATCTTCCCCAGTTGCTGATGCAAACCAGGCTATCCAGAAGCTGCGAAGACACAATATGAACAAGAGCGCAACCATCTTCAAAATAGCCGCCCAAAGAAGGAGGAATGCTCAGGAGATTCGTTCGCCAAAGTTCATTAACAATGCTCATGGCCAGCTTCTTGTGGATGACGACAAAATTCTGCAGAGGTGACGGCAGTGTTGTGAAGACCTTTTGAACGAACAGTTTCCCCGGCTATACTTTCCAAGACCCACCCTACATTACAGTCAAAGAAGTGAGGCGGTCAAATACTCCAAAAAAGCGAAAAGCGGTTGGGCCAGACGAGATGCCCTCTGAGTTCCGGAAAAAGATGGGAGACGTTGGGCTCAGATGGCTCAGAATTCATCTCCAAATTTGTGAGAGGTGACCCAATGCCGAATCAATGGAGGGAAAGTTACTTCTCCCTGTATACAAAGAGAAAGGTGATACGCGAAACTGTGATAACTACCGTTCGATCAAGCTGATGTCACATACAATAAACATCGTTGAGCGGGTATTAGGTGGCCGATTGCGAAGAATAATACGGCTATCGGATGATCACGGGTAAATCAACCATAGGAAAGAACGAAGAAGGAAAGAAAAAAAGTAAGATGCCCCGTTGGAGTAACCGAAGAGTTCCCAATCAAAGTCGGGGTGCACCAGGGAAGCGTCTTAAGTCATTTACTCTTTATTACAGTCCTTGATTATCTGCTTGAAGGTAAAGTGATAAACCCCAAGGTACATCAGTTATTCTTTGCTGACGATGGAGCCATCATAAGTGAGGATCCTACATACCTGCAACGAGCACTTGATCTGTGGGTGGACGTTCTGAGGGGAAATGGGTATCGCATTAGTTCAAAAACGAAAGAGTGCTGTGCTGCCTGTTTTCTGATCCACTCAGGCATATTCCAGACATTTATTTGAATGGAACAGTGCTTCCCAAGTGCGAAAAGTTCAACTGGGATCTATGATCAATAGCAAAGCAACTTGTGGTGACGACATCAATCATCGCGTAAGCGTAGGGTGGATGAAGTGGCGAGAAAACTCCGCTATCTTCTGTGACCGGAAAATGCCCCCTAAGTTGAAAGGAATGCTCTACACCGCAGTTGTGCATCCAGCGCCCACATACGGCTCACCATGTCGGACGATGTACAAAAAATATGATAACAGGAGTGACAAAAAGGCTAAAAAGGCAATATCAATGCACGTTCCAAAGACATCGCGATGTAGGAAAGGCAGGCCTATAAACGCCTGGATCAGACAAATGCGACGACATCGGCATTTCATTGGCCCCAGTAACCGAGTGATCCAAAATCGGGACGCCTGCCGATATTTTCTGAGGTCAAATAGGCGAACCCCACAGACGGATCAGTAGAAATGCGGTGAAGTTGGAGGGTTGTGATTCCTTGTTTTCGGGTCATAACCTCGCCGAAATAGAAAGAAGAAGGTTACTGGGTCGGCGTCTGTAGGTGGTTTCTTGGTCGAACAGTGTCGGCTTTGTTTGATGAACTCTGTATTAACACTATAAGACCGGGTGATTTGCACATGCTTAGGATGTCTGCACCAGGAAGGTTTCTGGTGTCATATCCTAGTCCTCTATGGCAGTCTTCATAGTCTTCGTTTGACTTCACGACATGTCCATTTAGATCTCCTCCAACAAACAGAAACTTTTCGTTTGGGATGTTCTTAAGGAAATTGTGGAAATCTAGTCAAAATGCAGCTTTATCCCTCAGATCGCACCCAATTTAGGGACCATATACGCTGACAGTATTTTACCCCTCTCCTTGTATTACTAGTTTAAGAGACATCAAATGGTCGCTGGACTTCGAAATGCTCAAGACGTTACCAAGTAGCTCTGCCGCAAGGATGATACCGATTCCGTTCCTATCCTTTTCCGTTCCGTAATAGAACATCTTGTACTCATTTGTCCTAACATCCAAGAAACGCGCCCGATTTCCGGTGTTTTTCCATTTCGTCTCTTGGATATACAAGATATCCACCAGCCTTCTATTCATCATCTTTTGCAGCTCGTAACTTCGACCGATCATGCTTCCAATGTTCCAACTCGCAACCCTCAAATTTCCACCCAACGACCTTATTTATGTATAATTTAAAACCACTAAAAACTTAAAGCTCCTTAAAACTCTTAATGTAAACATTAAAAAGTAATATTATGTATTTATGTATATATACTTACTTACTTATGTCCTCTATCCCATTGTGCGTCCTTGGGCCTCTACCACGCCTACACGCCTTCGTGTACGGTTTCTGGCAATGTGTCTGAGTTCTCCTCAACTGCCGTGTCTCCTTCTCGACTGTTCTGCGCCATGTTCTCCTTGGTCCGCTAGGTTTTGTGCCATCCTGAGTTAAAGGGTTCCATTGCATAGCATGGTTCGTTATGGAACTGTCACCCTTTCGGAACGTGTGGCCAATCCACTACCACTTCCGTCGTTTGATAGTTGTGCCATTAGTTCATGACCTGTTCTCTCGTAAAGGTGTTCGTTAGAAACGCGATTCGAAAAATCTTTAAGATATTGGGCAGGCAGCTATTACCGAACGTTTCCAGCTTTCTGGTGATAGTAGTGGTCACTTTCCACGTGCAGCATCCATATAACACCGCGGATTCAACGTTGGAGCAGAACAGTCTTATCTTGGTGTTCAAACTGATTGCATTGCTTCGCAATATTTTGGACAAGATCCCGAACATGGGCATTGGCGATCCTGTAGGTTATATCCAGTTCAGTTCCACCATCGGTCGAGACAATACTCCCAAAATACTGGAAATCCTCTACTCTCTCTACCGGTTGTCCCGCAATGCATATTTGAGCCGCTGAGTTTGCATGTGTGTATATATATATACCGATTATGAATGTATTATATGTATGTATATATATGTAAACTTAAGTAATTACATTAATTGTAATCTGAATGTAAGGACTTCAGCTTCAGTCTTTCTTTTCTAACACTAACTCAATGTCGAATCATAGACAGAATGATGTAAACAATTCTTCGGAAATAAAATAAAAAATTCCGAATTTTGCAACAGATATTTTTGATTAGATCTCATCTTCATGGCGGATCACGATACACCAATTTAAAAATTAAACTGCGAAAACGCCGTTCAATTTCGTGCAGTGGTTTTACGTGATGCGTGCACACACAGCCAAGAGCATTCGAGCATCTACAGTTTTATTATATGTATCTAAGATTAAACAGAGATTTAAAAATTCCTCAATACTTATGTTAGAACCTGATAAATGAATTGAAGTACTCGTACATAGCCGATTTTTCAGTGATTACTTTTCTGTGTTTTGCTGGAAAAATGTTCCCTATTCTCAGTAAAAAAAAAAAAAAAAAAATACATTCTGGTCGTATTTTGAATCATATGTCTGCGGCTGTAGTATGTCTCAAATATATATTTCTTACGGTACATATACACGTTTGTTTAAACAAATCATAAATATATTTCACAAGAGTATGCAAATCAGACGGCCTTACATTTTGTGTATATACATACGAGTATGTAGTACCTTTAAACGTTCTTTTTGCATTTTGCAATAAACCTATTTGTATTTTAATAAATTACTCGCATATGTGAAATGAGGTGGCAATGCTGTAGTGGTAACGTCGACAATTGCCACGCTAATGGTTCATGGTTCAAATCCTGACGTCAGCAAGCATTTATTTCTCATGAAATATGTAAAGTCAGTCCGATTAATTGCGAAAGCTTGGCATAACACTACCGCAAAGGCATAACACTGACAGTAGCTTGGTCATAAACAAGTAGCTGGAAAAATAGTTTCTCTTTTGGCTGATTGATATGTTTATGAATCAAAAGCAAAGACAAAAAATAAGACAAATCTTCCCAGATATCTATACGCCGCCAACCACCGAGGGGGCATAAACAACTGAGCTTCAAACCAGTACACCAAATCGTTCTCTCTCTCTCTTTCTATCTATTCTTTCCAACGCCCGCAATGTGTAAAAGCATGTTAAGGATATTCATAGCCTCTTAAGTGCGGGCAAATTATAAAAAAAAAAGTTTGTGGAACGGAATGCTGTACGCAATCAACACAATTGACAGCAAACTACGTTCACTAAATGCCATGTAGCACATGTAGCATTTGAGGGAGAAATTAATTGTTATGTTTAGCTGATCATTATCGCTCAAGGACAGTGAAACGTACTATTGCTCCATAATTACATGTATTTTTATGCAAAGCTTAGAACACGATAAATTCTGCTGAACGACGAATCTCACAAATGATTATGTTAATTACTATACCTAAGTGTTTTTATGCTTAATTATTAAACAAGTGTTGCCGCTGGTCTGCACAATGTTTGCCCCAGGAGAGGCATACTTACCGTTTTCTTAAGGTTTATGATTAATTAAATTATATCAAAAATTTAAATTTTCCGATCAGATAGATGGGTCCCATAAACGATTATTTTAGTTTTTAGGCTTCTTGTTAATATTTAATTATAATAATGGGTATACAATCTGCTGACTACAGCTAATAACATGGTATTGACATTATTAAAAAAACTCAGTACAACTCGTTTAAAAATATTTCTATTCATTTGAAGATCGACTTCATGATGAGTTAAATTGAATAGTAATAAGGAAAGGCTTACGGGTTCATTTAGCCCATCATTTGTTCTGTGAATAGGAATAAAAAAGAGAACATCCCTATTCCTTAGGTTTCTCTCATGAACATAAAGAGACATAAGTGCAAGTAAATCTGGATAATTAATCCTTCCATTGAGTATATCCTTAATAAAAAGAATACTTAGAGTTTGTCTGCGACTTTTCAAAGATTTTAGATCAATTAATGCGCATCTAGACCTATAACTGGGCAAATTATCAGACCACCTCAAGTTCCTTGAGGCAAAGCGCGTAAACCTTCTTTAAATACTATTGGTTTGTTTTGTAAGCATTTTTTGGTTGCTACTTAACTTTTGTTGTTACCTCGCTTTAGGGGGTTTACACTTGTATCGATGCCACAATTCAGGAATGCGGTCAACCTATGAGGTGTGTCTTCTTTAAATATTATTTTCAACCCTTTTGGGTGAGTTTTGGTAAAAAGGAGACCAAACAACGCTGCAGTATTCCAACCTGGATATAACCAAACATAAATAAAGCGATTTTAGAGTATAAATATCCTTAAATACTACCACGTTGCGTTTTAGAAAGCCTAGCAACGAATTGGCTTTAGATATGATATAATTCATATGTGCTGAAAAAGAGAACTTGGAGTCAAATATAATACCAAGGTCCTTAATTTCGCTGATTGATAAAAGGCTTCATTCCCAAGGCTGTAATTAAACGAGTCCCGT
The DNA here is from genome assembly GCA_945910035.1 of Brachypalpus laphriformis. Lineage (NCBI taxonomy): Eukaryota > Metazoa > Arthropoda > Insecta > Diptera > Syrphidae > Brachypalpus > Brachypalpus laphriformis. The sequence continues at coordinate 156,061,609 of OX246753.1, forward strand.
GGTATTGAATGAAACGCGCTAATAATTTTGCACTTAGAGATATTTAGCTCCAGGTGATAATACGCACACCATTGAAAGTTCACGCAATCATCAATAACACTGTAACGAAGTGACATAATCCACCACCCCAGAAGCGATCATCCACACTCCACGCACACCTCACTAACCATCTAATGCGGAGGCCGCCATCTGTTGGCAGGTAGCGATACCGAATCTCCTCTCAAACAAGAGGAGAAAATGTAAATACAAAGGTCGCAGACGAGAATGTGGAGGAAATTTTGCATTGGCTCAAAATTCACATTCTCGTCTTGCAGGACGTTTCCATAAAGGAGTGTGGATGAGAGTCAGTCGAGAGAGTCTGCTCAAGTGATGAAAGTACCAATCTCGTGTACTCTTGACAGCCTCTCGGAATTGGTCTTACGACTTTCCACAATTTTTCTGCCTTCACCTCGGTGATAGGGCAATAATCCACGGGTCTGCTACTAGCTATAGCCGGCCCGTCCGATAGGTTTCTCCCCTTCTGAGGGAAACAAATTAAGTAAATTACAGCGGATTTGCCGCCCTTTGTCGAGCTACAGCACGCCTGCCCTAAGTGCGGACGGCTACATTCCAAGCCTGCCCTAAGTGCGGACTGGATCCTTCCCAAGCCTGCCCTAAGCGCGGACTGGGTCACAGCACGCCTGCCCTAAGTGCGGACGGCTACATTCCAAGCCTGCCCTAAGTGCGGACTGGATCCTTCCCAAGCCTGCCCTAAGTGCGGACTGGGTCACAGCACGCCTGCCCTAAATGCGGACGGCTACATTCCAAGCCTGCCCTAAGTGCGGACTGGATCCTTCCCAAGCCTGCCCTAATTGCGGACTGGGTCACAGCACGCCTGCCCTAAGTGCGGACGGCTACATTCCAAGCCTGCCCCAAGTGCGGACTGGATCCTTCCTAAGCCTGCCCTAAGTGCGGACTGGGTCATCGCAAGCCTGCCCTAAGTGCGGACTGCGACCTTCGAAGCCTGCCCGAAGTGCAGACTGAAACTCCTGCCCGCCGACGTACCGAACCGAGCTAGACAACCGGACGCATAACCCCGGCCCGTACCAGCACCAGCCGCAGGACGACCAACATTAGCTTAAGTTATTCATATATTGTTAGGTATAAATATTGTTAGCTAAGAAACCCTTTTCATTGTTAACGAAACAATATTGTATCGAACTATTCTAATTATAAATAAAGTACCTCTTTCCCAAAGTCTAGGGTGTTCCTTTGGGTTAACCCTGGGGCCGGCGAGCCCACCTCAGCCTTTGAAGAAAAATACCCTCACAACACGAATAGGTGAAAACAGGTTCAAATCGTCTGCGAACATTAGACAATTTGAAAACTGTAAACAGCCCGTAATGTCATTGACGAAGAGATTAAAAAGGAGAGGCCCCAAATGATTGCCTTGAAGCAGGCCCTATTGAACTTCTATAAAGAAAGATTGGACACCTTCAATTTTAACAATTTATTTACGATTAGACAAATACGATTTCAACCATTAAAGAAAATGGGATTTGAACCCCATTTTTCTAAGCTTATTAAGTAAAAGTCCATGGTGGACTCTATCGAAAGAATTTAGAATTTGGCCACGCTTCCATTCTGAATAAAATCAAAATCTCTCCCGAAAACACGGACTACACCATCCCACGTCTAAATTTTAACAAGAACTTCCACGTCACCATCCCTTCTAGATCTCTGTGGGATAACGATGCATTTTTAGAAGATAAGTTGATTCCCTTCTACACTGAAAGCTCAAAAACGAAGGACGGAGTTGGTGGAGGTGTTATCTCTGACAGGCCTAATCTTAAGCTCTCCTTTCGTCTTCCAAATCATTGTAGTATGTTCCAGGCCGAAATAATTACGATTAAAGAAGTCTTATCTTGGCTTATAAAAAATGTGATATCTGCTAGAGATATGCCAAGCAGCAATCAAATCTCTGGAACCGACCTCTATTAATTCCTTAGTAGCTCTAGACTGCCGATCGCCTCTCGCGGAAATGGCTGAGCAGTTCAATGTTCACCTGTGTTGGGTTTGGGGTATAGGGACATACCAGGGTATTGTTAGGCTGATGAGCTCACCAGAATAAGAACAACTATACATATCCTGCCGAACAAAGGCATGGTAGGTATAACAATCGCTACTCCCAAACTCAAATTTAAGCTGAATGCTATCGATAGTACAAATATTTGGTGGACAAATGGACCCACATGTCTAGCGACAAACAGATTTGGCGAAAGCTGGATCTAAAACGCTCTAATAAATTGATTTCTCTCAACAGATTGCATATCGGCACTATTCTTGTAACAGGTGTCATCACTGGGCACTGTCTAATAGACAGGCATGCTACAAGGCTGGGCGTTTCTGCGAACGGCTTTTGTAGAAGCTGCATATATGAAAAAAAGGAAGAAACTATTCCTCACCTTCTTTATTTCTGTCCAGGTCTCTTTTCCGCAGAAGTAGTTGCACTTATAGGCGATCTGATAGACGTAGATATTAAGAGCCTCTTACGCTTCATAAGAAGTTCAAAATGGTTTACCGAGTAGGTAGAGTGAAACTTTCTCCTATGATCCACGTGGTGTCACAATGGACTTATTGTTAGTCTTAGTGTATTGGCGATTCTTAGCTGGCAGCCACTTCAACCTGACTTTGACGGCTGATACATATTTGTATAGACAACATGTTGAGTGATACTGTGGGCTGTGTGCTTAAAAAAGACAGAAAGGAAAAAGCGCAGATGAATGAAAGAGTGGTACAAAAAAAAAAAGTGTTTACTCATGGAAATGTATTAAATAATAAATATAACTGAACAAATATTGTGCAGTATTACCCACAGCCGATACAAATTTTCTATATTACGCAATAAATATCGAACCCATTTTGATTATACACAATATATCGCACAGCCTGCAATCACATCCCAAAGGAAGAGTTTCTGTTTGTTGGAGGAGATTTGAATAGACAAGTCGGGAAGTCAAACGAAGACTATGAAGACTGCCATGGAGGACTAGGATACGGCACCAGGAACCTTCCTGGTGAAGACATCCTAAGCATGTGCAAATCACACAGTCTTATCGTGTTAAATACCATGTTCATCAAACAAAGCCGACACCTGATCACGTACAGCAGTGGTGGAGATGAAACTCAGATTGACTACCATTTGGTAGCCAGTTTCATGAAGCCTCGGGTAAAAGATTGCGAAGTGATTCTGGGAGAGGCGATCGCCGGGAGTCCAAGTCTCCTGTTAACAGAATTTTTTTATGAAGATACCAAAGAAAAGCAAACAAGCAAGGGTCCCTGAGAAAATCAAGTGCTACAATCTGGAGAAAGAAAAAGGCGAGGCTTTTGTTTTCGTAATGAAAAATTACATCTCTCACACCAACAACGGAGCTGAGGATGAAGAGTGCAGAGCACAAAAAATGTGGGATTCCCTACAGCGAAATTGCTTAAAGAAGGCCAAACCACTACTAGGAGCTTCAAAAGGCCACCATCAATACGCCAAAGAAACATGGTGGTGGGGTGATGAAGCTAAAAAGCTGATAAATGAGAAGAAAGCGGCTTTCAAAACTTGGTCAAAGTGCCACTCTAATAATATTGACGAAAAAGCTCGCCTCGAAATAAAATACAGATGTTGCACGAAAAAAGCGAAGAAAAGTGCGCCCGGCTTCAAGCAGAGAGTACGGAGGGCCTTTATCGGGAGCTGGAGAAAATATCTTCCCCGGTTGCTGATGCAAACCAGGCTATCCAGGAGCTGCGAAGACACAATATGAACAGGAGCGCAACCATCTTCAAAATAGCCGCCCAAAGAAGGAGGAATGCTCAGGAGATTCGTTCGCCAAAGTTCATTAACAATGCTCATGGCCAGCTTCTTGTGGATGACGACAAAATTCTGCAGAGGTGGCGGCAGTATTGTGAAGAACTTTTAAATGAACAGTTTCCCCGGCTATACTTTCCAAGAGCCACCCCTAACTCTGCAGAAATACCCGACATTACAGTAAAAGAAGTGAGGCGGTCGAATACTCGAAAAAACGAAAGGCGGTTGGGCCAGACGAGATGCCCTCTGAGTTCTGGAATGGTTCAGATGGCTTAGAATTCTCATCTCCAAATTTGTAAGAGGTGACCCAATGCCGAATCAATGGAGGGAAAGTTACCTTCTCCCTGTATACAAAGAGAAAGGTGAGCGGGTATTAGGTGGCCGACTGCGAAAAATAATACGGCTATCTGATTATCAGTGCGGGTTTGTCGATGGTAAGTCAACCACAGATGCAATCCAAAGTATAAGGATCATAATGGAAAAACATCGTGGGTTCTTTAGAGATTTGCATATTGTATTGGTTGATTTTGAAAAGGCATTCGACAGACAACCACGAGATCTGATATGTCTGGCGCTAAGACATCGAGGGGTTCCAGAAACTTATGTACCGATGATCATGGACATGTACGAAGGAGCAAAGACAAGAGTAAGATCCCCGTTGGAGTAACCGAAGAGTTCCCAATCAAAGTCGGGGTGCACCAGGGAAGCGTTTTAAGGTACATCAAGGTACATCAGTTATTCTTTGCTGACGATGGAGCCATCATAAGTGAGGATCCTACATCCCTGCAACGAGCACTTGATGTGTGGGTGGACGTTTTGGAGGGAAGTGGGTATCGCATTAATTAAAATAAGACAGAGTACTTGTGCTGCCCGTTCTCTGATCCACTCAGGCCTATTCCAGACATTTATTTGAACGGAGCGGTGCTTCCCAAGTACGAAAAGTTCAAATATCTGGAATCTGTGATCAATAACAAAGCAACTTGCGATGACGACATCAATCATCGCGTAGGGTGGATGAAGTGGCGAGAAATTCCGCTATCTTCTGTGACAGAAAAATGTCACCTAAGTTGAGGGGAAAGCTCTACACCGCAGTTGTGCGTCCAGCGTTCAGATACGGTCCACCATGTTGGACGATGTACAAAACGTATGAGAGTAATTTAACGGCAGCTGAGATGAAAATGCTTCGCATGACAGTAGGAGTGACAAAGCTTGATCGAATAAGAAGTTCGAAGATCCGTGGAAGCTTTCACATCAAGGAACTCATCGTACAAAAAATAGAGCGCGACCGGCTCAGCTGGTATTGCCACATTCAAAGAAGAGATCATTTGAACCCAGTTAAAAAGGCAATATCAATGCACGTTCCAAAGACATCGCGATGTAGGAAAGGCAGGCCTATAAACGCCTGGATCAGACAAATGCGACGACATCGGCATTTCATTGGCTTCAGTAACCGAGTGATCCAAAATTGGCAGGCCTACCGATATTTTCTGAGGTCAAAAAGGCGAACCCCACAGGCGGATCAGTAGAACGGAACGATTGTAATGGAACGGATAATGATCCCTTGTTTTCGGATCATAACCTCGCTGATAAAAGGAAGAAGAAGAAGATATTGTACAACCTGCAATATTCTCTATAGACGATCAATAATATTGTGCAATATCGCTTTACTCGTAGCACAGGGTACAAGTTACCATAAAAGATTTTCACCCCTAACAGCGCATCAAAAAAAAAAAAAAAACACACATTATGTAGTTCGGCACATTTGGTGTCTGCGCAATATCTTACGGATTTTCTGGCCCAATCGTATCTCTAACGAACACCTTTACGAGAGAACGGGTCAGGAACCAATAGGCACAACTATCCAACGGCGGAAGTGACAGTGGATTGGTCACACGTTCCGAAAGGGTGACAGCTCCATAGCGAACCATGCTATGCAATGGAACCCTCTAACTCAGGATGGCAGAAGACCTGGCGGTCCGCGGAAAACATGGCGCAGAACAGTCGAGAAGGAGGCACGGCAGTTAGGGAAAAGTTGGGGAGAACTCAGACACATTGCCAGAAACCGTACACGATGGCGCATAGGCGTAGTAGAGGCCCTAGGACCCACAAGGGGATACAGGACATAAGTAAGTCGGCACATTTGCACCACATACCATATGTGCAACTGGTATGTTGTACTTTTCTTTGACGTCATGGGAACACAATTGTATGGCTTTCACACTTCAATTGTCTAATTTTAAATTTACATGCTGCGACTACTAGTAGCCATTGTACGAGTATTATATTTCTGTGGTAGTACTTCATATGTAGTTTTTTTGAAGAGTCAATCTGACTTAATATTAATAAATTATCATATCAAAACACTAACCACCAAGCTTTGACGTCAGATATCCATCGTCCGATGCCGGATGGGACTGAAATACTTCCTTTTGGCAAGATATTGTGTGTCCCGTATTTTTTAACCCATATTAATTCTTAAATTAAGTCTGATTCATAGTTTGAAATATGTGTAAATAATTAAGTTAGACTTAATGAAGTCCAACTAAATATATGTATACAGATAGAGCGGTGGTCATATACCGATAATTAAAGACACTATTATGTTTATGGTAAACTATAATTTTCTTTTGTGGTTTTCGTCGACATCATCTTGCTTACGCATGTCATACTAACAAGCGCACGTTTTCCGATGTGAACAGGCACGTAACACCAACAAAAGAGTTTGGGGTGAGTCATTTGCATTTTCGAAGCTATTTTAGCGGGCTTTATAAATTTTAACAATTTAAGCACAAAAAAAAAATTGAAGAAATATGTAAATTGTTGGTAAGTGCATAGTTGATATTCGTGTAGGTACAGGTTAACGATTTGCGGAATTTTATGTTTCTGGAGATGGATCGCAAAACGAGTTATACCCTCGAATTGTGCAAAATTATCATTGTTAATTGTGATGAACTATTATTCAAGGCATCCTTCCAAATACTGCTTCAATATTCAAAAGGCGAACCCCACAGGCGGATCAGAAGAAATGCGGTGAAGTGGGAGGGTTATGATCCCTTGTTTTCGGATCATAACCTCGCTGATAAAAGAAGAAGAAGACTGCTTCAATATTCAAAGCAGAAGCTCAAACCATCTACGAAGCTGTTAAAAAGTTCACGCACTCTGCGGGCAATTGGATTATTTGTTCTGATAGTCTTTTCATTGTAAATGCTATCCTGAACATTAGACATAGCTCCATTACAGTTGACAAGATCCGAAATCGGCTTATTAAATCACCCTCTAAAATACTCTCTCCGCCAGAAAAAAGCTCAGTGGATTAATCATGGCTAAAATCAAAGCTCGTCGAATATTATAATCACCATAACCAAGCAATCAACTCAAACAAAATCTGTCAAGTATACGCCCACAACATGCGCAAGCTCAACATAATCAATTTTATTCATTTGCGACCGATATGTCCCAAATGCAACGGCGTCATTATGATATTAAAACTTTTGGGATCGTGATACCATTCAGCCAAAAACTTTCTTGAGGATTGCAACATAAACCATCATAGCATACTGAAGCTCCTTCAAGATCCAAAGCACAAATTTATTGAGCTTACGAATATAAGGAGCTGCTGGAGCCGATGGCCTTGCCACTGTACTTTTTGAGGCACGAGGAGATTTGTAAAATCCGGTTGGACGAAGCATGCCCGATGAATGGAACCTCAGCATGGTTTGCCCGATACGGAAGAGAGGAGACCCTCTGAACTGCGTCAACTACAGAGGTATAAGTCTCCTCAGCATCGCATATTAGATCCTGTCTGCCGTATTATGTGAACGCCTAAGACCAATCGTCAACAACCCGATAGGTTGCGGGTTCAGGTCTGGAAAGCCCACCATTGACCAAATATTCACACTACGTTAGATCTTGGAAAAAACCCATAAATATAAAATAGATACACACCACCTCTTCATCGACTCCACACTTGTCTATGATAGCGTGTATAGAGACAAGTTATACAGAGCCATGTCTAGTCTTGACATCTTTGCCAAGCTTGTCCTTTTGTGCAGAATGATGATGAAAAACTCTCGCTGCTCCATCAAAATCGGTAAGAATCACCGAACCGTTCGATGTCAGGAAAGGTCTTAGACAAGGTGACGCGCTTTAATGCGATCTCTTTAACAAATTACTTGAGAGAATTGCACGATACCAACAAGCCAACACCGGAGCTACAATTTCTTACAAGTCTGTACAACTATCGCTTATGCTGATGACATTGACATAACATTTCTACACTGTTTTAGCCCCTACAATTCTCAATAAGCTGCCTTTATTTGTCCGGACAACTTTAAATTTTCATTCTTTTCTAAACCGAGTAAAAGTCTGGTTATTCACGACTGACTATGCTAATATTGAATCTTTTCTGAGAAGTGTATCTTAATCATCAGCACAAATCATTGTTAAATATGTATATATCTAATTGTCTGAATTGCTATATCTATTACTTTGAATTGTTTTTCTTTATCTTTTCGCCTGAATTTTGAAATTATAATAAATATTATTTCTGAAATTGAATTATTAATAATGTAGAACTGATTGTCACCCCACATCAGATTTTTAAGTTTGTATAAAATATGAATTCTTGTGTACTTCCACACCAACTTTTTAAGTTACAGAATGATCACTATTATTTAATTCCGCCATTGTTAATCACTTTTTGTTAATTATCTTTAAGTTTGGAAGTAGCTAAATAAATAAATGAAATGAAATAAAATGAGAACTCAGCGGGCCGTCAATGGGGCATTTGCGAGTATCGAGATCAAGGCAGCAAAGATGGGCTTAGCGGTCAATGAAAGCAAAACAAAATATATGCTGTCTACAAAAAAGGGCACCCAACATCGGTGTCTTGGACAGAATGCCACAATAGACAGATATAATTTCGAGGTAGTAAAGGATTTTGTCTACCTACGCTCTATGGTGAGATCCGCAAATGACATCAGTAGGGAGATCACACGAAGAATTACTTTAGCCAATCGTTGTTTCTATGGACTAAAACGGCAATTGAGTAGCAAACCCCTATCTCGAACTACTAAGGTAACTCTTTATAAGACACTGATCATCCCAGTCCTGCTGTATGGAGCAGAGGCATGGGCTTTGTCAAAACTGGATGAGGATACCCTTGGTTATTTCGAGAGAAAAGTTATTCGAGCGATCTTTGGTCCCGTCTGTATAGACGGTGAGTGAAAAAGAAGGTGCAGTGCCGAACTATAAGGGCATCGACTTAGCCAGAAGAGTTCACATACAACGACTAATATGGCCGAGTCATTTCGAGCGGATAGAGCCCAACGTTCCCGCTAAGAAAGTCTTCGAATCCACCCCGGATGGACGACGCAGTAGAGGACGACCTCGCGGTAGGTGGCGCAAACAAGTGGAGGGGGACCTCAACCAATTTGACTCGTAACCTGAAGAGGTTTGTTGGTAGAGGCCCAGGTCCACCCCGGACTGTAGCGCCACCTAAGAAGTATGAGTATAAATATAACAAGACACTATCTACACACAAAATTAAAACTTAAATACAAAAATAAAATCAATTTTCCATTCGCCTTATTCTTTGATTAGAAGCCGAAAGTGTTTTGATGCTAGTGCTCTTAAAAATTTTATTAATAATAGACTTTAACTTATTGTTAATGTTAATAAATAATTCATAAAAGAGATGACTCGGTTATTACACGGTAGGCTTACATCGCAATGATAATGCTCTTCGTTAAGTAACGCGTACGGCTTTCCATGAAGTAGAATATACCCTCGACTCAATATCGACTGCAGAAGTTGCAAATTGATGGGGCATTTGGTCTGTTTGGGACCATTCTAGATGGTGTTGTGGCGTTATGTGTTTGTAGAAATTGTTTTGTTCCGAATTTTGCGATCTGTCAAAAGAAGAGTGGGAATAAAAAAAAAGTAAGCATGAGGCATCTTCTTGGCATAATTGTGAAAAAAAAACTGTTGTCTGTTCTTTTAATTATAAAAATCGCTAAAATTGGTGTCAGGTGTGGGGTATTTGCAATCATTCATGAAAATGAGTGCCCCACAGTCTAATCTCGAACAGCCGACACAAGGCTAAAAAATTGGCACCCGCATTCAAGCAGCGCTTACTTTGGGAAACTGTGTAAATGATTTTACTCAAGTCATCGGGGCTGATGTTCGCACTTAGAAACTTCAATACTGAGTGGAACTATGTTCGCCAATAGATGCCATCAGAAGAGAGAGGACTCGAAGACACTGCCATACATATTCAAAGCGCTCATAACCTCAATCGCATGCCGCCAAATCTACACTCTACTCAAAGCGCGAACACTTCCAAACCGACGACAGTGACACAACCGATAGTCGAAGCTTCACATTAGATGCGTTTTGGTGAGACGTCGCTCTCGGTAAGTAAGAGCACGGACTGCAACAACAAAAGGTGACTGGGAACCACTTTAGCTTTTTTCCCAGTCAAAATCGAGTTGGGATGTTTAGTTTGCGTTACTAAATTTCAGAGGACGCCGAAAAGAGCTGTTTTATTCAATTTGACTCAAGGTGAATCATTCAGTAGTAGTTAACAAATTTAAGCACATTTTTTTCATACTTTTCAATTCAACGACCAATCTTCAAACAATACTTGTAAAAAAAAGTTTTAAACCAGATTTACTTGGGATCGTTTTGTGGAGAAGCTTTCACTTCGCCTTGCATAATTCTCTGCAAAATGCACCTATTGTCATGTTAGATCTCAACCCATAGGCGTCACAACACTTCCCCCCCTCTAACCCGTACACCACAAACGGCTTAGGAGAACCACCCTCTTCTACTCGCAGTCCCAAAATAAACTTGATGCAGTACGATGGCAAGGCTAACTGGGGGAAATACCGGATTCACCCCTCAGTTGTACAGTCGAGAACGGGCATAGATTTGTTGTGCACTTATCCGGTCTGTGCACTTGTCTTGTCTGTGCAAATTTTTGCACTTATCCGTTTTCCGCTTATCCGTTCTCGACTGTAATGAAGGCAAATAATTGGTCTCAACAAGAGGCATGTTTGTATTTAGCGGTGACCTGCTCTTTCCTACCTTGATGCAGTGGATATGGATTCGTCTGCCGATTTCGAAAGATTAACGTTCGCCTTGAAGAGCCGATTTGGTCACAAGCTGTCACCTAGCGGCACACACGGTGCCAAAGCTAACTTCACTACCTATTAAGACTCCAAACAATCGCTCGGTCAACAAAAAGTCCCCTTTATCCCCGATCACCGATACCATGGAAAGTTGAAATGGTTTAATAATTCCAGGAAGTGCGGTTTTGTCTACTGCCGCGACTTGAAGAGAAGTTTTTTTTATCCACCGTCGAGACGTACAAACAGAAAATGCTAAAGGAACGCCCGAGTTCCAGGTTGGTCAACTTATTGAATTTGAAATTGCTAATGGTTCTCCAAATTTACAGGTTATACGTATAATATTAGTAGGGGTCAAACGAGTTCCATACAAGCCACACAAGCAAAACGAACTCATCACATTCACATCAACTTTTAAACTCACAAATGCTGGCTCCGAGGAGCAAGAGGCAGCGATACTGTCATCAAAAGCTCCACTTATTCATTTAAAGTTTATTTTTGGTCAAAGGCTATATCGAAGGGATTCAATGCCGTCTTATAATCGACACAGGTGCAGCTGGTACCATTGTTCATCCCCAGATTTTTACCGAGTCGAATCAGCAGCCGCTAGAGCCTTGTTCTACTCTCATTCGTGGTGTTACTGGCGATCTCTCTCCTATCCATGGCACTACCACAGTAACCATTCACATGGGAACCCATTCCTTTAATACAAGGGTATTTGTTGCTGAAATGGCGGAAGACTGCATCATGGGAGTCGATTCTTTAAGAGCATGGCTGGATAGTTGATTTTCAATTAATGCTTTTAAAGCTGCCGAATGGTAAAATCTCTCTCTCTTGTCGACGATGACATATCTCTGGCGAACTACAGGTGGGTCGAAACTTCAAAAGCTAACTTTACGGAGAGCAACCTATTAACCTCCGAGCATCATCTTTTGGAAGAAAATCAGCGAATGAAACTGAAGAGCTCAAATGGAAGATATCGTTCGCTATTCGCTTATTCTCCCAACAAACGGTGTTTTTTTTTTTTTTTTTTTTTTTTCCGAGGGTTGGTGAAAAAATCTTCCATAGACACTATGAGAATAGCAAGCGCGTGCTCATAGTAGTGTCAGATTCTTACTGACTAAAAAAACACCACCCTTCGATATAAATTTGTTAGATATCGCAACTAAGTAATAACTTATCAAGCAATTTTTCTTTCACGAAATAAAAACGTTTGGCAGGTTACTTTCCACTGAAAGATCCTGCATGTTCCGCAATCTAAACGCGGTTTATCATTATCTCGCCAAGTCGAAGGGTTTCGTCCTTTGTAGTCGGCGCAATAAATTGCTCTCATCCAATATTTGTAGGACTGTATTGTTGACATGTCCGATTAGTCGGTTTTTATGCTTTCTCGCGAAGCTTCTAGTTTCAGCTTCGATTGTCGGAATTCCGAGATCCCTGTGGATATCGTCGTTTCTAATATACCACGGTGCTTGGACAATCTCTCTTAGCACTTTATTTTGAAAAATTTGTAAAATATTGGCATTTGTTTTCTTGGTACAACCCCAAAGTTGTATACCGTAGGTCCACACCGGCTTTAGCACTTGCTTGTATAAAAGCAGTTTGTTCTCAGTACTGAGCTGGGAATGTTTTCCGAGTAACCAGTACATTTCGCTATATTTGATTTCGAGTTCTTTACGTTTCATTTTCACGTGCGAATTCCATTTCAGTCTTGCGTCGAGTGTCATTCCCAGGTATTTGGCCTCGTTTGCAAATGGTATTCGGGCCGAGTTTAGGAAAATTGGCAAGTTATTAGTTTTCTTGTAAGTGAAATTCACGTGAACAGATTTAGATTCGTTGAGGGCAATCCGCCAGTCCCTCGTCCATTCATTTACTTTATTTAGCGCGTTTTGCAGTTTTTCAGTCGTTTCTTCGATTGTTTTACCTACTGCTAGGATAGCGGTGTCATCGGCAAACGTAGCTAGGATAGAGCCATCTTCTTTCGGTATATCACGAGTATATAGCAAATAGAGAAGCGGGCCAAGAACGCTTCCTTGTGGTACGCCGGCCGAAATTTCTTTGAGCTGCGAGTATTCGTTTCCATGTCTAACACGGAAGAGTCTATCCCCAGATATGATACTAGAATATCGTATAAGCACACAGGGAGAACTTGTCGTAGTTTGAATTTCAAGCCATCATGCCACACCTTATCAAAGGCCTGCGAGACGTCAAGAAATACGCTTGAGCAAATCTTTTTTTCTTCAAATGCTTTCTCGATTAAGTCAGTAATTCTATGCACCTGGTCAATCGTCGAATGCTTACTTCTGAACCCAAACTGGTGGTCAGGGATAAGATTATTTTCGTCTATAACCGGTTGGACACGCCTTAGTAATATCCTCTCGAAAATTTTGGATATGACTGGAAGAAGCGAAATTGGTCTATACGATTTTACCTCATTTGGCGGTTTTCCTGGTTTTAAGACCATTATTACTTCCGCAACTTTCCATTGGCTCGGAACGTGTTTTAATCTGAGCGCAGCATTTACAATATTAAGAAGCTTAATCAAAGCTTTTCTAGGTAAAACTTTGAGAATTTCTCCGGTGATTAAATCATAACCAGGAGATTTCTTAGGTTTTAGAATCTCGATCTCATTTTTGAGTTCCCTAAGCGTTGCACTTGTGAGTGTTAAATTGCCAGATGGTAAGTCCGGCCTATTGACGTTATCGTAAACCACTTGACTATCGTACGGTTTAAAGGTTTCTTCCAGGTGGGCCGCAAAGACGTCCGCTTTTTCTTTATCTTCCCTTGCCCATTCATTTTGATTCAATTTAATTGGCGGCGCGGGGACTTTGGGCCTTTTGGTGCCTTTTATGGCTTTCCAAAGTGAATAATTGGAATCTTTTTTCGCTGTTAAACTTTCAAGGTAAGAGCCTATTGCACGATTCTTAAAATCCTTAATAGTTTTCTTCAACGAATTGCACAGACGATTCAAGTGTGCTTTATGCTGCGGAGCACGACTCTGTTGCCATTTTTTACGCGCTTTTCGTTTTTCCTTGACCAATTCCTTTATTTCCGGAGGATATCGTAAGCCGTATTTGTCCGGCGTTTTCCTTGGAATGGGAGTATTATTCCAAGAAGCGAGCTGTACGATCTCGACGAAGCGATCAACTTCAACCTCAAGTTCATAGGGTGTCGTAAGTGGAACGCTCAGTTCAACATTGTCTTCAATTTCGTTCCTAAAACCTTCCCAGTTAGTTGTTCTACCAGTTAATCTCGCTGGCTCTAGGTTATAGACTAGTTTTTCGCTCAATGTCAAAATAATTGGGGAATGATCAGACGACAGATCAAAACTATCTTTGACTTTTACGTGGTTGGTAGATATTCCTTTGACAACGAAAAAATCTATCAGATCAGGTATTTTTGAAGTATCAGTTGGCCAGTAAGTCGGTTTACCCGTCGAATGGAAATCGCAGTTGTACTCCATACCTGCCCCATAGAGCATTCTACCTTTTTTCGAACTGTATCTTGAGCCCCAGAACGTGTGTTTCGCATTAAAATCGCCGCCAATAATGAAATTAGGTTTAAGCGATTCAAACATGTTAGTAAAATCACTTTTTTCAAGCGCGGAACGCGGTGGACAGTAGATAGACGAAATTTTAAGAGTACGCTGACTATTTTTAACTCGAATCGTGCATAGTTGCAAAGTTTCAAGCTCTATCGAAATTTCAAGGTTTTTTGGTTTTTCGGAAGCCACGGCCTGAGCATAAGACTGCATTGCTGCTGTCCGAGGGTCATTACCCGGCGGCTTTTCTAATCTTAGCTTTTCAGTACCGTTTCTTTTAAGAGCAGAGGTCGAGGGCTTTTCTGTTGTCAATCTTTCCCTCACCTTTTTGTGCTCTGAACCCGGTAGTTTTAGTTTGCCTACTTTCTCCGGCGCGATCTTACGCTTTGGTTTAGTTTGCAATTTTGATTTTATATTTAGTGGCTTAAGGAACGCATCTCTCCGTTTTTGCAACTCCTTAGCTACTTCACAGCCTCTATAATTTGCCGGGTGCTTTCCCTTACAATTAACACATGTTGCAGAGGTTTGTTTGTTTACTCCACAAACTTGGGAGAGGTGATTTCCGGCGCATTTCACACATCGTGGTTCTTTTCGACAATACGTTTGCGTATGATTGAATCCTTGGCATCGTTTGCACTGAGGTATCAATCTTGTATTCTTGCGCATGGGTTCGATTTTGACTACGACATTCAGAATTGTTCTTATTTCGTAAATCTTATCCAAACTCTCAGCTTTATCAAAAGTTAGCATAAAAAGAGGAAGCCCGCGCTTTACCGTCGTTTCCTCGCCTTCCAATTTTTGTTTTTCCCGTTTAATTAAATTTACTGCGTCGACAATTTTAAAGTTTTTGCTCTTCAAATCGTGAACAACATCTTCCTTTAAGCATGAGGCATGAAGTCCTCTAGCTACGACTCGTATCGGTCTTTCAGATTTATTTTCGTAAGTATACCACTGAATTTTTTCAGTATTCAGCTTATTAGATACTAAGCGGTAACTGTCTGAGTCCTTTACGTTTACTTTCCATTTGTTGTTGTTGAGCGATGTTACTTCAAAATCGGATAGCAACAGAGGTTTAAGAATAGAATGCAGTTTATTATAGTCTGCAATTCCGATTACGTTTATTGGCGGCGGTGATCGTACCTTTTTTGTGGATTTTCTTCGACACATGTGTTTATTTTGTCACGCTGTTCGTTATCTTTTCGCTCATTTTGCATGTTTTCTTGCCTCGTTAGCATTTCGGGTGAAGAACCAGCTTTTCGTTTCTTAACTGGTCGTTTTTTTAGAATCCAGTTAGTTTCCCGAGCTAGTTCTTCTTCATCCGTTTGATAATCAGTGTTATCGGGGACGTTTGAACTCACAGCAGACTCATTACGAGGTTTCTTCATATCCTTAAATGCTTTATTTTCTGCTTTAAGTACATTTAATTCTTTTCTTAGTTCTTCGCAGAGAAGTTCCATTTTACTAAGCCTGGTCCGGAGTTCCATATTTTCGTCCGTAAGGCTTTGAATTTTCGTTGAAGTCCGTTGTTCGTGCGCCGACACTATCGATGTCGCCGGACTTCTAGTTCCGCACGTTTTTATTGTATATCTTGATGGTGGAGATCTAACTACCCTGGTACCTTTTTTAAAAGGGTCAGATGAACGCAATAAATGGCTCTCCCCAGAATCCGTAGAGCCGACCTCCGAAGAGGGTGGATTTTCCAGTGTACCTGGACTGCCACCTGGGGTATTTATATCTTTTGTTTTGTTCATTGCATATTTTGTATACGCCATACTCGGTATACGGAGGGTGGATTTTAGGTGGTACAAACGGTGTATAACTCATCTATTAAGGCACGCGATTGACCCAGGTCAAACAAACCCAATCAAATAATCACCACGTATGTTACCTTGGGCTAGACGGGCATAAAAAAGAAAGTTAGCACGGGGTATAATTGTGGAAAAAACTGTTGTCTGTTCTTTTAATAATTACAATATAAAGTCAGTCCGATCAATTGCGAAAGCTTGTGTGAACACTACTGCAAAGGTATAACACTGGCAGTATCTTGGTCATATGGCTGGAAAAATTTGTTCGCTCTATTGAATGATTGATATGCATATGACGTTGGTGGTTGCGAAAAAAAGACTGTTATTCAGAAGCAAAGACAAAAAATGACAAAAATCTCTCCAATTATTTGGACGCCACCCCCGAAGTTTGTCTGAAGCATAAACAACTGTGCTTCAAACCACTATACCAAATCTTTCTCTCTCTACCAATTCTTTGGAACACCCGAACTGTTTAAAAACATGTTAAGGGTATTCATAACCCCTTGAGTGCGCGCAAATAATAATAAAAATGAACTCGGCTCTGGCCCTAAGTACTAAACTATTTGGCCGATTGTCAGGTCATAGTTAAACTATTTATTCTACTGATTTATGTAAGGAACGAAATGGAACTTACGTATACAGGTGAATGAATCGTATGACGTACTACGGGAAATTCCCACGATTAACAGAATTTGTATTGATGTTGTTGCTCGTGCGTGCACTTGTGAATTAATGAACAAAAAAAAAAAAAATAAAAAAATCAAAATATCAAATTGTAAACTTAGGATAGGTCAGGGTACAATGTAAATATAAACAAAGTGTATTATATCTGCGTAAAAAGTACCTGGAATTATTTAATAACACACAAAACAAAAAAAGAATAATTTATTCATAAAAAATTATTTCTCGCCTTCAAGGTAGACGAGGACAATACTACTATGCCATCGTTTGACGTTTTTGTATTTTGATTGAGGTATGGCCTCCAGATCCTTCAGCGAATCTTCTTTTATGGCTTCAATTGACTCAAAGCGTCTTCCTCGAAGTGCTTATCTTTACTTCAGGAAGAGGAATAGTCTCACGGTAGCATATCAGGTGAGTACGGTGCTTAATTTTCCTTGAATTTTTGGCCAAAAACTCTTACAACGCTTTGTGCAAACTCCATGAATTGTCCTTCCACAAATCTTGCAATTTTCAACGAATATTCTCATGCAAATGCCTCATGACATCTAAATAGTATTACTTATTCACTGTTTGTTCTCTGGAAGGAATTCGGAGTACACAACACCACGGTAGTCAAAGAAACAGTCAGCATGACCTTAATTTTCGCGCGACTTTGACGTGGTTTTATTGGGTTTCGGCTCGTTTTCGAGGCGCCGCCATTCCGAAGACTGTCGGCTTGTTTGCATATCGTACTCATAAGCCCATGTCTCGTCGCCAGTTATGATGCATTTTATGAAGGTGGGGTCCGTAGAAGCTTGGACAATCATGTCATCAGCGAGCTGCTTTCGATGCTCTTTTTGCTCAAAAATCGCAGATCACTCTAAAGTAGATTACCAAAAACAACTACTGTCAAGACACTGGGTGATAGATTGGGCTCAAACTCCACTTAGTAACTCGGTATAGTGGTACCAACATACAAAATACAAATTGTGCTGATATCTTTTAAGATATTATTTAAACGCTAAACGTATATATTCACAACATCTTTTACAATAAGCTTACAGCCATTAACAGTAAAAGTTATAAATTACTTTGCATTGAGTTAAACAAATTTTTACATTTAAAATTCAGAATGATATAGGTATTATGGAAAATAGATACAATATAAAAATTATGTGAATACAAAAATTATGCAAATACAAATTCTCGGCCAGATATCTGAAAACTTCTTTCTCAAATTCTTTGGTGCCATGGAGTCTTCTAATGTTTAGGGGTAAGAAATTCAAATTTCTGATACCACAAACAAAAAACTGACGTTCAGAGGTAGTATATGAGATCCTTGGTTGAATTAGAACTTTAGAACGCAATGAATAAGAGAACTCAATTTTTTCGTACAAATATGACGGCGTTTTATTCATAATGATTTTGTTTAATGTTCTTAAAACAAAAAATTTCAAGTAATTATAAAAACTGCATCCTAATATGTTTTTTGTGTAAGCGGAAACATGCTCAAACCGTTTTAAATTGTACACATATCGGACTATGTTGTTGAAAGCTACAGTGAGTCTTCTTTTTGTTTCCGCACTATGACTACAAAAAATTTCGCATCCGTAAGTTATGATCGGCATAATCAAAGTTTTGGCTAGTTTTAATTTGATAGGCTGAGGTGTAAAATGCATAGATAATGATAAATTACGCAAATTTTAGCAATGACTAAGCGATTATGATAGTCCCAGCTGAGCGTGGAGTTGAACCATATACCTAAGTTTTTTTGCTTTTTCCACGTATTCAATGATATCATTTCCAAAATGTAAAACAGGAAAATAAGATATATCCAACTCTCTTTTATAAACAACTAAACACTTTGATTTTTTGGGACTGAGACATAGATTATTTTGTTCAGACCATCGTTTAATATTATTAAGGTCACTGTTCAGTTTACAGCCCCGATCCTCTATCATTCCAGTTTGCAGCTCAAGTAGATTTGAAGATCATCGGCATACATATGCTGTGATGAGTTCTCAACAACCGATGGAAGGTCATTCACAAACATCATAAATAACAACGGACCGAGAATGGAACCTTGCGGGACACCTGACTTTGATTCAAGGAAACCCGATGCGTATCTTCCATCAACAACTGCTTGTGTTCTACCAATAAGGTAAGAAAAAACCAAACTGGCAATTTGAAAACCGAAAATAATTCCTCAATTTAGAAATTAATATTTTGTGATCAACTGTATCAAATGCCTTTGAAAAATCGAATAGACAGAGGAATGACACTGAGTCAAAATCTACAGAATTTCTTAGGTCGTCTGTGACTTTAAGAAGAGCGGAAATACAGCTGTGTTGTTTCCAAAAACCTGACTGATGACAATTCAAGAGATTATTAGTATTAACAAAACGTAAAATCTGTTTATGAAGAACATTTTCAAGTACCTTTGAGAGAAACCGAAGAATAGAGATAGGCCTGAATTCAGCTAGCGATAGCCGCGTAGCAGGTTTTTTCACAAAAGGCCACACACACATTGACCTTGGCAATTTTCTATACCAAACGAAAAGAACTGGTCTGAATTATGTTGTTGAAAATATGAGTTATTGTTGGTAATATATGTGGGAAAATTATTTTTAGAAATGTAGGGTGTACCTCATCAAAGCCTGAAGCACTAGATTTAATACCCAGAACAGCTCTTACAACCTCATATTCATCAGCTCTATTAAACTGAAAACTGTTACTGCCCTCAACCTGAGATACAGATGGCATCGGAGTCAGTAAGTCTGTAACGCACGGTGAACTTTGAGCTTTAACAAAATCTGCATTAAAGAGGTAAAGATCAGCGTCTCCAAGGTTTTCATGCGTTTTCTGACCAACGCCTAACTCGCGAATATTATTCCAAAGTGTTTTGACAGGAAAATTTGGATTGATTCGATGAGAGTAGAATTCGGTTTTTGCTTTTCTGATTTGAATACGAACTTGATTTCTAAGAATCCGCAAAGTGTTGTAAAACTCAGCGAGTTTAAAGCGTTTCCAATGTTTATAGGGCCGATCTCGCTCTTTAATTGCATTATAAATTTCTGGTGTAAACTATGAGCTCTGTTGGGAAGTAATAATTTTGGATTTAAGTGGCACGTGGGTGTTCATCAGATTGTTTATGGCACTATGCAGAAAGTTAACCTGATCATCTACAGAAGTCATTAAGTAAATTTCTTGCCAATTCACCCGATAAATCTTCTTCCAATCTGTTCACATCAATCTTCTTAAAATCCCTTATTCGTAAGAGGAGAGTGTTTTCTGCATTTGGACATCAAAAGTAGCATACATCATATCTTGCTTAGAAAACATAGGGACCGATAGTTGAGTGTATAAAAGAGTATTTTCAGGATTATTGACAAGAAATATATCTAACAAAGTAGCTGAAGAACTGCTGGAAAAGTGTGTAGGATTATGGGTATTGATTGAAAATAAGCCGAAGGCGTTAGCTTTTTCAATAAATAGCTGTGTTTGATTATCTTTGGATAAAAGATCACAGTTGAAGTCGCCACACAAGATGATTTTTGTGTATAAAGTTGAATAGTGTTCGAGGATTGTATAAAACTCCGATAAATCAATTGAATCGGTGAGTGGAAAAACAGTATAAGCGCCAAAAATTGCATTTTGGTCTTAAATAGCCAAAATGCTCTACATATGTAAACCTGCCAATCGGCAAAATAATACTACATTAGAGAGCAAAATGTATACAAAAATGGAATACGCTTTTCGCTGATTGTATGGAAGCGCAGTACAAATGCGTTTAGTTTTTTCTGTTTTTCTCAAAAGCGATATTTTGTACATGTACTGTTCTTCCACTCACCGATTCAATTAAGCATTTACTTAATCCACTAAAAATTTCAACCAAGCAATATTCAGTGTTAGAGTTCTCGTCTGACCCAACGACATATTCGAAATTGATACAATTTAGAATATAGATTGCAACACCACCTCCCATCCGATCATTCCTATTACTGCGTAATCATTTGTAGCTCTTTAAATCATAAAATACATCCGGAATATTAGTCTGCAACCATGTTTTCGATACACATATAATGCCAATACCGGAATTCTCAAACAAATGCCTAAACTCATCTATTTTTGGAAGAAGGCTTTGCGCATTGATATGACATATCTTAAGCCCAATAATTGCAAGAAAAAATCTGATTCCGAACCATCAATTTGGTTTTCGAAGGCAGCACTCTACGATACAACAGGTACACAGAATTACGGATAAGATCGAAGAAGCATTGGAAGAGAGGAAGGTCTGTTCGGCTGTATCCTTGGATGTGACGCAGGCCTTTGATAAAGTATGGCACGAAGGACTTATCTATAATATAAACTGAGATATATGCTTCCAAATCAGTATACTTCCATTCTTAAATCTTATCTAGATGGAAGACATTTTAAAATAAAACAACAGAATACTTATTCAAAACTAAGAGAAATAAAGGCCCGCGTACCGCAAAGTACTGTACTGGGCCCTATATTAAACCTATTATATACTAGTGATATTCCGGAACTAGAAAACCACAATATGTCAATATTTGCAGATGATACTGCAATACTAGCAGAAGGGAGAACTAATGAAGTATCCAAAGAAAAACTCCAAATAGGCATAAACAAAATCTGTGAATGGACTAAAAAGTGGAGAATCAAATTGAATGAGTCCAAGTCAGTCCATATTGATTTTACAAATAAAAAGGTTGAACATACACCAATCATTATCAACGAAAAAAATAGTTCCATACGCTAATACAGCGAAATATTTAGGTATGACACTAGATGCTAAGCTGCGATGGAAAGAGCACATAAAAAAGAAAAAAGAAGAGTTACAGCTGTATTAATAAAAAATCGCTAACACACCGATAACCAATGAGTTAACTAACTCGTAGAGCGAGGTTATCCATTAGTTAAATTTTCTTATTAATAAAAATGTTTTCTCCATGCAATAGCTATCTGACAAATGGCAACAATTGTCCTTAATTCTACCAGAAAGAAAGCAAATTCTACTACATTCTATCGAAACATCATAATAATTGGTTATGTAGAACGCCTAAGGCTACAATGATAGTCTTTGTATTCTCCAAAAATATTTGGCCTTCCAAACACTTCCAAAGGTTCGTTCAACTGCATTTGCAGTAGCAATATGAGCGATATTGTAGCATTCCTCTGCAGGATTTCTGAGATTTAAAACGGGCGTAAAAAGATGGTTGGTGCACACATAACCACCATTTCCTAAAAGACGACCACTGAAATCCGCCTTTATAAATGATCTTTTATCCTGCTCTCTCTCTGTGAAAATTCGAGAATCATGGAAACTTCCACGACAGTGAGCAACAACAAAGGGATATTTTGTTAAGTGGGAGTCGCAAACATCTTGGGTGTTAATAGAAAAGTAACCTTTTCTATTTACATACAACTGCACTGATTATCCTGCCTGTCTTTGATTGTTTAATGATAAGCCATTTTTTGTGTATCTTCTTTGCAACAATTTTACACACACGCACTATTTTGCAAAGTTATCAACTCGTTAACTCGCGAAATCGGCGAGTAAAGGTCCATTCACGGCTCAGCGACCTGCGAATGCCCAAACTGCGAACCAACTGTTTTTAGCACATTTATAAGCACGTCATTGGCAATTGGAGGTTTGTTCCCTCGTTAGAGTCCCCTTCGCAATTGCAATTCCTTCGGAATTGTGTTTGAAGGTCATATGCTCTTACTTTGCCTTGGCGAAAATAGTTCACCTTAGAGCTCTTTCTCTAGACCAGTTTCTCTTAAGAATCTGAGAATGAGAGTGGGCCCATGATTGGCATATCCTCTTCTGATACTTGGTATTTACCCAAGTATTTCAATCTGTTGTGAGTCAGTGCCCCACAGGACTGCAGAAGATGTTCCGGAGCCTCACATGACTCGTTGCAGAATCTGCAAAGGCCTTCATTTGTTATACCTAGTTTCCGTAGATGCTCCCTGAGTTTGCAGTGCCCCGTTAGGAAGCCTGTTAGGATCCGTACGTTATTCTTGCTAAGGCAGATGCAGGCTTCGAATCTTTTCCGGTTGTAACATCCCAGTAGTTTCTTAGCTTGCCTCAGGCCTGTGGTGTTGTTCCAGGTTCTTGCCCTGTTTTCTCTCTCCATTTTCCTGAATTTCTCGCGTATGGTGTATTCCCCCATTCCACAGAATGGTTTTGCAGCCCCTTGTCTTGCCAAGGCGTCTGCTGCTTCGTTACCTTTTATCCCGACGTGACCGGGTATTCAGTAAAGTGTAACTTTATTGTTTCTGCCCAATTCATTAAGCTTGCATAGGCATTCCCGTACAAGTTTTGACTTAATGACATAGGAGTCAAGTGCTTTGATAGCTGCTTGGCTGTCTGACAGTATTGCTATGTCGCAGTTGCTGTATCCCTTTTCGAGATTGAGTTAGATGCATCTGTTTATAGCACATATTTCAGCTTGAAAGATGCTGGTGTACTTGCCCATAGGTTCTGAGTGCTTGGTCCTTGGCCCAAATACGCCCGCCCCTGTTCCCTATCCAGTTCTCGAACCGTCTGTATACCACTTCATCGTGTGGCTGGCCAGTCCGTACATCGTGGATTCGTTGCTCCACTCTTTCTTGTTACTTAACTTTGTACTAAAGTTTTTCCCAAAGTTAAATTTCCTGATATTGTCGTCCCTGGGTACGGCCAGAAGGGGAAGTTTTTTGAGAAGTGCATCGTATTCTCTCGAACCAACACATTTCTCCCTTCCGTTACCTTCTTTTGCCATCCTTAGGATCGTCCGCTGTGCATTTTGCTCCACTACAAGATGGAGCGGTGTTAGCTCCAGGAGTACTTTCATGGCTGCAGTTGGACACGTTCGCATGGCCCCAGTGATGCAGAGGCACGCAAGTCTTTGCACTTTAGTGAGTGTCTCCCTCGTAGTGACTAGACTAGTTCGCTTTGTCCATGCTATTGCTCCATAAGTGATCATTGGTCTCATAATGGCAATGTACATCTATCTTAGAATATTTAGACTAAATCCCCAAGACTTGCCCGCTAGGCTCCTGCATATCATTAGAGCACGGGTAGCTTTTTTGGATATTTATTATTATTATTATTAATTCTTTATTCCCAATTTACAAACTTAAATATACTTAAGCTAATCATACACAAATTCATTTAACAGTATTATAAAAGGGAATAGTTAGTGACATTCTTATTAAGAATAAAAATAGTGGTGATGTCACTTCAAAAAAGATATAATAATTCATTATTGTGGGGTGAACAGTATTTAGTTTACTTAGAATATTACAAAGAAGTTAATTGAAAATAAAAATAAAAATATAAGTAAGGCAAACAACAAATTAAGAAAAGTGCCAAATATAGCTAATGAGAAGTATGTGATGTTTGTTATTAAATAATGATGGGCAACAAAACTTCAATTTCATCATGATTCTCCTATCTCCTCTATGTGTTTCTTCCACAAGAGTTTGCTATCTAGGTGTAGTCCTAGATATTTTACTTCCTTTACCGGTGCCAGTATCGTGCCCGACAGTCGGATTAGCTTCAGTTCAAGTTTTCTCTTCCTCGTGAACGGTACTATTGTGGTTTTGGCCGGGTTTATATTGAGCCCAGCCATGCTGCACCATTCTTGAGTTACTGTTAGGCCCCTTTGTATAATATCACATAGGGTTTCCTCAAATTTCCCCCTGGCAATCAGTACAATGTCATCAGCGTAGGCTTGACAGTTAATTCCAAGGCTTGTTAATTTTTCAAGAAAATCATCCACAACAAGACTCCACATTAGGGGAGATAACACACCTCCTTGTGGGCATCCTCTTGTTGTGTTGACCCTGATAATTCTATGTGAAGTTTGAGTTTCTGCTGATCTTGTTCTCAGCAATTCATACATCCACTTAGATACTGTTCTGCAAACTCCCTTTCTGTCAAGGGCTCGTTTAATAGCTTCATGTGAAGTGTTATCAAATGCCCCTTCAATGTCTAGGAAGGCGCAGATTACTATCTCTTTTGTTTCAAGAGCACTTTGGATTGTTTCCGTCAGCTGATAAAGAGCAGTCTCAGTGGACCTGCCCGCTCTGTATGCATGCTGACGATAATGCAGTGGGGATGTATTAAGTACATCCTCCCTTAAATGGTTGTCCACAGCTTACTCCATTGTTTTAAGAAGAAACGATGTTAGGCTGATCGGTCTGTATGACTTAGGCTGTGTTGAGCCCTTCTTCCCCATGTTTGGTATAAACACAACAATCGCCCGTCTCCATTGGTTTAAAATATATCCCAGTGCAAGACTGCTTTTTGTTATTCAGACCAGGTATGGTAGTAGTTTTTCTTCCCCCCTTTGCAATAGGGCTGGTATAATACCATCCGCACCCGGTGACTTGAAAGGCTGGAAGGGGCTAATTGCCCACTCGATTCTCCCTCTGGAACAGATAGCCCCTGCAATCTCCCAATCTTGCTTCCGAGGTCTGGTCTTGTTGGTCATGCTTCCGTCACAGGTGTTCTGCGAACTTCCGGGGAAGTGAGTTTCTAAGAGCAGTGATGCTCTGTGTTCTTCATCCTTAGTAAAGCTGCCGTCAGGTTTTTTAAGGGATTTTGGCATTCCCCCCGATTTTGCAAGGGCTTTATTTAACCTGGCTGCAGCAGGAGTGCTGTTTATTGTCTCATAGAACTTCCTGAAGGTTTCTTTTTTCGCCATTCTTAACTCTTTGTTGTAGTTTGTGAGTGCGCCCAGTAGCTTTGCCAATCCCCATTACGCTTTGCTCTGTTAAACAACTTGCGTGTATCAGAGCGTAACTTTGTTAGGTTGCTGCTCCACCATGGCACATCTTTCGCACCCTTTCTGTTGCTTATGGGGCAACTCGATTCAAACGCGTTTGCAATCGCGGTACTAATGCCCTCTACCGCGTTTTGTAACTCTAGATAGTGTGCTGGTGCCCTCCTCAGATCAATATGCTCCAGGTTACTGTCTAGGCTTTGTTTAAAGACCCCCCAATTTGTTTTTCTTGGGTTCCTGACTGGATTTCTTGTGATACATGCACTATCTAACTCAAACACAATGATTCTATGGTCAGATAATGACGGCTCATCTGATACTTTCCAGTTCCTGACTAACCTACTGATGCTCGGACTACCCAGCGTGAGGGCAAGAACTTCCTGTCTAACTCTAGATATCAAGGGATGAACAAAGAATGAATTCTAGTAAAGACTCACCCCTGGTATTGGTGTCGGTGCTCCTCCATATAACATTGTGAGCATTGGCGTCACATCCAATCAGCAGCGGCATTTGGAGCTTGTTACAGTGCTCCATTAAGCGCTGCAATTCTGTTGGGACAGCTGGTTCATCCCCAGCACAGTATGCAGAGGCGATGATGATGGTGCGGTGTACTCCGTGGATGTTCAGGGAAACCTTTTACGGCACCAAGTCTCGCGTCGCAAATTCTAAAAGTAGGAGAAAGTTAATTTTGTTATTGATAAGGATACATGCCCTTGGATTGGTCACCCTTATATCCCAAATTGAATTGTAATTAGTTTCTGCGAAGAAATTAACAATTCGCCCATTTTTCCGCGAATAAGCGAATACCTTAAACTGTCAACTTTTATTCACCTTACACACATGTAGGACGCATTCCACATTCCCGGGACCAAAACATTCGCGAGTCTTTTTTCCAAAAATAATTTGGAAATTATGCCAGAATATATTAATTTTCTGGCCTAATTTCCAATTTTACTTTCTGGCTCTTTTTCCACACTTGTCTGGCCTAATTTCCAACGTTTCTGGCGTATTTTCCAAACAGTTTTCTGCAATTTTTTCCTATTTTTACTAAATAAACATTTACTGGCGTTTTTTCCAAAAAGAATTTCTAGCGTAATTTCCGGGAGCCGATGCGAGAAAACTTTTGAATAATGAAAATCAATTACGAAGGCTCAAACGAATAAAACCTCTCAATTTAACTTAACTTTAGAAGAATAAGAAAAAAGAAAAAAGTATATATAGATGCATAACATAGGACATCCGAAAAAAAAGATACAGCAGATGGTGGATCTCATTCAAAGACGTAGATGTCAGGAAAAAATGTTCGAAACATTTGAAGTCTTGCTAAGAAATATCCGTAGGTTAATCAGTGGTTATTGTCCACCTTTTCGAGAAACAGCCAGCGGTAATGGCGCAGTGTGGAACCCATTTGAGCAATAATACTGCTCACAGTGGAGATGTTGGAGAGAAAGGCGTTAGAAAGCAATCTTGTAGTGCATATGCCTGAGGAGACCGGAGTCAACTCGGAGGAGAGGGCGAAAAGTCTGTGTCTGCAGCTGCTGGGAAGCGACGACTCATCACTAATATCCGACGTTCGCGCCATGAGGCCAAACAACAACATTGCAAATATCGTTGTAAAATTGCAAAAGAAGGATGACGTTGTACGCGTACTAAACAACACAACAACACTTAGAGGCACCAAGGTAACTATTCACAGAGACTACACTGAAGCTTCGCGCAATCGAAGAAAACGCATGCTAAAGCTAAAAATAGACATTGAGAACAAAAACAAGAACACGAAAGTCGTAGTGAATGGACAAAAGCTGAAAATTGGAAACAAAACATTTTATTTCGACAATAATAACATCCTCCGATGTGAGGGTTATGTCAGTGAATGTGGGATGACACTTCTCCAACAGCTGGTTGATGTCAGTTCTACAGTGGCAGCTGCAACTGTCAGAAGCGAATTTGCCGAAGGTGGAAATGCATTGGGTGGAAACACAAGTAGCAGTTCTTCGTTTTTGGCGCCGCAGCCTTATATTTAATAGTAATGCCGTTTGCCAAAATATAATAGAAAATAGAAAAACATTAAGCAATGAAAATGAAAATTATAGTATAAAAGAAATTAAAAACCATGATGTATTGTCATTTAAAATATTAAGTTATAATGTTGCAGGCCTGAAAAACAAGTTATTTTTTTCGGATTTTTTTAATTATATTAAAAAATTTGATATATTTATGCTTTATGAAACACATGTTTTAGTCAGTGAAGAAATTAGGTTTAAGAGTATTTTTCTGGACTTTGAAACGAAATGGATTCCAGCAGTTAAAACTAATGTCTTTGGAAGAGGAAGCGGTGGTGAACTTATGGGTTATCGTAAATCTCTTAAAGAGGTGGACATACATTTTAAGATGGTGGAAGGAACCTGTGTTGTCGATGTAAGGATCAATGGCGGAACTTTTTGCATAGTACCTGTTTATTTGAACTGCACTCACTGGATGCGAGATTACGATAAACTCTCCGATATGCTGCAGATCTTAGGTTCGACGGACTTTCTTCTTGCTGGTGATTTCAACGCGAGAATAGGATTATCGCAAAATAATTTTGCAAGTGGACCTGCGTCAACAATTATAAACGCAACTCGGAGTTCCAAAGATGAATTTTGCGATGGAAAAGGCTCCAAAATTATGGAAATTGCTGATGCGTACGATTGTAAGATCTTAAATGGCAGCTGCAGCGATGACTCAGATGGTGAATTTACGTTCATCCGTGGAACATCGTGTTCCGTAATAGATTATTGTTTTATGTCCGGTAATTGGAACTCAATTGTCAACGATTTTTCAATAGCTGTTCAAACATTTTCCGACCATATGCCGTTGGAAATTTCGTGCACTATTTGGAAGGCAGGGGATACGTCTAACTCAAGGCAGCTGGCTCTCCTTCCGAAGTTGGTTTGGAATAACAGTTTTCGTGCCTCTTATCAAAGTAATTTGAATACGGAACTTTTGAGTCTGATGGAACATAATTCAGCTCCACACATTGACGTCCTAACGCAAATTATAAAAAGATCTGTACCATCTAACGTCAATGCAAGACGTATTGTAGCCAGTAAACAGAAGTGGTTCGATATCGAGTGTCTAAAGGCGAGGAAACGATCATTTGCATTGCTATGGCGCCTAAGGAAGCAAAATAATGACCATGTCAAAGAACTCTATGCAGAAGCAAATAAATATTTCAAGCGTCTTTGTATAGAAAAAAGGAAAAAATTTAGCCAGGAAGTCATTGCAGTTCTTAATACTTCAAGGTGTTCAGCAGACTTTTGGAAGGCGGTTAAAATTGTAACTGGAAGAACTAACTTGATTTCGTCGACTTTACAAGCTTCTGATCTGTGGGAGTATTTCAAAAATTTACTCAACACTCCACAGTTTTCTCCGTTACCGCAATATGCAGCCCCGTTCTTCACAGACGAGCTCTTAGACTCACCATTTACTCTTTTGGAAGTGAAACGCGCAGTTGATTGCTCTAAAACGAGGAAAGCCCCAGGTGACGATCGGATCCCTTTCGAATTCTACAAGAACAGTTCCACAGAATTTCTCACTGCACTCACAAATGAATTCAATAAAATTTTTGAAACAGCCAATGTCCCAGAAAGCTTTAGAAGAGCGATAATTTTCCCATTGCACAAAAAAGGTGGACTAGATAATCCAGCTAACTACAGAGGCATTTCTTTTTTGAATACTTCGGCAAAACTATTTAGTGCTTTGATATTTAATAGGCTTACACAATGGATGGCAAACAATCGAATTTTAAATGAATACCAGGCGGGGTTCAGAAAGCATTATTCAACACTGGATCAAATTTTTACTCTCACCAACATTGCAGAGTTTTTTAAACAAAGTAGCAAAAAGCTATATGTCTTCTTCGTTGACTTTCGTGCAGCTTTTGACTCCATAGCGCGTGAAGCTCTTTTCTATAAGCTGTACAAAATTGGTTTATCAAGTAAAGTGATAAATGTGCTAAAAGCGATGTACGAGAGCAACGTGGCGTACGTGTGGAATGGAGAGAATGTATCGGAAGAATTTGTAACACAAATGGGAGTTAAGCAAGGATGCATCCTTAGCACGCTACTCTTCATCATATTTATCAACGACATAGTAGGAGAAGTAGGAGGAGGGATCGAGCTTGGTAGTGTGCGGATACCTGCGCTAATATTTGCGGACGATATAGTGTTTTTATCGGAGACAGTTGAAGGGATGCAGCTTAATATGAACCGTCTTGAAAACTACTGTAAGCAATGGAATTTGACGGTGAATTTATCAAAATCAAAGATGATGATTTTTAGAAATGGCGGTGGAAGATACTCTCGCAACGAAAAGTGGTTCTATCGAGGTGAAAACGTTGAAATAGTGAAAGAGTATAAATATTTAGGTGTGCTAATTACATCCAACCTCAATATGAAAAAACACTTTGAATGTCAGCTAGCAGCAGCTAAAAGAGCTATTTCATCAGTTTGGGGACGTTGCGTCGACAATAAGTTTATCGATCACACAGCGAAGAATAAACTATTT
This sequence comes from Brachypalpus laphriformis, assembly GCA_945910035.1. NCBI lineage: Eukaryota > Metazoa > Arthropoda > Insecta > Diptera > Syrphidae > Brachypalpus > Brachypalpus laphriformis. The sequence continues at coordinate 156,091,923 of OX246753.1, forward strand.
CGTACAACTGCTGCCTCTATACTGCTGTACGGAGCCCAAATTTGGGGTTATTGCTTTTTTGAAGAAGTTGAAAAATTTCTAAGGTACTTTTTGAAACGAATCTTTCGACTTCCAATATGTACACCGAACTATATGCTGCATCTAGAAACTGGAGTCCCTCCTCTCTTCTTAGATACCCTAAAGCTGCATATAGATTATATTGTTAAAGTAGTGGAGATGGATGATGGAAGACTGCTCAGGATTGTTCTGAAGCATATACTTTCGACAAGAGGGCATTTGGTTCAAAAGTGGGAGGAGTTGGCAGCAAATTATGGCGCGAGCTTAAATATTGCATCTGATATACAACTTTCAATGATAAAACCTATGCTTACAAATGTTTTGAAAAATGCAGGTAATTCCATGTATGAGAGATTTGTAGCTGAAGCACATTCATCGCAACATAGGCTGATCTACAGTAGGCTGAATTATAACCACATTGAAAGCGACTCAACGTACTTCCTCAATCGTTACTCTCTGCATATGATAAGCACAATATTCAAACTTAGAGGTGAACTAACAAGTCTTTATTTTATTCCACATCGACCCGATCTGCCAATTTTATGTGACCTGTGCAACCTTAAAGAGAGGGAGGATGTTTACCATTTCATCGGAAGATGTCCCATTTTAGGAGAATTTCGCGCGAGATACTTCGGAGTAATTTCGCTAGACTTGGATGAGGTGATCAACGTACTGAACGGAAGTCATGGTTGGGATGTTTTGTACAACTATGCTACAGCTGCAATCCGCTACAGAGCCCGTATTTTGGAAGGCGATTTTTAAACAGAAATAGCAACCATATTGTCAATCTGGTAGACGGCCTTAAGCCAAACCATAAACGACTATGTATATACTGTTCGTGAAAATTATATGAAGTTAATAAAAAGTCTAACTAACTAACTAACTACTGCTCACAGTGACCTTGCAATATCTGGGTACATGCTGGTGCTATTATTTGTTACACATTGAAGTTTTGCGCTCTATGTAAAATATGATCTGATATTTCAGCTACAAATGGCCAGATGACCCCTTTTATTTAAATTGTCTTGGGTAAAATTTTCCGTCGGAAAGCAAATTATTCAATTCTGCCTTTCGCCGCTTGCGGAGAAAGCTACGCACATTCCTAATGTTGGCAGTCACAGCCAAGATGCTCTAGACATGTTTTAAACCGCACTTCCGGACAAATATTTAATTGTTGTTCTGCGCGCCTTGGGAGGTTAGATCCCTGTCTGGTGTCATCTAAATTCTTGTATTCTTAACAACATCTAATTAACAAGAAATACCATAGGAGAGTAATATTGCATTACGAGAATGTCAATACATTTGTCGTTTAAGGATTTCAACTGGGCCCTGTGCTTCACCGACAGGGACATCAAAGCCATTGCTGACGTCCTTCATTTCAAGTAAATCAATAAGTCTCAAAGCAAAAAAAGAATTGTGGTTCAAACGCGTGGTATCGCCGTTCGGTAGAAGGAATAGGCTTATGCGTTATGGCGTCAAACACCTACTGAAGCAGAAATCTCTCCAAGTGGGCTAGAAACTGTCTGACTCTTGCATCACGTTTAAATGGGCAAAATTCCCAATCTTTTGGGTCTCCAAAACTGCATGTATACTGCATCCACACTACATCCGCACGGCAGCCCCACTATATTCATCCTGCATCTCTACTGTATCTGCACTGCGTCCTCACTGCATTCGCACCTTATGCGCACTGCAATCCCGTGCATCCGCACTTCAAGTGCACTGCAGCCCCACTGCATCCGCACTTTATGTAGACTGCAAACCCATTGCATCCGCACTTCATGCGCACTGCAGCCTCACTGCTTCGTACTACCATTGTATATACAACTTAGTTGTATATACAATGGTACTACAGATGAATATGAAGAACGGATATCAGGCTAGAAGCTTATAGCGCTGACAACAATTTTTAAGTAGCCGGTCAATACAACTTGTATTGTATGGACTTTTACCCCCTTCCTAACCAACGCTGGTGTACGCCATGTTCAGTTTTCTCTCCGACCCTTTTTCTGGTGGTTTTTAAATGACCTTCTATCTCTCATTCGTCATCCTTTGCGAATGGCAGCACTCTTCACTTCGCTCAGTTCTTAACGTCACCACGGCAAGTGCCCCAAACTCACAAAGTCACAACGACAGCGAATGTCTACCGAGCTCAACTCTGATATTGATGCAATGATCATTTAGAGACATACGAGTAGATAGATTGTACGAGTTTCGCTTAAAATACATTTAGTCCATATAACTAAATTGCAGAGTTCACAGAGATATTGTATGTACTCGTATGTATCTATTGAAAAATTTCATAAAAATTGCTTCAAATGTATAACAGATTCATATTTAAAAAAAAGTAGAAGCAAAAGTTACAAAAACCTTCATTCAATTAAACCAAAAAACTGGAAATCTATCTGAGACAGGAGAAGGGGAGGCCAAACAAACCAAGACTCGATACATAAATCTAGATTGATTACAAACTACATAACTTCTTAATTATGTTGTAGCTACATCAACGTTGCGTGTTCGTAAATAGGAAATTGAATTCCATATATAATAAATAGGAAATCAACAAGTAAAACAGCTATTTTGACAGACAAAAATAAATAATTAATATAGTGAGTAAATTAGTAATGTTACCTAGCAAAATTTAAAATAAAGTCATTGTTCGACGAAATATGTGTCACGATGAGGGATTAGATTATGTTAAGTTGAATAGAGTTATGAGGCTATCATATACGTAAAACAATCGGCACCATAGTGGGCCCATCGTGATCCATAGGGCACCTTCATCTTCTTCCTATATCGGCGAGGTTATGATCTGAACTCAAGGGATCATAACCCTTCACTATATTTCTAATGAACAGCCTGTGGGGTTCGCCTGTTTGACTTCAGAAGATATCGATTTTGAATCACTTCGTTACTGGGGTAAACCAAATGCTGGTGTTGTTGGATTTGTGTGATCCAGGAGTTTTTAGGCCGGCCTTTCTTTCGCGACGTCAGTGGAATGCCCATTGATATTGCACTTTTAGTGAGATTCAAATGATCTCTTGCTTGAACATGACAATACCAGCTGAGCCGGTAGAGATCCTTTTTTTTTTTCATGAAACGGTTTCTTTGACGTGAAGGCATCCACGGATCTTCCAACTTCTTATTCACTCTTGCTGTCATGCCAAGCATCTTCATCCCTTGCTGTCATTAATTTACACTCATATGTCCTATACATTATCCAGCGGATCTCTGTACAGGTCGTCCTCCCATTCTCCGCCACTCGTGGGTCCAATTATGAATGATAAAAAACCAAAACATATAAAAAATATAAAAAAAATAAAGAAAGAGGACGGTCCTCTTAAAAAACCGTCTTCCAGCCTCCTGGGAAGCATACCCGCAAGCTCTGCTGTGGCAAACCCATCTAGCGCATTGGCCTTGAGGCCTAGCACTAGCGTTGTAAGCAGTTGCAAGCAGGTGGACGCCCCCAGGATTGCTGAACGCGCGTCTGGTACACTGGCGGATAGGACAGTGGTGTCAACACCTGGTCCCATCGTAAAGCCAGACCGTGAAACGCGAGGGGGCAAACCCCTTAACATCTCTGCCCCTTCAGGGACAGCTTACTGTTCGGCCTTGAGCTTACAGCATGCTGTGCCCTCCACTTCGAAGGATCCACATCCCCTTCTCAAATATCTTTCGGGGGCGACGGACGGCTCGGCTTCGAGCTTGCCGAATGTCGCTCCGCCCAAGATCTCCTACCAAGATCGCCGGCTAGCTTATAAGCTAATTCGCCGCATCCAGGAAATTCCTGAGCAGGACAGAACTCAGAAGCATAAGACTTCTTTAAGCTGGGCACTCAAACGCGTCCAGCTCCCCCCGACTCATCCAGCAAGGACTTGCCGTCCAAATGCCAGAGGTCTCAGGATGAGTCTCCCACCCTTGCCAAAAAGACCAAGGTAGTACCTTCCATCGCTACTACCAAGCCCTTCAACTAAGTGCTTAAGGCACACTTGGAGATCGCGGTCGTTGACCATAGCGATCCGGATGGCAGCATTACGGCGGGCAGGTGGAGGAAGGTAGAGATTAAACTCACCACCAACTGTCTCCAAATCCTACGTGACCATCCCGGCCTTCATATTTCCTGCAGGGATGATGGCTGGCATCAAGGGCATGTCAAACTCATTGCCTGCGCTGACCAAAGATCGAAGGATCTCTATAAACTTGCTGTCTCCAGATTAGGACAGGTTTGGCCAGGTGCACAGTTGGAGGTCGTAGAAAAGGACCAGATTCCTAACCGACCAAGAACACGTGCTACCATTCCGGCTGAACCCTCTGATCCTAAAATCATCCTGGATATTCTGAAGGCTAACAACAGCTCCCTTCCCACCCATAATTGGAAGATTGCCAAAGTGGACGAGCCGAGAGGAGACTTCAGAAGTGTGATCATTGTCATCAATGAAGAGTCTCTGGCCCCCTTGGCATCTTCTAAAGGGGTAGTAAATTATGGTTTCAGCTCCATCACCCTGAAAGTATACAAATGTGACGAGAAGGAGCTCGAGAAAGTACCTCCCAAGCAGGTTGCAGTCCCTTCTGCACCAGCTAAGAATACCTCTCCTTCTGAGCCCCTTCCCTCGCTCCCTTGCGCCAATCCATCTTTTTCGGAGGTTGACTCCTCGTCGACAGACACCGAAATTGGACTTTTCTGGTCCTCCCTCTCCCTCACCATCACTCCTGGACAGTGACCCATGTGGCCTCTCTCTCGGGGATGACCTTCTGTCATCAGATTCAGAGAAAGCCAATAACACCGTGGTAATGGTATCACTCCATCATGGCTTCGGCCTCCCTCAATCTCCGGCTCAGCAAATACGGGGAAGACTTAGTCTTGATCCAGGAACCATGGGTTGTTGGAAACCGGGTTTGTGGACTCAAGACTCCAAACTACAAATTAATCTACGCAAGAAAAGAAGGTAAACCGAGATCCTGTATCCTTGCGAAGACCCATCTAAACATTCTTATACTCTCTAATTTCAGCAATCAAGACATAGTCGCTACCAACCTGGAATTGCGATCAAGAAATTACTGGCTGGTAGCGGCTTATTTAGGTCACGTTCTTGTGGGCCCACTCCTCCCGGACATATTGAGGAGCTTGATTGCTGTAGCAGAGAGCCGAAACACTGGTCTCATCATTGGCTGTGATGCGAATGCCCATCACTCAATCTGGGGTCCGACATAAATGTAAGAGGTGAGCAACTTTTTGACTTTATCCTTAGTACTAAACTCCTAATCTGTAACAGGGGGTCCAAACCGACCTTCATTACTTGTAACCGACAAAAAGTCCTGGACATCACTCTTGTCTCCGATCATTTATATAACTCGGTTAAGGACTGGAGAGTCTCTGATGAGCACTCTTTTTCAGACCACCGTTACCTCCAATTTAGTCTTGATGACTATCTGCCTGATCAGAAGGTTTTTAGAAATTATGGGAGAACCAACTGGAAAATCTTTATTAACGCTTATTCCCTCCCACCTGCCTACTGAACCTTCTTGCACTGAAGACCTTGACGATTTAGTCAACACCCTAAATCGTCACTAAATGGTGCCATGGTCGAGGCCTGCCCACTCCGCAAACCTCGAGGTAAAATGAAACCTCCCTGGTGGAATGCAAATATCAGTACTCTTAGGAAAGACAGTAGGCTCCTTTTTAATACTGCTAAAAGCTCCCGTGAGACGGCCGAATGGGACTCCTCTAAACTGTCTCTCAGAAAATACAAAATCTCACTGAGGAAGGAGCAACGACGTTCCTGGAGACTTTTCTGCGACAGCAGTGAAGAGTCCTCGGAAGCTCCCAGGTTGCGGAAAATCCTCTCTAAAAGCCCTGCTATACCTAGCTTTCCTTTTGCATCCGGATGGTTACTGGACCTCCTCTGCTGAGGAATCCATTGACATCTTAGTGGATACTCACTTTCCTGGTAGCTCCCCTGTTGCTATATCGAGGGAGGGAAATCCCCACCCTCAACCTTGCAGCAACTCGTTAGTCTTGATAACTACGGAAAAGATCCGTTGGGCTATGCGCAGTTTCAAACCCTTCAAGTCTCCAGGACCTGACGGTGTTATCCCAGCTGAAATTCAGCAATGCGAGGACATTGTGCTTCCATGGCTCAAAGTCATCTTGTCGGGATGTCTAAATCTGGTCTATATTCCCAAACTATGGACCGAGGTTGAAGTCATATTCATACCTAAGGCAGGAGCTCGCACGTGGAACCAAAGGATCTCCGACCTATCAGTCTATCGTCCTTTCTGCTCAAAACTTTAGAAAAGTTAATTGATATCCATCTTCGGCAAAGTATTAGCCCAGCTCTGCTCTCGCCGTCCCAACATGCGTACTGCAAAGGCAAATCGGTCGAGACTGCCTTACATTCGCTTGTGCGCACCATCGAAAAATCTGTAACAAAAGCCGATCAAGCCGAAGACTTCAAGACTGCAAAGGATGATGGAGATAAAAATAACCGAATATCTCTGGTTCCCGAGAGGGTTATTTTTTATTTAAAAATGTGTTTGACTAAATTTACTTTAAACAAAAAATTTAAATCTAGTACAATTTTTGTTTGCTTGAGAACTGCACGTCTCTAGTAAACATTCTTACTGCTGCCAACAAAGAACTCCAGATTGGACTTCTGTCAACCTCCTTATATATTTGGCTCTGGCTTTCCAGATAAATAACCAAATTACCAATTCGCCGCTGGAATTCCATCCACCAAGAATCTGGAAAGTTCTTGTACCTTCGGGTTGACAGCTTCGAGAGGTTTCTCCGGGCTTCTCGGTGTTTACATTCCGTGTCGGTTGTGCGCTCGCGTAACAAATCATTGAGCATCAAAGAATACACCACGGTGGCTTTCCTTGACATTGAGGGAGCTTTTAACAATGTCAAACCAAAGGCGATTACCGACGCACTTGTAAATCTGAAAGTGGTTACTTCGCTCGGAGTGTTGATCAATCAATTGCTTACATGCATGATTATTAACACACAGCTGGGCGGAGCATCGGCCGGAAGAATTGCTCGCTGCGGTACACCTCAAGGTGGAGTCTTGTCACCTCTTCTGTTGAACTTGGTAGTTAATGAACTACTGTTGGACCTGGATACGTCAAGTTGTAGAGTCATCGCCTATGCTGATGACATTGCTATTGCTGCGTCCGGTAAACACCCGGACACTCTCAGGGATATCCTCCAATATGCTCTCCTTCGGCTCACCAAATGGGCCTCCAAATGTGGACTGGGGGTTAACCCCCATAAAACGGAACTCGTTCTCTTCACGAGGAAATATAAAGTTCCCCTCATAGACCCTCCTATGATAAATGGCACCAGTCTCACCTTCTCTGAAAACTCAAAATATTTGGGTCTTATTTTGGATAGGAAATTAAACTGGAAGGCCAATCTACTAGAGCGCGTCAAGAAAGCTAATGTAGCTCTCTATTCCTGTAAAAAGGCTATAGGTAGGAGCTGGGGTATCCAACCTTAAATCACTCATTGGCTATACGTGTCCGTTATCAGGCCTATACTACTATACGGCCTGATCGTATGGTGGCCTGCTCTCGACAGGGCTATCCACCTCACTCAACTAGCTAGGGTGCAAAGATCTGCATGCATCTGCATCAGTGGTGCACTAAGAACTACTCCCTCCGCGGCACTGGACATTTTGTTCAACCTGCTTCAACCTTTAGATATTTTCGGCAAACATATGGCTGCCTGTGCGGCCATTCGCCTAAAAGCTCTCCTCCACTCCTCGATCCTTGATCTTCTCAACTTCAAACACGAAAACACGGACTACACCCCGCCGAAACTGAGATTTGACCGTAACTTCCGTACGAGCATCCCTAACCGGGATGTATGGGACACCTCCTTCCCTGTCGATGGTAGTTCGGTTCACTTCTTTACAGATGGATCTAAGACGGAGGGTGGGGTGGGTTGTGGTATTTTCTCCGAACAGCTCAATCTGAGCATCTCTTTCCGCCTCCCTGACCATTGTAACGTTTTCGAGGCGGAAATCATGGCGATTAAGAAAGCCCTGTACTGGCTGAAATGTAATGTATTATCTGTCAGGGATATTAGCATTTGCACTGACGGCCAAGCGGCAATCAAGTCCCTGGAATCGTTCTCCTTCACTTCATAGGCTGCCTTAAACTGTCGTCTATCTCTTATGGAGATGACAGAGCAGTTCAACATTCACCTTTGCTGGGTGCCAGGCCATAGAGACATTCCAGGTAACTGCAGGGCTGACGAGCTCGCCAGACAGGGTACCACTCTAAGGATTTTGCCTGAAAGGCAAGCACTGGGTATGCCCCTCGCTACATGTAAGTATCTACTAAAGCTGAACGCTATTAGCAAGACCAACCTCGGATGGGGGAAACGGCTCAACGTGTCACATTTCGAGACAGATCTGGCCTAAGCTGGATCAAGCTTAAGCGTACACAAATCAGCTGCGTTGTCGGTGTTCTTACTGGACACTGTCTTATAGGCCAACACGCCAGAAGACTTGGTCTCTTCTCCAACGACTTCTGCAGGAGCTGTAGGGACAAGGAGGAGGAGGAAACCATCCTTCATCTCCTATGCACATGTCCGGCCCTGCCGCATAAAAGAATGCTCCATCTAGGGTCCCCCTTCCTTGATGACCTCTGCGATCTGGCGTCCCTGAACGTCATGAGCATCCATCGCTTTGTCAAAAGCTCCGGTTGGTTTTGTTAGTCCCTGAGTGGCCTAATGGGTTGATCCATGGTATCACAAAGGACCTTCACTGGTCTAAGTGTGTCTGCACTCTCGTGTGGACAGCCAACCTAACCTAACCTAACCTATCCAGCGAATCGTATGTGAATGCTGGACGCACAACTGTAGTGCAGCTTAAGGGGCATTTTTCGGTCACAGAAGATAGCGGAGTTTTCCAGCCACTTCATCCACCCTACCTTTACATCATCAGAGGTTGCTTCTCTATTGATCATAGATCCCAGGTACTTACCTCTCGCACTTTGGAGTACTGTTCCATTCAAATAAATGTCCGGAATAGGCAAGTGCTCTTTGCAGGGACGTACAATCCAAACTTATGATGACTTCATCGTCAGCGAAGAATAACTGATGTACTTTGGAGTCCGTCACTTTATCTTCAGATAGTCAAGGACTGCAATAAGGAGCAAAGGGCTTAAGACGCTTCGCTGGTGCACTCCGACATTGATTGGGAGTTCTTCAGTTACTCCAGCGGGACATCTTACTCTTGTCTTTGCTCTTTCGTGCATGTTTATGGTCATCTGTACATAGGTTTCTGGAAACCCTTGATGTCTTAGCGCCACCTTTATCAGATCTCTTGTCTGCTAATTGCTTTTTTTAAGTCAACCAATACTATATGAAATATGCACCTTCTTCTTCTTCTTCTTCCTTTTATCAGCGAGGCTATGATCCGAAAACAAGGGATCACAGCCCTCCCACTTCACTGCATTTCTACTGATCCGCCTGTGGGGTTCGCCTATTTGACCTCAGAAAATATCGGCAGGCCTGCCGATTTTGGATCACTCGGTTACTGAGGCCAATGAAATGCCGATGTCGTCGCATTTGTCTGATCCAGGCGTTTATAGGCCTGCCTTTCCTACATCGCGATGTCTTTGGAACGTGCATAGATATTGCCTTTTTAACAGGGTTCAAATGATCTCTTCTTTGAACGTGGCAATACCAGCTGAGCCGGTCGCGCTCTAATTTGTGTACGATGGTTTCCTTGATGTGAAAGCTTCCACGGATCTTCGAACTTCTTATTCGATCAAGCTTTGTCACTCCTGCTGTCATGCGAAGCATCTTCATCTCAGCTGCCGTTAATTTACTCTCATAATTTTTGTACATCGTCCAACATTGTGAACCGTATGTGAGCGCTGGACGTACAACTGCGGTGTAGAGCCTTCCTTTCAACTTAGGGGGAATTTTTCTGTCACAGAAGATAGCGGAATTTTCTCGCCACTTCATCCACCCTACGCTTACACGATGATTGATGTCGTCATCACAAGTTGCTTTGCTATTGATCATAGATCCCAGATATTTGAACTTTTCGCACTTGGGTAGCACTGTTCCATTCAAATAAATGTCTGGAATAGACCTGAGTGGATCAGAGAATGGGCAGCACAAGTACTCTGTCGTTTTTGAACTAATGCGATACCCATTTCCCTCCAAAACGTCCACCCACACATCAAGTGCTCGTTGCAGGGATGTAGGATCCTCACTTATGATGGCTCCATCGTCAGCAAAGAATAACTGATGTACCTTGGGGTCCATCACTTTACCTTCAAGCAGATAATCAAGGACTGTAATAAAGAGCAAAGGACTTAAAACGCTTCCCTGGTGCACCCCGACTTTGATTGGGAACTCTTCGGTTACTCCAGCGGGACATCTTACTCTTGTCTTTGCTCTTTCGTACATGTCCATGATCATCTGTACATAGGTTTCTGGAACCCCTCGATGTCTTAGCGCCACCCATATCAGATCTCGTGGTTGTCTGTCGAATGCCTTTTCAAAGTCAACCAATACAATATGCAAATCCCTTAAGGAATCACGATGTTTTTCCATTATGATCCTTATACTTTGGATTGCATCTGTGGTTGATTTACCCGAGACAAACCCGCACTGATCATCAGATAGCCGTATTATTTTTCGCAGTCGGCCACCTAATACCCGCTCAACGATCTCAAGGTGTGTGACATCAGCTTGATCGAACGGTAGTTATCACAGTTTCGCGTATCACCCTTCCCTTTGTATACAGGGAGGAGGTAACTTTCCCTCCATTGATTCGGCATTGGATCACCTCTCACGAATTTGGAGATAAGAATTCTGAGCCATCTGAACCCGATGTCTCCCATCTTTTTCCAGAACTCAGAGGGTATTTCGTCTGGCCCAACCGCTTTTCGTTTTTTGGAGTATTTGACCGCCTCACTAACTTCTTCGACTGTAATGTCGGGTATTTCTTCACAGTTAGGGGTGGCTCTTGGAAAGTATAGCCGGGGAAACTGTTCATTTAAAAGCTCTTCACAATACTGTCGCCACCTCTGCAGAATTTTGTCGTCATCCACAAGAAGCTGGCCATGAGCATTGCTAATGAACTTTGGCGAACGAATCTCCTGAGCATTGTTCCTTCTTTGGGCGGCTATTTTGAAGATAGTGGCGCTCTTGTTCATATTGTGTCTTCGCAGCTCCTGGATAGCCTGGTTTGCATCAGCAACCGGGGAAAATATTTTCTCCAGCTCCCGATACAGGCCCTCCGTACTCTCTGCTTGAAGCTGGGCGCACTTCTTCTTCGCTTTTTTCTTGCAGCATCTGTATTCCATTTCGAGGCGAGCTTTTTCGTCATTATTATTAGAGGGGCACTTTGACCAAGCTTTGAAAGCCACTTTCTTCTCATTTATCAGCATCTTAGCTTCATCACTCCACCACCATGTTTCTTTGGCGTGTTGATGGTGGCCTTTTGAAGCTCCTAGCAGTGATTTGGCCTTATTTAAGCAAGTTCGCTGTAGGGAATCCCACATATTTTGTGCTCTGCACTCTTCATCCTCAGCTCCGTTGATGGTGTGAGAGAGGTAATTTTTCATTACGAAAACAAAAGCTTCGCCTTTTTCTTTGTCCAGATTGTAACACTTGATTTTCTCAGAGACCCTTGTTTGTTTGCTTTTCTTCGGTGTTTTCATAAAAATTTCTGTAAGCAGGAGACGGTGTTGCCGAGCGATTGCCTCTCCCAGGATCACTTTGCAATCTTTTACCCGGGGCTTCATGAAACTGCCTACCAAATGGTAGTCAATCTGAGTTTCATCTCCACCACTGCTGTAAGTGATCAGGTGTCGGCTTTGTTTGATGAACATGGTATTTAACACGATAAGACCGTGTGATTTGCACATGCTTAGGATGTCTTCACCAGGAAGGTTCCTGGTGCCATATCTTAGTCCTCCATGGCAGTCTTCATAGTCTTCGTTTGATTTCCCGACATGTCCATTCAAATCTCCTCCAACAAATAGAAATTCTTCCTTTGGGATGTTCTTAAGGAGATTGTGGAAATCTAGCCAAAATGCATCTTTATCTCTCTGATTGTACCCATCGTGGGGAGCATATGCACTGACAATATTCCACACCTCTCCTTGTATTACTAGTTTGAGAGACATCAAACGGTCGCTGGACTTCGAAATGCTCAAGACGTTACCAAGTAGCTCTGCCGCAAGGATGATACCGATTCCGTTCTTAGACTTTTCCGTTCCGTAGTAGAACATCTTGTAATCTTTTGTCCTAACGTCCAAGAAACGCGCCCGATTCCCGGTGTTTTTCCATTTCGTCTCTTGGACACACAAGATGTCCACCCGCCTTCTATTCATCATCTCTTCCAGCTCGTAACTTCGACCGGTCATGCTTCCAACGTTCCAACTCGCGACCCTCAAATTGCGTCCAAACTGTTTCATTATTTTGCTAGCCCCCGGAATCCGTATAGCTCTGACCCGAACATTTCTGCTCGGTCCAGGATCAGTACCATGCACAGCAGTGGTAGTGCCTGGCGGGGTAGTGCCTTTCCTTTTAGCAGGTATTACCATAATGATACAGTTTTGCAATATTACCATATTGCGATGGTGTTTGTTGTTTGACACGTGCATGCTCCTGTTTTAGTATTGTTTGATCTTTCTTTTATGACACCGGTGATCTCCAGTCGTGTCAACCCACGGACTCGCATGCACACTTGTGGGAGGGTTTTTAAGGTAGTATATGTGTCGCTAGGCTCACTTGGGTGTTATATTGCCTAGATCTGATTTGTCCCCTTAGTCGCCTTTTACGACAAGCGCTGGTTGTTGGGGGGGGCGCTGCAGTGATATTCTTAACCCGTCCCTGCACGGGGAATGAAATATGCACCTTGACGACAGAAAACATAGACAATTTCTCCATGCACTTAATTTCCCTACAGAATCTAAATAAATCATTGTTTTGATGCAAAAACCCAACCTATTCCAGGTTATCAAAGAAGTATCTTTCAACATGTTCTAGTCTGTTCCCGGTAATGCCTCGCCATTCACAGAGTAGAAGTGTTATATCGTCTGCGATGTGCATGTCATTGCAGTACCTACATACCATACATCCGTATTCGATAATCCTAACCTATCGCAGTTCTTAGCTGTGACCTACCTTGTTTTATTATCTTTACGATTCAACATTTGCCAAAATGTCTTAGGCAACATATGCCCTTATAAGTTTGACAATCTAAGGTCAGCCATGTTGATGGTTCTATTAAGAATAATTCTCCTAGCAACGCACATTGGTGGTTTTATTTTTCCAATTATGTTGCTTTGTGGGAGTTTTGCTACTTTATTGGTCGATGCTTCTTTACTTGCGTTACCTTCTATATCGCAGTGTCCAGATACCCAACATAATCTTATATGGTTCTGCGTACATAATGCCCTGAGCATTGTGGGGCAATTTCTTGCGATTTCAGATTTTGTGACGTAAGACTCTAGTGCCTTTAGAGTAGCCTGGCTGTTAATGTGTACTGCGGTATTCTTATCGGATATTGATTCAATTTCAAGTCATTCCGCAGCTTGTAGCACAGCTAGAACCTCTGCTTGGAACCCACTGCATTTATCCGGAAATCTGAGAGCCACCTTTAGGTTTATATTTCTAGGGTAAATACCTGATCTCGTTCTCTCACTGGTCCTGGAAGCATCTGTGTATTTTGCTCTTTTATTGTGATCGTTTGGTGTGTCGATGCCTCAGGTACCAAGGATTTCGTCCGATTTGTCAGGGAATGGAGCTATGCCCCAAATTACCGGTTTTGAAGAGCTTGAAATTTTATTTGTAGGTCTAGTGGTAAGGTACAGAAACGGCTCGAATGCCGCCGTCGGCGTAGTACGCAGAGCACCCATGATAGCAAAACAGGCTGTTCTTTGTACCATAGCCAGCACATTATGCGTGTTTTTCTTTCTCGTTAGCTTCCACCACACAAGAGTCACATACATACGTGCTAAGTGCTTCATTGCTGATTTCAGGTCCCATTCTTTCACCGCAGTCCTCTTGTAGATGAAAAGAGTACTGTAAATCTTACGGGCTCTTTCCTGTATGTTCATTTTCCAGTTTAGTTTGTTTTATCAAGCACAATACCAATATATCTTGCATGATTCAAAAGGGAAAGCTCCACCTCTCTCAGAGTTAGCATTTTAAAGGGTGGTACCTTGTATTTTGTGTTGAAGAATACCAACTCTGTCTTGTCCGGGTTAATGTGAAGTCCATAATCTCTAGCCCATATTTAGCGAAAAATTAGGAATTATAGCCGGTGAACAGAATGGAACCAATAGCCCACCGTTGAGGTACTCTGGTTGGCTGAATTCTTCCTTTAGGGTGTGGTCCCGTATCCCACAGAATGGCTTAAGACTTATAATGGTTTTGTTGCATCTTGTCTAGTCATCGAATTCGCTGCCTCGTTACCTTTTATTCCAACATAGCCTGGTATCCAACAGAGGTTTACTTTATTCTCCTTCTGCCCAATTTGCATTCCCACACCAATTTGGACTTGACGACAAGGACATGTAGAGCTTAGATTGCTGCTTCATTTTGTGACATTATGGCTATATGGCAATTCCTGCAATTTCTTTCAAAGTTTATTTGAGCCTGGAAGATGCTACCCATGGGTTCGCAATACTTTATGATTGGTCCAAATACTTCTGCTCTAATTCTTTCCTCAATTCTTGATCCATATGTAGCTCGAGTTGGACATATCCTCATGACTCTGTATTACTGGAGATACTGGCATCTCAGTCGTTGCGCTTTATTGTGTGTCTTCCTCGTTGTGACTAAGCTGGTTCGCTTCCCCGTGCTATGGTGGTCCCGCCAGTGGTAATTTACTTTTGTTTATTTTGGGAAATACAAACAACTATTAGCAAAGACATACCTAAATTCCGTTTTTTTTTTCATGACACCGAAATAAAAGCCAGAGCACATCATACACTACAAAAATATTTTTTATTTTTCAATAAAACACCACAACTTAAGTTTGGTCGTCATCTTGTAGGCTTGCCATGCGACCATAGTTGAACAGTCGATTGAAAGTACCGTGGCGCTTTTGCCAAATCCACAAGATTGCTCCTATAATAAGCACAACCCCCAAGAAAGACACAATTAAAATGGTCAATTGGTTTGACGATTCATCATCAGGGTTGGTGATTTTTTTCGCCAATTGTTGGCCTGTGTTGACTATAGACTCATTTCCCAGCATCACAGAGCACTTGTATATTTGTGCGGGGCACACTAAGAAAGCCTCAAAACATTGACAGTGCGTAAAGTTAATACATTCCGAGGCAACCTCAATGGAGTCATCTCCACCGCACAATGGTAGACATTGCTGTCCACCGCTCTCTGTTTTGTTCCTTTCCCACGTAAACTTTGACCAACAATCACAGACGTCAGGCTCCGAAAGAATAGCATCACCCGCCCAAACGCATGCGGTGCCATTGTTTAGAAACCCTTCTGCACAGACGCATGTTCCCTGTTCATCGCATTTTCCATATACGCATGACTGCTCGGAGCACTTCATATGACAGAAAGAGCTGTTTGCTTGCTCATAATGTGGCCAGCATTCGCAAGTATTTGGTGCCGTACAGTCAGCTTGCTGACACTTCGGTTCACATTTTGGCACACAATTGGTAACGGCCTTTCCAACAGGACGCTCAAAACCGTCCTTGCAAAGGCAGATGTTGTCCGACGTGGAACATTCTTCATTTGTGGTACATGAATCGTTGCAGGGTGGTTCTACACTTTTGTTTTCGACAGTTGTCGTCTGAATGTACTCCTCTGTCGTTGTCTGATTTGGTACGCATTCGGAACTAGATACGTTGTGATATCCAGCATTACAGATACATTCACCGCTTTCCGAACATTGTGAATTCTTAGGACACTGTGGTGTACATTTTCGAACACAGAGAGCGCCAGCAAAGCCGGAACTCCGTTGGAAACCATCCCGGCAGATACAGACGTTAACCGATGCGGAACATTTTTCATTTGTACCACAGGAACCGTTACAGGGTGGTTCTGCAGTTGTCGTCGGAATGTACTCCTTTGTCATTCCCTGGTTTGACACACACTCCAAGCCAGATGAATGGTATTCATCGTCACAGCTGCATACGCCAGGCGCAGAGCAGTGTGAGTTGGCAGGGCATGGATTACTGCAAATTGGTTGGCAGCGAAAGCCCTGACTGAAAGTGTATTGATAGCCTTGTTCACAGCAGCCAAATATACGCCTTGAACGAAGCCCGGCCTATGAGAGTGAAAATAATTTTATGAAATGGAGTCTCTTGAAAAATGAGTGCACCTTACCCTTGTCACTCTGCGTGGTGAATAATGAAAGCTATGACCAAACCAGTCGCCTCTTGAGTCAAATGGTGTCATTTTATATTCGGTAATTTGGTATGTTTCGAATCGAATACAACTAAAGGCCGAACAAATACCTAGAAAGGAAACGATTGTCAGAGGGACACTTTGTAGAATTGTCTTGCGTGATAGCATGTTGCCGTTGAGTGTTGGATTGAAAACTGAAAACGCTTAACATGTATCGTCTTTGTTGCCCGCATATAATGTCTCAGAATTTTATTTTTATTTCTCCAAAGTATCCGGTTACGATAAGACGCGGTTTGTTATTGAATGCGCGACGAATTGACCGCGACTTTTTTTTCATGTTGTGATAAAATTTTGGATTGTTCTTATGAGTAATTAGAAAGAGTACATTATTCGATGGCGAGCAAGGCTGTTTCAGTCTTTAAGATTTTGTCTGTCTTCATGTGGCGTTAAATCGAGTTTGCGATTTTACGCTGCATGACTGCCAGGTATACTGCCATCCTGCGTTAAAGGATTCCATTGCATAGCGTGGTTAGCTATGGAAATGTCTCCTTTTTGGAGTGTGTGTCTAATCAATCCGTGCCGTCGTTGGATGGTTGTGCCCATTGGTTTCTAACCCGTTCTCTGGTAGAGGTGTTGGGCCAGAAAATCATTAAGATGTTCCGCAGCCCCCCTTTTTTTTATGCGCTGGTAGGGGTAAAAATTCTCTATGGATACTTATAGCCCGTGCTACGAGTTATGTTATGCTAGTAATTATACTCCATGCTCTTGCATGGTTACGTGGTAAAAAAAAACCTCCGATTTCTCTGTCCTGCTGTTCCCCTGCAGCACCACCAGTCAAGGCATTACTTCGCAGGCGCAGGTTTGACATTTCGTCACTTCTGCTTAGCTGCCAGAGCTAACAGGATCTCCGTTTCTCGGGTTTCCCGTAGCTCGTTCGTCTCGTGATTACTTCATTTGTAGTCTCCCAGCCTTCGCTCCTCGTCAACATAAATGAGGTCAGGCTTCTTGGGGTCACTTGCCCGCCAATTGCTGTTTCTAGGATGTTCTTGGCCCTGGTATAATTTTGGCATTATATCAGTAAATGCTCTGCATTCTACACTTTTCCTTCACAGTGCTGGCAGAATGGGCCATCCACGTGCTTGTACTTGTAGAGACACTCCCGGAAGCATCCGTGCCCCGATAGAAATTGTGTTAGGTAATAGTTTACCTCCCCGTACTTTCTGCTAATCCATTCATCAACTTCGGGGATCAATTTGTATGTCCGTCGCCCTTTGGTTGTGATGTTCCACCTATGTTGCCGGTCTGCTTTTATAGCTTCTATAGCTGTTGTTCCGTCACCTTGCTCGTTTTCGCGTAGTACCGCAGTCTTCGTCGTGTCTAGAGCGATAGGCATTCGGCCTGATATTACACGTATTGGATCCGCTGACACAGTTCTAAAGGCGCAGCATACTTTTAAAGAAGCGATTTTATGCGCCGAGTTCATCGTTCTAATGTATGACATACGATTCGTCTCTAATGCTCATATTAGGGCCGCATACAGGAGTATTGACCTACTCACGGTTGTGAGGAGATTTCTAATTAGCTGTCTTAGTCCCCGAATATTTGGCATTAGTCTGCATAGTGCCGCTACTGCCCGAGAGGCCTTTTTGCCTGCGTACATTAGGTGGTTCTTGAAGCTGAGTCTGTGGTCCAGCAACACTCCCAAGTACTTGATGTACGACTTCGATTCGATAATTTTCTCACCGACCTGTATGGTGAGGTGCTCGACTTTTTACGACTGCTTATGAGAACGGCTTCGGTTTTGTGGTCCGCTAGCTACCTGATGTCTGTAGCCATAGCTTCACGCTTGATTGAAGTTTTGCACAACTTCTTCTAATTTGTTGGCCACTACTACAATTGCGATATCGTCGGCATGATGTCTACTCCGTTCGACCTTTGCTGCATCCATATAACAGCACGAATTCAATGTTGGAGCGAAACAGTCTTAGTTTGGTGTTTAATGTGAGTACATTCCCTCGCCATATTTTGGACAACATCCCGAACGTGGACTTTGCTTGGGCGATCCTGTTGGCTATATCCAGTTCGGTTCCGCCATCGGTTAAGGCAATACTCACAAGATACTGAAAATCCTCTACTCTCTCTATGCGTTATCTTGCAATCCATATTTGAGGCGATGACTTTGTTCCAAGGCTGATAATTTTATTTTTTGCCATAATACTTTTCAGCCCGATGACACATGCATCTATCTCAACATCTGCTGTCATCGCACACATCGTCGGTGCAGTCAAGATGTTTCAGTTGAGATTTAAGAGTCCATGGAATTCTTCCGTTTCCCGTCGACAAAGCTGGAATGTATACCTATTGTCTTACCCCATAGGAATATATTGTCTTCCTCACTTTGCATCTCGATTTCGTTAGACAACCTTCCTCCGTGCAGAGTGTGACATGTGGACACATCGCATGTAGCTTTGATAGTAGCAATTAATTTATCGGGAATACTTCTTCTGTACAAGGCACCCCAAATAAACTCCCTATGGACACTATCGAACGCCTTCTTAAAATCGATGAACAGCAGATGAAGTGGCGATCGATATTCAATGTACTGCTCGATGGTGATACTATTCTATGATCATACGAGGATATAGAGCGTTAACCTGTTTGTTCGGCATCAAGTGTGTATTCGAGATGTTGCTTGATTCGATCCGTGATGATTTTAGCTACTATCTTAGCTACAGCAGGCAGCACACAGATATACCTCCAGTTTCGCACTAGATTAAATTTGCATTCTTAGGTAGCTTGACAATCATTCTTGATTTCGGACATCCAGGAGACTTCTCCTTAAGCGGCGATTGAGGACATAATGGTCTATTTGATTGGAAGTTACTCGTCTGTTGTTGGAAACTCAACTGACTTTGTGGTGGGTCTTGTGGTCAAACATAGTGCCATCTATCATAAGGCGATTGACATTGCAGAAATTCACAAATCTGTCGCCCCTGTCATTGCCTTTACCTAGTCCACTACACTGACTCACAAAAGATTGAAATACTTGGGCGAGTACCAAATATCAGATGAGTATACGCCAACCATGAATCTACTTCTCATTCTCAGATTCCTAAAAGAAACTGGTTCTTAGAGAGAGCTCTAAGGTGAACTATTCTCGCCAAGGCAAAGTAAGAGTGTATGACATTTAAACACAATCCCGAAGGAATTATATTGCGAGGAAAACCTCTCCTTGTTGATTTTCAGTGCTTTGATTGTGGTAGCGATCTCATCTAGAAAACTATAATCTGCAATAATTTAAACGCAGAATCAACGGACATCGATTTGGGAGCATATCGCAAGCGAATACATGGTACGAAACCATAGCAAAGTACTCATTCCATCATTTGAACTGGTCTTTATTAGAAATGAGCAAAGAACGGTCTAGGCTTTTCACTGGGGGTTGGCTGGAGCTGCGACCACCTGTCGGATCTTTGGTGATTATGTAGACGGTCCTGCTGCCAAATCAGTTTACACCTTCTTCTGCTTCTATAGCCAGCACGACGATGTAGTTGCGCCCGTCACGTCGCACGCTACACTGAACTTATCTTATCTTCATGTGATATAGGGACATTAGCTCGCTTCTCCCTTCTGCTGGAGTAGCTGCAATGCAAGCGCTTAGCTGCTTTCATTCGTCAATCTGTCTCCAGGTATCCTCGGAAAGCCACACGTTATATCTTCCTTGCGATCGTCCGACAATTCTTTCAGCATCAAATGTAAAAACATTTTTCACAGCATACCAATGGTCTTGGATGGTTGCGGGCAGTGAACTGTTGATTGCTTCCACACCTTGCGAAAGATGTTTCCTTAATTTTTGGCGCACTAAGGGATCACTTAGTCTATCGATATTGAACCTGGGCATTCTTGTTTTGTGATGAAATCTTCCAAGAAACTATCATAGGATGATAGTCTCGTACTCACATCTGCTCCTCGCCTGTTTTGGACGTCTAAGAGACTACTCCTAAGGCGGCGGCTCGCGGAAAATTGCCAATTTGATTGGAGGTTACGTACACGCTGTTGGAGAGTTAGTTGAATTTGTGACAGGCCTTGTACCCAAACATGGTGCCACCTAACACAATGCGATTGGCGTTGTAGAAATCCACAAACCTTTCGCGGTTGTCATCGCGGTTGCCTAGTCCACGTTTCCAGATAACATGTTTGAGCCCTTCGTTTTCGTTGCCTACTTTGCCATTCCATTCCACCATCACTATGACAATTTCTTCATTTGGTATTGTGTTGATTGTGGTGATTGCAAACAAAAATTTGTTAACGAAGACTTGCAGCTTGCGTGTGTTAATGGTCTCCACCTTCCAAGTACTGCACCCACCGATTCCACGTTGGAACGGAACAGTCGCAGCTTGGTTCTTAAGCTAATAACATTGCTTTTCCAGACTTTGGACAGCATTTCGAACGCAGCTTTAGCCTTCCCGATTCTGCTGCACACATCCAGTTCGGTGCCACCGCGATTAGCCGAAACCACACTTCCTAAATAAAGAAAGTTATCAACTTTCTCGACTTCCTGCCGGCAATATTAAGTTGAGCACGGGTATTAGAAGTGCTCAGGGCTTTTGTTTTGGCTGTGTTTATTTTTAGCCCCACTTTGTTTGCCTCAATTTCTAGATTTTGTCCATCAACTGAAGATCCATTATCCGATGTGAAAGTGGACAGACATCGTCAGTTAAATCTAGGTGTTTAAGGTAAGATATCATAGTCCAACGAAATCCATAATTACATTCCGTCAATGCTGCACGAAGTACATCACTGATAACCACCAAGACGCACTCCACTTTGGACTTCAATATCCTCCGACACCTTACCATTGTGCACGACGTGACACTTACCGCCCTCGTATGTAGCCTTGATAATAGCTATAAGTTTTTCCGGGATTCCTCTCCTGCGCAAGGCCAACCAGATAGCATCTCGATTCAATCTGTCGAAAGCCTTCTCGAAGTCGATAAACAGTAAATGTAGCGGAGACCTATGCTCAACGCATTGCTCGATTATGATCCGTTAGGTGTTTAGGTGGTCAATGCAGGAAGATCCAGCGCGAAAGCCTGACTGTTAGACAGCGAGAGTTGAACCTAAATGTTCTTTAATTCGTTCTAGAATTATTCTAGCTATTTTTTTGGCTACAGGTGGAAGAACGCATATACCTCTCCAGTTACCGCACTCCGTCAAGTTTCCCTTTTTTGGAAGCTTAACGATCATCCCCCCTTTCCACTGCTGTTATCCCAAGCTCTCTGTATTAGCGGCCCGTGCTTTACGATCTAACGTAATTCCCGAGTAATCGATATGCGAGAACGGACCGGGCTACAACATCGACAGCAACAGTGACGGGGTCGATTCAGAGATAAGCGGGACAGAGTTGCAACAGTAAGTCACAAGATCAATGCATACTCAAGTGTGTTCTCCTCGGAACTATGAATATTTTTGCATCAGGCTGTCGGACTAATAATGTTGTATACGATCAAGTAAATAGTCTGATGTAACATTCTTACATCTAAAAGTTATTTTTTTTTATTTGTTTTAAAATTTATCTCCGATGGTGACCAATTAGCTGAGTTCAACTGTAAATACTTTTGAATTTGTTTGCTATCATTTCCATAATTTATTCCTCTTAATTGGTTTTCCGAGAATGAAATGACATCATAGATCGAGTGTGTATGCATTTTATTCTTACAATAGAATAAGCAGAGTTTTGTCTCAAGTTTCATTTATGAATGAACCGCTCGGGTAATCCCGAGTACTACAGCTAGTTCAGAATAAATTTTAGATTAAAATGAAAAAAGCAAGCGCAAACTATAGGATTCAATAAATGCTGGCACGTGAAGGAATATTACACAATCAGATAGTAATTTTCGTCAGTTGCATGTTAATAAAGCTATTGTGGTAGTAGAGAGAATAATTACACAACCGAAAAAAATATTTCTTCCAATGTTTCATAGAGGATCAATCTGGTTTCTTCTAATGGAAGAAGGTTCTTAGAGAAGTTGAGTCATTCAATAAGATTTTGGAGATTTCTTATGGTAAAATATACATATGAATGTAGATATCTTTCAGTTTAAATTGATGAGGTATCTCGCATTCAATACCACACTTACTTGTCGACTATCATGTCATTATTTAAATAGCTCTTAGCGCCTAGATTTGTTGTTATTTCACTAACCGCACACATAGCAAAATATGCGTTTAACTTGGAATAAATTATTTTCAAGATGTTGACGTTCACCGTGAAAAAAACTCTAAGACATATACATGCTATTTTAGCACACTCTCCTTGATAAGGCCTTTTCTCGTTCCATCCATCGCCTTACTTACTTACTTACTTTCTTACTTACTTACTTATGTGGTGCTACAGTTCGGGGTGAACATGGGCCTCAACCAACAAGCCTCTGCATTTAGCTCGGCCTTTGGCCAATTGTCTCCAGTTGAGCACTCTTAGTTGGTTGAGATCCCTTTGAACTTATGCGCACCACCTACGGCGAGGAGGCGATCTACTGCGTCGTCCCTCCTGGTTAGATTCGAAGACTCCATCCGCCCCCACCAACTGCAAATATCATAATTTTCAAGTTTTGTAATTTCCAAAATCTACAGTACGCCTTAGCCTGATATCATAAACTGCAATCGAATAATGTTGCGACCAACTTCAATTTTGCATCTTTGAGTATGATATCAAAAATTGGTCAAACTGTTCCGAAAAATAAGAAAGGAGACAAGTGAAGAGGAAGTGCGTCCAGCTTTACGCAGACAGTATGGAGGGTGTGTATCGGAAGCTGGAGGAAATATGTTCCCCGGCTGTTAATACAAACCAGGCTAACCAGGAGCTTCGACGATACAATATGAGCAAGGTTTTTGCTGACGATGAAGCAATCATAGGTGAAGATCCTACGTCCCTGCAACGAGCACTTGCCGTTTTGGGGAGAAATGGGTACCGTAATAGTCCCAAAAGACCGAATACTTGTACTGCCCGTTCTCTAAACAATTTAAGCCTATTCCAGACATTTAGTTGAGTGGAGTAGCAGTATTGTGAACGACTTTTGAATGAAAAGTTTCCCCGGCTATACTTTCCAAGAGGCACCCCTAACTGTGAAGAAATACCCGACATCATGTAAGTGATGCGGTTAAATACTCCAAAAGACGTTTTGAAGGAAATTGGGTACGGCAATAGTCCCAAACAGAGCGAGTACTTGTGCTGCCCGTTCTCTGGTCCACTTGAGCCTACTCCAAATATTTAGTTGAATAGAAGAGTGCTTCCCAAGTGCAAAAATTCAAATGTTTGAGATATGTAAGTACGAAGAAACCGATAATGAAGACATCAATCATCGCGTCAGCATGGGGTGGATGAAGTTGGGGGTAAACTCAAGGATACGGCAGAATGAAGACCTTTTCAACATGCTTGCAGCCTCATCGGACCCACTCACTTCTTTGTTAACGCATGTTAGCACGATACTCTCCACAAATGATAAGATAATACCCAAGATATTGATTAAAGTTTCCAAGAAATCTATTTATTTTTTTTTTTTTGTCCGTTTACTTTTTTTCTCCACCATTTGACTTGTAATGAATCACTGAACTATTTTATTATACAATTTGATGTGCCACAAAATAAAAAAAATCTCTTTTGATACACCTAAAAAAACATAAAAAAAATGGTTCGTTTACTTTTTCCACCACTGTTTTGGTCGGATTAGCTTTTAGATACCCTGCTATTACTTCAATCATGAATATTTGAATAGTAAAAGATTATGTTTATCCTCTGTGGTGATAAAGTCTTATTTCAACAGAAGATTCTGGAACACCCCGTAAAGCATTTTCTCAAATTTCATAGCCCTGGAAATTTCCTTTAAGAAAAAAAAAAATTCTCTTACCATATATTTATTCGTTTAAGAGTTATGATTTTTGCAAGCAAAAAAGTCAAAATGAGCCACTATGCGCCGTTCTCGAAAAAATATGCGCCAATCACCTAGCTTTCGTAGACGCCACTCGGGTTGTGGTTGCAACGTTTATTTAAATCCATGCGAAACATTGAGATAAGGAAACTTTGTCTAACCTATACATACATACATACATACATTTTCAATGGCCCGTTAAATCTTCATGAGGGTCGCGGGCGTAGGATGCTCAGGTGGTCTCTCCATTTTTCTCGATCCTCCGCCATTGACTCCAATTCATCAAGAGGAATCCGTAGACGGCTCCACGAGAGATGTCGGACTTGGTCCAACGATCTATTTCTAGGCCTACCTGATGGCACGGCAACCATAGCACGTCTTGGAAGCCGGTCTGGGGGCATACGCACTACTTTACCATCGAAGCATAGATCGTTCAGTTCCGAGAAGTAGCTGCTCAATATAAAGCGCCTCGCGTACTCTTATGTTGCGCACTCGATCCCTACGAGTTATTTCAGCAACACCGCGAAGGAACCTCATTTCGACAGCTTGTATCCGCGATCTTATTCTTTCGGTCAATACCCAAATTTCACGACCATAGGTGAGAGTTGGAACATACACAGAGTTAAAAACCGATAGCTTAGCTTCAACATTAAGTTCGGCCTTCCTTATAACAGATTGGCCAAGCTCTCTCAAAATTTATCCAGCCTGACCAATTCTACAGGATATCTCGGCATTGCTCTTTCCATCACTCATGAATAAGACCCCGAGGTACTTTAACTTATCCACCTGCTTCAGTGGGGCCCTACTAACATGCAGAGTGCACTGAATGTTTTTTTTTTTTATTGGAAACGACCATTACTTCCAATTTATTCACGTTGATCTTTATTCCAGCATCATCACAAACGGCTACAAACCTTTCGAGTGCGCGCTGAAGTCCGGTTTGAGAGGATCCAAGGATGACCAAATTATCCGCAAAGAGCAGATGACTAATCCTTAGGTCTCCCAGTTTGAAACATTCCCCGCCACGGTGCGCTGCAACATCCAATCCATATATATAGGTACAATGACGAGGAGAGGTGACAAAACGCACCCTTGGCGGAGTCCAACGCCCAGAGTGAAAGGTATTGATCTAACACCGTTTATCCGTACACAGCCTCTACAGTTTGTATATAAAGACTGAATCACCCTTACCAGGAAACCATTAATCCCATACTTCTGCAGAACACTCCAGAGTTTACCTCGAGGAAGCCTAACTTATATACATGTATAAAAAATGCCTGTTCGTATTTACGTTAAAAACTAAAACACGTACCATTCGATTGTGTGGGCGCCGTGGCGTAAGTGGTTAGTGCGTCGGACCACTGCGCGTGAGGTTCCAAGTTCTAATCCCAGAAAACACCTACAAGTTTTTCACGTTCCAACCTCTCGCGAACGTCTGACAAACATCCGAGAGTATTGTTGTCTCGAGGAAGCCTCTCAAAATAAATTTCCCGTCGGATACGGCACTAAGCTGTAGGTCGCTTCCATGCATGTGAAAAATATAACGCACACAACAATGAGTGGTTGTGAGAAGCTAGGCTCTGGCACTTAAAGAGCTGTTGTGCCAAATATAAAAAAACAACCATCCGATTAAGCTGCAACTTATGCACAATATTTTTGTAAATCAAAAGTTTTCAAGTTTTTCGATCGATGGCGCCATCTCAAACTCAAAAACTAAGGATCCGATTGAGTACAAATGTTTGCAAATTTATTTCGTGGGAGGAGCGGATGATGCCGCACAAGCTCAACAGCGCGAAAGAATCAACCCACACGCCGAACATCGGATAATCGCCAAACTGCAAAATTGTTTTCATGACCATAATGAATTGGTTCGATTGATTGATTGTACTGCAATATCCGATAATCTTCTGGCAAGGTGAATATGGATATCTCTTTAACATCAAGCAAGTCAATCAATCTACCAGTAACTGAAATAATTATAAACACACTTCAAATATAATTATTTTTTTCAATTCGATTCGAATAATAACAACATTATTATTTCTGTTTATGCGCCGCGGATACGTGAGAAAGAGAAAATAAGCGAACTGAGTCATGACCAAGCGTCAACATTAACATAATAAAATTTCGCAGGAAATGACAACCACCACTACAGTAGCATTTCTCACGTCACAACTAAAATATTAACCAGATGATAGCATAAATAAAAAATTCCAGTTTACTAATCGTTCAATAAAAAAAACATACACACAAAAAAAAAAACATCTATTTCATTCCATCCAATGGCGTTGCAGCGCACGTGGGGTGGCATCCGCTAATATTAAATAAATGTTCCTCTGATTTTTTTTTTGGTGTTTCCTATGATACAATTTTTAGTTTCACTTTCGGCATTTTAAGCTCTCAGGATTATGTTTTTCGGGATTCTGCCCGACTCTCACGCCGCAACAAATAGTGACTCCTTGTGTATTACACGAAGATTTTGTGCGCCCCAGAAGCGATTATTTTGTTCATTTACGTATATGCATAGGGTTAAAATCGACTGTCCCAATAAGCCTGTGTCGGCATTACCGGGGTAACGAAAATGTGCGCGACGCGACGGCAGCATTAGGTATAATATTTAATCTCACGCTGCTGCATTTCACAGTGCAAAAAGAAGCTATGCTAAGTGCTCTAAGGCTACCTCAGATACAATAACTGAAACTCGGCGATTTTACAGACCATCAAATCTTCAAGATTAATGTAGAGGGAAGGGCCATCAAACAGGCCCTAGAAACTATGGATGTCGAGCATAGCATTACCAATTAGCTCTGCAATATGCACTATTGTATAGAAACATTAACTCCACTATCGGAAATAGTTTAATAAGAAAATCCGTTAGAAGGGGAACTGCCCAGGAAGGCGTTATCTCACCACTCTTCTGGGTTCTAGTCATCGATGGGATACTTAAAGAACTAAGCAATACAGGCATAAGCATCTCTGCCTACGCGGACGACGTGGTGATTTTAGTCCAGGGCAAATTCCTTGACTCATTAAGTGAAATGATGGAATCAGCTCTTAATAGTCTCGAAAAATGGGCTAGAGGGTGTGGAATGCACGTCAACCCGGATAAAATAGAATTGGTACTCTTCAGCAGGAAATACAAGATACCACCCTTCAAACTGCCTTAGCTACCAATGGTGAAGCATTCCCTTTCGGATCGCGCTCGATATCTTGGTGTAATACTAGATAGGAAACTAAACTGGAAACTTAATACACAGGAAAGAGTGTATCTATAAAATGACGGCGGGGAAAATGTGGGTCCTGAAGCCTGCAATGATCCACTGTTTGTATATTATGATAGTCAGACCCATTCATACGTATAGGGCTCTTGTGTGGTGGAAGGCAACGTATACGAAAAACATACCGGTTATGTTGGCCATGGTACAAAGAAGAGCCCACATTGCCATCATGGGCGCTTTACGCACAAAGCCTACGGCTGCACTTGAAATCTTTTTGTATCTCTTACCATTAGACCTACAAATCAAATTTCAAGCGGGCAACAGTGCGCGTCGGCTCACTAACGTTGGTCTCTTCTAGACCAGTAATGTGGAGCATAGCTCCATTCTTAAGGAAACATTTCCCGATATGCCTAACGAATCGGACGAAATCCTTGGCACATTAGACTTCGTCACACCGTACGAAGTAATGTATGCTGCTAGAGAGGATGGATAAAGGAAGACAGTCTCTGTCCACAACGAAATTGCAATATACACAGATGGTTCTAGGATCAGAGAGGGCACAGGGTCAGGTATATATTCGAGAGACATTAACCTACAGGTGGCCGTGAGACTTCCTGACACATGCAGTGTGTTCCAAGCAGAGGT
This sequence comes from Brachypalpus laphriformis, assembly GCA_945910035.1. Classification (NCBI taxonomy): domain Eukaryota; kingdom Metazoa; phylum Arthropoda; class Insecta; order Diptera; family Syrphidae; genus Brachypalpus; species Brachypalpus laphriformis. The sequence continues at coordinate 156,120,125 of OX246753.1, forward strand.
TCTAGCTGTATTTAAAGCTGCGGAATTACTTGAGACGGGATTAATATCCAACAAGAATATCGCCATCTTCATTGACAGTCAGGCTGCGCTAAAGGCGCTAGAGCCTTGTGTCGCTAAATCTGAGATCGTCAAGAATTGCCGCACAATGCTTAGGGCATTATGTACACAGAACCGTGTCAGATTATGTTGGGTACCTGGACACTGCGATGTAGAAGGCAGTGAAAAGGCTGACGAACTGGCCAAAAGAGGAGCAGAGCTCCCGCATAAGGACATAATGGGTAACATTAAAGCACCAAGGTGTGTGGCTAGGGGAATTATTCGGAATTGGATCATCAACATAGCTAATCTAAGATGGTCATAAGGTGTCTAAGGCCTTGTGGCCCGGTGAACATTGCGGACTCAGTGCCGAAATAACGATTCCCAACGAAATTGCGGAATTGGAGGAGTTTTTCCAATTGCACGCCTACAATTACAGTGGAACGCGTTGGACTCGCTTCTCCAGACAGTTGACGAGAGCACTCTCCTCGAACTTGCTCAACCTACCGTCTAATAGGAATGTGTCAAACGAGGAGATTGATAGATATCTAAAACAAATGGACGAGACAATAAAACGAACGATGGACAGTACGATACCTCGGTATCAACACACTGACAACGTCGACATATACCGCAATGCAACGAATGACGCACTGCAGGAACATAAAATTAGACTGCTGCCGCGATTAAAAACCTTGTACAGACAGTTTACTGACAGACAGAACTCGGAGGAGGTTAGGACGCTGAAGTCGTTGATTAAAAATCTCTCACAATTAATTAAAAAGAAAATTACAAACTTTCTGTAAATTTGCACTGGGACAGGAAAATTCGGGCTGTAAAATCCAACAACCCAAGTATGTTCCCGAAAATAAACAAGATCTTTCGGAGGAATAATCAAAACGATCTTCCGCGTCTTAAAATCCCCCGAACTACGAACAATGTACAAATACTAGTGACAGTAGGTATAGATCCAGATAACGCAGCTGAGGATGACAATTTCTTTGTGATCGAAGATCCGCAGGCGAAGGTAGAGGCTATAGGAGCGACTTTCCAGGACGTGTATAAGGTGAATGATAGCGTTTGCACGAACCACGACCTGGAGAATCGGGTCCTTGTGCACAACTTCTACCTTCGAAATGACATGGAGCACTGGCGATCTGAGAACACTGGTTTCACCGTGTTCATTGAAAGATATATGGCAAACAATGCCGTCGCCGATGAAAGTGTACATCCCCCGTTCATTTCGAAGGCAGAGCTCCAAGCGATCTTCGAATCACTGAGGAAAAAGAAATCCGTGGGAATGGTATACCCAACATTGTGCTTAGAAATCTTCCTCCAGAAGCGGTGAAAATCTACACCATCCTGTTTAATAATGCAATGAATAATGCCCATTATCCAGCGCATTGGAAAACAGCGGTGGTGCAGCCTATTCCCAAAAGGGATACAGATAGTTCCAATCCGGGGAATCTCCGGTCGATAAGTCTACTTCCGAACATCAGCAAGGTATTCGAAAAAGTTATCAATAGAGCCCTGACTAAGTGGGTGGAGGACATGCACATTATTCCGGATAATCAATTCAGTTCCAAGGCGGGGCATGATACCATAAATGCGGCGTCTAAACTGGTATCGGATATCCAACGGGAACAAAAGCAAGAAGCAATGCACGGGTGCCTGCCTGATTGACTTGAAGAAGGCCTTCGATACCGTATGGTTAGAGGGACTCTTCTACAAGTTGAGCAGGCTGGGCATAAGTAAACCACTGCTTTACATACTTTATGACATGCTCACCAGTAAGAAGTTCATTGTGAAGAATGGCAATGTGACGTCTGCTGGAACTTTTGAAGTAAAAAATGGTCTGCAACAGGGCGCGGTCAATTCGCCGATCCTTTTCAATATTTACACGAGCGATCTCATAGGTTCACTTCACCATGCCATAGCGTACGCAGACGATTTGGTCGCGTACAGATCAGGGCCTAAGATTGAGGTAATTGCAATACTCTTGCAGTGTGACTTCGATAAGATCAAGAGATACTGCGACGACTGGAAGTTGAAGATTAACTTTCAGAAATCGGAGACCATCCTGTTCAGAACGCCGTTGTCTGGGGCCTCTAGGGACACCAGAAAGAATTGGCGAAAGTTCTCTATCGTGGGACAGCACGGACAGCCACTTGCGAGTAGAAGTGTAGTCGGATACCTTGGGTCTGGCTAGATCAATATCTATATTTTAACAAACATATAGATGCTGCTCTGGCCAGAGCCAAGGTTGCTTTCGCCCTTGCAAAGAGACTGTTTTATAGCAGCCAACTCGATGCAAGGGTGAAGGTAATCTGCTACATGGCCCTCATTCGGCCTATGCTCGCATATGGATGTCCCGTGTGGTTCAACGTAGGGCCAAGCTTATTGGAAAAGATGCGGGTGTTTGAGAGGGCTTGCCTTCGTTTGTAGAGTCTGAGTACATAAAATTCTATCCTAATGAGGTCCTGTGCAACAGGGCGAATCTGATCAGAGTGGATAATTTCTTGATCAAGATGATTCGAAGGCACATTGCAAGAGCAATGACTTCGATGAATAGCACTTGGCAACAAAAAAAAAAGAGTGTATTTAATTACACATAGTAGTTAAGTAGTTAACTTAGCTTAAGATTATTTTAAGGTAGTTCATAAGTTTTATTCATTAACACAAAAATCCGTTCAGACACTAAGTTTTTTTTCAAACATTTTTCTTAGTTTTAAATATGTTAATTAGTTCGCTATAACAAATAAATTTAGTTAGGTTACGTCGAAAGACATAGATTAAGTGTTAGGATTAGCTTAGAGCGCCCACATGGGGCCAGTAAGTTATAAGAAAATCGTTAAGTTTTTTAAGCTAGTTTTAAGCGTTTTTTGTTAGCATGTAAGGTATACTGAATTCTTTAAATAAAATGCATTAAAAATGAAATGAAATTGCCTTGTGGCCTGGGTTAGATCTCAGGAAATCTGGGGAGATCGTAAAACTAGAAAGGTTAGAGCTAAGAACAGCGATAGGAATAATTTTAAGGAAGCATGCTATGAGACTAGGTTTATCAAATACGAATGTTTGCAGGTACTGCAATGACCTACATGTTTCGGAGGATTTAACACATATAATCTGTGAATGCCAAGGTATTGCCAGAACAAGGCTAAAGTACCTTGGAAGATGCTTCTTCGATAACCTAGATGAGGTAAGGTGCCGGATACATACTAAGGACAACTTCAAATTCTGTAGGGAAATCAAGTGTATGGGAGAATTGGTTTAGGACTTCTTAGCGTTAAGGTTCCCTAAACATCGCAATGGGTCCAAATTAGCGCCTAGTGTTTTCTGATAACCCCATAACCTTACTCAACCTAATCTAACCTAACCTAACCTAACCTAAATCTTCAAGATTCCAGACACGCTCGTCAAGAGGTTTCTACGTACTTACTTAGGTGCGCTACAGTTCGGGGTGAACCTGGACCTCAACCAACAAGCCTCTCCATTTAGCTCGGTCTTTAGCTAATTGTCTCCAGTTGCGCACTCCAAGTTGGTCGAGGTCCCCTTGAACTTGTGCGCGCCACCTACGGCGATGATTCCCTCTACTGCGTCGTCCCTCGGGATTAGATTCGAAGACTCTGCGGGCCGGAGCGTTGGTGTCCATTCGCTCTACATGTAATAGTCATCTCAGACGTGCAATACGCAGATTTTTTTGACTAGGTCGATGTTGCTGTACAGCTCGTATAGTTCGTGATTGAATCTTCTCCTCCAAAACCCGTCAACGCAAATGGGACCGAATATCTTACGAAGAATTTTTCTCTCGAAGCGACCAAGGACATCTTCATCTTCTTTTAATAAAGTCCATATTTCAGCGCCGTAATGCAGGTCTGGGATGATCAGGGTCTTACACAGAGTCTCCTTAGTTGTTCGAGATAGGGCTTTACTGTTGAACTGCCTTATAAGCTCAAAAAACAGCGATTGGCAAGAGTTATTCTTCGCTTGATTTCTGCGCTGATGTTGTTTTTCGAGTTTATAGCAGAGCCAAGGTAGACAAAGTCCCTTACTACCACTGTGATGTACTGTCCAATTCGTCGGTGTTGATTGTCCCTTCTTGTTGACAGCATATACTTAGTTTTGCCCTCGTTTATCGCTAAACCCATTTTGGCCGCTTCGGCCTCAATGTTTGTAAACGCACCGGTGACAGACATCTATAGATGCTGTCATAGGCGACCTTGAAATCGATAAAGAGGTGGTAAGTATCGATTTGGACTTCTTGGGTTTTCTCCAGGATCTGCCGAAGTGTGAAGATTTGATCGATGGTGGATTTTCCTTGCCTGAAACCGAACTGATAGGGTCCAATCAGGCTGTTGATAAAAGGTTCCATGCATTCACAACTCACAGAAAAGATCTTATATGCGATGTTGAGGAGACTGATGCCTCTATAATTGGCGCAGTTGAGGGGGTCTCCTTTCTTGTGGATCGGACAAACGATGATGAGATTCCATTCATTAGACATGCACTCGTCTGACCAAATCTTTGAGATGACTTGGTGTATGCACCCTACCAATTCATCACCAGCTGCCTTGAAAAGTTCGGCCAGTAAGCCGTCAGGTCCAGCAGCCTTGTTGGATTTTAGCTTGGATATCCTCACTTCATTTTGGTCAGGTGGACGAAAATTTTGACTATCATCGTATATGTTAAATGGTTCATTCTGCCTGACAGCGGGATGTTGGTCTTCGTCGCCGTAATACAGTCTGCAGAAGTAGTTTTTCCATATTCTCAGCACCGACTGTGATTCTACTACGAGGTTTCCATTCTCATCTCTACAGGTTTCTGTACGGGTATTGCTCCTCTGACACGTTCTCTTTACCTTTTGGTAAGACTTCCGTACATTGTTCCTGGAGTATAGACTCTCGATATTCTCAAACGCACGCTTCTCATGCTCTTTCTTCTTCTTTTGGAGAAGCCGATGTTCTTCCCGTCTCTTTTGCTCGTAGAGCTCACGAGCAGCTCTCGTCATCCTCTGCAGCGCCGCTTTGTGTGGTTCTTGTTTTGCTGCATGCACTCGCCGGAATTCCGTCAAATCAGGGGTTTCGCGGTGATGGGCGAGCGAGAACCAGCACATCAGTCGCGGCGTTTCTGATGGCATGTTGGCAGCGTTGCCACTGGTCTTCGGCACTTGATGGTGGCGGCATAGGGGTGATTGAGAGATTTCGGGATACGCGTTCAGCGAAGAGTCTGGCGGTCTCTTGCGATTGTAGCTTTTCGACGTTAAATTTTCTCACAGTGATTCTTCGTTGTTGCTCAGATTGGGATATCCGCATTCGTACCTTGGCTACAACAAGGTAATGATCCGAGTCTATGTTGGCCGCTCGGAAAGTCCAGACATCCAGAATACTGGAGGTGCGCCTTGCGTCGATCGCAATATGATCAACTTGGTTGATCGTTACATGATCATTTGACCGCCATGTCTGCTTATGAATATTGAGATGATGAAACCATGTGCTTGCTATGGTGACATTTCGCTCCACAGCGAAATCAATTAGCCTTAGTCCGTTATCAGACGTGATGTCGTGTAGGCTATGCTTACCGACTGCCCTACCAAAGAGACGTCCTTTCCTATTTTGGCGTTAAAATCGCCCAATATTCTCCAGGAAATCCGAAGTGGTAATTAGTGACCGTCAAGAATGGAGAAACAAAGATCTCAACACACCATCCAACGCACAAACTTGGTACATAGCTTCAAATTAGAAAATGAATTCATAGAAAACTTACATCGGCGATGTTTTTATTCCAACACAAATTACAAGCTAACCCGGAACTTGAATATTGTTCACACATTTCGAGTTAGATTTAGGAACATTTTCTGCATCTGCTCAACAGCATACAGAGTGGAGTTGTTTATAACATCCTACCATGCAGACGGCTTCCGCCCACCACCTCCATATTCAAGGGGTAACCGCGCAAACATTTCACTATATCTCTCTTTTGTTACGGAACACATAAACTTGGTGTGCAATGCCGAAAAAAAAATATCCAGCCACGTTATGAAACAAACGTTTAATGTCTCCGCTTAATCTATATTTTGTACAAAAAGATGAAACTACACACACACACACTCCCGCCTTCACACAGGTATGCAGGTCATCGTCTTCTCGTGGTACTTATAGCCCGCATAGCAGATACATCGGTTCTTAGATAGACATATTCCATTTTCACATTTTCTGCAAAGAAACACCGAATCAGTCTTCAAGTCTCTCTCAAACCCACCTCTCCTAACTCACTGATAACAGTCCGATTGACAAACTCCATCCTTAAGCGTAAAATCCGCTTGGCATGTACATACGTTTGGCTCAATACATATGCCACCAAGTCCACATTCCGGTTCACATACAGCGGTACAGCCAGTCTCCTTCAATGTGTATCCGGAACTGCAGCCACACGTCTCTGGCGCAGTACAATTATGCATCCATCCATTGCAGCCGCCAGAACAGATGGGTCGACAAAATTTCTTTGACTCATCCAGCTTGTATCCCTGATGACATTTGCACGTTCCATCCAAATAGCACTGTCCATTCAAGCAGTTGATCGGACAAATGAACACGCAGTCTCCATTGTCATTCTTCACGAATCCATCGAAGCACGCACATTCTCCCGGTCGTACGCAGTATCCGTTGACGCAGTTCTCACAAACAGGCATGCATGTCGTGTCGCCTCTAACTTTATGCGCCCGATAGCCATTGCAACATGTTTCGATGACAGACAGATGCATGGAAGAGCCCATGCGGATCGATTTGGCATACGGATAGGCCTTCACAGCGACGGCTCTGGAAAGGTGCACATATGTAGGAAGGATTTCGAGGAATCAAAGTAACAAACTTACGGAACCTCGATGATGCATTTGTGCGTCGAGTTGTGGGAATAGTTGATTGTCTGGTGAAGGTGAGGATGCTGGTGGTGAATAGGATGTTGTTGCGGATGCTGAAGCGAGTTCTGATGTGGTAACTTATTTCCGCGTTGCTGCTGGTCTGTCAATGTTGCATCACTTTCAGTGAATGCGAGCGCGAGCAGAACTGACGGCACTATAAGCTTCCAAACGATGTACATATTTGCAAGAGACTGGCCAGAAATCAGAATAAAACTTGCGGCTCCTTATCGCGAGTTGGGTGGCTTCTCTCTTTTTGAGCACTCGAGTGTGTTTTCGAAGCTCGACGATAAGCCTCTGCGGAGGAGGCTTATCAGCTTTTGTGTTCGTCATTGTGCTGTGTTTAGTTCTTTCGAGATACTTATTCATTTTGCGAGTTCAAGGTCAGGGAAAATCAAGGACTTGGATGATAAGTGGAAAAGTATGTTCCGTCTTTCCCCATTGAGAAAAAAAAAAAAAAAAACTGTCTTTTCAGAAAGATTCGAGCGAATGTGGGGCAAAAATTAGGTCGTTGGTTGTGGTTGTCGTTGATGTTGTGGCGAAAGATTGCTTGCGAGTAGACTGATTAACAGCTTCAGATATGGACTGTTGTGTGTTTCTTTTGACCTAATGACTTGGAAGAGTCGTTCTGTTCAATCCAAATTGAGAGCGCAGAAAGCTGATAACTTTAGAGGCGAGTTTTCTTGTTCCGCACAGGTCCACTCAGACATTGGCATAGCTTAGATGCGTGGGGTTCCTGTATGAACTTGTGAAAACTACTCATTGCATTTCACGATAAATAGCTTTGAATGTATGTAGATTAGCAATCTACACCGGAAAATTCCAAACATTACATTACACTTCGTAGGGCTCCTTAGATCAAAAGTAGCACTTTCAGTAGTTAGAAAGTCGGCAAAGATGAATGTTCTTTGGTGCATACTCCTGGTGGCTTTTATTTTGAAAACGGTTTCTGTATCTGGCTACAATTCAGTGTGTACACGGCTTGAAACGTATACGGATGTAGACGTTTACTATCGCAATGTACCGAGGCAGGTTACTTATCGTAGATTATGGTGGACGGAATATAAATGGATTAATGAGAGGCAAGCTGCGACAAAAGTAATTCCGTACACTCATTACTGTGCGTAAAGTAAAGACTCTCTTGCATTCTAGGTTATATACAAAACCCGGAGAGTTAACGTGTGCTGCAAAGGCTATGGTGGATTATACCCTAATTGCGTGCCGATTTGCACGTTTAAATGTACTAACGGAAGATGTACAGCACCGGAAACTTGCACCTGCAACGGCGGTTACAAGAAGGACAGATACAATCTCTGTGCACCAGTTTGTGATAGCGGATGTCATTTCGGGAAGTGCATTGCACCAAACAAGTGTGAATGTGATAATGGCTATAAGCTTAACTTACGTGGTACTATTTGTGAACCGATTTGTTTGGGAGGATGCCAAAATGGAAGGTGTATCGCTCCAAACAAGTGCGCATGTAACACCGGCTATGAACTAAATTCACTTGGTACCGGTTGTGAACCGATTTGTTCAGGGGGCTGTCAGAATGGGAAGTGCATCGCACCAAACAGGTGTGAATGCGATAATGGCTACCAGCGAAACGATGATTATGATTATGAATATGAACAAGATCCCCTTGTTAATGGTTGTAAACCTATTTGTGTGGGGGGGTGTCAGAACGGACTGTGTATCGCCCCATATAAGTGCGTTTGTATCCCCGGCTATGAACAAAATTCACATGGTACTGGTTGTGAACCGACTTGTTTGGGGGGATGTAAGAATGGAAAGTGCATCGCACCAAACAAGTGCGAGTGTGACACCGGCTATGAAGTATTTGGTACTTCAATTGGTAACACTTGTCAACCGATTTGCTTGTCAGGATGTCAGAATGGACAATGTATTGCACCAAACGAATGCGCGTGCGACCCCGGCTATGAACTAAATCCGCTTGGTACTGGTTGTGAACCGATTTGTTCGGGGGGATGTAGGAATGGAACGTGCATCGCACCGAACGAGTGCGCGTGTGACCCCGGCTATGAACTAAATCCGCTTGGTACTGGTTGTGAACCGATTTGTTCGAGGGGATGTCAGAATGGAACGTGCATCGCTCCGAACGAGTGCGCGTGTGACCCTGCTTATGAACTAAATTCACTAGGTACTGGTTGTATACCGATTTGCTTCAATGGTTGTAAAAATGGATTTTGCTCTGCTCCAAATGAATGCACATGTTTTGAAGGCCACGAAATGAATGAATTCAATCGTTGTGTACCCGTTTGTAAGGATAGATGTGACTTTGGTAAATGCATTGCTCCGAACACCTGCGAATGTCAACCTGGCTACATGCACGCCCCCTCTGGTATAGGTTGCGAACCAAATTGCTCTAAAGGGTGTGATAATGGTTTTTGTTACCGCCCCGAAATGTGTGTATGTCTTCAGGGCTACCTTATGGGACCGAACAACAAATGTGAGCCAGCTTGCAGTCATGGTTGCGTCAATGGTATCTGCACGGAACCAGAGATTTGCAGTTGCTTGGACGGATATCGAATGCCTGCGAATTCTGTGAATCAGTGTGAACCAATATGTGAACCGGAATGTCTGAACTCTGATTGCGTTCATCCTAATATGTGCTTATGTTGGTCGGATTATATTCCGATAAACAATACCTCATGCAGTCCATATTGCGCCAAGAAGTGCTTGAATGGATATTGTTCCGAACCAAATAATTGCACTTGCAATGAGGGGTACGAGGCTCATAACTATGAGCCAAATGTCTGTACACCGGAGTGCGATAACTGTGAGCAAGGAGACTGTGTATCACCGGGAAACTGCCTGTGCTGGCCAGGCTATGATATGAATGAAAATGGTACTTGTTACTTGGCCTCTGAAGCATCAGAGGGTAGTAGCACTGTAGATTACACTACTGAGTCTTATCCTGCTGATACGGAACCTTCTACTTCGACGTTAGACTCAACTAGCTATTCTGTGACTGAAACAGTAGAAATACCCGAGCAATCCACTGATGTATCACAGACAGCCGAACTATTTAACTGCAATTGTTGGCTCCTATCTTTTGCCGCCGTCAACTCCTCCCGCCCTGGAGATTGTGCACCGAATTGCAATACAACTACCGAACCGCATTGCATTGATGAGGAAACATGCCAAGTAGTTGCTAAGGATCGCAAGGAGCTTAGTTGCAAGGAAAATATCTATCGATGCAGAGTACTTTCCAGCCATCTTCCCTCCGATGCAACATTCCCAAATAGGTTAATTTGGTTGGTGGCAATGCTTGTGGTGGGTGCGGCGGTGTGCTTGTATTTTATTGTGCGTCACTACCGGCATCGAGGGAGTGCTATAATTAATGAAAAAGGCAAGTAAATCATGGCTAAGAGTTTCGAGAATGGGTAGTTGACAACATTTTTCATTCCAGATGATCTTCAGTTTACGGTGCAGTATGCCAAATGAGCAAGTGAGTCAGCGAAAGTTTGGCCTTTCTGTTGTTAAGTATTGAAAAAGTATTTAGTCTCCTATCTGGGACCACTATTTAATAATAAAAACAATTAATACAATTCGGCAGATTTTTCATTTGATGAAGACAATAGTATTTCTATTGTTCTGCAACCCGTACGTTGGCCAGCTTGGTTACTTTGCTTCTGTTGCATGGGATATTATGTGTAAGCAATTCACTGGCACTCCCTGACCCGGTACCTTGGTGTTAGTGGTAAACAGCATAATTTTGGGTCACAACTCGTGGCCCATGAGTGTACTCTTTCCAGAGCCCTCTCCATGAGTTGACTTATCCTTGTTGGTTTATTGGTTACAGATCTGTTTATATTACTTTTCTAGGCTGAACTACGTCCAAGCAAATAATTTGGCTTGGAATACGGAGCTACGTTTTCCAAACTCAATTGAATGAAGACCTCTGTATTAGTACCGTATACTCCAGCTACTGGATTTGTATACATGAGAATTCTGAGCACATGTAGGTTTATTCTGTTCCCTAGTATTGCAGCCTTGCAACGTTACCTTGAAGTTGTGGCTACAGGTCCATTTTGGCAGACCTTTGGCTGTTATTGTTATTCTAAATAGTTAATTAATTACTTGAATCATCTAATTAATAATTTGAATCATCTTCAGTGATGAGCATGAAGGTGTTAGCCATAACTGACTTCCCAAAATAATCTAAAAAAGCATTTATTCCAAACTACACATAATACGAGTAAACCGACTTATTTCATTGATGATGCGTATCCTTTGTTATTCCAGATATAGCATCTGTTATGTCAGTTTCATCGAATCGGATAAGAAGATTTTGAGTGAAAGAGTTACAAACAAACAAATGTTTGCTCTTTATAATTTCTCTCTGTGTTGATGGGGGCACACGCATAGGGAGTAACTCCTAATTGATCTTAAAGTTTAAACCTCAGTTCAGATCTTAAATTCCCACGGCTCTATTTCACTATTGAAATCCATATAACTTTTACAAGTGTAAACATTTTTTTTTTTTTTTTTTGTTGCGCTTGGAGGTGCAGGAATCTTCAAAAGATACCAATGGTCCGTACCATTGGTTATGCCCGATTCATATATCTGACAACGCCATTTTTTCATTTTTGTGATGACTACGACTAAGTTGCTTTAACGAGTAGTTTACGCTTCTGTAGTGTTAATCGCGTTAGGTAGGTAGCTTTCCAGTGAAGGCACCTACTAATACCGTCATTACATGCGGTTTTTCCTTACGGCGCTAGGTCGAAAGGTATTGTTCTTTGTAGTCGGCGCTCAAGGTTTGTCACGTCCATAGTACGGATTATTTCATTAATGCAATGAACATGAAGACGGGTACGAAGTTTGCGAGCAAAGTTTGTTACTTCGTCCCTCACGGTAGCAATTCCTAGATCTCTGTGAATATCACTATTTCTTAAATACCAAGGAGCATTCACGATTGCTCTTAGCATTTTATTTTGAAATGCTTGCAGTAGAGCCATATTGCTTGGTTTGGTACAACCCCAAAGTTGTATACAATATGTCCAAGACGGTTTTAGCACTTGCTTATACACTTTTCCACTTAAGTTTTGCGTCTAGGGTCATTCCTAAATATTTTGCCTCGCTTGCATACGGTATTTGTACCGAGTTAATGGATATAGGTAAGTTGTTTATCTTTCTTAACGTAAAATTGACATGCGTTGATTTTGTCTCATTCAGGACTATTCGCCAGGTTTTCGTCCATTCGCATACTTTGTTCAAAGCTCGTTGGAGTTTTCCCGTTGATGATTCGACTGACTCATCCGTTACGAGGATAGCCGTATCGTCTGCGAATGTTGCTACAACGGTCCCTTCATCTTGTGGTATATCTCTTGTGTAGAGCAGGAACAGGATTGGACCGAGAACACTTCCTTGTGGAACACTGGCGTAGATTACTTTGAAATCCGAATATTCACTCCCGTGTCTAACACGGAAAAGTCTGTTTTCAAGATAAGATTCCAATATTCTGTACAACTTTTCCGGTAAGATTACCCTTAGCTTATACCTTAGGCCTTCGTGCCATACCTTGTCGAAGGCTTGCGATACGTCGAAAAAAGCGCTAGAGCATATTTTTTTCCCTTCTAGAGCTTTTTCAATCTCGTTCGTTATTCAATACACCTGATCGATTGTGGAATGTTTGACCCGAAACCCGAATTGATGATCCGGGATCAAGTGTCTTTCTTCAATTACTGGTTGCAATCCTTTCAGCAGAAGTTTCTCGAAGACCTTAGATATTATTGGTAGAAGTGAAATGGGTCTATATGATTTCTTGTCATTTGCACATTTCCCCGGTTTCGGAACCATAATTACTTCGGCGACTTTCCATTGCCTTGGAACATATAATAGTCTTAAGGAAGCATTTATAATGTAGAGCAACTTAACCAGCACTTTTATCGGTAGCTCTTTCAAAATTTCACCAGTGATTAAATCATATCCCGGAGCCTTGTTATTTTTCAATTTTTTTATTGTCATTCGAAGTTCGGACAGGGATACGGTTTTTACTCTAAAGTTGTCGGGTGCCATATTATCATTCGGATCTTCGATCAACGGTTGTCCATCGAACTGCTTGAACGTTTCCTCTAAGTGATCGGCAAATAATTCTGCTTTCTCTTTGTCTTCTTTTGCCCACTCTGCGTTGGCTTTCCTAATTGGCGGCGAGTGCATTACAGGTTTCCTTATGGACTTCAAGGCTTTCCATAGAGAGTAGTTTGAATGTTTATCAGCGGTCAGACCCTCGAGGTAAGTAGAAGTCTCGTGATTTTTTAGGTCCTGCAGCACATTTTTAAGCTTGTTACAAAGGTGGTTCAGATAAGTTTTATCCGGTGGCGCTCGGGATTGTTGCCATCTCTTGCGCGCTCTTCTCTTTTCTCTTATGAGGTCTTCGATTTCAGGCTGGTATTTGACTTTATTGTTCCACGCTTCTGTCTTCCGCAAAGGAGTGTTTTTCCATGCCGAGCTCTGAATGGCTTCGACGAGTTTGTCGATTTCTTCTTCTATTTCGAGCGGTGTCTTTAGCGGTACATTTAAAGCAACATTTTCCTTGCAGTCTCTTCTGAAACCATCCCAGTTAGATTTGTTACTAGTTAACCTTGGCGGTCCTTCTTTTTTTACTAGACTTCCACCTATTTTCAGAGTGACTGCCGAGTGGTCTGAGCATAGATCATAGCATTCTTCGATTTCCGTCAAATTTTTAGTTAACCCTTTTGCGATAAAGAAGTCGACGAGGTCAGGGATTTTATTTTTGTCAGTTGGCCAATAAGTTGGCTTTCCTGTCGAAAAAAAGTTCACCCCATGTTTCATGCTGGCTTTGTACAATAATCTGCCTTTTGTCGAATTGCATCTTGATCCCCAGAAAGTGTGTTTCGCGTTAAAGTCACCACCTAAGACAAAATTAGGTCCGAGTGAGTCAAAGAGACGAACGAGGTCGTCTTCTACTAGCTTATATCCCGGAGGGAAGTAACTAGATCCGATGTTGTAGTCTAAGTGGTTTATTTTTACGGAGACTGAGCTTATTTGCATAGAATCAAATTCTATTTCTATGTTTTCGGAGTGCTTAATACAGTCTTTGATGTAAAGAGAGGACCCGCCTCTCGCATTTTCCGAAGGATGATTCGCATGGTAATCGCTGTAGCCTTTTATTTTGGGTCTAAGTCCCTTTTTTAAGTGCGTTTCCGATACCAAACATATGTCAATGTTATTTTTCCGTAGAAACACTTCTAACTCGTTGATTTTTTTCAGAAGGCCGTTTGCGTTCCACGTTAGTATCTTAAGTAGCTGTTTCATATTCATGTTTTTTTATTGTCTTGCGAGGTTTGAACTCGAGCTTGCTCAATTTGTCAAGTATAATTTTATTAACTTTGGTTTGCTCCTCAAATTTTTTCAATATAATGGTAAATATTTGGCTAACCGGATCTGTTGTAGCTGATCTTAATTTGTTTTCGTTTGACGTTTGACTTGCGCGTACGATCTCGCGTCAACCTGTGGCGGTTTTTCCGCTGCACTTGGACCAGCGACGTTCTCTTGCGCAATTTTTTTATTTCCCTTTATCGGTCGCTTCGTTTTGACTGGCTTAGCGGTCTTAGGCTTATCGGTTTTACGATCTCTTAAGCTTGGGTTCGGGTGTATCGGTTTCTTGAGAGTATCGCGCCTTTTTTGAAGCTCCTTTGCTACTTCACAACCTCGATAGTTTGCTGGGTGCTTGCCTTTACAGTTTATGCAGGTCGCCGGAGCCTGCTTATTTAAGTCACACCTTTCTGATAAGTGGTTCCCGGCACATTTTACACATTTCGGTTCTTTTTGGCAATACGACTGGGTGTGATTGAAACCTTGACAGCGTTTGCACTGAGGTATCGATCGTGTATTCGTACGCATAGGCTCGATTTTAACTGCGATATTCAAAATACTTTTTACGTTATAAATATCGTCTATATTTATTTTCGCTTCTATCGAAGGTTAGCATAAAGAGCGGAAGTCCATGCTTGACCAAGATTTCATTGCCTTGTTCCGTTTTCTGCTTTATCTTCTTTAAGATATTAATTGCGTCGATAATTTTCAAGCCTTTTCCTTTAAGGTCATTTATAATGTCATCTTTAGTGCACGAGGGGTGGAGACCCCTTGCTATTACACGGAGTGGTCTTTCTGATTTATTTTCGTTGGTGAACCACTGGATCTTTTCCGCGTTTAGTACATTAATTTTCCAATCATTGTTTCGGAATGACGTTACTTTAAATTCCGATGTCACAGTTCCCTTGAGAAGGCAATGCAATTTATTGTAGTCCGTAAAGCCGACGACGTTTATTGCAGGCGGGGGACGTAATTTGTCGTGAGTTTTTTTCTGTTTCAAGTCTTTTTCTTTGTCTTGTTTTCGTGGCTCGACTTCAGGTGAAGAACCGGCTCTTCGTTTTTTGCTGGGTCTTTTCTTTGAGACCCCATTTGTTTCGCGTGCTAGCTCTTCTTCATCCGTGTGATATTTGGGACTAGCTGCATTTGGTGGGGTAATTTCCCGTTCTCTTTGCAAAAGTGAATTCTTTAACGCCTTGTTTTCCTCTTTTAGTGATTCTACCTCTCTCTTAAGCTCTTGGTAGAGTAGATCCATTTTATTTAGCTTAATACGGAGTTCATTGTTTTCTTCCACAAAGCTATTACATTTCAATGAGTCCCGTTTCTCTTGCGCTTGCGCTTCCGGCGGACTTCTTTTTCCGGAGACATTCGGTCTTGATGGTGGAGACCGAGTTACCCTTGAATTTCTTAAAAAGTGTAAAAAATGAAGTGCGGCTTATGCAATTTAAAACTCGATAGACATGAACTTAAAATACAGTGTTTTATTTGCAAAGAAAAATAATAATGCTGGGTGCGTTAAACTAGAAAAAAGAGAGATTGAATTCTTCGAGAGAAATTGTCAAGGTTTCAAATGTGGTAATTGCGTCACACATCCATCCATCCATCCATCCATCCATCTGCTGACATCGTCTCTTCTAAGAGTTCTTCTTCTACACTTCCTCCAGATAGGAGAAGCCGGGGCATAACGGGCCCCTTATGGATTTTTTTAAATAACAACTGAAAAAATGTGTCTATTATCTCCAAAACAATTTTATTAGAAAGAAAATTGATTAATACATCAATATGGAAAAGAAAAATAAATAAAAATAAATAATTCAACATGTTAAATTAATTAAAAAAAAAGATTGAATTTGCCCATTATACACCGATACTGGGGCACAATGGACATAGGTGGGGCATGATGGGCACAAAGCTAAGCTGGGTTACAGCGCGAGCAAATGTGACTGGATTCATCGTCAACAGCATCCTCTCCAGCACAAGAACAATGCGTCCACTTACCACAGGATCTGCAGGAAACCCATCCTTCTGTAGACTGGGAGAACAAGTACCCACAATATAGACACTCCTCATCCTCCTCGCTTTCTGATGCAGATTCTTTCTTCCTGGTCACTTTCTTTTTTGTGTTGGCTTTTTTCTTTTTCATAGTAGAAGGCATGGACTTGGTGGATTCAGCCTTAAGCTGCGCTTTGTAAGGAGAGCTTGTGATTACAGCAGTCTTTTGCCGGCGCTTAGAAACTCTTTGTTTTGCTGGTGCTTTGGAAAAAGCTACAATATGAGATGGAGAAAACTTTTGGAAAGAAGTTGATGACATTTACGCATGGTCATTTTTCAAAACGGGCTCTGGGGATGATATCAACGGATTCAATGGTCTCAGATTAACGGAATTTCGGGGAGATATTGTGGAATGATTGGTTTCGGAAACAGGGTTTGGAGATAACTTCAGTGGATCGGTGGTTATTGATGAACTTGCTGGCACCGAATATGGATAGACAAAAGAGGTTTCATCTAAAAGCGAAGATTCCTCATTCCTCATTTGGCATGTCCGTGGTTTGGCATGGCAAAAAGTCATGGTCTTCGAATACATTTGAATTAATCGGCCATATTCCAGTCTTTTGAAACCCGTTTATGGCCACTGACATTGTGGCAGCTCTAAAATAGGCTTTACCGAACAACTGTCCTACCTGATAGTGGGTAACTGTTCTTCCAGGGTGTTGTCTAAGCCATTTCTTTACTTCATCTCCATAATATGAACTCAAGGGTTTCATATAAGTAACATCCAAGGGTTGTAACCGATAACTGCAATGTGGTGGGAAACACAGCATGACCACACCACTTGACCTTGCTACATCTATGACTTCAATGCTTTTAACGTGGCTTGCATGTCCATCTAAAAGTAATAAAACCGGTTGATCTTTCGTTGCCCGCGACCATTCAATAAACCTTTTGAACCACTTTAAAAACAAGTCTTTGGTAATCCATCCATTTTGGCTACACTCGTCCCATGAATTAGGGGGTGTTCCATCCATGAGCTCGGCTTTCATTCTTTGAAACATTAAACATTGGTGGCATGTATGAACCATCAGCGCCCATCACTACCTTACCTTTTGTAAGGTAGTTCGAGGAATTTTGTAGTTCTCGGCAGCTGCCTTACAACTCATTTTTTTCGTTTTAACGTCTTAAACAGCGCGTCGCATATTTTCTTGGCTCCATTCTTGCCAGTTAGTTTTTTGCACATAATTGCGAACCATCTGAAACAATTTCAAATCGATTTTGATAGAATTAAACAAACAAATAACAAGAGTACAAAGCAAATTGGGCATTGGGCATGGGCCTCACCCATTCTGCCTCTTACCCTATCCTACCGAAAATCTATAAAAAAAATTGTTTAACCTAACCGAAAAAGAGAAGTAAATGGACTTATACAAACTTTAGTTACTTACTTCGATATTCAATAGTGAAAATCCTATTTAAAATTGCGTTTTGTTTGAAAAAAATACACTTTTTTTCAGTTGAAAATAACTTCAACTCAATGAAAAACCTTCTCTTAGCCAAAACACAGCACACGTGTCACTTTTGTCCGAAAAGGGGATCTCCCCCAATAGCCACCGATAAATTAAAGCGGACAGATTTATTTTCAGTGTTGTCACTTTGCTTAACAGAGAAATACGAAGGGGGCCCATTATACCCCGGGGGCCTGTTATGCCCCGGGTTCCCCTACTTCTGCTTCTCGTTCCGGTAGCGGTAATGTTATTGCAAGTACGTCCACAGCAATTAAAAGTCCAACAGCTACAATCTCTTCGCTTGCTTCCAATGACGTCAATAATACGGATGATCAAACAATAACAACTCAAATGTTATATGTTGAGATCATTAAACTGAGTGAAATTGTCACTGAGGCGCTCTCTAAAATCAGCCACCTTGAAGAAACAAATGCTTCTCTTAATAAGAAGGTAGACTTTTTTGGATTTAAAAATGAATGCACTTGAGCAGAGAGAGAAACAATGTTCGGTTGACATTGTTGGCATACCCGATGTAAGCGATGCAAATGTTGAGGAGAGTGTAAAAACACTTTTAACGGTTCTCAATGGTGAAGAATTCGATGCAAACGAAGTTGAATCTTGTTACGTCAAGAGTGTAAGAGTGAACACTATAAGCAAAAAGATTAATACGGCTTCTAACATCGTGTGTGTAAAATTCTCATCTTGCTTACGTAAAAAAAACTCTGATGAAAAAGATGCGTGAGAGCAGACACCTTTCTTCGTCCAATGTTTTCGGTGCTTTAAAGAAGGTTGACAATAATCATAGCAGCAGCAACAACAACACGAACAGCAGTAGCAGCAACAACAAGATCTACATTAATGATTGTCTCACTACCTATACACGAAAAGGCGAATGACCTCAAACATGACAACAAATGCAAATTTGTTTGGGTTAGGAATGCAACTGTTTTCATCAGGAAAAGAGAAGGCGGGAAAGTAATTAAAATTAGCAGCTTTGAGGATTTTTCCAAACTTGATAACATACAATTTTTCTTTTTCCTTCTGATCTATGTTAAATAACACTAATTCATTTATTAATCCTCATGATAACACAAGTGATAATATTCGCTTTTCCTCTTCCAATAACTTTAATTGCCTTTATAGATCATCCAAGCAATGAGCAGTTTTCATGTTTTTCGGTCATACACAAAAATATTCGCAGTATGCGCACTAACTTTTATGCTTTTTCCACTCATCTTGCATCTTTGGATCATTAACCTATATACACACACATACATACATTTTGAATGTCCCGCTAATCCTTCATGAGGGTCGCGGGGGTAGGATGCTCAGGTGGACTCTCCATTCTTCTCGATCCTCCGCCATTAACTCCAATTCATCAGGAGGAATCCCTAGGCGGCTCCAGGAGAGATGTCGGACTTGGTTCAACCATCTTTTCTAGGCCTTCCGTGGATTCGCCTACCTGATGGCACGGCAACCATGGCGCATCTTGAAAGCCGGTCTGGGGGCATACGCACTATGTGACCAAACTATCGAAGCATAGATCGTTCCGTTCGGAGAAGTAGCTGCTCAACATTGAGCGCCTCGCGTACTCTTATGTTGCGCACTCGATCCCTACGAGTTATTCCAGCAACACCGCGAAGGAACCTCATTTCGGCAGCTTGTATCCGCGATCTTATTCTTTAGGTCACTACCCAAATTTCATGACCATAGGTGAGAGTTGGAACATACACCGAGTTAAAAACCGATAGCTTAGCTTGAACACTAACTTCGGCCTTCCTTATGAGAGATTGGCCAAGCTCTCTCAAAATTGATCCAGCCTGACCAATTCTACACGATAACTCGGCATTGCTCTTCCCATCACTTGTGAATAAGACCCCGAGGTACTTAAACTTATCCACCTGCTTCAGTGGGATTCCACTAACATGCAGAGTGCACTGAATAGAGTTTTTTGGATACGACCATTACTTCCGATTTGTTTACGTTGATCTTCATTCCAGCATCATCACAAACGGCTACAAACCTTTCGAGTGTGCACTGAAGTTCGGTTTGAGAGGGCCCAAGGATGACTAAATCATCCGCAAAGAGCAGATGACTAATCCTTAGGTCTCCCACTTGAAACATTCTCCGCCACGGCTGCGCTGCAACATCCAATACATATATACAATGACGAGGAGAGGTGACAAAACGCACCCTTGGCGGAGTCCAACGCCCACAGTGAAAGGTATTGATTTAACACCGTTTATTCGAACACAGCTTCTACAGATTGTATATAAAGACTGAATCGCCCTTAACAGGGAACCATCAATCCCATACTCCTGCAGAACACTCCAGAGTTTGCCTCGAGGAACCCTATCATATGCTTTTTCCAAATCCACAAAACAAGTGTAGACAGGTTTGGCATACTCCCAGGCCTTCTCAAGAACCATTCTGAGAGTGAACAACTGTGCTTCTACCGAGACGAAAACCGCACTGCTCGTCCCCCAAACTGTCCTCAATCACAGCTCTGGAACGCGTTTCTAGCACCTTAGCGAAAACTTTTCCAGGGAGTCTTAAAAAGGATATACGCCTATAGTTGGCGCAATCTCTTTTGTCCCCTTTTTCAAAAAGAGGAACGATCACCCCCATTTGCCAATCACCAGGTGTTTCACCGCATTCCCAGGCCACTTTAATGACACGCGAGAGCCATTGCACTCCCTCTTTACCTAAAGCCCTGAGCATTTCTGGACGAATTTCATCCACACCAGCAGATTTGTCAACTATTAGCGCTTTGATCGACAAACTTACTTCCTCTACCGTAGGACTACTTTCCGCCCTACTCTCGACCATAGGTCTGTCATCTCCGGTGCCCTATTCGGGATTGAGCAATTCTGAAAAGTGCTCGCTCCATCTGCATAAGATGTCCTCCTCATTGGAAATAAGTGTACCGTCTTTGGATTTGACTCCTTCAACGATATTCAACTGAGTCGGCGGACGGTCTGCCAGAACATCTTATTTGCAGATCTGTGGTCACGTTCCAACTGCTCGCCAAACTCGTTCCAAGACTGTTCTTTCGCTGTTTTCACAGCTAATTTGCATTTTCTTCGCGCCTCAATGTACCGATTTCGAGAATCGGAGTTCCCCAAGTAAATCCACACCTTAAAGACTCTCTTCTTCTCTCTGATGGCTTCTTGAACTCCGGGCGTTTTAAACCAAGCAGTTCTTTTCTCACCACCAGCCGCCACACCAAGCCGCTTCACTCCACAAATATCTTCCTCAGAGGCAATAACCGCTGTTGTGAACAGCTGCCATTCTTCCTCTACAATTGATGGAACAGTTGAAATTCGTTCAAACCTTTCAGATATTTGCCGCGTAAATGTCTCCCGTATCTCATCGTCCTGTAACCTCTCCCATCGTATGCGTGTAACCATCCTTGGTTTACGCTTTGGTAGGGGAAGTACTCTCTCGCTAAGATACAATTTGCACAGCACTAAGTGATGATCAGTTCATCACATCACAAACCATTCTTTTCAGACACGATGGTACCACAAAGAAATCGATCAGCGACTTCTGCTGAAGACTCTGACGGTACCACGTGTATTTGTGAATGGCTTTGCGTGGAAAGATAGTGTTCATGATGGATAAGCCATTTTCACAACAAAAATCCAACAACCTCTCTCCATTCGCGTTTTGATCAGGATCACCGTTCCTCCCAATCACACTCCCCCATGTCATAACATTTCATCATTTACCTGATCTTATTTTTCTTTCTGAAATTTGGATTTTCGAAGAAGAGATTTCCGACTATAAAATACCAAATGAAGATGGCTCTTAGGTGATTGCAGAAGCGTTCCTTCTTGTCCTCAGACGTGCCATCCGTTGGGGCATAGCACTGTATAAAGGTGACGGATCGTACTCTAGTGCTGTTGGTGTTAGCTACAATACTTACTTTAATTTACTTAGATCCTTTAACCCCTCAGGGGGCATAGGGCGTCAACCACGCCTGCGCGCCATCTTGTTCGGAGTTCTGCAACGCGTTTGAGCTGCATCCAACCCATTCCTAAAGAGCTCGATTCCTCCTTGACTGCTCTGCGCCACGTTTGCCTAGGGCATCCCGCTATTCTGTCTGCCTGGGTGTGCGGATTCCACTGCATGGCGTACTTCGCAATAGAGTTGCTTTTGCGGCGTACGGTGTGTCCAATCCACTGCCACTTTCTTCTTCGTATAGTAATGCTTATAGGTTCTTGGCCCGTTCTCGTATAAAGTTATTCGTTGGAGATGCGATTCGGCCAAAAAATCCTCAACAAGATCCTAAAACATTTGTTAATGAAGACTTGCAGCTTGCGTGCGTTAATGGTGTCCACCTTCCAAGTATTGCACCCATAAAGCAGCACCGATTCTACGTTGGAGCGGAACAGTCGCAGTTTGGTTCTTAAGCTAATAACATTGTTTTTCCAGATTTTTAATAGCATTTCGAACGCAGCTTAAGCCTTCCCGATTCTGCTGCACACACCCAGTGCGGTGCCACCGTGATTAGCCGAGACCACACATCCTAAATAAAGAAAATTAGCAACTTTCTCGACTTCCTGCCGGGCAATGCTTAGTTGAGCGCGGGTACTAGAAGTGCTCAGGTCTTTTGTTTTGACTGTATTTATTTTTAGCCCCACTTTGCCTCAGCTTCTAGATTTTGGTCCATCAAATGTAGATCCATTATCCGATGTGAAAGTGGACAAACATCGTCAGCGTAATCTAGGTGTTTAAGATAAGATGTCATAGTCCAACGAAATCCATAATTTCCTTCCATCAATGCTGCACGTCAAGATCCAGCGCGAAAGCCTGCCTGCTCGACATCGAGAGTTGAATCTAAATGTTCTTTGATTCGTTTTAGAATTATTCTAGCTATTATTTTGTGTACAGCTGGAATATACCTCTCCAGTTACCGCACTCCATCAAGTTTCCCTCTTTTGAAAGCTTAACGATCATCCCCCTTTCCACTCCTGTGGAAATTGTTCACTATCCCAAGGCTTCCGTATTAGCGGCCCATGCTTTACGATCTAACGTAATTCCCGACTAATCGATATGCGAGACCGGACCGGGCTACGACATCAACAGCAGCAGTAACCTCAGAGCAAAGACGGGCTCGATTCAGAGATAAGCGGGACAGAGTTGCAACAGTAAGTCACAAGGTCAATGCATACCCAAGTGTGTTCTCCCCGAAACTATGAATATTTTTGCATCAGGCGGTCGGACTAATAATGTTGTACACGATCAAGTAAATAGTCTGATGTAACATTCTTACATCTTAAAGTTCTTTTTTTTTTATTTGTTTTAAAATTTATCTCCGATGGTGACCAATTAGCTGAGTTCAACTGTAAATACTTTTGAATTTGTTTGATATCATTTCCATAATTTATTCCTCTTAATTGATTTTCCGAGAATGAAATGACATCATAGATCGAGTGTGTATGCATTTTATTCTTACCATAGAATAAGCAGAGTTTTGTCTCAAGTTTCATTTATGAATGAACCGCTCGGGCAATGCCGAGTACTACAGCTAGTTCAGAATAAATTTTAGATTAAAATGAAAAAGCAAGCGCAAACTATAGGATTCAATAAATGCTGCCACGTGAAAGAGTATTACACAATCAAATAGTGATTTTCATCCGTTGCATGTTAATAAAGCTATTGTGGTAGTAGAGAGAATAATTACACAACCGATAAAGATATTTCGTCCAATGTTTCATTGAGGATTAATCTGGTTTCTTCTAATGGAAGAAGGTTCTTAGAGAAGTTGAGTCATTCAATAAAATTTGGAGATTTCTTATGGTAAAATATACATATGAATGTAGATATCTTTCAGTTTAAATTGATGAGCTATCTCGCATTAAATACCACACTTACTTATCGACTGTCATGTCATTATTTAAATAGCTCTTAGCGCCTAGATATGTTATTAATTCACTAGCCGCACACATAGCAAAATTTGTGTTTAACTTGGAACAAATTATTTTCAAGATGTTGACGTACACCGTGAAAAAAACTCCAAGACGTACACATGCCATTTCAGCACACTCTCCTTGATGAGACCACTTCTCGTTCCATCCATCGCCTTACTCACTTATGTACTTACTTTCTTACTTACTTATGTGGTGACAGTTCGGGGTGAACATGGGCCTCAACTAACAAGCCTCTCCATTTAGCTCGGCCTTTGGCTAATTGTCTCCAGTTGAGCACTCTAAGTTGGTTGAGGTCCCCCTGAACTTGTGCGCACTACCTACGGCGAGGAGACGATCAACTGCGTCGTCCCTCCTGGTTAGATTCGAAGACTCCATTCACCGCCACCAGCTGTAAATATCATAATTTTCAAGTTTTGTATGTTCCAAAATCTGCAGTACGCCTTAAGCCTGAGATCATAAACTGCAATCGAATAATGTTGCGACCAACTTCAATTTTGCATATTTGAGTATGATATCAAAAATTGGTCAAACTGTTCCGAAAAATAAGAAAGGAGACAAGTGAAGAGGAAGTGCGTCTAGCTTTACACAGACAGTATGGAGGGCGTGTATCGGAAGCTGGAGGAAATATGTTCCCCAGCTGTTAATACAAACCAGGCTATCCAGGAGCTTCGACGACACAATATGAGCAAGGTTTTTGCTGACGATGGCGCAATCATAGGTGAAGATCCTACGTCCCTGCAACGAGCACTTGACGTTTTGGAGAGAAATGGGTACCGCAATAATCCCGAAAAGACCGAGTACTTGTACTGCCCGTTCTCTAATCAATTTTAGCCCACACCAGACATTTAGTTGAGTGGAGGAGTGATTCTTCCAGCAGAGTTGGCGGCAGTATTGTGAACGGACGACAATTCTTTCAGCATTAGATGTTGCGGTCAGTGAGCAGCTGATTGCTTCCACACCTTGCGAAAGGTGC
This sequence comes from Brachypalpus laphriformis, assembly GCA_945910035.1. Taxonomy (NCBI): domain Eukaryota; kingdom Metazoa; phylum Arthropoda; class Insecta; order Diptera; family Syrphidae; genus Brachypalpus; species Brachypalpus laphriformis. The sequence goes on from OX246753.1 coordinate 156,144,842, forward strand.
TCCCTTAATTGTTGGCCCACTGGGGGATCAATAAGTCTATCGATGTTGAACCTGGGCAATCTTGTGTTGTCGTGGGATCTTCGAACTACAGCAGTGCGCAGTTGGAGAGCAGCTATCATAAGGTGGTGATTTTGTGCTATCCCCATATCTGCCCCTCGCCTGTTTCGGATGTCCAGGAGACTACTTCTAAAGCGGCGGCTGATGGCAAAATGGTCAATTTGGTTGGAGGTTGCTTGCCTGTCATTGGAAACCCAGCTGACTTTGTGGCTGGTCTTGTTCTCAAACATGGTGTCACCTATCACAAGGCGGTTGGCATTGCAGAAATCCACAAACCTTTCGCCGTTGTCATTGCGCTTGCCTAGTCCATGCTTCCCGATTACATGTTTGAGCCCTTCGTTATCGTTGCCTACCTTGGGATTCAAATTCCCCATCACTATGACAATGTCTCCACTTGGTGTTGTGTTAAAGATGGCACTTAAGAATTTATAGAAGTTCTCGTTTTCGTCCTCAGACGAATCTTTCGTTGGGGCGTAACACTGTATGATGGTGACGCGTCTTACTCTAGTCTGGAATCTGGCCATCATAATCCAATCACCATAAGGCTGCCAGGAAATAAGGCCCTTGCGTGCTGTTGTTGTTAACAGTAGTCCGACTCCATATTCCCGCGGACTTGCGGATGGTCTTTCTGAATAGAGTAGTACAGTGTTACGCGTTGGGGATTGGTACTCGCCCGCTTCTCACCATCTTATTTCACTTACCCCCAAAATGTCCAGGTTATATCGCTTGAATTGTTTTTCCAATTGAAGGAATCTGGCATTGTAAGGACCTTCGCTTCCCGAGTCGTGGAGCATCTTTACATTCCAGAAACCTATCTTTGTCCGCGTACAATAGTCAAAAGTCGTCAACATGTGATCATTCCTTATCCGAGGCATAGTGTCGATTTCTATAGCGAGGAATTTTCGGTAACGCAGGTTGCTGGCCCACGTTACCTAGTCTAGAATCAAAGCCCTAAATAACCCGCACTTGCAATTTTAGCCTACACGTATAAGGGCTTATATATATAGTTGCCCGGGGACCACCACTAGGAGGTAAAGTAAGCACTTCATCACGAACTTGATTGGTGCACTACTGGCCCAAGCCAAGTTTTGAGCAGTCAGTAGTTTCCCGATCAATCGCAATGCAGGTCCCCAGGCGCCCACATGGTATATATGTACTTGTACGTTAATACCTATATAGCAAACTTGGCCTTCTCAATAGCTGAAGAGTAAACAGAACATCCTTCTCAGAGTCGGTTTTCACAACATACCCCTTCCTCAGCATATATTCACCATATGCTACAATAGATCAAGCCAGGCAGCCATTCTGCGATCAACCAGACTTGTTTACCTGATCTACGCAATACCTGCAGCACGCCCGTGTACATAACTATAATTAGCCAAAACAGATACAGATACTTTACAGATACCACTACCACCCATATATTTCTGTCGTGATAAATCACCTAATTGCATTAAATTACATTAATTGTGACCAGCGCGAGTGTAAAAAATAAAAATAAAAATTGTTTCCCGATAACAAACATCGTCCAGAGTATCTACTCGTACCAACATCGTTTTTGTATGCACGACTACACAACAGCGAAGGAAAGAACAAGGGGCTACATTTTTGTTTTTGTTTTTTATATTAATAAACTTTAAAAAAGTTAAAAAAAAACGATGCGACTGTGATTCAGTCATTTCTTTTTTCTTACGCAAACGGAGGCTATTCCAGTAATTTGTTCGTTGATTGTATTTAATTATATTTAGATCGACTTCAGCGTTGGTCGCGGGAATTGGTCAGGCAATTACTATTGTTAATTTTATTTATATACGAGTACATCTTGACAATAAAATAATATGAATGTACATACTCCGAGGTTCCAAGTTCGAATCCCAGAAAACACCAAAAAGTTTTTTCACGGTCCCACCTCTCGCGAGCGTCTGACAAACATCCGAGAGTATTGTTGTCACGAAAAAGCTTCTCAAATCGCCGTTCGGATACGGCACTAAACTGTAGGTCCCTTCCATTCGTGTGAAAAATATAACGCACACAATATGAGTGGTTGCGAGAAGCTAGGCCCTAGCTCTATAGTGCACTGGGTGGAAAAACTTCGATGTAATTCGTTTTCCTTTATACTCGGGTGGCTTATAATTGTTATTCACCGTTGGGGCTTAAACCTGCACACATCGGTTAACGAGCAAAAACACTAACCACTGCACAACTGCCACCCTTGTGTTAACCCTTAATTGTGGAGTGGGATTCAAAATAATTATATAAGAGGGTAGTGAAACCTATCATAGTGTCGGGCTATCCTTATACCAGTTGGAACTCTTAATGATGAAAGTCTTTCATGTGTGACACCGTTATCTCTGAGTGCTAACAAAAAAGCTGGTGCTTAGTACTTTTTTTTTTAGAAGGCGTCTACTGAGTTATGTTACCCACATATGGACGTTATCCGTCGAACAATATGGAGAACCAAGAGGCGTTGACCATGCACTCGTATCTTCTTGGCATTACGATCAACTCGGGTATAACACATATCCACAGCCTTATACGTATACCTCCTCTTACCTCCTTTGTCCTAAGAACTTTTGAAAGATTATTTTACTTATAAAGGGTGAGTCATTAGATGGTGTGGATGTTGGTATTCTCCAGTATTCTAGATGTCCGGACCTTCCGAGCGGCCAACATAGACTCGGATCATTACCTTGTTGTAGCCAAGGTACGAATGCGGATATCCCAATCTGAGCAACAAAGAAGAATTACTGTGAGAAAATTTAACGTTGAAAAGCTACAATCGCAAGAGACCGCCAGACTCTTCGCTGAACGCGTATCCCGAAATCTCTCAATCACCCCTATACCGCCAGCATCAAGTGCCGAAGACCAGTGGCAACGCTGCCAACATGCCATCAGAAACGCCGCGACTGATGTGCTGGGTCTCGCTCGCCCACCACCGCGAAACCCCTGGTTTGACGAAGAATGCCGGCGAGTGCATGCAGCAAAACAAGAGGCATACAAAGCGGCGCTGCAAAGGAAGACGAGAGCTGCTCGTGAGCTCTACGAGCAAAAGAGACGGGAAGAACATCGGCTTCTCCAAAAGAAGAAGAAAGAGCATGAGAAGCGCGCGTTTGAGAATATCGAGAGTCTATACTCCAGGAATAATGTACGGAAGTTTTACCAAAAGGTAAAAAGAACGTGTCAGAGAAGTAATACCCGTACAGAAACCTGTAGAGATGAGAATGGAAACCTCGTAGTAGAATCACAGTCGGTGCTGAGAATATGGAAAAACTACTTCTGCAGACTGTATAACGGCGACGAAGACCAACATCCCGCTGTCAGGCAGAATGAACCATTCAACATGGACGATGATAGTCAAAATTTCCGTCCACCTGACCAAAACGAAGTGAGGATAGCAATATCCAAGCTAAAATCGAACAAGGCTGCTGGACCTGACGGTTTACCGGCCGAACTTTTCAAGGCAGCTGGGGATGAATTGGTAGAGTGCATACACCAACTCATTTCTAATATTTGGTCAGAGGAGTGTATGCCTGATGAATGGAATCTCAGCATCGTTTGCCCGATCCACAAGAAAGGAGACCCCCTCAACTGCGCCAATTATAGAGGCATCAGTCTCCTCAACATCGCGTACAAGATCTTTTCTGCGATATTGTGTGAACGCCTGAAACCTTTTATCAACAGCCTGATTGGACCCTATCAGTGCGGTTTCAGGCCAGGAAAGTCCACCATCGATCAAATCTTCACACTTCGGCAGATCCTGGAGAAAACCGAAGAATTCCAAATCGATACTCACCACCTCTTTATCGATTTCAAGGCCGCCTATGACAGCATCTATAGAGAAGAGCTTTATAGAGCCATGTCTAGTTTTGACATCCCTGCCAAACTTGTCCGTCTGTGCAGGCTGACGATGGAGAACGCTCGCTGCTCCCTCAAGGTCGGTAATGACCTCACCGAGACCTTTGATGTCAAAAAAGGCTTTAGACAAGGTGACGCGCTGTCATGTGACTTCTTCAATATTGTACTTGAACGGATTGTGCGGAACTCACAAGCCAACACCGGAGGCACAATCTATTACAAGTCTGTACAACTGCTTGCATACGCCGACGATATAGACATTATCGGAAGATCTCAGCGGGCTGTCACCGGTGCTTTTGCAAGCATTGAGGCGGAAGCGGCCAAAAGGGGTTTGGCGATAAACGAGGGCAAAACCAAGTTTATGCTGTCAACTAGAAGGGAAAACCAACATCGACGAATTGGACAAAACGTCACCGTGGGCAGCTATAACTTCGAGGTAGTAAGGGACTTTGTCTACCTTGGCTCTGCTATAAATTCAGCAAACAAAATCAGCGCAGAAATCAATCGAAGAATAACTCTTGCCAATCGCTGTTTTTTTGGGCTTATAAGGCAATTCAACAGTAAAGCCCTCTCTCGAACAACTAAGGAGACTCTATATAAGACCTTGATCATCCCAGTCCTGCTTTACGGCGCTGAAACATGGACTTTATTAAAAGAGGATGAAGATATCCTTGGTCGCTTCGAGAGAAAAATTCTTCGTAAGATTTTCGGTCCCGTTTGCGTTGACGGGTTTTGGAGGAGAAGATTCAATCACGAACTATACGAGCTGTACAGCGACATCGACCTAGTCAAAAAACTGCGTATTGGACGTCTGAGATGGCTAGGACATGTAGAGCGAATGGACACCAACGCTCCGGCCCGCAGAGTCTTCGAATCTAACCCCGAGGGACGACGCAGTAGAGGCAATCATCGCCGTAGGTGGCGCGCACAAGTTCAAGGGGACCTCGACCAACTTGGAGTGCGCAACTGGAGGCAATTAGCTAAAGACCGAGCTAAATGGAGAGGCTTGTTGGTTGAGGCCCAGGTTCACCCCGAACTGTAGCGCCACCTAAGTAAGTAAGTAAGTAAGTAAGATGTTGGCTGTATTTTAATTATTGTCATTTGCTGAATTTAATGTAGTTGATCTTTTTAACATTTGTCAAGTACGGTCTTTGGCAATTTTAGTCATGAATCATTTTCCACACAGCAATGCATTTTTGTTATTCAATTTTATTACGAAAATAGGCAATCTGTAAAAGGAACATTTCGTAAAATTCTTGAATTTTTCGTTCATCATAATCGCCCTAGTGAGTCCGGAATTCGTGCAATGGTGAAGCGTTTTGAAGAAACTGGTTCGGTATCAGGTCAAACTCCATATCAGCATGCTCGGCCAGAGCGTACACGTCAAAACATCGCCACTGTGAGCGAAAATATTCAAAACCAGCCAGGCACCTCAATTCGTCGCCGAAGTCAACAGTTGGGCCTCACTTATGTCACTTTATGGCGAATTTTAAAAGTTGATCTTCATTGTCACGCCTATAAAATTCATATTACACAACAATTGAAGCATTTGGACCAGTAAGGTCTATGCCAATAACCCAGCAACAATTCAGGACCTCAAACATAACATCCAAACAGAAATTGCGGCCAATGACCCACTTATTCTTCAAAAATCTTCATCGATAATTTTGACCTTCGGAGAGTCGCTTGCAACAGAAGCCGTGGTCATTAAATGAACGATGTTGTATTCCATTCGTAATTGCAATGGACCATTAATTAATAGAGATTTTTATTGATTTCATAATAAATGTGTATTTAATTTAATTAGAACTTCCACACTAGCTGTTGGCTCTCTTACATTCGTAGCAAACTACACCCCAGTGTTCTAACTCCAGAGCAACACGCTTATCTTCTTCTTCTTCCTTTTATCAGCGAAGCTATGATCCGAAAACAAGGGATCACAGCCCTCCCACTTCACCGCATTTCTACTGATCCGCCTGTGGGGTTCGCCTATTTGACCTCAGAAAATATCGGCAGGCCTGCCGATTTTGGATCACTCGGTTACTGAGGCCAATGAAATGCAGATGTCGTCGCATTTGTCTGATCCAGGCGTTTATAGGCCTGCCTTTCCTACATCGCGATGTCTTTGGAACGTGCATAGATATTGCCTTTTTAACAGGGTTCAAATGATCTCTTCTTTGAATGTGGCAATACCAGCTGAGCCGGTCGCGCTCTATTTTTTGTACGATGGTTTCCTTGATGTGAAAGCTTCCACGGATCTTCGAACTTCTTATTCGATCAAGCTTGGTCACTCCTGCTGTCATGCGAAGCATCTTCATCTCAGCTGCCGTTAATTTGCTCTCAAACTTTTTGTACATCGTCCAACATTGTGAACCGTATGTGAGCGCTGGACGTACAACTGCGGTGTAGAGCCTTCCTTTCAACTTAGGGGGCATTTTTCTGTCACAGAAGATAGCGGAATTTTCTCGCCACTTCATCCACCCTACGCTTACACGATGATTGATGCCGTCATCACAAGTTGCTTTGCTATTGATCATAGATCCCAGATATTTGAACTTTTCGCACTTGGGAAGCACTGTTCCATTCAAATAAATGTCTGGAATAGGCCTGAGTGGATCCGAGAACGGGCAGCACAAGTACTCTGTCTTTTTTGAACTAATGCGATACCCATTTCCCTCCAAAACGTCCACCCACACATCAAGTGCTCGTTGCAGGGATATAGGATCCTCACTTATGATGGCTCCATCGTCAGCAAAGAATAACTGATGTACCTTGGGGTCCATCACTTTACCTTCAAACAGATAATCAAGGACTGTAATAAAGAGCAAATGACTTAAAACGCATCCCTGGTGCACCCCGACTTTGATTGGGAACTCTTCGGTTACTCCAGCGGGGCATCTTACTCTTGTCTTTGCTCCTTCGTACATGTCCATGATCATCTGTACATAGGTTTCTGGAACCCCTCGATGTCTTAGCGCCACCCATATCAGATCTCGTGGTTGTCTGTCGAATGCCTTTTCAAAGTCAACCAATACAATATGCAAATCCCTTAAGGAATCGCGATGTTTTTCCATTATGATCCTTATACTTTGGATTGCATCTGTGGTTGATTTACCCGAGACAAACCCGCACTGATCATCAGATAGCCGTATTATTTTTCGCAGTCGGCCACCTAATACCCGCTCAACGATCTTCATGGTGTGTGACATCAGCTTGATCGAACGGTAGTTATCACAGTTTCGCGTATCACCCTTCCCTTTGTATACAGGGAGGAGGTAACTTTCCCTCCATTGATTCGGCATTGGATCACCTCTCACGAATTTCGAATGAGAATTCTGAGCCATCTGAACCCGATGTCTCCCATCATTTTCCAGAACTCAGAGGGTAATTCGTCTGGCCCAACCGCTTTTCGTTTTTTGGAGTATTTGACCGCCTCACTAACTTCTTCGACTGTAATGTCGGCTATTTCTTCACAGTAAGGAGTGGCTCTTGGAAAGTATAGCCGGGGAAACTGTTCATTTAAAAGCTCTTCACAATACTGCCGCCACCTCTGCAGAATTTTGTCGTCATCCACAAGAAGCTGGCCATGAGCATTGCTAATGAACTTTGGCGAACGAATCTCCTGAGCATTCTTCCTTCTTTGGGCGGCTATTTTGAAGATAGTGGCGCTCTTGTTCATACTGTGTCTTCGCAGCTCCTGGATAGCCTGGTTTGCATCAGCAACCGGGGAAAATATTTTCTCCAGCTCCCGATACAGGCCCTCCGTACTCTCTGCTTGAAGCTGGGCGCACTTCTTCTTCGCTTTTTCCTTGCAGTATCTGTATTCCATTTCGAGGCGAGCTTTTTCGTCATTATTATTAGAGGGGCACTTTGACCAAGCTTTGAAAACCGCTTTCTTCTCATTTATCACTTTCTCAGCTTCATCATTCCACCACCATGTTTCTTTGGCGTGTTGATGGTGGCCTTTTGAAGCTCCTAGCAGTGATTTGGCCTTCTTTAAGCAAGTTCGCTGTAGCGAATTCCACATATTTTGTGCTCTGCACTCTTCATCCTCAGCTCCGTTGATGGTGTGAGAGAGGTAATTTTTTATTACGAAAACAAAAGCTTCGCCTTTTTCTTTGTCCAGATTATACCACTTGATTTTCTCAGAGACCCTTGTTTGATTGCTTTTCTTCGGTGTTTTCATAAAAAAAATTTCTGTTAGCAGGAGACGGTGTTGCCGAGCGATTGCCTCTCCCAGGATCACTTTGCAATCTTTTACCCGGGGCTTCATGAAACTGCCTACCAAATGGTAGTCAATCTGAGTTTCATCTCCACCGCTGCTGTAAGTGATCAGGTGTCGGCTTTGTTTGATGAACATGGTATTTAACACGATAAGACCGTGTGATTTGCACATGCTTAGGATGTCTTCACCAGGAAGGTTCCTGGTGCCATATCCTAGTCCTCCATGGCAGTCTTCATAGTCTTCGTTTGATTTCCCGACATGTCCATTCAAATCTCCTCCAACAAACAGAAATTCTTCCTTTGGGATCTTCTTAAGGAGATTGTGGAAATCTAGCCAGAATGCATCTTTATCTCTCTGATTGTACCCATCAAGGGGAGCATATGCACTGACAATATTCCACACCTCTCCTTGTATTACTAGTTTGAGAGACATCAAACGGTCGCTGGACTTCGAAATGCTCAAGACGTTTTCAAGTAGCTCTGCCGCAAGGATGATACCGATTCCGTTCTTAGACTTTTCCGTTCCGTAGTAGAACATCTTGTAATCTTTTGTCCTAACGTCCAAGAAACGCGCCCGATTCCCGGTATTTTTCCATTTCGTCTCTTGGACACACAAGATGTCCACCCGCCTTCTATTCATCATCTCTTCCAGCTCGTAACTTCGACCGGTCATGCTTCCAACGTTCCAACTCGCGACCCTCAAATTGCGTCCAAACTGTTTCATTATTTTGCTAGCCCCCGGAATCCGTATAGCTCTGACCCGAACATTTCAGTGATATTCTTAACCCGTCCCTACACGGGGTCAGAGCAACACGCTTATATGAAAGGAAAAAGCGTAGAGACAGCGCTGCCCTGTGTTGTATGGTCGGCTCAATAGAAAAATCATTAAAAAACATGGAATGCATTAAAAAACAAGGAAAACACTAGCCGCTTTCTAAGACAGCAAGCCCAAAGCTTATGCGGACGACGTTGTGCTGCTGGCAACAAGAAAATTTCTTCCCACGCTGAGCGAGACCATTGACTCTTGGACAAAGAGATACGAACGAACGGTCAATCCCCAGAAAACGGAGTTAGTTCTATTCACTAAGAAAAGAATAATTCCATAATTAGTAACACCTTCTGTAAGGAGTAGCCCCTAAGTATCTCATTCTATGCGAGATACCTAGGCCTGGTGCTCGATAGCAAACTGAACTAGAGACTGAACATTAACGATAGAGTAAAAAAAGCCACTATAGCTTTATACTCGTGTAACAGAATATTCGGAAAAACTTGGGGACCGAACTTAAAAATCATCCTATGGATGTATGCAGCTATAGTAAAGTCCATACTAACTAATGGCAGCCTTGTGTGGTGGCAAGCCGCCAGCAGAATGAACAATCTAACTGCCATCAGAAAAGTAGAAAGACTAGCCTGCATTAGAAAAACCAGTGCAATGAGAACGACATCAACAGCAGGACTCGAGGCCATTCTCAACCTCCTTCCGCAAGACGTCTTTATAGCTTTATAGCCAAACAGATAGCTGGAAACCAAGTGAAATGGGTCATACTACGATCCTACAGTGATATCTAGGCAATGTATCTAGTACAGACTACACAACGCCATACGAGTACATAGACTTCACGAGACCATTTCTAAGCACCTATTGGAGTAGGGAAGAATGGAAAAACGACAGAACTCCTAACGAGCGAATGGAACCAAAATGGAAATGTGTAGGCGCAGGCAACTTCTCTGAACTGCTTGCTATCTCCTTGTCAGCTCGGCTTCTGAACTACAGCAGCGTTTTCCAGGCAGATGTCCTAGCAGTGATATTAGCAGCCCCTGAGACTGCGATGATAGGAATAGCATGGGAGTAAAATCCCTCTCTACTCTCATAGGAGTGATAACGGGGTATAACACTATGCGATACTTACTAACTAAGGTAGCGCTACAGTCCGGGGCGGACCTGGGTCTCAACCAACAAACCTCTCCAGCCAGCACGGTTACGAGTCAGCTGCCTCCAGTTGCGCACGCCAAGTTGGTTGAGGTCCCCCTACTTTTGTTTGCGCCACCTACCACGAGGTTGACCTCTACTGCGTCGTCCATCCGAGGTGTATTCAAAAAGTTTCTTGGCGAGAACGTTGGGCTCCATCCGCTCTAACTGATCCACCCATCTTAGTCGCTGTATGTGAACTCTTCGGGCTACGTCGATGTCCTTGTACAGGCCGTATAGTTCGGCATTGTACCTTCTCCTACACTCACCGTCTATGCAGATGGGACCAAAAATTGCTCGAAGAAATTTTCTCTCAAAATAACCAAGGGCATACTCATCCAGTTTTGTCAAAGCCCATGCCTCTGCGCCATACAGCAGGACTGGGATGATTGGTGTCTTAGAAAGAGTTACCTTAGTAGTTCGAGATAGGGCGTTGCTACTCAATTGCCGTCTTAGCCCATAAAAATAACGATTGGCAAGAGTAATTCTTCGTGTGATCTCCCTACTGATGTCATTTGTGGAGCTCACCATAGAGCCTAGGTGGACAAAATCCTTTACTACCTCAAAATTATATCTGTCCATTGTGGCGTTCTGTCCAAGACGCCGATGTTGGGTGTCATTTTTTGTAGACAGCATATATTTTGTTTTGCTTTCATTGACCGCTAGACCCATCTTTGCTGCCTCGATTTCAATGCTCGTAAATGCCCCATTAACTGCCCGCTGAGTTCTTCCGATTATGCCAATGTCATCGGCATAAGCGAGTAGTTGTACAGACTTGTAAATGATTGTACCTCCGGTGTTGGCTTGTAAGTTTCGTGCAATTCTCTCAAGTGCTATGTTAAAGAGATCGCATGATAGCGCGTCACCTTGTCTAAAACCTTTCCTGACATCTGTATATATACATATTTGGCGCAACAGCTCTTTTAAGTGCCAGGGCCTAGCTTCTCGCAACCACTCATGTTGTGTGCGTTATATTTTTCACATGAATGGAAGGGACCTACAGTTTCGTGCCGAATCCGAATGGTGATTTGAGAAGCCTTTTCGAGACAACAATACTGTCGGATGTTTGTCAGACGCTCGCGAGAGGTGGGACCGTGAAAAAACTTTTTGGTGTTTTTTGGGATTCGAACTTTCCTGACATCGAAGGGTTCGGTTATGTTCTTACCGACTTTGATGGAGCAGAGAGAGCTCTCCATCATCATTCTGCATAAGCGGACGAGTTTGGCAAAGATACCAGGACTAAACACGCTATCATAGGCAACTTTGAAATCGATGAAGAGGTGGTGCGTATCGATTTCATATTCATGGGTCTTTTACAAGATCTGCCGTCGTGTGAATATTTGGTCAATGGTGGACTTTCCCGGCCTAAAACCACACTGATAAGGACCTATCAGGTAGTTGACGATCGGTTTTAGGCGTTCACATAATACGGCAAACAGGATCTTATATGCTATGTTGAAGAGACTTATACCTCTGTAGTTGGCGCAGTTTAGAGGGTCTCCTTTCTTCAGGATCGGGCAAATGATGCTGAAGTTCCATTCATCGGGCATACTTTCGTCTGACCAGATTTTAGAGATGAGCTGGTGCATGCTCCTTATCAGCTCATCTCCTCCTGCCTTGAAAAGTTCAGCCGCAAGGCCGTCGGCTCCAGCAGCTTTGTTCGATTTGAGCTTAGATATTGCTATCCTCACTTCATTCTGATCGGGTTGACGGGCATCTTGACTGTCATCATTCTGCCTGACAGCGGAATATTGGTCATCATCCCCGTTTAGCAGTCTGCAGAAGTGTTCCTTTCATATTCTCGGCACCGACTGCGATTCTACTACTAACATATGTTACCATTATCTTTGAAACCCTGGTATGTTCTTTTTATCATTTGTTAGAATTTTCGAACATCATTCGTTCAATAAAGTCTCTCAATCTCCTCGATCGAGCGCTTCTCATGCTCCTTTCTCTTCTTTCTGAGAAGTCGATGTTCCTCTTTTCTCCTGCTCATGGAGCGCTCGTAAGCAGCTCTGGTCCTTCTATGCAGCGCCGCTCTGTACGCCTCTTGTTTAGCTGCATGTGCTTGCCAGTATCCCTCATCAAACCATGGGTTTCGTTGTGGTGGCCGAGGGAAACCCAGTACATCAGAGGCGGCATTTCTGATGGCTTGTTGGCAACGCTGCCACTGGTCTTCCGCATTTGCTGCTGGTGGCATAGGACTTAGATTAAGATTAAGAGAAACTAAATCGGCAAAGGCTCTGGTGGTCTCTTGCGATTGTAGCCGCCCGACGCGGCGTCAAATTTCCTCACAGTATTTCGTTGATTTCGGTCCGTTCTGGATATCCGCGTTCGTACCTTGGCTACAACTAGGTAGTTATCCGAGTCCACTTTGGCTTCTCGGAAAGTCCGGACACCCAGAATACTGGAAGAGTGCCTTGCGTCGATCGCAATGTGATTGATTTGGTTGGCAGTTTTTCGATCAAGGCAGAGCCATTCATTTGTGAGGATCCAGATGTGGGAACCGTGTTCTGGATATGAAAAAGTTTCGCCCCGCCGCAAAGTCGATCAGCCTGAGTTCGTTTTAGGATGCAATACCGCATGAAAAAGTTGCGTTTGACGAAAGAAGACCTTTGTAGAGGCTGCGGCGATTAGGGGGTACAAGAGGACACTACCTACTTTCTTTGCCAGTGCCCAGGCCTCTACGATCTAAGAAATAAGTTCCTTATACAATACTTCTTTAATGATTTAGGAGAATAGTCCAACTGAAATTTGGGTACTGACCGAAAGAATAAGATCGCGGATACAAGCTGCCGAAATGAGGTTTCTTCGCGGTGTTGCTGGAATAACTCGTAGGGATCGAGTGCGCAACATAAGAGCGAGGCGCTCAATGTTGAGCAGCTACTTCTGCGAACGGAACGATCTATCCATCGATGGTTTGGTCACGTAGAGCGTTTGTTCCCAAACCGGCTTCCAAGACGTGCCATGATTGCCGTCTCATCAGGTAGCGACCTCTAGGCCTACAAATAGATGGTTGGATCAAGTCCAACATCTCTTCTGGAGCCGTCTAGGGGTTTCTCCTGATGAGTTAGACTCAATGGCGGAGGATGGAGAGTCCACCTGAGCATACAACCCCGGCGACCCTCATAGAGGATTAGCGGGCCATTGAAAATGTATGTATGTATGTATGTCCAACAGACCGATTAACAACATCGCAAACTTCATCAAATCCTCTGAAAGGTTTGTATCTCGGGCACAGTAAGTATAATACATACTATAAAAATGCTTTCTACTAGGCTTTGTACAAAAGACATTGTTTTCTTTTTCACGAGGATGGGATTCATTCTACTTCTTCTTTCCACCAAGGGTGTTGATCTGAGTGTTGTGTGAAGAATTTCTATCCCCTACACCAGTCCACTTACCTAACCTAACCTAACCTATGTAGGAAGGATTGTCGCAAATCAGAGTCGATGATGCATTTGTGCGTCGGGTTATGGGAATAGTTGATCATCTGGAGAAGGTGAGGATACTGATACTGATGTGAGTTCTGATGTGATTGCTTATTCCCTCGCTGCTGCTTCCAAACGATGTTGAATTTTGCAAAAGGCTGGCCAGAAATCAGAATAAAACTAGCGGCACCTTATCGCGAGTGGGATAGCTTCTCATTTTTTGAACACTCGAGTGTGTTTTCTAAGCTCGACGATAAGCCTTTGCGGAGGAGGCTTATCAGCTTTTGCGTTCGTCATTGTGCTGTGTTTAGTTCTTTCGAGATACTTATTCATTTTGCGAGTTCAAGGTCAGGGAAAATCAAGGACTTATATGATAAGTAAAAAGGTGTGTTCCGTGTTTTTCCACGAAGATACTCGTAACACAGTATCTTTTCAGAAAAATTCGAGCGAATTTGGGGCAAAAATTAGATTATTGGTTGCGGTTGTCGTTGATGCTTTGGCAAAAGATTGCTTGCGAGTAGACTAATTAACTGCTTCAGATATGGACTGTTGTGTGTTCCTTTTGATTTAATGACGCAGAAAGCTGATCATTTTAGCGGCGAGTTTTCTTGCTCCACACAGGTCCACTCAGACATTGGCATCGCCTAGGTGTGTGGAGTTTCTGCAAGAGCTTGTGAAAACTACTCAGTGCGTTCTACTATAAAAAGATTTAAATGTATGTAGATTAGCAATCTACAGTGGAAGAATATATTACACATCGTATTGCTCATTAGATCAAAACTATCACTTTCAGTAGCTAGAAAGCCGGCAAAGATGAATGTTCTTTGGTACATACTCCTGGTGGCTTTTATTTGGAAAACGGTGTCTATATCTGGCCACAATTCAGGGTGTACACGGCTTGAAACTTATACGAATGTAGACGTTTACTATTACAAGGTACCAATAATGTGAATTTATTATATGCAACTAATATGGTTTTATACAGTGGAGTTCGATTTTTATTAATAATGATAACTGTACAAACTAAAAGTTTAATACAATTAATAAATTATACTGGGAGAAAATTAACTCGAGCACACGAGTGGAATCCCCAAGAAGAGGTTAAAAGCAAGTGGCAGGATCATCGAAGGCGGAAAAGAAACCCACGTCAATATGCCAAGATGGTGGGCACAGAAGGAAAATTCACAGACGCCATCTGGACCCTCAACGCTGATCGAAGTAGGTGTGTTCGAAGATACAACAGTTTCCTTCACACTTATTTGGAGTTAAATCTGACTCGCTTATTCCTTAAGCGCTCGGATCGTCTAAGCTCGGATAACATAGGGCTGGTTGAACGTTGATGCTGTTCTGGGGCCGAACGTCCTGCTTCAACCGCTTCAGTAGGCGTAGCGCATGCTGGAGCCACAGGTGATGTAAGCTCAGTCACCGGTGGTGATGGTGGATCCATCTCTATGATTGAATCACCTTCAATCCTTGATGAAGATGGGCGATACGCCTCTACGAAAGGACCTCTTGCTGCTTGATAATTCTTCCTCATCGGTTGGGAGTCATCTGGATTAAAATGAAAAACTGGATTAGTAAAAGCGAAATTTTCACTTGCACGTATCCTTGAATTAGAAGGTGTTTGTTTATCTGCTGGCACTTCTCTTGGTCGGATTAGGGTTCTGATGACGACGTCAATTAGTTCCAAGTTCAGTTTCAACTCTATACATCCGCCTCCTCAACAATTCTCGGATGACTGCTTTAACCCATTTGATCTTGCGAAGATATTGTTGAACGAAAACAGCTTGACCTACAGAAAATTTAGATGACTTTGCTTTTGAATACTTCCTGTCATGATCTGGACACATAGCGGATAGAATGGTGCGATGGCAACGTCCATGAAGCTTTTCTGCCGGTGACTTCCCATCGGTGCCTGGTGTTGACCGATATGTGGACAAAAACACTTTTAAGGCATCATCGCTCTGAGTGCTGTTGCAGAGAATTTTTGTTAACGCCGTCGACACTATGGTTTTAGGTACACCTTCCAATGCAAACAACGATCGTAACGCATTTATGGCTGATTTCGATGTAGTCGTGGCCATCTTGACGATAAATGGGAATTTCGAGAAAGAGTCAACGATTATGAGCCACATGTGTTTCACCCATTACGAATGTACCAAACCACCCGGCTTAGAATAGGATCCTTTTTTAATTGCTCGGCTACCACTGAGGAATTGATTGGGAAGTTATCAACTACCGTGCCGTAGAAATTGTCCATAGCGTGACAAGTTTCCGCCTCGTCGAAGTCCGCATCTGGTCCGACTGGTAAGCGGGAAAGACAGTCAGCATTGCCGTGCTGCTTTGTTGGACGATAGCGAATAGAATACGTATAGCTCATAAGCGTGATTGCCCAACGCTGTAGGCGTTGAATGGTCATCTGCGCAATTTTTTGCTGGGATTAAAAATCGTCACAAGGGGCTGATGGTCAGTGATGATTTCGAACTGACGCCCATACAGGTATTGGTTGAATTTCTTCACACCGTAGGGTAAATGTGTGATATAACGGCACCGATGCCGTGAGACGATGCGTCTGTTGCCAAAGAGATAGGCAAGTCTTCCTGGTAATGGACCAGCCTAGTTTCGCGCTTCATCTTCTCTCTGAAAGTGTCGAAAGATTGTTGTTGCTCTCTCCCCCAGACAAATTTTATATTCTTCGAGAGCAGCTTATTGAGTGGGCCTGCAATTTGTGCGAAGTTTTCAATAAACTGATGATAATAGTTCAGTTTTCCCAAAAATGCCTCCAAATCTTTTAGATTGTTGGGTCTAGGCAAGTCTCTCAGTGCCTGCAACCGTGACTCCGACGGGCGTATTCCACTTCCGTCAATAATGTGACTCAAATATTCAACTCCTCTTGGGCAAATTGGCATTTCGCAAGATTACACGTCAGTCCGTGTGCTTCAAAACGCTATAAAACTGTTTTCAGGTTTTGCAAGTGCTCAGCAGGGGTTCTTCCTGAAATGACAACATCATCAAAATATGCGCCGCAGCATGTCAAATCCCATATCAATTGGTCGATAAATCTTTGAAATATTTCGGTGGAGCTAGATGTACCAAAGGGTAACCTTTGAAGCTCGAACAATCCGAATTCAGTTGAAATAACACACAATTTCTTAGACTCTTCGTCTAAGGGGATTTGTAAATAGGGTTCAGACATATCAATCTTCGTGAAGTGTTCTCCTCCATGAATGTGATGAAAAAGCTCTTCTTTTTTCGGCATAGGGTGGCGGTCGACTTCTAGTTGCGGATTAATGGTTACTTTATAGCTTACTAAATGGTTACATTAGTAAGCTATAAAGCTATTAGATTACTAATGGTTACAATTCGCCACAAATGCGAATAGAACCATTCGGTTTGTTCACCACCACAATTGGTGTCGCCCACTGACTTGTCTCCACAAGAATACCACGATGAACCATTCTGTCGATTTCTGCCTTCACGGTTGGCTTCTGAGCGTATGGCACGGATCGAAATGGTACAAATACGGGGTGAGAACCTGCTTTCTGCTTTAAATGGGCTTTGTACTGTGTACTGCATCCTATATACGATTCACAAAGTAATTTCGTCTGAGCAGCGAGTTGTTCTCTAGTTTTGTTGCAGATATGGAGGACTAGCTCCTCTGTTGAACTATTGAGAGAGAACTTAAATGCATTTAACCAATCTAAGCCCATTATATTCGACACTTGCTCACTATCTACGACTAGTAATGGCAATAATGGGCCCCGTGCAGGGACGGGTTAAGAATATCACTGCAGCGCCCCCCAACAACTAGCGCTTGTCGTAAAAGGCGACTAACGGGACAAATCAGATCTAGGCAATATAACACCCAAGTGAGCCTAGCGACACATATACTACCTTAAAAACCCTCCCACAAGTGTGCATGCGAGTTCGTGGGTTGACACGACTGGAGA
The DNA here is from genome assembly GCA_945910035.1 of Brachypalpus laphriformis. Classification (NCBI taxonomy): domain Eukaryota; kingdom Metazoa; phylum Arthropoda; class Insecta; order Diptera; family Syrphidae; genus Brachypalpus; species Brachypalpus laphriformis. Next base: position 156,162,328 of record OX246753.1, read on the forward strand.
TCACCGGTGTCATAGAAAAGATCAAACAATACTAAAACAGGAGCATGCACGTGTCAAACAACAAACACCATCGCAATATGGTAATATTGCAAAACTGTATCATTATGGTAATACCTGCTAAAAGGAAAGGCACTACCCCGCCAGGCACTACCACTGCTGTGCATGGTACTAATCCTGGACCGAGCAGAAATGTTCGGGTCAGAGCTATACGGATTCTGGGGGTTAGCAAAATAATGAAACAGTTTGGACGCAATTTGAGGGTCGCGAGTTGGAACGTTGGAAGCATGACCGGTCGAAGTTACGAGCTGGAAGAGATGATGAATAGAAGGCGGGTGGACATCTTGTGTGTCCAAGAGACGAAATGGAAAAATACCGGGAATCGGGCGCGTTTCTTGGACGTTAGGACAAAAGATTACAAGATGTTCTACTACGGAACGGAAAAGGCTAAGAACGGAATCGGTATCATCCTTGCGGCAGAGCTACTTGGTAAAGTCTTGAGCATTTCGAAGTCCAGCGACCATTTGATGTCTCTCAAACTAGTAATACAAGGAGAGGTGTGGAATATTGTCAGTGCATATGCTCCCCACAATGGGTGCAATCAGAGAGATAAAGATGCATTTTGGGTAGATTTCCACAATCTCCTTAAGAACATCCCAAAGGAAGAGTTTCTGTTTGCATGCCGGGAAGTCAAACGAAGACTATGAAGACTGCCATGGAGGACTAGGATACGGCACCAGGAACCTTCCTCGTGAAGACATCCTAAACATGTGCAAATCACACGTTCTTATCGTGTTGAATACCATGTTCATCAAACAAAGCCGACACCTGATCACTTACAGCAGTGGTGGAGATGAAACTCAGATTGACTACCATTTGGTAGTCAGTTTCATGAAGCCTCGGGTAAAAGATTCCAAGTGATTCTGGGAGAGGCAATCGCCCGGCATCCAAGTCTCCTGTTAACAGAAATTTTTATGAAAACACCAAAGAAAAGCAAATAAGTAAGGGTCCCTGAGAAAATCAAGTGTTACAATCTGGACAAAGAAAAAGGCGAGGCTTTTGTTTTCATGATGAAAAATTACCTCTCTCATACTATCAACGGAGCTGAGTATAAAGAATGCAGAGCACAAAATATGTGGGATTCCCTACAGGAAACTTGCTTAAAGAAGGCCAAATCACTGCTAGGAACTTCAGAAAACCACCATCAACACGCCAAAGAAACATGGTGGTGGAGTGATGAAGCTAAGAAAATGATAAATGAGAAGAAAGCGGTTTTCAAAGCTTGGTCAAAGTGCCCCTCTAATAATAGTGACGAAAAAGCTCTCCTCGAAATGGCATACAGATGTGTCAAGAAAAAAGCGAAGAAGAAGTGCGCCCAGCTTCAAACAGAGAGTACGGAGGGCCTGTATCGGGAGCTGGAGAAAATATCTTCCCCGGTTGCTGATGCAAACCAGGCTATCCAGGAGCTGCGAAGACACAATATGAACAAGAGCGCAACCATCTTCAAAATAGCCGCCCAAAGAAGGTGGAATGCTCAGGAGATCCGTTCGCCAAAGTTCATTAACAATGCTCATGGCCAGCTTCTTGTGGATGACGACAAAATTTTGCAGAGGTGGCGGCAGTATTATGAAGAGCTTTTAAATGAACAGTTTCCCCGGCTATACTTTCCAACAGTCACCCCTAACTGTGAAGAAATACCTGACATTACAGTCGAAGAAGTTAGTGAGGCGGTCAAATACTCCAAAAAACGAAAAGCGGTTGGGCCAGACGAGATGCCCTCTGAGTTCTGGAAAATGATGGGAGACATCGGGTTCAGATGGCTCAGAATTTTCATCTCCAAATTTGTGAGGGAAATGGGTATCGCATTAGTTAAAAAAAGACAGAGTACTTGTGCTGTCCGTTCTCTGACCCACTCAGGCCTATTCCAGACATTTATTTGAATGGAACAGTTCTTCCCAAGTGCGAAAAGTTCAAATATCTGGGATCTATGATCAATAACAAAGCAAATTGTGATGACGACATCAATCATCGCGTAAGCGTAGGGCGGATGAAGTGGCGAGAAAATTCCGCTATCTTCTGTGACAGAAAAATGCCACCTAAGTTGAAGGGAAAGCTCTACACCGCAGTTATGCGTCCAGCGCTCACATACAGTTCACAATGTTGCACGAGCTGAGATGAAGATGCTTCGCATGACAGCAGGAGTGACAAAGCTTGACCAAATAAGAAGTTCGAAGATCCGTGGAATCTTTCACATCAAGGAAACCATCGTACAAAAAATAGAGCGCGACCGGCTCAGGTGGTATTACCACATTCAAAGAAGAGATCATTTGACACCTGTTAAAAAGGCAATATCTACGCACGTTCCAAAGACATCGCGACGTAGGAAAGGCAGGCCTATAAACGCCTGGATTAGACAAATGCAACGACATCAGAATTTCATTGGCCTCAGTTACCGAGTGATCCAAAATCGGCAGGCCTGCCGATATTTTCTGAGGTCAAATAGGCGAACCCCACAGGCGGATCAGTAGAAATGCAGTGAAGTGGGAGGGTTATGATCCCTTGTTTTCGGACATAGCCTCGCTGAAATAGGAAGAAGAAGAAGAAGGCTATAGTCCTGTCTAGAAGAGTTGATAACAAGGTTTTTCAATTAAGTTGGAAAAACCGCGCTATGTGGTTGTCAAGTAAAAGTTGGCAGGTCTCCCGAGGACTGCTTGTAAACTCGCCATTTGTTTCTTTAAAGATCCGCTAGAACTTTTGTAGTCGAACCGTGCAAGAGTTAGTAATGTGCGGCAATAACCAAAACGTGATGATAGTAGGAGATCTTAATGCAAGATTTGGTAGCGAAGCAGGAACTGAAAACGACAGGGTGGGCACAAATCGGAGGTCAAAGGACAACACTAGCAACGGGAGAGGCGTCAGATTGTTGGAGCTCTGCAACTCTCTCGGGTTACGAATATTAAACGGAACGAGTGAACATGATAAAGAGGGTGAATTTACTTTTGTGGGACCTCAGGGGACCTCAGTCATCTGTCATCATCTCGTAGGGGGAGCATGGAATAAATATGTAATTGACCTGGAGGTAGGGCAAGTTCCGTATTCGGATCATCTTTCAGTTATTGTGAGTTTTGAAGTAGAAATGACTGAAATTTAGGAAGATACCAATAATATGATGCTTGTTCCCAAACTAGTGTGTGTTGAGGAGCCAAGTGCATCTACTTATATTCCTCTATACCTCGACAGATTTCTGCGAATTCATCAGGAACTCGATCCCGAGAGCCTGGTGGAAGTGATTAAAGCATCTTATCCAAAAAGAAGTAGCACCCGGGTAGAACAGAGCAAAGTACCGAGCCATGGTTTGACGGCGAGTGTAGGAGAGCTAGACTAACTTTGTTTGCTTGGCTTAATCTATTCCGCAACTTCAGTGAAAGGAACTGTAAGGATCTGTATATTGAATCAAATAGGATATATAAGGAACTATGCAGAAGGAAGAGGAGGACCTATTACGAATCGGAGGCTATACGATTGGCACGTTTTAATAAAGCGACAGAGTTTTGGAAAGTAGCTGGGAAGCTCAGTGGTAAAAAGCTCGCCATCAGCAGAGATCTTAGCTCCAACGCACTTCAGGGATTTGCTGAATCCAGATGTCAACAGATACATTTTTAATTATGCTACACCTGGCTTCCAGAACCAGGTCTTGGGTGGTCTAATATCCCATCAAGAAATCTTGATGGCTCTTAAAAGACTGAAGGATGGTAAGGCACCGGGGTCTGATGGAATGCCAACTGAATTGTGAAAGTATGGATCAGGCGAACTTATTGATAACCTCACAGTTCTATACAACAATGTGTTGGAATATGGAGTAGTCCCCCAACATTTTAAAAATTCGCTAATTTTTCCAATCCACAAAGGGGTGTAAGTCCGACCCATCGAATTATCGAGGTATTTCGTTCCTTAACGCTTCATATAAAAATTTCACGACTATCTAAAAGTCGTGATGAGATGGAATGGCAACAATAAATTACTAAAATAATTCCAAGCAGAATTTAGACCAGGTTATTCGAGGTTTGACTGCATTTTCGTTTTGCGAAGTATTGCGAAAACATTCCTCCCGAGAAATAAAAAATTCTAAGTGGTCTTTGTGGACTTCAGGGCAGCTTTCGATACAGTGGACCGGAATGCTTTAGTTAACAAGTTGTTCAGTATGAGAATGTCTTTAAAATTTGGCAGAGTTATACAAAGCACATATGATTTTACGGTGGCGGCGCGGTGTGGGATGGGGACAAGCTTTCGGAGTGGTTTCAAACAAAGTCAGGAGTAAGGCAAGGATGTATGTTAAGCCCATGTGTGTTCTCGCTCTTTATTGAGGACATCACTGATTATTTGCCCGGAGGTATTGAGTTTGCCGGTACATATATTAATTCCTTAATGTTTGCTGATGACATAGCGCTGCTAGCAAGTTCGCCGGAATCGCTACAACTAATGATTAACCGGTTGTCGGATTATTGTCGCTTATGGAGTCTTATAGTGAATTTAGAAAAATCGAAGGTGATGGGCGCCGTGGCGTAAGTGGTTAGTGTGTCGGATCACTACGCATGAGGTTCCAAGTTCGAATCCCAGAAAATACCAAAAAGTTTTTTCACGGTCCCACCTCTTGCGAGCGTCTGACAAACATCCGAGAGTATTGTTGTCTTAAAAAAGCTTCTCAAATCGCCGTTCGGATTCGGCAGTAAGCTGTAGGTCCCTTCCATTCGTGTGGAAAATATAACGCACACAACATGAGTGGTTGCGAGAAGCTAGGCCCTGGCACTTTAAAGAGCTGTTGCGCCAAATGTTTGTATTTTTTTGATGGTTTTTAAAAAGGCTGGGGGCAGATACTGCTCCAATGAAAAATGGGTTTATACTGGATAACAAATTGAGGTCGTGCAGGAATACAAAGATCTTGGTTCGTGTCTGACAAACAACTTAAATATGGAAAAATATCTCAAGGAGAAGCTCGTCAAATGTTTTGCCAATAAATACGTCGCCCACAGTATTAAATACAAAGTGTTTGAGGCTGTGTCCGAGACAATTTTGTTTTATGCAGCGCAGGTGTGGGGGTGTAAAAGTTATGATACGGTGGAGATGCTCTTAAGATATTATATTAAAAGAACGTTTCATCTCCCATCTAGCAGTCCGAATTATATGCTCTTGTTAGAAACCGGCATGTCTCCACTCTTTTTTAAAACGCTGAAGCTTCAAGTGGACTATATTTTAAAAGTGATGAATATACCAAATGAACGGCTACCCAAGGAAGCCACCGTAAAGATAATAAGTAGGAGGATCAGTGGGTATAGGGAGTGGAGGGTTTTTGCCGAAAGATGTGGGATGGAACTCAATCCAAGAGCGAAGGAACATCAAACCTGGTAACCTACTCTCTATCTGCTAATTGCTAATTTGGATGAACAGCTGAGGGGGGCTTTGTAAGGGAAGCGGAATGGTCATTCCACAAGTCAACTTACAGACTTATGTTATAATCTGCAAAATAGCAACTACTTTAGGGATGCATGTAGTATTGAAAAAATATCGATGATGTTTAAACTGCGTGGAGAACTATTGCAGATAAATTTTATACCGCATAGGGAAGGACTACCTATCATTTGTAGTATGTAACCTAGCAGAGAGAAAAGATGTTTTACATTTTATTGGAAGATGCACAACCCTGCGAGAAACTCGACGGGATTTCTCCGGGAACGATTTCTTATCGGATGATGAAGTTATCGGCTTTATTAATGAATTAGACGTATCCAATTTGTACCAATTCTGTAAAATTGCATAAGCCTACCGGGAAAGAATTATGAGCAAGAACTTCTAAGACCTTCTACCTACACACATAATTGCAATTATTGCTTAAGGAAAAAAAAAAAATTTATAATTCAAATATTTAATTATTCATTAGTAATCAATGATATCATTTGTCAATCGGGAGACGGCAATGCCATGCTTAATATTGATTTTGTAAAGCATATAAGAAACAATTTTATGAATAATAAAAATCTATCTAATCTAAAATCTAAAAATTTAGTCGAACCGTCACTGGGAAGCTTTCAATTTTCTCACACTTGGATCTCCAAGAGTCTTATTTAGCTTTACGAAGTTCTACTGGGTCTTAGGTTAAGTTATTTTAGGTTAGGTAAAGGTGGCTGTCCTGACAGGGTCAGGACACACTTAGACCGCTTGGGTCCATTGTGATGCCACATGAGTAGTGACCGGTCGAGTCACGGTTACCGGGGCAACCTTAACCTTTCTCATGAGGGTGTTGGCTGAGAATGCTGACTGAAAAGGTTAGAGATGGTGACCCTGAAGTCAAAGTGTACCGGAAAGGTATAGTGTGCAACAAATGAGGGGGGGTGATTGATTCAATCGAACCCCCAGTACTGTGTGTGCGTAGAGGTGCATAAGTATAGTAGAGGGACTGATTCAGTCTAACTCTAATTGCTGTTATGCATGGTATTGACTAGGTGGGTTGACTGATTCGGTCAAACTCCTCATACCTAGGTGGACCGTGTAGGTGTAGAGGAGCATAAGCGTACATAGAGTGACTGATTCAATCGAACTCTAAGTACTGCTATGCATAAAGTGTGGACAAGGTAGGGTGATTGTTTCAATCGAACCCATACCTAGGCGGACCGTGGAAATAGTGGGGAATGATGACTGATGCAGTCAATCTTGCACTAGTATGCAGTCGAACCTTAGGAAATGGTGTGGCTAGGTAGGGTGACTGCTTCAGTCAAACCCTTAGTACCAAGTTCACCGTGTAGGTGGTGTGCATGGGAGTAATAGGGGGATTGATTGACTCAATCTATCTCTGTTACTCCTATACAGTATTTTTATTTACAGGCATTGGTCTAGTGATATGAGAGAGTTAACTATCGATCTTGGGAGGTGTCTGTTGCAGTACCTCTTGGGGATTGATAGTAGCCAATAACGAGGTGAGAAGTGGTTTTGGTGGTGTGGGGGGCATTTCAGCTAAACCAGTTGGATTTACCTATGTATCTATGTAAGTTTCTAATGTCTATGTTAGACAGGCCACTTAGGTCCTCAAAGAAGTATTCACATAGTATAGTATCTTCTTTCCTAGCGTGGCTAGCGCTGGGCATGTGCCGAGAAGGTGGAAACTATTCTCCTCCTCCTCTTCATCTCTGCAGCTTCTACCGAAATCGTTGGCGGGGACACCCATTCTAGTGGCGTGTCTACCTAACAAGCAGTGTCCTGTGATTATTCCTACTGTGAGGCTTATGTTCCTTCTATTTAATGAAAGGAGATTTTTGGTCTTCTTTGCGTCTAGTAAAGGCCAGATCTTCCTGGTCGATACGCACGTAGCTAGATTACTCCATCTATTGTTTGCAATAGCTTGCGCTTCGTTAAACATACGGAGTTTCATTAATTGTATTGGTGGTGCCGGTACCTCTCTATTGACATCTAGAGGTAGTACGGTGCCTTGTTTAGCTAGTTCATCCTCTTTACAGTTGCCTGGAATATCTCTGTATCCTGAGACCCAGCACAGAGTAATATTGCATCTGTCCGCAATCTCGCTAAGAGATTCGCGGCAATGTTTGACCAACTTAGATCTTATTGCTGGCGTTTCCAGAGCTTTAATCGCTGACTGATTGTCTATATAAAGGACGATAGACTTACCATCTATCGGGTGCATAGAGAGTCTGCGCGCTGCTTCACGAACAGCCGATATTTCCGCCTGAAAGATGCTACAGTGGTCCGGAAGTCGGAGAGCTACGTTTATCCTAGGTGATTCGGAAAATATACCTAATCCTGTGCCCTCCGATGTTTTGGAACCATCTGTATAGATTTCGATTGCGGCGTCATTTATAATGATACCTTCCTCCCATGCGGATCTGTCAGGGATGGTGGTGTTATATTTGATATTGAAATCAATAAATGGGGATACGTCATCTGTTACTCAGAGATTGGAGTTTTGTAAGATTTTCATGTGACCAATTTGTGAGCTTCTCTAAGTCTTAGGGCTGCTTTAAACGCTACCGTTTTCCCAAAAATGTCAATGGGATATATATTAAGTAGGGTTTCTAAGGCGGCTGTGGGAGTGGACCTGAGAGCCCCTGTGATGCATTTGCATGCTAATCGTTGTACTCTTTCGATAGAGTTTGTATTGCACCTTGTTTCGAGTGCAGGCCACCAGATGAGAACGCCATAAAGCGGGATTGGTCTGACCACCGCCAGGTACAACCAGTGGATTATATTAGGTTGAAGACCCCATTTTGGACTTATAGGCTTTTTACTGGAGTAGATGGTGATTTCCGCTTTCTTGGTTCGGTCTAGAATGTTCTGTTTCCAGTTAAGTTTACTATCAACCGTCAACTCTAAGTATTTTGCTTTGTTTTTAAAGCTGAGTTCCGTGTTTCTAAGCTTAGGTGCGGCTATGAACGGGATTTTGTATTTCCTAGTAAAAAGTACTAGTTCAGTTTTGGACGGGTTTACGTTGACCCCAACGCTGTCCGTCCATTTCGCTACTAAATTTAGCGCCGAGTTCATTAGATCTTTTAGGGTTTGGGGGAATTTACCTGAAATGGCTATGGCAATACCGTCAGCATATGCTACGACATTGTAGCCTATATTTCCTAGTGAAGTGAGTATCTCATTCACCACTTATATCCAAAGTAGCGGAGAGAGAACACCCCCCTGGGGTGTGCCTCTGTGCGCTAACCTTTTGGTTGAGCAGTACCTGAGCTCGGATAGGATCTGCCTGCTGTTCAGCATTCACTCTATCCAGATGCAAAGGCAGCAGTCCACCTTCAGGTCAGCGAGCGCTCTTGTTATGGATTCTGTATTGACGTTATTAAAGGCGCATTCTATGTCAAGGAAAGACACCATAGTATATTCTTTAACGGCAAGAGATTTTTCAATGGTGCCTACTAACGAATGTAGAGATGTTTCCACTGAAAAACATTTCCGGTAAGCATGCTGAGAGCTAGATAAGGTTTGTACCTTAAGTTTTGAACGGATATAGTTATCGACTAGCCTTTCTAACGTTTTCAGAAAGAAGGAGAAGAGGCTGATTGGTCTGAAATCGTTTGGATTATAGTGGGAGGTCTTACCGCATTTCGGGATGAAGACCACCTTAACTCTTTTCCACGAGGATGGGGTCCAGCCGAATTTAAGGCAGCTGTGGAAAATCACGTAGAGCCAGGAGGCTAAGGGTTTTATGCCCTCTTGCAGTTCTACTGGTGTTATACCATCTAAACCTGGAGATTTAAATGGTAGGAATCTATTAACAGCCGAATGAATAGTATGGGTGTTTATTACTTCTGCCGGAACGTCCATAATAGAGTGGTGTGAGTTTAGTTTATATCCTTTAACCCCTCGGGGGGCATAGGGCGTCAACCACGCCTGCGCGCCATCGTGTTCGGAGTTCTGCAACGCGTTTGAGCTGCCTCCAACTCATTCCTAAAGAGCTCGATTCCTCCTCAACTGTTCTGCGCCACGTTTGCCTAGGGCGTTCCGCTATTCTGCCTGCCTGGGTGAGCGGATTCCACTGCATGGCGTATTTCGCAATGGAGTTGTCTTCGCGCCGTAGGGTGTGTCCAATCCATTGCCACTTTCTTCTTCGTATAGTAATGCTTATAGGTTCTTGGCCCGTTCTCAGATAAAGTTGTTCGTTGGAGATGCGGTTCGGCCAAAAAATCCTCAAGATGATTCTTAAACATTTGTTTACGAAGACTTGCAGCTTGCGTGTGTTAATGGTGTCCACCTTCCAAGTACTGCACCCATAAAGCAGCACTGATTCTACGTTGGAGCGGAACAGTCGTAGCTTGGTTCTTAAGCTTATAACATTGCTTCTCCAGATTTTGGACAGGATTCCGAACGCAGCTTTAGCCTTCCCCATTCTGCTGCACACATCCAGTTCGGTGCCACCGCGATTAACCGAGACGACACTTCCTAAATATAGAAAGTTATCAACTTTCTCGACTTGCTTTCCGGCAATGTTAAGTTGAGCGCGGGTATTGGAAGTACTCAGGGCTTTAGTTTTGGCTGTGTTTATTTTTAGCCCCACTTTGTTTGCCTCAGCTTCTAGATTTTGGGCCATCAAATGAAGATCCATTATCCGATGTGAAAGTGGACAAACATCGTCAGCGTAATCTAGGTGTTTAAGGTAAGATGTCATAGTCCAATGAATTCCAGAATTAGCTTCCGTCAATGCTGCACGGAGTACATCGCTGATAACCACCAAGAACAGTAGTGGGGACAGTATGCACCCTTGACGTACTCCACTTTGGACTTCAAAGTCCTCCGACACCTTACCATTGTGCACGACGTGACACTTGCCGCCCTCATATGTAGCCTTGATAATAGCTATAAGCTTTTCTGGAATGCCTCTCCTGCCCAAGGCCAACCAGATAGCATCTCGATTCAAGCTGTCGAAAGCCTTCTCGAAGTCGATAAACAGTAAATGTAGCGGAGACCTATACTCAACGCACTATTCGATTATGATCCGCAAGGTGTTTATGTGGTCAATGCAGGAGGATCCAGTGCGAAAGCCTGCCTGTTCGACATCGAGAGTTGAATCTAAATGATCTTTAATTCGTTCTAGAATTATTCTAGCTATTATTTTGGCTACAGCTGGAAGAACGCAAATACCTCTCCAGTTACCGCACTCCATCAAGTTACCCTCCTTTGGAAGCTTAATGATCATCCCCCTTTTCCACTCCTGTGGAAATTGTTCACTATCCCAAGCTCTCCATATTAGCGGATGCAGCAAATCTGCCGATGTATCTGGTGCCGCTTGAAATATCTCGGCAGGGATGCCATCAATACCCACCGCTTTGTTTTTCTTGAGGGACTTGATTGCTGTTATTATTTCAGTTTTACTGGGAGGTACGGTGCGAATTCGGGAATTTGTTGCTTCGAACTTCTCATTCGAATTCAAGATCATACCGCCGTCGTCTAAGTGATTTAGCACTGCAGCAAAATGTTCTCTCCATCTAGTGAGCTAATCCTCATCCGAAATCAGAAGGTTACCGTCTAGACTAGAATAGAGTGGTGTTGGGGTAAAGATATGTTCGTATCTATAGAGTTTCCTGGGAAATGCGTGTCCATAAGAAGGTTTAATGTTTCTTCTGTGGACTTGGTCCAGTCTCCGTTAGGTTTCTAGATAAAGCTAGGGATATGAGGAGATTTGGAAAGAATTTTCTTTAATCTGCTAGAATCGTTTGTCCTTTCTATATTGCTACAGAATAATCTCCATGATTCTCACTGAGCTTTCCTTATCTCTTTTTTGAAGACCCTGAGGCCGTTCTTATAGTTTTCCCAATCTTCTGGAGATCGTGAAGACTTTGCTATATTGAACTGTTTCCTATTATCATTTCGAAGATTTGCTATGTTAGAATTCCACAAAGGTGGTTTATTGCCATTTCTGTGCCTGCTTATCGGGCAAGCTTTCAAGAAGGCTTTGTTCATAGTTCCGAAAACTTTGCCTACCATCTGGTCGATTTCGGATGGTGAGCAAGGTTGAGTTATCTCGGTGCTGAGTTCTTTATTTAAAAATGTGTTATAAACCTGCCAGTTAGTATTCCTAGGATTCCTAAAGGATTTTGATGGAGGTTTGGTGAATTCCAAACTAAATTGTATATAGTTATGGTCCGAAAAAAAGATCTCTTTCGACACCATCCATTTACTAATATTTAGCTTTGGGGAGTTGGTGGCTAAAGTAATATCTATCACTTCTTGTCTAATTTTGTTAGTAAAGGTAGGTTCAGAACCTATATTACATACTACGAGGTTAGTTTCTATGATGAAATCAAAAAGACGCTCACCTCGATTGTTTGTATCACTGCTTCCCCAAAGGTTGTGGTGGGAATTGGCGTCAGCGCCTATCACTATAGGGATGTTGCTTACTTGGGCTGACTTTATCGTCTCGCGTATATTTGGTGTTGGTAGTGGGCCTGTGTCATCGTAGGGCATATACGCTGACGATATCCATAGCCTGTCTTTCCCATCGCAGTCTAACTCCACACATGCGAAGTCAGAATCGCTGAAATTTGGTAAGAAGAAGGCTTTTAAGTTATTTTTAGTAGAATGCAGGATCTTGGTTTACCTGATCCTTTGCATAAAGCAAGGAATAATTCTTTGCCCTTAATCCAGCTATACGGTTATCGCTTGTCACCCAAGGTTCCTGGATAAGGGCAATGTCCTCTCCTCCTGACTGCAGAAGCTGCTATAGAATGGAAGCTACAGTCGGAGCATCATTCCTGACTGGTACAGATGCCTCTATTACTGTGGTGTCACCATCCTCCGACTCGGAAGATTCACCACTGTTTTACTTTGGCAGCGAAACTGTCTCACCTGCTGACTCAGCTGGTGTACCGACCGGTCCACTGGGTCTTGGTAGAGAGTACTACTTCCAACAATGACCAGAAACATAGCAGAAATTATCAGCCGTTGGTTGTTTTATAACGTGGCAAGACAGTTGCGCTCGCCACTCCAAACATCCTGATTACAATCCAAATGATCTGTGAGATTTTTTTGACTGTAGGATTCGCCAGAAAAATATCACCTCAAACAACATGCTGATGGAATGGAACAAGCTGTTAAATCTATGCGAACGCGATTGGCATTGGTTCTTATTCCAACCTGGATTTATGCATGTCCATAGTTGGTAGTGACATTATTTCTGTATTGTATTTTTGGGGCGGGTAACTTACTTTTATCTTTAACTTTGCAGTTAATTTATTTAAACTTGGGCGATACTTGATCAAATTTTAGGTCATTAGGAAGTTATATCAAAATTTTTGTGAACATTTTCTAATCTATTTTTGGACGCATATTCTTATTTTTAGCAGTTATTACAATTTTTTCTATTTTTTATTTTTCTGTTAGATCATTTTTGAACTTTAGGCGAAGCTGTGGGTGAACAATTTTAAACATACCTTGTGGAGTTCACTTTACCAGCACTCTAGCATACTTTCTGGCTTGTCGATAATGACCATACGAACATATATAGATACTACCTCTTACAATACATGTTAACTACGTACTTACTTCAATCGATGGCCATGAATCAAATCGATCACGTATAAACAGCATCATACTGCGACTGGAATTCATTAATCGATCAATGATTCCGAGAATACAAAACGAAAAATCACCCTCTCGTACTCTGGGTCTCGACTTATCAGTCCAATGACGATGTTAGAAGAATTACTTTGCAAAGTGATAATGTCCTAGTTCTACATAATCCATTATCTCGCTAAATATGACCTTAAAGCAAAGATTTTGAGGAAAAAAAGATTTTTTTTTTGTTTGTTTTGTTATTTTGTTTGTTATTTTCAAGCCTCTATCTTATAAATTCTTTGCGGGTCTCACTTTTTTGTGGTTGTATTTTCGTGATCTTACGTAATGGTGATAAGCTATAATACGGGCAATAAAATTGCAGCTCTGTGGGATTTATGCGCTTGGTTTTAGTTTTTATCAAATGCATTCAGATGCCTGGAATGCCATTCCTGAATCTCTTGGGGAATAAAGAACGTTCTATGGAAAAACAAAACCGATGAGAAAAAGTTAGCTAACCGCCCACGAGAAAAGCCTTGGTGTGATTCACAGAGTACAGATTTTATTCAATTTAGCTTCGACTTGGTGGGTTGTCGTGTTAGTTTATTGGAAGCGTTTGTCGTGAGGACATCGATTTTGTATTGAGTAGAAGATGAAGTATTTATTTGTTGTACTGGCAGTTGCCATGCTGCCTTATATGGTGTTTGGTCAGTTTAAAACTAGACAACCTGTAGCTTCGGGCAACTTAGTTCAAGGTTCTAATTTTACGAACTCGTACAACTCCTCTTTGTTGTATCCCCCGCTTCCACAGCCCACCTATCTGCGACCTATTCAAAGCGGTCCTGTTTATCTAGACAAGACTGCAGAGTTCTTGAATACTACACGTTCTAATATGGCGTCAGGAATTTGCTTCACCGAAGTTCCGTAAGTACACTGACCGATATGATCGCAATGGAGGCACTTAAAGTTTCTTTGTAGAACCGCATCGCTGGTAAGAAACCTGAATGCAGTACCCAGTGGCAATGGATCCACACCTACAATGAGCCGAATTCAGATCTGTTGTGATGGCTACGAACGTAATCCACATGTGTTCCGTAAATGTGATCCAATCTGTAAGAATGACTGCCTGAATGGAATCTGTACAGCTCCGGATACGTGCGTCTGTCTTCCCGGAAATATTCGTGACTATGAAGACAACTGTGTGCCAACTTGTCCGATTGGCTGTCGAAATGGTATATGTCAGCCCGACGGATCGTGTACTTGTAAGCCTGGCTTCTCGTTGGACCTCACCACCAGGCAGTTTTGTAGGCCGCGCTGTAGCAAAGGATGTGACTTTGGCAGTTGCGTTGCTCCAGAAACGTGTCGATGTCTTCCGAGCTACGAACTCTCTGCGGACGGAGTTTGCCAGCCAAAGTGTGAGAACTGCGCGCATGGAGTTTGTACAGCACCCGGGCTTTGTAGTTGTGATCGTGGTTACGTTAGACAGAACGACATCTGCGAGCCGATTTGTGTGAAGTAGGTCTACGATAATAATAGCTTCTTAGAGCCATTTTCATTAATTATTTTTCTAGTGGATGTAATAAAGGGACTTGCATCGCTCCGAACACTTGTAGCTGTAAGCCCGGATTTGCCCTAGACAGTACAGGATCTAATTGCATTCCGCACTGTGACAAGGCGTGTTTGAACGGCTATTGTGATGGACACAATGTATGCTCATGTAACTTTGGATATATTCAAGATGAAACTCAACCTAATGTGTGTAAGGCGAATTGTCCGTCGGGCTGCCCCAACGGGTACTGTACATCGCCGAATTTCTGCATTTGTAAGCCGGGATTCATAAAAAGTGGTGTTAAGGGCCGACAATCTTGTGTGCCATTGTAAGGTTATTGTTTAAATGAATTTAATAAAGTTTACTCTTAACATTTGGTTCATGTATTGGCTGTTGTTGAATTGATCTTTTTCAAGGCAAGAGTCTGTAATTCTTGTCAGTAATACATAGTGCTAGTTTGGGACGTTTATACTTTCTAGAAGTGTTGCATATGAAAACCTACGTAGAAGGTTTTGGCGTTGCTTAAACGCTACCTTATAATGTGGTTCTCCAAGACAAGGACGTCGTAATTACCTGCAGTATTTGTCAGATTCTTTTAAGAGTTCACTGATCCTCAATACAATGCGTACTGTGTATACCAGATCAAAGAACAATTGAGAACTCATTTAAATTTTTAAGTGTCGTACATAATTGGTTTTGCCGATCAGACCGATTGGAAAGTGATGCAGAAAACAGTGTCAACAAGTCGACAAAGATAACGTTAAAAAGTGAATTTTAATCCGGCAAAAGTTTACTTGAGGACAAAATTTCATTCGTTTTCGGTTTGAATATTGAAAAAAAACTGATTGTGGTACGCTCAAGTACAATTTTTAATCTGTCAAAATTTGACTAGGGCAATCAATTACATTAAAATGTAATTACTCTAAAAAAAACTTCTACATAACGCTTTAAACAAGCTCACTAGATAGCCGGTTTGGTGTGGTTTGGGTGTAAACACCCACAAAGCCTGAACTAGTACTCTTCTCTAGAAAATATCAAATTCCGGTCGACCCTCCCTCTCTCAATGTTATCAGCTTAACTTTCTCTGGATAAGAAATTAAGCTGGAAACCTTATATTCAAGAAAGAGTCAAGAAAGCTACAGTAGTGCTTTACTCTTGCAAAAAAGCTATTGGGAATAGATGAGGCTTACTCGAAACCGCTCACTGGATCTACATCTCGGTCATTAGACCGACAATCTCATATGAGGTGATTGTCTGGTGGACAGGCTTAGAAAAAGCTATAAATCGCAGTTATCTAAGTAAGGTTCAAGGTACAGCTTTTTCTTTTTTTAAGTTACGCCAAGGATGTGTAATCTTCATAGAAACTAATAGCCCGAGTGCTGCTAGCATGCACGATTCGCAAACCTGAGTAATCGATTCCAGGAATACGCCCACGTACTAAACACACACCCTACACACTTCAACCACTCTCCCTGCCGTTAGGTATTTCTTCGCGGGGCTGGTTAGCAACTATGCTCTAGTCTCCGAGGCCGCCTCTTGGGCTCTTCTTAGGGCTCCTGCTCTTCGCAGTGCATTCTGCACACATACTATGAATGATCAGATCTCCATCCACTCGCCCTCTGATCGTGTCATGTGACTTACAAGATTTTCTGGACTTGGCAGGCTTGCTCTATCTTCTGCAAAGCGTCTGCAGCAGAACACTGCATGCTCTTCGTCCTCCTCTTCGTTTGGGCATTCTGGACACATGGGCGAACTATCGTGTCCAAATCTATGGAGGTATTTCCGGTAGCCGCTGTATCCGGACAGGAACTGTGTGAGGTGTCGATTGATTTTGCATGGATTAGGATGTCGTTCATTGAAACTTTTACGTTTGATAACTTACCAAACAACGTTTGCATTATATGCTGAAACACCTCGGGAGCCGAACAAATTCCGAACGGGAGCCTCTTACAACGTAGTGGACTACTGGCACCGGTGTACCCGGCCCCTCGTCTTAGGGGAATAATTAAGGAACTGGCCCTCCAGGTTGGGGGTTGTGCCGTCGGGGTAACTTCCCTACCACGTAAAAAACGCATGGTTCCGAAACAACCAAAAGCCTCGGATAAGGATGACCCAACTAATGACGACCCCAGCAAACGAAATAAGGACAACGACCTTCGGATCTGTACGTACAATGTTCTGTCCCTTTACAGACCACGTGCAGCCGAACAACTAGCAGAGGCCCTAGACTGCTATAAAGCAGATATTACCGCCATCCAGGAAGTGCGATGGGATGGGCCAGGCAAAAAGAGGATGAAAAACTGTGACATCTACTACGGTGATTGCTACAGAGGCAACAGGCAACGCTTATTCGGATGCGGATTTGTCATACGCGGCAGACTTAGGCAAGAAGTCTTAAGCTTCCGACACGTGAGCGAGCGTATTATGACTATCCGGATCAAGGATAAATTCGGTAACATAAGCCTAATATGTGTTCATGCCCCCACAGAAGAAAAGGACCCTGCCTCCAAAGAGTGTTTCTACGAGCTCCTCGACAAAACATACGAGCAATGTCCTAAATACGACGTTAGGATCGTATTGGGCGATTTTAACGCCAAAATAGGAAAGGAGGACGTCTTCGGTAGAGCAGTCGGTAAGCATAGCCTACACGATACCACGTCTGATAACGGACTAAGGCTAATTGATTTCGCTGTGGAGCGAAATGTCACCATAGCAAGCACATGGTTTCCTCATCTCGATATTTATAAGCAGACATGGCGGTCCAATGATCATGTCACGATCAACCAAATTGATCATATTGCGATCGACGCAAGGCATGCCTCCAGTATTCTGGATGTCCGGACCTTCCGAGCGGCCAACATAGACTCGGATCATTACCTTGTTGTAGCCAAGGTACGAATGCGGATATCCCAATCTGAGCAACAAAGAAGAATTACTGTGAGAAAATTTAACGTCGAAAAGCTACAATCGCAAGAGACCGCCAGACTCTTCGCTGAACGCGTATCCCGAAATCTCTCAATCACCCCTATACCGCCAGCATCAAGTGCCGAAGACCAGTGGCAACGCTGCCAACATGCCATCAGAAACGCCGCGACTGATGTGCTGGGTCTCGCTCGCCCACCACCGCGAAACCCCTGGTTTGACGAAGAATGCCGGCGATTGCATGCAGCAAAACAAGAGGCATACAAAGCGGCGCTGCAAAGGAAGACGAGAGCTGCTCGTGAGCTCTACGAGCAAAAGAGACGGGAAGAACATCGGCTTCTCCAAAAGAAGAAGAAAGAGCATGAGAAGCGCGCGTTTGAGAATATCGAGAGTCTATACTCCAGGAACAATGTACGGAAGTTTTACCAAAAGGTAAAAAGAACGTGTCAGAGAAGTAATACCCGTACAGAAACCTGTAGAGATGAGAATGGAAACCTCGTAGTAGAATCACAGTCGGTGCTGAGAATATGGAAAAACTACTTCTGCAGACTGTATTACGGCGACGAAGACCAACATCCCGCTGTCAGGCAGAATGAACCATTCAACATGGACGATGATAGTCAAAATTTCCGTCCACCTGACCAAAACGAAGTGAGGATAGCAATATCCAAGCTAAAATCGAACAAGGCTGCTGGACCTGACGGTTTACCGGCCGAACTTTTCAAGGCAGCTGGTGATGAATTGGTAGAGTGCATACACCAACTCATTTCTAATATTTGGTCAAAGGAGTGTATACCTGATGAATGGAATCTCAGCATCGTTTGCCCGATCCACAAGAAAGGAGACCCCCTCAACTGCGCCAATTATAGAGGCATCAGTCTCCTCAACATCGCGTACAAGATCTTTTCTGCGATATTGTGTGAACGCCTGAAACCTTTTATCAACAGCCTGATTGGACCCTATCAGTGTGGTTTCAGGCCAGGAAAGTCCACCATCGATCAAATCTTCACACTTCGGCAAATCCTGGAGAAAACCCAAGAATTCCAAATCGATACTCACCACCTCTTTATCGATTTCAAGGCCGCCTATGACAGCATCTATAGAGAAGAGCTTTATAGAGCCATGTCTAGTTTTGACATCCCCGCCAAACTTGTCCGCCTGTGCAGGCTGACGATGGAGAACGCTCGCTGCTCCATCAAGGTCGGTAATGACCTCACCGAGACCCTTGATGTCAAAAAAGGCTTTAGACAAGGTGACGCGCTGTCATGTGACTTCTTCAATATTGTACTTGAACGGATTGTGCGGAACTCACAAGCCAACACCGGAGGCACAATCTATTACAAGTCTGTACAACTGCTTGCATACGCCGACGATATAGACATTATCGGAAGATCTCAGCGGGCTGTCACCGGTGCTTTTGCAAGCATTGAGGCGGAAGCGGCCACAATGGGTTTGGCGATAAACGAGGGCAAAACGAAGTATATGCTGTCAACTAGAAGGGAAAACCAACATCGACGAATTGGACAAAACGTCACCGTGGGCAGCTATAACTTCGAGGTAGTAAGGGACTTTGTCTACCTTGGCTCTGCTATAAATTCAGCAAACAAAATCAGCGCAGAAATCAATCGAAGAATAACTCTTGCCAATCGCAGTTTTTTTGGGCTTATAAGGCAATTCAACAGTAAAGCCCTCTCTCGAACAACTAAGGAGACTCTATATAACCCCTTGATCATCCCAGTCCTGCTTTACGGCGCTGAAACATGGACTTTATTAAAAGAGGATGAAGATATCGTTGGTCGCTTCGAGGGAAAAATTCTTCGTAAGATTTTCGGTCCCGTTTGCGTTGACGGGTTTTGGAGGAGAAGATTCAATCACGAACTATACGAGCTGTACAGCGACATCGACCTAGTCAAAAAACTGCGTATTGGACGTCTGAGATGGCTAGGACATGTAGAGCGAATGGACACCAACGCTCCGGCCCGCAGAGTCTTCGAATCTAACCCTGAGGGACGACGCAGTAGAGGGAATTATCGCCGTAGGTGGCGCGCACAAGTTCAAGGGGACCTCGACCAACTTGGAGTGCGCAACTGGAGGAAATTAGCTAAAGACCGAGCTAAATGGAGAGGCTTGTTGGTTGAGGCCCAGGTTCACCCCGAACTGTAGCGCCACCTAAGTAAGTAAGTAAGCCTCTTACAACTGTACCTTCCCTACGGTGTAGCAAAAGTTAGAATTTTTGTCGTGCATTCTGATACACGCACTTGCCAAAAGCCTCGCATACAATCTAAAAGGGTGAAGAATTTGGAACCTTGTATTTGAGCGGCGATTTCCTCAATAGTTTGCATTGGATGATGACGGCGCATTATGTTACCATTGACGTTGGTTGGGTCGATAAAAATTCGAATTTTTTGGTTCTTTCGTACTACGACCATTGGTGACACTGACTCTGTGGCTTCCTTTGTAGGCTTGATGACGCCTAATTTGACCATGTTGTCGAGGTCGTTCTTCACTTCGTCTCGAATCTTATACGGAACGCGCCGAGCTGGGGTTATCTCAAACTTGGAGTTTTCAACCAAATCGATGTCGTACTCGTAATTTTTTAGGCAGCCTAAGCCTTTAAAGATGCTGTCGTCTTGGTCAACTTGACTTATGCGGCTTATTAGGCCTAGCTCCTCGCATGTGTTTGCACCTAGAATTGGCTTAATGTCTTCGGCCACGATTTTAAATGTTATGTTGCTTTGCCGGCTAGCAATGATGCATGGAATAATTGATTCTCCGAGTACTTTAAGGCGGTGGTTGCTGAAGGATATGAGATTTTTGGTGGTACACGGGATAATTTTTGACTGTGAGCTTTCGACGATTTTTCGTGGCATTGAGCCCCTGTATCGAGTTTAATTTCGTGACTATGGCCATTAATCATTATTGTTTCGGTGAATTTGTCACCCTTGACAACTTCGTTATGAGACACACAACCGATAAACAAAGGAAGGTCGTCATCATCACTTTGTTCTTCGCAAAGGTTTATGTTCCTCGACGTGCTTGCTTTATTTTTATTTGTGTATTGGGATTTACTCTTTCTGCAGTATGCTTCGAAGTGGTTACGTTGTTTGCATAGCTTACAAAGGTATTGGTAAGCTGAACAGTTTCTGAAAGTGTGGTTCTTGCCACAATTGCGACAATCAAAGGTCTTGGTATTGGATTTGCCCGACTTTTCTATTGCGTTGACTTTTCGTTCGTTTTCTTCTATTATTAGTGCAGTTTGTTTTTGGGCTAATTCAGTCGATTGGCACATTTGGATCGCTTTAGTTAGTCCTATATCTTCTGACAATAGTTTGGTTCTAAGTTCATCGTTTCTGATGCCTAAGATGAGTTGATCACGCAGCAAGCTATCCGTCAGCTGTTCGAAGGCACAATTATTCGGTTGTAACCGAAGTCTGGTTACCAACTCATCGATTGTCTCTCCCTCTTTTTGTGTTATCTTATTAAATTTATAGCGCTCGAAGGTGGTGTTTACTTTTGGCATGAAATGTGTTTCGAATTTAGACTTTACCTGATCCAGAGTTTGTTCACCGGTCGATAAAGAGGAGGTTGTATACCTGAATTGCCGTGTATCCGATTGCGGACATGAAAGTGGCGATCTGTATATTTTGTGGTTTTTCGGTCATGCCGGTTGCAACTTCAATGTATTCGTACTGCTGTTTCCATATCTTCCATTCCCGGGCCATATCCTTATCGTGCTCCACGATAAGTGGTTTTGGTGGACGTACAAAGCTGCAGTGATTTTCTGACATTATCTGCTGTAATGAATTTATAGTTTATTCAGTTTAATGGCGAATTATTCAATAAAGTTAAATGGGTTTCGGCACCATGTAAATCAAACGCGTTATTTATATTAAGGGTTTGATTTCAAGTATTTATTTAATTATAATTATTTGTAAAGTAATACAGCGAGAGGTTAAGATTAGAGTGTGGCTATGTGTTCGGCGCGTGGGAGAGGGTCGGCGACGTTGTTTTTGATGATTGACGTTTTTGTCTGTCATCTTCCCACGTTGACGTTTGAAAGTCTTATCTTGGGGTCTGCTCCCATTACAGTTACAGTTCCCCCTCGCTTTTGTTGAGCTGTCCCACCTGGTTTGCCACAGCGTTGCTGATGCTGCCCTTTCCTCCTCCTTAATCCTTTTTGCCTCCTGTCGGTTCGAGGGACGTCTAAGGTATACCCTCTGCATCTCATCCGCGAAGATGTCGATTGGGACCTACCCAGCTAAAATGCAGGCTGCATCGTCGGAAATAGTTCGGTAGCCGCTGATCACTCTAATTGCGCAGAGCCTGCGAGCTGATGATAGCTTCTTCTTGCACTCATTTGTCGCCAGTGCACCTGGCCATATCGGGGCAGCGTATAGAAGTACTGAGCTGACCACTCTGGACAGCAGGATCCTGCGGGCGTATCCAAGCCCGCCGATGTTGGGAGCATTCGGGAGAGTGCTGCCTGCATCAGCGATGCTTTCTTACTAGAATACTCGACGTGGGCTTTGAAGCGCAGCCTGTTGTCGAGCATGACTCCAAGGTACTTCAAGGATTCTTTAGACATGATTGTCTGGTTTCCGACCCGGAAGCTGGCATTTTCCACCTTTTTGCGGCTGGTTATTAGGACAGCTTCAGTCTTGTGGGCAGCTAGTTCCAGACCGGTAGACTCCAGCCATTCCTTTATTCTTATAACAGTCTCATTCGTTTCAGACTCCACCTCGTGTACGTGCTTGGCTACTGTAACCACTGCGATATCGTCAGCGAAGCCGATTACTTTGACTCCCTCGGGCAATGTTAGTCGCAGAACTCCGTCGTACATAATGTTCCATAGGAGAGGTCCCAGAACCGACCCTTGCGGGACTCCTGCGGAAACACTGTAGTGCTTAACGCCATCATCAGTATGGTATCTTAGCTTCCTACTGCTGAAGTAGTCCGTGACTATCCTCAGCAGGTAGTATGGTGTATCCATCCTGGCCAGGGATCTGCTAATGAATGACCAGCTTGCCGAGTTGAACGCATTTTTGACGTCGAGCGTTACTACTGCGCAGTATTTCTTCGTGTCCCATCTCCACCTTTTCCCTTGTATTGCTTCAGTTGCTATATCTACTACCGCCTTTATGGCATTGACGGTAGAGCGTGATTTCTGAAATCGTACTGACAGTCTGACAGGGCTCCGTTTTTCTGCATGCCCCAAAGAGTTCTTCTGACGTAATTGCCGGGATATGCTCCATGCTGATCTCCCTCGTGATGGAGACCATAGTAGTTGGTCTATGGGGGAATAGGTGCTCTACTATGGTCCTTAGTATTGCCGGGCATGTTAGCTGTGGTGACCTGCTGCTTTTAAGCTTCTTCATCACCACTCTATACGCTTTGCCCCAGGCGTCTAATTCGACCTCGTCACAGAGACGCCTAAAGCTCCTTGACTTACTCTCCTTAATGGCCCTTTCCAGTTCTCGCCTCGCCAATTTAAATGTGGTTATCTGCTCTTGGAAATCTTGTCTGCCTCTGGATCTCTGAGATCTGCGTCGTGCTTGTAGGCACTTTGCTCTGAGCCGTTTAATCTCGTCGGTCCACCAGTAGCCAGGGCTCGCCTGTTTTACTGACAGACCTTCTTGGCTTTGCTGCGTCGCACGCTGTGGTAATGACATGGATCAGCTGATGCGAAAGGACCCCAGCCGATCCGTTATTCGTTGTGGCGCTGGTGTTTAACATTTCTTCGAACATGTCTTTGTCGAAGAGCGTGTCCTTCCGCTTTGGTCCTATTAGGGCGGGACGCAGTCTGCGTTTCTCTTTGCCGACATTAAATAGAATCGCCTGATGGTCACTGTGGGTATAGTCTTCGCTGACCCGCCATTTGGTTTTCCGCAGGAGTGAGTTGCTCATGAATGTGATGTCAATGATTGACCCTCTGCCTTCCTTTCGAAACGTTTCCGCTGTATCGCCGTTGGCCAGGTACAGCTTGTCTGTGCATAAGCGTAGCATTACGTAAAACTCCCTCTGCGGCACTGGACATTATATTTCATCTGATACCCCTCGATATATTAAGCAAGCAAATAGTAGCTTCGCCTTGAAGATACCCAACAGTGGTCAAGAAAAAAACTGACCACGATTCCATTCTGAATAAATTCAAAATCTCTCCCAAAAACATGGATTACACCATCCCACGTCTAAATGTTGACAAGAATTTTCTCGTTACCATCCCTTCGAGATCACTCTAGAATAATGATACATTTTTAGAAGATAGGTACATCCACTTCTACACTGAGGAATCAAAGACCAAGGGCGGAGTTGGTAAAGCTCTTTTCTCTAACAGGCTTAATCTTAACCTCTTCTTCTGCCTTCCAAATTATTGTAGCGTGTTCCATGTGGAAATAATGGCCATCAAAGAAGTCTTCTCTTGGCTTAAGAAAATCGTGATATTTGCTATAGATATTCGCATCTTTTCAGACAGCCAATGGTAGGTAGGTAGGAGTGGTTGTGTCAGTAAACCATGCCGACACTGAATTAGCGCAGAAACGCCGTTTTATTACCACAACTCAAGTGACCTAACGGATGTAACACGGTCGTTAACTATTAGGGAAGAGAAGAAGAAAAACGGGGTAAGGATTATTCAAATCCACCCCGTTGCATTGAGGAAGCTGATAATATCCCCAATGCTAATCTCAGCTAGCTCTATAAGGTTGTCGAAAAAGAGTTTACCCAAGGTGCGCTGTCTGGCCTTACCTAAAGCCGGACACTTGCAGAGGAAGTGTAAGATTGTTTCTATTTCATCAGCAGTATTGCAGCTGCGACAGTGTGCATTAAATGCAATGCCTATTCTGGCCGCATGAACCCCGATGGGCCAGTGGCCAGTACTAACTGCCAGAGTTCTTGCGATATCTGTACGGTTTCTGTTTAGTAGATCTTGCGTTCTTTTCCGGGAGTATTTGGGCCACATCTGCCTGGAGATGACACAGTTTCGCACCTCCTGCCATCTGCTATCCGCCTTTAGCAGATAGTGCGCGAAGATACCTCCCTTAAGGACCCCCAACTGGATGTTCACCTCCTTTGCTAGGGAAGCATCAAGGGAAGATCCTTGCCGCGCGAGTTCATCAGCCCGCTCATTCCCCTTAATGTTGCTTTGACCCGGAACCCAAAGGAGACAGATCCTTAGCCGGTGACTAAGTGAGGCGAGTTCATTTTTGCACTGTTCTACTAGCCTTGAGGATGAAGTGACAGATACTATAGCCTTGATAGCCGCCTGGCTGTCAATGAGGATGGCAATGGTATTTAGGGGTGTAGAGGTTTGCTTAAGTATGCGGCAGGCCTCACGTACAGCAAAAACTTCCGCCTGGAAGGCACTGCACGAATCAGGAAGCCGGTACGACCTGGAAATATTGAGGGAATCAGAGAATATCCCCGCCCCTACCCCGTAGTCCATTTTTAAACCGTGGGTGAAAATTGTTGATTCGATCTCATTTATCAGTACGGCAGTTTCCCATTCCGCCCTGGTTGGGAATCTGACCGTGACGTCATTTCTAAAGTTCACTGTGGGAGTTATATAGTCGGTCAGATTAGCTACCAGATCCTGCGGTAGCAAATTCAGGATACTGCTGTGACCATACGGATTGGTGCACCAGCATCCCGTTTCCCTTAGCCTGACTGCACTACATGATAATGAGAAGATCGAGTGGTAAAAGGTGCAGAATAACGTTCAAGGCATCGGTTGGACATGTCCTCATGGCACCCGTTGCGCCTATAGCCGTAGTTCTTTGTACCCTGTTGATAAGTTTGATGTTATAAGCTTTCCTTAGCGCAGGCCACCAGACTAGCGATCCACAGGAAAGAATGGGACGCACCACGGCAGTGTACATCCATAAGACCATCTTCGGGCGAAGTCCCCACTTGTTGCCAAAGGTCATGCTGCAGGCATAGAAAGCCACACAGGCCTTCTTTACCCGTTAGGTTAGGTTAGGTTAGGATCGGCCCTCGATGAGGATGTACTTAGACCAGAAAGTAGGTCCATTGTACTGCCGATGTGTAAGGCGGGTGGGTCACCCTCTTACTCTTGGAACCATCTGCTTCGTTGAATGAAATCTAGAATTTTAGCCGTGCAGGCGTTGCCGAGATCATTAAGATCATTGTAGAAGTATTCACCCAGAGTGGCCTTCCTGATGTTGGCGAGCGCAGGACAGGCGCACAGGAGATGACTGATGGTCTATTCTTCCTCTTCATCTCTGCAGCTTCTGCAGAAGTCGTTATGAGGGATACCTAATCTCTGGGCATGTCTTCCTTTGACGCAGTGTCCAGTGAGGACATTTGTTATTTTTGAAAGGGCTCCTCTCTTGTGCTTAAAGAGTCCGATGGACCTGGATTTATTGAGTATCGGCCAGAGCTGTCTGGCGGTATGCCATCTTTACCCGTTGCTCAATATTAAGCTTCCAGCTTAGTTTTGGATCAAGTACGACACCTATGTACTTGGCACTGGAGGATAGGGAGAGTAGATGATTTTTTAGCCTAAATTCATTAGTAGCTCTAGACTGCCGATCGTCCCTCGCGGGGATGGCTAAGCAGTTCAATATTCACCTGTGTTGGTTTGTAATCTAAGGGAACAGACTCAGTTGACTTCGAGCCTTTGAAGTGTGAAGGTTGGGTTTGGTTAGCGTTGCAGGTCCCTTGTGGTAGCACATGAATCTATGATACCTAGAAAGAAATACCCTTTGAACCAATTGGAGCTTGTTATGAAACGCTGTAAACTGCCGATTTTGGAATTAGCCAATTCGCCTAAACTGTCGAAAAAGTAGGCTCCTAAGCGCAATCTTCTATGAGCGGAGAGAGCTTGGCACGTACAAATGTGGTATAGTACGGTTTCCCACTCTTCCTCGTTCATACCGCTTCTACAGAAGTCATTCGTGAGAAGGCCTAGTCTATTGGCATGCCCTCCAACGATGCAGTGCCCTATAACGACACCTGCCATAGTTGTAATGAGAGCTTTCTTCTGCTTAAAAAGACGATTTCAGCGTCTTTGATCCAGCTTATGCCAGATTTGTCTAATAATGAGGCACATGGTGCCTCTTGCCCATCTGCGGTTGATTACGTTGATAGTGTTGAGCTTAAGCAGCAACTTCACTGTAGCGAGAAGCATGCCGATATTCCCCTTGTTCGGTGAAATCAATAGGCTAGTGCCTTGCCTGACGAGTTCGTTGGCAATGCGATTCCCTGGAATGTCTCTGTGGTCAGGCAGCCAAATTAGCTGAATATTGAAATGTTTAGCTATCTCACTAAGAGACGGAGAACAATTTAGGTCTTTGAATTAAAGGTGATAGATTGCAGGGATTTGATCGCGGCTTGACTGTCAGTAAAAGTTGTGATATCCCGGTTGAATATCACATTGTAGCTTACCCTTGACAGGACTTTCCTTCATCGCTTTAATCTCCGTCTGAAAAATGCTGCAATTATTAGGAAGACGGAAAGAGATACCTACATACATATGATTAGATCATTGGAGAAAACAAACCCTCTTATTGCCGATTCTGTTTTAGATCCATCTGTGTAGAAGTACGTGTATATGGATCAATCTTGCAATCCCAATCAAATCTGAAGGGGATGCAGGCTTCAGAGTTTTTGTTGTAGGGGTATATAGGAAGGAAGGGGTATCTTGCGGAAGGAATTCAGAATCGTTAAAAATACAGAAGTGTCCGGTATTTAGACTAGATCACTGAGATATGGACTTCATATTAGCGGCTGCACGAGCTGCCTGTTAGCTATAAATATCCAGAGGTGGCAAGTGAATTGAAGTGTCTAGAACCATTGTTGGCTTGGTTCTTAGTGCTCCACTGACGCATAGGCCAAGATTTAGGTATACCGCCAAGATATGCTAGGTGAACAGCTTCCGCAAGACTGTCCAAGAGACGTTCACGCCATACGTTAGTATGGGCCTGATGACGGATCATATAGCCAGTATATAATTTGTGGCTGTAGCCCCATTTACTTCCTATTGCTTTCTTACACCAGTATAGAGCTATAGCGGCTTTCTTAACGCTTGTTTGGCTTGCCTACGAGTGTCAAACTGGTGCCACATAGTTTTGAAGTGTAATGTTCGCGTCGAGAGTCAAAATTAAGCGAATCATCGAGCATCGTTGTACCATTAAATTTTGCTCTAAATTGTACGCAGAAGTGCTCGAACGTTTGAGGATTAGGGCCCGCTGCGTCTAAAGGCAGATTGCAGATACCTGGGTTTTCTATCCACCCAACAGTCCAGATTTGGTTGCTCTCAACTTCTTATTGCTCCCTTGGATCAAAAGGCATCTTAAAGAACATCGTTTCGGGACAATTGAAGCGGTCCATGCGGCTTCGATGGGGTGCCTGAACAGCCTTGCGGTTGTCGACTTCCAGGGGAGTGTGAGTAATGAAAACGCGTTACTTACTTACTAAGGTGGCGCTACAGTTCGGGGTGAACCTGGGCCTCAACCAACAAGCCTCTCCATTTAGCTCGGTCTTTAGCTAATTGCCTCCAGTTGCGCACTCCAAGTTGGTCGAGGTCCCCTTGAACTTGTGCGCGCCACCTACGGCGATGATTCCCTCTACTGCGTCGTCCCTCCGGGTTAGATTCGAAGACTCTGCGGGCCGGAGCGTTGGTGTCCATTCGCTTTACATGTCCTAGCCATCTCAGACGTCCAATACGCAGTTTTTTGACTAGGTCGATGTCGCTGTACAGCTCGTATAGTTCGTGATTGAATCTTCTCCTCCAAAACCCGTCAACACAAACGGGACCGAAAATCTTACGAAGAATTTTTCTCTCGAAGCGACCAAGGATATCTTCATCCTCTTTTAATAAAGTCCATGTTTCAGCGCCGTAAAGCAGGACTGGGATAATCAAGGTCTTATATAGAGTCTCCTTAGTTGTTCGAGATAGGGCTTTACTGTTGAATTGCCTTATAAGCCCAAAAAAACAGCGATTAGCAAGAGTTATTCTTCGATTGGTTTCTACGCTGATTTTGTTAGAAGAATTTATAGCAGAGCCAAGGTAGACAAAGTCCCTTACTACCTCGAAGTTATAGCTGCCCACGGTGACGTTTTGTCCAATTCGTCGGTGTTGGTTTTCCCTTCTAGTTGACAGCATATACTTGGTTTTGCCCTCGTTTATCGCCAAACCCATTTTGGCCGCTTCCGCCTCAATGCTTGCAAAAGCACCGGTGACAGCCCGCTGAGATCTTCCGATAATGTCTATATCGTCGGCGTATGCAAGCAGTTGTACAGACTTGTAATAGATTGTGCCTCCGGTGTTGGCTTGTGAGTTCCGCACAATCCGTTCAAGTACAATATTGAAGAAGTCACATGACAGCGCGTCACCTTGTCTAAAGCCTTTTTTGACATCAAAGGTCTCGGTGAGGTCATTACCGACCTTGATGGAGCAGCGAGCGTTCTCCATCGTCAGCCTGCACAGACGGACAAGTTTGGCAGGGATGTAAAAACTAGACATGGCTCTATAAAGCTCTTCTCTATAGATGCTGTCATAGGCGGCCTTGAAATCGATAAAGAGGTGGTGAGTATCGATTTGGAATTCTTGGGTTTTCTCCAGGATCTGCCGAAGTGTGAAGATTTGATCGATGGTGGACTTTCCTGGCCTGAAACCGCACTGATAGGGTCCAATCAGGCTGTTGATAAAGGGTTTCAGGCGTTCACACAATATCGCAGAAAAGATCTTGTATGCGATGTTGAGGAGACTGATGCCTCTATAATTGGCGCAGTTGAGGGGGTCTCCTTTCTTGTGGATCGGGCAAACGATGCTGAGATTCCATTCATCAGGCATACACTCGTCTGACCAAATATTAGAAATGAGTTGGTGTATGCACTCTACCAATTCATCCCCAGCTGCCTTGAAAAGTTCAGCCGGTAAGCCGTCAGGTCCAGCAGCCTTGTTGGATTTTAGCTTGGATATTGCTATCCTCACTTCGTTTTGGTCAGGTGGACGGAGATTTTGACTATCATCGTCTATGTTGAATGGTTCATTCTGCCTGACAGCGGGATGTTGGTCTTCGTCGCCGTTATACAGTCTGCAGAAGTAGTTTTTCCATATTCTCAGCACCGACTGTGATTCTACTACGAGGTTTCCATTTTCATCTCTACAGGTTTCTGTACGGGTATTACTTCTCTGACACGTTCTTTTTACCTTTTGGTAAAACTTCCGTACATTGTTCCTGGAGTACAGACTCTCGATATTCTCAAACGCGCGCTTCTCATGCTCTTTCTTCTTCTTTTGGAGAAGCCGATGTTCTTCCCGTCTCTTTTGCTCGTAGAGCTCACGAGCAGCTCTCGTCTTCCTTTGCAGCGCCGCTTTGTGTGCCTCTTGTTTTGCTGCATGCACTCGCCGGCATTCTTCGTCAAACCAGGGGTTTCGCGGTGGTGGTCGAGCGAGACCCAACACAGCAGTCGCGGCGTTTCTGATGGCATGTTGGCAGCGTTGCCACTGGTCTTCGGTACTTGATGCTGGCGGCAAAGGGGTGATTGAGAGATTTCGGGATACGCGTTCAGCGAAGACTCTGGCGGTCTCTTGCGATTGTAGCTTTTCGACGTTAAATTTTCTCACAGTAATTCTTCTTTGTTGCTCAGATTGGGATATCCGCATTCATACCTTGGCTACAACAAGGTAATGATCCGAATCTATGTTGGCCGCTCGGAAGGTCCGGACATCCAGAATACTGGAGGCATGCCTTGCGTCGATCGCAATATGATCAATTTGGTTGATCGTTACATGATCATTGGACCGCCATGTCTGCTTATGAATATCGAGATGAGGAAACCATGTGCTTGCTATGGTGACATTTCGCTCCACAGCGAAATCAATTAGCCTTAGTCCGTTATCCGACGTGGTGTCGTGTAGGCTATGCTTACCGACTGCCCTACCGAAGATGTCCTCCTTTCCTATTTTGGCGTTAAAATCGCCCAATACGATTTTAACGTCGTATTTAGGACATTGCTCGTATCTTTTGTCAAGGAACTCGTAGAAACACTCTTTGGTGGCAGGGTCCTTTTCTTCTGTGGGGGCATGAACACATATTAGGCTTATGTTAGCGAATTTATCCTTGATCCGGATAGTCATAATACGCTCGCTCACGTGTCGGAAGCTTAAGACTTCTTGCCTAAGTCTGCCGCGTATGACAAATCCGCATCCGAATAAGCGTTGCCTGCTGCCTCTGTAGCAATCACCGTAGTAGATGTCACAGTTTTTCATCCTCTTTTTGCCCGGCCCATCCCATCGCACTTCCTGGATGGCGGTAATATCTGCTTTATAGCAGTCTAGGGCCTCTGCTAGTTGTTCGGCTGCACGTGGTCTGTAAAGGGACAGAACATTCCACGTACAGATCCGAAGGTCGTTGTCCTTATTTCGTTTGCTGGGGTCGTCATTAGTTGAGTCATCCTTATCCGAGGCTTTTGGTTGTTTCGGAACCATGCGGTTTTTACGTGGTAGGGAAGTTACCCCGACGGCACAACCCCCAACCTGGAGGGCCAGTTCCTTAATTATTCCCCTAGGACGAGGGGCCGGGTACACCGGTGCCAGTAGTCCACTACGGGAGTATGAGCGCTGCCGTTGGCCCATTAAGGGCTCCTCCGCCACCATCTCTATTCCAATGTCCTGACCAACATTGGAAATTCCTTACCGACCTGTGATCCGAATACGTCGAAGCAGCTCGCGCAAGGTGTTCACTAAGTTCAACCTAACTGGAACTATAGACGCCACCGTTGACTCCGTCCAGGGAATTCGTCCGCTGCCGCCTGGAACAGGAATAAGCGCTCTAGTGAGAAAAGCACTCTTCCCCCCCTCTCTCATCTGCTGCCACCAAGAATCCGCCAAACGGGGTTGGTTACCTATTTCTTGGATTAAGGTACTAGGCACCCGGCTGTCACCGCGTGGAGGTTGAGAGTAGGAGTTGGTAGGCCTCAGCTGAGTGAAAACGCTTGTGTTTTCATATGATCGCATGCACTACCGTTTGACCAGCCATGAAAACGCGTTGACAATGGTGTATTAATGCGAGAGGGGCATATTTTGAAAAGTTCTAACTCACTGTATGACTTCAGTCCCCATACTTATTGGTGTATGGCTGAACACGATGTATAATCTCATTTAACCGATAGTTTGGTTGTGCAAATTACATTCGCATAATGTGAATGAACTTTCTTAGGACCTAACGAATGTTTACAGTCAAGAAACGAAAGAACCGACAATGAAACCGTTAAAAGTTTTTTTTTAAAGCGTCGCTTAATTAATTCAGTATATACTACATTCGTCTTCAATCCTAATCAGCTTGTGACTGTAATCATCCACAGAACACTGCCTTATCACTTGAGCATATTTCCCAACACCAATTTAAAATTTTAAACGATATTCTGGGTCACCCTGCTAAGTGATAAGCAAAGATCAGTGTAAATTCAATCTTTTATGAATACGACATCGATATTTGAAACAAACCCTCAGAGGAGCGTAGATCGTAACAAGAGAATGTTTTCGCGGTTAAGTGCTATTTTTATGTGTGCTGCCTTAATCGGCTTCGGAGTGGTTCTCAGCGAACAAGAAATTTTCGGCGATATCTTTACGTCGGGCAGTCGTAGTCTGGCGCACACATCAGAGAGCTATGGTAGGCACAAGTGCCTTAAGCAAGTGCCGTAAGTGTAGTGTCGTAAGGAAGAGCGCACACTGACTTGATATTTTCAGATCCGTCCTCTTTCGCACAGAAAAGAATGAACAGGTGCAGGGTAATGGCACGAGTATACATTTCCATCAAATTGAAGATTGCTGCGATGGCTTTAAGCGCACTAAGTACGACTGGAACCGCTGTGAGCCGGATTGTGGGCTAAAGTGTAAGCACGGCTTTTGTCGGGCGCCTGGGCGCTGTGAATGTTTCGATGGGTTTATAGCCAACGATCGGGGAGAGTGCGTGTTTGCATGTCCCTTGGGATGCGAAAATGGTCGATGTTATTTGAATGGGACCTGTCGCTGCGATCGTGGGTACACTCTGAATCCGAGAAAGACGTTTTGCAGGCCTATTTGCAGAATAGCATGCGGACATAACCAGATGTGTGTGGGACCGAATAAGTGTGACTGTAAGGAAGGCTATCAATTGACGGCGATTGGATGCCAGCCGATTTGCGCTCCGGATTGTGGACACGGTCGGTGTGTGGCACCAGGCCAATGTGAGTGTTTTGCAGGGTTTTCGATGAGGCCACCGAGGGCTGTCTGTGAAGCTGAGTGTTATATGTGGGTAAAGTAAAGTTGCAGACTCTTTCGAGACTCTGACACTTTTATTGTCTTAGGAATTGTGAAAATGGCTTTTGTGACTCTCGGTACCGATGTCTATGTCACGACGGTTACAAGTTCGATGAGAACACAACCAGTTGTCTGCCTGACTGTGGAGATAAGTGTGAAAATGGTGTTTGCAAGAAGCCTGGGATTTGTCAGTGCTTTGAAGGCTATGAGCTCAAAGGCGACACCTGTGTACCGGTCTGTGAAAAGTAAGTTAGTAACCTATCGTCCTCGGGATAGTCCTAAGATTGCTTTTTATTCCAGTGGATGTGGCTACTATGGCAAATGTGTCTCACCTAATGTCTGTGGTTGCGGGCTATCGTACCAACAGTGCATGTTTGGAAATTGTGACGCTTTCGGGCGATGCATTTGCGGCGAGGGATTGATTCGATTTGTAGACAAATGTGTGCGATACGATCGTATTGGGACACTGGTCAGCAGCTACGATCAAAGGCAACTATACAATCAGCAGCTAAAGATGGAGTTTAATACCTTAATTGGTAGACACTTTGCCGACATTTATTCATTCTGATTGTTGAATTGTTTTATCCTTAAAAGCTAATAAATTACACAAATTTGTAAATACTTAATGGAGACCAAATTTTACATGTGGGATATCTTATGAGAGGCAGGATAGCGTATTTCGTCGTACAAATGACTGTCCATACTGCCTTTCCGTGACTTTGGAATGACCGAATATAAGGATTCCTTGCGGGCGTAGCAATAAGGTGGCTTAACAGCAGCGTTATTCGTTGGAGAGTCATAGAATTCGGGACCTTAAATTAAACTTAATAAAATTCGACTGTAGTTGTCTAGTTTTTTTCACTTACATACCATCAACTTTATTTCGTAGCATTTGTGTGAATGCCGGCAAGTCCGGCAGTGGCTTAGTGAATGCCTTCGATCCAATTGAAGCACGATCACTCTCTGGCTCGCTTCGATTGGCTCGTACTTGACGTTTAAAGTTGAATTTCTTATAGATAATGAGGAAGCCCAAAGCTAGAACTACCATGATGCACAGCAAGATGATCAACAATATCGTTAGTATTTTCGATTCGTGATCAAGTGATGGTACGGCGGCTTCAAGTCTCGTTTCGTTGGCCTCACCACTGCCCTTTAGTTGCTCCTGTTGCCAATTCGTTATGACATGGATGACCTCGGGAGTCTTCGATACTCCTCCTGGCTGATGTAGAATGATCGACGGCGTTGGATGGTCGGGTGGTTTAATTAGGATCACCTCCTGTAGAGTTTTTGGTGTTGTTACTTCAACAATAGTGTCTGGGATAAGCAAGGTGACAGTTTCAGTGGTCCCAAGATTTTTGGCAATTCGATCGAGATTCTGAGTGATATTCGCAATGGTCGAGTTCAATGTTTCGATCATTGACGATGTTACATTGGCTGGCAAGAAGTTTTCATCAACTTGACACTCGCCCGTTTGTGGATTGCACCGATTCGAACTGCATTCACAGGTTTTCTTGCACATGATGCCATGAGTGCCTTGTGGGCAAGGTAATTCACACCTGTAATCATAGAAAGGAGCATAATTTGACTGTGAATAGAGAAATTAACCATATTTACATATCACCGTCCCATCCAGAAGTGCAGTGACAAATTCCAGATTTGTTATCACAAACTGATTGATTGCGACAACGACATATGTTCCTACAAGCCTCGCCCCATCGATCGTGACGACATCCTAAATGAAAACACTTTAAAGTAGATACAGTAGGATGGGATAACAACTTACTCTGCGTACAGTGTTTGCCAGTGTAACCTGCATCGCAGTAGCACTCATTCGGTGAGTGGCAATACCCCCGACCACATCCACCGCGGCAAATTGGTTTACAAATCGTTTCGTTGACTGATGTTATCCCAGCATAACCATCGCAGCAATATCGTATCGTACGAGTTCGTGTGACGTTCTATAAAAGAGAATGAATACACACGCATAATATGTTACACTTGAATTTGGCTAACAAACACATATGAAGTGAAAACTATATCATACTGCCTAGGAGTATGCAAGGAACATTTGCAAAAACGATAGATTATTCGGACAGTGCTGCCACTTATCATATTATTGTCATGAGAAGAATTATTCATAAGTATTATAATTTTCGAAAATAATTCTCTTAGAATTTTTGCGACTCCAGCCACTTGCCACTCAATTGCGCCAATTATAAAGGCATAAGTCTCCTCAATATTGCATGCAAGATCTTTTCAAAAAAATTATATGAACACCTGAAAGCTTTCATCAACATACTGATTGGCCTCTATCGGTGAGGTTTCAGGCTAGGAAAGTGCACCATCGATCAAATTTTCACACGTCGGCAGATCCTTCCGATTTCAAACCCGCCTATGACAGCATATATAGAGAAGAGCTATATAGAGCCATGTCTAGTTTTGACAAATTTTGATAAATGAGAAGAAAGCGGCTTTCAAAGCTTGGTCAAAGTACCCCTCTAATAATAGTGACGAAAAAGTTCGCCTCGAAATGGAATACAGATGTTGCAAGAAAAAATCGAAGAAAAAGAGCTTCAAGCAGAGAGTACGGAGGGCCTGTATCGGGAGCTGGAGAAAATATCTTCCCCGGTTGTTGCTACAAACCAGGCTATCCAGGAGCTGCGAAGACACAATATGAACAAGTGCGCAACCATCTTCAAAATAGCCACCCAAAGAAGAAAGAATGCTCAGGAGATTCGTTCGCCAAAGTTAATTAACAATGTTCATGGCCAGCTTCTTGTGGATGACGACAAGATTCTGCAGAGGTGGCGGCAGTATTGTGAAGAACTTTTAAATGAACAGTTTTCCCGGGTATGCTTTCCAAGAGCCACCCCTATCTGTGAAGAAATACCCGACATCACAGTCGAAGAAGTTAGTGAGGCGGTTAAATACTCCAAAAAACGAAAAGCGGTTGACCCAGACGAGATGCCCTCTGAGTTCTGGAAAAAGATGGGA
Source organism: Brachypalpus laphriformis (assembly GCA_945910035.1). NCBI lineage: Eukaryota > Metazoa > Arthropoda > Insecta > Diptera > Syrphidae > Brachypalpus > Brachypalpus laphriformis. The sequence continues at coordinate 156,198,111 of OX246753.1, forward strand.
GACATCGGGTTCAGATGACTCAGAATTCTCATTCCAAATTCGTGAGAGGTGACCCAATGCCGAATCAATGGAGGGAAAGTTACCTTCTCCCTGTATATAAAGGGAAGGGTGATACGCGAAACTGTGATAACTACCGTTCGATCAAACTGATGTCACACACCATGAAGATCGTTGAGCGGGTATTAGGTGGCCGACTGCGAAAAATATTACGGCTATCTGATGATCAGTGTGGGTTTGTCTCAGGTAAATCAACCACATATGCAATCCAAAGTATAAGGATCTTAATGGAAAAACATCGTGATTCCTTAAGAAATTCGCATATTGTATTGGTTGACATTGAAAAGCCATTCGACAGACAACCACGAGATCTGATATGGGTGGCGCTAAGACGTCGAGGTGTTCCATAAACCAATGTTCAGATGATCATGGACATGTACGAAGGAGCAAAGACAAGAGTAAGATGCCCCGCTGGGGTAACCGAAGAGTTCCCAATCAAAGTCGGGGTGCGCCAAGGAAGCGTCTTAAGTCATTTGCTCTTTATTACAGTCCTTGATTATTTGCTTGAAGGTAAAGTGATGGACCCCGAGGTACATCAGTTATTCTTTGCTGATGATGGAGCCATCATAAGTGAGGATCCTACATCCCTGCACACTTGATATGTGGGTGGACGTTCTGGAGGGAAATGGGTATCGCATTAGTTCAAAAAAGACAGAATGCTGGTGCTGCCCGTTCTCTGATCCACTGAGGTCTATTCCAGACATTTATTTGAATGGAACAGTTCTTCCCAAGTGCGAAAGGTTCAAAAGGTCTGGGATCTATGATCAATAGCAAAGCAACTTGTGATGACGACATCAATCATCGTGTAAGCGTAGGGTGGATGAAGTGGAGAGAAAGTTCCGCTATCTTCTGTGACAGAAAAATGCCACCTAAGTTGAGGGGAAAGCTCTACACCGCAGTTGTGCGTCCAGCGCTCACATACAGTTCACAATGTTGGACGATGTACAAAAAGTATGAGAGTAAATTAACGGCAGCTGAGTTGAAGATGCTTCGCATGACAGCAGGAGTGACAAAGCTTGATCGAATAAGAAGTTCGAAAAACCGTGAAAGCTTTCACATCAAGGAAACCATCGTACAAAAAATAGAGCGCGACCGGCTCAGCTGGTATTGCCACGTTCAAAGAAGAGATCATTTGAACCCAGTTAAAAAGGCAATATCAATGCACGTTCCAAAGACATCGCGATGTAGGAAAAGCAGGCCTATAAACGCCTGGATAAGACAAATGCGACGACATCGACATTTCATTGGCCTCAGTAACCGAGTGATCCAAAATCGGCGGGCCTGCCGATATTTTCTGAGGTCAAATAGGCTAACCCCACAGGAGGATCAGTAGAAATTCGGTGAAGTGGGAGGGTTGTGATCCCTTGTTTTCGGATTATAACCTCGCTGATAAAAGGAAGAAGAAGAAGAAGAAGTCTAGTTTTGACATCCCTACCAACTTGTTCATCAGTGCAGGATGACGATGGAGAACGCGCGATGCTCCATCAAAGTCGGTAATGACCTCACCGATACCTTTGATGTCAAAAAATGTTTTAGACAAGGTGACGCGCTGTCATGGGACTTTTTTTAATTTCGTAATTGAACGGATTGTGCGAAACTCACAAGCCAACACCAGAAGCAATCAACAGCCACCCGAGTATAAAGGAAAACGAATTAAATCGAAGTTTTTTTAACCACTACATCAAAGAAAGGTTCCTACAGTACAATGGACCAGAGAGTTTGAGTGCTCTGGGAACGCCAACGATATAGACATATTGGCTTTCACCGGTGCGTTTACAAGCATTGAATCAGAAGCAGCCAAAATGGGTTAAGTAATAAGCAAGGGCAAAACCAAGTATATGCTGTCAACAAGAAGGGACAATTAACGCTGACGAATCGGACAGAATGTCACAGTCGGCAGCTATAAGATCTAAAAATGGCACAGGAATAACTCTGGCCATTCGCTGTTTTTTGAGCTAATAAGGCAATTCAACAGCAAATCCATATCTCCTAAAACTAAGAGACTCTGTATAAGACCCTACTCATCCTAGTCTTGGTTTACGGCGCTGAGATATGAACTTTATTGAAAGCGGATGAAGATATCCTTGGTCGCTTCGAGAGAAACATTCTTCTCAAGATATTTGGTTCCATCTGCGTTGACGAGTTTTGAAGAAGAAGATTCAATGGCGAACTATATGGGCTTTACAGCGACAGCAGCCTAGTTAAATAACTGAAAATTTACGTTTGAGATGGCTAGAATATGTAAAGCGAATGGACATCAATGCTCCGGCCCGCAGAGTCTTCGAATCTAGTCCGGAGGGCCGACGGAGTAGGCCTTCTGGTCGTAGGAGGCGCGCAGAAGTTCAAGGGGACCTCAACCAACTTGGAGTGCGGAACTGAAGGCAAGAGCTACGTGGAGAGGCTTGGTGGTTGAGGCACAGGTTCACCCCGAACTGTAGCGCCACCTAAGTTAGTAAGTAAGACGTTGAACTCTAGGCAAACCGTCTTGCGACAACCTTAAAACAATTTCAGAGTCAAATATAACAAAGTTAATCAGTTTCGTAAATGTAACAGGATGGATACAGGATGGATTTGTATCCATTTCCTTTCAACGTCCTTTTAACGCTTTCTAACAACAAAGATCACATGAGTTGTAGTATTTAAAGTGTGCTAATTGGGCTGCACTATAGTGTGCAGCAGCAACCACTTCTACCAAGCTACCCACCTACAACAAACAACAAATCCCTTCGATTAGTTCGGGCACCACCCATGGCATTTATACTGAAACCTAATAAATCTCAGTTCCAAACCAGTCAATCGAAATATCTGCCTTTCCAATCTATTCCATCCATTTTCAATTTATTTCAAGAGTTTTTTAGAATCTGTCAGCTTGATGCTGTACGCGAGGTTTCTTTTTAACGGTGTTCGAGTGAGAATATGGAGTTTATAATGTCTCTATCATCTTTAAGTTTTAACGCGCTATTCTGTAACCTATCTAGAAAGTGCAGAACGGTCTTGGGTGCACGTGCACCAGACCAGATATGGGCGTTATATTCCAGCTTTGGGCGGATGAATGCCTTATAGATGGAGGCCAGATCAGACGGGGTAAAATATTTTTTCCAACGCTTAAGGAATCTAGACATTTTGCAGCATTTTTGGCGACTTCGAATATGTGATCATTCCATCCAAGGCGGTTATTGATGCACATACCGGATAAGGGTTGAAGGTCTTGGTTTCGCTTGAGAGACAGAAGACAGCATTGAGTTTTGGATGCATTAAATTTCACTTTATTGATTGAACCCCATTTGGTAATGCTGCCCAAGTCGAAATTTAATGTGTTTAACATACGTTGTCGTTCGTCTTCTACGGCCGAAGAGCAGGGACGTGAGTTAGGGAAAGAATATGAAAAACTGAGGGTACTGTCATCAGCGAAAGAATGGATTGGATAAGAAGTAGCAGACAAGAGGCCATTTATACAAATGAGAAAGAGAGTCGGAGACAAAACGGAGCCCTTTGGAACACCAGCATTTATATGGTGAATTGCAGACTTGAAGCCATCCAATACAACTTGTATTGAACGGTACAAAAGGAAATTTCTAATCCATTGAAGAAGAGACTCGTCGATGCCATATGCACAAATTTTCGAAAAAAGAGCCTGATAACAAACTCTGTGAAATGCCTTAGAAATATCGAGCGCAACCATATTTGTTTCGCCGAAGTGATGGAGAGATTGGTTCCACTTCTCGGTGAGATATGTCATCAGATCACCAGTGGACCTGTTGCTACGAAAACCGTACTGCCAGTCATTGAGGAGTTTTCGTGAATCAAGATATTTCATAAGCTAACGCTTTATCAGCGTTTCCATGACCTTGGAAAGAAGGGACGTAAATGCAATGGGTCGGTAATTGGACGGGGAGGAACATTCTCCTTTTTAGGGACGGGCTGGACAAATGCTGTTTTCCATCTTCTCGGAAAGAGTCCAGAAGAGTAGGATAGACAGAAAAGCTTACGCAGAGGTTTTGCCAGCGTAGAAGCACACCTCTTCAGAGCTATGGGGGAGATACCATCTGGACCAGTGGATTTGTGTATGTTGAGACCTTTGAGTACTCCTGCAACTCTACGAATGCCAAAGTGAACTTATCCCATAGAAAATTCGATGCCAATTTTTGCGATCTACCCATGTTTAAAACGGGTCTAAAGTGTAGTACAGCTGTCGTATTAAAGTTTCACCAGTATGTCCATATTATAAATGTTTTTTAGTGCGGTTCCGTACGAGTTTCTTTTTTTAGTGCGGGGAGGTTAGAGTTCGTGTTTCGATACCCACCGTGAACAAAACTGTTTTTAGAAGGCATTAATAATTGCTTTCGTTCGTTCGTTCGTTCGCCAATAAACTCGTAATTAAAATCAGTGTTCATCAACTCGAGAATGACAAATTAAAATGGCAGCTTCCTAGTAGATGAGTAGACATGAAAGCTATATACGCTACCGTAGCCTGAAACCACACTGATAACGACCTGTCAGGTTGTTGACGATCGGTCGTAGGCGTTCACATAATACGGCAGACAGGATCTTATATGTGATGTTGAGAAAACGTATACCTCTACAGTTGCCGCAGTTCAGAGGGTCTTCTTTCTTCATGGGGATCGAGCAAACGATTCTGGGGTTCCATTCATTTGGCATAATTTCGTTCAACTAGATTTTACAAATGAAGTGCATGGTGCATGCTCCTTACCAAGTCTTTTCACCCTGCCTTCGGCGGCAAGGCCGCTGGGTCCAATATCTTTGTTGGATTTAGGTTTAGATATCGTTATGCTCACTTATTTCTGATCGGGTTGACGGGAATCTTGACTGCCATCGTCACTGTTGAATAGCTCGTCTGCCTGACAGCGGAATATTGGTCATCGTCGCCGTTTAGCAGTCTGCAGTAGTGTTGCCCCAAATTCTCAGCACCGACTGCGAATTTATTACTATGTTACCATTTTCGTTCATGTAGGCTTCTCTTCTGGCTTTCAAACCCTGGCATGTTCATTTTTACCTTTTGGTAACATTCTCGAACATCATTCCTGCAATGAAGTCTCTCAATCTCCTCAATTGAGCGCTTCTCATGCTCCTTTCTCATCTTTCTGAGAAGGTGATGTCCTTTTCCCTCTCCTCCACTCATAGAACTCGCGAGCAGCTCTAGGCCTTCTATGCAGCGCCACTTTGTTCGGCGCTTTGCCGGCATTCCTCATCAAACCAGGGATTTCGTTGTGGTGGCCGAGAGAAATCCAGTACATCAGAGGTGGTATCTCTGGTGGCTTGTTGGCAATGCTGCCACTGGTCTTCCGCATTTGCTGCTGGCGGCATAGGACTTAGATTGAGGTTAAAAGTGACTCGATCGGCAAAGGCTCTGGCCGTCTCTTGAGATTGTACCCGTCTGACGTCAAACTTCTTCACAGTATGTTATTTCGTTGATTTCGCTAGGTTCTGGATGTCCACATCCGTACCTTGGTTCGACTCAGCAGTGATCCGCATCCACGCTGGTTTGTGGGAAAGTCCGGACACCCAGAATGTAAGAAGAGTGCCTTGCGTCGATCGCAATGTGATGAATTTGGTTAATGGTTTTTCGATCAAAAGAGAGCCACACAGGGGAATTGTGAATATCAAGACATGGGAACCGCGTACTAGCTACGACAATATTTCATCCCGCCCCACAAAGTCGGCTAGCCTGAATCTATTCTCGGATGTGGTGTCGTGCAAGCTGTGTTTTTTAATCACGCTACTAACGATGTCTTATTTTCCTAGCTTTGCGTTAAAATCGCCCAGGACAATTTTAACGTCGTGGCTAGGGCATTGCTCATACGTCTTGTCCAAGAGCTGGTAAAAGTCATCCTTCGTCGCGTCGTCCGTCTTTCCGTAAGGAGCGTGAGTTCATGTTAGGCTAGTATCGGCGAATTTAGCCTTAATACGGATAGTCATGAGGCGCTTGTTCACATGCCGGAAACTCAAGACTTTTTGCCTAAGCCTGCCTCCAATGACAAATCCGCATCCGAATAAACACTGTCCTTGTTGTCTGTAGCAATCGCCATAGTAGACGTTGCAGTTTTTTCATTCTGTTTTTACCCAGGCCATCGCACTTTTTAGATGGCGGCAATGTCTGCTTTACAGCAGTCTAGGGCTTCCGCAAGTTATTCGGCTGCACGTGCTAGAGGGACCTAATATTCTACGTGTAGACGACACGAACATCGGTATTTTTTTAACCTTTGCAAGGGTCGTCAACAGTAAAATCATCCGTATGGGAGGTTGTTGGTTGCTTCGCTACCGAAGATTTTTGACGTGCTAGTGAGGCACAACTCCAACCTGGAGGGCCAGTTCCTTATGTTATACTCTATGCCGGTGCCAGTAGTCCACTACGGGAGCGTGAGCGCTGCCGTTAGTCCATTAAGGGCTCCTCTGCCACCGTCTCGTTTCCGAGGTCCTGCCTTACGTGGAAATTCTTTACCGACTTGTGATTCGAATATGTCGAAACAGCTCACGCAAGGTATTTGCTTAGTTCAACTTAAGTGGAACTGTATACGCCACCGTTGACTCCATTTAAGAAATTTATCCGCTGCTGTCTGGAACAAGAAGGAATGCTCTATTAAGAACCCCCTTTTCTCCCTCTCTCGTCCGCTGTCGCCAAGATCTTCCAAATGGGCTGGTTACCCAATCTCAGTTCAAGGTCTTAGGCACCCAGCAGTCACCAACGTGAAGGTTGAGAGTAGGAGTTCGTAGGCCTATGCTAAGTGAGAACTTTATGTTTTCATGTAATCGCATGCACTACCGTTTGAGCAACATTGTGAAGGCATAACACTGGCAGTAGGTTGGTCATACCGGTTGGAAAAAATGTTCGCTCTGTTGGATGATTGATGGCTTATGACGTTAGGTGGTTGGCAAAATGAATTCCCTTAGTTATCTGGACACCTCCGCCCCGGAGCTTTTCTGAAACCTATTATCTAAGTTTCAAACCACTACACCAATCTTTTTCTAAAGCCGTTTAAGGGTTTTCATAACCCATTGAATGCGCGCAAATTATAAAAAAAAAGTAGAAATATCTACTGCACGACAGCACCCTATTTTCGGTATGCCTTTGGGCTCTGCAATAAGCTATCAAAGGTGTTGTCCAGTTGACATTTATTGCTGCAAAAAACCACTTTACTCCAAAGTTTCATTTTTCTTATGGACTATATCAAACGGATCACCTAGCTTATGTCCTGTGTCCCCTTGTGGGTCCTAGGGCCTCTACTACACCTACGTGCCATCATGTACGGTTTCTGGCAATATGTCTGAGTCCTCCCCAACTTCTCCCCAACTGCCGAGCCTCCTTCTCGACTGTTCTGCGCCATCTCCTCCTCGGACCGCTAGGTCTTCTCCCATTCTGAGTTAAAGGGTTCCATTGCATAGCATGGTTCGCTATGGAACTGTCACCCTTTCGGAACGTGTGACCAATCCAATGCAACTTCCGTTGTTGGATGGTTGTGCCTATTGGACCCGTTATCTCGTAAAGGTATTCATTAGAGATACGATTGGGCCAGAAAATCCTTAAGATACCGCACAGACACCTATTAACGAACTCTTGCAGCTTTCTGGTGAAAGTACTGGTCACTCTCCACGTGCTGCATCTATATAGCACCACGTATTCAATGTTGGAGCGGAACAGTCTTAGCTTGGTGTTCAAACTGATTGCATTGCTTCGTCATTTTTTTGACAACATCCGGAACGCGGGCTTTGCTTTTGGGATCCTGTTGGCTATATCAAGTTCGGTTCCACCACCCGTCGAGACAATACTTCCAAGATACTGGAAATCTTCTACTCTCTCTACCGGTTGTCCAGCAATGCATATTTTAGCCGATGAAATTGTTCCAAGGCTGATAGTTTTTCAGCTCCACATCTGCCGTCATTTGGTGGAGGTCCATAATTCTGTGGGAGAGTAAGCACACATCGTCAGCATAGTCAAGATGTTTCAGTTGAGATGTAAGAGTCCATCGAATTCCTCCGTTTCCCGTCGACAAAGCTGCACGAAGCACATCGCTAAACACCAATAGGAATAGTATTGGTGAAAGGATACAGCCTTGTCTTACCCCACTTTGGATCTCAAATTCCTCAGACAACCTTCCTCTGTGCAGAAGGTGACATTTGGAGCCTTCATATGTAGCTTTAATAATAGCAATTAGTTTATCGGGAATACCTCTCCTGCGTAAGGCACGCCAAATAAACTCCCTGTTGGCACTATCGAATGAATCACCTAAGTACTCATGCTACTACTTTTAGGCAGCGACGGCAATGCTTCTAAAGTACGCAATTCTTCCTTGTCTACATGCCAAAACTTGCCGCATACGATCCGTTCCACTAAACTCGTAATCAACTACAAAAAATGCAATTCACCTCAAAAAATTTCCTTTCACTCATAAATTCGCATCTAATTACTTCAAATGAATCGCATTAACGCATTCCGGAAAGCCAAGCAAAAAAAATTTCAATAGAATTTCCTCCATCAGGCAGTCTTTACCAGATGGCCACACTCTTGTTTGACCAGGAAGGAACCCATTCCTCGAATATCCATGCACTCAGTTAAACAAAAGCAACAATCAGATTGTGTTGGTCCAGCACAATTACAAAGGGAGACGAACAATCCACGTCTGGCATCTACAACACGCATTTTGCGATGTTTTTGTTTCAAGTATCCAAACAGCAGCCAACAAGGAAACAAATCAGACAGACAATTAGCTTTAATCGAATGCAGCAATAAACGCGACTACCAGCCAAACGGTCCACTTTGATTCGCAGTCTGCTAAAAGAAAAGGAGCAGTAGAGTTAAATCTGTAGGCGGGTTTGAATAAATGTATTGTGCTTGATTTACACTAGCAAATCCGCTTATCATAGCATGGTGCCTATGGAAAGAGTGTGAGCTATGGATGGACTATGGACTTTAGTAACTACTTCCTACACTTTGCAGCTGCGAATGTCACAAATAGAAAGGGTGTTGGAGAGATGTTGGTAGCTACTTAAATTTTCTTCAGCAAATATGTCCATCGAAATGTTTGTGAAGTTGTTAGTTTGTATTTGGGATTTGTTATTGATCGTGTTCATGGCCTGTTGTTGCGAGTAGAGGTTCTGTATGGTGATCCATATTCTTCGGATGTACGCGGATCTTCAAAAATTTTATAGAAATGAATACATGCCATCCATGAGGATCGTAGGGATCAATAATCATTTGCGAAGAAGAATTTGAACCTGTGAGATGATGGCAGATCGCTGAAGATCTATACTGCAATATCAAGATCAATTAGCATTGCAATTGAATTTTCAGATCCAGCCTTACACCAGGCTACATACCAAAAAGTTGGAAGGAGGTTAAGGTGGTATTCAGATGGTGGAAGCAGACGGAGCAATCACCTTAATCCTTTCGACCCACTAGCCTCAGTTCCTTTCTCCTAAAAACGACGGAGAAAATTGTCGATCATCATATAAGAGAAAAGTTCCTTATACATGATCCTCTGCATGCAAACCAATTTGCCTATCAACCTAGGAAGTCTACGGAAACAGCCATTCACAGCTTTACGCTATTGATTGACAAATCACTAGCTGCTAGAGAAACAGCCATATGTGCCTTCATAGATATACAGGGACTATTCGACAACACTTCCTATGAGGCTATCAAAAAGGCTATGAACAGGAAAAATATCGCTCCTCTGATCATAAACTGGATCCTAATCATGCTATGTTGCAGGAAAATAAGAATCGAGTGCGGAGGCTCGCATAGAACTATAACAGCTACCAGAGGTTGCCCGCAGGGATGTGTCCTCTCCCCCGTGCTCTGGACCTTAGTAATTGACGAACTCCTAGAGCTACTTGAAAAATCGGTTTACAAAGTACAAGGATATGTAGACGGCATTGTCATCAGCGTCAGAGGCAAATTTGAGGACATAATTTCCTAACTAATGCAAGGTGCCCTCAATTTAACTTCCGATTGGTGCAGGGCAAAAGCACTTACTGTCAACCCCGGAAAAACTATACTTGTACCCTTTTCCAGGAAAAGAATTCATACTCTTAAACAAATTACACTGGAAAACGTCCCAATCGACATATCCAAGGAAGCGAAATACCTAAGTGTTACACTTGACAAGACGCTCACCTGGAATTCACACCTGAACAAGGTTACCGAGAAAGCGACAAGAGCAATGTTTATGTGGCAGCGCCTACATGGTAAAACTTGGGGGCTAAAACCCAAGATAATATATTGGACGTACAGCGACATTATCAAACCCATGGTCACCTATACATCGTTGGCTTGGTGGCCAAAAACCTTACAGGCCAAGACTCAGAAACAGTTGAATAAAATACATCGTCTAGCCTGTCTGAATATCACAGGAGCAATGAGAACGTGCCCCACGGCAGCAATGGGAGCAATTCTTAGGCTCACACCGTTGCACCTTGCAGTACAAAAAGAAGCTATGCTGAGTGCTCTTAGGCTCACCAACAATATTTCAGGCAAAAGTCCATGCAATCGAGCTCTGTGTACGAGAATGTCTGCGAAGAAGGGTCGAGGGTACTCGTGTCTATATCCTCTCGGACAGCCAGGCAACACTTATGGCTCTGAAATCGTAGATGGTAAGATCAAAACTTGTATGGGACTGTCCAATCCTACTCGAAGATCTCGCATCGAAAAACGCCGTCACTGTGGCCTGGATTCCAGGACACGAAGGCTTTGAGGGCAACGAACGGGTGGACTGGTTAGCGGGAAGAGGCGCTAGTCGCCCACTAGTCGGTCCTGAACACTATTTTGGAGTCACGCGGAGTAGCGCAAACATCAAATTGAAGAAATGGGAGGATAATCATCATGCAGAGTACTGGGCCAAATTCAAGGGCCTAAGACAGGCAAAGAAGTTCATTAATCTCAACCGTTGCAAGGCTAAAAAGCTATTCGAGCTAAGGAAAGCAGACTTAAGAATCTTAACAGGCTACTTGATTGGTCATTATCCACTCAGGAACCATCTGCATAAGATAGGAGTAGCAGATACAGACGCATGCCGGCTATGTGGAGAGCAAAAAGAGACGGCAGAACATATTCTTTGTGAATGCCATATGGCCGCAAGAAAAAGAATTCTCGGGAGGGCTTTATTGAGTCCCTCTGACTTCTGGGACATTGAAGTTTATCAAGAGCCTTAACCAAGTTCTCAGCTAAACACCGGGCTGGCACAATAGATCTCATAGGTCGCAGTACGTACAAGGCCCTAGTATAGTATAGTATAGTATAGTATAGTAGCATTACAGTTCTCTTGTCTTTTCCCATGGTGGTCTAAAAATCATAAGATTCAACGCTGATCCGTATAGATCTGCAGGGACCTATTATAATTTCTAGTGCATCGCTATGGTGATCCACAAAATGCCAGTGAAGCTCTGTACAGATAGGTATAGATGCAGATGTAAGCCTAATATGATCGTCTTAGAACTTACTCTCATGTTCATTTACGAGTATGATGATTCCAGATATGTACACTGCTGTACGTATCTCGATAGTGTAAACTAACAGAAACAGAGACAATTTATATTTGGAGATATTGACATTAATGGATACCATGATAAAACTTCCAACTGTCGTTGATTCTTCTCTGTCACTGGATGCAGTGTAGATTAGCTTAGAGTGACTGCATGTACCTGGACACAGACACGCTTGGCCAAGGGAGATCCTACAAGCACCACTTGTAATACGTGCGCGAAAAGTCGTCTGTAAATTCGCATGGCTTATGAGCAATATCGAGGATGAAGACAAAATAAAGGGCATCGTTCGAGCTGAAAATTAATATGGCAAAAACTAGTATTATCAGCCTTGGAACAAACTCATCGGGTCAAATATGCATTGCTGGACAGCCGATAGAGAGAGTAAAGGATTTCCAGTACCTTAGAAGTATTGTCTCGACCGGTGGTGGAACCGAACTGGATATAGCCAACAGGATCGCAAATGCAAGGCCCGCGTTCGGGATATTGTCCAAAATATCGCGAAGCATTGCAATCAGTTTCAACAGCAACCTAAGACTGTTCCGCTCCAACGTTGAATCCGTGCTTCTATATAGATGGAGCGTGTGAAGAGTGACCACTACTTTCACCAGAAAGCTGGAAACGTTCGTTAATGGGTGCCTGCGCAATATCTTAAGGCTTTTCTGGCCCAATCGTATCTCTAATGGCCCTATAACCCACAAGGGAATACATGACATAAGTAAGACAAAATCAAAGAATCCTGCTCGAGCGGGTCACTAGCTACTTACAGTTGTATGACGCAGGGACATGGTCAATCGCAGCGAAAGTAAGATCCTACGAGCGCGGAATCAAGTTAATTTATCGCCTCTGTCAGGGTTTCAAAGCCAAAGCCTGCAGGGACGAAAATGGTAATATAACAGTAGAATCGCCGTCTGTGCTGCGGATATGTAAGGAATACAACTGCAGACTGCTAAACAGCGACGATGATCAATATTCCACTATCAGGTAGAATGAGTTATTCAACAGTGACGATGACAGCCAAGATTCGCGACAACCCGATCAGGATGAAGTGAGCATAGCGATATTTAAACTTAAATCCAACAAAGCTGCTGGAGTCGATGGCGATGGCGCTGAACTTTTCAATGCAAGATGAGATGAGTCGGTAATGAGCATGCACCAGCTGTAAGATCTAGTCGGACGAAAGTATGCCCGATGAATGGAACCTCAGCATCAGTTGCCCGATCCTGAAAACAAATCACCCTCTGAACTACAGAGGTATAAGTCTTTTCAACATCGCATATAAGATCCTGTCTGCCGTATATGTGAACGCCTAAAACTGATCGTCAACAACCTGATCATCAGTGCCGTTTCAGGCCGAGTATGTCCACCATTGACTAAATATTCACACTACGGTAGATCTTGGAAAAAACCCTCGAATATAAATTCGTTGCACATCAGCTCTTAATCGATTTCGAAATCCGAATAGCTGAAAGGAAGATGGACGCATCGGCTGATACCAATGGTCGGCAATTGGATCAGTCGGACGCATGGCGAAACAAATTTCACATGACGCAGATTTTAATGGGCCATGGCTGCTACGCAACAGAGAATATCTCTGTAAACGCAATCATGAGACTATATCATATTGCCCTCGGTGTGCTAAAGTCTCAGAGAATGTAGAACACGTGTTTTTGTGATGTCCGCGTTACGAAAATTAAAGATGGATACCAGGGAAAAAATTTGGCGAATGGTCGACTGTAGAAAACAAAGTTAACAATATGATCTGTATTGAAGGAAATTGGATTGCGGGAAGCGATGCGATGGCTCGCAAATTCTCAGCGATCTAGGACCCTTCAAACGCATACGTAATGCGAATGTTTGCACTTAGGACAAACCAAAGATCTACACAGGACTGACTCAATGAACTTCAAAGTCTGCAACAGGTGCAATGAAAACTGCTTCTACTGCAGCACTGTAGGTTATTCTAAATCTACCACGTCTTCATCTTCATATAAATAAAAGAAGCTATGGTTAACGCCTCTATGCTCTTCGCAGAAGATAACTTAAATTCCAAATTAGTTCACGAGGGTATTGCGCATGAACTCAACAGTAATGAACTACTACTTACTTAGGTGGCGCTACAGTTCGGGGTGAACCTGGGCCTCAACCAACAAGCCTCTCCATTTAGCTCGGTCTTTAGCTAATTGTCTCCAGTTGCGCACTCCAAGTTGGTCGAAGTCCCCTTGAACTTGTGCGCGCCACCTACGGCGATGATTCCCTCTACTGCGTCGTCCCTCGGGGTTAGATTCGAAGACTCTGCGGGCCGGAGCGTTGGTGTCCATTTGCTCTACATGTCCTAGCCATCTCAGACGTCCAATACGCAGTTTTTTGACTAGGTCGATGTCGCTGTACAGCTCGTATAGTTCGTGATTGGATCTTCTCCTCCAAAACCCGTCAACGCAAACGGGACCGAAAATCTTACGAAGAATTTTTCTCTCGAAGCGACCAAGGATATCCTCATCCTCTTTTAATAAAGTCCATGTTTCAGCACCCTAAAGCAGGACTGGGATGATCAAGGTCTTATATAGTGTCTCATTAGTTGTTCGAGATAGGGCTTTACTGTTGAATTGCCTTATAAGCCCAAAAAAACAGGGATTGGCAAGAGTTATTCTTCGCTTGATTTCTGCACTGATTTTGTTAGTAGAATTTATACAGAGCCAAGGTAGACAAAGTCCCTTACTACCTCGAAGTTATAGCTGCCCACGGTGACGTTTTGTCCAATTCGTCGGTGTTGGCTTTCCCTTCTTGTTGACAGCATATACATGGTTTTGCCCTTGTTTATCGCTAAACCCATTTTGGCCTACTACTCGTAAGAATAACAATTACGGACAAATGTGGGCCAAGGTTCAGATAGCAATAACTGTATGTCTCATGTATGGTACACAGACTGATCTAAGACAGATGAAGGAGTTGGGGCTGGAGTATACGGCGCTACTAAGAAAACCTTCATTCAGTCGTGCATTGATTAAAGTAACTCCGGAGTTCCCGGGCGAAGTATTCGCTATAGAACCATGAAATACTGAGAAAATATAAACAGATCTATAACCAACAAGAATATTTATATTCCATCAGACAGCAAGGCTGCTCTACTAGCAATTAGGGGTTATGAAATAACATCCAAACTAGTATGTGACTACCTTTAACTAGTCATATCACTAGCCAGCACAAACAGAATTCATGTCATTTGGATGCCAGGGCACAGCGGATATGAAGAAAATCAAAAAGCTGACTTGCTACCCAGAACAGGATAACCAATGAATACGGCAATAAGATGTATCAAAAATCGGCTAAAAGAAAAAGTGCATCATTACTGGATGGAAACTGAAGATAACTGACAAGCCAAGATCTTTCTGCCAACTACCTCCCTCAACAGAACGAAACAACTCCTACAATTAACTAGGAGTCAGATTCAAATAGCCATAGGTTTCCTTACAGGCCGCTGTCGAGAGAAAAAACATATCATGACTATGGAAATAGCGCAACACAACATCTTATGCCACTGTTACTGTCTAATCAGAACTTAGGTAAATTCTGTCTTAAAGCAAAAGACCTATCTGCATGCTCACTCTAAAGCATTGTAGAGTTCATCACCAAATCTGACATATTGAATGAGCTTTAAGATAAGAGGAAATCAAAATAGGCCCAATGTGGCCGCAGTGATAGGACGACCTAATCCTACCTTAAACAACAATCTATACTGTAGTACTCAATAGCGAAACAGCGACCCTCGCGGAACCACTGATAGGTATCACTTCGTATAATTCAGTCCGCGAATGTTCGAGGGACGTGTTTTTAGCAGGTAAGAATCCGGCACCTAAAGGGCGAACTGAAATAGCCGCAGCCTCTTATGATATGAAGGATGCTTCTGACGTAAATATTCGGCGGGTCCAGGTCCATGTTTTTGATGAAAAATGCCCCCAGATAGAACAATCTTCTTCGCATAGAGCAAGAAGAATGCAGAAGAAATGGAGAGTAGTTTCTTTGTCCTTTATGTTATCGGAAAATCACAAGTAAGAATACCGATGACGGTGCTGATGTATGATCGTTTTAACAAAATCAACTCCCCTACCGAAGTCCGTTAAGGGCAATAATAATTCTTAGACTGACTGGCTAAACCGATTGATACTAATCTATAACGCAGAAAAATATCTTGAAAAATCAAGATCGCTTTTTAGGTATCTATAACATAAGTATCTATTGGATTTCGTAAAAATCTCTGAAGACAACTCTAGTAAAATTATCATCCCCCTTCCTCTCATAGTGATGCTAATTAAAATTTCCTGCGGCCCAATGCGATCGTATCTTTCATTCAATTGATCGCTATTCTCACATTAACACAACTATCTGAAGTTGCTGCTCTCTTATAAATCGAGCGTCGTAAGAACAAAATGATTAATCACATCCACACCAGAGTGCAAACTATATGATCTCCGCGACGGCAATTGTTGGCGATTAATTCATTTAAAGAGGGGGAACAACATGATGATCGTTACGACTTTATACAGATTATGAAACAGATCGGATCTCTGTGCCTACAACGACGATGATCATTTTGAAGGGTCACAACGAAGATCGATTACTTGGAGAGTGTGTAGGCAAACTCTTGGGAATGTACCTAGGGTGGGTGTTAAGTGAAACTATCTACATCTTCATCTCAATTAGATTAAACTTGGTCAATCAAATTGCCAAAAGTCACACACTAAAACAAAGTCAGCGCACACCCCGGATATTGACCAATCCAAGTAGAAACGGTGCTCTAGATTTTTCCCAGACTTTGCTGCACACTGAACGACCGTATGACCGTATGAGTTTTTGCTACTTTTGCTGTCATTATCCAAACTTCCAGTTGGACCAGTTTTTTTTTGCTCTCGACGCCGGCCGCAGCGGCAGCAATTCAAATTTAATTTCTGCCCAACTTCCGTTTGGCAAAAAGTTAACTGGAACGCACACTGAGGACCTCAGAGAGTTGCATAACCGGAAAATGTATCTTAAGTAATGGTCTGTCAATGGCAAGAGCTGTGGAGGACTTCCGCTTTTTTTTTTTTTCTTATTGTGTGCGAGATATTTCTGTGAGAATTTTCCAAGTGGGTGGGTGTAGGTGTATGTAGATCTTGCGATGAATCACTGAAGGCAATCAAGTTGCAAGCAGCAAGGAATGGCTTAGACCGTCGCGGGTTTCCTTAAGTGGTTACATATTTGTTTACTTCGTGGAATCGAATAGGCGAGTATTTTGTGAAATTAATTACCGCAGCAGGGGCGTCGGACCTTTTCATAATTTTTCTACGTCGGTGTATATAATATTTGTTCACCATTTAAAGAATCTGTTTGAAATTATCTATACTTTGGATTCAAAGGACTGTCTATTTCATTTTCTCTCATTATCTGATCCTAATCTGTGGAATTCTGACAAAATATATCAGAGCTTTTCTAAAGATCTCAGTCCCATAAGTTTATCATCATTTCTTCTGGACACTCCGAAGAAACTGATAGATGTCCACATTTGCCGCAGCATCAATCCTAACATGTTGCCAGCCTTTCAGCATTTATTTCTCGATATCGATGGAGCTTTTAACAATGTTGAATCTGGAGCAACTATACGGACACTCACTAACCAGTTGTTGACAAACAGACCTATTAACTCTAAGCAGTCGTGTTAGTGGTAACGTCTTCAATTGCCACACTAATAGTTCATGGTTCAAATCCTGATGTCAGCTAATTTATTTATTTATGTGAAATATACAAAAAGTCAGTCCGATCAATTGCGAAAGCTTGTGTGAACACTACTGCGAAGGGATAACACTGGCAGTAGCTTCGTCATATGGTTGGAATAATTGTTCCCTCTGTTGACGATGATTTGCCTACGACACCGGTTATCGGGGAAAAAATACTGTGAATCAGAAGCAAAGCAAGCATAAACAAATGAGCTTCAAACCGCTACACCAAAAATCTTTCTCTCTCTGTCTATCTATCCTTTCCAACGCCCGCACTGTGTGTAAACATGTTAAGGGTATTCATAACTCCATGAGTGCACGCAAATTATAAAAAAAAAATAAAAAGCTGGGCGATGCCTTAGCTTGAAGGTTTACGAGCAGGCGTACTCCACATGGAGGTTTGTGTTCTCCACTTTTTTGGAACCTAGTGGTAAATGAAATACTTCTAATCCTGAAAGGGGAGGGCAGTGCAGTAATTGCTTATGCGGATGACGTTGCTATAGTTGTCTCGGCTAAACACAGCAATATGCTTAAATGTCTTTTGCAAAATGCTCTTGCTAAGCGCTCTAAATGGACTTAAGGATGTGGTCTTGGTGTCAACCACAAAAAACCCGAAATGGTCCTCTTCATAAGGAAATACAAAATTCGGTATTTCGATCCTCCAAAACTATGTGGCATTAGTTTGACACATGTGGACAAAGCTAAATTCTTAGGTCCCTTCTCGACTACAAACTTATCTGGAAATCCAATATCCTAGAACGTGTAAATAAAGCAATAGGAAATAAATGGGAGCTAGAGCCACAAATAACATTAGATGACTGGGTCCATTTATCCGTCATCAGGCCCACACTATCTATGGTGTGATCGTCTGGTGGATGGCATTGGAGAGAGCTGTTCATCTAACCTATCGAAGGCATATGTTGGAGTTGGTTTGCCTATGTATCAACAATGCTCTAGACATTTTGTTTCACTTGCCACCTTTGGATATTTACTCGTATAGCAAACAAGTGGCAGCTTGTGCACCCACTCTCGTGAAGGCCATATCTCTAGTCTAATCTAGTCTAAGTACCCGATCTTCCTCTATTCTTAACGATCTTAAATTTCTTCCGGAAGACACCGACTACATACTTACATAATTTTTTCGCGATAAAAACTTTGAAACCCGCATCCCCTCCAGACATAACTGAGAGTACGATCTGGGGTCACAAGAGGGATCCATATGCTTCCACACAGATCGATCTGAAACAGATTTCGAATAGGAGGGGGTGTCTTCTCCAATTATATACACAAAAGTACCTCTTCCCACCTTCGCAATCACTGCAGTGTTTTCTAGACGGAGATTCTGGCGATAAAGGAAGTCTTGTCGTTAGTAGGGTAATAATGTGATATCTAGTTGGAATGTCATAATTTTTTATTGACAGTCAAGCTGCAATCAAATGTCTGAAATACGTCACCTTCAATACAAGGACCTAAATTGTCGCCTGTCTCTTAACGAGATGGCTAAGCTATTCAATATTCACCTCATTTGGGTACCAGAACGCAGAGACATTTCAGGAATTACATGGCCGTCGAACTTGCCAGGTAGGGCACTAGTCTATAGAAAAAGGTGAATATCAGCATGCCTCTCCCTGCTCAATTTCGCTGAATACTGTCGACGTAACCAACCGTAGATGGGCAGACGGTACTACAAGACAGATCTGGCATAAGCTGGATCGGCAACGCTCTAATTGCCTTATTAGACATAAAAGAGCGCTCATTACGGGGAGCTGCATCATTGGTAGGCATGCCATCAGGCTAGGGCTCCTCGCAAATGACTTCTGTAGAAGCTGTATGGACGAATAAGAGGGGAAACTACACCTCCTTTATACGTGCCAGACTCTCTCCGCTCCTTGAAGATTAGAGTTTTCTACAGTTTAAGCGAATTGGGCAACGCCAACATCAGTAAGTTCCAGCGCTTTATAACAAGCTCCAATTGGTTTTATGGATAGTTCTTTCTAGGATCATAGATCCAAGTCCTACCAAAATGTGCCCTTTCTGGTCTTAATATTGCTGTATCCAATGCAACCTGCCACGCTAATCTAGCCTACCAGGGTAAACTAGTTCAAGAATCAATCATGAATTGTGACTGATCTCTCATCGTTGTAAGTCATTTGAAATAGTCTCCCATCTCTGGTAATGCCTCATCAGTAGCAGTCATTCGTGTTTGGTGCTTCGTCAGGACCATGAGTAGTTGGTAGTTGATCGATTTGTTGGATAGTTGTTGCATTGGTTGGTTATCTCTCGCCTCCGGAAGTCTTTCGTGGAACTACCGTTTTTTAATTAGCACATTTTAATTTTTAATTAGTCACATGAACATCATAAAGACTCATAGACCTACTTTTCATAAGCAGTTATACCTTTTAATCAGATATATTGGGTGCAAGAGCATAGAGCGTCAAACAGTAAAGTGGACGTCAAGGAAGATCGATTTATTGACGAGCAATTGGGCCATGGTCAGCTATACCCTGAATGGAATGACGGAATCTACACATTCACTCTCATTTAAATTAGCCACGATCGCATGCCTTTAAACCAACTCAATTACACAATTTTATTTTCCCAAACATCTAGACTTCCTTGAGCAACTTCGAACCACATCTAGCTCATAAGCCACCGACTAAATTGAAATTGACACTAATTACCCTGCCGTCACAATAACGAAACCTCTTTCCCAGACTCGAAATCCATCTACATAGGGACCGCCCCACAAAAGTTACGTAACACGATGTTTACCATGCCACCGCATACCGGGGGATTTCCTCCCCAGTGAAAGAATTTGATACCGTGTCGAGATCATAAAAGGCTTCCTGAAATTCGAAGCCGAATTTCAATGAAGTAAAATTTCTTCACCACCACCAGTTGCGCAGCGGCATCATCCATCCATCCACCAACCAGTCCGTACCAATTGTCGATCCAATTTCCATTTTCACTTTCATTTCGGGCTCGCAGTTAAGTCATCTCCTTAGTTGGTCGCAAGCAAGAAGGGGATTTTGTCTGGGTTGATGCCGCCGCTGGTCGTGTCGGATGAGTGGCAGGCGCATGAGACACACGTCAACTTAAAGAGAATCTGGCTTTCGTGCATGGTGCATGATGAAATGGTGTCGAACGATATTAATGTCGATATAAACCAATTGGAATGCATTAAGGATATTTGGTGAACATGCGCTCAGTTGCAACTTTTCTAAATGTCCTTGCTTGGCAACTTTGTCATGCTAACACCACTGTAGGAGTACCACTCTTGTTGCACACATATATTACGACCCGTATGCAGCATTAAACGGTGAACCACTTTGGCGCTCCGGTTTTGGGATCAGTTATAAAACTTATTTTCATCCAACATCTCGGGGTGCTGTGTTGTAGAAAAGAAGGAAATTGCGAATAGTAAACAAAAAACTGGATTAGTGAAATTATAAACACGTTCAGCAATATAGGTGCAACAAAAAGTTGTAGCCTCATAATGAGAACGAGGTGAACACAAAAAAAAGCAAATCAACAGTCAGAGGTTTGAAACCGTTTGAATAAAATCATTGATTATGGTAATCGATCGTTGCACCAGATAAAGACAACCGCAGCTTAGATTTGTAGGTGCAAATGTATGGTTGGTGAGGTGCATGTGCACTGTGACCTTTAGTTTCTCTATTGTGCGCCCCAAGCTAGTCGAT
This sequence comes from Brachypalpus laphriformis, assembly GCA_945910035.1. Taxonomy (NCBI): domain Eukaryota; kingdom Metazoa; phylum Arthropoda; class Insecta; order Diptera; family Syrphidae; genus Brachypalpus; species Brachypalpus laphriformis. The sequence goes on from OX246753.1 coordinate 156,219,115, forward strand.
GACATGCTCCATTTAGAGCACTTTCTCTAGTCCAACAGCTTTAATGAACCGAGGTATTTGACGTGGGTCTAGCGAACGTAGATCCATCTTTGATAGAAGATAGGCACATAGGTGATGTCTCCTTTTGTGGATTAGTGCTTCGCATTCCATAAGAAGGTGCTGTGGTTTCTACGAGGTCCCTGCAGAATCTACAGTGTCCATTTCCTTCTATTCCAAAGATTTGAGCCTGCAGAGACGGGTTAGCATTCTTGTCAAGATGCGAAGTCGATTCTTGCTAACTCTTAGGCAGGTTCTGCTTCTTTTTTGGTTGTAGTTTCTTAGAAATTCGTTTGCTTGTCTCAGTTGGGGGATAGCATTAAAATGCTTGACCCATTTGCTCACTTTTTCTTTTGTCAGTTCTTCCCGTATTTTATGTGGTTCTATCCCATACAAAGGTTCCGGCCAAGAAAGTCTTTGAATCCACCCCAGATGGACGGCGGCGCAGTGCCGACGACTTCGTGGTAGGTGGCGCAAACAAGTGGAAGTGGACCTCAACCAACTTGGCGTACTCAACTGATTTAACCCGGCTGGCAAGAGTCGCTCGCATTTTTCAAGTCTAATTTGCGATCATCCCGAATGAGCCTTGACATGGATATATCCAGCTCACGCGACATATTTGTCTGTTCCGCTTCTTCCAAAGCTTGCCTAATCCCCAGCTAGTACCAGGAATCATGCAATACACCAGACCACAGTCTGCGAATGCAGATCTAGATCTACCAATATTGACCTCTGAAATGGCGAAAGCCATAGCACACCCGAAAAATAAGAAACCAACAGGAGCGGACAGGACCTTTCGAGTTTTGTAAAAAAAACTGTACTTCGGAGCTTGTAGCACTTTTGGTGGAAGAATTGATCTGTATATATGAAGGAGAAAACGTACTCGACATCTTCAGGGATGCAAAATAATTTTCGTATTGACAAAAAAGCAAGTATTAGTGACCCAGCAAACTATCAGGGTACTGCTTCGACGTATTCGGATCACAGGTCGGTAAGGAATTTCCAATGTTGTCAGGATCTTGGAATAGAGATGGTGGCGGAGGAGCCCTTAATGGAACAACGGCAGCGCCCATACTCCCGTAGTGGACTACTGGTACCGGTGTACCCGGCCCCTCGTCCTAGGGACATAACTAAATGAGCTGTCTCTCCAGGTTGGGGGTTGTGCCGTTGGGGTAACTTCCCTACCACGTAACAAAACGAATGGTTCCGAAACAACCAAAAGCCTCGGCTAAGGATGATTCAACTGATGACGACCCCAGCAAACGAAATAAGAACAACGACCTTCGGATCTGTACGTGGAATGTTCTGTCCCTTTACACGTGCAGCCGAGCAACTAGCAGAGGCCCGAGACTGCTGTAAAGCAAACATAACCGCCATTCAGGAAGTGCGATGGGATGGGTCGGGCAAAAAGAGGATAAAAACTGTGACTTCTACTACGGTGATTGCTACAGAGGCATATGCGGTAGACTTAGGCAAGAAGTCTTAAGCTTCCGACACGTGAGCGACCGTATTGTGACTATCCGGATCAAGGCTAAATTCGCTAACATAAGCCTAATATGTGTTCATGCCCCCATGGAAGAAAAGGACCCTGCCACCAAAGAGTGTTTCTACGAGCTCCTTGACAAAACATACGAGCAATGTCCTAAATACGACGTTAGAATCGTATTGGGCGATTTTAACGCCACAATAAGAAAGGAGGACGTCTTTGGTAGGGCAGTCGGTAAACATAGCCTACACGACACCACGTCTGATAACGGAAGCAGAACAAGACAGAAGCACGGAACAATAAAGTCAAATACCAGCCTGAAATCGAAGACCTCATACGAGAAAAGAGGAGAGCACGCAAGAGATGGCAACAATCCCGCGCTCCACCGGATAGAACTTATCTGAACCATCTTTGTAACAAGCTAAAGAATGTGCTGCAGGACCTAAAAAATCACGAGACTTCTACTTACCTCGAGGGTCTGACCGCTGATAAGTATTCAAACTACTCTCTATGGAAAGCCTTGAAGTCCATAAGGAAACCTGTAATGCACTCGCCGCCAATTAGGAAAGCTAACGGAGAATGGGCAAAAGAAGACAAAGAGAAAGCAGAATTATTTGCCGATCACTTAGAGGAAACGTTCAAGCCGTTCAATGGACAACCGTTGATCGAAAATCCGAATGATAATACCGCACCCGACAACTTTAACGTAAAAACCGTATCCCTGTCCGAACTTCGAATGATAATAAAAAAATTGAAAAATACCAAGGCTCCGGGATATGATTTAATCACTGGCGAAATTTTGAAAGAGCTACCGAAAAAAGTGCTGGTTAAGTTGCTCTAAATTATAAATGCTTCATTAAGACTGTTATATGTTCCAAGTCAATGGAAAGTCGCCGAAGTTATTATGGTTACGAAACCGGGGAGGTGTGCAAATGACAAGAAATCATATAGACCCATTTCACTCCTGCCAATAATATCTAAGGTCTTCGAGAAACTTCTGCTGAAACGATTGGAACCAGTAATTGAAGAAAGACACTTGATCCCGGATCATCAATTCGGCTTTCGGATCAAACATTCCACAATCCATCAGATGTATCGAATAACGAACGAAATTGAAAAAGCTCTAGAAGGGAAAAAATATGCTCTAGCGCTTTTCTCGACGTATCGCAAGCCTTCGACAAGGTATGGCACGAAGGACTAAGGTATAAGATAAAGGTAATCTTACCGGAAAAGTTGTACAGAATATTGGAATCTTAAAAATCTGAAACCTTGAGTGCCGACTACAAAGAACAAGACCTTTCGACCTAGCGCCGTAAGGAAAAACCGCATGTATACGGCCATTACATGGTGCCTTCACTGGAAAGCTACCTACCTAACGCGATTAACACTACAGAAGCGTAAACTGCTCGTTAAGGCAACTTAGTCGTAGTCATCACAAAAATTAAAAAAATGAGAGGAACGAATTTCCTACTACTATGAGTACGCGCAGCCGGTTCTCATAGTGCCGCTCTGAGGGGGTGAGGTTTAGCCCGTAGGCATATACTGACTAGCACTGATGGCATTGTCAGATATATGAACCGGGCATAACAAATGGTATGGACCATTGGTATCTTTTGAAGATTCTTGCACTTCCAGGCGCAACCAAAAAAAAAAAAAAAACGTCTGATAACGGACCAAGGCTAATTGATTTCGCTGTGGAGCGAAATGTCAACATAGCAAGCACATGGTTTCCTCATCTCGATATTCATAAACAGACATGGCGGTCCAATGATCATGTAACGATCAATCAAATTGATCATATTGCGATCGACGCAAGGCATGCCTCCAGTATTCTGGATGTCCGGATCTTCCGAGCGGCCAACATATACTCGGATCATTACCTTATGATAGCCAAGGTACGAATGCGCATATCCCAAACTGAGCAACAAAGAAACATCGCTGTGAGAAAATTTAACGTCGAAAAGCTACAATCGCAAGAGACCGCCAGACTCTTCGCTGAACGCGTATCCCGAAATCTCTCAATCACCCCTATGCCGCCAGCATCAAGTGCCGAAGACCAGTGGCAACGCTGCCAACATGCCATCAGTAACGCCGCGACTGATGTGCTGGGTCTCGCTCGCCCACCACCGCGAAACCCCTGGTTTGACGAAGAATGCCGGCGAGTGCATGCAGCAAAACAAGAGGCATACAAAGCGGCGCTGCAAAGGAAAAGGAGAGCTGCTCGTGAGCTCTACGAGCAAAAGAGACGGGAAGAACATCGGCTGCTCCAATAGAAGAAGAAAGAGCATGAGAAGCGCGCGTTTGAAAATATCGAGAGTTTATACTCCAGGAACGGAAGTTTTACCAAAAGTTAAAAAGAAAGTGTCAGAGAAACAATACCTATACAGAAATCGGTAGAGATGAAAATGGAAACCTCGTAGCGGAAGCACAGTCGGCGGTGAGAAAATGGACAAACTACTTCTGCAAACTGTATAACGGCGACGAAGACCAACATTCAACATAGACGATGATAGTCCAAATTTCCGTCCACCTGACCAAAACGAAGTGAGGATAACAATATCAAAGCTGAAATCCAACAAGGCTGCTGAACCTGGCGGCTTACCGGCCGAACTTTTCAAGTCAGCTGCTGATGAATTGATAGAGTGCATACACCAACTCATCTCTAAGATTTGGTCGGACGAGTGTTTGAATGATGAATGGAATCTCCGCATCGTTCGCCCGATCCACAAGAAAGGAGACCCCCTCAACTGCGCCAATTATAGAGGCATCAGTCTCCTCAACATCGCATATAAGATCTTTTCTGCGATTTGTGAACGCCTGAAACCTTTTATCAACAGCCTGATTGGACCCTATCAGTGCAGTTTTAGGCAAGGAAAGTCCACAATCGATCAAATCTTCACACTTCGGCAGATTCATCATCATCTCTTTATCGATTTCAAGGCCACCTATGACAGCATCTATAGAGAAGAGATATATAGAGCCATGTATAATTTTGACATCCCTACCAAACTTGTTCGTCTGTGCAGGATGACGATGGAGAACGCTCGCTGCTACATCAAGGTCGGTAATGACTTCACCGAGAGCTTTGATGTCAATAAAGGTCTTAGACAAGGTGATGTGCTGTTATGTGGCTTCTTAAATATTGTACTTAAACGGATTGTGCAGAACTCGCAAGCCAACACCAGCGACACAATCCATCAAAAGTTTGTAAAAGTGCTTACATACGGCAACGATATTGATATTATTGGAAGAATTCAGTGGTCTATCACCCGTGCGCTAACAAGCATCGAAGCAAAAATGAGAAAAATGGGTTTAGTGATAAACGAGGGCAAAACCAAGTATATGCTGTCAACAAGAATGGACAACCAACACCGACGAATTGGACAGAACATCATAGTACGAAGCTACAAATTTGAGGTATTAATGGACTTTGTCTACCTTAAAAAAAAAAGCATTTGGCAACAGCTCTTTAAGTGCCTGAGCCTAGCTTCTCGCAACCACTCGTGTTGTATGCGTTATATTTTTTCACACGAATGGAAGGGTCATACTTTAAGAAGATTTCTCGTAACAACAGTACTCTCGGATGTTTGTCAGACGTTCGCGAGAGGTGGGAATGTAAAAAAAACTTTTTTCTGTGTTTCCTGCGATTCGAACATGGAAGCTCACGCGCAGTGGTCTGACACACTAACCACTTGGGCCACGGCGCCCATTACCATAGCTGTGCTATTAATTCCAACAACGATATCGGGGCAGAAATCAACCGATGTCAATCGCTGTATTTTTGGGCTTATAAGGCAATTCAGCAGTAAAGCCCTATCACGAATAATTAAGGAGACTGTATAAGACCCTGATCGTCCCTGTCGTGCTGTATGTCGCTGAAACATCGACTTTATTGAAGGCGGATGATGAGATCCTATATGATTTGGAGAGAAAAATTCTTCGCAAGGTATTCGGTACCATTTGCGTTGACGGGTTTTGGAGGAGAAGATTCAATGACGAACTATATGAGCTATACAGCAATACCGACCTAGTCAAAAAATTGAATATAGGATGTTTGAGATGGCTAGGACATGCCTAGGACTCCGGCCCGCAGAGCCTTCAAATCTAACCTCGACGCAGACGGTGCGCACTAGTTCGAAGGGACCTCAATCAACTTGGAGTTTGCAATTAGCACACTGAAGGCAAATAGCTAAAAACAGAGCTAAATCTTAGTTTAGGCGCATATTCACCCTGAACTGTAGCGCCATTTAAGTAAGTAAGTAGCAAACTACGGACAATGGATTGTTTTTTTTTTTTTTGCCTAGGAGATAATGAAAAAACGCTAATGCGCACGAGAAACAGTCCCGCTCTGTTTCAAGTAGTGTGAGACTCCTACTCACTAAAAAACCACATTTAAGCCCTTTTCAACCTGACAGCACATAGGGGAATCCCGTATGGATTGTACCCAGAAGAGGAAAGTGAACTAATTGATGGGCAGATTAGGGAGTATGGTGGGAAAAATCGCATCATCACCTCCTCGCGGTGCCCGCTGGATAGCTATCTGATCTGATAGTGAACTAACGATGAGCGTATGCTGAGTCTGACGATATATGTGCAGCTGAACACTCAGGCCTGCGTAAGCACATCTGGGTGAACTTCAGCGCGCATATATCTAACCGGACGAGGCATCTCTTGTTGACACGAATGGCTGAAATATGCGTATCAGAAGTCTAGCAAGAGCTCCTCAGAAGGAGGACGTGCGGCGGATGAATTCTCTCGATGGAATCAACGGTGACGTCTACAGACCAGCGGATACCTTACCGGAGCTACTTCAACATATTTAGAGCTAAGGTCTGTAAGGATTTTCAATACTACGTCAGGGTATTGAAAAAGAGATGGTGGCGGATGAACCCTTAATGGGCCAACGGCAGCGCTCATATCTCCGAAGTGGGTTACTGACATCGGTGTATCCGGCCTCTTATCCTAGGGGTACAAAAAAAAGGATCTGGCCCTCCAGGTTGGGGGTTGTGCCGTCGGGTTAACTTCCCTACCACGTAAAAAACCTTTGGTTACGAAGCAACCAACAGCCTCGGATACGGATGATTTTACTGTTGACGACCCATGCAAACGTAAAAAGGACAACGATCTTCGTGTCTGCACATGGAATGTTAGGTCCCTCTACAAACCACGTGCAGCCGAACAACTTGAGGAGGCCCTAGAGTGTTTCAAAGCAGACATTACCGCCATCCAAGAAGTGCGATGGGATGGGCCGGGCAAAAGGAGTATGAAAAACTGCGACATCTACTACGGCGACTGCTACAGACAACAAGGACAGTGTCTATTCGGGTGCGGATTTGTCATTGGAGGCAGACTTAGGCAAGAAGTCTTGAGTTTCCGGCATCTGAACGAGCGCCTCATGACTATCCGTATCAAGGCTAAATTTGCCAACATTAGCCTAATATGCGTTCACACCCCTCACGAGGAGAAGGACGACGCGACAAAGGACGACTTCTACCAGCTCTTGGACAAGACTTATGAGCAATGCCCTAGCCACGACGTTAAAATTATCCTAGGCGACTTTAACGCAAAGCTAGGAAGAGAGGAAGTCTTTAGTGGCGTGGTCGGAAAGCACAGCCTGCACGACATCACATCCGGCAACGGACCAGAAGTAAGGAGAACACTAGCCGAGTTATTCCAAAAACCCTGTGAAGATAACAGGTTCACTAATGAATGGAAGGAAAGCCTCAAAATACCAATCCACAGAATGGGAAATTAAATTATTTTAACAGAACCGCCACTCTTACCTCCCCAAGTTCCAACTTTTAAAAGGATTCGATTATTGGTTAAATACGTGTCAAATACCGGATAAGTATTTATAAACCCTTCATCGTTATTTTATTCGAAAACGATTGACGATTGGAAAATAAATAAAAGTCCTTGATTTTAAGGATATAGAGAACATTTTCAATTTCATCTCCTTAATATCGTGCTAGGAATCAACCGACAATAAAATCCACAATTAAGGTTAAGTTATGTTGAAATGGCTGCCAGCTAAAGGCAACACACGTAGACCAATGATAGAGGTCCGTTGTGATACCATATGGATCACGAAAAATTTCTCCTTACCTATTCGCAGAACCAATTGTAGCTTCTGATGAAGCGTATGAGACTTCTAATGTAGGTTCTCATCAGATCAACTAGATCGCTATAGCAGAAAGCTCCTAACTGAAGTCTTCTTTTGTGGGAGAGAGCAGGGCAGGTACAAAGAAGGTAGTGAATAGTTTCTTCCTCCTTTTCGTCCATACAGGATCTATAGAAATCGTTTGAGTGCACCCATGCCTTGTTGCATGCTTGCCTATTCGACAGTGCACTGCGATAACACATTTTGTACTGCTAATATGAAATCTGTTGAGAGAAATCTAATTCTTAAAGCATTTCAGATACAGTTTTGGCCAGTAACCGTAGTTTTATTTCTTCGAAAGAGGAATTGTCGTCCCTTGAAAGGGAAATGTAAGCTTGGTAACAACACACTTCTATGCTGTGGCTCATGTTATGTATTCGAAGAATGACACCATCTGAAGCGAGATGGGATTTGCAACCTCGCATAACTCACTGACTCTACATCTCGGTCATCAAACCTATACTCACATACGGGGTGATTGTCTTCAAAAAAAGCTTCAGGCAGCCACTTCAACCTTAGCCAACCATAGTCTTCTTGCTGATTCGTATTTTATAAAGTCCATTGCAGTACCTTCAGGACGCCACAGGTTTCTTATATGGGCACAAGTGGGTTTAATCTACTTTCAAAATGAAATCAAAACTCCAGTTTAAAAATCGTCATCATTATAAATCCTAATACGATTTTTCCCACAATTATCTGACCAGCAGCTCAAGATAAAGACATTTCACTTGCATGCCATCGTCGTTGACAATGTGAATCCATTAGAGGTAAATCCATTTATTCCAAACCACAGGTGCACACTTTTACTCAAAAAAAAGACAATAAAGGATACACACTCGCTTAATCCCGTTCACTACTTATTTCTATTTATGTCAACCCACTTCCTGTCTACTGCAACTTTGTACTCGAACGTGAAACGATGCATAACTCACTCGACATTCCACTTAATCGCAATATCTTGCTGATTTCCCGCTGCGAAATAATAATTCCACATCCACACACTGGGAGATACGATCCATGCCAGTTGCACCGACATCGATCCATCATCATCATCTCAGTACTTACCTCCAACTTGATAACTTCCCGAAATTCGGTCTTGTAATTCGAACACCGCGGTGGAAATTCAAGACACCAATTCGATGAGCGCACTCGAACCTGTTGCATCGATGGTGTTTGTATCTGTTCGATGTAGGTCTCTTCGCGCGTACAGATGTGATTGCTGATCGTTAGGGTGGTATTTACTCCATTCACCGACGTAAGGGTTGTGACACTCGCGTGGTTCACACTATTCGACTCGAGACAGGTGGTCTGGCGTATCACCCCGGATGCTACTATCAGCATAATTGAAAGTATCTGTACCATCATTTTGAAGAATCTTTTCGTAGGAATAATTTTTTTCTAAGCGGATTCTCGAGTTTGATCGGTCAGGCGGAACAGCGATAACTGAACGGTTCTGAAACTCTCCCCCAAAACTCCCCAGATACAAATTAGTTGACATACTAACAATGCGCTGTATATGTCTTACTCTCTCTCATTTGGATGTCAATTTGTTTGTTTGTCTTTATTTTTATAGTTAAGTCTGTCTGACTTCAACTCAGTCTCATTTGCAATGACGATGTCCTTAGTGTGAAGACCTTACTCCAAGTTTTTGTTGTTGTTATTGCGGCTAAACTAATGTTTTGTTTTGTTGAAAGGCCCTCGCGTAGTAGAGTAGTATGTGCGCAGCAGTGCGCGTTGTGCATGCGGTAATTGAATGAGGCATGTAGTCAGTCGATTGACCCTCATTATGTAGTGATGGACAGTGGCGGTGTAGATTGGAAGTATCGTGGGGCTGAATATGCTAGTGGGCAGTAATTCACCCCAATTTGGTTTTACAATTCGTAAAAGTGTTCTAGAATTGGATTCTTGTGTGTAAATCCCTTAAGGATTTTGACAGTCATCAGAAAGGACATGATCTTATGTCATCCTGAAAAATATTAGATTATCAGTATTCTGATGAAGACATGTCTAATAAAGCCATCAGAAGCTTATGTTGAAGTCTACAGTAAGAGAACCTAGAATCGCATGTTGAATGATATTGCAGTGTAAGCTTCTTCTTCCTATTTCAGCGAGGTTATGAACCGAAATCAAGGGATCATAACCCTCCCACTTCACCGCATTTCTACTGATGTGGCGCCGTGGTGTATATGGTTAGTGTGTCGCTCACTGCGCGTGAGGTTACAAATTCGAATCCCAGAAAAACACCAACAAGTTTTTTTACGGTCCCACCTCTCGCGAGCGTCTGACAAGTATCCGAGAGTATTGTTGTCTCGGAAAAGTTTCTCAAAATAAATTGCCTTTCGGATACGTTACTAAACTATAGGTCCCTTCCATTCATGTGAAAAATATAACGCATACAACACGAGTGGTTACGAGAAACTAGGCTCTGGCACTTAAAGGGCTGTTGCGACAAATTTTTTTGTATGTACCTATATGTAGATATATCATAATCCCGATCCTTGAAACCACCCTGCCGCTTATTTACGCCAATCCCTGACAGGCTTATTCAAATTTGAGGCTCAGTCTGGGTTCTCATCTCGTCACTAATCATTGGTATTTAAAAAGCTTTTGGCTAAGGGTTTATTGTTTACTTACTGTAGTCGTCGACCTTTAAGTTAGGTAAACAAGTAAGCTTGCGAAACAATCTCTGTCCAAAAAAAATTCCCAATTGCCCGAGGACCTGGAACCAATATAGAGTGTTAATGAATCTAAAAATGTCCTTGCCTCGCTCAAACAACATGCCCACGAGTGCCAATACTTCGTATAGTCAGATTTGCGAACAAATACTCACACTCAACGAAGATCTGCAGAAAGTCTTGTAATAGGGAAAAGCAAACCTTGTGGAGTTCAACGCGAAGAAAATGCAATCCACTATCTTTTCCCGAAAGATCTCATCTACTGTTCCTCAGCTTCCAATGGATAACCAAATAATCGATCCCTCGGAGATCATGCATTTACTGGGTTTCACAGTAAACTCTGGAGTAACATGGCATAACTACATATCCAACATCATAAAATTAACTTCCACGAAGTTGAGTTATCTTTTCAGAGGAAAGAAGTACTTTACATCGCCGCAATTTCTTCTTTTATACAAAGAATACGTACAACCGGGGCTTGAGTACTGCTCTCATGTTTGGAGCTTAGCTCTAAAGGACTATCTTAACCTGCCTGACAGCATACAGTGACGAGCAATTCGCTTAATACAAGATCCAGCACTTACGTTGTTCTACAGATGCTAGCATAGCAGATGCTCGGATGATCCCTAGAGCACACAACTTTCATCTTTCTCAGATTGTAGTTTCACTCAACCCCAATACGTTAAGGTGCTTGGCAAAAGCAAAGTGGCCTGTCAAGACGCCAATAAGTTGTCTACAGCCTTTTCTGCTGAGAGACAGCAAGAATGCCGCTGATGCCGTTTAGTCAACCTGGATCCTGGAGAGTCATGCCAAACACAATTGTGCTCGTGAGAGACCCAAACGTCAATGGAAGCCCTAACCGAGGACGCAGGGAGATCCAACGCGGGTTTGAGACCTGAGAAAGCCTCCTCTAAGCCTTGTCTAGCAATCTCATCGGAGATCTCGTTCCCCAAGATCCCAGTGTGACCTAGGACCCAGATAAGAGGCAGAGAATTCAGCCTTGCGATCGAGTTCAAAGAGTTTTTGGTTTCACGAACTATTTTGGAAGTGGTTAAATGGTTAAACAAGGCCTTAAGCGCAGCCTGACTGTCACTACAGATACAAATGCTACATCCCTTCCACCTGTTCTTCACAACATAGTTCATGGCCATTAGGATTGCATAAGTTTTCGTTTGGAAAACAGACGCATACGAGTATTTGCCTAACGAGAAGTGAAGTCTAATGTTGACGACTTCCACGAAGACACCATTCGACTACACGACTACATTCTATTCGCGGCTCAGACTCTGGCCGAAGTCAGTCCTGAACACGAGGAAAGTCGACTCTGAATTTGCGCATCAGCTGGAGTTCTAGTGTCATTGCATCAGACTGCATATCCATAAGACAGGAGTCGTAAGATAAGTGTCGCGCAAGTTCATCAAAATTTCAGTGTGGAGTATACCAAAACCCGCCCCGCCTAAGACGATGGATGGCTTTGATAGTGCAACCCATGATATATGTATCGAGGGGAGGTAAGTTCAGAAAAGCGTCTAGAGCAGAGCCAGGCGTACTCGGAAAAGCTCCCGTGCAGCCGAGACATCTTCACTTAGTAATTGTAAAAACGTAATTTTACCAAACTTGGTTTTGTTACAGGGCAAGCAATCTTTGGAACCCACTCTCAGGCGAAATATTTCCAGAAAACTATGGTATAATCTGCAACAATTTAAACGCAGAATCAACAGACATCTGCAGGGATTTCGGGGCGCTGGCTCAGCGTTATAGGTTTGCCTTTCCCGAGGTAAGTTGGCAGAGTCAGGACACACTTAGACGAAGGTTAAGTCCACTGTGATACCATACGCTTTAAGGCCCAGAAGTTACCCGGTAGCTAGGGGAACCTTAAATTATCTCCAGTTGGAGATGATCTCAATATGCCTGATGTGGCTCAGTAGGGTGACTTATTCAATCAAACCCTGATTGCCTAAATAGACCGTGAAGGTAGTAGGTTACGTAGGAGTGTAAGGCGTGATTGAGGCAATCGAACCTCTGGCTCCGTTATGCAATAAGTCCATTGTGATACCATACGCTTTAAGAATCGGAAATTACGCGGTACCTAGGGGAACCTTAAATTATCTCCAGTTGGAGATGATCTCAATATGCCTGATGTGGTTTAGTAGGGTGACTTATTCAATCAAACCCTGATTGTCTTAATAGACCGTGAGGGTAGTAGGTTGCGTAGGAGTGTAAGGCGTGATTGAGGCAATCGAACGTCTGGCACCGTTATGCAATACATCCAGCTATGTGTAGGTAGCTGATTGCTAATACAGGCATAGTGGGATATGGGAAGGTCTGTTTGTTGCTCCTGAGAGGTGACTGTTGCAATTCTTATCTTTTTTTTTTTTTTTATAATTTGCGCGCACTCAAAGGGTTATGGATACCTTTAACATGTTTACACACAGTGCGGGCGTTGGAAAGGATGGATAGAGAGAGAGAGAGAAAGATTTTTTTTGGTGTAGTGGTTCTTGAAGCCCAGTTGTTTATGCTTCAGCTATTCTCCGGGGGTGGCGTCCAGATAACTGGGGAGATTTTTGTTACTATTGTCATTGCTTCTGATTCACAGTACTTTTTTCCCTATAATCGATGTCAAGGGCAAATCATCATCAACAGAGCGAACAATTTTTCCAGCCACATGACTAAGCTACTGCCAGTGTTATGCCTTCGCAGTAGTGTTCACACAAGCTTTCGCAAATGATCGGACTGACTTTGTATATTTCATGAGAAATAAATAAATGCTTGCTGACATCAGGATTTGAACCATGAACCTTTAGCGTGGCAATTGACGATGTTACCACTACACCATTGCCACCCCAAGGTGTAGTTGTTGATGTAGTTGTTGATGAGCAAGATGGGCACTGTTTCGTTAAATAAGGCGGAGAGGGTGATTAATACAATCGTACCCTAAATACTATATTTGTTAAGGCCAGCGATGAATTTTTCCCCGATAGAAAGTAGGCAAGAAATGTAAGTACTACTGTAGTATCAGCTAAACCAGTTAAATTTTGACTAAATATACTTAAGATGTCTATCTTTGAGATCACTTAAATCTTTGAAGAAGTATTCTCCTAGTAAGTTCTTATTTAGAGCAGCTATTGCTGGGCAGGTAGCTAAGAGGTGAAGATTATTTTCCTCTTCCTCTGCTCCCTGCACCTTCTGCAGACATCATTTGAGAGAACTCCCATTCTGCTGGCATGTCTGCCTATCAGACAGTGTCCTCTGGGAATTCCTATTTTGAGGCTTATATTTATTTCTTCTATATAAAGATAGGAGTCTTTATGTACTCTTTATGTCCAATAAAGACCAAAACTTGTTGGCCGATATACGCGTAATTAAGTTGTTTCACCTTTAGTTTGCGATTGCTTGGGCTTCGGTGGGCAAGCGAAGTTTTATCGTTTGCATTGGGAAGGCCGGTACCTCTCTGTTATCAGCTAGAAGCCGTCCGGTGCCCATTTTGGCTAGTTCATATCCCTGGCAGTTGCCTGTATTATCTCTGTGTCCCGGGACCCAGCACAGAGTAATAAAACATATGTGCGCAATCTCGCTAAGAGATTCGCGGCATTGTTTGACCAACGCGATGAAAAGATGCACACAATTCAACCTCAACAGGAAATATCGCGGGCAGAACATCGCAATACTAAACCTCAATCAAGGCACTAAGCTCACATGAGATCAGATCCAGTTCCAGACCGGTCTGGGAGTGCCTCAGAAAAATCAACAGACTAGGGCAGGATAATAAAGTAACTGTCTATCAAGTACCGGGACAAGTAGGAGTGGAGAAGAACGAAGCAGCTGATGCACTAGCAAGAAATGGATCAGAGTCCACGTTCCTTGGACCGGAACCTTTCTATGGGATAGAACCACACAAAATACGGTAAGGACTGAGGAAAGAAGAAGAGAAGAAATAGGTATTGGGTTGATATCCCCCAACTGAGGCAGGCGAAATAACTTCTGCGAAACTACAACCAGAAAAGAAGCAGAACATACCTAAGACTTTGCAAGAATGGACTCCGCATGGACTCTGCATGACAGGCGGACTCAACAAGCACCTTAGGAAACTGGAAATAGAAGTGAACGGACACCGCGGATTCTGCAAAAAGCAACGCCTTGATGAGTACCCCAGCAAATTCAATGCCTCCTGGCAGTGAGTCCACTAATTCTTCTATAAATAGTGCAAATAAGAGCGGACTCAATGTGCAGTTTTGTCTTACTCCTGATCTTGCTTGGGACCACTCGGACTTTTCCTTTCCATTCCAAACCGACACCTGTGTTTCCTTATAAAGGTTTTGGATGACTCGTCCGAACTTCCGCGACAAACCCATGCCAAACAGCTTGTAAATGAAAGTTCTGCGCTCTATAGTATCAAAGGCTGCTTTGAAGTCCACGTAGAATACGCAGAGTTTTTTTATTTTCGAGATAAAAGATTTTGCAATGCTACGCAAAACGAACATGTGGTCTGTTGTTTAATATCCTGGTCTGAAACCTGCCTGAAAATATTGTCAGAGCTTATTTACGCGAATCCATTCCGTAAGCCTGCCTTGCAAAACCGAAGTGAAAATCTTGTAAGTTGCATTTAGGAGAGAAGTCCCACGATAATTTCCCGGATCACTCGTGCTGCCCTTTTTATGGAAGGAAAAATTAAAGCCTCCTTAAACTATTGTGGTATATTCCCATTATCCATCACATCATTAAACACGCGGATAAGTCTACGACAGAGCTCATTGGTCCCATACTTATAGAACTCGGCTGGTATTCCGTCAGATCCTGCCGCTTTGCCATCTTTCAACCTATTTAAAGCCGTGATCACTTCTGGGTATGTTATTCTTGAGTCTAATAGTTCATCTTTAAAGTCCAGTGTGGCATATTGGGACACGCTACTACTAACCATAGGATTCAGCAACTCATTAAAGTGTGTAAACAGGACAGTAGGACTAAGCTCTTGATGGATTTTGAATTCTCTACCATTAAGTTTTGCCGCTAGTCTCCAGAAATTTGATGAATTCGACAATTAGCTAACTTCAAAGCTTCTGCTTAGGCCTTCTTCTTTCTTTTGCATATGGCTTTGAATTGGCTATTAGCTTTAATATAAAGAAGTTTAAAGAAACTGTCATTGGCTTCGCGGAAAGGACGCCGATAGCTTCCGGAATTAGTCTTGAGCTCAACTACTCGTACTTTCCCGTCATCTCCCATGGTGGTTTTCGTTACCCGAGCCAGTACCCATTTCTAGGGAGATAAGTTGTCTTCGTGGACTATCACCAGACTACCTTCTTGAATATTGGGCTGAGTAGCAAACCACTTAGAGTGCATCTGGATATGTTTGATATACTCGCTCAACCATCTTCTCCAAAAGTGTTGTTTGATTGCCGATACTCGTTGCCATCTATGAAAATAGGAAAAGTTTTCGTTATTAAGATTTGATTCTTCAAAAGAATTAATTGCCGATCCAATTAGAAAGTGTCCTGGGGTCAGCGCACTGATGTCATCAGGATTTGAAGACACTGGAGTGATTGGTCTCGAATTTAATTTGCCTTCAATTTCAGCTAGTGCTGTCGCTAGCTTCTCAAAGTTCAATAGTGCACTGCCCAAGGTCTTGTTGAGAAATTCTTTTCACAGCTGCTTTCCAGAGCCCTCCAAAGTGAGGCGCTCGAGGTGGAATGAACTTGAACTCCATCATCTTCTCTGAAGCGAAACTTAAAATATTTGTTTTATTAAATGATCGAAAAAATTTGTTACAAAATTCCACTAATTTAGTCCTAGCCCCTACAAAATTGGTCGCATTATCGCAATAGATTTTTGTTGGACAACCTCCTCGCCCTATCAACCGCTTAAGCGCTGCTATAAACGCACTGCAAATTAACAGCCTTTGTGAAGAAACAGGCACTTTTTTTTTTTTTTTTTTCCGAGAGTAGGTGAAAAATCTTCTAAAGACACCATAAGGCCCGACCGCGCGTGGTTGTGGTACGATACAGACAAATACTGCTATGCAGGTTTTATATGGCTGTTTTCCGTGAATCTTCCATGACGTCAGTATTGGACCACAAAAGTAAACCCCGCAAACAGAGAATGGTGGGTTGGGTATTAGCCTATCCTTGAGCAAATTTCCCATGATTTGCTGCAACAGTTGTGGCTTGTACCTTCTGCAATGGACACAGTTCCGAATGATCTGCCTAACCACCACTCTTCGAGTTATGACCCAGAACCGATTTCTAATGAAGTTGAGTAAAGCCTGTGGACCGACGTGAAAGTTACTACGATGCAGGTACCTCACGTAACTGTTAACAAATTAATTGTCGTTTGGTAAGAGCATTGGAAACTTTTGATCATGTGCTATATCAGCACTGCCTATGCGACCACCTACCCTGAGGATACTCCTTTTTCCAGTCTCATCCCAAACTAATCCCAGTTTTAAATATTTCGGATTCGATGTAGATCCTCCCTGATTTCTGCTCTCTCCTCGGCGAAGCTTTGCTGTTGTATACACCACACAATTGTAAACAGTGCATTGTTGAGCTCTTCTCCCGACAGTTTTACTCCGGCGGATCTATTTCCTCTAGCAGCCGCGATGAATTTTAACATATACGCTACGATCCGAAGCACTTTAACGTAGGCACTGTGTTTATAAAATATGTCTGAAAGCACTTTCTCTACAATTTTGCATACAAAATCGTTTTCCGTTTTTCCGTTCCAACAATGGCTCCCTTACATCGAGTTCAGCGATATCATTGTTGTCTGGCCAATAGTTGTATCCTCGTCTCAGGATATCAGGCCCCGCAAACCAAGCTGAATGTTGTAAGTCCTTAACGTTGCTGTAAGTCCGATCTTATGTGCCTCCAGTGGATACCCGAACATGACGATTGTATATCGCTTACTCGGTTTTTCGGTGATTCCTTAAGGGATTTGCGATTTAAATATGGTATTGGTCGAGTTTGAAAAGGCATTCGACAGACAACCACGAGATCTGATATGGGTGGCGCTAAGACATCGAGGGGTTCCAGAAACCTATGTACAGATGATCATGGACATGTATAAAGGAACAAAGACAAGAGTAAGATGCCCCGCTGGAGTAACCGAAAAGTTCCCAATCAAAGTCGGGGTGCATCAGGGAAGCGTCTTGAGTCCTTTGCTCTTTATTACAGTCCTTGATTATCTGCTTGAAGGTAAAGTGATGGACCCCAAGGTACATCAGTTATTCTTTGCTGACGATGGAGCCATCATAAGATCCTACATCCCTACAACGAGCACTTGATGTGTGGGTGGACGCTCTGAAGGGAAATGGGTATCGAATTAGTTCAAAAAAGATAAGGTACTTGTGCTGCCCGTTCTCTGATCCACTCAGGCCTATTCCAGACATTTATTTGAATGGAACGGTGCTTCCCAAGTGCGAAAAGTTAAAATATCTGGGATCTATGATCAATAGCAAAGCAACTTGTGATAACGACATCAATCATCTCGTAATTGTAGGGTTGATGAAGTGGCGAGAAAATTCCGCTATCTTCTGTGACAGCAAAATGCCACCTAAGTTGAAGGGAAGGCTCTACACCGCAGTTGTGTGTCCAGCGCTCACATACGGTTCACCATGTTGGACGATGTACAAAACGTATGAAAGTAAATTAACGGCAGCTGAGATGAAGATTTTCGCATGACAGCAGGAGTGACAAAGCTTGATCGAAGAAGAAGTTCGAAGATCCGTGGACGCTTTCACATCAAGGAAAGCATCTTACGAAAGATAGAGCGTGACCGGCTCAGCTGGTATTGCCGCGTTCAAAGAAGAGATCATTTGACACCTGTTAAAAAGGCAATTTCAATGCACGTTCCAAAGACATCGCGATGTATGAAAGGCAGGCCTATAAACGCCAGGATCAGACAAATGCGACGACATCGGCATTTCATTGGCCTCAGTAACCGAGTTTTCTGAGGTCAAATAGGCGAACCCCACAGGCGGATCAGTAGAAATGCGGTGAAGTGGGAGGGTTATGATCCCTTATTTTCGGATCATAACCTCGCTGATAAAAGGAAGAAGAAGAAGATCGCTTACTCGGTTTGCGACGAAAGTTGCCCAAGCACTAGGAGATGAATCTAGCTAGCACAGCACAATCCTTGAATCCACCCAAAAATAATTGTTATCGAATTCAAACTGGAACGCTGCTTTAACTTTGTTCCAAAGTTTAGCCAACATTTGAGCTCAGCACAATTCTAGCCTAGGGGGGCACAATAAATCTACTGAAAGTCGCAGTGCACATCCACTTCAAAAACCATACATCTACTACTAAGTGTCTCATCACTGACGGCTGCTGTATTAATCTCTCTATGAGTTGCGCTACAAGTACAAGGTGGCGCAAAATTAATCACCCTATCGTGATTTTATAATTTTTGCAAATGGCGTCGTAGGTCAATCATATTTGACATTTGTGAACTAGACAGCTGCAGTATACAAACAGACCAGCAATGGAGCGCTATGCTCCACAAGAGCGTGGAATAATTGTGTCGATCATTTTTTTTTTATTTAGTAAAAAAGTAATTCAAAAACAAAATTGGATGATTAATTTTGCGCCACCTTGTACAATATAACATTTCGATGGAGCATTCTTTTTGATAAAATGTTGCATACAGTTGGGCAAGAGTAATTCTTCATTTGATCGCCCCACTGGTGTCATTTACGAAGCTCACCATAGAGCGTAGGTAGACAAAGTCTTTTCCTGCCTCAAAATTATATCTGTTCAAGACGCCGATGTTGTTTGGCCTTTCCTGTATAGAGCATACATATTGTTTTGCTTTCATTAACCGCTAAACTCATTTTTGCTGCCTTTGTCGCTGATGACCCGCTGAGTTCTTCCGATGATGTCAATATCATCTTCGTAAGCAAATAGTTGTACAGACTTGTTAAAGATAGTACCTCGGTGTTGATGTGCGAGCTGCAAATCTTTCAAGTACTATGTTCTCCAGCATATACACGCTATCATAGGCAACTTCAAAATCGATGAAGAGTGATTTTTTTCCAAGATCTGTCGTAGTGTGAATATGTGATCAATGGTGGATTTTCCCGGTCTGAAACCGCACTGCTAAGGAACTATCAGGTTGTTAAGGAGCGGTTTTAGGAGTTCGCATAATACGGCAGACAGAATCTTGTATGCGATGTTGAGAAAACGTATACCTCTGTAGCTGGCACTGTTCTCACAGGGTCTCCTTTCTTCAGAAGGTCTCTTTCCGTGAGATCTGACTATGTCCTGGCAAATAGACCTCCAGCTTTGTGATTGTCTGATTCTTAGAAGACATCTGGCTGCAGATTGCTGTAGTTTAATAGAAACAGAATGAGACTAGCTTGAATTATCTATATTTTCATATTTTTATAATACTCTTGTACCCTATAAGTTGAGCAGCGGGTTGCCGTAGGTATGCACATACAGTCGAACCTCTGTAAGTCGAATCGTCATGGGATCAAACAATATGTTCGATTTATGGGATGTTCGAGTTATAGAGCATCCAAACCTCAGATTACACATGCTCGGTTCTGAAACATTCGTTCCAGTTATAGAAAATTCGACTTAAGGATGTTCGACCTCAGAGGTTCGACTGCATTTGATTACTTATATTATGATGACCTTCTTTATTCTCTCATGAATGCTTAGTCTACCGTTAAATCATCATACTATCAAGTACATCAGATACCAGACATCCAGATCCTTATTCTTGTGTGTTGAGTCTAATACATTAGAACACCCTGCGGTGTGCCTACAGAGGTGTAAACCTTTAACTGATATCCCACTTAGTTTAAGTTGGTACGGGTGATCGACCAAAATTACTCGCACCGCGTCCGTTTTGATATTGCTGAATACCTTATCGGTTACTTGGAATACGGTGAGGATTCACTCCTTGACTTTCGTCGTGTTTTCGTATAGGTGTGATCAGATTTCAGTTTTCTACGAATATCGACATATGTATCTTTATGCGTCGAATACGCCTCCTAAGGCAACCAATATTCTGTTATGTGATTAATGAAGTGAACTTCTACTCAGGTTGCTCTATGCTGGCGGATGTACAGATAGACACATGAATTTACTTCCGCATATCTGCGCTTGCCCCCATCGAAACGCACTTCACTGCCCGTCATTCCTTCAAGTTCATTTAGAATCTACTTTCACATACAAATATCGTTGCTGTTGTACAGCACACTGCCACCCGAACACAAAGCACCTCTATACCTCTAGCGATAGAGGCAAATCACGCGCGCACGATTGCTCGTACACAATATCCCAGCCTCAAAGGGGGGAATTCTATCTGAGAAACGCTTTCTGAATGAAAATTAACAACTAAACAACAACCACGACTCTCGGATACTTCCAGTAGGGAGTCTCTTTATGTACATATGTCTCAGCAATGAGACCCAGTTGCATACTTATACCCAAACAAATTGAATTAAATCGAATTATATCGTTTATGACAGGCAAACAGCGTACTAGCCACACACCATACGGATCGACTCCCCCGAAATCCACTTAGAGATCTGATCAAAACGAGACGCCGCGTCGCGTCTCGTACACAATACGCAGCGACTTAGTTTGATTAAATTGCGGATAAGGAGAAGCAATGAAATGATGTTAGGCAGCACATTTTATTACTCTTAAATGTATCTTAGCATAACAATGAGCAGTAGAAGAAACCCAGATAGGTCAGTTCTTGGTGTGGAATTGTAAAAACCTCCAAAGACCTGCAAGTTTGCTGTTTCGATGCTGCGTTTGCAATAGTCTCCATCGTAACTCCAGCCAACGTACTCTTGATTTCGTATATTCTCCAATCGAAGCCATTCCGTTAAAGGTTCAAAGTATTCTCGCAGAGCCGAACCATCCAGCCGACCCTCGCCGAGCACTTCATCAAGGACTTCCTGCCAAGGTTGCGAGGATCCTTTTTCCATTAAACGTCTACATGGAGATCAAAAGAAATAGTTATTTTACATGGATACTAACTTATGGGACCGACTTACTTTAATAGATTCCCCGCTTCCGGTTGTCGGTATACGTCACACTTGTGTAGAGGTTTATTCGGATCTGATGGGTCATATTGCTTCGAAACTTTGCACATCGCTCGGTAGATTTGAAATTGCAGAACCGTTGAAACAAAGTATCTGCAATAAAAAGAAATATGAAAATGAGGTGTTACAACATACGAGTATCTTTCTTCAGACAGTCACATTTCATCGCATTCGCTTTGTGTACCATTCGCAATCGCAATGATGTAGGTGTATCTTGGGGCTTTCTCAAAAGTATCTCAATGCCACTGACCCCTGCAATGATTTACTTTTTCTCTCGTAATCTTTTTATTTTTTCAGCCAAGGTCAGGAAATGTATGTGTGTGTGCGGGTTTTTTTGGAATTTTTGCAAATTACCTCATTTGTGGATTTCATAAGATGGGTTTCAGTATGATCCAATGAGCGAACGGATAGAATGGCAAAGAAAGCTATCCTAATTGAAAACAACTATAAGTTCCAGGAATATCTACGGAAAAAGAAACATTCCCCACATGCATTTGCGCTGCATAGATAAGGATCTATGTAAGGACGGATTCGAATTCCAACTATTGTCGATCACAATCACCTTCCGACGTGTGATCAGTGTCAAGGCATTCTGCTTATGGACAAAAGCTAATTCTCTTCGACGAAAGCCGTGGACGTGATAAAATGTTTTCTACACCCAACTAACGCACGTGATGGGTGGTAGTGCCGGTGGTGGTGATGGGTAACATCTCCCGCCCAAGTGTGAAGGCTCGAACAGGAAACACATCGACATTCATCATAAAAACAAACTCTTGACCATAACCATGATAATGATATCCAATAAAGTGACTACTAGTTCCGAGTTCAAGTTATGGCCAATTGCCAGTAAACACGGGAAGCCAGTATGCGTGTGTACTACTCGAAACGTGAGGCTGATAAAAAATGCGCAGTCAATGAGTATAGTGGGTTTTTACTACTTGCTGCCTATTTTAGAGGGCAAGGTGGTGTGCAAATGGACTGCGAACGATAATTGTCGATGGATTTCACCCTCACTCTCTCTTTCGTTTCGGGTCGGGTGTATTCGGTATGGGAACTGGGTTTGTTTTGGTCACATATTTGCTCGCCTATCGAGCCAAAAGAATTCTATTGCGTAAGATGGTTACGCTTTCTTCTTACAAAATATTCTGAGATATGTGACTTGGTGGTTACATCACTCTGTATCTTTGGTATTCTATTTGATTTGGTGCATACACGTGTCAATCTGGATATTACGTATACCTTCCAAATAGGAATACCACTTTTCACTTCAGTGACAGTTGCTCTTAGGCAGATAAAGATCCATAAGATTGACAGTCGATCAGATGAATATCCATCCAGGCACACATAGATTGGTGGTTGCAGTCGTCGCTTTATTAATCTGAATTACTTCTTGTTGAGTGTGGTTTCAGCAGATCGACAGGTGGCTTCAGGTTATGTGCTTGTCATGGTAGACGGTATGTTTGTTGGATAAGAGCTTGAGGCTAGGTAATTGCTGAGTATTTAACTAGTTGATTCGGAATGTGATGGATTCATTTCCATTCCATTTGGGGACATTCGATTGCATCGCGAATACTAGTCTCATTGCGGAGAATCCCAAGAGACAAATGATTTTTTTCGAGAAATATGTCAATTAAATACACCATCTTAGTTATTGAGCTAGAAAATGTTATCGAAAACATCAACTATAAGTTATAAACAACCGAAGAAGTGAAGAAATATATAGAACGTACGTACGAGTATCACACGGATGCTGCGATGTTTTTTCAATCGACGGGAAGATGAAGGAAAAATTCGGAAGCGATTGGTCAGAAGCACAGGTACAAATCTTGCCAAAAACATATACCAGCAGGCAGCAGGGTGTGTAACAACATATGTAGGGAAAAACGAAGAGTACGCACACATTACCTGATGCGAGAGCTAGATAGGACCAACACAATAGTCGTTCCTTCTGGAAACTGACTAGAACCCTAGGCGGCTGTTTGTTCGCAAGATCTGTTAAAATCATAGCAAATCGTAGCGAATGTAGTTGAACATTTTCAAAATTATTTGGCCAATCACGCTCCTCTGGATAACTAAGTTATGTACATCCTGACATACAAAATGTGGCCTTAAAAAAATAAATAAAAATAAAAATTTGGCGCAACAGCTCTTTAAGTGCCAGGGCCTAGCTTCTCGCAACCACTCATGTTGTGTGCGTTATATTTTTCAGACGAATGTTAGGGACCTTCAGTTTAAGGCCGTATCCGAAGGGCAATTTTGAGAAGCTTTTTCGAGACAACAATACTCTCAGATGTTTGTCAGACGTTCACGAGAGGTGAAAAAACTTTTTGGTGTTTTCTGGAATTCGAACTTGGAACCTCACACGTAGTGATCTGAATATGGCCGTGATTTTGCAATCTCGCCTGAGCAAGGTAGTAGAGTCATACAGTGATCTAGCTTGAACAAAACTCTTAGCGACCGAGCTTTGTAAGAATTTTTTTAAATATACAACCGAGAAATTCTTGGAAAAACTCACTGAAGCTTACAATTTTACAATATTTTTGACACAGGAGATGTACCAGCCAGTTTTAAGAGAAATATTATTGTCCAATTATTGCAGAAATGAGATCCCCGAGAACCGAAACAGGGGCATAACCATATATGAACACGGTGATGAAGGGATCATAATATTGTAGAACGTTTGAACGAATGCATTCAGCAGAACGACTTACTCAGCGAACCCCAGGCTGGTTTTAGGAAAGAGTACTCGACAGCAGATAACATATTCGTGTTAACAAGCATCAGTCGGTCGTACCCTGAAAATAAGATTTTGAGGCAGCGTTCGTTCCGATTGATAGGAATGTGCTTTTCTACAAGCTAAGCAATTTTGAGCTGTCGTCAATAATGCTGAATGTCATCCGAAGTCTTTATGAAAGAAAACTGCACTACTGTATGGAATGGAAAGACCGCATCGTCCTGGTTCGAATCAAATATGGAAATAAAGCAAGGTTGTCTCCTAAGACCACTTCTCTTCTCAATCTTCTTGGATGACCTCTCAAGTTCGCTACATGGGGATGTTATGTTCAATGGAATCGGGATGAATCTGTTTATGTACGCTGACGACATTGTCATACTAGCAGAGGCTCCAAACATGGTGCAACTTTTGATTAACAGATTGCTATAGTACTGTATCACATGAAATTTGGAATTGAACACCGACAAGTCACAAATAATGGTTTTACGTAACGGAAGGGAGGGACTCGCGGAAAGAAAAATGGACTTAAAATAATAGTGATTTGGAGAAATTGTCGGGTATAAGTTTCTTGGAGTCTTCTTAATGATAGACTCTCGTTTAAAAAACATGTGAAGGTAAAACTCAAGAAGTCCAAAAGTGGCAATAAACACTAATTGAAGAAGTTTTCTTGCTAAAAACGATTTTGCGAAACATTACCTCTTCGAAGCAGTCGTGAGATCAATGATGTGCTACGTGGTCCAAGTATGGGGAGTACTTCAGTACGAATAAGTTGTGAAGTTACTGAGATACTCGTACTTCGTGAACAAAATATTTACATTATTTGAGAAAACACATGATTCATTTAGAAACTTGAGTCGCACCGCTGTATATGTTCGCATTAAAAGTGCATTACAGTATATCGCTGCCAAGTCATCCGCTGCCGAACATAGTCGCTGCATACCTATTTCGTCGAAATCTACAGTCCTTCAGTGAGTGGCAAAGGCTAAGTAAGGAACATAGCATACGGCTACTAGAAGAGAACATTGAAATTTGGAAAATGGCTATACAGATCTTGTTGGTCAAGCTCCGGGCATCCATATTAACAAAATTCTCGAAAGAGGCGCAACAAAGCGAATCCAGGTATATCTATAGAATTCTCCAATATGATCGCGGAGGGGTTATGACTATCTTTTTAATGTATGTATTTCGATACATAGCGTGAGCACTAAGGAAGAGGGGTTAGGGAGAAAGGCGGCACCGATGCACATTGGTCTTACATATCTGTAGGTTATAATGGAGTGGAAAAGCAGACAAACGTGTTGTGCGGCTCATAAAAGAATCTCTATATCTCACGGTACATCCGAAGATAGGCTTAAGGGTAAACTGATGAGCATTCGAGGCATAGCGAGTATTGCTGTTAAAACGAAGAAGGAGAGGAATTCTATTGGCTATTTCGTTTGAGCATTTTCGGTGAAAATATCGATAAAGCAAAGATAGGCAGGAGACATTATGGTGGTGTTCGAGCGAAGCAAAATTGCTTGGTATACTTGTGTCTCCTATAAGCTTTATTGCGCGATTTTGTATCCTTTCTAGCAAGTGCAATATGTTTTTTGGTGCACCTGATCAGATGTGAGCGTCGTACTCTAACTTAGGGCGAATGCATGCCTTATAAATTGAAGCCAGATCAGAAGGGGTAAACTATCTCTTACACCGCTTTAGGAAACCTAAACATTTCGCTGCATTCTTGGCGATTTCGAATATATGGTCGTTCCAACAGAGCTCTATATAAGGCTCAATACGAAGATTCACTGGGGGAAAACCATTTTAGGGGAAAATTAAGTTGTTGATATTGATATTTCAAATAGACACAAATGGGCTCTGCGAAGCATGCAGGCCTGCGAAAGTTCAAATTTCGTATCGTCATATGCATTTTAGAATCGAAGAAGAATATTTCAATACCTAATAAGTAGAATTTCAGGATGGCTTTTTAGACAGGTTGCCAAGATTATTGAAGAAGTACTGTCCAAGGGCCATGTTTCTGGTAATGCAGAAACTAGGGCATTTGCATAGGAAGTGGTCCTTATGGCAGATCGTCTTGAAAAAGTAAATGGTCTTTTTGCATCGCTCTCTCAATATCCATCAATGTGCAGCGTATCAACATCCACCGATTTTCCGACCTCTGGTTCCGAATTAATTACTGAAGAGTTAATAAGAAACGAGCCGATACCACCCTCAAGTGATACAAACCAACTTTCTGCACCTAAGAGAAAGCGTTCCCAATCCTCTAGTCCGAGCAAGATTTTACCTAAAAAGCGTTTGGCTAAGAAAAAGGCGACGGAAAAAATTGATTGTAGAATAACAGGACCAAGTATTTCATCCAATACTGAACTATCTACCGATCTTTCTACCACCAGCTCGAATTTGGGAACAAATATACCCACTGTTGACATTCCAACCTCTAGCATAACAAATACTCATATAGCCCCAACCAAAAATCGTCTATCAGCGTTGCCTAAGCCGAAGGAAATCTTCGTTTCTAGACTACTTCCTGGCATGTCCTGTGACGACATAATTAACAATTTAAAAGACTATTCTGTTGACGTATCTAAAATTAAATGTCCAAAAATTAATAAAAAGACTAGTTCTTTCGCTCCATTTAAACTAACGACGGAGTTATGTCTCTTTGAAAAGCTATTGAACAAAGAGATGTGGCCACAGGATGCATTCATTAGAGAGTATGTTGCTAAGCCACAGAATAACAACACTCGTCCTGTTCTAAATTCTCCAAAAAACTAAAGCGCTTATCCCTTTACTACCAAAATGTAAGGGGACTCCGCACGAAAACTAGAAATTTATTATTGGCATCTCATGCATCGATCCATGATGTGATTGCACTGACGGAAACTTGGCTCAATTATACCTTTTTAAACACGGAATTATTCTCCACAGACTTTGAGGTATACCGTAAAGATAGATACTTAGATATTGAGCATCGAAGGGGTGGTGGAGTCCTAATTGCTGTTCGAAATTCTTTGCAAAGTTGTATCTTTCCAATTCCTAATACAGACTCGCTAGACGTTATCTGTGTGAAATTAAATCTAGGATATAAGTTCGTTATAATTATTAACATTTATATTCCTCCCGAAAGCTCGATCGAGGTATATAAGCATGCGACTGATGCCATAAATTATGTATCGGAAAATTGTAATCCTCTCGACGACATTTTATTGGTGGGTGATTTTAATCTGCCCAACTTAAAGTGGACCCTTTCTGACGACGAACTTAGTTTTGTGGTAGCTCATGCGTCTTTACCTCAAGAAACAATTTTGGTGGACAATGTGATGTCTTGTGGATTACTGCAACTAAGCAGTATAAAAAATGTTCTTAATAGACAACTTAACCTGGTTTTTTATACAAATTCGAGCAGTTGTATTGTGGAACCTAGTTCCACCACGATGAGTACTATTGACGCGTATCATCCTCCACTTCACGTTATTCTTGCACATGACGACGTGGTTCATGATACTTTTGAAAATCTTACTCTTGAATTTGATTTTAAGAAATCAGACTTTAATTTACTGAACGAACTAATATCTAGCACTGATTTTGTAGGAATCTTCAACAGCAATAGTAATATTGAACAAATGACTGACATTTTTTACATACGTGTATTTGACTGCTTTATCTCGACCGTACCTGTAAGAAATATACGTAAGGATATGTCTACAATTGCACCTTGGTACAATAACCAATTACGGAGTCTGCGTAATATAAGAAATAAAGCGTGGAAAAGTTATTTAACGACAAACAGAACAAGCGATTATAACCAGTTCGCTATCCTCTATAGAGACTTTCAAATCTTATCGAAAAATCTATATGATAGTTACATCAATAAAATGCGTGGCTCACTTCTTTACGATCCCAAAGTTTTCTGGAAATTTGTAAACAGTAAGAAAAAAACGGATGGTTATCCTGCCAATATGTCTTACTTAAGCGAATCAAGCAGCAGCCCTCTTGTAATCTGCAATATGTTCTCTTCATTCTTTGGTCTATCTTTCTGTTCCGACAACTATTTACCTACTCAAAGTAATTTTGCCCACCTTGAAGGTTTCTCTAGCAGCTCAATGGGCCAGATTTCAATAATTGATGAAGATGTGAGAGAGCATTTAGCTCTATTTAGCAACGATACTACCTGTGGCCCTGATGGAATTCCTCCGATTGTGCTAAAATATTGTGGCAATACCTTGGCATCACCCTTAGCCGACCTATTTCGGGCATAATTAAAGCAGAGCATTTTTCCTAAAATTTGGAAAAACCCTTTTATTATTCCAATACACAAAAAGGGAAATCGAAGTGAAATTTCTAATTATAGACCTATTGCCAAGCTATCGTGTGTGCCAAAACTGTTCGAGGCTATAGTTTGTAAGGGTCTTTATTTTGCTTGTAAACCATTTCTTTCAACCAAGCAGCATGGGTTCATGAATAGAAAATCCACTGTTACCAACCTGTTGGAATTTACTTCTTTTACAAACAAAGTTGTCGAAGATGGTGGTCAGGTCGACTGTATTTATACAGATTTTAGCAAGGCCTTTGACAAACTTTCTCACAGCTTAATTCTGTTTAAAATGACCTCTTTGGGCTTTCCAAATCATTTCGTTTGATGGCTATGTTCTTACCTTGAAGAACGAATTTATCAAGTTTTATTTCGGGGAATAACATCCGATGCAATCCGCACTACATCCGGTGTACCCCAAGGAAGTCACTTATGTCCTCTTTTATTTATCATCAATGACGTGGTGGCAATACTTAAGAGTACTCGAATTTTAATCTATGCTGACGACATAAAAATCTTTAGACTTGTACGAAGTCAATCTGATTGCATTGCTATGCAGAATGATTTAGATACGTTCGCTGAATGGTGCTGTAATAACAATTTATTTTTGAACGTATCTAAATGCCAGTCGATGATGTTTTCAAGAAAACGTCATTTCATAAGTTATGATTACAATCCCAATGAATCTGTACTTAACAAAGTCATATCAATATGTGATTTAGGAGTGCATTTTTCTCAAAATATCGACTTCGATTTTCACATTGAACAGATTGTCAATAAAGCGAATTCAATGCTTGGATTGCTTGCAATGGTTTTATCGACTCGCCGGATCTTTTAAATAAAGTCGGTTTAAACGTAAGATGCTACAACTCCAGAAATACCGAAATTTTCCGCGTAAATTTCCACAGAACGAACTACGGTTCTAACGAACCTCTTACGCGTATGGCGAAGGAAGTAAATAGTAACCGCGACAAATTTGATTACAACCATAGTAAATTAAATTTAAAACATAAATTATACGAACGATACTAGTTTCTTTGTTGAAAGTGTTTAGTGTAATCTTATGCGTAGCATATTAATTTTTAGTTCATACTTTTGTCTAAATGCAATCTGCTTTTTGTTTACTTGTCCAGTCCTTTTGTGTAAGGTGTTAGGCTTTATAAATATTCACAATACTAACAACTAACACCACGCTAAATGATGACTGTGACAAGCTGGATATTACTTAGTAGCTGATTTGAGTTTTTCTCTTTCAGTTCAAAGTAATATTCGTCACAAAATGCTTGCCCTTAAGCAGTACTGATAGCGTTTTATATTCCTCTGGGTCTGTGTTGCCGCCAAGTTTATCTATACATAGCCACATTCTTTTTCAGTGGTCGGCCAGTAGCTTGTGGCCAGTAATGATTCCTATAAAAACCGCTGGGTTTTGTTTGTTTTGAATCAGGATAAATCTGGTTTTCACCTTATCGTGTTTATCCAGATATTTTTGGAGACGCGCTACGATGGAACGGCTCTCCATCTCTCGTCTGCTTGTCGATTGAAGTCAAGTGCTATGATTGATTTGGCAGATTCTAGGGGAGGCAGGATTGCATTTTGGACCATTGACAGGTCTTGTTTTGATCTCTTTCTTGTCAGTTCGTACGCCATTTTCTTTTCTTTGTGTCCTGGGACCCATGAGAGTGTTACAAGGTAGCTTACGGTGAGCGTTAAGAGCTCCCCATGGGAGCGTTTTATTAGGTTTTCCACTTGGGGTCAAAACAATTTCTTGAAGGTGAAACTCAACAAATGTCACTCTATTATTTTTTCCCGTAAGTGCTCATAACCTTTTGGCAACGAACTTGTAGGCTCAGTCAAATCGGCAGGTAATTTGGGTAGCATTTATGATAGCAAACTCAGATCGGTACTCAGATCGAAAAAGAAAGAGGAGGAAGTAAATATACCCTCAGTAAGTTTACCAAACTGATGAAAGTCTTACCTGCAACTGCAAGATATTATTGACCCGTACCAGGAGAAACATGTGAAAAGAAAACGACACCACTCTTAAATAATGCTAAAGCGGTTCCTGAGTGGATGGTGTCAGGTTGAAAAGGGATTAAGGGTGGTTTTTTTTAGTGAGTAGGAGACTGGCACTACTTAAAACAGAGCGGGATTGTTTCCCGTGTGCATTCGCGTTTTTCTACTGCCCCCTAAGCAAAAAAAATGTAGCAAACTCACCTATTTATTGAAATGAAGGCTTGTTCTTTCTTGGCGAATCGAACTTACTGATTGCCAAAATTCAACTGCACTGGACGGAATACTAGCCATAGTCCCAAGAAATTACACACCTATTCTTTACAGTATTCTGTCTTACGCACAGACAACTTTTGAATCGTTCCGGAAACTTGCCCGCGTTCAATTTAGGAATAATAATAAATAAGAAAGGAATAAAGTGACTGCTACCAAACTACCACCCCATAGCACTACTTTCAATGCTATCCAAAGCGATGAAAGCACCGTTCAACCGGAGACTAACTGATATACGTAACTCATGTATGGATCTCAGGCATCGAACAATGCGGAGAATCTTAGCATGGAGCATTATTAAACAAGTAAGCTTCGTATGGACTACCGCAACAGCTCCGCATATGAATGAAAAACTTCATTCAGGACAGATCAATTCAAGTTGTGGTCGATGGTGTATCTTCCAACATCTTGCTGTAAACGATGGAGTACCGGAGTTAACATTAACATTATTTGTAATAACCCTTTAATTGTACTATAAAGGACTAATGTCTTACTTGTATAAACCAAAAGAAATAAAATAAATTGTCTGTAAATTGTTCTATACTTTCAACAACTCTTTGTATACTCCATTTTAATGGCCTGCTAGAGGAAATAAATAACCGGATATTCAGCATCGCCGATTATAGTATCCTTATAGCATTTTCGAATAAGATGGTATAAGGATACGTGAGCTCCAGCGCCCCACACTTCCAGAGATGCGACCAAATCCAGTCTTTAAACGAAGATTTGTAGACAATTTTGCAATGAAGAAAGACTTACTTGGTCGAATTCAATGCAAAAAAAACTCAATTCACCGCCTTTTCTAGAAAAATTCAGTCTACGGTACCACAGCTTCAAATGAACGATCAAATAAATCTAAGCTAAGGAGGCTATGCATCTTTTTTGGCGTCACGGTCGACTCTAACATGAAATGGTACTAACACATGTTCGATACATCATATCGGCACAGCTTTTGCTCGTTTACAAATCACCAGTTAGACCAGGACTTGAATATCCACGATAGGAGTTCGGCGCCATAAAATTCTCCGAATTTACTCGACAGACTCCAGCGACAAGCAGTTCGCCTAATAGAAAACCCAAAGCTAACATTGAATCTCCAACCGTTTGCTCATCGATGGCGAGTAGCAGACCTATGCTTATACTACAGATACTACTGTGAAAGATGCTACGAAAAACTTCGGAATATAATGCTTAAATATACAATGTCCTACCTACTACTGAAGAGGACACTATTTCCATGTTCACCTGGAAACCGCGGGAATATATCTCTACCAAAATTCATTTTGTTAAAGAGCGAACAAACTTTGGAACTCATTCGCAGGAAACATATTTCCAAAAGATTACAATCCCCAGCTATTCAAGAACTGAATTAACAGACATCTTGGGGCGCTGTTTCAACATTACAGGTTTGCCTTCCTAAGAGAAAATTATTAAAAAAAATCAATGATCATCTTGGCTGAATCATTGTTGTCCATGTACTTGACATAACTGATCCAGTGTAGAAACAGTTTACGCCTTGAATTCATTCGCCTTCCTGGCACACGGGAGCTTACATATATCCGAGAAAGCATCTTTAAAGAGAATTCAACAGTTAACGTTTCGCACTCCGTGCTATATAAAACCAGTCAGATCAGCAGAGGATAAAATTCTAATCATAAGATTCCAAGTCACAAGTAAACTTCCCCAAATACTAAATACAATTCAATTTAACCCACTTTAAGAAACGTCTCCAAGTCGTTTTCCTCCAGCCGTTCACAACAGTCATCGCCCGAGTAAATGTGAAGTTCAACATGCAAATGATGCCTGCGGGCTCCACCTTCAATTCTTGCAATTCCAAATTGAATTTCCTATCTCAATACAGTGGCCTCTTAGCACCTATTTTATAACAACACCCAAACCACGGACACACCCCTAAACTCGAATAGTTTCATTTTCAATTTCCAACTTACAAAACCAACAACAGCAACGAATGAAGAAAAACATTACGAACAACGATTGAGATCGCGACCTACATGTCGCCATGTATTAAAAGATACAAAGAACGAGGAAAAAAAAACTCCATCCTTTGCATGCAGCTTAGACCGCCATCATCATTATCGACGGCCATCCCCATGGAGAGACCCTACCGCGAATACTGAAATGCTAAAAGGTCATCAATTATCCACTTCTTCGACGATTTGTGTACCGCAGAGTGCACACTCGGCTTCGAAATGCCAAAGAGATTTGTGTTGTATCATTGTGAAGCTGAGGGGATTGTTTATTTATTTATTTTTGCATATGTAGTATGGCTAACGATTTTCCCAGCTGAAAAAAGGTCACTATTACTCGTATAGTGGCAGAGGAGGATCTGCGGAAGCACTCAAATGAGGGGGTATTAGGTAACCGACAAAACATGGCTTTAGATGTTTTCCAAACCTAATTGGTGGATTTGAGGAAGTGAAACAGACGGTTCATATGAACTTTTCTGATCTACATAAATGTCAGAGTAGATAAATTACATTTTATTGTTTCCCTTATGTATTTCTCAGGCTTAATTATAGAACCAGTCGTCCTTGGAACAGGTGCACGTTAATCGGTCGTTGAATGTGTTTGTGTATGAATTGCTTTTTGTCTTTACGACAATTAGATACAATCAAGTGTACTCGTACACTTGGTACAGTTTCCACACTCGATCTAGATTTTCCAAGCGCGAATTAAGTTTTCATTCACTTTGGCCGAGTGACCGAACGAAGTTGTATGGGAAACTAGCTTACTAAGTTGAGACTATAGAGTGGCGGTATGAAGTGTGCTTAGGAGTCAAGTGGAACCGTGAAATTGGGGCGTAGTTGCGGTGGAATGTGATTTTTGAGGTAGTAGATACAGAAGTGAATAAAATAAATACTTTAGACGGAATTTATGCTTTACTTGAGTGTTTTACTCATTTAGTCAACATACCACTGCAGTTTTCTTAGACAAATGTACTTTCTTAATCTAGTCGACATTTCCAAATTATGGACCGAGGTTGAAGTCGTTCTCATACCTAAGGCAGGTAAAAGCTCGCATGTGGAACCAAAGGATCTTTGGCCTGTCAGTCTATTGTCCTTTCTACTGAAAACGTTAGGAAGATTGGTTGATATCCCACTCCGACAGATCATTAGCCCGACTTTGCTTTCGGCGTCCCAACATGCATACTGCAAAGGCAAATCGGCAGAGACAGCGTTACACTCGCTTGTGCGAATCATTGAAATATCTCTGAGCATTAAGGAATACACAATGGGGGCTAGTGGACCTTGATAGGTGAGTTTGTAGAGTAATTGCTTATGTTGATGGCATTGCTATTGTTGTATCTGGCAAGCACAACACTCTCAGGGAAATCCTCTAATATGCGCTTCTTCGCCTGACTAGATGGACCTCCAAATATAGACTGAGAGTTTACCCTCATAAAACAGAAGTCGCTCTCTTCACGAGAAAATATAAAGTTCACCTTGACTGAAAATACGAAATACTTGGGTCTTATTTGGACAGAAAACTAAACTGTAGAGCCAGTCTACTAGAACGTGTAAGGAAAGCTTATGTAGCTCTCTATTCCTGTAAGATGGTTATAGGTAGAAGCTGTAGTATGAAACCTCAAATCACTCGTTGGCTGTACGTGTCCATTATCAGGCCTATGCTATTCTATGGCGTGATCATATGGTGGTTTGCTCTTGATAAGGCTTTCCACCTTACTCAACTAGCTAAGGTGCAAAGATCTGCATGCATATATATCAGCGGTGCTACCTTTAGATATTTTTGGCAAACAGATTACTGCCAGTGCGGCCATCTGTCTAAAAGCCTCCTCGCAGTGGTCCAGCTATTACGCTGGCCGCTCCTTAATCATTGATCTTCTCAATTTCATCAATGAAAATACAGACTGCACCCCACCAAAACTGAGATTTGATCGAAACTTCCGCACGAGTATCCCTGAACGGGATGAATGAGAAAACTCTCCCCCCGTTGAGGGTAGTTCAGTCAATTTCTTAACAGATGGCTATAAGATCGAAAGTGGGGAGGGTTTTGCTGTTTTCTCCAAAAGCCTTAATCTGAGCATATCTTTCCGCCTCCCAGATCATTGTAGCGTTTTTCAGGGAGGAAATCATGGCGATAAAAGAAACACTGTCCTGGATTAAATGTAATGTATTATCTGTCAGGGATATTAGCATTTTCACGAACAGTCAAGTGGCAATCAAGTCTCTGGAATCGTGCACATTTACTTCAAAAATCGCTAACTAAATTGCAGTTTGTCTCTTACGGAAATGACAGACCAGTTCAATATTCACATACGCTGGGTGCCAGACCAGAGGGACATTTCGGAAAACTGCAGGGCGGACTAGCGGTTGGCAAGACTAACCACATATGGGAGAACGGCTGAGCGTATCGCATTTTAAAACAGATTTGGCCTTTGAGATCACAGATCAGCTGTGCTATTCTCTCTGGACACTGTTTTATACGTCAACTTGCCAAAAGACTTGGCCTCCTCTCTTATGGCTTCTGCAGGAAGTGTAGAGACGAGGAGGAAACCTTCCTTCACCTCCTCTGCACATGTCCAGCCCTATCACGTAAACGAATGCTCCATCTAGGGCCCCCTTCTTTGATGAGTTCGGCGATTTAGCGTTCTTAGGCGTCATAAGCATTTATCGCTTTATCAAAAACTGAGGTTGGTTTTAATTAGTCTCAGGCATCACAATTAACCTGGTATAATTGTGTCTAAGTTGACAGCCAACCTAACCAACCTTGGGTATTGAATCCTAATCTTGGTTAGGTTAGGTTAGGTTAGGTAGTGTTATGAGGTTGTCATAAAACACTAGGCACCAAAGTGGGCCCATCGCGATCCCTAGGAAACCTTCACGGCAAAAAACCTAAACCCAATCCTCCAAGCAATTAATCTCCCTACAAAATCTGAAGAGATCCTTGTTATGGTTCAAGGACCTCACCTCCTCCAAGTCATCGAAGAAGTATCTACCCAGGTACTTTAGCCTTATCCTGGCAATTCCTTGACATTCACAGAGTATATGAGTTATATCCTCTGAGACATGTAGGTCATCGCAGTACCTACAAACATCCGTATCGGATAATCCTAGTCTCATGGCATGCCTATTTAGGAGACAGTGGCCAGAGAGTATTCCTATCGCTGTTCTTAGCCTCGATCTATCTAACTTAATTATCTCCCCAGATTTCCTGCGATCTAACACAGGCCACAAGGCCTTAGACACCCTGTGACCATCTAAGTTTGACCATCTTAGATTAGCCGTGTCAATGATTTTATCCCGGATAATTCCCTTAGCCACGCATCCTGGTGGTTTAATACTACCAATTATATCGCTACGTGGGAGCCCCGCTCCTCTTTTAGCCAGCGCATCGGCTTGCTCGTTGCCTTCGATATCGCAGTGTCCAGGTACCCAACATAATCTGACTCGGTTCTGCGTACATAATACCCTAAATCCTAATCTAAAAATATTCAAATTAAAATTCACAGATCAAAATTTACAATCAGAAAATTTCCAAACACAAAATCCTTCACACAAAGTACCCATACTTCGAATATAACAAATAAATTAAGTTTGGCGGAAATTGTTCGCCAATTATTTGATTTGGATGCTTGATGAATTCTATATTACTTGAATTTCCAGCAGCTCACGCAATTTCGTTGCTCCGCTAATGGTAAGTATTTGTTGCCTGACAGGTGCCTATATCTTTACAGTACTTGGGTGGCCACCTTCACGCGTTAAAAGGATTTCACTCTATGTAAGATTCTTCGACTCGTACACCGGACTGCTTTCGGCCTCTCATGCAGGTGCTCAAGGCATCGAAACGCGGCGAAAGTGAATCCCACAAGGAAATAGTTCCACCTTAAGTGAGAAATAACTTCACATTAGAAGTGAAACTAATTCCCACAAGAGACCATTAGTCACCTCCTATGGATGCGCTTGTCCTGCGCCCGGCAATGTGAATACTCTTTCAATGATCTAAATGATCTCGGCAAAGCTTGCACGTCTAAAATCAACTCCTTTATACAATAAAGCAAATGGTTCTTAGAATACAATGGACCTATTTCCGGTCTCAGTGCATCCTCATCGACGGCCGATCCTAACCAACCAATTCCCACAAGAAAATAAGATTAGAAAATAGGACATCATGAAAGTGGACTGATTGTCAACTTGAAAGTAAATTCCCGTGAAGGTATTTGCCTGCACCGTCAATAATGAGCATTGGTCTGTGGGTATTCAATGGAGATCTTGTGTTTAAAGATTTTGTACATTTTTATTTTGGACATTTAATAGGTCTCCCACTTAGCTGGCGCTAAAGTCCAGGGTGAACCTGGGCCTTAACCAACAAACTTCTTGAGCCAGCCAGGTTATAAACCAGTTGCCTCCAGTTGGTTAAGGACCCCCTCCACTTTTTTTCGCCACCTGATGTGAGGTCGTCCTCTATTGCGCTTCGTTCCCACGACTATGTCAATGTCATCGGCGTAAGCAAGTTGTGAGTTCCGTACAATTCCTTCAAGCATTATATTAAAGAGATCGAATGATAGCGCGTCACCTTTTATAAAACCTTTTCTGAAATCAAACGCTTCGGTGGTGTTCTAACCGATTTCGACGGAGCAGCGAGAGTTCTCCATCGTCATCCTGCATAGACGGACAAACTTGACAATTTTGCCGAGACTTCTTCATCGATTTCAAAGTTGCCTATCGATGAAGAGGCGATTCGTATCGTGTGTAAATATTTGATCAATGGTGGACTTTCTTGGCCTCAAACCGCGCTTACTTACTTTTGGGGAAATAGAGAGATTTCAACGACGTGGTGCTCAATAACTTTATTGATACGATTGAAACAAACCAAAGATTCAATTAAAGATTAATTTCATTTATTGAAGTATATGATTTAAAAGAGATTTAAAGATTAGAATTTTTGCAAGAGGTAAGATAAGAAGAGGTCTTGTCACAGAGATAACGCACGAAGAAGAGAGCAAGACAGAGATGAAAAATTCTGACAGTCATTGGTCTCGTCCAGTAATAAACAATAGTTATCGATAATTAGATCTGTACCTAATGGTGATCTTACATTGGAAAAAGCGGAATATTCAACACTTACTTACTTAGGTGGCGCTACAGTTCAGTGTGAACCTGGGCCTCAACCAACAAGCCTCTCCATTTAGCTCGGTCTTTAGCTAATTGTTTCCAACTGCGCACTCCAAGTTGGTCGACGTCCTCTTGAACTTGTGCGCGCCACCTACGGCGAGGAGGTCCACAACTACGTCGTCCCAACGGGTTAGATTCGAAGATTCTGCAGGCTGGAGCGTTGGTGTCCATTCGCTCTACATGTCGTAGCCATCTGAGACGTCCAATATGCAGTTTTTTGACTAGGTCGATGTCGCTGTACAGCTCGTATAGTGCGTGGTTGAATCTTCTCCTCCAAAACCCGTCAACGCAAACGGGACCGAATATCTTACGAAGAATTTTTATCTCGAAGCGACCAAGGATATCTTCATCCTCTTTTATTAAAGTCCTTATTTCAGCGCCGTAAAGCAGGACTGGGATGATCAGAGTCTTATACAGAGTCTCCTTAGCTGTTCGAGATAGGGCTTTACTGTTGAATTGCCTTATAAGAAAAAAAAAACAGCGATTGGCAAGAGTTATTCTTCTCTTGATTTCTGCGCTGATCTTGTTTTTCGAGTTTATAGCAGAGCCAAGGTAGACAAAGTCCCTTACTACCTCGAAGTTATAGCTGCCCACTGTGACGTTCTGTCCAATTTGTCGGTGTTGGTTGTCCCTTTTTGTTGACAACATATACTTGGTTTTGCCCTCGTTTACCACTAAACCCATGTTGGCCGTTTTTGCTTCAATGCTTATTAGCGCACGTGTGATAGACCGCTGAATTCTTCCAATAATATCAATATCGTTGCCGTATGCAAGCAGTATTACACACTTTTAATGGATTGTGTGTCTGCTGCTGGCTTGTGAGCTCCGCACAATCCCTTCAAGTACAATGTTAAAGAAGTCACATGACAGCGCGTCATCTTGTCCAAAATCCTTTTTGACATCAAGGCTCTTGTTGAGGTCATTACCGACCTTGATGGAGCAGGGAGCGTTTTCTATTCTCATTCTGCATAAGTTTAGCAGGGATGTAGAAAGTAGAATTGGCACTATAAAGCTCTTCTCTATAGGTGCTGTCATAGGCGGCCTTGAAATCGATAAAGAGATGGTAAGTATCGATTTGAACTTCTTGGGTTTTCTCCAGGATCTGCCGAAGTATGAAGATTTGATCGATGGTGGACTTTCCTGGCCTGAAACCTCACTGATAGGGGCCAATGAAGCTATTGATAAAAGGTTTCAGGCGTTCACACAATATCGCAGAAAAGATCTTGCGATGTTGAGGAAACTGGTGTCTCTATAATTGGCGCAGTTGAGGGGGTCTCCTTTCTTGTGCATCGAGCAAACGATGGTGAGATTCCATTCATAGGCATACACTCATCTGACCAAATCTTAGAGATGAGTTGGTGTATGCACTCTACCAATTCATCATCACCTGCCCTGAAAAGTTCGGCCTGTAAGGCGTGAGGTCCAGCAGCCTTGTTGGATTCCAGCTTTGATATTGCTATCCTCCCTTCATTTTGGTAATATTGACTATCATCGTCTATATTGAATGGTTCATTCTGCCTGACAGTGGGATGTTGGTCTTCGTCGCCGTTATACAGTTTGCAGAAGTAGTTCTTCCATACTCTCAGCACCGACTGTTATTCTACTACGATGTTTCCATTTTCATCTTCACAGGTTTCTGTACGGGTATTGCTTCTCTGTTACGTTTTTTTTACCTTTTCGTAAAACTTCCGTACATTATTTCTGGAGTATAAACTTTAAATACTCTCTGACGCGAGCTTCTCAAACCGAGCTGGTAATTACCTATCAGGTTTGTTGACGATCGAATTTAGGCGTTCACATAATACGATACACAGGATCATTGAGAAGACTTATACCTCCGTAGTTAGCGCAGTTCAGAGGGTCTCCCCCTTCATTAGTAGAAGAGGCTTGTAAAAAATTATTCACGTTACGATACGATTTCATTTTAATTTTCATTGCATTACTGCATCTAAGAGCCGCAGGATCATTTTAGATAATGTCGGAATCAGAGTTTGAAAAAGTAGCCTACTACTGTCTAGTCATTGATTTTAATTAATTGGAGCGGCAGTGTATGGTAAACTCATTAAATTCCGATCTTGAGGGCATACTTAAATGGGGTGCAGAGAATAGTGTGGAATTAAATGCTTCAAAGTGGCAATGCTATCTTCTGTCGCTCAAGTGAACCTAAAGCCCTCAGTTGTTATCAATAAATGGCACTTGCATCTCCGAAACCTCACGGTATATGTGTTACTGTGGATGACCACTTATTTGATGTCTCTGTCTGGGATTCCTTAAAGGATGCATGAAATACTTTACCCCCTCTGACCTGGCTATGATATGTAAGGCATACATATGGCCCCGAACTCGAGTATAATGCCCATGTCTGGTCTGAAGCACATAAGACCACATTTCATCTACCTCATCGGACTCAAAAACGTGCGTTAAAACTAATAGGGGACAGGACCATTACGGAGTCAATAGACTAGCTTGAACACTGAAGAAGTGTTTTCTTGTCCTCTTTGGTTTATCCCTTTTTTTACAAATAGTACTCCAGCGAAATAGCCAGCTACATTCCGCCCCTACAACCGTTTTCTCGCAATGCTCGTCACGCACTGAATACTCATTATTTTACCCTCAACCCCACAAACTTGGAAGTACTGTGACATGCAGAGATTCTTTCTGAGCCATACAACTCGGATGTGGAATGATTTGCCAAGCTCTATTCTTCCTTCTCATTATAACCCAAAAAAATGTAAAACCAATGTGCATCGGTATCTCCTCTTGTCTCCTACCATCCGCGTTGTGGGAATCCATAGCCCCTTGGGCGCGGGCAAATTATAAAAAAAAAACTAGTTTGTACCTACTTCACATGTATAAAATTCTCAGCTGTGAAAATGAAATGACTCAACTGAAGGTGGTTCTTGTCAGCTTGTCTATGCCGCATAAACAGGTTAAGTAAAAAGTACATGCCACTTACATATGAATTGTCACCGATATCATATCATAACCTCGTCGAACTAGGAAGCAGAAGAAGATGAGATACTTAACTCAGAATATCACTTCGTCAATTGATCCATATATGTATATGAGGACAACCACACTCAGCTGATCATTTTAATGCTCAGTCCTCCCGATTATTGTCCCATTCATACAACTGCAAGCAATGTCTTCGTCATAGCGCTCAAGTGACTAACATATCAGGATTTTAAATCCGCCTTTATTGTACATTTGTCACACACATTTATTCGTTGAGCTGAAACTTGCCCACGTCGTCGGTGTAACGTAAAAAAATACTCACAAGTTGCATACATTACAGAGGTCGGCCCCAGAAAGACCTTGACTTCTCTGCAACAACTTATTGCACCATTTATGCGAGCCGATAGGTAGGTCGTTTGTTTTGCAATACACACTTAATTCCAGGTGTCCCAAGCTTCATTAGAAAGCAGTGCGATCAAATGGGACCAACACGACGACGACAGCGACGGAATCGATCCTTGATCTGGTCTAATGGATGGTTACTCTTGGAGGGCATGCATGAAAGTCAATAATATAATAAGTTTGTACAAATTTTTCCATCCGGCTAACGATAGCGGAATGGAATCCAATTATGGCAATTACCACATTTTCATCATAATTAAACTCGGCTTTATTGCATAAATTTGTAATGCAATGTGTAGTGGTATAGTTAATTTGTTTAAGACAACAATAAAATAATTATTACCGTAGTAACGAGCGCGAAGACCTTTGTTTAACACGATCCATTGCTTCAAAACACGCTCACTCCAAGAAAAGACATTCTGACCGAGTTATCCGTAATTATTGTAGCTGCGTAATTAAAATAAAAAAATATATATATAAAGCTTTTTGTTCTTCTTCGTCGTCCTTGGCTAGTGCTAGTGCTAGTTTAGTGTTAAACGAGATGTGCAGCGATGTGGAGTTTCATTCTAACGACCTTTAAGGTCGATGGTTGCCACTGAATACCTACTTTCGATACGCGTTGCACAATTTGTTGTTTATAAATAAAATAGAAACTAGAAGTTTCGTATTTATTGGAAAATTCTTAGCTCATTCAAGTGCTTTTTAAATGAAAATGTTGCTTGTAGCTTGGGGGATAGGTTAGGAATGGCTGCCTCAAGTTAAAGCTAGGATTCACTAAGACCAAAAAGTAAGTCCATTGTGGTATTATTTATAAGTATTCCGGGACCTTCGGTACTTATAACTAAACCTAAACAAATCTTATGGGATTGTACCTATATACTAAGTGAAATAGGTTGACTTTTAATTGAGACATCCAGGTGTTAACTCTGCTGTTAAGGCCTAACACTAGCAGAAGAATTGTTACATAGGATTCTCATATTATTAGATAGCGTTCGATCATTTAATTGCGGAGTGTTAATCCTTGTATCGTTGTGTTTTCTAGATTATAATGGAAACATTCGATGTTGCGTTGACTAATATTCGAGTGTTAAGAAGCAACTTCTTTACTGTTGCTGCCCACCTATTCAAGCATGAACTAGCGATAATGGCACTAAGTGAAACCCAGCTTAGCAATGACACTGATCCCAGCGAATTTGCTGTAGCAGGCTATCAGATGGTGCCATTATTTGTGCCGCATAGAGGTATCGCGCTCTATGTTAAGAATAACGTTAGCTTCCTGCTACAGCCCCAATTTGGGAGCTCAGATGACCCATTTTTTAAATTTGTTTGCTCAAATTTACTATCAGGAAGTACACCATTCACTTCTGCCTGCTGTACCGAAGCCCAAATTCAGAAAAAGATTTAACATATAAACACCTCGACCGTATTTCTGAATCAATAACCAGTATACGTTCCCGCCATCCTAAAACTGAAATCGTTGTCGCGGGAGATTTTAAAGTCCACAATACTATTTGGTTTCGCCACTCTGGACCAACCACACCTGAAGGTCGCTACACCAAGATCTTCTTCGCTGAGCTTAACCATCTCACTCAGCTTGTAGACGAACTAACACACGTTCCTGATGTTGACAGTCACGGCCAACACATTCTGGACCTCTTCTTAACCACTCCTCCGGACAAATATTCAATTGTGATTTCTGTCCCGATTGGAGGCTCGGATCATTGTCTGGTGTCAGCTAAATTCTCGTACTCCTACCTGCATTCAGTTAACAAGGAGTAGCCTAGAAGAACAATCTGGCAATACGAGAATGCCGATTGGAGCGGTCTTAATTCGTTCTTTATCGATTTTAACTGGCCTCTATGCTTCCTCGATAGAGGCGTCAATGCCGCTGCTGACATGATCACAGGCCTAAATTTTGCTTGGAATGCGCTCCTACATTCCATTAAATTAGTTAGCTTAAAACTAAAACAAGAACTTTGGTTCAATCCGACTTGCGCAATTGCGGTCCGGAAGTAATAGGAGGCTTTTGCTTGATGGCGCTCATCACCTACTGAGGAAAACCGAAGTCTCTACAGACGGGCCAGAAATGACTGTAACGTCACTTTGAAATGTGCTCAATTCCAACGAGACCAAAAAGTGAGGCAAAAAAGACTGCAATGAGTCCTTAAAGTAGCTAGAGTCCTTAAAGATCTCAGCTGGAACAAATCTTCAGCTCCAGATGGAATTCCGCCCATTGGTTTGAAGAGGTATTCTTCTATCCTGGGCAAACATCTACGCAAGATCTACTTATCCTATTCCACAGATACTTCTCCGGATAGATGGATACTAGCGCATGTTAAGCCAATTCCCAAAAAGAGCGATAAAACCTCCCCTTTTATCTACCAACACATAGCTTTTACTTTTTGCTGGGGCTGCTCAAATGGTAGTGCATGCGATCATATAAAAACACAAGCGTTTTCACTCCACCAAGAGTTTCCAATGCTGGTCAGGACATTGGAATAGCGATGGTGGCGGAGGAGTCCTTAATCGGCCAACGGCAGCGCTCATACCCCGTAGTGGACTACTGGCACCGGTGTACCCAGCCCCTCCTCCTAGGGGAATAATTAAGGAACTGGCCCTCCAGGTTGGAGGTTGTGCCATCGGGGTAACTTCCCTACCACGTAAAAATCGATGGTTCCGAAACAACCAAAAGCCTCGGATAAGGATGACTCAACTAATGACGACCCCAGCAAACGAAATAAGGACAACGACACCTTCGGATCTGTACGTGGAATGTTCTGTCCCTTTACAGACCACGTGCAGCCGAACAACTAGCAGAGGCCCTAGACTGATAAAAAGCAGAAATTACCGCCATCCAGGAAGTGCGGTGGGATGGGCCGGGCAAAAAGAGGATCAAAAACTGTGACATCTACTACGGTGATTGCTACAAAGGCAACACGAAACGCTTATTCGGATGCGGATTTGTCATAAGCGGTAGACTTAGGCAAGAATTCTTAAGCTTCCGACACGTGAGCGAGCGTATTATGACGATCCGGATCAAGGATAAGTTCGCTAACATAAGCCTAATATGTGTTCATGTCCCCACGGAAGAAAAGGACCCTGCCACCAAAGAGTGTTTCTACGAGCTCCTTGACAAAACATACGAGCAATGTCCTAAATACGACGTTCAAATCGTATTGGGCGATTTTAACGCCAAAATAGGAAAGGAGGACGTCGCTGGTAGGGCAGTCGGTAAGCATAGCCTACAAGACACCACGTCTGATAACGGACTAAGGCTAATTGATTTCGCTGTGGAGCGAAATGTCACCATAGCAAGCACATGGTTTCCTTATCTCGATGTTCATAATCTCGATCAACCAAGTTGTTCATATTGCGATCGACGCAAGGCATGCCTCCAGTATTCTGGATGTCCGGACCTTCCGAGCGGCCAACATAGACTCGGATCATTACCTTGTTGTAGCCAAGGTACGAATGCGGATATCCCAATCTGAGCAACAAAGAAGAATTACTGTGAGAAAATTTAACGTCGAAAAGCTACAATC
Organism: Brachypalpus laphriformis; assembly: GCA_945910035.1. NCBI lineage: Eukaryota > Metazoa > Arthropoda > Insecta > Diptera > Syrphidae > Brachypalpus > Brachypalpus laphriformis. Next base: position 156,263,910 of record OX246753.1, read on the forward strand.
GCAAGAGACCGCCAGACTCTTCGCTGAACGCGTATCCCGAAATCTCTCAATCACCCCTTTGCCGCCAGCATCAAGTATCGAAGACCAGTGGCAACGCTGCCAACATGCCATCAGAAACGCCGCGACTGATGTGTTATGTCTCGCTCGCCCACCACCGCCAAACCCGTGGTTTGACGAAGAATGCCGGCGAGTGCATGCAGCAAAACAAGAGGCATACAAAGCGGCGCTGCAAAGGAAGACGAGAGCTGCTCGTGAGCTCTACGAGCAAAAGAGACGGGAAGAACATCAGCTTCTCCAAAAGAAGAAGAAAGAGCATGAGAAGCGCGCGTTTGAGAATATCGAGAGTCTATACTCCAGGAACAATGTACGGAAGTTTTACCAAAAGGTAAAAAGAACGTGTCAGAGAAGTAATACCCGTACAGAAACCTGTAGAGATGAGAATGGAAACCTCGTAGTAGAATCACAGTCGGTGCTGAGAATATGGAAAAACTACTTCTGCAGACTGTATAACGGCGACGAAGACCAACATCCCGCTGTCAGGCAGAATGAACCATTCAACATGGACGATGATAGTCAAAATTTCCGTCCACCTGACCAAAACGAAGTGAGGATAGCAATATCCAAGCTAAAATCGAACAAGGCTGCTGGACCTGACGGCTTACCGGCCGAACTTTTCAAGGCAGCTGGTGATGAATTGGTAGAGTGCATACACCAACTAATTTCTAATATTTGGTCAGAGGAGTGTATGCCTGATGAATGGAATCTCAGCATCGTTTGCCCGATCCACAAGAAAGAAGACCCCCTCAACTGCGCCAATTATAGAGGCATCAGTCTCCTCAACATCGCGTACAAGATCTTTTCTGCGATATTGTGTGAACGCCTGAAACCTTTTATCAACAGCCTGATTGGACCCTATCAGTGCAGTTTCAGGCCAGGAAAGTCCACCATCGATCAAATCTTCACACTTCGGCAGATCCTGGAGAAAACCCAAGAATTCCAAATCGATACTCACCACCTCTTTATCGATTTCAAGGCCGCCTATGACAGCATCTATAAAGAAGAGCTTTATAGAGCCATATCTAGTTTTGACATCCCTGCCAAACTTGTCCGTCTGTGCAGGCTGACGATGGAGAACGCTCGCTGCTCCATCAAGGTCGGTAATGACCTCACCGAGACCTTTGATGTCAAAAAAGGCTTTAGACAAGGTGACGCGCTGTCATGTGACTTCTTCAATATTGTACTTGAACGGATTGTGCGGAACTCACAAGCCAAGACCGGAGGCACAATCTATTACAAGTCTATACAACTGCTTGCATACGCCGACGATATAGACATTATCGGAAGATCTCAGCGGGCTGTCACCGGTGCTCTTGCAAGCATTGAGGCGGAAGCGGCCAAAATGGGTTTGGCGATAAACGAGGGCAAAACCAAGTATATGCTGTCAACTAGAAGGGAAAACCAACACCGACGAATTGGACAAAACGTCACCGTGGGCAGCTATAACTTCGAGGAAGTAAGGGACTTTGTCTACCTTGGCTCTGCTATAAATTCAGCAACCAAAATCAGTGCAGAAATCAATCGAAGAATAACTCTTGCCTCTGGCCAACATAGACTCGGATCATTACCTTGTTGTAGCCAAGGTACGAATGCGGATATCCCAATCTGAGCAACAAAGAAGAATTACTGTGAGAAAATTTAACGTCGAAAAGCTACAATCGCAAGAGACCGCCAGACTCTTCGCTGAACGCGTATCCCGAAATCTCTCAATCACCCCTATGCTGCCAGCATCAAGTGCCGAAGACCAGTGGCAACGCTGCCAACATGCCATCAGAAATGCCGCGACTGATGTGCTGGGTCTCGCTCGCCTGCCACCGCGAAACCCGTGGTTTGACGAAGAATGCCGGCGAATGCATGCAGCAAAACAAGAGGCATACAAAGCGGCGCTGCAAAGGAAGACGAGAACTGCTCGTGAGCTCTACGAGCAAAAGAGACGGGAAGAACATCGGCTTCTCCAAAAGAAGAAGAAACAGCATGAGAAGCGCGCGTTTGAGAATATCGAGAGTTTATACTCCAGGAACAATGTACGGAAGTTTTACCAAAAGGTAAAAAGAACGTGTCAGAGAAGTAATACCCGTACAGAATCCTGTAGAAATGAAAATGGAAACCTCGTAGTAGAATCACAGTCGGTGCTGAGAATATGGAAAAACTACTTCTGCAGACTGTATAACGGCAACGCTGTCAGGCAGAATGAACCTTTCAACATAGACGATTATAGTCAACATTTCCGTCCACCTGACCAAAACGAAGTGAGGATAGCAATATCCAAGCTAAAATCGAACAAGGCTGCTGGACCTGACGGTTTACCGGCCGAACTTTTCAAGGCAGCTGGTGATGAATTGGTAGAGTGCATACACCAACTCATTTCTAATATTTTGTCAGAGGAGTGTATGCCTGATGAATGGAATCTCAGCATCGTTTGCCCGATCCACAAGAAAGGAGACCCCCTCAACTGCGCCAATTATAGAGGCATCAGTCTCCTCAACATCGCGTACAAGATCTTTTCTGCGATATTGTGTGAACGCCTGAAACCTTTTATGAACAGCCTGATTGGACCCTATCAGTGCGGTTTCAGGCCAGGAAAGTCCACCATCGATCAAATCTTCACACTTCGGCAGATCCTGGAGAAAACCCAAGAATTCCAAATCGATACTCACCACCTCTTTATCGATTTCAAGGCCGCCTATGACAGCATCTATAGAGAAGAGCTTTATAGAGCCATGTCTAGTTTTGACATCCCTGCCAAACTTGTCCGCCTGTGCAGGCTGACGATGGAGAACGCTCGCTGCTCCATCAAGGTCGGTAATGACCTCACCGAGACCTTTGATGTCAAAAAAGGCTTTAGACAAGGTGACGCGCTGTCATGTGACTTCTTCAATATTGTACTTGAACGGATTGTGCGGAACTCACAAGCCAACACCGGAGGCACAATCTATTACAAGTCTGTACAACTGCTTGCATCCGCCGACGATATAGACATTATCGGAAGATCTCAGCGGGCTGTCACCGGTGCTTTTGCAAGCATTGAGGGGGAAGCGGCCAAAATGGGTTTGGCGATAAAGTCAGTACTTTCTAAAGTCTTGGAGAGCATTATCAATGACCATCTCATGTGATACCTAGAAAGAAACCATCTCATTAATGACCGTCAGTATAATTTCAGGCAACAGCGTTCCACAGCGCTCTTGACCTCGTTTATTCTTTAACAATTCCACGACAAGGGCCCCAAGTTATAGAGCCCCAGCGACAGCGAATGTCAACCGAACTTAACTCGGATATTGATGGAATCGTCAGTTGAGGCGTTTAAACCGAGTTGAGCTCAACGCGTCAAACTCAGTGTTGTCTTCTGTCTCTCAAGCGTGACACCAACGTGGCCAAACTTAAAAAGAATGGAGTTGATCTAGATTAATCTAATGGCTTGTGAATGCTCGGAATGCATATTAGCGCATACCTACGTTGGAACCAGCAGATTACTGATGCTGCAAAAGGTGGTGCTAGATGCCTTGGTTTCCTCAAAAGATGTAAACGTTTTTCAGTCCAACTGATTTGGCCACTATCTATAGAGCATATATTCGCCCGAAACTTGAATATAACTCACATGTTTGGGCGGGAGCTCCCGTCACTTGCTTGAGTTTGCTTGATCGTGTTCAGCGTCAAGCTTGTAGATTGTTCGGTGATCAGTCTATCTGCAGCCTAATTGCTTCTCTAGAACACCGCCGGAATGTAGGATGCTTAGCCATCCTATATCGGTACTTCCATCACAAGTGTTCAAATGAAATATATAGTTGTGTCTCTCCGGTCCGTCTGTTCAATCGTGGTACACGTGCGGCCTCTTCCGCACATCCGTATATACTTTAACCTGTTTTCGGACGCACAGTGAAATATAGAAGAAGAAGAAATAACCACACCACACGAATGTGGAATAACTTGCCTTTCTCAGTGTTTCCTGATACCTATTATCTACGGAGATTCAAAGTTAGCGCGCATCGTCACCTCACTCTTTTTCCTTTCCTATCCAATCTATAATTCTCCCCTATACCCTTTCCTTTCACTGCATCACTGGGCTTATAACTTTAAAAGACATAGTCCTAAGTATTGCAGAACATTAAAAAAAAAAAAAATACTTTTCGTTCTGGTAAGTAAGTGAACCCATTTGACATGGATACAAAACAGCTAATCTTGCAGATGCCAAGTCGCGGGAGGTAGTCTAAGACGTTATAGAAGTACTCTCCTAAGGTTTTTCGTCCCTTCCTAGTCTCTATAACTTCTACAGAAATCGATGCAGGGAACACCCAGTCTTCTGACATGACTGCGCATCAAACAATGTTTTTCCTACCTATTGAAATAAAAATTATTGTCTTACTATGAATTAGGCATTCCCAAATTTGACCAGATGTAAGCCAGGTGCTGATACCGCTCCACCTGATATTGGCAGGTCTTACCGCTTCAGTGTTCAGTTGAAATTTAATCGCATTAATAGGGGCTGATGTAGCTTCACTATTTGCAGCGAAATCTCGATTGGCATCCTTTTTGGCTAGCTTTTCGCTTTTCAGTTGCCTGAAATATCCCTATGACCCGGGACAGCATAGGGACAGTTTAGAGACCGGCGGCATTGCTTAATCAACTTAAATCTTATCGTTGGTGATTTCAAGGATGCCTGGCTGTCGATGCATATTAGTACAGTAAGTTCTTCTATTGTATTCATAGAAAACCAGCCCGCTGCATCTCGAATTCCAGGAGATCCAGAAGTCTAGTCGACATTTTTATATCAGGTGAGCTGAAAAAGACTCCTGCTTCCATACCACATGCTGCGAAGGGTCGTCGATAAATTTGTGCTGTTTATGGTGTAGGTACTTTATCAAAGGTAACAGCCAAAAGATGGTTCACTCGATTGCGTTCTGGAGATTTTGATGTCAAAGATGAACCCCCGACTAAGAATTCGATGAAATTCTAAGAAAAAGTGGAAGATGACCAGCACATAAGCAGGTCTAATATCGCTTCGGAACCAAGCAACAGCCACAGAACAAGTCTAAATTATTTGGAGAAGGCTGGCTATACAAAGAAACGGAGCGTTTATTGGTAATGAAAATTGGATCACGTGCGACAACGCACCACGTAAAAGATGGCGGTCCGCAAACTGTTGCAATTTCAGCATCCCTGTAAAGCTTGTTCGATTGTGCAGGATGACGATGGAGAACTCTCGCTGCTCCATCAAAGTCGGGAAAAAACACAACCAAACCGTTCGATGTCAGGAAAGGTCTTAGACAAGGTAACGCGCTATCATACGATCTCTTTAACATATACGTAATACTTGAAGGAATTGTACGAAACTCACAAGCGAACACCGGAGGTATGTATAATCTTTTACAAGTCTGTACAATTACTTGCTTACGCCGATGACATTGACATAGTCGGAAGACCTCAGCGGGTCGTCAGTGGAGGGCTTAGCGGTCAATGAAAGCAAAACAAAATATATGCTGTCTACAAAAAAAGACACCAATCATCGGCGTCTTGAAAAGAACGCCACAATAGACAGATATATATATTTGTTAAGGTAGTAAAGGACCTACCTAGGCGCTATTGTGAGTTCCGCAAATGGCACCAATGGTGAGATCAAACGAAGAATTACTCTTGCCAATCGCTATTTTTATTGGTTAAGAAGGCAACTGAGTAACAAAGTCCTATCTCGAACTACTAAGGTATAGCTTGAACCAAATCACTTGAACGTGTTTTTGAAATGAAAATGAGTAAAACTCGTACAAATAAAAGAGACCTGCACAGAAAAACATTCAAGTGATTTGGTTCAAGCTATAGTATAGCACTTGAAAGTTTTTCTGCGCAGGTCTCTTTTATTTGTACGAGTTTTCCTTTTTTCATTTCAGAAACACGTTCAAGTGAATTGGTTCAAGCTATAACTCTGTACAATACACCTATCATCTCAATCCTGCTGTATGGTGCAGAGACATGGACTTTGCCAAACAAGGATGTGGATGTCCTTGGTTAGTTTGAGAGAAAAGTTCTTCAAGTGATCTTTGGTCCCATCTGCATAGACGTCGAGTGGATGAGAAAGTACAATATCGAACTATACGGCCTATATAATGACATCGACTTAGTCGGAAGTGTACAGCGTACGTACAGCGACTAAGACGGCTGGGTCATTAAGAGCGGATGGAGCCCAACGTTCCAGCCAAGAAAGTCTTGGAATCCGGATGGACGGCGCAATATAAGACGAACTCGCGGTAGGTGACGCAAACAAGTGGAGGGGGACCTCAGCTAGCTTGGCGACCGCAACTGAAGGCAGCTGGCTCATAACCGGTCTGGTTGGAGAGGTCTGTTGGTTTAAGTCCAGGTCCACCCCGCACTGTAGCGCCACCTAAGTAAGAAAATAAGTAACTTTCAGCCTTCGTATTTGAAAATAATATTTAACAAATGTCTTAAATGTAGGTGTAGACGTGACCATCTTCTGTTCCTGCTTCGATCTGCGCAGTTTGGTGTAAGAGCTGGTAATTTGATGATTCGTTTGAAAAAGTAGTTTGGCAATTTGTTCACTTCTTAAAACATTCTGAAACCCCAAACTGGTGCACGGTTAAATAAATTGCAGTGATTAAATCGATGCAAAATAAGATAAACAGCTATAATACTGGCATAGTCATTGCACTTAAAACCTTTCCGTTTTTAAATTATAAGGCATGTACTTCTAAAACATTCACAGATCGTTGTATTAACGAGTATAAACCAGTTTTACTTGAGGTGTGCATATAAACAGTGTGTTCCATAAAATAATTACTTAAATCGTTGAATTCCATATTTTAGTGATTAAATCCCACTTATGTTCTATGCACTTACTTATATACATAAGAAGACGCGATCATCTGTCGAGAGACGCCAATGAGCGGAACTCTCGAGTTGAAAACAAAGACCATAGAGATCAGAAAAGAAATGCTAATTAGTCCAGGTGACTAGATCGCAATATTATCGAAGAGCACAGAATGTAGACTGTGCTTAACCGGGGTAGGTAAACGCCTAACAACAGGCGTGTAAAAATATATAAAAATATTTTAGTGATATATTCATACAGCCATATATTTTCATATAACATATAGAAATACCCGACAAAACAATCGAAGGAGTTAGTGAAGCGTTCAAATACTATAAAAAACGACTAGCGGTTAAGTTCTGAAAAAGAATGAGAGACATCGGGTTCAGATGCTCAGAATTCTCATCTCCAAACTTATGAGAGGTGATCCAATGCCGAATCAATGGTCCTTGCGTACAAAGGGAAGGGTAAACTGTGATAATTACCGTTCGATCAGGAGAAAAATAATACGGCTATCTGATGATCAGTGCAAATTTGTCGCGAGTAAATCAGCCACAGATGCAATCCAAAGTGTAAGAATCATAATGTTCAAAGTTCGAAAATTCGTGGAAACCTTCACTTCAAAGAAACCATCTCGGGAAAAATATAGCTCGGCCAGCTCAGCTAGTGTTGTCATGTTCCTGAGCATAAGGCAATATCAATTAATGTTCCAAAAATATCGCAAAAGAAAGGTAGACCTAAAACCACCTGGATCATACAAATGCAACAACATCACTATTTTGTTTGCCTCAATAACGAAGTGATCCAAAATCGGGCGGCTTGCCTATATTTCCTGAAGTCAAACAAGCGAACACCATAGGCGAATTATTAGCAATGCAGTAAGGTAGGAGGGTTATGATCTCTTGAGGTCAGATCATAATCGCACCGAAATGGGAAGAAGAAGAAGGTATCTGGGCATGGATAAAACAGCCCTTTCGCAAAATGGAATGGATTAAAATAAATGAATTAAATTCCTGTTCTAATACACTTTTTTTAGGATTTTGCCTGCGCTCTCTGTTAACTTGCTTCCCTTAATCTCTTTTATTTCTTTCGACTAAGAAGATCCGAAGAAGAGCTTCTTGATCCCTCAGCAATTAGCCTCAGATGACCCGATTAAATGGTCGCTCGCACTTATTCAGTATAGCCTGCACGTCAGGTCTCACAATATTCAAAGAAACATCCCTTTCACCGAAGCGTACTTATTTGACAGGCATTATCGATTCGAAGATCAGCAAAAATATTTTACCCACGAACAACACGGATATCGAGAGTTTGACTTATTTTCCAGCCAACTAAGTTACGAGGCCAAACTTTCGCTCCCTATTACATTATTTAGCCCACTTCCACTAAATGCAATGCACTGCATAAAGCACTTCACCTACTTACCCACGACCCACTGTTCAACTCTACAGCAACACCTAGTGTTCCACGGCTCCACCAAACAAACACGCCTGTGTACTACGGATACAAATCATGATTATCCACCAGCAGTCACGACTGGAATGTGTATCTCTTTTGTTATGCAAAAGGATACCACCCGAGAGGTTTCCGTCAACAAACTTACCACTCACTGTGAATACAATTCCATTGCTGGACAAGCTGATGAATCATAGAATTCTGGCGTCAATCAGACAATTGCATGATCCATGAGGCCCAGGGCTAGTTCTGCTTTTTCGCAATAAGTCTGAGAGCGCCTGAATCCAATTCCTGATTAGATCTTAAGTTTCAATGCCGGTCTAATAAATTTTATTTATGCCTCTCTAATCGGGACACAGGCGATTGGATTACCCGGTAAGTGTCGCCATTAAAATGCAAATTAGGATAATCCTCTGTGACTTATGTAAGACCTAATGATGGATCCAGTTTTTTTTTTTTGTGTTTCTCAGATGGAATCTTGATTGTTGCACCAATTAATCCAATTTAAATGCCAGAGAGACTGTACCAATGAAGACAACTTCTTTGTCAGTTGTCCGGCTTCGACAAAATAATTATACTACGAGTACAGTGGGCTCGGTGTGTTGTGCGTTGCATGCAACAACTCGAATAGCTATCCAGATCAATCAAATCGCAGCGAATTGCCTCAAATTGCACGAAATTCACACTCGTGTTAAATAATAAATCAAAAAGCCAACCAATTTTGGGTAATTAAACAATTTTATTCTTTTTCGTTAAGACACAGCAGAGTTGGGACATATTTCATGAATTTTACCATCACGACCCCTTGCGCAATTGGATCAGGGCCAGGCTCTGTGTATGCTGCACGATCATGTGCATGAGTAAGAAAACATTTTCGGGCAAATTACCAACCCCATGTAAAGTACGGTTCACTGTCTAGCACCTTGGTGACACGATCTGTGATATACTGGACAACTAGTGTAATTTTCACCGCCTTTCTGTCGTATATAAGCGGGTGCAGGTACGGCAATTGCCATAATCAATCAACACCTTGTCAAGAGATCGATTGTGACCATCTATGCGGGTTGATTGATTAAATCAGCACGCGCTAAGGAGGCGATGGTTGTAATGGATAAATTATATAATATCGATGATTATCTAGGCATGGAAGCTTGATTCGCCGCATTTGGAGGTTGTGGTGATGTGCATTCACAGAGTTCCTGGTGTTGATTCAAATGGCATACTATGGGAGAGCTGAAGCTGATAAAGTGACCCAATAACTTAGATCTTCATATAGAGGGAAAAAAGAAACATTTTCCAAAAATGCTGGGAATGTTGTGATCTAACATGATTGGAGCAACGTTGTGTTGTGAAATGCGTTGGATAACGCATTCCAGGGTTTCGGACAGTGAAATTGTATGCATTTTGCAATATTAATGCCGAGAAGTTTAATGCTTATGTTCAAGATATTTCGCCGAGCTATAAGCGGCTTTTGATACATTCTGAAGTGTTTGGAGATATCTACAAATGTATACAAGCTGGTTTAAGTACCCCATCATTAGGTAACCTATTGCGTTTATCTTTATTGAAGCCCAAATTTCATGCCATTTCTCCTAAACCAACAAATTTAATACTCAGTTCAACATAGAGAAATTCATAGTCTGCTCTTAGAATATTCTGCGCTGCCCTTAGTGATACACTGCGTTCGTTTTCCTAGTGCCGGGACAACGTTTTTATTATTTTCTATATTCCATTCAAGCCACGAAAAATCTAACAAAGCTTACCCACTCTAGATCATGCCTCCAACAGACCTTTTTTCCCAAAAATTACAAAATTTACAAAAGTAGTTTAATCTTCTGGTGAATCCTTCAAACTAGTACAAGGATGTCCAAATTAGCTAGTCTTACTAGATGGTCACTTCAAGATAACCCTGATTAGGGTTCCAGGATATAGAAACGGATACGTTGACGAACTGGCCAGGCAAGGTTCAGCCCTCCACTGTTCACTTCCGCTGGGAGCAGTCAAGGCAAGAATCTCCTCACACTTTCTTATAAAAGCCAACCTCAGATGGATTGGGCTGATAAACTGTATCAAATCTAGAACAAGGCAAATACATAAACAGAACGCGCAGGTATATGGTCAGAATAACAGCGATTACCAGTGGCCATTGGCTGACAGGAGACTAGGTATCCCACATAACACACACTGCTGCAGTTGCAATGTCACAATCGAAAAATAAACCCTTATCCACTTTGTTCGACATCAGCTAGGGCCAGAGAACGAGCATTAGGCAAACCCTTCTTCAAATCAATTGAAAAGGTCTCAAGGAAACATATTAAAGATGTCATGACCTTCTCAAGGTTGGATTTAGACACTTCTCATCAAGACACCTCAACATCCCGGGTACATGAGTTGTGGTAGCACAACGGCAGCTAGTGCTAATTGGATTCTTTTGACTGAACCACCACTCCTACCTACCTACCTATCTTTTGGTGAATATGGTGAGAAAAACTTAAGAATGGACGGAATCAATCAGATCACTGTGCTCTTAAAAAAACCGGCACACAACCTTAATCTTGCGATAGACTGAATAAGCGGATTTTGACCCGAGAACGACCCGAGATAGTCCAGAAATTTTTATAACAATTATTTAGCACTTCTCCGCCTTCGAAATAGAATTCCCGGTAAAGATATCAGGTTTTGACTTTCTTTGTAGCAGCGGTACCATCGTTATATAAATTCATGGCACTGGTGAAATAATTAAATGTATGCCTGATGAATCGAATCTCAACATTATTTCCCCGATCAATAAGCAAAGGGACCTGAGAAAATTCCTGGAAAAAATTCAAGAAGTCCGGATCAATATTTATCATATCTTTTTCGATTTCAAGGTCGCCTATGACAGCATCTATAGAGAGGAGCTATACTCGTATACAGCCATGTCTAGTTTTAACATCCCTGCCAAACTTGTCCGTCTGTGCAGGACGACGATGGAAAACGCTCGGTGCTCCATCAAGGTCGGTAATGACCTCACCGAGACCTTCGATGTCAAATATGTTTTTAAACAAGGTCACGCGCTTTAATATTGTACTTGAACGGATTGAGCGGAACCCACAAGCCAACACTAGAGGAACAATCTATCAAAAGTCCGTACAACTTTTTGCATCGCCGACGATATTGACATAATTGGAAGAACTCAGCGGGTTTTAACCGTTGTATTTGCATTGCAGAAGCGGCTAAATGGGCTTAGCGATAAACGAGGGCGCCGTGGCGTAAGTGGTCAGTGTATCGGATCACTACGCATGAGGTTCCAAGTTCGAATCCCAGAAAATACCAAAAAAATTTTCACGGTCCTACCTCTCGCGAGCGTCTGATAAACATCCGAGAGTATTGTTGTCACGAAAAGGTTCTCAAATCGCCTTTCGGATTCGGCATTAAACTATAGGTCCCTTCCATTCATGTGAAAAATATAACGCACACAATATGAGTGGTTGCGAGAAGCTAGGCCCTGGCACTTTAAAGAGCTGTTGCGCCAAATATTTTTTTATTTTTTTTTTTATAAACGAGGGCAAATCCAAGGAGACTCTGTATAAGACTCTGATTCTTCTTAACGGCGTTGAAACACGGACGCTGTTGAAAGTGGATGACGATATCCTTGGTCGCTTGGAGAGAAAAATTCTTCGTTAGATATTTGGTCACGTTGTGCTTGTTTGTTGACGGATTTTGGAGGAGAAGATTCAACGACGAACTAAACGAGCTGTACAGTGACATTGACCTAGTCAAAAAACTGCGTATTGCACGCTTGAGATGGATAGGATATGTACTACGAATGGACACTAACGCTCCGGCCCGCAGAGTCTTCGAATCTTACCCGGAGGAACGACGCAGTAGAGGACCTCCTCACGGTAGGTCGCGTGCACAAGTTCAAGAGGACTTCAACCAGCTTGGAGTGTGCAACTGGAGACAATAAGCTAAAGACCAAACTAAATGAAGTGAGTTCTTACTTAAGGCCCAAGTTTATGCCGAACTGTAGCGCTACTTAAGTAGGTAAGTCTCATCATTTATTATCTGTAGACTAAAAGGGACTCCTATCTACAAATTCAAAAAAAAGAACAAGAGGAACGCCGCAAGGAGGAGATGATTCTCCTTTGCTCTGGCTCCTAGTCATCAACAAAATTTTGAAGATTCTCAAAGCAAAAAGAGTAAAAACGGTTGTATGCGCAGATAACATAGTAGCCATGGGAAATGCTTACCTTCAATTAGTTACCTCATGGAATCTGCACTGTAAGAATTGTACTCCTGGGCAGAATAAAACGGTCTAAATATAAATCCGACTAAAACTGAACTGGTTCTGTTTACCAAAAAAGGAGAATAAATGAATTTGATCGTCGTGAACCGAATGGAATTTCTCTGAATGTCTCCACAACAGCTAAATATTGATTCGAAACTCACCTGGAAAAAGAGCACGGAAGAAAGAATGAAGAAAGAACTTTGCGCATTCCATGGGTGCGAGAAAACCTTTGGTAAACAATGGGGTTTGCATCCGTCCATGATCAAATGGATGTATACAGCGATTATCAGACCCATGCTCACCAATCCCATGCAACAATTTTCAAATATAAAATTTTTTTTTTTTTTTTTAATTGGCGCGCACTCAAGGGGTTATGAATACCCTTAATATGTTTTAACATGGTGCGGGCGTTGGAAAGGATGATAGACAGAGAGAGAAAGATTTGGTGTAGTGGTTTGAAGTTTAGTTGTTTATACTTCAGAGAAACTCCAGCGGTGGCGTCCAGATAACTGGGGAGATTATTGTTATTCTTTTTGTCTTTGCTTCTGATTCATAGTATTTTTTGCCCACTAACCGATGTCATATGTGAATCATCATCAACAGAGCGAATAATATTTCCAGCCATATGATCAAGCTGCTGCCAGTGTTGGCTGTGCGAATAACTGCCCAAATTCAAAAAATTAACAATCGCCCAAAAAAACCTGAAAAGTTGTTGGGCGAATTTTCACTTTCATTAGGGCGCTTACTCATTTTAATATGTTGGGCTATTGTTCATAGTGAAAGATCGCCCAAAATGCCAAAAGTAAAAATATGTCAAAATGTTATGCGAATAATCGCCCAAAACTCCTAAATGAACAAGCGCCCAAAAGTTGTTAAACAATTCTTTGCAACGCAGGTCCAAAAAAAAGACGACCGTAGAGCAAAAGGTATACCCTTAGCAGAGCGGCGAATAGAATTAGCCCCAAACTCCTGCCTGACAGTTGATGACATACCCTTAGTGGAGCGACAAAGTCGCGTGAGCAGCTAAACCCCTTAACTTCAACACACTTAGTCCAGCGTTTCTCCAACATCAGTATTTGTTCTCGGAAGTGAGAGTCTGGAAGGCTGTGAAAATATTCATCTACGACCCTCTCAACTTCTGCATTGGATGCAAAGCGCTTCCCAGAAACAAATTTCTTCAAGTTTAGGAACAAATGGAAGTCTGAGGGTGCCAAATCAGGTGAATAGGGGGGATGGCCGAGCAAATCGTACCTCAAATCCCGCAGTTTTCCCATCGCCAACGCACACTTGTGTACAGGTGCATTGTCCTGATGAAAGATGATTTTTTTCTTCTTCAAGCCAGGCCTCTTCTGGCGAATTTTGGCACCCAGCTGATCAAGAAGGTACTTGTTCTGCCTTTCTCAAGGTAATCAATTAACAGGATCCCTTTCGCATCCCAAAACACAATGGCCATGACCTTTCCGGCAGATGCGATCGACTTCGATTTCTTTGGAGCTGAACCACCGGCTTCCACCCACTGCTTCCACTGTTGTTTCGTTTCTGGCGTATAGTGGTGGATCCCTATTGAATCGGTCCAAAGATTGCCGCGAAAATCGTTTGTGCATTTACTTTTCATTGTCATTCAGCAAATGCGGCACCCATCTTGCGCAGAGGTTTCGCATCCCTAAGTTTTTGTGCAAGATGTTTCGCACCTTCTCTTCCGATATACACAGAGCCTCAGCTATCTCACTCACCATCACTCGCCTATCGTCCAACACGATATCATGGACTTTTTCGATGGTTTTGGGTGTGGTTGCGGTTTTTGACCGTCCTTCACGTAGGTTCACTTTGAGGGACGTGCAACCACGTTTAAATTCAGCTGCCCACTTTTTAACGGTTGACATGGAAGGAGCAGAGTCCCCGTAAACTTTTGTCAACTTTTGATGAATTTCCTTAGGGGCTAACCCATCCAAAGAAGAATTTTATTACCGGACGATATTCAAGTTTATCCATTTAAACGAAAAACAGGCAAGACGTCTACTGCAAAAATTCGTGTAAACAAACTGCTTGAGAGAACAAGTTGAAACATGTCATACGAACTAATGAGAAGTGCACCCAGGCAGGAAACATAAATCTCTGCTGATTGGAACGCTATCTCTGCGTCAGGCCGAGAACTTTTCACCTTGCCCTCGTATATATTTCATTAGCGTGGCAATTAACGATGTTACCACTACACCATTGGCTTTAAACCAGATTGACTGTGGATCATTTTGCTGAGAAGCGTTTAATTTGCTTTGCATAATTCTCACCAAAACACGCCTAATATATGTAACACCCATGATCTAACTCTCTGCTGGGTTCCCGGACATAGCAATATAAAAGTGAATGATATAGAAGATGAACTAGCCAAAAAGGAACCAGCATTAGATATAGAACATAATCAGACATCAATAGAAATTTTTATTGGTGTACTTAAAAGGAAAATCGACCTCAAAACAAGGGAGCTGATCAACTACACATAGATTACCAGCGGCGACTGTATCATAACTGGCCGAATACAATGGTGAAGCTGAAGCCATACGCCTGTAGCGCTGTCAAAAAATCGCGCGCTAATGAAGCTGAGTACGAACACAGTGGTGAAGCGCTGCTCGGGTGTTTGTTGTTGGCTTTTTTTTGTTATATTTTTATAGAGAGGATTTCTCAATTCGCATAGAATATTCCTCCTATTGTATGGAAATGTCAAAAAAGCGCGCTGCAGTGAAGCTGAAGTTAACCCCACTTCTACTTCAGCGGCAAGCTTCAGCTTTGATGTATGTGTATTTAACTTTGACAGCGCGACGTACTTCTGCTTCAGCTTTATCATTGTGTTCGGGCAGTCACTCGCAGTTTATGGCCGGTGTTGAATGAAGAAAGAACGAAAAGCCTGCTGGCAATGAACAAAAAAGAAGTACGCATCTCCATAGGTGCCCTTACAGGGCACTGCGCGGTAGGGGAAGTTACCGTAAGACTAGGCATTAACTCACCCGACCACTGCAGGAGTTGTCAAGATGACTGCCCCTAACCTAACCTAACCTGATAGAATGACATGACATAACATTCAACAAATTTGATCGAAGAAGAACACTGTACAAATCCTTCCACGAAGTGTTGGGCGACTTACTAACCTTCGATGCTTATAAATTCAAAAACTTTATTCCACATTTATCTTTAACGTTCCAATCCTAATTGAGGACAAGCAGTTACAAATCCGTTCTACGTCATTATGTCTAGCCTGCAATAGTCACAAAATGGCGAAAAAACATTACGGCTACGCGTTTTTTACTGTGTAGTTCTTGGATGCTGGTTTGATTGCTAGAACTATTACCGCACCCATATTTGTAGCGCCAACATTCAAATATCCGCAAATAGAAGCTTTTGACACGCGTGTCTTACCGATTAGGATCAACCAAAAAATCATTGGGAATACCCCATTCTCTTCCGCCTACAATATTTTATGCAAGCCATTCAATTAACTTGATTAACTCGTCATAACCACCAAAATACATCTTCATTTCAACACCGGTCTCAATTTTTTTTATTTATTTATGGCTATCGAAAGTGATCTCCTTTAACATTTAGCTGAAAGTAAATGAAGATAATTAAATATAAAGAACCGGCTTTTATAAATTTATTGATATCAGCGTCATTCGATTCAAGGCCCTTGATGAACCTAGAAGACCCATTAAAATCGAACCAAAAAAACAATCTCAATTAACTGATTATCACTGAAATAAAATTTACGACCCCAGAGGGAGGACAATATCCGGGTTTCGAATGCCATGCTATGAGTTATAAAATTCAAACTCTCCTTCACTGATTATTGGCGATATACCGATGCAAATATATCCATACGCCCAAGACAATTCCCGGAAAATCAATGCGAATTTTCCGCTCCCATATCAGCATGAAAGTCTCTCGACCATGCCGCAGACAGTACGCCCCGGACAATGACTGACTCAAGACCTCGTGTGCCTGGCAAATAGTATCTATTAAACTGCAGTACCCACAGTTTGTAGGTAAATGTGTCAACTTTCTGCTCGGCTGAGACCGTTTACATCATTTTACATACATTCGTTACATGCAGTTCCAATTCAGTGCGATATTGCACCAGATGCATTCGAATGCATGGAGTCTTGTATGCAGTGGTCTCAAAATCAACTCAGTTTTGCATCCACCAACCAGCTGTCGTCGTCACCGTCACCGCCACCACTAGCACCACCAGCCACCGCATTGCAAACCATTGCACAATTGCGTATCTTTTCGAGTTGTTTGAGGTAATTATAGCATTTTGTCGGCGAAGCGGACTCCTTTTGCTGCTGCTGAGGTTGAGGTAGAAAAAAAGATACATCGAGCATATATTTGCGGTCAATGAAATCCATTTCAAATGCAGTGGCTGGTGATTTATTGGTCGCGACATTTGTTGTTTTTTCTTTTCTCTCTCTCTCTCTCTCTCTCTCTGTGCTTTGGGGTTTCACAGATTATTGACTCTACGGGTGGTAGCCACATTCATGGAGAATCAGATTTTATATACCGAATTAATACAAATTAACAGTTTTATCCTCAGCTGGTTACATAACTCATAGCTTGCAATCTGTTTTTAATTAATTTTATTTTTAGCCTTAATGATATATAAAATCTCCGATTCAAATAAATTTACACTTATTAAATTGAGATACAACTTGTTTGGCATTTTTCTATCTTCGATCTTTATTTGTTTGTATTGCTTTGGATTTCTTTTATTATTATTATTTTTTTTAAAACCTTTTGAACAATGACGTCAATGGTAGTGTGACTTGATCATACAAAAAGAATTGGCAGTGAAAATAATGATTTACATAAACTATTTTTGTTTTAAATAAAATATTAATGGATTAGGGTGATTTAGATTAATTTGAGCTTTATTGTATTAAATTGATGGTGTTAGATTTGTTTGTAACATAAAAACTGGAAGGGAAGTGTTATTACCGTCAGCACTATAGGTGACATGCCTTGTCATGTGCTTTGGGATGGTTTCTCGTGACTTGGTTAGTGGGGTTGAGGACAAGTTTTAGCTTATTTAC
Organism: Brachypalpus laphriformis; assembly: GCA_945910035.1. Lineage (NCBI taxonomy): Eukaryota > Metazoa > Arthropoda > Insecta > Diptera > Syrphidae > Brachypalpus > Brachypalpus laphriformis. The sequence continues at coordinate 156,281,584 of OX246753.1, forward strand.
AGGTTGGACGTGCTATGGAATTTTGATAAATATTTAACTCGGTATTACATTATTTGCGTTCTCTCCGCATTAATTAAAAACAAAATATTCAATATCTTGTTGGCTAGAGATTACTCGTAGGTCAAACTTAAAATGTTAGGCTAGGTTATTCAGGTCATTAAACTGACTCAATCAAAGTCTAAGATGTATCTAAGATGTAATAAGGTAGACTGCTTAACTGGAGATTTCCTTGAGCATAACCCGGAAAGTGGGTGCAAGTGCTTAGTGTGTCGGATCACTGCGCGTGAGGTTCTAAGTTGGACTCTCAAAAAACACCAAAAAGTTTTTTTTACGGTTCCACCTCTCTCGAAGGTCTGACAAAAATCCGAGAGTATTGTTGTCACGTAAAAGCTTCTCAGAAACAAAATTTAGTCGGATACGGCACAAGGCACAAAGCTGTAAGTCTCGTCCATTCGTGTGAAAAATATAACGCACACAACCAGCGATGCCAGATGTAAGAATTTTTCCTCACTTTGGGGAATTTTTCACTGAATGGGCAAAATGGGGAAAAGTGCTCCAAAAACGGGGAGAAAACGAAATCTACACAAATTTATTAATTTGACATATGTATGGAGTGAGCACCGTGGTGCAATGGTAATTGCGTCGGATCACTGCGCGTGAGGTTCCATGTTCGAATCCCAGAAAGCACCAACAAGTCTTTCCACAATCCCATCTCTCGCAAACGTCTGACAAACATTGTATTGTTGTTGAATTTCGCGTTTAATGTTGGTCTTGATATCGTCTAAAATCTCTGGCTTATTGGCGTAGGGCCGGATGCGTCAAATCACACGATCGAGGCAGCCAATTGACTTCTCCATTTTTAGAGAAAACACCGAACTTGACTGCCATATGGCGCCGTCTTGTTGAAACCAGACATGATCTAACTCATCCTCTTGAAATTTATCACAAAAATAGTCATTAACAATGGTCCGGTAGCGATCTCCATTGACCGTGACTGCACTGTCAGAATAATTGAAGAAGAAGTATGAGCCAATGACCTCTCCAGCATGAAACCCGTATCAAACAGTGAATTTTTGTGGATGTAATTGCATTTTGTAAATGGCTTTGCATTGCTGACTTGCCCAAATGTCACAATTTTGCTTATTAACGAAGCAGTTGAATGTACACTTCATATGAACAGAAATAACCTTCATCTCTGAGAATGATTTAGCAGAGTAAAACCAAACGTAAAGTTGTCGCAACCGAACGCGAACTTTGATGAAAAATTTGGATAATTGTAAACGCTGCTGAAGCGTGTACTTTTGCAGTATAACTTTTTTTTATACAAGAGGAGACATTTATTTTTAATTTAATTAATCATTCTTCCCTTTTTTTTTTACAAAGAATTTCATTGGGGAAAATACTTATAATATATCATATATATTATACCTATATTATTTATAAAATAATAAATGGGAAATTTACAAAAATATTATCTTCAATGCTACAGGTTTTGAACGGTTTCAGCCCAAAATTCGTAAAGTTACTGCTGCCTTATACCATAACATATTAACTACGTATATGTCAACTTTTCTATACTATTTTTCCCATTGATATCTTTGGGAAATTGGTAGCATCTAAAGCAGCTCTAAGACTTAGAGAATATCTCCAGTGGTCAAGCTCACAAATCGGCCACATGAAGATTCTACAAAACTCGAATCTCAGAGAAACAGATTATATATCTCCATTTATCGATTTCAATATCAAATATAAAACCACCATCCCTGCAAGATCCTCATGGGATGACGGAACAATTCTAAATGACGTCGCAATCGAAATCTATACAGATCGTTCCAAAACGTCGGAGTGCACAGGCTTGGGTATGTTTTCGGAACTACCTTTGATAAACGCAGCTCTCTGACTTCCGGACCACTGCAGCATTTTTCAAGCGGAAATATCGGCTGTTCGTGAAACAGCGCGCAGACTCTCTATGCACCCGATAGATGGTAAGTATATCGTCCTTTACATAGACAGTCAGTCAGCGATTAAAGCTCTGGAAACACCAACAATAAGATCTAAGTTGGTCAAATATTGCCGCGAATTTCTTAACGAGATTGCGGATAGATGCAATATCACTCTGTGCTGGGTCCCGGGACACATGGACATTCCAGGCAATTGTAAAGCAGGTGAACTAGCTAAACGAGGCTAGTACTACCTCTAGCTGTCAACAGAGAGGTACCGGCACCCTCAATACAAACGATGAAATTTCGTGTGTTTAACGAAGCGCAAGCTACTGTTAAAAACAGATGGCGTAATCTAGCTACGTGCGTATCGAAAAGAAAGATCTGACCTCTCTTAGAGGCAAAGAAAACCAAAAAAACCCCTTTCATTAAATAGATGGAACATAAGCCTCACAGACACGCCACTAGAATGGGAGCCCCGGCAAATGATAACTGCAGAAGCTGCAGAGATGAGGAGGAAAAGGAGAACAATCTTCACCTCCTCGGCATAAGAATGTCCAGCGTTAGCTACCCTGAGAAGGAAACTATTAGGTGAATACTTCTTTGAAGACCTAAGTGACCTGTCTAACATAGACGTTATACCCAAAACGCTTATGCACATCTACACCTGCACGGTCTACCTAGGTATGACGGGTTTGATTGAAATAGTCACCCCACCTGGTCAACACCCATGCATAGCAGTACTTAGAGTTCGATTGAATCAGTCACTCTACACCTACACGGTTTACTTAAACCTACCAATATAACTTACACAATAGTACAGGGGGTTCAACTGAATCAATCACACCCAATACTTGTTTGTACTCTATACCTTCCCGGTACATACCGACTTAGGGTTGATTAAGTCAGTCACCCTCTCTAGCCACTTCAGACACAGATTTTCTCAACCAACACCCTCCTGAGAAAGGTTAAGGTTCCCCCGGTAACCGGTGATTCATCCGGTCCCAACTCTATGTGGTATCACAATGGATCCAAGGGATCTAAGTGTGTCCTGACCCTGTCAGGACAGCCACCTTACCTAACCTAACCTAACATATATGTCAACTTTCCCCTTTGAGTGGAAAAGAGCTCGCTAGCAATTCTATCTTATTTATCTAAAGTTTTTGAAAAATGCATTTCGCCGTACGTGACGTACAGAGTAGGTTACTGCAAGAATCTATCCCAGAACTTACCCTCTTTTCACTTTATGTAAATGAATTGCCCAAAGTTACAGAACACTGAAAAATTCACATGTACGCAGATGATGCCCAGATAGAATAGAATGAATTCCCCTCTCGTGAAATAATAAAAAAAAAAGTCTTTGTACATAGCCTAATAGAAAGCATTTAATACTTATTGTGCCCGAGATAGAATCTATTCAGAGAATTTAATGAAGTTTGCGATATTGTTAATCGGAGTGTTGCACAATTCTTCCAAAACCTTAAAGAAGTATTGCCTAAGGAACTTATTCCTTAGATGATAGAGGCCTAGGTAGTGGCAAAGAAAGTCGGTAGTGCCCTCCTTAACCTCCTCGCCACCATAGTCCCTACAAAGGTCTTCGTTCGTCACACGTATCTTTTCATGCAGTGTCGCATAGTGTTATGCCCTGTAATGAGACCTATAAGAGTAGAGAGGGATTTTCTCTCACTCTGTATAAGTCTATTGGTTCTTGTTCTGTCGAATGAAAATGAAATGAAATGAAATGTAGGCCATAGCTTCCTCGTGGTAATGCAAGTATCTTTAGAGGTCCACCTGTTGTTTGGCTCCGTTAGAGCTTTGCTCCCTGCTTCGATGTTGAGTGCGCATTGAGAGGTCCAATTGGTCCGCGTTTAGAGCTAAGCTTCCTCTAGCCTGTTCGTGCACCAGCCCGAGTTATCTCGCACTGCTTAAGATACTAAGGAGGATAGCCCTTACCGAAGGTGTTACGAATTTTGTATTTATCCTTTTGTTAGTGAATAGTACTAACTTCGTTTTCAGCAAGATGGTGCAACGATAACATCCTGGTGATTGGCGCATCGAAAACGAAACTATCTTGAAAACGAGGATTGTCCACATGTACATTCAAGATAATCAAACAAAGTAGAGCAAGTTGATAGCTATAAATATCTGAACGTCACAATCGACTGACACTTCAGATGGGATCAACGCAACAAACCACACGGACTTAAAAAAAATTCAAAAGCAGTTGTTTTTTTTTCTGAACAAATCTAAACTAAGATACTAGCTTGGAGAAATGCAGCAAATACTCTCTCGACAAAATAAGTAGAATTCAGAAAACAATCTTCAAAAACATTAGCAAACAATATCTTTGAACTCGTGGAAGTGAAGGAAATCTACGAAATGATGGCTATTTAAAGAATACGAGTACATTTGTGTGTGATTAAAATGCCAAGATACTTATATTACTTTAAAGGGTGACCAGACAGCAATAATACTTTTTCCAATTGTTATGTATCAGCAGCTGTCAAAGTTAGCACTGACATCCAGCTGTCAAAATGTTCAGTAAGGTTTCCCATTTCATCTTGCATCGTTTCACGCTTGCCGCACGTGTGGAAATTATTTAAAAATATTACCGAAATTCCGGCTCAGTTGTAAATACGCAACGTGAATTTCGTCGTGAGGTCGGTCGTCATCATGGCTTCAGTGTGCAGGCAATTCGTCGCACCGTGGAGAAGTTTGAGCGTGAGTACACTCTTTTGGACATTAAGCCACCAACAAGACAGAGATTGGTGCGAAATGAAAGAAATGTCGATTCGGCGCCGATCAGCTGAATTGAGCATCGCCAGAGAGCGAACCCGGCTTATTTTGCGGTTGGATTTAGGCCAGAGCTCGAGGAAATCGATTTATCCGAGCTGTGGTTCCAACAAGGCGACATTTCATGCCATACAAATGACGAAACGCTCAAAGTTGTAAAGGAGAAATTTGGCAACTGGGTTATCTCCCGGTGAGCGCTCATCAATTGGCCGCGCGTGATCATGCGACTTGACACCACTCGATTATTTTCTCTAGGGCTACGTCAAGTCCTTAGTCTACGGTAACAAGCCAACCACTTTGGACGAGCTCGAGGCCAACATTCGAGACGCTAGTGCCAGAATAACGCCGTACGTATTGGATCAAGTCATCAAAAATTGAACCAACTGCTGGAAGCACCGCCAGCGAAGCCGAGGCCGCCATTTAAGTGATGTGCTATTCCACACATAATGGCATGAATGTAGCTTCAAAATAAAGGCAGAATATGTTTTATATCTCACACCGTTTTTGTTTTATTTCAATTTTTTTTCCTATCGTTCTTAGCTGGTCACCCTGTACTTTATCCAGTTCCTCGTTTTCCCACATCCGGCTCTCTTCCTTATTGTACCTTCCTCTCCCGTTTCAAAAAACCATTATCTTACACTTATCTGTATTTACTTCAAGATTCCACGAGCCGTAATTCCGTAATCTGTTCATCATGATTTGCCAAAATAACGATATCGTCTGCGTAGAAAAGAAGATTGGTATTGATTTCGTTGAACAGGATCCCTCCGCCGAGCTCCGGTGCGAATTGTAGAGAGGTCGTCCAAGAAAACTGAGAATAGTAGGGGGCTAAGAAGACATCCCTGTTTATCACCTTTAAACTTTTCGACTGGAACCGAATTGACATTTTATTTCCATCCCACACCGCCGTTATGTTTTCCTCGTAGAGTATTTGAGTTACATACCTTTAATATTTTTGTAGACACTCCCAAGTCGCTCAGTTTGTAGAAGAGGGCATTTCTATCAATCGAATCAAAAGCAGCTCGAAAATAGAAAAAAATGTATATCACTTTTTCCCACCGTCCAGGTATGTCCTTGCGGTATTTGCAAGTGTAAAATGTTGTCCATCGTTAAGTATTCCAATCTAAAGCCAGCTTGAAACTCACTAATTAAATGGTTTTGATATCCCCAGTTTGTTAATCGCTCTAGGATGACACCCGTGAAGATTTTCATTACCGAGTTGATCAACGAAATTCCTCGATAATTGTTTGAGTCGGTAACGTTTCCTTTCTTGAAGAAGGGGAGAATTATATTTTTTCAAAGCTTGGTGGAACAGCGCCCGTGTCATATGTAAAATTATAGTTCTCCACAAGTTTTTGCTATAAAACCTTCTGTAGCATATACAAAAAATTCGTATGTGACACTATCTTCTTCCGGAATTCTTGTTGGAATTCTTGACAAACGACTTAACTGGAATTCACATATCAAGTCCGCCACAGAGCGTGCTACTAGAGCACTATGGGCCAGTAAACGCATATACGGCAGAACTTGGGGTCTCTCTCTTAAGATGATACATTGGTTGTACATAGTGACGGTTAGCCCCATTATCACATATGCGGCCATCGTCTCAAAAACCCTCCAGCAGACAACGGCAAACAAGTTGCAGAAGTTGCAAAGAATTGCCTGTCTTGACATAACAGGTGCGATGCGCACCTGCCCTACGACAGCTCTGGAAGCTATTGTCGGGCTAACAGCCCTACCAATCTTCAAGCTGCAGCTAGATTATGAGTATAAACCAGGTGACCTAGAGCGACATTTAAAGATACTCAACTCAATCCCTAAAAGAGACATGTTTTGCACTTTACCAGATATTATGGTCAGGCAACATTGCTTTGGTAGGTTATTCGAGGTTGAAATATTGGACCGCGAAAATTGGTCCAATAGTGCTCCAACACTGGACCCTAGAAGTCTGGTCTGGTTCACCGACGGTTCGAAAATGGATTCTAGAGTTGGAGCTGGGGTCTTTGGATCCAATACAAAGATTTCAGTACCTATGGGTACGACTCCCACTGTGTTTCAGGCTGAAATTCATGTCATTAAGATCTGCGCCAGACACAATCTCCGCAAAGGGATCAAGGGCGCTAGAATACATATCTTTTCAGATAGCCAAGCAGCACTTATGGCCAACCTAATGGACTCCAGAACTGTGAAATGCTGCTACGATGCATTACAAGACCTTGCCAAATACTACAGAGTAAAACTCGGTTGAGTCCCTGGACACCAAGAGATTGTGGGCAACAAATCTGCAGTCACTACACTGTTTAAGGAAACGTATTTTCCACAAGGAGATACTTACTTCAGTGGAATTGAAATGCTCCACTACTAAAGATATACTCACTTTCATAAGGGAGGTAGTATGTCTATTAGATTAGCTCCAACCCTCCGATACAATGGATATTTCAGGTCGCAGTGTCGTTACCACTTGGGCATGGGTTATACAAGAGGAAAAAAAAATCTTCTCCTGGCGCGGCGCCATATTTACCTTACAGCGATTTATCACCATGCTGACTTCTTGAGCTGAGATCGTGTGATCTAGACTATCATTTTCAACATACGGTAGCGGATACTGGACTGTTTCTGAATTCATACAAGGATTCAATAGCTTTTCGAACTGTATAGCCAGTAGACTTCCTTTGATTTACACACCACGTCCTAAAACCGCCCCATTGACAGAACGAGACAGTTTCCAAAACGAGCGACTATCTCTAAATTCCTCCAGCCATCGCATTAGACTCAGGGAGTACACTCTTTGTTTTTCAATGCATACGTTTTTATATGCTTTACTCGCGATCTGATAAATTGATTTTGCAGTGTTTGTGCTTGAATTTCTGATTGGTCTTAAGTAGATGGCTAAGTCGTAATGTATGTACTATCTGTCAGCGATATTAGTATTTTCACTGACAGTCAAGCGGCAATCAATTCCCTGGAATCGTGCTCTTCCACTTCAAAGAGCACCTTAAACTGCCGTTTGTCTCTTACGGAGATGACACAGCAGTTCAACATTCACCGATGCTGGGTGTACGCCACAGTGACATTCCAGGAAACTGTAGGGCGGACGAGCTCGCAAGACAGGGTACACCTCTAAGGATTCTGCCAGATAGGCAAGCTCTTGGTATGCCCCTCGCTACATGTAAGCATGTACTAAAGCTGAGCCCTATTAGCAAGATCAACCACAGGTGGGTTGGCTCAACGTGTCACATTTCGAGACAGATCTGGCCTAAGCTGGACCACAAACGTAGTGCCGAGTTGGTTAAGCTAAAGCGATTACAGATCAGCTGCGTTATCGGTGTCCTCACTGGGCACTGTCTAATAGACCAACATGCCAAAGGCCTTGGCGTCTTTTTCAACTACTTCTGCAGGAGCTGTAGGGACGAGGAGCAGGAGGAAACCATCCTTCACCTCCTATGCACATGTCCTGCTCTATCGCGTAAGCGAATGCTCCATCTGAGGGCTCCCTTCCTTGATGACCTCGGCGGTGCCGTGAACTAAGGCCATATGAACTAACGCCAGAATGGCGTTTATTCAGTTTCAAGAACGAATTAACGCCATTCTGGCGTTAGTTCATATGGCCTTAGTTCACGGCACCGCCGAGGTCATCAAGGAAGGGAGCCCTCAGATGGAGCATTCGCTTACGCGATAGAGCAGGACATGTGCATAGGAGGTGAAGGATGGTTTCCTCCTGCTCCTCGTCCCTACAGCTCCTGCAGAAGTAGTTGAAAAAGACGCCAAGGCCTTTGGCATGTTGGTCTATTAGACAGTGCCCAGTGAGGACACCGATAACGCAGCTGATCTGTAATCGCTTTAGCTTAACCAACTCGGCACTACGTTTGTGGTCCAGCTTAGGCCAGATCTGTCTCGAAATGTGACACGTTGAGCCAACCCACCTGTGGTTGATCTTGCTAATAGGGCTCAGCTTTAGTACATGCTTACATGTAGCGAGGGGCATACCAAGAGCTTGCCTATCTGGCAGAATCCTTAGAGGTGTACCCTGTCTTGCGAGCTCGTCCGCCCTACAGTTTCCTGGAATGTCACTGTGGCGTACACCCAGCATCGGTGAATGTTGAACTGCTGTGTCATCTCCGTAAGAGACAAACGGCAGTTTAAGGTGCTCTTTGAAGTGGAAGAGCACGATTCCAGGGAATTGATTGCCGCTTGACTGTCAGTGAAAATACTAATATCGCTGACAGATAGTACATACATTACGACTTAGCCATCTACTTAAGACCAATCAGAAATTCAAGCACAAACACTGCAAAATCAATTTATCAGATCGCGAGTAAAGCATATAAAAACGTATGCATTGAAAAACAAAGAGTGTACTCCCTGAGTCTAATGCGATGGCTGGAGGAATTTAGAGATAGTCGCTCGTTTTGGAAACTGTCTCGTTCTGTCAATGGGGCGGTTTTAGGACGTGGTGTGTAAATCAAAGGAAGTCTACTGGCTATACAGTTCGAAAAGCTATTGAATCCTTGTATGAATTCAGAAACAGTCCAGTATCCGCTACCGTATGTTGAAAATGATAGTCTAGATCACACGATCTCAGCTCAAGAAGTCAGCATGGTGATAAATCGCTGTAAGGTAAATATGGCGCCGCGCCAGGAGAAGATTTTTTTTTCCTCTTGTATAACCCATGCCCAAGTGGTAACGACACTGCGACCTGAAATATCCATTGTATCGGAGGGTTGGAGCTAATCTAATAGACATACTACCTCCCTTATGAAAGTGAGTATATCTTTAGTAGTGGAGCATTTCAATTCCACTGAAGTAAGTATCTCCTTGTGGAAAATACGTTTCCTTAAACAGTGTAGTGACTGCAGATTTGTTGCCCACAATCTCTTGGTGTCCAGGGACTCAACCGAGTTTTACTCTGTAGTATTTGGCAAGGTCTTGTAATGCATCGTAGCAGCATTTCACAGTTCTGGAGTCCATTAGGTTGGCCATAAGTGCTGCTTGGCTATCTGAAAAGATATGTATTCTAGCGCCCTTGATCCCTTTGCGGAGATTGTGTCTGGCGCAGATCTTAATGACATGAATTTCAGCCTGAAACACAGTGGGAGTCGTACCCATAGGTACTGAAATCTTTGTATTGGATCCAAAGACCCCAGCTCCAACTCTAGAATCCATTTTCGAACCGTCGGTGAACCAGACCAGACTTCTAGGGTCCAGTGTTGGAGCACTATTGGACCAATTTTCGCGGTCCAATATTTCAACCTCGAATAACCTACCAAAGCAATGTTGCCTGACCATAATATCTGGTAAAGTGCAAAACATGTCTCTTTTAGGGATTGAGTTGAGTATCTTTAAATGTCGCTCTAGGTCACCTGGTTTATACTCATAATCTAGCTGCAGCTTGAAGATTGGTAGGGCTGTTAGCCCGACAATAGCTTCCAGAGCTGTCGTAGGGCAGGTGCGCATCGCACCTGTTATGTCAAGACAGGCAATTCTTTGCAACTTCTGCAACTTGTTTGCCGTTGTCTGCTGGAGGGTTTTTGAGACGATGGCCGCATATGTGATAATGGGGCTAACCGTCACTATGTACAACCAATGTATCATCTTAAGAGAGAGACCCCAAGTTCTGCCGTATATGCGTTTACTGGCCCATAGTGCTCTAGTAGCACGCTCTGTGGCGGACTTGATATGTGAATTCCAGTTAAGTCGTTTGTCAAGAATTCCAACAAGAATTCCGGAAGAAGATAGTGTCACATACGAATTTTTTGTATATGCTACAGAAGGTTTTATAGCAAAAACTTGTGGAGAACTATAATTTTACATATGACACGGGCGCTGTTCCACCAAGCTTTGAAAAAATATAATTCTCCCCTTCTTCAAGAAAGGAAACGTTACCGACTCAAACAATTATCGAGGAATTTCGTTGATCAACTCGGTAATGAAAATCTTCACGGGTGTCATCCTAGAGCGATTAACAAACTGGGGATATCAAAACCATTTAATTAGTGAGTTTCAAGCTGGCTTTAGATTGGAATACTTAACGATGGACAACATTTTACACTTGCAAATACCGCAAGGACATACCTGGACGGTGGGAAAAAGTGATATACATTTTTTTCTATTTTCGAGCTGCTTTTGATTCGATTGATAGAAATGCCCTCTTCTACAAACTGAGCGACTTGGGAGTGTCTACAAAAATATTAAAGGTATGTAACTCAAATACTCTACGAGGAAAACATAACGGCGGTGTGGGATGGAAATAAAATGTCAATTCGGTTCCAGTCGAAAAGTTTAAAGGTGATAAACAGGGATGTCTTCTTAGCCCCCTACTATTCTCAGTTTTCTTGGACGACCTCTCTACAATTCGCACCGGAGCTCGGCGGAGGGATCCTGTTCAACGAAATCAATACCAATCTTCTTTTCTACGCAGACGATATCGTTATTTTGGCAAATCATGATGAACAGATTACGGAATTACGGCTCGTGGAATCTTGAAGTAAATACAGATAAGTGTAAGATAATGGTTTTTTGAAACGGGAGAGGAAGGTACAATAAGGAAGAGAGCCGGATGTGGGGAAAACGAGGAACTGGATAAAGTACAGGGTGACCAGCTAAGAACGATAGGAAAAAAAATTGAAATAAAACAAAAACGGTGTGAGATATAAAACATATTCTGCCTTTATTTTGAAGCTACATTCATGCCATTATGTGTGGAATAGCACATCACTTAAATGGCGGCCTCGGCTTCGCTGGCGGTGCTTCCAGCAGTTGGTTCAATTTTTGATGACTTGATCCAATACGTACGGCGTTATTCTGGCACTAGCGTCTCGAATGTTGGCCTCGAGCTCGTCCAAAGTGGTTGGCTTGTTACCGTAGACTAAGGACTTGACGTAGCCCTAGAGAAAATAATCGAGTGGTGTCAAGTCGCATGATCACGCGCGGCCAATTGATGAGCGCTCACCGGGAGATAACCCAGTTGCCAAATTTCTCCTTTACAACTTTGAGCGTTTCGTCATTTGTATGGCATGAAATGTCGCCTTGTTGGAACCACAGCTCGGATAAATCGATTTCCTCGAGCTCTGGCCTAAATCCAACCGCAAAATAAGCCGGGTTCGCTCTCTGGCGATGCTCAATTCAGCTGATCGGCGCCGAATCGACATTTCTTTCATTTCGCACCAATCTCTGTCTTGTTGGTGGCTTAATGTCCAAAAGAGTGTACTCACGCTCAAACTTCTCCACGGTGCGACGAATTGCCTGCACACTGAAGCCATGATGACGACCGACCTCACGACGAAATTCACGTTGCGTATTTACAACTGAGCCGGAATTTCGGTAATATTTTTAAATAATTTCCACACGTGCGGCAAGCGTGAAACGATGCAAGATGAAATGGGAAACCTTACTGAACATTTTGACAGCTGGATGTCAGTGCTAACTTTGACAGCTGCTGATACATAACAATTGGAAAAAGTATTATTGCTGTCTGGTCACCCTTTAAAGTAATATAAGTATCTTGGCATTTTAATCACACACAAATGTACTCGTATTCTTTAAATAGCCATCATTTCGTAGATTTCCTTCACTTCCACGAGTTCAAAGATATTGTTTGCTAATGTTTTTGAAGATTGTTTTCTGAATTCTACTTATTTTGTCGAGAGAGTATTTGCTGCATTTCTCCAAGCTAGTATCTTAGTTTAGATTTGTTCAGAAAAAAAAACAACTGCTTTTGAATTTTTTTTAAGTCCGTGTGGTTTGTTGCGTTGATCCCATCTGAAGTGTCAGTCGATTGTGACGTTCAGATATTTATAGCTATCAACTTGCTCTACTTTGTTTGATTATCTTGAATGTACATGTGGACAATCCTCGTTTTCAAGATAGTTTCGTTTTCGATGCGCCAATCACCAGGATGTTATCGTTGCACCATCTTGCTGAAAACGAAGTTAGTACTATTCACTAACAAAAGGATAAATACAAAATTCGTAACACCTTCGGTAAGGGCTATCCTCCTTAGTATCTTAAGCAGTGCGAGATAACTCGGGCTGGTGCACGAACAGGCTAGAGGAAGCTTAGCTCTAAACGCGGACCAATTGGACCTCTCAATGCGCACTCAACATCGAAGCAGGGAGCAAAGCTCTAACGGAGCCAAACAACAGGTGGACCTCTAAAGATACTTGCATTACCACGAGGAAGCTATGGCCTACATTTCATTTCATTTCATTTTCATTCGACAGAACAAGAACCAATAGACTTATACAGAGTGAGAGAAAATCCCTCTCTACTCTTATAGGTCTCATTACAGGGCATAACACTATGCGACACTGCATGAAAAGATACGTGTGACGAACGAAGACCTTTGTAGGGACTATGGTGGCGAGGAGGTTAAGGAGGGCACTACCGACTTTCTTTGCCACTACCTAGGCCTCTATCATCTAAGGAATAAGTTCCTTAGGCAATACTTCTTTAAGGTTTTGGAAGAATTGTGCAACACTCCGATTAACAATATCGCAAACTTCATTAAATTCTCTGAATAGATTCTATCTCGGGCACAATAAGTATTAAATGCTTTCTATTAGGCTATGTACAAAGACTTTTTTTTTTATTATTTCACGAGAGGGGAATTCATTCTATTCTATCTGGGCATCATCTGCGTACATGTGAATTTTTCAGTGTTCTGTAACTTTGGGCAATTCATCATTTACATCTGAGGGCTCCCTTCCTTGATGACCTCGGCGGTGCCGTGAACTAAGGCCATATGAACTAACGCCAGAATGGCGTTTATTCAGTTTCAAGAACGAATTAACGCCATAATCCCCTTATGGCCATAAAATGTTTTTGAGCTCTGAAGCACAGCCAGTGCAATGCAACAGTTTTGATAAAACTTTATCAGTCCAATGTCACACCATGATCGGCTCACGTTTAGTCCACAATGGACTTTTGACCCACCTGGGCCAACAGTCCACAACATTTGGGCCATAGTTCTACAATCTTAAAGAAGAAGTGGGCCATAAGCTCAAAACTATTCTTATGACTTATTTGGCGCAGGGACATAAGCCCCACATTTTTCTTTTGGGACTTATGTCCCACCCCATCGAGACATTAAGTCCAACATTTTTTTGACGAAAATGGGACATAAGTCTCAAATTTTCGGAGAGTTTATATCTATTCAAAACACTGTGGATTTCCATTAGGCGTCGTATTTTAATGAATATAATATGAGCGCAGGGACATATGTCAAGATTTTTTTTTTGTCGAAGATGACACATACTTAAGTCCAAAATGCATAAACAGTGCAATGTGAACTTGCTACACACTCGAAAATATGAAGAGGGAAGTAACCTACAATAAATAATAATGTATGTTTCTTTACGGCGTATAAACAGTAGGTATGGGAGGGCATGCTGCCCCCCTGCAACCCTCCTGCCTGGGGTCATTGTTGGATTTCAGGTGGGTGCGAGGATGGGTGCGAAACATGGATATAAAGGAACTTTACATACACCCATCCTCGCACCCACATCAAATCCAACAGTGACCTCAGGCAGGGGGGTTGCAGGTGGGCAGCATGCCCCCCCCCCCATACCTACCTCACTGTTTATACACCGTAAAATGTATATACCTATGTATGCATCTATGTCGATATACATATATATTAAGAAACATACATTATTAGTTATTGTAGGTTACTTCCCTCTTCATGTTTTCGAGTGTGTACCAAGTTCCCATAAGAAAGTGAAGTTCATTCCCAATTGAGAGCTTAGGCCACTTTCTAAAACGAACTAACACCATATGACTTTAGTTCTCATTTGAAAGTGAAATAAGGCCATAAGTGGATTATGGCGTTGATTCGCATTTGAAAATGAATTACCACCATTATGGCGTTAGTTCATATGGCCTTAGTACACGGCACCACCTCGGCGATTTGACGTCCTTAGGCATCATGAGCATCCATCTAATGGTAGACATTTAGTGGTCTAAGTGTGTCTGCAGCCTCATGCAGATAGCTAATTTAACCTAACCTTACTTAGGTAGCTGAACCATTTCTTCCTGTCTTTCTCACAAGCAGTGTCGAACCATGGCTCTTTAATTTTGTCGTCTATATTGGAGATATTTTCGTGATTTCAGAGCCAATTATTATTTTTTTGGATATTAAGTTTCAGAAGAGGTTTTGGATACAAGAATTAAAAATAAATATTGAATCCTTGGATGTGAATTGTGTGGCAATAACCTTATTGTTAATTGAATATGAAAATATCTATGTCTACCTACCTGCTTATGAATCTATCTAAAAGATTTTGATGATTTTTGTCTAGACACTAATCCAGTCAGTTTCGAAAAAAAAATTCCCAAGAACCGGATTATCTAAGAAAATAAAGAAATTTAATGAGAAGCTTGGGGAATATACATATCTGCAAATAAAAAATATGCTAAGAAGGCAGTTGAGTAGTAAAGTCCCCTTTCGAACACATAAAATAACCCTGCTTAAGAGCTTAATCATCCCAGTTCAGTTATATGGTTCAGGGGCATGGACCTTAGTAAAACCGGATGAGGATGCCCTTGGTTACTTTGGGCGAAAGGTTCTATGAGGGATCCTTGGACCAGTCTGAAAAAACAGCAATATGGACCTAGCTAGAAGAGGACGCATACAGCGGCTGGACTAAAATTGTTGGATATATAGAGCGGAACGACACCAACGCTCCGGCCTGGCAAATTTCAACTCTACTCCAGAAGAACGACGCAGTAAATGTTAGGTAAGGTGTGTGGGCTGGCAGGGAAGGACGCTCTCTGTCACACTCAGGTCAGCGGTGACTCATTGTGATACCCATGGGGAAAAAGTAATCCCTTACCCACTGAAACTAGAAACTATTAACTCAATCACTTCATTTCTGCATACAAACCAAACTGATGATTTGATGAAGTTCGGCATCTTTTCTGTCGCAACGCCGGAGAGCTCCTCGAGATTCTCGGCGCAGTAAAAGTCGATGGTGGACTTTCCTGGTTTAAAGAACCAGAATATGAACCAATCACGCTGTTGACAAATGGTTTTAGTCCCCTTTGTGAGAACCAGGCAAACGACGCCTGGGCACACTCATCGGGCACACTCTCGTCTGACAATATTTTCCAGATGAGTTGGTGTATCCTCCAACCAAATCATCTCCCGCTGCTTTAAACAATTTGGAGGATAGGCCATCCGCTCCAGCAGCTTTATATGACCTTAGCTTGAATATCGTAATCCTCATCTCGTCAAGGTCGGGTGGACAGAAGTGTTGTCCATCGTCAGCCAGATTGAACACGTTACTCTTCGTGACAGTGGTATTTTGGTCATCATCGCCGTTTAACAGTCTACAGTCATTCTACATCCTTAGCACCAACTGCGATTCTACCACCAGGTGTCCATCTACATCCTTGCAGGCTGTTCTGGCCTTAAAGCGTTCGAGCATCATTCCTGTATTTTAGCGTCTGCATCTGCTAAATCGAGCGCTTCTCATGCTTCTTATTTTTCCTTCCAAGAAGTCAATGCTATTCTCTTCTCTGATACTTGTAAAGCGTGCGCCCTTCTGTGCAACACGGCTTTATATGTATGTTAGGTTGAATGTGCTCGACAGCATTCTTTATCAAACCAGCGATTTCCTGGTGGTGGTGTAATGGCTTGTTGGCAACGTTGCCACTGGTAATCTGCACTTGTTCCTAGCGGTAGCCGGAATCGTGTGCTTACTACTACATCATTTCGACCCGCCGCAAAATGCAATAGATTAGCCTGATTCTATTGTCAGATGTTTCGTCGTGTAGACTATGTTTTTTGACTGTACCACCAAAGACGCTTTCCTTTCCCAGCTTTGCGTTTAAGTCGGCCAGAACAATCTTGACATCATGGCTAGGACATTGCTCATAGGTTTACTCGACGAGCTCGGAGAAAACCAAGCAAACACTTCAGTGATGAGGAGCTTACAGTACCAACACTCACCACATCAGCACCGAGGATCCACCACCTGATACGAGCAATGGCCGGACACTCGCAGAGATAATGTTTCGCAGTGTCGTCACTCTCTCCACAAGCGTCGCAGATTGTAGTGTCACTTAAGCCCAGCACATTAAAGTGCTTGGCGAAAGCGAAGTGGCCTGTCAAGACGCCAGTAAGTTATCTGCAGTCTTTTCTGCTGAGAGACAGCAAGAATGCCGCTGATTTTTTACAGACGTCCGAGAGCGAGAGTCAACCTAAATGATTCACTGCTTTCGTGAATCGATCGTCAATGGAAGCCTAACCTAACCGGACCCAACTCACCGAATTAGAGCTATACTAAATATCGTGGTCAAAATCGAGCCCGTGCGTACAAATTTAAGGATGATTCCGCAGTGCTAACGTTGCCAAGGATTTAACCATACACAAATATACTGCAAAAAAGAACCGCGATGCGTAAAATGCGCCGGAAATCACCTCTCCCAAGTCTGTGGAATAAACAAACAAACCTCTGCAACATGTGCTAATTGTAAGGGAAAGCACTCGGCAAATTATAGAGGCTGTGAAGTAGCTAAGGAGTTGCAAAAACGGAGAGATGTGCTCCTTAAGCCCTCAAATGCAAAATCTAAGCTGCAAACTAAGCCAAAGCGTAAGAATGCACAGGAGAAACTAGCTAAACTAAAACTACCGAGTTCCGAGCGCAAAAACGTGAGGGAAAGAGTGACAACAGAAAAGTCCTCGACCTCAGTTCTTAAAAGAAACGGTACTGAAAAGTTAACATCGAAAAAGCCGCCAGGTAATGGCTCTCGGACAGCAGGAGTGCAGACTTAGGCTCAGGCCGCGGCATCCGAAAAACCAAAAAAACGTTGAAATTTCGACGTACCCTGTCTCTCATGTTTTGTCGATTATTCTCGAGGAATTCGAAGAACAAAGTAAAATAAATAAAATTATTCTCGATAGGCTGGTTAAGCTTGAAAATAATTCACAGAAAACGCGCACTTCAACTAAAATATGAATGACAAACGAATGTTAAAAATATGTACTTGGAATGCAAACGGACTTTTGCAAAAACTCGACGAATTGGAAATATTCATGCGTGAAAAAGATATTGATATTTGCTTGATTTCTGAAACCCACGTAAAAAAGCAATCGCATTTAAAAATAAAAGGCTATAATGATTACCACGCTTGTCATCCTTCGGGAAAAGCGAGAGGCGGATCATCGTTATTTATTAAGGACTGCATCGAACAATCCGAAGACCTAAAGATAAAGCTTGAACCTTTGCAACTCTGCACGATTCGAGTTAAAAATAGTCAGCATACTCTTAAAATCTCATCTATCTACTGTCCACCGCGTTCCGCGCTTGAAAAATCTGATTTTACTAACTTGTTTGAATCGCTGAAACCTAATTTTATCATCGGCGGCGACTTTAACGCAAAACATACGTTCTGGGGCTCAAGATACAGCTCGAGAAAAGGTAGAATGCTTTATAGGGCAGGTATGGAGTACAGTTGTGATTTCCATTTGACGGGTAAACCGACTTACTGGCCAACTGATACTTCGAAATACCTGACCTGATCGATTTTTTCGTTGTGAAAGGAATATCTACCAACCACATAAAAGTCGAAGACAGCTTTGATCTGTCGTCGATCATTCCCCGGTTATTTTAATAATCAGCAAAAAACTAATTTATAACATAGAGCCAGCGGGATTAACTGGTCGAACAACTAACTGGGAAGGCTTTAGGAACGAAATTGTAGATAATGTTGAACTGAGCGTTCCACCTACGACACGCTATGAACTTGAGGTTGAAGTTGATCGCTTCGTTGAGATAATACTCCCAATCCAAGGAAAACGCTGGACAGATACGGTTTGCGATATCCTCCGGAAATAAAAGAATTGGTCAAGGAAAAAAGAAAAGCTCGTAAAAAATGGCAACAGAGTCGTGCTCCGCAGCATAAAGCGCACTTGAATCGTCTGTGCAATTTGTTGAAGAAGACTATTAAGGATTTTAAGAATCGTGCAATAGTCTCTTACCTTGAAAGTTTAACAGCGAAAAAAGATTCGAATTATTTACTTTGGAAAGCTGTAAAAGGCACCAAAAGCCTCAAAGTTCCCATGCCGCCATTCAAATTAAATCAAAATGAATGGGCGAGGGAAAATAAAGAAAAAGCGGACGTCTTTGCGGACCACCTGGAAGAAGCCTTTAAACCGTACGATGGTCAAGTGGTTAACGACAACCGCAATAGGCCGGATTTACCATCTGACGATTTGACGCTCACAAGTGCAACGCTAAGGGAACTCAAACATGAGATCGAGAATCTAAAACCTAAGACATCTCCTGGTTATGATTTGATTACCGGAGAAATTCTCAAAGTTTTACCTAGAAAAGCATTGATTTAGCTCCTCCAAAATACGACAAGTTCTCCCCGTATGCTTATACGATATTCTAGAATCATATCTCGGGAATAGACTCTTTCGTGTTAGACATGGAATCGAATACTCCGAGCTCAAAGAAATTTCGGCCGGCGTACCGCAAGGAAGCGTTCTTGGGCTGCTTCTCTATTTGCTATATAGCCGTGATATGGCGAACGAAGATGGCACTATCCTTGCTAAGTTTGCCGATGACACCGCTATCCTAGCAGTAGGTAAAACAATCGAAGAAACGACTGCAAAACTGCAAAACGCACTGAATAATGTAAATGAATGGACGAGGGACTGGCGTATCGCCCTCAACGAATCTAAATCTGTTCACGTGAATTTCACTTATAAGAAAATTAATGACTTGCCAATTTTCTTAACTCGGCCCAAATACCTTTTGCAAACGAGGCCAAATACCTGGGAATGACACTCGACGCAAGGCTGAAATGGAATTCGCACGTGAAAATGAAACGTAAAGAACTCGAAATCAAATATAGAGAAATGTACTGGTTACTCGGAAAACATTCCCAGCTCAGTACTGAGAACAAACTGCTTTTATACAAGCAAGTGCTAAAGCCGGTGTGGACCTACGGTATACAACTTTGGGGTTGTACCAAGAAAACAAATGCAAATATTTTACAAGCTTTTCAAAATAAAGTGCTAAGAGAAATTGTCCAAACACCGTCGTTTAGTAGAAACGACGATATCCTCAGGGATCTCGGAATTCCGACAATCGAAGCTGAAACTAGAAGCTTCGCGAGAAAGCACAAAAACCGACTAATCGGACATGTCAACAATACAGTCCTACAAATTTTGGATGAGAGCAATTTATTGCGCCGACTACAAAGGACGAAACCTTTCGACTTGGCGAGATAATGATTAACCGCGTCTAGATTGCGGAATATGCATTATCTTTCAGTGGAAAGTAACCTGCCAAACGTTTTTATTTCGTGATAGAAAAATTGCTTGACAAGTTTATACTTAGTTGCGAAATCTAACAAATTTATATCGAAGGGTGGTATTTTTTTAGTCAGTAAGAATCTGACACTACTATGAGCACGCGCTTGCTATTCTCATAGTGTCTATGGAAGATTTTTCACCTACCCTCGGAAAAAAAATGTGGAGAGTCATCGTACTGGCAAGCTGGGCTTTCCATTTTCCCTATCTTATGCAGGTACGTGTTGAAATATCCGTGCCCTGTAAGAACCTGAGTTAGGTAGAAGTTTACGTCACCATAGCTTCGCTCCGACCATTCAGCAACGTTGTTGAGTAATCTTGCTGTTTGTCTACCTCGGAGTTCCAACGTTCTTGCCAGCGTTCTTTGGTGGGCTCTTTAGCTTCAGCTTTCACTGCATCTTTTCCAAGTTCAGCTTTCTTTCGGTGGATATGCATTCTTTCCGCTTCTAAGAGATCGATGGGAGTCACTCCTGCGATTACGAGGACTGCAGGCTTTGACAGCGTGCGATATGAGCTTGCTACCCGCAGTGCTGCTCCTATCTGTATTACTGCCATTCGCATCCGATACTTTTCTTGTCTGATCGCATTGGCCTGGATTTCACTGCCATATAAGAGTATACCATGTGTGATCGACATTAGAAGTTTTCGCTTACTTGCCATGGGGCCTCCAACGTTCGCCATTAATCTGCTCAACGATATGGTAACCTTTTCGGGTTTCTCTGCCGCGGCCTTAATGTGCTGCCAGAAGATGATTTTTGTATCCAGTCTCAGTCAGGTACTTTAATGTGTCCTTTGTTGTTATTGTTTCCGAGTTCACTTGGAGCTAAAAAATAGCAGGTATTCGTCTTCGTGTTAGCATGACTACCTCTGTTTTCTCTGTTGCAAGGCTTAGACTGTGATCTTCCATCCAGGATTTGGCCCGTCTCATGACTTGGTTTAGCCTCCCCTGTGCATCTTCTGTACTTGATGCAGTAATCACTACGGCAGTGTCGTTCGCGTAGGCGGCAAGGAAACTGTCGGCGAGTACCTCCATGCGTATGATCCCATCGTAAGAGATGTTCCACAAATCAGGTCCCAGGATGAAACCCTGAGCTGCTCCAGCGGTGAATTGCCTTCTACATTGCCCTTCCGTGGTGTCATAGATGAGCCATCTATCCTTGAGCTAGTCTTGTACCATCCATAGTAAATATTCCGGTATTCTGAAAATGCCTTCTAAAGTATGTCTGTCCATCTGGCAGAATTGAAGGCGTTTTTCACGTCCAGCGATGCTAACACAACTATCTTTCTGGAATAATAGCTTCCCTGCTGAGCTCTCTGAGCAACCATACCCACTTCTTCCACAGCTCCTATTGTAGAGTGGTTTTTCCTGAAGCTATGTTGCCTTTCAGACAGTGCGCCCACTCTCTGAACCGCCGCAGTGAGTCGCGGCCTCAGCATCTTCTCAAATGGCTTTCCGGTGGTGTTCAACAGGAACACAGGCATGTACGCTGATGGAGTGTCCGGGTCTCCTTTTTCCTTGCTGATTAATACCAGACGCTGCATTTTCCAGTTTTTGAGAAATCCGCCTTTCATTAAGCAGCTGTTGTTCATATTGAGCAACAGCTGGGGACACGTTCGGGCAATTACCTTGAAAGATTCTGCTGGTATACCATCGGGGCCCGGGGCTTTTTTGTTCTGCATAGTTTTAGCGGCCAACATAAGCTCTTCTACACTAAAGTTTGGAGCCTCTTCTTATTGGTAAATTAATGATTCTCGCTCCCTAATTGGGTGTGTGGGGAGCAAAACGCTGACGTTGTTTTCCATTTTATTCGCATTTAATGTTGGGCAAGCCGCTTGCGCCCCTAACTTTCGCATAACTTCTCTATAGCCTAAGCCCCGGGGGTCATTATTCATATTCCGTCTCAGATCTTCCCACTTCTGCTTCTTGCTCCGATATATTTCCCATTTGAGCTTCAGCTTAGCGGTCTTGTACTCTGATAAAAAATAAATATTTGGCGCAACAGCTCTTTGAGTGTCAGGGCCTAGCTTCTCGCAACCACTCATGTTGTGTGTGTTATATTTTTCACACGAATGGTAGGGACCTACAGTTTAGTGCCGTATCCGAACGGCGATTTGAGAAGCTTTTTCGTGACAACAATACTCTCAGATGTTTGTCAGACGCTCGCGAGAGGTGGGGCCGTGAAAAAACTTTTTGGTCTTTTCTGGGATTCGGACTTGGAACCGCATGCGTAGTGATACTCTGATAGTACATCCATCATTTCTTCGACGTTTCTCCTCCTTCAACTGGTGACTCTGTGCCTAAGATATAGACATCTCCTCCTGAGCTCCGCGATCTCATCTGTCCACCAGTAGCAACAGCAAAATTAACTGAATTGCGATATGAACTCGTTCCTCATCCACCCTATTCTCCAGATTTGGCTCGTGCGATTATTTCTCGTTTCCTTAGTTTGAAGAAATGGCTCGGCGGAAAAAAATGTTCATCGAATGAAGAAATTATCTATGCAACAAATGCCTTCTCGTAGCTCCAACGGGTTAAGAGCTATCCTGAAATGGTTAACTTATTCTTATTCAGTTTATTTTTCTTCCAAAATACTGGACTAGCAAACAAATTTCATACTCGTATGTTCCAAACAACAGCAATTCCTTTAATTGACATGCCAACACAATAGAAACAATATTTATAAACAAATTATAAATCTCTTTTAGCGTCTCTGATTTAAGTATCTTTCAATTTGAATACCATTAGCATAACGACTTCATCAGCCACAGATCATAATGCCCATTGAACAGATAGATATTAGCTGCGGTGTGCGGTCGTTTTATTTGCTTAACAATTTATTTAGTTTTTTCTTTCTTTTCTGTCAGCCACCTGTTATTATTTACATGTTTATACATATTTGGGCTACACAAGAGCAGCGAACCTTAAATTCGTTTAATCAACATCAATTAGCCACATTCATCGGTGTTCAATTGGAAAATATATCTTGAGCCACTTGTCCGCTTGGAGAGTACTGAATAATTTATAACAATGGCATTAAGTGATAAAATATATTTGTTTATTTTTTTTTATCTTTTTGACCACGTGAGTGGATTGAATGATTTAATTTATTTCACGCAGATTTATGAATGAATGAAAGCGGCGAATAGCGATTTGCATACGTCTGTTTTTATTTCTTTTCTTTTTCTAATTAAATTCTTAAAAAAAAAAACAATGATTGATTGGTCAAGCTGTGAGTATACATCATTTTTGAAAAAGAAAAAAATGTATTTCGTTGGTATTTTTGGATAGACATTGCATTAGAGACCACTGGGATGCTATTAACTGGATATTGCATAGTTGAATGATGATATATGTAGATCTTACGATGCATGAGTAATTTTCATCAAATGGAAGTTAAACGATGATAATTGTTGCAAAACTTTTGCAATTGATTATTCATAAAACCCACTGAGCTGCCACAAAACCAATCAAGGCAATGTTTTAATTATCATACGTGATGATGTTGATAGGTTTCTCGCATTTGTTGTCATTCATGACATTCAATTTGGGATATTCTACCATCAACTGAGGCATCTAATCCAATTGGTTTTAGCCGGATTTTGGATTTTTCGATGATTCATTATGCATAAACTAGTATATTTGTTCCATGGTATGGTATGGTATGGTATGGTATAAGATGCGTCCACCTTAGGGGAAGCTTGCACGGGCGGCTATGCGTCCATTGTGATTCCTTATTATTTGTGGTATCATCTGCAATTTCGCTGCCTCTCGGTTGGTCTTGAATCAAACCAACCTGTACTTATGACGAAACATAACATGTTCCCAAGTGAGACTTGCGCCAGATCATGTATTTCTTTGATAAAGCTGTTAATTAAAATTTTAACATGAAACGCAAACGACCTTCTACTAAAATTTGTTGAACTAGAAATATTATTGCGTAATGACAACATTGTCATTTGCTTAATCTCTGAAACTCATTTGACAAAGAAATCCGGAGTAGAAATAAGAGGATATCGTGCTTATCACGCATACCACCCTTCCGGCAGAGCTATAGGCGGATCCTCCCCATTCATTAAAATGCGCATTGAGCACTTCATGAATACAACGATTGAAATCGATACACTGCAAACAGTTCGAGTAAAGAATAAACACTCATATTTGAACATCGAGTCCATTTATTGTCCTCCGCGATGCACGTTTAAAAGTAACGACTTTGTACGTCTCTTTGGCTTACTTGGGCCGAATTTCATTATTGGTTGCGATTTTAACGCCAAACACACCTTTTGGCGTTCAAGATCCAATTCACGGAGACAGTCTTTTGTACAAAGCCGGCATGCGATTCGTGCGCCTAGATTAAATAGCAACAAAACAAACTGGAACGGCTTTAAAAATTATTGCGAAAAAATATTATTTTAAATGTGTCGCTCGAAATACCTTTCGAAATAGAAGATGAACTGGGCAAATTTATTAAATCCATACAAAAACAAAAAAAAAACTCCTTTACGGAGAAAAGAAGTTCCGCGCTGTGAAGCTAATTATCTGCCGGAAATAAAAGAACTTATTTGTGATGGAGGGCACGTAAAATTCAGGAGGGCGAACATATTCGAATTAAAATTTTTTTTTATACAGAAAGTAATAATGAATACATAAATAGCAAAAAGGTAAATAATAATATAAAATGTTGATTATGGAAACATACGAGTATTTAACAATGTGCGTATTTTTTTTGGAACGCGGAATACAGATCTGCAAATAAGATGTTCTGGCAGACCGTCCGCCGACTCAGAGGAAGAAAGTTCAGTATCGTTGAAGGAGTTAAGTCCAAAGACGGTTCACTTCTTTCCAATGAGAAGGACATCTTACGCAGATGGAGCGAGCACTTTTCAGAATTGCTCAATCCCGAACAGGGCACCGAAGATGACAGACCTATTGTTGAGAGTTGGGCAGAAAGTAGTCCTACGGTAGAGGAAGTAACTTTGGCGATCAAAGCGCCAAAGGTTGGCAAATCTGCTGGTGTGGATGAAATTCGGTCAGAAATGCTCAAGGCTTTAGGTAAAGAGGGAATGCAATGGCTCTCGCGTGTCATTAAAGTGGCCTGGGAATGCGGCGAAACACCTGGTGAATGGCAAATGGGGGTGATAGTTCCTCTTTTTAAAAAAAGGGGACAAAAGAGATTGCGCCAACTATAGGGGTATATCTCTTTTAAGTCTCCCTGGAAAGTCTACGCTAAGGTGCTAGAAACGCGTTCCAGCGTTGTGGTTGAGGACAGTTTGGGGGATGAGCAGTGGGGTTTTCGTCCCGGTAGAAGCACAACCGACCAGTTATTCACTCTCAGAATGGTTCTTGAGAAGGCCTGGGAGTATGCCAAACCTGTCTATACTTGTTTTGTAGATTTGGAAAAAGCATATGAAAAGGTTCCTCGAGGCAAACTCTGCAGTGTTCTGCAGGCGTATGGGATTGATGGTTCTCTGTTAGTGCGATTCAGTCTTTATATACAAACTGTAGAGGCTGTGTTCGAATAAACGGTGTTAAATCAATACCTTTCACTGTGGGTGTTGGACTCCGCCAGGGGTGCGTTTTGTCACCTCACCTCTTCATTGAATATATGGATTGGATGTTGCAGCGCAGCCGTGGCGGGGAATGTTTCAAAGTGGGAGACCTAAGGATTAGTCATCTGCTCTTTGCGGATGATTTGGTTATCCTTGGATCCTCTCAAACCGAACTTCAGCGCGCACTCGAAAGGTTTGTAGCCGTTTGTGATGATGCTGGAATAAAGATCAACGTGAACAAATCGGAAATAATGGTCGTATCCAAAAAACCCATTCAGTGCACTCTGCATGTTAGTGGAATCCCACTGAAGCAGGTGGATAAGTTTAAGTACCTCGTTGTCTTATTTACGAGTGATGGGAGGAGCAATGCCAAGTTATCCTGTAGAATTGGTCAGGCTGGATCAATTTTGAGAGAGCTTGGCCAATCTGTTATAAGGAAGGCCGAAGTTAGTGTTCAAGCTAAGCTATCGGTTTTTAACTCGATGTATGTTCCAACTCTCACCTATGGTCATGAAATTTGGGTAGTGACCGAAAGAATAAGATCGCGGATACAAGCTGCCGAAATGAGGTTCCTTCACGGTGTTGCTGGAATAACTCGTAGGGATCGAGTGCGCAACACCAGAGTACGCGAGGCGCTCAATGTTGAGCAGCTACTTCTCCGAACGGAACGATCTATGCTTCGATGGTTTGGTCACGTAGTGCGTATGCCCCCAGACCGGCTTCAAAGACGTGCCATGGTGGCCGTGGCATCAGGCAGGTGACCCCGCGGTAGGCCTAGAAATAGATGGTTGGACCAAGTCCGGCATCTCTCCTGGAGCCGTCTAGGGATTCCTCCTGACGATTTGGAGTCAATGGCGGAGGATCGAGAAGGATGGAGAGTCCACCTGAGCATCCTACCCCTGCGACCCTCATGAAGGATTAACGGGCCATTGAAAATATATGTATGTTATTTTTTCCGAGGGTAGGTGAAAATCTTCAACAAGACACTATGAGGATCGACAGCGCATGCTCATAATAGTGTGGGATTCCTACCCACTGAAAAACCTCCCTTCAAAATAAACTTGTTTTTTTATTTTTACTACAACTAAGTATTCGACTTATCAAGTAGTTTCCATTTCACGAAATAATAACATTTTACAGGTACGTTCCCATTAGAAGTTCCTGCTAGCTCCGCATTTTAGACGCGGTTACTTATCGCGCTAAGTCTAAGGGTTTGGATCTTTGTAGACGGCGTAGTAAATTTCTGTCATCCAAAACTTGGAGGACTGTAATATTAACGTGACTTTCTAGTCGACTTTTATACTTTTTCGCGTAGTTTTTGATTTCGTCTTCGGTTGTTTTAATGCCAAGATCTCTGTGGATATCGCTGTTTCTGATATACCATGGCGCATTAACAATACCTCTTAGCACTTTGTTCTCAAAAGTTTGTAAAGTTTTAATATTACTTATTTTGATAAAACCCCAGAGTTGTATACCATATGTCCATACGGGCTTTAGCACTTGCTTATATAAAAGCAGTTTGTTCTCTATATTAAGCTTGGAATATTTTCCAAGCAACCAATACATTTCTCTATATTTATTATCTAGTTCTTTGCGTTTTTTCTTAACGTGCGTTTTCCATTTCAGCTTTGCATCAAGTGTCATTCCAAGATACCTAGCCTCGTTTGCAAACGGAATTTGAACCGAGTTTGAAAAGATCGGCAAATTATTTATTTTTTTATAAGTAAAATTTAAATGAACAGATTTGGTCTCGTTGAGTGCGATTCGCCAAACCTTTGTCCATTCACTTACTCTATCCAAAGCTTCTTGCAGTTTTTCTGTAGTATCTTTGACCGTTTAACCTACTGCCAAGATAGCAGTGTCGTCGGCAACTATAGCTATCTCAGTGCCTTCTACTTGCGGTATATCACGAGTGTATAATGGATATAAAACTGGACCAAATACGCTTCTTTGCGGCACCCCAGCCATTATTTCCTTAAAATCTGAATATTCGTTTTCACATTTCACGCGGAGTAGTCCATTCGTAAGGTAGTTCTTCAAAATATTGTATAGATGCTCTGGTAGAACTTGTCGTAATTTAAACTTTAGACGAGACCCTGCCAAAGGCTTGAGAGACCTCAAGGAATACGCTTGAACAAATCCTTTTTTCTTCTATATATTCTATGCACCTGTTTAACTGTAGAATGCTTACTTCTGAATCCGAATTCATGATCCGGAATGAGATTCCTTTCTTCTATAACCGGCTGTATTTATTTATTATTATTATTATTATCTACAAGCAACAAAGCTTTACAGATTAGATTCAAAAGCTTTACAAATGAGTATATAAATATATAAAAAAACAAAGAAAGAAAATAAGTATGCTTTTAAACATTAAGTGAAAACAATGTACTTTCTAACTTCGTTCTAGATATAAGCTTAAGTCTATTTCCATCCAAACCGAGTTAAAATTAGAAATATCCCGAGATATAGGTTCATTCGACCCGTGGTTAGTTCTATGTCGCGCGTGAAAAAGAAGCTCTCTTTGCCTTAACGGTCTCTCGGGTGCATATAGAGGAATTAAAGCAAGTAAACTTGGACTTTTTACCTGATAGCACAATAGGTCTCTAATAAACATTACATCATGAATTTTTCTTCTTTTTGACAACTTTGATAGACCGAGAAGTTGACACCTAGCGTCATATCTAGGAGAAAAATTCCAGTGCATTTAAAAAAAATAAATTTTGAGAATTTTCTTTGTATTCTCTCCACACGATCGATATGAACTTGGTACGAAGGGCACCAAATTATGTCACAGTATTCTAATAGAGATCTAGCTAGTGAGACATACAAAGATATCAGAGAATGAGGATTGGAAAATTGAACCGTATTTCTTTTGATGAACCCAGCCATTGCATTTGCTTAAGAAACTATATAGTCTACAGGGTCAGAGAACACCAATGCCTGGTCGAATACAATACCGAGATCTTTGACCGTATGAACCCGGGTAAGTTCAACAGAATCAATTGGGTAACGTTGAATTATTGGGTTTAAGCGCCTGCTAAAAGAGCAAACGTTACATATTATTACATTTAAAAGAAGGCAATCTTCCTTGCACCATAAAGATACAGCATCGATATCGAACTGCAATTTAAAGCAATCTGTTAAGCTTAGAACTCTTAAAAAGAGTTTCATGTCATCAGCATAAAGAAGGCACTAGCAGTACCTTATAACAGAAGTTATATCATTGATGAAGAGATTGAAGAGTAATGGTCCAAGATGACTACCTTGAGGCACACTTGAGCTACATATAAATGGTTTCGAATAAGCGGAATCTAGCTTTACCAACTGCACCCGATTGAGTAAGAAAGATGAGATCCACTTCTACTGAGATGAATGAAAATCAAAACATTGCAACTTGTGTATTAACAGAGAGACATTGTAATTAACAGAGTCAAATGCCTTGCTGAAATCCGTATAAACTGTATCTACTTGGTAGCCCCATTCGAATGAATTTAGTACAAATGCTGTGAAGTAAGTTAGATTGGAGGTTGTAGATATTCCTGAAATGAATCCGTGTTGAAATTCAGATATAGGTTCTTTTACAAGAAATTCTAGCTTATCTTTCACTATGCTTTCAAAAAGCTTAGGGATGGCTGATAGTTTGAAGATTCCCCTGTAGTTTTTGACCATGTTTTTGGACCCGGCTTTAAAGATGGGAACTAGAAAAGATATCTTCCAGTTATCTAAAAAAATTCGCCTAACCAATATTCTCTCGAACACTTTTGATATAATTGGGAGAAGCGAAATGGGTCTATAAGACGTTTTTTCATTCGGTGGCTTCCGGGCTTAAGAACCATTATGACTTCGGTGACTTTCCATTGACTGGGAACATATTCTAGTCTAAGTGCGGCGTTTATAATGAACAAAAGCTTAATTAGAGCTTTTCTTGGTAGTGCTTTAAGAACCTCTCCCGTAATTAGGTCGTATCCAGGAGCCTTCTTTGGTTTAAGTTTCTTTATTTCTTCCTTAATTTCGGTAAGTGTTGCATTTCTTATTGCACTATTGGCTGTATACGTCGTATTTATATTTTGAATAAGAGCTTGTCCATCAAACGGTTTGAAAGTTTCTTCCAGGTGGTTAGCAAAAACTTACGCTTTCTTTTTATCATGCCCGGCCCATTAGTCTTGATTTTTCCTAAGTGGTGCGGCTTCCGTTTGAGGTTTTTTAATATTTTGTATAGCCTTTCAAAGCGGGTAATTAGAATCTTTTCTGCCGTTAAACTTTCTAGTTAAGTTTGTCTTCTTCTTTTTTCCAGGTAAGTTTGTATTTCATTATTCTTAAGGTCCTTAATAGATCTTTTTAGTGAGTTACACAATCGGTTAAGATGTGCTTTATGTTGCGGAGCCCGAGTTTGTTGACATTTTTTGTGTGCTTTTTCTCTTCTCGTTAACCATTTCTTTTATTTCCTGTGGATAAGTTTAAATGCAACTGACCAGTGTTTTCTTTGGTTTTGGGAGTATTCTTCCACGGTGCATCCTGTTAGATTTCGACGAAGCGATCAACTTCAACTTCAAGTTCATATGGCGTTTTAAGTGATACGCTCAGCTCAATATTTGCTTCAATATCTTTTTTAAAGCCATCCCAATTAGTTTTCACGCTGGTTAATCTGGACGGTCCTACTTTTTTAATCAGAGCTTCGCTTATTGTCATAATGATGATCCTAGTAAAACCGTTCTGGTGCCGTTTACAAGGAGGACACAGGTCAACCGTCAACCCATCACAATTAAAGGCACCACAATAGTTTATTCCAGCGAGGTCAAATACCTTGGTGTAATTCTTGACAAACGACTTAACTGGAATTCACATATCAAGTCTGCCACAGAACGTGCTACGAGAGCACTGTGGCCTAGTAAACGCCTATACGACAGAACTTGGGGTCTCTCTCCTAAAATGATACATTGGTTGTGCATAATGATAGTAAGACCCATTATCACATATGCGGCTATTGTCTGGTGGCTAGAAACCCTCCAGCAGACAAGGGCAAACAGTTGCAGAAGTTGCAAAGAACTGCCTGTCTCGGCATTACAGGTGCGATGCGCACTTGCCCTACGACAGCTCTGGAAGCTATTGTCGGGCTAACACCCTTACCAATATTCATTAGAAAGATGGCTGCTAAATATGCCATCAAGCTGCAGCTAGATTATGAGTATAAACCAGGTGGGACATCTCAACTCGATCCATAAAATAGACATGTTTTGTACTATACCAGAAATTATGGTCAGGCAACATTGCTTCGAAAGGTTATTCGAGGTAGAAATATTGGATCGCGGAAATTGGTCCAATGGTGTTCCAACACTGGACCCCAAAAGCCTCGTCTGGTTCACCAACGGATCGAAAATGGATTCTGGTGTTGGTCCCGGGGTCTTTGGACCCAACACATAAATTTCGGTACCTATGGGTACGGAGACACAATCTCCGTAAGGGAATCAAGGGCGCTAGGATTCATATATTTTCAGATAGCCAGGCAGCACTTAGGGCATTCTCGTCCAACCTAATGGACTCCATAACTGTAAAATGCTGCTACGATGCATAACAAGACCTTGCTAAACACAACAGAGTAATGCTCGGTTGGGTCCCAGGACACCAGGGAATTGTGGGCAACGAATCTGCAGATGAGCTTGCTAGAGCTGGCTCAGAATCTGCGTTTATAGTTCCCGAACCTTAATGTTGCGTCAACTGGACAACAGCTACAGCGTTGATTAACGAATGAGAGAACAAACTTTGTTTAGATCACTGGACTGATGGGCCAGGTTTAAGACAATCCAAACGTTTAATGAAGCCTTAATCTTATAAGGAAATCCTTAACTTAGATAGGGAAAGCATTAGAAGCTAGTGAGCTTAAGATACCACCTTAACAAGTTGAACTTGTGCCAAGAGAAGGACTGTCGGCTATGCCTAGAGGAGGCTGAAACATCCGAACACATTCTTTGTGAATGCCCGGCACTACACTGGTTAAGGAAACGTATTTGCCACAAGGAGATACTCACTTTAGTGGAACTGAAATGCTCCACTACCAAAGACATACTCACTTTCATAAGGGAAGTAGTAGGTCTGTTAGGTTAACTCCAACCCTCCGATACAATAGATCTTTCAGGTCGCAGTGTCGTTGCCACGCGGCCATGGGTTGTACAAGAGGAAAAAAAATAAAAAAATTGTGATAATGATTGGAGAATCATCAGAGGAGAGATCAAAGCTTTCTCCAACTTTTATACAGTTGCCAGATATTCCTTTAACAACGAAGAAATCGATCAGATCTGGTATCTTATTTCTGTCAGTCGGCCAATATGTTGGTTTACCCGTCGAGTGAAAATCACAACTGAATTGCTAACCAGCATTATAAAGCTTTCTACCTTTCTGAGAGACGTACCTTGAACCCCAGAGGGGTGTTCCGCGTTGAAGTCGCCACCAATAATAAAATTTGGTTTAAGGAAGTTAAAGATGTTTGTGAAATCACTTTCTTCAAGTTTACATCGCAGTGGACAATATATAGACGAAATGTTGAAGGTAAAATGTCTATTTCTAGCGCGTGCCGTGCTTACTTGCATTGCTTCTAATTCAATCTTTATTTCTGCTGAGTGTTCGATAGATTCTTTTATAAACAAAGATGATCCACATCTGGCTCTTTCCGATGGGTGGAAGGCGTGATACACGCTATAACCCCTTATCTTAACATTCGATTGTTTTGTCAGATGAGTTTTACAGACCAAGCATTTATCAATATCTATTTCTCGTATAAATATTTCTAATTCGTCGAGTCTTCGTATGAGCCCGTTGGCATTCCATGTAAGAATTTTAAGCGTTTCTTTCATATTCTGGTTGAAGTGCGCGTGTTATGAATGTTGTTTTCTAGTGCAACTATTCTCTTGAAAATTAGTTTGTTTTGCATTGCTTTTCAAGTTTCGCAAGAATTAGCGAAAAAACATGTAATTTAGGATCTCGTGAGCTACCTCTATCAACGTTTTCCAATGTCGCAACTTAAGCAAGAGCCTTTACATTAAAGTTTGGATGGTTTTTTGCTTTGATCTCCCGTGAGTTGTCGGTCATGTACTTGCCAATAACTATCATTGCCGCTTGAGCATAAGACTGCACGCCAATATTTTAAGATTTTGCTGCTGTTACTGTTATAAACGTTTGGGTTTTTCTTCATTGCCCGATCTTAAGGCACTATTGACGGATTTCCTATCTTTCGCTGCTTTTTTCGCAGCTATTTTGGGTCTGTTCTTAATTGGATTCGGATTCGGGTGCATCGAATTTTTAAAGTATCGCGCCTTTCTTGGAGCTCTTTCGCCACTTCGCAACTTCCATAATTCGCAGGCTGTTTCCCTTTGCAGTTTATACATGCAAAGAGATTTATTCATCTCTCCAGTAAAAGATTGAAAGAAATTCCAACAATGAAGGAACATAATACAAAGTTTCTAACAGACTTCCTTACTGGTCATTGCTCTCTCAAATACCACCTTAAGAAAATTTGCATAAATCAATCTGACACTTTTAGACTATGTCTTGAGAACACTGAAACTGCGGAACACATCATGTGTGAAAATCCCGCCATCGCTGGCAGCAGACTAAAAATTCTTCACAATGAGTTTATCACTTTCTCAGCCTTCTTCCTCAGCCCGAACCCTCATAAGCTTCCTTCGAGAGCTTGATTTAAGCTAGGACACCATCACAATATGCTTTTTTTCATGGGTTAGCACAAAATGTCGCTTTGTAGGTCGATGTACTTTGTTTGGGATCTTAGAGAACCCTCCTATCACCCTACTCTTCACCTTAAAAAAACGAACTATACGAGCTATACAGCGACATTAAACATCATCAAACTATGACTATTGTACCAGCTTATATCAATTGTTGCAACTGGCCATCGGATTACGGCGAACTTGTAGATTTTTTGCTAAGAACAGGTTGTAGCGATACACTTATATTGGGCGATCTCAATGCACGAGTCGGAAAGGAACATGTAGCATCGATCACTAAGTTTACAACCGAAGGCTTCTCCAGCTTATGCAGATACTCGAAAGACAACACATTAGACTCCAAGGGCAAACAGCTTATCCAGACCTGCGATTCCTTTGATCTATGCCTTTTAAATGGCAGAAGCAAAAGCGATCCGCACGGCGAGTTTACCTTTATTAGAGGCAATAGCTGTTCAGTGATCGATTACGCGTTAATAAATGGAGAATGACATAATATTGTTAAGGATATGAAAGTCGCCGCACAAGAATTCTCAGATCATATGCCACTTATAATCGAGTGTTCACTATCTTCCAAACAAACAGTCTTTAGAGAGCTAGCTCTCCTTCCCAAGCTTATTTCGAGAGATAATAACACCAACCATTACCACAATAAGCTGAATGAGTACATCAGAAGACTATCTCCTGAATGGAACCACGCCCTTTTACATCCAATTATTCTAATAAACCTAATAAAAATGGCTGAATCAACAAAAGATACGAAGAAGAGTTTCGAGCGAAAACAACCGAGGTTTGATGGTGAATGTTATAAAGTGCGAAAAAGAGCTTTTGCGAAGCTGAATCTCTTCAGAAAACATTTTTTTTTTTTTTTTTTTTTCCGAGGGTTGGTGAAAAATCTTCCATAGACACTATAAGAATAGCAAGCGCGTGCTCATAGTAGTGTCAGATTCTTACTGACTAAAAAAAACACCACCCTTCGATATAAATTTGTTAGATATCGCAACTAAGTATTAACTTATCAAGCAATTTTTCTTTCACGAAATAAAAACGTTTGGCTGGTTACTTTCCACTGAAAGATCCTGCATGTCTCGCAATCTAAACGCGGTTTATCATTATCTCGCCAAGTCGAAGGGTTTCGTCCTTTGTAGTCGGCGCAATAAATTGCTCTCATCCAATATTTGTAGGACTGTATTGTTGACATGTCCGATTAGTCGGTTTTTATGCTTTCTCGCGAAGCTTCTAGTTTCAGCTTCGATTGTCGGAATTCCGACATCGTCGTTTCTACTAAACGACGGTGCTTGGACAATTTCTCTTAGCACTTTATTTTGAAAAGCTTGTAAAATATTTGCATTTGTTTTCTTGGTACAACCCCAAAGTTGTATACCGTAGGTCCACATCGGCTTTAGCACTTGCTTGTATAAAAGCAGTTTGTCCTCAGTACTGAGCTGGGAATGCTTTCCGAGTAACCAGTACATTTCGCTATATTTGATTTCGAGTTCTTTACGTTTCATTTTCACGTGCGAATTCCATTTCAGTCTTGCGTCGAGTGTCATTCCCAGGTATTTGGCCTCGTTTGCAAAAGGTATTCGGGCCGAGTTTAGGAAAATTGGCAAGTTATTAGTTTTCTTGTAAGTGAAATTCACGTGAACAGATTTAGATTCGTTGAAAGCAATCCGCCAGTTCCTCGTCCATTCATTTACTTTATTTAGCGCGTTTTGCAGTTTTTCAGTCGTTTCTTCGATTGTTTTACCTACTGCTAGGATAGCGGCATCATTGGCAAATGTAGCTAGGATAGTGCCATCTTCTTTCGGTATATCTCGGGTATATAACAGATAGAGAAGCGGCCCACGTACGCTTCCTTGTGGTACGCCGGCCGAAATTTCTTTGAGCTCCATGTCTAACACGGAAGAGTCTATTCCCCAGATATGATACTAGAATATCGTATAAGCACACAGGGAGAACTTGTCGTAGTTTGAATTTCAAGCCATCATGCCACACCTTATCAAAGGCCTGCGAGACGTCAAGAAATACGCTTGAGCAAATCTTTTTTTCTTCAAATGCTTTCTCGATTACGTCAGTAATTCTATGCACCTGGTCAATCGTCGAATGCTTACTTCTGAACCCAAACTGGTGGTCAGGGATAAGATTATTTTCGTCTATAACCGGTTGGAGACGCTTTAGTAATATCCTCTCGAAAATTTTCGATATGACTGGAAGAAGCGAAATTGGTCCATACAATTTTACCTCATTTGGCGGTTTTCCTGGTTTTAAGACCATTATTACTTCCGCAACTTTTCATTGGCTCGGAACGTGTTTTAATCTGAGTGCAGCATTTACAATATAGAGAAGCTTAATCAAAGCTTTTCTAGGTAAAACTTTGAGAATTTCTCCGGTGATTTAATCATAACCAGGAGATTTCTTAGGTTTTAGAATCTCGATCTCATTTTTGAGTTCCCTAAGCTTTGCACTTGTGAGTGTTTAATTGCCAGATGGTAAATCCGGCCTATTGACGTTATCGTAAACCACTTGACTATCGTACGGTTTAAAGGTTTCTTCCAGGTGAGCCGCAAAGACGTTCAGAAAACATAACACCGAATCGTCGAAGGCTCTATACTTGGACACAAACACATACTTCAAGACGTTGTGTGGGTGCAAAGAGCAAATATATTTTAGCAAAATCGCTAGAGAGCTAGCTGAGGCAGCCAATAGCAAAGATTTTTGGGGCTTGGCGAAGAAATTAAACAGAAATACATTTAAAGTTGGAAGGCAATTAGAAACGCCCGCTTTAATGCACCACTTTAAACAAATGCTTAAACAACAAGATCTTCCCATTGGCTTTCATTATGCACAACCTGGTATTTTTATCGAGGATCTAGATAAACCCTTTGATGAGAACGAGCTCTTTGAAGCTATGAGGAGAGCTAAAAATCATAAAGCGCCACGAGAAAACCGAGTGCCATATGAGTTCTTTCAACACGCCCCATTTTCATTTCAAGAAAGATTGCTGCTATCCCTCAATCGCATTTACGGTGCTGGAAAGGTACCGTATCAAAGGAATTTCAAAGGTCAATTATTTTCTCAATTTTTAAAAAAGGCGATCCAAATATAGCCGCAAATTTTAGAGGAATTTCCTTTATGAATACAATCACGAAAATTTTCACGGGCATGTTGACTGCTAGACTAACCAAATGGGTTAACGAAAACAGAAAACTAAGCCAGTTTCAGGCTGGCTTTAGGGCCGGTTATTCAACAGTTGACCAAATATTTAATATAACGTCCAAAGTGTTAGTATTTCGTAAGGGAACAGGGCGCTTCGCGAAGAATGAAATATGGAAGTACGGTGCACAGCACTTAGAAGTTGTGAGATGCTACAAGTATCTAGGAATAGCCCTAACCCATAATCTCTCTATGAAAAGACTCTTTGAGCTCAAGCTTGCAGAAGCAAAGAAAGCCCTAAATTCAACCTGGAGAAACGTAATTTCTAACCCCAAAGTTGGTCTACAAGCAAAATTAAAAGTCTCCGAGGCGGCAATGCGCGCAATAATGTGCTATAGAGCGCAGGTATGGGGAAGCAGAATATACGATAACGTTAAAAAGTTGCTAAGATTTTTCCTTAAGAAATTCTTACGACTCCCTTCAAATACACCTAATTATATGATGCACATCGAGAGTGGAATGTCACCTTTATTTATATTCACTCTAATGTTAAATATGCAGTACGTTATTAAAGTTCTGAACGAAGAAGATGACACCCGATTAAACAAAATTCTCCCTGAAAGAATTATAAGAACCAGATCGCAGTTTTATAAAGATTGGGAAAATATCGCCGCTAGGTACAATACAAGCCTTACCATGACAGGATCCAACCTCGCAGACTGGTCAAGAGACGCACGAATTTTTCTATTTCACATAGACCAGGCAATGAAAAGGGACATATCATGGCGGCAAGGAACTCAGACTCACGCTTAATTTACAAAAACTTAGTTCACGAAAACATCAACTACTTGAACTCTTATCTCAGCATCTTCCAAATATCATTTATTTTCCGAGCAAGAGGAGAACTTTTAAGGCTAAATTACATGCCACATCGTTCCGACCTCCCTTTAAGATGTACCCTATGCAACTTAGGAGCAATAGAAGACACCGCACATTTCATTGGTACTTGCATAGTTTTGAAAGAAATCAGACGATCACATTTTGGAGTAGACCACTTAGAAAGAAATGCAATCGAGAATTTATTAAATGGCAGCGATTGGAGACTCCTAGTAGCATACTGTAATGTTGCATACAATTACAGAAACTGAATTGTGGAAGGAAAATTCTGATTTAATCTTAAAACTCTAATTAGTACTTAATTACTGTTCCGTAAATATATAAAGGAATTTCACTTTTGACAACCTACGGCAGACGGCGAAGCCATTGCTTATACTGTACTGTATTTTAAAGAAGCTTGTAAAATGTTTGTTTTTTAAAAATAAAGTACATCTATCTATCTATCTCTCTACAGCGACATCAACCTAGTTAAAAAACTGCATATGGAAGGTTTTAAATGGGTATGACATGTAGCCAGTTGATAGTTGGACACCAACGCTCCGGCCCGAATATAACCCGCGGGGACGATGCAGTAGAAGGCCTCCTCGCCGTAGGTAGCGCACACACGCTCAAGCGGACACCAACCAACTTGGAGTGCGCAACTGGAGGCAATTAGCTAAAGACCGAGCTAAATGGAGAGACTTGTTAGTTGAGACCCAGGTGCGTCCCGAACTGTAGCGCCACTTAAGTAAGTAAGTTGGATTACTTGGGCTGCGAATCTTTAACCCATAGGCTTGCAAGTGTAGGGATCTGTTATTAACATATATAAAAACATGTTCCCACGTCTTAGGTATCCATATGCACTTGAAGTATCCCAAGACCCTCTTCACTTTTCTTTTGAATATTGTTTAACATTAAATCAGCTTTCTCAATTTGAACTGTAATGTCCAGGTGCTTCCTTTGAAGGCCCATGAAAGGACTGGCTGCAATGTATTGTTGAATGGTACATTCAGTTAACCCAGCTAGTTAACACCCTTAAATGTATTGATCGATTTTGGACAAAATATAGTCAAAAATATCAGTGCGTTATGGTAAAACCGCTCCAGTTAAAATAGCTCTTAATGCGAAGCTGGAAAAGACGGTGAAGTGCAATGAATGAACGATAAATTATGTTGCAAAATTCTTTTCAGACGGACTACATCACCCAAACAATACAGTTTCAAACTAAACAGTTCTTTCAATTGTATTTTTCTTGTACACATTTTTTAGTTTAATGTTTGCGAATTTGAAAAGAACCATTTAGTGCTGAAATATCTGACCGTCAATAAAACAAAGTTTGGCTTATCCACGATGTTAATCGTCAATGACCTTGCTCTCTTTGCAATACACACAAGTAGTGTGAGAAAAAATGCATTAATTAACATTAAGTTTAGTGCGCATTGTTTATGTTCACATTGCGAAAGTTAATGCTCTTAAATACCTTCACAGGGAGTGAACTGGTTTTTTTTTCATTTTGTATGCTCTGTTAAGTTATCTCTTCCTCTTAAATTTAATTTATTAACCATGCATAAATTTGAGGCCTACCAATGTGTTGTCAGTTCATTTAGCAGTTGAGTCACAACATCTATCATAATTCATCGTTTAAATTAATTTATAAATCGTGGAATTGTTTCTTCAAATGGGAAATGTATTTTTTTATGGAGAAAATTATAATGCAATCTAAATTTACAAAACATTATCTCATAGAAGCTGATTTATTGGTAAAACGAGTAATTTTAAATGGAAATGCATAGTTTTATAATAATTTTTAGTTTTGTTACTTGTCGAAAAATAATACAGCTGTCTGATGACCAGTGCGGGTTTGTCGCGGGTAAATCGACTATAGATGCAATCAAAAGTATAAGGATTAAAATGAAAGAACATCGTGATTCCTCGAAGGATTTGCATATTGTATCTATTAGTCGACTTTGAAAAAGCATTCGACAGACAATCACCTGATCTGTTATGGGTGTTGCTAAGACATCGAGGGCTCCAGAAAACTATGCCTGGAGAAATACCGGCTGTATTCGAATGGAGCCTTCCTGAAACCAGGTCACCTCATGGAGTAACCATGGACAAACCACATTATGCGGAGCTCTGATAGGGCCGAAGAATATTTCCCTAGGTACTCGTGGAAGCAAGAAAAAATAAATAATAATAAAATTAAAATATGTTCATTCATGCGGGACATCACCATCACAGAAGTGGCAATCGTCCGTGACGAGACTTGCGAGACGACGACAACGACAGGCCAAGCACGAGTCATAGGGGACCATCTCCAGAGCGTGGATTATCCCCAGACGCAAGGTAAGTGCGGAGCAGTACAGGTGCAGAGACGCTGATACTTAAAGACGACAGAGGTCTACTGGCACACAAAAGCTGAGATCCCCTATAAGGAAGGAATACAATTCCCGCGATGTTAAAAGGACAGCAGAGAGTAGCAGACACAGAGATCGGCTGCAAAAACTTCCCACCCTACTATACAGGGGTAAGCGCGGCGGCCTGGATGATGAGCTGAGAAGAGGCCTCAATGGAGTGGGTGTAAAGTGGTATATGTGCTTCCTAGCCCGAGGTTTCGAACCTGAAGAAGCCAGGAATCTAGCCGTGGAAAGAAAAAGGGAGGTAACAGAAACTCCAGTGGAGCAAGGACGTCGAAAGAGGGGAAGGGATAACATCACCCCCCGGAAAAACCTGACAGTAAGCGTAATAAATCCCTCAATCAACACCTCAAATCGACTGGTACACTGACGGTTCAAAAATATTAAATGGGAAAGGAGCATCTTTAGTATCTTTGGCCCAAACTACAAACTCTTTACACCACTTGGTCAATAGACTACTATCTTCCAAGCAGAGGTCTATGCTATCGAGCTCTGCGCCTGAGAATGCATTGAAAGAAACCTCAAAAGATCACATAGTAATAAAATGTAAGAAAGCCAAGCAGCACTCAAGGTTCTCACATCTTTTGACTATACATAAGTCTAAACTGGTTTGAAACTATCTCCAAACACTCTTGCAGCTTGTCGCACACAATAAAATCACATTAATGTGGGTCTCCGGACACAAATCCATCCCTGGTAATGAAGCAGCTGAAAAGCTTGTCAGACTAGGTGCCCAATCCCCTTACATTGGACCTGAAGCCCTCTGCGGTTTATCTACTAGCCAGATTAAAATAGAGCTATTTCGTTGGGAACGCGAGCAAATGATCTCACATTGGATTGCACAACCTGGCCTCGACTACCATCTCAAGAAAATGGGCCGTGTTGGACTGTCTTGAAGACACCGAAACAGCCCATCACATACTCTGTGATTACCGGACCATAGCCAGACTGAGGCTAAAGTACTTTAACAAAGGCGCCATATCACCTTTCGGTGTCACCTCTCAGCTCGAACTATCCGTAGCTTCATTAACAAATTAGATTTCAGCTAGTTGATAACTACTACTCAAACATCCAACCAGGGGATAGCACAAAAGATCTTTTTAGGTCGCAGTGCTCCGGGGGTTACTCTCTGCCACTCCTGGAAAGCGGAAAGTAGTAGTCGAGAAGAAGGCAAGTGAAGAGTGGTAACCTTCCGCATCGACGATCAATCGGCAGAGATGGTTGTCAAGCAAGACCACATGATCCGGTACAGAATCAGCCAACCCTGCACCAATGGCAAACGTAGTGGGAGCTACAAACTCAGCTAACACCATCGCAGAATCAACAGTAGCAGTAACGGCCGAAGAGATTCCCTAAGTGAGGAAGACGGCGAAAGTGTCGACATTTCCAGCCTAAACATGGAAGATCTAAAGCAATTCCTCTAACAGAAGAGGACTCCGACTTTCCCTTAAAATGGACCACAAAGTTTTCACTCGTATCGTACAAGTCAACCTACACCACGCGAATGCAACTTCAGCCGTCATCACAAGATCATTCGTGAAACAACACCTTGGACTTGTATTGATACAGGCACCCTATCATCTTAAGGGAGAGGTAAAAGTTCTTTCGCGCAAAAATGCACCGGTAATCTAGGATAAAAGACAGGGGCAGTCCAGGCCCTACATACTAATCACTAATCAGTAAAAACATAAAATTCTTATGTCTTTCAGAATAAATGACGCAGGATTTAACAGCTATCCAGGCCCTCATCCACGAAGGAGGCGTCCAGTGCGCCGTCGCTATTGCTTCGGCCTACTTCGATGGAGGCGGAGATGAGGAACAAACTGCTACTTCTGTTAGGATGCGATGCCAACGGCTATTATTTGGACAGTAGCGACAACAACGTGCCTTCTCGAATTCATTATTAAAGAAAACCTAGATGTTATGAATGCGGGAAATACATCAACTTTCGTAACTGGGCTAAGAGAGGAGGTTCTCGATATTACATTAGTAACTGTACAACAACTTGGAGAGTTTCTGACGAACCGTTCATGTCAGACCATACGATCATCACTTTCAACATAGAAATTCTCAGGAAGGATGTTACTCCTAACAGAAACCATTATCCAGTGATTCAGTTTTTCCGGTAGGTTCTTCAGATCGGTAAATAGGCGGGCTACATCGTCGGCATACAGAAGTGTTCAAGGGATGTCGTTCTGTATGTTGCGGATGAGGAGATCCATTACGAAATTATAGAGCAGTGGGCTCAAAGCATACCCTTGACGGACCTGGTTATTATGCTACAAACAGTTTTTACTTGTGGAGTAACTTCGTGTCTTTGATGAACTTAGTAATGTTTTCTGGCACTTGCTTGGCCGAATGCTTTTTTAGGTCGACAAATGCCTTTCTCAGGAAAGGCGAACATATATCGCTGAGACAGAGCTCGAAATGCCTGAATATGTCTGTTTAATGGTTAGAGATCTTATGCTTCTGAAAATATCTGTCTCCTCAGAGTGTGCTAAAAATGCAAGTTTTTCCTTAGCAAATGTAGCCAGGTAGTCAGCCTGTAGATCATCCAAATGGCAATTTTC
The DNA here is from genome assembly GCA_945910035.1 of Brachypalpus laphriformis. Taxonomy (NCBI): domain Eukaryota; kingdom Metazoa; phylum Arthropoda; class Insecta; order Diptera; family Syrphidae; genus Brachypalpus; species Brachypalpus laphriformis. The sequence goes on from OX246753.1 coordinate 156,323,941, forward strand.
TGGTAGTCCTCAAGTCAATATATCGAATCGATCACTTGTCATCATACTGCTAATTAATATATTAAGCAGGAAACGGGATCTATTTATAAAAAGAGCATAAACCCGTGTAAATATCAATCTGGCCAAATTTAAAGGCTGTCTGTCTTTATACTTCAACATTTATATCGGTACATTTTAAAGTACGAACAAAATCTAATTTTACTATAACCTAACAAGTACTTAGCACAATTCCTCTCCCTTAACATCAGATCACACATAAGGTGTGATTTTCATTCGTGTACAGTACTGTCCCACGATGTTTTTTATATATACAATACAAGCACTTGTCTTCAGATACTCTATAGACTATCCATACCTACGTTATTAGTATCCCGATGCATTTTTCTTAACGCATACAATCCAAGCACAGAAATGAAAAACAATAGTCCCAGTAGAGCATGCAAGATGTACATGTACCAGGACGATCTCTGAATCTTCTCAGCTGCCGCCATCGTCAGGTCAGATATACATTGAAATTGGTTACTAGGCTTATGGACAAATCCCTCCAGACACTGGCATTTGTTGACTGCAACGCATGTACCATTTAAGCAACCTTCCCTACCATCGACACTGCCACACGTCGGCAGGCATATATAAGCTAACGGACTCAATTGCGGCATATATCCTTCATAACATTCACACAGATTTGCAGCTATGCAAAAGCTATTCACACATTCCTTGTCACAGAAGATAATTTGATTTGTCGCCGAAATGCTGGTGGACGATTCACTGGTAGATGATTCGCTGGCCGATGATTCGCTGGTGCAGAATAAAGTCGGTTCTATACACAACCCATCGACCTTTACAAAACCCTTATGACAATCACAGTTATTCGGTCCGGGGCACTCGCCATTTATACACTCTGATTTATACCAAGGCTGGCAAGCGTTAGAAGCATTTCCAAAAAACCCATATTTACAAGAGCATACTTCAGGCTATGAACAGTAGGCATTACCGCCGCAAATCTGCGTACAAAGTGGTTCACAACGATTGGTTTCGGGATTTTTCTGATAATCTGGGTTACATTCCCATTTATGCGGCGCCTCACAGAAGCTATTCGTACATTTGTTACGGCAAAGAAGTTTACATGAGCCACAGATACACACATACTTCGGGTTGCACTGACAGCTACCCCAGACCGGCCATTCTCAAAGTATTCGCAGTCTAGGCGACACCTGCAGGCGATCAATTTAAAATCACCCTCGACACTTTGAATTCATGAAAAATGCTTACTGATTGTCTTGTAGGTTATAGGGTTGTAAACATTGACAAGTGTTAGGGCTTTACACAATCTGCCAGCGGAGGGCATTCATCTGGACATGTTGGATTACAAAACTCTGCAAAACGTGTGATCTGTAGAGAATTTCACGGACGGGTCCCAAACCAAGGACAGGGTGGGTGCCGAGGTCTTCTCGGAAGACCTGGATACGCATTTCACTTTCAACCTTTCAAACCATTGCAGCGTTTTTTTTAAGCTGAAGTTACCGCTGGTAGGCCAGCGGTTAATTCAGTACCAACATCGGATATTGTTATATCTTATATAGGTGTATACATCAACATACCGGCAGCCATCAAATCTCTCGCATCCACCACTATGACGAGATAGCTGGACAGAACAAGCTCACCCTTTGCTGGGTAGCGGGTCACTGTGAGATACCGGGGTATTGCGCAGCTGATGAGCTGTTTCGACAAGGCTCCTATGATACAAATAGCATACGCATCACCGACATCGAGGCGCCATCGTCTTATATAAAGTACCTTATCCACGCCGACGTGGTGAGTGAAGGCAATCACTGGTGGCAGCATCTAGGCTAGGCCATCGGACTTCTGAAACGCAAGAGAGGAACTCTCTCCAGAATAACAAATGTCCTCACTGAACATTGTGCTATAGGAAGACACGCCCAAAGATTAGGCACCCCCTACAATAATTTCTACAGCAGTTGTAGGAGAGTGCAATCGATGAAGCAGGTGGCCTCGCAGATCGCCAGTATGGGTTACGTAAGGCACGTTCTACGGTCGACGCAATCGACGTAATCGTGAATATGGCGAAAAAAGCCATCGAAGGAAGATGATGGAAATGCGGGCGTAAACAGTGCTGCGCAACCATTACGCTGCATGATAAGAACGCCTTCAGCACCTCAAACTGGAGAAATATCCTGCGAACACTTACCACCGTGGCGCCGTGGCGTAAAGTGGTTAGTGTGTCGGATCACTACGCATGAGGTTCCAAGTTCGAATCCCAGAAAACACAAAAAAGTTTTTTCACGGTCCCACCTCTCGCGAGCGTCTGACAAACATCCGAGAGTATTGTTGTCACGAAAGAGCTTCTCAAATCGCCGTTCGGATTCGGCATTAAACTGTAGGTCCCTTCCATTCGTGTAAGAAATATAACGCACACAACATGAGTGGTTGCGAGAAGCTAGGCCCTGGCACTTTAAAGAGCTGTTGCGCCAAATATTTGTATTTTGTACTTACCACAAGGAGAGCACCAGACTACCTGCAGAAGATAATGACAGACTATTTCAGAAATAGGATACTTCACTAAGCCACTGACGATGAAACGAGGCAGTATAATGTCACAGGCGCTGTGCAGCAAGGCTCCGTACTATGGGTCCGCTACTGTGGAATTTAATGTATGATGACGTCTTCAGACTTCCGAGCTCTTCGAAAGCACAAGATAAAACTGCTCTAAGCAAGAGTTGCAGCATCGATAATGCTCAACGGCTCCCAAATATGGGCTTGTGCCACGAAGACGAAGTCATACAGAAGGAGGACGGAGACAGCTTACAGAAACAATGCGTTGAAAGTATGCAGCGCCTTCCGAACAACCTCCTACGATGTGGCATGTGTAGTGGCTGGCATGGTACCAATAGACCTTCTAGCTAGAGAAGCCCAATGGAAATACTGTGCCAACAGGACAACGGCATCAACTGCGATGAGTCGAATTGTCACTGAAGCACCACTAAGGACAGGTCTGGATGAATGGCGGGAGAGATGGGATCACTCTGCTAAGGCAAATGGACACAGAAATTGATCTCCAATATAAACGCTTGGATCAATAGAAGCATGCGGAGCTGAATTTCTACCTGACCCAGATGCTTACTGGCCACAGTTGCTTCAGAGCCTACCTCCACAGGTTTGGACTCGACGGTAACCCCTATTGCCCAACGTGCACGGAAGCAGTTGACGGTGCGGAACACAGCATATTCCATTGTCCATGATACTATGAAGAACGAGACCTGCTGGTGAACACACTGGGTAAGAACCTAACCCCAGACAGATGATGAGCAGGGAAGATACCTGGGAAGCAGTCAGTGACACTGTAGCAACCATTATGAAGGAGCTTGCCAACACGAATGCGGCGAGTACATAAGACCCCCTCGCGGAGAAGTACTTGATGGCAGTGCCATGAGGACCAGGGGTAGAAAGGGAGGTGGGTTTAGTAGGTGGGAATCCTACCCTGTCACTGAGTACGGGCTCAGTTTCGTCTTTAAAACATTTCCACCTTCCGACGCAAAACAAAAGGTTTAGGGACGAAGTGGAAGAAAACACTAGCAGTCACTTTCTATGCACTTGTTCTGCACTCGCCAAAATCAGGAAGGCTACCATGGGTGAATGTTCTCGGCAACAAAAAAAAACAAATATTTGGCGCAACAGCTCTTTAAAGTGCCAGGGCCTAGCTTCTCGCAACCACTCATGTTGTGTGCGTTATATTTTTCACACGAATGGATGGGACCTGCAGTTTAATGCTGACTCCGAACGGCGATTTGAGAAGCTTTTTTGTGACAGCAATACTCTCGGATGTTTGTCAGACGCTCGCGAGAGGTGGGACCGTGAAAAAAATTTTTTGGTGTTTTCTGGGATTCGAACTTGGAACCTCATGCGTAGTGATCCGACGCACTAACCACTTACGCCACGGCTCCGCAGAACTTACATTCTCGGCAACGCCTGCACAACTAAACTGAACCCTTTATTAGATGGCTCCAATGATGGCAATATTCCAGGGAATTGTAAGACCGATGAACACGCCAGAATAGAAACAACTATACCCATCCTGCTGGATAAAGGCTCCTTAGGTATACCAATCGCTACTTGCAAACTCAAATTTAAGCTGGATGCTATCGAGAGTACGAATCTTAGGTGGACAAGTGGACCCACATGTCTAGCGACGAAACAAATTTGCCCGAAGCTTAATCTAAAACGTTTTAAGAATTTGAATTCTCTCAACAGATTGCTTATCGGCGCTATAATAGGTGTCATCTCTGGACACTGTCTAATAGGCAAGCATGCTGCAAGGCTAGGCGTTTTTGCGAACGACTTTTGTAGAACCTGCATGGATGAAGAAGAAGAAGAAACTACTCCTCACTTTCTTTGTTTATGCCCAGCTCTCTCCCGTAGAAGGAAGCTTCACCTAGGAGCCCCCTATTACAACGACATAGGCGACCTGAAAAACATCGACATTAAGAGCTTCCTACGCTTCATAAAAAGCTCAAAATGGTTTAACGAGTAGGAAGGAGAAACTTTGTCCCATGATCCATGTGATATCACAATGGACCTATTTTTGGTCTAAGTGTGTTGGCGATTCTCAGCTGGCAGCCATTTCAACCTTACTTAACCTAACATATCGCCAGTACAATGGACCTATTTATGGCTTAAATGTACCCTCATCGAGGGCCGTTACCAACCAACCAACCAACCATGCAAATATTGTACTTACTATATTGTAATTCTTCATGAAAATGGCGAACAAAAAATTGGGGCAAGAATTCGGATCGGGTGTAGGGGGCTTAACACAAACGTCGTAACTAAAATTCAGATTGCGGAGTCTGTCCATTCTAAAAGCGGATTTGTATATGTTTTCTCTCGCAGGAGGTTCTAGTTGGTAATGCTAAGTTTTGGTTTTTGGGGATAACCCTTGGATAGTGCAATTTGCAATGCCTTAAAAAATATTTTTATCTGATTGATTGCCGAAGTATAAGGCGCCACTAGTATTCCATAGCGTAATGTTCATGTTTTCTAAAATTCAATTCCCCATGAATTTCTCACACAGGCACCAATCGCACATTAATAACATTTTTTTAATCTTCACCTCAAGACCAACTATCAGATGTGAATGAAATTCGGATGTAAAATTTTCTTTTTCGAATATTTTTCATTTTCAATGGACGGACGACTGAAACAAAATTAGATCCACATCGATTTGGATTCGTATTTAAATCCACTTCGACTGGTTGACCCACCAAAACTTGTTCACTACGTTTCGGGAAATTCTTTACTCTCCCTAGTAGATTTTTCAATAATTAACACTCACAATTCTTAAGTAAACCTGTAAGACTCTTCCCGACTGAACTTAACTGCATCGCACACCGTAACTTCAAGATACAATATTTTCCTTTCGATTACTTTAGGAGAAATCCTTTTTTAATTAGAACACTATAGCACAATCAGGATACCATTTTTGAAACAACGAAGCATGAAAATTAAAACTTTCTTTTCCAAAAAAAAAAACTGTGCGAGGAAAAACTAATTTAAATCACAAGAACTCTGGTAGAACTGCTGAAATAATAAAATTAAAATATCCAGTACGCCAGGAGACATAGTATCTTCATCGAATGAAAGTACGAGTAACATTCGCGCCAAGTCAGTGGCACTACTCAACCGGCTATCTGTACAAAAATGGTCAAAAATCCTGGCATACTACATGCCGAAAGCCTCCCTCTCTGGCGGCGGCGTGCAATTTGCGTGTGATTCTGCACTCTCAAGCGAGCAACCACCAACAAACGAAAGTAAACTCGAAGCTTTGATCTGCAATCGAGTTAACCAACCGCACCACCGATGACGAAGTCCACATACCATTTTTTTTTTTTTTTTTGTTGACTGTCTCAGGTCTGAGCCAGGTCGAGAGTCTCAGAGTATTACAGCATAGAGACACTAGACTTTGCCGTGTCGTCGGTTTGTTTGTCTGTTTGTTGTTTTACCCATCAGGTTTTTTCTTGCTTGACTCTCACTCTCTTCCCTACAATGGCAATACGCGCGAGTCACCACAACCGCCATCCACACACAAAGAGGCGGCTCTAGTTTCAGTTTCGATTTCAGTTCCATTGACTTGTGACTCTGTTTAGATTGTTAAGTAATTGTTGTTGTTAACCGTTGTCGTTGTCGTTCGGGGAACTTTGATGGTATGCAACAAGAAGTTATCGTTTAAGCAGCAATAAAACAGAAGCAGTTAACATAAGCTTCTACTACCATCGGCAAATCGGTGGTGGTGGTTGATTTTTCATACCAACCATCGAGGTATGTTAAAGCTCTCCACGCAAACTGTGGGTGTATGAGTGTGGTTTTGCACATTTGGGGCTTAGAGCGGCTAATCAATACCAACTAACTATTTGTTGGGGAGCTGGTTTAAGTAGGAAAAATTAAGTCAAGTGTTGTGCTGCTGCAGAAAAATAGTATAAAAGCAAAGAACTGACCACACTCAGCATCCAGTCAAAGGTTTGGAATCGAAACGATTCTTATCCTTATTACTTCGGAAAAACAAAAGAGGTGTGATTTGAGTTTGTTTTTTGTTTGCTTTTTAAAGTTTGTGATTAATTTTTTATTTTTTTTTTATTTGTTTCTTTTGTTAATTAAATAATAGCAGCAGAACTTTAGAAAAAATGAAAGTATTTGTGAGTATCGCTCAATGTGATTAGAGCCAAAAAAAAGAAAAACATTCAATGCAAAAGTGATTTCGTAATCAAAGATAATGTGTGTATCTAAAGTGAATTCTTAAATGAAAGTGACATTGATTTGATGAAAAAAGTGGGCTAATCTATTCACGGATACACTGGATAACATTTAAAGTTCATTCAGTTGCACTGTTTGAATACTGAGATCGGTATTATGCAACTTACCCGGAACGTTATGCAATTCTTAGAGTTGTTTGAAATTGTGGATAATACAGTCAGATTTTCGAACTAAGACGGCATTCTGATCGAAGGAACTTTATACATGTCGATGAATGGGCTTCAAATCCTTCAACGAATAATGGAATAATCCTACATAATGCCTCACGAATAATGGAAAACTAGACTAAAGTCCTGTGATTAACTAACCCATGGTTCGTGAGGTACCAAAGAGCTTGACAGTTTTGTCAGAAATATGTCAAAGCCTTACAATGTGGCCCTTGCTTAGTGAATTTTTAATTTCTTAATCCTTCACGAATATTTAAATACTAAGAAGCCAAAATTACAAAAATTACGGTTTTGCCTCGGATGAGTAAGAATCCTCCTTAGCATTCATACAACATAAATTCAAATACTTCATTTCGAAGACAGAATTGCGTATGTATCTATATCTTATCTGAAGTCTAGATTGTCCTTGGATGAAACTAAAACTCGGATGAAACGAATTTTATTCAAACATTTCCAAATATATTCAATCAAACTTAGTATTGAGTTGCATCAAACTGATGAAATCAGATCTCCGCTTTATCCATAGACTGAGTCGAATTTTCATGCGTTATCCAAAGTCGACTTTATCCTTTAGTTAAATGGCTTAATTTCGGTTAAAATTTAGGTCAAATTCCCAAACAGTAACTTTTTTCAGATATTTACTGCCAATCAGAGCAGATTGCAATTGCCCAAAGCAGATACATTTGAGAGGGACAGTCTTCTTAATTCCGAAATGTTCTTCAAAATCACCTGGCATAACGGCAAATCATTCACCAGTTTTTTTTTCTCTTATGGTGACTTACTTTTTTCCAAGAAAAATAAACAATACCGCACCCGGTGCGCATGTCCACCTACGTTGACCATTGCATTCGCTAGCATTTCTCAATTCCTCCGACGTGATCAGCAATATAAATTTTGTTCGCTCGGACATTTACAATGCTTCGCCATACTCGCCGGTTGTCGTAGTTAAGAATTTCACTTTTAACGCGCCGATTCCCATATATAGAGCCACATGTAAACGTGATCACTTTCGCTGCGACCACTTTGCCGTACACACATCAAACTCAGAATGGAACTTTCGATTTTACATGGTAATCTTTATATTTGTAGGTTTGCTTGGCCGTCCTATTAGTGGCATCGGCATGCGCTAGCGATGTCAAAGTCAGCTCCAAGAAGGGCATCCCTCTCGAGAAGAAACTCGACAAGAGAGGACTTCTTAACCTCGGCTACGGCTACGGACACGCCGGTCTCGACACTGGATATATAGGAGGAGCTGGCGGTCTCGTCCATGGTGGTGGTCTCGCCCATGGTGGTGGCGGAATCATCAGTAGTGGATATGGAAGTGGATTGGGAGGTGGTGGCCTTGTCGGCTATGGTGGTGGAAACAGCATCGTCCTTGGCGGTGGTGGTGGTGGTGGCGGCATCGCCCTTGGTGGTGGTGGCGGCGGCATCGCCCTTGGCGGTGGTGGTGGTGGAATCCTTTTGGGACAACGCGCTGATGTCACTCGCACCATTACCCTAGTTAAAGGTGTCCCCGTGCCAGTTGCTGTTGATAGACCATACCCAGTTACCGTTGAAAGACCCGTTCCATACCGAGTGAACGTGCCAGTACCACAACCCTACGAAGTCGTGAAGCGTGTTCCATACCCAGTCAGGGAAATCGTTAAAGTACCAGTTCATGTTCCACAACCCTACCCAGTGGAGAAGAAGGTACCATATGCCGTGCATGTTCCAGTTGATCGTCCATATCCCGTTAAGGTCCCAGTTCCACAACCCTACGAAGTTGTGAAACACGTCCCATACCCAGTTAAGGTGCCAGTACCACAACCCTATGCCGTCGACAGGCCAGTACCATATCCAGTCAAGGTAGCAGTCCCAGTCCCACAACCCTACCCAGTGGAAAAGAGGGTTCCATATCCCGTCCAAGTTCCAGTTGACCGCCCATACGCTGTCCATGTGCCACAACCCTACCCAGTTACTGTCGAGAAACCATACCCAGTCGTTGTCGAGAAGCAAGTGAACGTTAAGGTCCCAGTAGCCGTTGACCGTCCATACCCAGTTCCAGTCGACCGCCCAGTTGCCTATCCAGTCAAAGTACCAGTTCCACAACCCTATGCCGTTGAGCGTCCATACCCAGTCACCGTAGATCGTCCAGTTGCCGTTCCCGTCAGAGTCCCAGTTGACCGTCCATATCCAGTTACCGTAGATCGTCCAGTGCCAGTCGCCGTCGATAGGCCCGTAGCAGTACCAGTTGCTGTTGGTGTTGCCGCTGGTCCAGCCGTCGGTATCTCATACGGAACTGGCTCCGGACTCGGAGGTGTAGGTATCGGTGGTGGTCTCATCGGAGGAGGTGGTCTCATCAGCGGAGGTGGTCTCATCGGTGGAGGACGCGGTGTCGGTCTTATCGGTGGAGGACATGGTGGTGGTCTTATCGGTGGAGGACATGGTGGTGGTGTGCTCATCGGAGGTGGAGGACATGGTGGTGGTGTGCTCATCGGAGGTGGTGGACATGGCCTCGGCCTCAGCAGCGGACTCAGCTATGGCACCGGACACGGTATCTCATCATACGGACACGGTGGCTCATCATATGGACACAGTGTCACATCATACGGAAACGGAATCTCGTACGGACACAAGAAGTAGATCAAATGAATATGCGTTTACTAAATAAATTCCACCTGCCCAGTCTCCCTCGAATACACAAAGGCACTGACCAACGCTAAACAAATACTTTATTTAATCGTTTTTAGAACTCTTTTTTTTTTGTTTTTAACCGAATATAGTTTGTAGGTTGAGAAGATGATTCAAAGCAAGACAAATCCCTGGCCATAGTATGTAAGATTCTATTGTAAATTAATTTCAAAAGATTTATTGTTATTTGTTCTTGTTTCAACGGTCTTGAGGTTCTGCTTCACCTAAAGTCCGATAGCGAACATTGTTAATCTGAAATTTAGGTATCGCGGAACTAGCTCACCTTTCCCTCCCTCTGTTCATATATATTTTGAGTTTTACTTTGCACAGTGTAATCCCAAATGAAAATGCATATGCTACACCCAGACATCGAGGCTGACCAGGTTTAGTGATGATGATGATGATGGGGCTACGACCGGAATCTCATTGTGATACTCAACGGAAATGGAAACCTGTAGAGGGATTCTTTATGTGTCGGCCAAGCAACAAGCAAAGAACATCAGGAACTTGAAAGCCTCTTTATCCGGGATACGTATCAAGGACTTTTGTTTGGGATTATGCGGGATGAAAATTGATTTAAAAAAAATCGTATTTTGCTCTCTACAAAGCAAATGGCAAGAGAAAAAAAAACGAAAATTTAAAAGCACTTTACCAACATTAATGTTGAGATAACTTTTGTGTATGTTTTTTATATATTATATAATTTAATTTCTTAAATTAAGAGAAAATGAAAAATGAATAAAAAAAATTTAAAAAAAAAATTACTTTTGTACATTTTTATTTTTAAGGAAAACTATAAACGTCATGTTCTGAATTTTTACTAATTAAATGGTGCTAAAACCTAAGCTGCAGTAATATTGTACTTCGATTGCTCCGAGCACTTAGAAAAGACTTTTAAGCCATTTGATGTACATTGATAGACGATTTTACCGGTACGACAACGACATCTGACAACTTTAGAACCAAAAGTGTGTCGTTTACAGAACTTTGGCGGATAATAAAAACCTGGAAAAAAGTAAAGCTCCTGGCTATGATTTAATAACTAGGACAAATCCTCAAGGAATTGCCAAAAAAGTGCTAATAAAATTCCTTTATTTAATAAATGTTTCCCTTAGATTATATGTTCCAGATCAAGTCCCAGAGAGGTTATAATGATTCCGAAACCGGGAAAATCTCTTCGTGAAGAGACCGGTATCGCAACTACCAACAATATCAAAGGTATTTGAAAAACTCCCATTGGAACGAATTCAGCCGATCATTGAAGAAAGACGCCTTATACCTAACCACCAAATCGGATTCAGAATGAAGCTCAAGTTTATAGAATAACAGATGAAATTGAAATAGCCTTAGAGGAGAAAAAGATTTGTCCTAACTCTTTTTTTAACGTCTCTTAAGCCTTAGGTAGGATTTGGCACGATGGCTTGAAATATAAACTAAGACGGGTCCTTTCGAAACACCTACATAAGATCTAAGAATCTTACATTAAAAACAGATTTTTTCGTGTTAAACACGGAACCAATTATTCTGTGTTTAAAGAAATCGTCGCCGGTGTTCCGCAAGGAAGTGTTCTTGGTCCCATCTTATTCTTGCTGTACACTTGGGACATACCTCAAATTGAGGGCACCATTCGAGCTATGTTCACGGACGATACAGCTATTCTTTCAACGGAAAGTTCAATCGAGTTAGCAACTATAAAACTCCTACGAGCTTTGGATAAAATCTGCGAGTGAACAAAAACTTATCGCATTGTTCTTCACAAGATCAAATAGACGCATGTTAACTCCACTTACAGGATCATTAATTCGGTACAGATACCCCATGCAAGCGAAGCTAAAGATTTGGGAATGACACTGGACGCGAAACTTAAGTGGAAGCGACTTACAAAAATTGATTGGGTAATTGGAAGATACTCCAAGTTAAGTGTTTACGTAAGTTACTACTTAAGTTTTGAGATAGACAAATAAAAATAAATATTTATAAACGAAAATGACTTTATTGTTTTTCAAAATATTCTCCATAAAGATGATTACAACAAGCTAGTTTTACCTGTACGCCACTGGCAGCTTGGGATAACATCACAAACATTATTACGGAGGATAAAGTCTCCTGGGCTATAAATAGCTTCTCTCCCTATAAGTCACCTGGCCCTGACAGCAGCATGCCTATTATGATGCAGAAATTGCAAGACAATTCCCTGGCTATTACCGATTTATAGGAGTTGTTTAAACCTAAACCATGTTTCCCAAACCTGGAGACGTGTCAAAGTGGTTTTCATCCCCAAGGCGGGCCGGCGAGGACATGAATCCACGAATGATTTTAGACCCATAAGCCTGTCCTCCTTTGTTTTGAAAACTTTAAAACGTATCCTAGACTTCCATATCCGCGATAATAACAGTGGAGTTCTCCACTGTCGAAATCCCAGCATGCGTATCTCAAAGGGCGGTCCACAGAAACTGCTCTTCATGAGGTCGTGCGTACAGTGGAAAAACTTTTCACTACAAAGAATATACTCTCGCCACATTTCTTGATATAGAAGGAGCATTTAACAACATTTTTACTGAATCTATTCACCGAGTTAGGTGTAGATGGCTTTATTAGCCAAGGGATAGTTTCTATGCTCAGTACTCGTATAATCCATGCAACACTAGGCAACAGTAGTACAACTAAGACGGTAAACAGAGGAACTCAACAAGGCGGAGTCATCTCCCCCCTGCTCTGGTTAATGGGGATTAATAAAATCTTGGTGCGACTTGATAGGGAGGGTTTTAAGGTGGTTGCGTACGCGGATGATATGGTTATACTAGTATCAGGAAAGTTCCTCTCCACGATAAGTCAACTCATGGAGAGGGCTCTGGATAAGGTTCACTCATGGGCTACGAGCTGTGGCCTCGGAGTAAATCCGGAGAAGACTGAAATGATGCTGTTTACCACTAAAACCAAGGTACCGGCATTCACCCCCCCCCAAACAAGATGGTCAGCCTCTCTCGCTTTGCTCCAGTGCAAAATACCTAGGCACGGTTCTAGACCCGAAACTTAGTTAGAAACTCAATATAGAACAGCGAATTAAGAAGGCAAGCGTAGCTTTCTATGCCAGTAATAAAACATTCGGTAAGAAATGGGGACTCCAGCCAAAGATGACCCTTTGGATGTACACAGCCGTTGTGCGTCCAATTCTTACTTACGGCGCCATCGTTTGGTGGCCAGCTTTGAGCAAAAAGTACAATATCGACAGAATAAAAAAAGTACAGAGATCGGCGTACGTGGGTATCACAGGAGCAATGAGGTCTTGTCCAACAGATGCTCTCAGTGTGATCTTGCATCCGATCCCTCTCGAACTACACATCATAGACACAGCTATATGCAGCGCAGTCTGGCTCAGGGAATGTGGATGCTGGACCACAAGGCCATATGGTCACGGCAAGGGCCTGGAGACGATACCAAATGAACTGGTTACGTCCTTGACCGACTACACGATACCCAAACTCAACTTCAGAAAATCCTTCTTAACAAAATTCCCTTCCAGAGAAGAATGGAAGAACTGAAGCGTTACCTGCAACTATGATATAGGGATATACACGGACGGTTCGAAGATGGACTGCGGAGTCGGCGCAGGCATCTTCTCTGACCAGCTGAATATATCAAGGTCTTTCCGTCTCCCAGACTCTGCTAGTGTTTTTTAAGCAATGAATCAACAAAGCACTCACTCGAGAATCACTCTCATCTGGGTCCCGCGGCACAGCAACCATGAGGGTAATGAGCGTGCTGATGAGCTGGCCAGGCGAGGGTCGGCCCTTAACGGCTCTCTAGCAGAAAGAGTCGACATTCCGCTTGGTGCCGTTAAGGGCTATATTCACTTTTACTTCCTTCAGCTAGCCAATCGCGGGTGGAACAGCCTCACAAGCTGTGTCATATCTAGGAAGACGTGGCCCAGTTTCAACAAACCCAGGTCAAAAGAGATACTAGGCATACCAAGACCAGTTATTGACAAAATCGTAGCTATTATCACAGGTCACTGGCCAGTTGGAGACCATGTGGCTAAGCCTGGTATCCCCCACAACACCTTTTGTAGGAGCTGCAAGGATATTAATGAGAAAGAATCTCTGTGTCATTTCCTTTGCAGATGTCCAGCCCTGGCGAGGATCAGACAACAAACTCTTGGCAAACCCTTCTTCGAGGATCTGAGAGAGATAGCGGACAAGAGGATTGGAGAACTAATCCTCTTCCTGAACTCCACGGGCTGGGTTTAAACTTAACATCCCTTTTTAACTAACCACTACAATAGGTATACACGAATCCGTGGTAACAAAACGGCGCACCCTAAGCACTAATTGGGTTCTTTCGGACCGCCACTTTAGCTACCTACCTAGATGATTACACTTTTGCATTCGAACTGATTTTCGAAGCACTTTTTCCACTCCGATTGAGGTACCTCCAAAACATTTTTGAACGCATGCAAAAGTGTAGTCATCTTCATTTTGAATGCATCAACCGCTTCTTCAGGTGTCGAAAAGCGTGGACCTCGCATTTTATTTTTGATCTGCGGGAATAAGAAGAAATCACTGGGTGCCAAATCACGGTGCCTGTACGGCGGATGACCCATCAATTCGATGTTTTGAATGCTCAAAAATTCACTTGTTTGAGCCGATGTGTGAGAGCTTGCATTGTCGTGGTGGAGAATGATTCGTCTTCTGCGATTGGTTTCTCTTATTTTTCCGAACACTTCTGGCAAACAAATGGTAGTGTACCATTCAGAGTTGACCGTTCTATGTTGGTCTAATGGTACAGTGGCGACATGTCCAATTATTCCGAAAAAACAGGCGACCATTTGCATCGAAGTGCTTCGTGTGCGAACAACTTTTGTTGGATTTGGCTCGTCTTGAAAGACCCGTACAGTCGATTGTTGTTTAGTTTTGGATTCATATGCATAGATCCATGATTCGTTGCGTGTCACGATTTTATAGACGTCTTTTGAAGCACCGCGATTGAATCTTTTGGCACCAATCGACCCGAGCTTTTTTTTTTGAGCGATTGTCAAATTATGCGGTATCCAATGCGAACAAATCTTTTTGATGGCCAAATATTCATCCAATATTGAATGTATGCGAGTAGAACTAATGCCCAAGCATGCCTCAATTTCACCACATGACGATCTTGCAACATCAGTTCACGCAAAGCACCAATCAGCGGAACATGGTGGCTCGAGATAGTGCTTTATTACCAAAAGTCGAAGTGAGTTGATCGATACACTATTGTTGGTTTAATCCACTTCGAAAGCCATAAAAAATCATCACACGAAAAATTTCACGATTTAATTTCCATTTTTGACCAAGATGAATATACCTGTACACAACACAAATAGCATTCTTATGACAATTTTTATTAAAAATGTCAAACTTTACGATGACAATGTCAGATTTGACATATTCACACTGGTGTTGCCATATCTCAAAACTTACCTAGCAACCCTCGTATATAACAAACTGCTTTTATGTAACCAATAGCTTCAACCAATATGGATGTACGGTATACAACTCTGAGGTTGTACCAAACCAGGTAACTGACATTTTATACAATCATTCAAAAATAAAGTTATAAGAGCAATCATGAATACTGCCAGGTATATTAGAAGCAATGACATCCACATAGTCTTAGGGATAGCCACCGTGGAAGACAAAATAACAAACTTCGCACGCAAGCTCCATATTCGCCTTCATGGTCATTGCAACCGTCCCATAGTCCAATCTTTGGAAGTGACAAATATTACGCGCCGACTCTAAAGAATGAAATCGTTCGATCCAGTGCAATAAGTAGTAGCCGCATATAATGACAGTATCAACAGGTGCTTTTGCTGGAAATCTACCTTCCTCACGCGAATATTTTTGTCTGAAGCTTAAACTGCTTGATAAGGCACCTACATGCCTTAGTTGTAGTAAACAAGAAGAAGGAATGGGTTATTTTAGTCAGTAAAACTCTGACACTACTATGAGTATACGGTGTCTCATAGCGCCTCATGAAGGTTTTCACCTAATCCTAATGGTTATATCTTAGGATCCACATGAATTTAAAAATTCTTTCTTTTCTGCGGATAATTACAGTAATGCTAACAGTTCTGCTCTATTTTTGAAAGTATTTATATCATATTCCAAGATCTTTATTGATAGTACGAGTATACCACTCAGATTGTCCGATAGCGCGAAATACCTGGGCCTTGTACTGGACAAAAAGCTCAATTGGAGATTAAATATAGAGAAAAGAATTAAGAAAGCAACAATATCCTTTTACTCATGTAGTAGAATTTTTGGTAGAGCCTGGGGATCCTCCCCCAAAATCATACTATGGATGTATACGGATATAGTTAGATCCATACTGACTTACGGCAATCTACTATTGTGGCCAGCTGTCAACAAATCCACCAACTTAAGGGCAATCACCAAAGTTCAAAGACTAGCTTGCATTGGCATTACTAGTGCAATGAGGACAACCCCAACTGCAGGACTAGAGGCTATTCTCAACCTGCTACCGCTAGACATCTTTATACGAACATCAGCAGCCATAAATGATATGAGAATTAGTCAGTCAGCAAACTGGAAACCAAATAGAATAGGTCACTCGTTGATCCTTCTTGATTACTTTGGCCTCGCGCCCGTAACGGATTACATGAGGCCCTATTTAGACTTTGTAAGGCCTCTCTCTACCGCCTACCCTAGCAGGGAAGAATGGAAAAGCGGTCATATACCTTATGCTGAATCTATATTTTATATTTCATATTTCATATATGTAGAATTCGATATTTAGGAACGTTTTTATTAAGTTTATTGATGGGTAACAAAAGAGTATTTCAATTTACAAAAAAAAAAGATTAAATGAATTAAGGGAAAGGGAAAAAGTTTAAAGGGTCTTGGCAACTCGGTTTGAACTCGTCTTAGTTGTTCGTCGCGTTTCGCTGTTCGTCTTCGACTGCCTCGCTTGATAAAAACATGTCCTCTCCTCAGTGACTTGGGTTATGTTGTGGAGAGTTGAGAACAGGGTGAACCAAAAACCCCACAAATCGGCCATCCTGCGTACAAGCTGTCCCCAGTGAACTGTTAAAGAAAAACGAAAGGTAAATTAGTCAAAGCAGCCCTCGTCCGAAGACGAGTTGAAGTCATCAAAGTCGGTCCGACGCCATTTCTTCATCATATCGGCGCTGCTGGTTGTAATGGCTGGTCCCTCGTGATCGCCCACCTTCTGTACTTCATACCTCTCGTGTTCCCCAATACCGCTGATTTTGTAGGGGCCTAGATACTTTTCAGCTATCTTTAGGTTTGGTCCAAACTGTGTTCGACGAATTGCTACCAAATCTCCTTCTTTGTATTGTCTCGCTGGGCATCTTCTTCGATTGTAAGTCCGGCGGTTTTCTTCCTGGATCTTAGCTATTGCATTTCGTGCTAACTATCGCGCTTCTTCTCGCTCACTGTTGAATACTTCCCGTATCTCGCCCTCGATTATATTAACCAGTTCAAGGTCCGTGTTGTTCTTCATCCGAGCACCGAACATTAGCTCGAAAGGTGTCGTCCTGATGATGCGCTGCCAAGTAGAGTTGATGCATCTCTGGAGTTTGCTACAATGCACATACCATT
This sequence comes from Brachypalpus laphriformis, assembly GCA_945910035.1. Lineage (NCBI taxonomy): Eukaryota > Metazoa > Arthropoda > Insecta > Diptera > Syrphidae > Brachypalpus > Brachypalpus laphriformis. The sequence goes on from OX246753.1 coordinate 156,341,222, forward strand.
TTTTCGAGTCCAATGATGTCAATTTGGAAAGAGCTGAAATAATTATGCGATTAATTCGCTCAACTTGGCCGTTCCCTCTTGGAACGCCGGTCGCAATTAAAAGATGTTCAATGTGTTCGGCTTTGCAATATTCCTCGAAAACCTTACTCGTAAAAGCAGATCCCCGATCTGATATGATCCTAGCAGGATTCCCGAATGTTGCTTTTTGTAACTCCAGCTTGGATATAACTTCTGCCGCCGACGTCGTTTTCGTTGGATAAATCCATGTAAATTTTGAAATCGCGTCCACAATGCAGAATATGAAACTGTATTGCTTCGTCGTTTTATCAAGTGGTCCAAGATGATCGACGTGGTATGTGCTAAGCGGCGCACTCCCCTTATCGATGCAAGATAAAAACCCCTCCTGCTTCCCCGCTTTTCCGCCAGAATACAGGCGATACAATTGTTTCGAGTTTCATCCAGCTTCTTCGTTAGATGTGGTAAATAGTAATCGCGCTTAACAATTTCAGCCATCTTCTTCGTCGCAAAATGTCCATCACTGTGCATATTACGTAGGAATTCCGTTTGCATCCTCTTAGGAACGTACAAACGTTTTCTTCCCTCGTTGTCAACATTAAAAATAACACCTCTTTCGCTGATGAAATTCTCGTAAGGGCCATACTCCAGTAGATTCTTGATAAGTCGAATGCTCTCGTCATCCTCCTGTGCTTTCACAATTCTAGATAAGAATTCACCTCTGACAACTGCTACTGCATTTCTGCTCAGGGCATCCGCATGTCGCATCCTTGTGGCGTTGCGATGTTCCAGCACGAAGTCAAATTCTTGAGTTATTAGCACCCATCCGGCAATTCGCGACGAGAACTCCTTCCTTTCCATCGTCCCTTTAAACGCTGCACAGTCAGTGACGATTTTAAAATGAAGGCCAAGCAGGTAGTGACGAAATTTCTTTAAGGCTGTTATGACAGCAAGAGCTTTCAGCTCATAACTGCTGTAGTTTTGTTCTGCCGCAAGCGCTTTCTTACTATAGTAAGACACGGGGAAAAAACTATCGTTTTCCTTTTGTAACAGAATGGCACCTAATCCCCATTTGGAAGCATCCGTGTGAAGTTCTGTTACAGCATCTGGACGATATAACTTAAGCACCGGCGCTGACGTCAAAATATTTTTTAGCTCCTCAAAAGCTGCGATTTCCTTGGGTCCAAATCGAAATTTCTCATCCTTTTTCAACAAATTGGTCAGCGGCATCGCAATACTCGAGTATCCTTGGATGAATTTTCGGAAGTACCCTGTCAACCCCAAAAAACTTTGTATCTTCAATACACTTGTCGGCTGTGGGAACCTCCGCATACCGCATTGAGCTTATTCTCTGACGGCTTGATGCATCCACTTTCTATTCGAAATCCCAAGTACTCGATGGCGCTGCACAAAAATTGGCACTTTTTCCATCGAAAAATTAGCCCATATTCACTGGCGACTGCCAACACCCTCTTAAGATTCGTCATTGCGTCGTCATAATCTCTGCCTAGTACCACAATATCGTCCATATACAACAGCATAATTCTTTGTAGCAGCAAATAGTGGAACACTCGACTGACATGGCGCTGGATCACGGGTGGCGAAGTGCAAAGTCCAAAAGGTACACGATTGAACTCGTATTGTCGTCCCGGCGTAACGAAGGACGTATATTTGCGGCTTTCCTCGTTCACAATGACGTGAAAAAACCCATTTTCCAAATCCATTGTGGAAAAAACTTTAAACGAGCTGAGCTGGTCAATTTGGTTGTCTATAAGCGGTATCGGAAAACGATCGCGAACGATTATTCGATAGTCGACGCACAATCGTTTGCTTCCATCCTTTTTATTCGCAAGCACTTTCGGCGAAGAGTATTCGGAGTTGCTTGGTCGAATAATTCCCTGCTGAAGCCAATCCTCGATCTGCTTTTGGACGATGTCCTTCTCTAATGGAGCAAGTCTTCTCGGTCGTTGCGCAATAGGAACTTCTGTTTTCAAAATGATTTTCATTTCGACATTAGTTGACCGTGACTTCATGGGTTGATAATTAGTAACCATGCTTTTAACCTCATCTTTGTATAACTCATTACCTATACAAAGTTCAACGCTCACGTCACTAACCTTGAAACAGTTCCTTAGATCCGACTCTAGTTGCTCAATTTGCACGCCGCTCTTACCAAGAGTGATTCGCGTTCCCCGTAAAATGTCCTTACCAATTAAAAGAGCATGTTTTAAGGACTTCGAGGAAACAACGTAGACATTAGTACAGTAGGTCACGTTATCTATATTTATAGAAGCATTAAAATACCCATACGGTTTTGTGGTCTCTTCAGACAAACCACGGAAAATCCGACCGTCGTTCTCTAGCAGAGGTGATCCCATCCTAAAGTACTCCTCCGAACCCATCACTGTCACGTCGCTTCCTGTGTCAATTCTGGCTTGAATTTCAACACCATTCACCGAAACTTTTTTCACTTCCAAATCGCTGACGTCTAACCCCACTACATTAAGAGCCTTAGCAACTTCCTTATGGTCTTTGCGCGATGGACAATTCGATGCAAGATGATCAAAGCTTTCACAATTAAAGCATCTTGGGCCCCTGGCCTTAAACTCGCATATTTTGCTTTTATGCCCAGTCAACCCACAAATGAAGCAACGTATTTTCCCATTCATTGTTGCGTCCTTCATTTTAGGCTTATTGGATTGATGACTAAGTATAGACGATTGCTGTCGTAAAGAACATCGGAAGCGCTCATAATCCAAAATCTTACCCCTAAAGTCCTTCATCGAATGTGCACCATACAACATCGCTTTATTTAATGGAGAATCATCGATACCGTCAACGACATACTGCATTATAGATTTGTCATCAACGTCGCCCTTTGCGCCCAATTCGCGCATTGTGAACAAATACTCCGTAATGCTCTCCCCCTTTGCTTGTTTTCTAGCCGCTAGCCCTTTATGCACATCAGCAGTTGTCATCCCACCACTAAATTCATCTAACAACAGTTTCTTCAAATCAGCCCATTTGATTATTGTTGGCCTCGATCGCATAGCAAGTTTGGCCGTTCCAGTTAACAACCGTTTAGCGAACAATATCTGTCTCGTTTCATCCCATTTCATCAGAGCAGCTACAGTTTCAAATTCGTCGACCCATGTGGCTACGTCACCTTCTCCACTAAAATGTGATACGGCATTAAGAGCGTCTTCAAATGAAACAATACTTGTCCCGTTAGCAAGCCCTTTTAACTCGTTCACCTCCGTTCGAAGCAATGAAAATTCCAATTCAGGACTAGGAACAACAATTCCACCCGCCGTCTGCAGATTTACCTCTTGTTGCCCTTCCCGACACTGAGCCTTTGCATTACCTAACTCACCTCCGTCACACATTCTACCCATTGCCTGACCGCCTTGTGTCTGCCTTTGTACCTCACCCGCTTTTGTACTCGTCGTTCCTCGGCCACCACCTGCTAAAACCTCGTCCACTGCGCCATTTCGTGGTAATTCAGTATCTTGTCGTTGCACTGATTTCAACCACATGCTCTTAGAGACCTCTAATTCTTTTTCTCGTTTCTTTAAGTCGACTTCCCGCTGTACGAGAGCATCAAACATTTCGGAAAAGTCCGCCCCCGATGCTGATGTCAATGCTGTGCTATTCATCCGCTTACCTCGTTTACCCACCATTGTCTATCCGACACGTATTGAAAAAAAAAAAGTCTCCGCTATTCGACACTTGTTCGATAAGGGCTTTTGGTATAGGTACACTCGAGAATCTTTTTTTTTTTTTTTTTAATTGAGAATTAATTGTCTTGGATCGAATTTTATTACCGAAAAGAATAATTATAACGATCCCGGTTGAGCCCCCATGTAGAATTCGATATTTAGGAACGTTATAATTAAGTTTATTGATGGGTAACAAAAGAGTATTTCAATTTACAAAAAAAAAAAGATTAAATGAATTAAGGGAAAGGGAAAAAGTTTAAAGGGCCTTGGCAACTCGGTTTGAACTCGTCTTAGTTGTTCGTCGCGTTTCGCTGTTCGTCTTCGACTGCCTCGCTTGATAAAAACATGTCCTCTCCTCAGTGACTTGGGTTATGTTGTGGAGAGTTGAGAACAGGGTGAACCAAAAACCCCACATATATGATATGATATGATGATATATGATAGCCATCTACACAGATGGTTCAAAAATGAGCACTGGCATAGGATCAAGCATCTTCAGCGACCCCATAGGTATATCGAAATCCATACGACTTCCAGACCACAGCAGTGTTTTCCAAGCAGAGGGCTTAGCAATGGAAACAGCCGCCCGTGAGTCTGCGGTAAGGGCAATACGGCCAGAAGGTATCACCATCTTTATCGATAGCCAGGCAGCTATTACCGCCATAGAAATTAAATCGAAGCTTGTGAAATGTTTTCGAGAAGAGCTCAGTGTTCTTGAAACACAGCACAAGGTATCGCTCTGTTGGGTCCTGGCACGAGGCCATCCGAAGCAATAAGAAAGCTGACGAGCTGGCGAGAATCGGCTCTGCAGCCCTACCAGAACAAGTTGACCCCACTGTGTGTATCCCGCCTTGCACACTCAAGCTCACTGCAGGGAATAAAGCCATTAAGGAGGCGAACACAAGATGGGACTCCATGGAAACTTGTGCCATCACTAGGAAGCTATGGCCATCTTTCGGCAAAGAAAGGACAGAGAAATTTATTCGGAAAGATAGGAAATCCCTTTCCACCCTCGTGGGCATCATCACTGGGCACAACACTCTGCAGTACCACATGAAGAAGCTACTCCTGACGGAAAAGGAACTCTGTAGAGGCTGTGGTAACGAGAAAGTTTTTGAGGACACCACCCACTTCCTGTGCCACTGTGTCTGAGTCTTCAACACTTCAGGAAAAAGTTCCTTGGTAAAGTTTTCCTCCAGGATCTCGAGAAGCTCTCCGGCGTTTCGACAGGGAAATGCTGAACTTCATCAAAATATTAGGGTGGTTTGCATGCAGAAATGAAGTAAGTGACTGAGTTAATAGTTGGGTAAGGGATTACTTTTTCCCCCAAGGGTACCACATTTGGGGGCCTGCATTGCGATTGATCGGGAAACTACTGACTGCCCAAAACTTGGCTTGGGCCAGTAGCGCAACAATCAAGTTCGTGATGAAGTGCTTACTTTACCTCCTAGTGGTGGTCCCCGGGCAACTATACGTATAAACCCTTATACGTGTAGGCCAAAATTGTAAGTGCGGGTTGTCTAGGGCCTTGATTCTAGGCTAGGTAACGTGGGCCAGCAACCTGCGTTACCGAATATTGCCCGCTACAGAAACAGACACTATGCCTCGGATAAGGAATGATCACATGTTGACGACTTTTGGCTATTGTACTCGGACTAAGATAGGTTTCTGAAATGTAAAGACGCTCCTCGACTCGGGAAGAGAAGGTCCTTACAATGCCAGATTCCTCCAACTGGAAAACGAATTCATGCGATATCAACTGGACATTTTGGGGGTAAGTGAAGTAAGATGGTTAGAAGCGGGCGAGTACCAGTCTCCAACGCGTAACACTGTACTACTCTATTCTGGAAGACCATCCGGAAGGCGGCGGGAATATGGAGTCGGACTACTGCTAACAACAACAGCACGCAAGGGCCTCATGGTGATAGGATTTTGACGGCCAGATTCCGGACTAGAGTACGACGCGTCACCATCATACAGTGTTACGCCCCAACGAATAGTTCGTCTGAGGACGAAAAGGAGAGCTTCTACAATCTCTTAAGCGCCGTCTTCAACACAACACCAAATGGAGACATTGTCATAGTGATGGGGGATTTGAATGCCAAGGTAGGCAACGACAACGAAGGGATCAAACATGTAATCGGGAAGCATGGACTAGGCAACCGCAATGACAACGGCGAAAGGTTTGTGGATTTCTGCAATGCTAACCGCCTTGATAGGTGGCACCATGTTTGAGCACAAGACCTGCCACAAAGTCAGCTGGGTTTCCAATGACAGGCAAGCAACCTCCAACCAAATTGACCATTTTGCTATCAGCCGCCGCTTTAGAAGTAGTCTCCTGGACGTCCGAAACAGACGAGGGGCAGATGTGGGGATAGTACGAGATCACCATCTTATGATAGCTACTCTCCAACTACGCACTGCTGCAGTTCGAAGATCCCACGACAACACAAGAATGCCCAGGTTCAACATCGATAGACTTAGTGATCCCTCAGTGCGCCAACAATTAAGGGAGCACTTTTCGCAAGGTGTGGAAGTAATCAGCAGCTCAATGCCCGCAACCATCCAAGACCATTGGTGTGCTGTGAAAAATGTTTTTACATCTGGTGCTGAAAGAATTGTCGGTCGATCGCAAGGAAGACATAGGGCGTGGCTTTCCGATGATACCTGGAGACGGATTGACGAACGAAAACAGCTGAAAGCTGGCGTTGCAGCTACCCCAGCAGCAGGGAGAAGCGAGCTAGAGTCCCTATATCGCATGAAGATGAGAGAAGTTCAGCGCAGCGTGCGACGTGACAAGCGCAACTACATCAACGCGCTGGCTACAGAAGGAGAAGAAGCTGCACGGAGGTGCGACAGCAGGACCGTCTATAGAATCACGAAAGAGCTGACAGGTGGTCGTAGCTCCAGCCAACACCCAATGAAAAGCCTAGACGGCTGCTTGCTCATTTCGGATGAGGACCAGCTCAAGAGATGGAAAGAGCATTTTGCTATGGTTTTGAACCGTGTATTCGCTAGCGATTTGCTCCCAAATCAGACTGAGATGCCCGAGGTGAGAAGTTCCCGAATACGCACCACGACTCCCAGTAAAGATGAGATCATTACCGCGATCAAGGCACTCAAAATCAATAAGGCGGTAGGACTTGACGGTATTCCAGCAGAGCTCTTACGAGCAGCGCCCACAACATCGGCTGAGCTTCTGCTTCCGCTTATAGATAGAGCTTGGGAAGCTGAGAGCTTTCCTAACGAGTGGAAAAAGGGAATGATCGTCAAGCTTCCTAAGAAAGGAAATCTAATGGAGTGCGGAAACTGGAGGGGTATCTGCGTGCTGCCTGCTGTAGCTAAGATAATAGCTAAAATCATCCTTGAGCGAATCAAACAACATCTCGAAGACACACTCGATGCCGAACAGGCAGGTTTCCGCTCTGGTGCCGACCACATCAACACCCTGCGGATTATCATCGAACAGTGTGTTGAATATCGATCGCCACTGCACCTGCTGTTCATCGATTTTGAGAAGGCGTTCGATAGTGTCAACAGGGAGTTTATTTGGTGTGCCTTACGCAGGAGAGGCATTCCCGATAAACTAGTTGCTACTATCAAAGCTACATATGAAGGCTCCAAATGTCACGTTCTGCACAGAGGAAGGTTTTCTGAGGAATATGAGATCCAAAGTGGGGTAAGACAAGGCTGTATCCTTTCACCAATATTATTCCTATTGGTGATTAGCGATGTGCTTCATGCAGTTTTGTCGACGGGAAAGGGAGGAATTCGATAGACTCTTACATCTCAACTGAAACATCTTGACTACGCTGACGATGTATGCTTACTCTCACACAGAATTATGGACCTCCACCAAATTACAGCAGATGTGGGGAGGGAGGCAGGCGTCGTCGGGCTGAAAATGAATACGGCAAAAACTAAAATTATCAGTCTTGGAACAAACTCATCGGCTCAAATATGCATTGCTGGACAACCGGTAGAGAGAGTAGAGGATTTCCAGTATCTTGGGAGTATTGTCTCGACCGATGGTGGAACCGAATTGGATATAACCAACAGGATCGCCAAAGTAAAGTCCGCGTTCGAGATGTTGTCCAAAATATGGCGAAGCAATGCAATCAGTTTGAGCACCAAAATAAGACTGTTCCGCTCCAACGTTGAATCCGTGCTGCTATATGGTTGCAGCACGTGGAGAGTGACCACTACTATCACCAGAAAGCTGCAAACGTTTGTTAATAGGTGCTTGCGCAATATCTTAAGGATTTTCTGGCCCAATCGTATCTCTAACGAACACCTTTACGAGAGAACGGGTCAGGAACCAATAGGCACAACCATCCAACGGTGGAAGTGGCAGTGGATTGGTCACACGTTCCGAAAGGGTGACAGCTCCATAGCGAACCATGCTATGCAATGGAACCCTCTAACTCAGGATGGCAGAAGACCTGGCGGTCCGAGGAGAACATGGCGCAGGACAGTCGAGAAGGAGGCACGGTAGTTAGGGAAAAGTTGGGGAGAGTTAAGACACATTGCCAGAAACCGTACACGATGGCGCGTAGGCGTAGTAGAGACCCTAGGACCCACAAGGGGATACAGGACATAATGAAATAATGGGTACCACAATGGGTCAACGCTGATCTGAGTGTGGCAGAGAGTGTCCCTCCCTGCCAGCCCACATACCTAACCTAACCTAAGATCTTTATAACGATATAACAGTTTGTGAGAGTAGGAGTATAGGATTACAATTTTTCAGTCGTCTCTTGAACGATTTGGCGATCTGCTTTGCGGAGATGTCTTATAGTGTGGAAGCAAAATCAGAGTTCTTATCTTTGCGGACGACATGGTCATGATTTCTGAGTCTCCACAAGGACATAGTCTGCAATTACGGGACGCATTGCCAATCTGTACGACCTGTAATTTTTTAAAACCTTTCCATCAAGTGCTCTATGCAAGTTGGCATATAATCCAAATCTGTATCTGAATGCATTTTCTTAAAATGTATAACGTACTTGACCTAAGTAATTAAGTTAGTACTTGACCTACCCAAACAGAGTATTAAAAACCACATGGAGTGAGTTCCCTATGTATGCTTACAGTGTATTCACTTCAGTTTCTTCCATAAAATTTTATCAAGATGGTCATCAATCAAATCCAACATTAAAGTAAATTATAGCAATATTGCAAATGAAAGATCTTTTATCAGATCTATTAGCCGTAGTAACTGGCTCAATGTCTTTACTAAACATAAAGATATTTCCTAATATTTAATCGTGTGTGTAGTCATCGGCTTCCCAACTCATGTCTCGACATGAGGCACTTCAGCTGTCGATTTTAGTGCAGCACAAGCACTTTGCTATCAGTTTTCCAGGTCAAGCTTTCTGGCATACACGATCTTCCACATCATCTTGAAGCTGAGAGTTAGAATCCAAAGATCGTCTTAGCGAGATAATTCTTGTCCGCTCGCTCGATGTGGACGAGTTAATGTATAAAATTTGACGTGACTTGTTTCACCAAACCGAATACCCCGAGAAGAACCCTTCTCTCAAAGTAAACTAATATATATCCGACACTTGGTTCACATAAAAGCATTGTTTTGCCAAACCGAAGTTTTCATTCTTCCTGAAGTCTCATCTAAAGCTGATGTTTACTCCAAAAGTAAGGCGCGGGGCAGAATGCACTCTCCATCCTTCTTAACCCTCCGCCACTGACTCTAATTCATTAGGCAGAATCATCCATCCATAATACTCCGACGACTGGAATATCAGCTCTATATTCCCCACATTCAAAAAATGCTATTCTATGTCTTGTAAGAACTATCGAGTTGTATCCCTGCTAAATGTCGCATATAAGATCCTATCTATTGTGGGAACGTCTTAAACCCTTCTTACTTACTTCTTACTTAGGTGGCGCTACAGTTCAGGGGAAACCTGCGCCTCAACCAACAAGCCTCTCCATTCAGCTCGGTCTTTAGCTAATTGTCTCCAGTTGTGCACTCCAAGTTGGTCGAGGTCCCCTTGAACTTGTGCGCGCCACCTACGACAAGGAGCCCCTCTACTGCGTCGTCCCTCGGGGTTAGATTCGAAGACTCTTAAACCTTTCTGCAGCACACTAATCGGTACATACCAGCGTATCTTCTGGCCTGGCAGATCGACAATAGACCACATTTTCACACTAAAAAAAATCCTAGAACGGACCACCGAATATAAAGTCGAAACTCACCACCTTTTCATTTACCGCTTATGCCGCTTATGACAGCATTCAACATTGTGAACTCTACCAAGCGATGGCCCAATTCGGGATACCGTCAAAACTTATCCAGATGTATCGCGTAGCACTGGAAAACACGTGATGCTTCGTGCAACTTGGAAACAGCTCTTTCGAACTCTTCCAAATATGCACCGGATCCCGGCAAGGAGATGATCTGCCATGTGACTTCGTCAATATTGTGCTCGAGCAGATAATGCGCAGGGTAGGCGTAAACGTGGAAGGCACTTTCTTTCACAAATCCATCCAATTACTGGGATACGCGGACTATATTGACATCATCAGAAGATCCCGGCAAGCCGTTGTATGGTCATTTACAGCAATTGAAGAGCAGGCGAAACGAGTAGGTCTTTTTTTTATAACTTGCGCGTACTAAAGTGGTTATGAATACCCTTAACATGTTTTTACACAGTGCGGGCGTTGGAAAGGATGGATAGAGAGAAAGAAAAATTCGGTGTAGTGGTTTGAAGCTCAGTTACTTATGCTTTAGAGAAACTCCGGGGTTGGCGTCCAGATAACTGGAAATTTTTATTATATTTGTCTTTGCTTCTGATTTAGAGTATTTTTTTCGCGGCCACCGACGTCATAGGCATATCATTCATCCAACAGGGCGAACAATTTTTCCAGCCATATGACCAAGCTACTGCTAGTGTTATCCCTTCGCAGTAGTGTTCACACAAGCATTCGCAATTGATCGGACCGACTTTATATCGCACCCTGAGATGACAAGTGTCGTAACTTAAAAAAAAAGTCAAAATTATCATTTTGGAAGTTACGACACTTGTCATCTCAGGGTGCGATATATTTCATGACAAATAAATTAATGCTTGTTGACATCAATATTCTAACCATGAACCATTAGCGTGGCAATTGACGACGTTACCAGTACATTATTGCCACCCCCAATGTCGTGAAGTAAATGAGGACAAGACTAAGTACATGTTGTCAACAAACAAGAAATTATCTGCTCAAAACCTTGGACAGAACGTGACAGCTGATGATTAAAACTTGGAGGTAGTTAAGGAGTTTACCTACCTCGGAGCAGAAATAAATAAGTAATTGTGATTTCTCACTAGAGCACTTATTCCTGTTCCAGGCGGCAGCGGACGAATTCCCTAGACGGAGTCAACGGTGGCGTCTATAGTTCTAGTTAGGTTTAACTTAGTGAAAATCCCGCACGAGCTGTCTCGACGTATTCGGATCACAGGTCGGTAAGGATCTTCCAATGTTGGCCAGGACCTTGGAATAGAGATGGTGGTGGAGTAGGCCTTAATGGGCCAACGACAGCACTCATACTCCCGCAGTAGACTACTGGCACCGATATACCCGGCCCCTCGTCCTAGGGGTATAACTAAAGGAACTGACCCTCAAGGTTGGGGGGTTGTGCAGTCGGGGTAACTTCCCTACCACGTAAAATAACGGATGGTTCAAAAACAACCAAAAGCCTCAGATAAGCACGACCCTAGTAAACGAAATAAGGACAACGACTTTCGGATCTGTACGTGGAATGTTCTGTCCCTTAATAGACCACTTGCAACCGAACAATTAGCAGAGGCCCTAGACTGCTATAAAGTAGATTTAACCGCCCTCCAAGAAGTGCGATGGGATGGGCCGGGCAAAAAGAGGATGACAAACTGTAACATCTACTACGGTGATTGCTACAGAGGCCGGCAGCGCTTATTCGGATACGGATTTTCTTACGCGACCGACTAAGGCAAGAAGTCTTAAGCTTCCGACACGTTAGCGAGCGCATTATGACTATCCGGATGTAGGCTAAATTCGCTAACATAAGCCTAATATGTGTTCATGCCCCCACGGAATAAAAGGACCCTGCCACCAAAGAGTGTTTCTACGAGCTCCTCGACAAAACATACGAGCAATGTCCTAAATACGACGTTCAAATCGTATTGGGCGATTGTAACACCAAAATAGGAAAGGAGGACGTCTTTCGTAGGGCAGTCGGTAAGCATAGCCTACACGACACCTCGTCTGATAACGGACTAAGGCTAATTAATTTCGCTGTTAAGCGAAATGTCACCATACCAAGCACATGGTTTCCTCATCTCGATATTCAAAAGCAGACATGGCGGCCCAATGATCATGTAACGATCAACCAAGTTGATCATATTGCGATCGACGCAAGACATGCCTCCAGTATTCTGGATGTCCGGACCTTCCGAGCGGCCAACATAGACTCGGATCATTACCTTGTTGTAGCCAAGGTACGAATGCGGATGTCCCAAACTTAGCAACAAAGAAGAATCACTGTGAGAAAATTTAACGTCGAAAAGCTACAATCGCAAGAGACCGCCAGACTCTCCGCTGAACGCATATTCCGAAAGTGCTGGGTCTCGCTCGCCCAGCACCGTGAAACCCCTGGTTTGGCGAAGAATGCCGGCGAGTGCATGCAGCAAAACAAGAGGCATACAAACCGGCGCTGCAAAGGAAGACGAGAGCTGCTCGTGAGCTCTACGAGCAAAAGAGACGGGAAGAACACCGGCTTCTCCAAAAGAAGAAGAAAAGGCACACGAAGCGCGCGTTTGAGAATATCGAGAGCTTATACTCCAGGAACAATATACGGAAGTTTTACCAAAGGGTAAAAAGAATGTGTCAGAGGAGAAATGCCCGTACAGAAACCTGTAGAGATGAAAATGGAAACCTCGTAGTCGAATGACAGTCGGTGATGAGGATATGGAAAACTACTTCTGCAGACTGTACAACGGCGACGATGACCAACATCCCGCTGTCGGGCAGAATGAACCATTCAACATAGACGATGATAGTCAAAATTTCCGTCCTCCTGACCAAAACGAAGTGAGGATAGCAATATCCAAGCTAAAATCCAATCCAAGGCTGCTGGACCTGACGGCTTACCGGCCGATTTTTTCAATGTAGCTGGTGATGAATTGGTAGAGTGCATTCACCAACTCATCTCTAAGATTTGATCAGACGAGTGTATGTCTGATGAATGGAATCTCAGCATCGTTTGCCCCATCCACAAGAAAGGAGACCCCCTCAACTGCGCCAATTATAGAGGCATCAGTCTCCTCAACATCGCATACAAGATCTTTTATGCGATACTGTGTGAACGCCTGAAAACTTTTATCAACAGCCTGATTGGACCCTATCAGTGCGGTTTCAGGTCAGGAAAGTCCACCATCGATCAAATCTTCACACTTCGGCAGATTCTGGAGAAAACCCAAGAATCCCAAATCGATACTCACCACCTCTTTATCGATTTCAAGGCCGCCTATGACAGCATCTATAGAGAAGAGCTTTATAGAGCCATGTCTAGTTTTGACATCGCCGCCAAACTTGTCCGTCTGTGCAGGCTGACGATGGAGAACGCTCGCTGCTCCATCAAGGTCGGTAATGACCTCACCGAGACCTTTGATGTCAAAAAAGGTTTTAGACAAGGTGACGCGCTGTCATGTGACTTCTTTAATATTATACTTGAACGGATTGTGCGGAACACACAAGCCAACACCGGAGGCACAATCTATCACAAGTCTGTACAATTGCTTGCATACGCCGACGATATAGACATTATTGGAAGAACTCAGCGGGCTGTCAGTGGTGCGTTTGCAAGCATTGAAGCAGAACCGGCCAAAATGGGTTTAGCGATAAACAAGGGTAAAACCAAGTATATGCTGTCAACAAGAAGGGACAATCAACACCGACGAATTGGACAGAACGTCACAAACACCGACGAATTGGACAGAACGTCACAGTGGGCAGCTATAACTAAAGCAATTAGCTAAAGACCGAGCTAAATGGAGAGGCTACTTGGTTGAGGCCTAGGTTCAACCCGAACTGTAGCACCACCTAAGTAAGTAAGTAAGGATAGGAGTGTGGCAAAATCACTATAATGCTTTCGAAACGGGTAGGTGGACACATATGCTTATACCAAAAATCCAGCCACAGGTAGGGAGATAGAATGATGAAGTAGGGTTTCACCTAGCCCAGTGGGTGACAGGTCATGGATGCTTCTGCTTATATAATACCTCCAAAAATTCAGGCACAATAACAGCCCGTGCTGTCCACAATGTGTTGGCTGCATCGAAATTGTCGAAAATGTATTTCGCCGATGTCCATGGTTTCAATGCGAAAGGGAAATATTGAGGAAAAAACTCGGCGTGTCACCATTCCCGAAGCCCAGATTCTTGGGATGCAGTGACTGAGGATGCATGGGAAAATTAAAGGTACTGAATCGTGAGAGAAATTAGTAAAAATAGAAACACGAATACAATTGACTGCTAAGTTAGAAAACCCCCCTAGGACGAAATGCCACGAAAGCGATACCGCAGGGAGAAAGGGTGAAAAAAAAATGTGTACCTCGGCTTGAGATTTTTAGCCCTTTCGAATATTGTAAAGGACAGCAATTAGGTATAAGTCTATACGAGCAACTGTTATAAATGTAATAATCCACACGTGTGCTGGAGGTGCGACAAAGTTGCTTTATGTTAGTTGGTACTTTCTCTTAATGCGCAGTGAAAGATAACCGATTTCAAGATCGGGGTAATTAATAGTCCATAAAAGGCCATCTGCACCGTTACTGGTAAGTGGATGATAGAATTGAAATGACTCTTAAGTAGAAGCAATTTGTAACTAAACCTGATAAACTTCCTGAATGACCTTCGCGAGTTAATTGGTTTAATTAAATTTTTGGAATTTAAAATCGCAGATACAATATCGCTTGCAGATACAATCTCACTTTAGGAAGATTTTAAACTATACTTATATAGTTGAAGATTTAAGACTTAACTGCAGTCTAACCTCACAATGAAAAAATGGTATGACCTTGATACTATTTATGAGATGGTAAACTTCTAATCTAATTCACAATCTAACGTTTTTGGCTTAAATAAGTCAACAAACACAGTTTCTGTTTATAATAAATAAACCTGGCGCTTACGGCCTTCCACATTAGCAAACCAGTTAAAATCTAGTAGTTTCATATTTTATTTTTGAGTTCACAATCCAACCGGACATTCTAATAAATGCGTCCCTCAAGGGGACTCCCGTTGCCCCCAATAAAAAAATATGTATCTATCGTCAACGGAATTCCCCGAATTTTAGTACAAAGTTCCAAATTAAATTAATTAACTCGCGACAGTATCTAATTTTGGCGATGATAGATTTGAGAATCTCCCAACTACTGAGATCTGTACGGTGCAACTACTACTCATATTTGAATACGAAAACAGAACATATCATAAATATGGATCAGTTTCGAGGGGATAAACCGAAAATTCAGTCTCTATTTCATAACTGAATTAGAATATTCATCATTCATTCTATGCAAACAATTGAAAGATATGACAAATGTCATCAGATGCATTTTAAAGACAGATTCAGAGTGAAGGATTAGTCTCACACGTTTTAAAGATTATCCAAATGGTGGGGATAAAGAATACAAACAGATCAAAGTATCTAATGTCACTAGTCAAACTACAATCTATCTCGAAAAACTGTTATTCTTTTATCGACTGATAAAGATAAACACAATAAATTTTGCACACCCATATTTTCTTGAACATTCCCAAAAATAGAACCATTGACTTTCAAAGAACAAAACAATGAAAAGAAGATCTCGATACAATATACATTCTTTTGCAAATGACCTTCAGTTTGTCGCGATGAAAACAATGAAGAAATTTGCATGACACTTTTTTGTTCGACGTCTGAAACATCGAAGATGATGTATGGTAACGAAAAGTGTTGTGTAACACCCTTGAGATGGGATTTGCATAAATCGTCTGGTAGAAGATGTATGTAGAGTACGGTAGGTTAGTTTGGTTCTGTCAGATTTCATACCACTCTTCCGGGTAATCACAAACTGAAGATGTCTTTCAGCATAAAATATGGATTATTAGCTAAATTTGTTTGTTTTTAGTTATTTTTGTTTTTCTTTTGTTTAGATAAAAGCATAAAAGCAATTAATGCTTAATTTATATGCAATAGAACTAGTTTTTGCGATTAATGCGTACTTTTGGGATGAGAAAAGCAAAAGCAAATGTGTTATCTCTGACCTTCGTTCACATTAATTTAAACTAAATTATTCCCTTTCTACATAAAGTTTAACGCTGCTAACTATCAGGTGATATAATTTATTGAGATTGTAGTTGTGTGATAATGTCTATGCACAAGGTGTGATAGAACTGGATTCCAAATGACGTAAGGTGTTAATTAGTTAAAAATATGATCGGTATTGATATGTAATTAGTATGTAAACAAAGAAAATTCTTGATTTACAGGAAATTAATCCAGTTATTTGACCTAATGAAACAGTTTACAAAACGATATGAATAGGCAAATTATTGGTATGTGAATAAATTTTGAATAATCTGTTGAAAAAGGTTCTTACGCCGGGCTAGTATCAACCTTGAACATGAAATCAGCTGTCAAGTAAATTTAACAGAGAACTGCCCTTCTCTGAGTTTAACGGTTATTTATTTTGTGACACGAATTTCCAGTTAGTGGTTGTTATAAAAATCAGATCTGATTGCTATAATCATTGATCCACAAAAAAGGAAATCCTTTCAACTACGCCAATTATAGAGGCATCGGTCCCGTCAACATTGCATACAAAATCATTTTTGTGATATTGTGTGAACGCCTGAAACCTATGATCAACAGTCTGATCGGCTGCGATTTCAAGACAGGAAAATCCACAATCGATTAAATCTTCACATGTCAGCAGAAAACCCAAGAAGTCCAAATCGATATTTACCATCTACATATCGATTTCAAGGCTACCTAGGTAAGTGGGCTGGTGTAGGGGATAGAAACCTTTTACACCACACTCAGGTCAATATAGACCCATTGTGATACAAGGCCGCCTATGACAGCATCTATAGAGAGAAGCAACGAGTATACAGAGCCGTATCTAGTTTAGACATCTCTGTCAAACTTGTTCGTCTGTGCAGGATGACGATGGAGCACGCTCGCTGCTACATCAAGGTCGGTAATGACCTCACCGAGACCTTGATTTCAAAAAATGTTTTATCAGTCATTCAAAATTCCGTACAACTGCTTCCATACGCCCTATGATAATGATATTAATGGAAGAACTCAGCGGGCTATCACCAGTACGTTTTCAAGACTTGAAGTAGAAGCGGTCAAAATTGGTTAAATGGGATATGGGGTTTTTTTTTTTTTTTTGATGCGTGGGTGGGGTAAAAATCCTTTATGGATGCTTGTAGCCCGAGCTACGAGTTATGCCCGACTCCATGATCCTGCATGGTTACGTGCTAAAATAGCCCTCCGTTTTCTCTGTCCTGTTGTTCCCCTGCGGCACCGTCAGTCAAGGCATTCCTTTGCAGTGGCAGGTTTGACATTTCGTCACTTCTCTTTTAGCTGCCAGAGTTAGCTGGGTCTTCGTTCCTTTCATTTCTCCTTGCTCGTTCCTCTATACGCAGTTGCTGCATCATACTCGTGATTACATCGTTTGCAGTCTCCCAGCCTTCGCTCCTCGCCAGCATAAATTAGGTCAGGCTTCTTGGGGTCACTTGCCCGCCAATTTTTCTTTCTAGGATGTTCCTAGCTCTGATGTTATTTTGGCATTCCATCAGTACATGCTCAGCGTTCTGCATTTTTTCTACACAAGTGCTGGCAGAATGAGTCATCCGCGTGCTTGTACTTATAGAGATACTCCCGGAAGCATCCGTGCCCCGACAGAAATTGTGTTAGGTAGTAGTTTACCTCACCGTGCTTTCTGCTAATTCATTCATCAACTCAGGGGATCAATTTGTATGTCCATCGTTCGTTGGTTGTGATGTTCCACGTATGTTGCCATTCTGCTTTGATAGCTTCTATAGCAGTTGTTCCGTCATCGTGCTTGTTTTCACGTAGAGCCGCAGTTTTCTTCGCGTCTAGATCGATAGGCATTTGGACTGATATTACGGTTATCGCATCCGATGATACATTAAAGATGGGATTCTTTGCGCCGAGTTCATCGTTCTGGTGTATGAGTTACGATGCATCGCTAATGCTCATATTGGTGTCGCATACAGGAATATTGACATACTCTCGGTTATGAAGAGATTTCTGATTGGCTGTCTTGGTCCCCCAATGTTCGCATTAGTCTGCATAGTGCCGCTACTGCCCGGGAGACCTTCTCGCCTGCGTACATTAGGTAGTCTCTGAAGCCGAGTTTGTGGTCCAGCAACTCTCCCAGGTACTTGATGTACGGCTTCGATTCGATAGTTCGCTCACCTACTAGTATGGTGAGGTGCTCCACTTATTTACGGCTGCTTATGAAAACGGCTTCGGTTTTGTGGTCCACTAGCTTTAAACCTGATGTCTGTAGCCATAGCTTCACGTTTGTGATTGTTTGATTGCAGTTTTGCACAAATTCGTCTAATTTTTTGGCCACTACTACAATTGCGATATCGTCGGCATAACCGATGATGTCTATTCCGTTCGGCCTTTGTGTTCCTAGAATGCCATGGTAGATTATGCTTCATGGAATTGGTCCCAGGACCGACCCTTGTGTAACTCCTCCCGTGATTTTGTACCTCTTTGGTCCCTCTTATGTGTCATAGTAAAGGGTTCTGTCTTCGAAATAGCTCAAAATTATCCGCAGTAAGTAGTTTGGTACTTGCAGGTCACTCAAGGATTTTAGTATACAGAAACAGCACAGTACTGTTTTGCTCCTCTGAGCCATCTTTCTCCTGCAACTGCCGCAGGTGCTATATCGCACACAGCTTGTATTGCATGGTCTGTACTTTGTTTCTTTCGGAATCCAAACTGTCGGTTGCAAAGCCCTGAGTCCCCTTCCGTGTATTGCTTTAATCTTGTCCATATAATTTTGTCGATCACTTTCCCCAGTGTATCTAGCATGCTAACGGTCTGTACGACGATGATTTCTCAGGTGGTTTATCGCCCTTTGGTACAAGGACTAGTCGTTGCCGTTTCCACTGAGACGGGAATTTTCCTACTGTTAAGCATGCTGTGTAGAGGTGTGTAAAGACATCTGGTCTGCTTTTGATCACCTCCTTCAGAACAAAGTTCGGGATCCCATCCATCCCTGGCGTCTGGTCGCTCTTGATAGCTGTTACGACTTCTTTAACTTCTTCAGTTGTAACTGGCAGTATTGTCTCCGGATATGAGAGGCTTAAACCAAGTTCATGCTGTCAGCGAGAAGGGACAATCAACAGCGACGAATTGGACAGAACATAGCAGTGGATAGCTACAACTTCGAGGTAGTAAGGTACTTTGTCTGTCTTGGCTCTGCTATAAACTCTAAAAACGACATCTGCGCAGAAACCAAGTGAAGAACAACTCTTTTTAATCACTGTTTTTGTTGGACTAATAAGGCAATTTAATAGTAAAACCCTTTGTTGAACATCGCTATCGCAAATTATAAGAAAAAAACATGAAAGAATTGGTTAAAGTGTTCTGTCGTGAAGATGCCATAGGGAATGTGACAGGTGCAAGTATTTTTGATAACCTTATACCCTTCGTTAACCGAACGTTACTTAACTTGGATGATTGACATTTCTATAACATCAGGTGGACAAGAAAAAAATACTGTGAATCAGAAGCAGAGACAGAATAGCAAAACAAATCCTCTATCTAGACACCACCCCTGGTGTTTTCTTGAAACCTAACACCTGACTTCCAACATTCGCGCTGCGTAAAACATTTGAATGGTATTCATAACCCCTTGAGCGCGTGCAAAACAAAAATTCAATAGACTCATTTTCAGGGGTTCCGTAAATGCACTACGGAAATCCTACTGCTCGCGCTCTATCGTCCGTCCGTTTGCATGTTTTTTTTTCTTTTTGGTTGGCCAAGGGGCCAAGGGATGTGGTTCTAAATATATTAATAGCCCGGGTTGCTGGAATGCAAGTTTCGCAAGCCCGAATAATCGATGCCAGGAATGCGCCTACGAACCAATCAACACTCTGCACACGTCTACCGCTCTCCCCGCATGACTCCATTCTTCGCAGCTCTATTTGCTCATTCGCTATGTGTACGCCAATTTTTGTTCAATTCTCTTCTCTTCTGATAACAGCATGTGATCGATATATAGACGATGGTCTATGTAATGCTGTTCTCTAATGAGAGAACCGTCTGCAGTGGAAAATTGCGTGCTCCGTTGCTTCTTCTTCTGAAAAATTCAGGGCAAAGCGGTGAAATATAGTGTCCAAATCCTTACAAGTACTTGCAATATCCTCCATGACCGGATAACAACTGTGTAAGGTGATAGTTACAGTCTCCCTGTTCATGACTTGTCCAAACATCCATTTCTGATATAAATTGGTAGGTCGATCTGCCTTTTATGACATTGTCGCATCTGTTCTGCCAGCTAGCTTAGTGATGTTGACATTTCTTCTTCTTTTCTTGTTCTCGCTGCAGTCGCATCTTGCGGATGTGGGAGTCTCCTTATATAGATTCGCAGCATCTCATCTGCGAGAATGTCGATGGGGACCATTCCGGACAAATACTGATTCATCGGAGATTGTTCTAAACCTACTTGTGGTTCTTAGAGCACAAAGTCTGTACACCAAAGTGAGTTTATTTTGTATCGCCTTTGTTGTCAATGCCTCTTTGCCTACACCGTAGTCACATAAAGAAGAACCAAGCTGACTACTCTTGAGAGTATAATTCGCCTAGTGTAACCAGGTCCCCCGATATATAGAAGGATCGTGCAGAGCCCTGCCTGGATTTCTGATTGATTTTTACTCATGGATGGCTCTTAAAGTTCACGCCTCTATCATCACGACTTTATTTTGCGGGTCTCAACCAGAATGTTGACATATTCTGGAACTTTTCGACTGGTTATAAGGACAGCCTCCGTTTTATGGTTGGCCAGCTCCAAAATAGGTGTAGTAAAAAGAAAGCAATTATTTTTGCATGAAATTGAAGGCTAACCACATTGATATTACCTCATATGTGTCTATTTCTATCTCGTGGGTATATTTCGCAACAGTAACCGTAGCGATATCATTAGCGAATCGAATAATTTTTACTCCTTGCGGCAGAGATAGTCGCAGAACTCCATCGTACAAGATGTTTCACAGAAGGGGTCCGAGTACGGAACCTTGTAGAACTCCCAGAGACACGTTGTAGTATTTCAATCCTTCGTCGTTTTGTTACTTAAGTTTTCCACTAGTCAGACAGTTTCCCTTTTTTTTCGCAGGTAGTATGGCGTGCCCATTCTGACTAATGTTCTTCTTATGAAAGACCAGTTGAGCGCATTTTGTATGTCCAAAGTCAGTACCCTGCAGTATTCCTTAGTTCCAAAACGCCATCTTTCTCATCGTATCACTTCAGCTGTCTGTATGTCTGATTGTCACCGCCTTCTAGCTGCTTAACTGCACATGGGACATGTATGATTTTTACGATCCTTATTTTGGCGGTGGCTCCAGTGCAAAGAAGTAGAATGAGTAGATTCGCTTGGTACGGAACGCCTCTGTTTGCAAACAAACTCGCACTTGACTCTTTTCTTTCTTGCATCAGATGGGCATTTAGAGACTGTTTGAGAACTTGTGTGTTTAGCTTTGACTGTTCATAACTTAAAAGCCGATCGATGACACTAGATGAATGGCTGCTACCATGAAGAAATTTTGAGTCTCCTACCAAAGGTTGCCTCCAGACTTAGTATGGCACCCCGTTAAAAAAAATTAAAGGCTGAAGTTTAATCGGGATCTTGTTCCGTTCGATATGCAAATGACCGCAATCTTGGAAGTGAATAAGACGCAGGAGGATTTTAAGGAAATACATTGATTGTGCGTGGGTATGTATCATACAACGACAATCATCCTTTTAGGAGCTCTAGTTTGAAATGGACGACACAATTTCACCCAGATTCTGCCCTAAATTACTTGAATCGATCTTATCTTCTCCTCCTCCGATTCTTACAATTGTGTCGTATCAGCGAGCATTCATCTACTATCAACTTTAGATCGCTTTCACCCCCCTTATCTCTAACCTTCTCTTTCGAAAATGGGAATACCTTTATCGACCCTGTTGGCTCTTCCAACTTTAATTTTCGAAAAGCTAACTTCGCTAAACTTACTGACCTAATCAGTAACATTAACTTCGACTTTATCTCCGTTAATTCTAATGTGGATGCCGTACTTGAAACCTTCTACTCAAAAAACTTCTTTTGCATCACCCAATCGGTTCCTTATACGCTCAGTAAACACTGTTCCTCATCCCCGCCCTGGTATAATAAAGAAATCCGCGCGCTTCGTAATAATAGGAACAAGCATTGGAAAATTTTTCTCTCCACGAGGTCTTTTAGTGACTACTCCAACTACCTCACTGCTTATAATCGTTTTTCTGTTATCTGTGAATCTCTTTGTCATGAATATCTTGACCGAATGCTACGGAATCTAATTTCTGACCCCAAACGATTTTACCAATTCATTAATGTTAAAAGATAATCCGATGGCCTCCATTCCGCTTTTACACTATCTAGCAGATCCTCAGCCGAACGATCGCCAATCTCTTTGCAATCTTCTTCGGCCAGTCCTATACTGATCACTTGCACGAACCGGATCCTGTTTATTTCAGCTACTTGAACAACTGTGCGCAAACTTCTTTTGTTTTAATTAAGGTTACGACAAGCATGGTTCTTGAAAGATCAGTAGGCTCAAGGACAACTATTCTCCTGGCCCTGACGGGCTGCCCCCTATTTTTTTTAAAGAAATGTATGAATATCTATCACAGCCTCTTAGTGCCCTTTTCCAACTCTCGCTCTGTCAAGCCGTCTTCCCTTTTCTGTGGAAGGACTCTTTCATTTTTCCTATCCACAAAAAAAGAGAGATCTCAAATTACTGACCCATTGTCAAACTCTCATACATCCCCAAGCTCTTTGAAAGCATTGTTTGCGACTCATTGTACTTCCATTGTAAACCAGTAAACCATTGTAACTGAATTTGTTTCCCGAGCATTACACACATTAGAGAACGGCAATGAAGTCGATGTAATTTCTACAGATTACAGCAAAGCGTTTGACAAATTCTCACAAAAATGATTTACCTCAAACTCAAAGCCCTAGGTTTTCCATCATCCTTTATTTCATGGCTTAGGTCATATCTAGAGGGTCGCCATTATAGAGTCCTATTGAAATGTTCTGTATCCAACCCTATCAAAGCCACTTCCGGGGTTACTGAATGAGAGTAAATGCCAAGCTATTACCTTTTCCCACAAGCTTTTTCCTCCCTCTCCTAGGATCTACTTCTTCGATAACAAACCCGTTCCCTCAGTCAATTCAATCTGTGATCTAGGTATTATTTGTGACCGAGAGCTCAACTTTAATTCGCGCATTGATCACATAATTAACAGAGCCAACTCCACCCTAGGCTTCATAAAACGCTGGTCTAAAGAATTCTCGAATCCATCCTTGAATACGCTAGTCAAGTTTAGCCACAATATCAAGTTACGCATTCCTTGAGAATTGAAGCTGTCCAGCGAATATTTATCCGTTTCGCTCTACGTGGTCTCTCTTGGGATGATAGATATAATTTGCCTCCATACGAAGATCGGTTAAATCTGATTAGTTTACAAACTCTTGCAAATCACCGGCATCTCGCTGACATACTCTTCGTGCATCAACTATTAGTGGCATTAGCTATTAGCTTTACTACATACGATCTACCTAAATACTAACCCTCATAGCCTTAGATCTGTACCCCTCTTTCGCCTCGCGATGTAGGAAGGGCAGGCCTATAAACGCCTGGATCAGACAAATGCGACGACATCGGCATTTCATTGGCCTCAGTAACCGAGTGATCCAAAATCGGCAGGCCTGCCGATATTTTCTGAGGTCAAATAGGCGAACCCCACAGGCGGATCAGTAGAAATGCGGTGAAGTGGGAGGGTTGTGATCCCTTGTTTTCGGATCATAGCCTCGCTGATAAAAGGAAGAAGAAGATCTTTCTTCACTACAATTACAGCGAGAATAATAAATCATGTTTAGTCTTAGACCCCCAGCTATCCCTAAAACACATTCACCATTCTCCAAGTTGTAGGTTCAAACCGGACCTTAAGTATAAATTTGTTTTTAGATACTTATGTAACTTCTTCACGGATATTGAACACCGTTAAAAGTGATTAATTAATTAATTTGTAATGAAAAACAAAAATGATTGGGGTTTTAGGGAGGCCGTGCCATATTTCATATTCTTTAATGTAGCGAATACAGTCCTCTTCATTCTTGTAGTAGAATCAAATGAAAGGATTTATTGTGTTGTTATTTATTCGAGTTCGAATAGTAAAAATAAACGAAAACCGTAAAACTATTTTGTTGGAAACTACCTGAATATATCCAATAAATCTTAAATATTAATTTATTCATAAATCGTACTCTGTCACTGCGTAATTTATTCAAAATTAATTACTTGAAAATTAATTTGTCTAGCTCTTAAGAACATCATTTCGGCTACTGAATCTCATTAATAAACATTTACTAAAGGAATAGTGCCGCAATTTGTCAAATCATCTGACTTAAATGAAAATCAACATACGTATGTACAAACGTATATCTCTGGATGAATTTACCGCATTTGGTATATCAACAAATAATTTTCTTTCTCGAGCAAACAAACCACTGTTAATCGCTTACCGCTCAATTACAGATATAATTTTCCCCTCTTTGGGCGCACAATCGGACACCTGAACAGCATTAGTAAGTCCGATGATTTTCAAAATGATACCCTCCATCAAACAGTTTTCAGATAAAACAAAAATTAAATTCAATTAAAACGTGACGTCCAAAACACAAACTCAGAAGTACTCCACTTCCATGCTTTGTTTCTGTGTTTGCATAACCACCAACTACTTTTCAGATAACTATATGTTGACAGATGATTGCACTGACCGCAATTTTATGTGTTCCCCCTTACATGCATAATTGTATCACAGATCCATGCTACAACAAATGACCAAAAAATTAAACCGCCAGATTAAAAAAAAAAAAGAGCAACATTGCAAAATGTTCGACATCCACTACAAGATTGAGCAACTAATTGCAATGTAATTGACACACATACGTGCATATGTCAAGTAGTAGCAAATTTCATTTTTCCCATTTTACCACATCTTTTGAACTAATCATTTCTGCTAACTAATTCGTGATGTCTAAGGTTAAGGTCTCCGTCGTCACCGAGCAAAGTGTTTTGTAACACTCAAGCATAAATCAGATAAAAAGAAGAAGATCGAAAAAAAAAATGCCGAGGATTACCTAAGAGTCGAGAAAAATGTCATGTTCAAGGTTGTATCGCGAAGAGTT
Source organism: Brachypalpus laphriformis (assembly GCA_945910035.1). Taxonomy (NCBI): domain Eukaryota; kingdom Metazoa; phylum Arthropoda; class Insecta; order Diptera; family Syrphidae; genus Brachypalpus; species Brachypalpus laphriformis. The sequence goes on from OX246753.1 coordinate 156,366,464, forward strand.
AACAGCTTGTGAGTGGCGCTTACAGCACTCATCTCTCTGAAGATGGTCATAAAGCTAATTTAACGCCATTAACAGTTAATGGGAAGAGGATGGCCTCTCACTTTTATTTACCAAATGAAGATGTGCAGTCTAGCAAGTACCCTCGTGCGCGCGCCGCGCACAATGACCCAATGCACACTGGCAGTTAACGAGTTTTTTTCTTTTTAGACGTGATGGTTGTAAAACAGCAACTCTTGGGTTGAAGAAGTTAAGTAGAGATCAACCATGGAGGAATGTTGTGTAAAAGAGAAATGTTAGTAAAAAAAACAAAAGAAAAGAAAAAAGAAGTCGCATCCAAGTCGCAGACGACACAAAGAGATATATATAGAGAGAGAGAGAGAGTAGAAGAGCTTTTGATTAGTAAAGATTTTCCTTCTCTTCTTTATGTGTTGAACAAGTAAAAGTGAAGCCGATGACTTTTGGACTTTGTGGTCTGCTTTTAGGCAGTTGGACAATATTGACGGGTTTTTGAGTGCAAAAAGAAAGGCTGAGCTTCCCAAAATTACTTTTGACGCAAGTTTAGTACTAAGAACTTCAGGTAAATGTAGCATATATACCTTGTACCGTCCTTCAAAGTTCCTGGTTCTCTAGTTTATGATAAGGAGAGACATCACCGACACATCAAAAATGTTTCAAATTAGAAATATTTCAAATTATTCTCATTTTCAATTTCTAAGAGGGCGGAAAGGCAATTTCATTTTGCAGAACAAAAGAGTTCATTCAATATGTTGTTAACTCTGCTCTATAGATACCTTTCTATTTAATTATGAGTCAGTTTAAGTTTTTAGTTTTGAAACTTCAATAATACTTTAATATAATTTCATAATCTTAAGTTAAATATGGTTTGGCCCACGGCCGTCTACCAGACTGACAATTTATTTTTCGCATTTATATTTTAATACACATTGATATTTAAAAGTCTCCTTCTATAATACGTGCTCAGTAGTTAAATGTGGTTATTGCATATTTATATAAAACTTCTCAACCAAGGTTTGGTTGTCAAACGGTAGTGCATGCGATCATATGAAAACACAAGCGTTTTCACTCAGCTGAGGCCTACCAACTCCTTCTCTCAACCTCCACGCGGTGACAGCCGGGTGCCTAGTACCTGAATTCAAGAAATGGGTAACCAACCCCGTTTGGCGGATTCTTGGTGGCAGCAGATGAGAGAGGGGGGGAAGAGTGCTTTTCCACTAGAGCACTTCTTCCTGTTCCAGGCGGCAGCGGACGAATTCCCTAGACGGAGTCAACGGTGGCGTCTATAGTTCTAGTTAGGTTGAACTTAGTGAATACCTTGCACGAGCTGCTTCGACGTATTCGGATCATAGGTCGGTAAGGAATTTCCAATGTTGGTCAGGACATTGGAATAGAGATGGTGGCGGAGGAGCCCTTAATGGGCCAACGGCAGAGCTCATACTCCCGTAGTGGACTACTGGCACCGGTGTACCCGGCCCATCGTCCTAGGGGAATAATTAAGGAACTGGCCCTCCAGGTTGGGGGTTGTGCCGTCGGGGTAACTTCCCTACCACGTAAAAAACTCATGGTTCCGAAACAACCAAAAGCCTCGGATAAGGATGACTCAACTAATGACGACCCCAGCAAACGAAATAAGGACAACGACCTTCGGATCTGTACGTGGAATGTTCTGTCCCTTTACAGACCACGTGCAGCCGAACAACTAGCAGAGGCCCTAGACTGCTATAAAGCAGATATTACCGCCATCCAGGAAGTGCGATGGGATGGGCCGGGCAAAAAGAGGATGAAAAACTGTGACATCTACTACGGTGTTTGCTACAGAGGCAACAGGCAACGCTTATTCGGATGCGGATTTGTCATACGCGGCAGACTTAGGCAAGAAGTCTTAAGCTTCCGACACGTGAGCGAGCGTATTATGACGATCCGGATCAAGGCTAAATTCGCTAACATAAGCCTAATATGTGTTCATGCCCCCACGGAAGAAAAGGACCCTACCACCAAAGAGTGTTTCTACGAGCTCCTCGACAAAACATACGAGCAATGTCCTCAATACGACGTTAAAATCGTATTGGGCGATTTTAACGCCAAAATAGGAAAGGAGGACATCTTTGGTAGGGCAGTCGGTAAGCATAGCCTACACAACACCACGTCTGATAACGGACTAAGGCTAATTAATTTCACTGTGGAGCGAAATGTCACCATAGCAAGCACATGGTTTCCTCATCTCGATGTTCATAAGCAGACATGGCGGTCTAATGATCATGTAACGATCAACCAAATTGATCATATTGCGATCGACGCAAGGCATGCCTCCAGTATTCTGGATGTCCGAACCTTCCGACCGGCCAACATAGACTCGGATCATTACCTTGTTGTAGCCAAGGTACGAATGCGGATATCCCAATCTGAGCAACAAAGAAGAATCATTGTGAGAAAATTTAACGTCGAAAAGCTACAATCGCAGGAGACCGCCAGACTCTTTGCTGAACGCGTATCCCGAAATCTCTCAATCACCCCTATGCCGCCAGCATCAAGTACCGAAGACCAGTGGCAACGCTGCCAACATGCCATCAGAAGCGCCGCAAATGATGTGCTGGGTCTCGCTCGCCCATCACCGCGAAACCCCTGGTTTGACGAAGAATGCCGGCGAGTGCATGCAGCAAAACAAGAGGCATACAAAGCGGCGCTGCAAAGGAAAACGAGAGCTGCTCGTGAGCTCTACGAGCAAAAGAGACGGGAAGAACATCGGCTTCTCCAAAAGAAGAAGAAAGAGCATGAGAAGCGCGCGTTTGAGAATATCTAGAGTTTATACTCCAGGAACAATGTACGGAAGTTTTACCAAAAGGTAAATAGAACGTGTCAGAGAAGTAATACCCGTACAGAAACCTGTAGAGAAGAAAATGGAAACATCGTAGTAGAATCACAGTCGGTGCTGAGAATATGGAAAAACTACTTCTGCAGACTGTATAACGGCGACGAAGACCAACATCCCGCTGTCAGGCAAAATGAACCATTCAACATAGACGATGATAGTCAAAATTTCCGTCCACCTGACCAAAACGAAGTGAGGATAGCAATATCCAAGCTAAAATCCAACAAGGCTGCTGGACCTGACGGCTTACCGGCCGAACTTTTCAAGGCAGCTGGTGATGAATTGGTAGAGTGCATACACCAGCTCATCTCTAAGATTTGGTCAGACGAGTGTATGCCTGATGAATGGAATCTCAGCATCGTTTGCCTCATCCACAAGAAAGGAGACCCCCTCAACTCGCCAATTATAGAGGCATCAGTCTCCTCAACATCGCATACAAGATCTTTTCTGCGATATTGTGTGAACGCTTGAAACCTTTTATGAACAGCCTGATTGGACCCTATCAGTGCGGTTTCAGGCCAGGAAAGTCCACCATCGATCAAATCTTCACATTTCGGCAGATCCTGGAGAAAACCCAAGAATTCCAAATCGATACTCACCACCTCTTTATCGATTTCAAGGCCGCCTATGACAGCATCTATGGGAAGAGCTTTATAGAGCCATATCTAGTTTTGACATCCCCGCCAAACTTGTCCGTTTGTGCAGGCTGACGATGAAGAACGCTCGCTGCTCCATCAAGGTCGGTAATGACCTCACCGAGACCTTTGATGTCAAAAAAGGCTTTAGACAAGGTGACGCGTTGTCATGTGACTTCTTCAATATTGTACTTGAACGGATTGTGCTTAACTAACAAGCCAACACCGGAGGCACAATCTATTACAAGTCTGTACAACTGCTTGCATACGCCGACGACATAGACATTATCGGAAGAACTCAGTGGGCTGTCACCGGTGCGTTTGCAAGCATTGAGGCGGAAGCGGCCAAAATGGGTTTAGCGATAAACGAGGGCAAAACTAAGTATATGCTGTCAACTAGAAGGGAAAACCAACACCGACGAATTGGACAAAACGTCACCGTGGGCGGTTATAACTTCGAGGTAGTAAGGGACTTTGTCTACCTTGGCTCTGCTATAAATTCTACAAGCAAAATCAGTGCAGAAATCAATCGAAGAATAACTCTTGCCAATCGCTGTTTTTTGGGCTTATAAGTCAATTCAACAGTAAAGCCCTATCTCGAACAACTAAGGAGACTCTATATAAGACCTTGATCATCCCAGTCCTGCTGTACGGCGCTGAAACATGGACTTTATTAAAAGAGGATGAAGATATCCTTGGTCGCTTCGAGAGAAAAATTCTTCGTAAGATTTTCGGTCCCGTTTGCGTTGACGGGTTTTGGAGGAGAAGATTCAATCACGAACTATACGAGCTGTACAGCGACATCGACCTAGTCAAAAAACTGCGTATTGGACGTCTGAGATGGCTAGGACATGTAGAGCGAATGGACACCAACGCTCCGGCCCGCAGAGTCTTCGAATCTAATCCCGAGGGACGACGCAGTAGAGGGAATCATCGCCGTAGGTGGCGCGCACAAGTTCAAGGGGACCTCGACCAACTTGGAGTGCGCAACTGGAGGCAACTAGCTAAAGACCGAGCTAAATGGAGAGGCTTGTTGGTTGAGGCCCAGGTTCACCCCGAACTGTAGCGCCACCTAAGTAAGTAAGTAAGTAAGTAAGGTTACCGTTCAAAATGTACAAGACCTCATTCATATCCAATGCAGTTGCGCCAAAGTATCTCACACGAAACTCACTTAAGATAGAGCATCTGGCAGTAAAATGGTATACATCCTCCCCTTCTTGAACATTACACAGGTCACATAGAACTGACCGGTCTGGCCGATGTGGCATGTAATTTAAATTTATTACTTCCCCTCTTGGTTTAAATATTAACCTAATCATATACAGCGGAAAGCGGTTTAGAAAGTACGTATGTTGTTGAAGATTATAGTTGAGTTTGCTGTAAATCATTCTATGCTGGGAAATTTCAGCTTCCGTTTTGCAACAATCATAAGTAGTGTAGCTTGCTCTCTCTAAAAGTTTTTTTTAAATACCATCCTTAACTCAGGAGAGTTAATATCTTCTGGAATTCTCACGTTTTCACTAAAACTCTCCCCCAGCTCTTCTCACTTTTCGATAAGGTTTCGTCTTGTTGATATAGCTCTCTTAAGCACTAGGCAGCCGTCCATCTTCCATCTCTAACACTTTAATGATAAAATCGAAATGCAGCTTATGCGTGTCTAAAAATAGAGGCGGCACTGTTGTTTCCAAATGCAGCATATAATTAGGGGTGTAGGTTGGTAGCCGGAAAATGCGTTTCAGAAAATACTTCAGGAATCTTTCAACCTCATCAAATCACAGTATCCCCAAACTTGAGCCACATGTAGCAATATAAAGATTGCAGTCGCACGAAATAATTTAAGCTTTGCGCTATGTTCAATAAATTTATTATTGATTCAACGGCCCCATACTGAAGAAACAGCTTTCTTCGCCCCCGCTAGTTTGAGTTGGAAATGTTTTCGCATGTTGAGATTCGCCGTAATCAATACACCTAGATATTTATACCCCCGAACTATTGAAACATTTTCTCCTTTGTATGTCCATTTTCCATTACGAGAATATCTACCACCACCATCTCTGAACACCATCATTTTAAATTTTTCTAAATTTACAGACAGATTCCAAAGTTCACAGTAGCGCTCAAGACGGTTCACCATTCACTGCATTCCTTCTACTGATTCAGATAGAAAAACTATATCATCTGCGAAAAGGTGTCCTGGTTTTTGCATACTTCCAAACTGAATTCCCCCTCCAATTGCATCCATTATATCATTTATAAATAAAATGAAAAGTAATGTGCTCAGAACACATCCTTGCCCGACTCCCGTTCATGTTGTAAAGTCTTTCGTTACAAGCTCACCATCCCGTACATAAGCGACGTTATTTTCGTACATCGCTTGTAATAAAACGACAATTTTGCTTGAGATTCCCATCTTAAATAGCTTATAAAAAAGTGCTTCACGTGCAATAGAATCAAAAGCAGCGCGAAAGTCAACGAAGAAAGTATATAACTTCTTGTTTCTTCTTTTGAAGCTCTCCGCAATGTTCGTCAGGATGAATATTTGGTCTAAAGTTGAATAGTTTCTCCTAAATCCCGCTTGAAATTCGTTCAGAATCTTTTTATTCGCAATCCACTGTGTTAGCCTGTTGAAAATCATAGCACTAAACAACTTCACTGATGTATTCAGGAACAAAATGCCTCCATAATTTTCAGGGTTATCGTATGATCCTTTTTTGTGTAGGGGAAATATTATTGCCCTTTTAAAGCTATTTGGAACACTCGCTGTCACAAATATCCTATTGTATTCCTTGGTTAATACGGACAGGAATTCAGTTGAACAATTTTTAAACAATTCAGCTGGAACTCGGTCGTCTCCTGGAGCTTTACCAATTTTCGATTTTGCGATTGCACTCTGTACTTCAGAAACTGTAAATGCAGCATCTAGGAGATCATCTGTAAAAAATGGTGCTGCGTATTGAGGAAGAGGCGAAAATTGCGGAGTGTTAAGCAGATTCTTCAAACAGTCCCGAAGTTCAGATGCTTGTAAGGATGTATTTAATTATTATCCTGTAGCAAAACCAAGCCTAATCCCTTATGTGTAGCTTACAATCTTTATTTAAAGCGATGATGCTTCTCCATATTATTGACACATTTGCACTCATTTCATGAAGAAACGCGATACCAAATCAATCCGATACGCACCACATCCTACCTCACAATATGGATACCAAATAACTTATTTAATTCACTTTCAAATGCTTTTCAAACTAAGGATTCCCTATAGCGATGTAACCGTCCTTGCACAAGCTACCAACTGCTTTCTAACCAATATGCACCACGTAGTGGTCACGGCAGGTGATTTCCGTTACTATATTGAAATAGACTTGTCGAAAATATTGCTCAATTCTAACGAGTTCAATCCATCACTCTCTCGAATGTGACCAGTTCCCTCTTGAGCCTATCAAAGAGTGACTAAAAATACTACCTCACTGTGCAAAACTGGAAACAATTTAACGCTATATCGTAAATATTTTCACGCACGCCCAATGATTTATCACGAATTTTTTCTCCTTTCACATTGAAAAAGTATACATTCGTTTAACAAGAACCAACGTAATCCGTAAAATTTATCGAAATATTGCGACAACAGTGGAGTTGTTATTTTTGCGTTCACTCCTCCTCGTATTCTATGTTACGTTTTCTTTTAATAACCTGTGCAGTAGCTAGTTGTGTACAACGTCCATGTTACAGTAATTATGAAATTATACATTCCATAATTGTGCAATGACTTTGTCATTTGAGCATGTTGTTTGCTGAAGTAGTTTACCGCCGTAAATGGATAGCTTTGAGTGGATACCATGGTGAACCTACTGAAAGTGTTGCAAATTATTTTTTTTTATCAAATTGGTCATGTGATGGTAGAGCGTTGAAATCGCATTTACTTAGCTAATTGATATTTAAATCAAATTGTTTCCTAGAGTCCAGTACCCCTTCACCAAATAACAGTCTCCATTAATCATGTTCAAATGCAACATAAATTCATTTTACATATACCGAGCCAGCAGTAAAAGGAAAACAAATCGAAATCCAAAAACAAAAGACTTGAACGACAAACTCAGGCAGTGCAGCAAATCCATGGTCCACGCCTTTGTCTGTCCATTAGCAAATAAACGAAAATCGAAACGGTGAGCATAAACAATCTGCACCAATCCAGGAAACAAAATGCATAAATGTTACATCAGGTAGGCATACCTTACCCCCAACATTGTTTGATTGGTAAGTGTATCGAATTGAAGGAAAAAGTATTCTTTGTTGAGTGGCTCGCATGTAAGCATATTCTGCTAAGAAAAAGGAGCACTTGTTATGTCATCGCAAAACATCGAATCGGAAGAAAAAATATTCTTTGTTGAGTGGCTCGCATGTAAGCATATTCTGCTAAGAAAAAGGAGCACTTATTATATCATCGTAAAACAGCATGTTCTCGTTTCTGACTGCTGCTCCGGCAATTTATAACACAGAAGCCATTGGAAGCAGAAGGTGAACTACACACGGCATCTTGTAGATATATAACTGTGGATGCTTTTTTTTTTTATAATAGAGTCTCATGTTATGTGGGTCAGTAATCTGCACTTTAATGTACTAAATGTATTTTATACAATCTAATCTTGATCTAAACACACTCTTGCTGGCCATCTGTGAAATGTTGCATATTAATCATAGATTTGTTAGAAGGCAGTCGCGAGATTTATGCAGATTATGCAGACAAATAAATTACTTGTTTGTTTCCAAAAAATAGAAGAATGAAAGTCCGACTATTTTGTATTGACTGGTAGATATGAATCAAAAGATGCGGAAATGCAAATAAGGACGCTTAGTAAAAGATACTCCATCAGTCATTCTTTGTTTGTAGTTTTTTAACATAAATTCCGTACACTTTTGTTTAAAAAAAAATAGCTGAGAACAAATTCATTTTCAATGAGTAAGCGTGCAACATAAAAAAAAAAAAAAAACTTCATCATAAGCAAAACAAAAGACTTGACGTGCGAACTCGATTGCATCACTACACCTACTATACATACTTTTAGTGCACCACAATTTGGAGCAATTACTAAAAATGGAAAAGCTAACAAAATCCGCCATTAAATAAAATTGCACACGCTGCTGTATGGACCGCTTTTAAATAAACGGACGAACATCTTATGCAATCCAATTTCCTTCTCATCGTCGTTGTCCGATTCGTGCCACATGGTGTTTGCGTGCTAATATAGGAACCAACCATACCCATATACTCTTCTTATTCTCTACTATTTCTACAAGTGCACAAGAATGTATACACCGACAAGATTGCAAACTGGATTTAATGATCGAATGCAGTGCAGGAAATGTAAGCTTCAGGCTACTATCCTTATTATTAAACTTCATTGATTACAGATTCTCGTTGTTGGTTGTTGCAACCTGTTCAATTAGTAGGTTAAGAGAAGCAGTTGCTGTAGCTGTGTGTTTGAGTTTGACCGGCTCACATTAAGTGGGTGTTAAATTGTGATCAGAAAATGAATAACCACTTGGTGGCCGTAAAGGGTTTATTTGCTTTACTTTGATTGATTGGCGAAATGATAGTACTTCATGTCAGTTAAGTTTCTTCATGCTTCCATATTCCACAAGTAAAGATGCAGATTTCATTAACTAAGATGTAACATCTGGTACACACCCCCAAATTCCCAAGCAAAGTTATTGTTTCTTGTTGCGCGATGTCGTGACTCATTGTGTATACGTCTCATGATTGATGTTGCCAAAGTTCAGCATGTTAAAATGGATATAGTTACCAAAGTATGTCATAACACATTTGTGATTTGTCGGCAGCACCAACAGCAGCCTCAACAGTAGTAAGAGATGTGGTGGATACCACCACTGTTAAAGTGCGGTTTATAACCACGCTGAGAATGAATTTATTATCACAATTTGAATTTACTGCACATAACGCCCAGATTTTGTCTGCAAGCAGTGTTATTACTGCGTCTGGTGTGTTGTTGATGAAAAATTAGCACAAAAGCTAAAAAAGGTGACGAATCACTTATGCAAATGTTTGGTGGTAGTAAATGAGACACTTTGCAAATTGTTGTAGAGCAGAGGTGTTAAATGGGACTTCTTCACTGAGGTGGTTATTGTTGCCCCCGTATGTTTTTGAAAGGATTGAATTGTAGTTTCTGGGACGTGAGGGGTAAGGCAGTTGTGATTTTTAAAATGTGCCTCAAGGCTAAAAATATCTTGTACCCGTTTAAGTAATCTTGTGGTTGAAAAGCGCAAAAGATTGTGGTTTTTGCCCCTGCATCTTGCTCTTTCGGAGAATAGGCTGTAGATACGTAATCATTTCGAAAGACTGTAAAAATGGGGCTGTCTTCAAGTCCCCTAAACCTTGCCATACAAATCATTACTAACGTCCCATTTGATTTGTAAATAAGGTTGGTATAGCAAAAATATTCCGGGGTAATCCTTCACTTTTGTGCATTTTGTTTATTTTTTTTTGCATACAGATAAGATCCACTGGAACGTCTATAAATTCACGAACCCATTATGTAAGCCAGCAGGTGACTGGACTGCCTTAATTTCCATAATATGACCAGACAATCCACAATTGTGCTGGCACATTACCCTGGTAAATTTAACCAACCTTATATCATATCCGTGTACCACCAACTCCTTAACCGATATATGAGATTTAGTAGACCAAAATACAATCTCTCTGCTCTACGTTGTCTTTCACTTTTTTGGACAATGACTAGTTGCCCGCAATGCATCATTGCACTGTGGACCATTAACGCACGTCTTATCCATAGAAGAAAAGTATACCGATCCCATTTCTTTCACCTAATGCATACCACATCCACATGTGTCCACGGTTTGTCCATGGTACTCCGGTGCACTATTCGACTATAAATGCAGCAAATGATTATTACTTAATCCTCGGTCGTGTGCACAGTGAGAATCACTAGAGCCCATTCGGTCCACTATGCTTCATTTTAAGCACGAGGCACTAAAATTAATATAAATAAAGCAAACAAAAAAAAGCAAACGCTATATGATTACCTCTATAGCGGATTGGACTGCTCTTATTACGTGATTGGAGAATGGTATATCTTATGATCGCTTCCAAAAGACTGAATAACGATGACGGCGAAGAGTCCAAGTGGTCATAGTTAGTTGAGGAATGGCAACATGGAAGTATGTGGCTTATTGGATTTTGCAACGTGAGCCATTATTTTGTTTAGTTTGTTACACATCTATTTTTTTTTTTTTTTTGTTTTTTAATTACCCGTATCGAAATTGGTTAGCGTTAATTTTTTCTTTCGGATGTTTTTTTTTTTTGAGCTTGTGTTAATTATATGTGATTTGGCGTAACTGGAGCAGATATAAGATTTTTCCGCAGTGATATATAAAATATATTTGGTTTACCCACCTGCGAGATAGAGATCGAAGCGAATTGTTGAATTTATGTAAGATATCTACAAGACGATGTAAAACAAGCAAAAAAGAACACAGACTCCAATATCTTGGCATCATAGAGTTATTTTTAACCAAAGAATCAGCTAGTACCAGATACACACTCTAAGTTGGTCCCTCTCCACTTACTTGTGCCACCTGCCGTGAGGCCATCTATCCGGGGTGGATTCTGATTTTCTAGCTTGGAAAGCTCTACATGACCCAGTCATCTTAAAAAATAAAAATAAATATTTGGCGCAACAGCTCTTTTAAGTGGCAGGGCCTATCTTCTCGCAACCACTCATGTTGTGTGCGTTATATTTTTCACACGAATGGAAGGGACTTACAGTTTAGTGCCGTATCCGAAGGGCAATTTGTTTTGAGAAGCTTTTTCGAGACAACAATACTCGCGGATGTTTGTCAGACGCTCGCGAGAGGTGGGACCGTGAAAAACTTTTTGGTGTTTTCTGGGATTCGAACTTGGAACCTCACGCGCAGTGATCCGACACACTAACCACTTAGGCCACGGCGGGCGCCCACCAGTCATCTTAGTCCCAGTATTGAATTCTTCTGGCTAAGTTGATGTCATTGTATATACCGTATAGCTCGGCATTGTACCTTTTTCTCCACCCGCGGTCTATGCAGATGGAAACAAAGATAATTCGAAGAATTTTTATGTCAGAGTAACCACGGATATCTTCATCCAATTTTGACAAAGTCAGTGAATCTGCGCCATACAGCGGGACTGAGATGATTGGTGTCGTATACAGAGTTACCTTAGTAGTTCGAGATAGGGCTCTGTTGCTCAATTGTCCCCTTAGCTCATAGAAACAGCGATTGGTAAGAGAAATCCTTCGTTTGATCTCCCCATTGATGTCATTTGCGAAGCTCACCATAGAGCCTAGGTAGACAAATTTCTTTACTACCTCAAAATGATATCTGTCTATTGTGGTGTTCTATCATAGATGCCGATGTTGGGTGTCCCTTTTTGTAGACAGCATAATATTTTGTTTTGCTTTCACTGACCGCTTAACCCATTTTTGCTGTTACCGTCTTAATTCTCGCAAACGCTCCACAGGCGGGTGCGAGTAGTTGTACAGACTTTTAATAGATTGTACATTTGGTGTTGGATTGAGATTAAACATGGCTCTGTATAAATCGTCCCTATGCACGCCATCATAAGCATCTTTGAAATCGATAATGAGGTGGTGCGTATCGATTTTTCATAGATTTTCTTCAAGATCTGGTGTAGCGTGAATATTTGGTCAATGGTGGACTTTCCCGTCCTGAAGCGCACTGATAAGAGCATATCAGGTTGTTGATGATCGGTTTAGGCATTTGCATAATACGGCAGACAGGATCTTATATGCGATATTGAGATAATTTTTACCTCTGTAGTAGGTGCAGTTCAGATGGTCTCCTTCCTTCAAGTTCGGGCAAGGTAGATAGATAGATAGATAATACTTATTGTGAGGTGCAAGTGCACTACGACCTTTAGCAGATCTATTGTTCCCTCAAACTAAGGCTCTAGTCGATGATGTACTCGGTCTAGAGCACTTCCTCCAGTCCAGCTGCTACAGCAAACCGGAGTATCTTCAGTGAATTCAGCGAAGGTAGATCCAATTCTGATAGGATGTATGCACCTAAGTGATTTCTTCTTTTGTGGATCAGTGCTTTGCATTCCACAAGAAGGTGCGCTGGTGTTCCTACGAAGTCCCTGCAGAATCTGCAGTGTCCGTCTCTCTCTATTCCCAGTTTCCTAAGGTATTCCTTGAGTCTGCAGTGACCAGTTAACATGCCCGTCAAGATGCGAAAGCGGTTCTTGCTAACTCTTAGGCAGGTTCTACTACTTTTCTAGCTGTATTTCCCCAGAAGTTATTTCGCCTGTCTTAGTTGGGGGATATCGACCCAATGCTTGGGCCAATTGTTCTCTTCCTCTTCCCTTAAATATTCCCCTATCCCACAAAAGGAATCTGGTTTCTAGCTAGTTCATTAGCTGCTTCGATTCCCTCTACTCCTACATGACCTAGTATCCAGTAGAGAGTTGCTTTATTTGACTCCTCCAGTTTGTTGATCCTGGTAAGGCATTCCCATATCAGTTTGGATCTGATCTCATGCGAGGTCAGTGCTTTGATAGCGGCTTGGCTGTTTGACAGTATTGCGATGTCCTGCCCGCGATAATTTCTGTCTAGGTTGAATTGCGCGCATCTTTCAATCGCGTGAACTTCTGGTTGAAATATACTGGGGAATATTCCCAGTGATTCTGAGTATCTGGTCCTGGGCCCGTACACCCCCACCCCAGTGCTTGTAGATGTTTTCGATCTATCCGTGTACCATTAAATTGTATGTTGTTTGAGTTGGTACTTAACGGACTGACTGCTCCAATCCTTTTTGTTGCTCAGCTTTGATTCAAACTTTTTTTCAAAACAGTATTTCTTGACCATATCGTCTCTGGGTCAGTCAAGAAGCGGCACCGATTTGGATAAAGTTACTCGCTCTTTGTTTGCGATGCATTTTCCTTTCCCGATGCCATCTTTGCTTATTCTCAATATGGTATCCTTGGCGATTCGCTCTAGCACTATGTGTAGCGGTGGTATACCTACGATCAGCTCTAGTGCTGCTGTGGGACAGGTTCGCACGGCACCTGTTATACATATGCAGGCTAATCTTTGCACCTTGCTCAAGGCCGGGCAAACAATACTGAGGTTCCATTCATCGGTCATATTTTCGCGTGACTAGATTATACAGATAAGCTGGTGCATGATCCTTACCACCTTATCTTACCAGCTCTTCCATTCGGATCGGGTTGATGGGAATCTTGACGGGCATCGTCACTATTGAATGGCTTGCTCTGCCTAACAGCGGAATATTGGTCATCGTTGTCATTTAGCAGTCTGCAGAATAATTCCTTCCATAGCCTCAGCACCGACTGCGATTCTACTCCTATATAACCAATTTCGTCCCTGCAGGTTTTCCGATTCTGAAGCGCCGGCATGTTTTTCTTACCTTTTGCTAACATTTCTGAACATCATTCCTACAATAAGGTCTCTCAATCTCTTCGATCTGAGAAGTTGATGTTCCTCTTTCTTCCTCCGCTCGTAGAGCTCCCGAAGGGTTCTAGTCATTCTATGCAGTGACACTTTGTACGCATTTTGTTTTGCTTCTGTGCTTGCCAGCATTCTTCATCAATCCAGGGATTTCATTCTAGTGGCCGTGATAAACTCAGTACATCAGAAGAGGCATCTTCGATGGCTTATTAGCAACGCTGATACTGCTCTTCTACATTTGCTGCTATTGGCATAGGAATTAGATGGAGATTAAGAAAGAATCAATCCGCAAAGGCTCTTGAGGTCTCTTGTGATTATAGCCGCCCGCTGTCAAACTTTCTCACAGTATTTTGTTGATTCCGCTCCGATCTAGACATCCGCATCCTTTGCGACAATTATAACGTCGTGGCGTTGGCATTGCTCGTACGCCTTGTTCTAAAACTAGAAGAAGTCGAGTTTCATCTAATGAACTACTAATATTGACAAATTTAACGTTCGTTTAATAGTACTCCAAAATCTTGTTAAACTTTTCTTTGGTACTGACTATCTTTCCATCCCTGTGCGTATCACCTACTTATTGCGATATTTCAAAATATGTATGTTAAGTGGAGTATGCACTTAAACAACAAAATTTACTGTTTGTAAGGTAAAGCTGAATATCTGAATCAAATTTCAAAGAGTTGACGTGCGAACTTGCCGCCAACTTCATACAAATCTCTTTACAGGCACAACAATCACCTTCTGATAATGAAATGCTAAATGTCTATTTGGCAATTGACATTTTACTGTTTTCCTCCTTATCTCCTCAACAGTTGCCATCATATAATTTATTTCCCAATTAAAGACAGAGCGTGCAGACGAAACAGAAAACCACAGTCACCTATCAACATCCTTTCCAAAGTACGCATATCGCATTGCGCTGATCTCTGAAATACTGCGTACCTTTACCAGCTCATAGTGACAAATGCATCACACGTTAGCCTTCATACAAAAACCCATTTACATTCAACTAACGACGTTGTTCACACATTAATATGAACTACGCGGAAAACCAACATTTAACACCTTTTATGCCTACTTAGCATTCAACGTATACTATCAGAGAAGCATATGAATTATTGTTAATACTCGGTTTGTTGGCATCATTATGTCAAATTTCATCTCATCTTCCAAATCTTCCAAAATACAGTCGCCCTATCTCTGTCTTTTTTTGTCTTGGCCTGGACTATATTCAATTGTGTTTGGTGTGCGCCTTATCGGCTATTACGAAACCCAACGATTAATCATTTATCCCTCTTTCCTCTTGCCTCTTGTTTCTTTAATTGTCTTTGGATAAAATTGGCGAATAGTTTGGTAAGTGCTGTCTCTCTTATTTAAATGATTGAACAGCCACTTAAGTTATGCGGTTTCGGCAAACTGAGTTGGAGGCAAATTACAAGGTGCTTATAAATAAAGGTGAGACCAATCGACCGGAACCTGTAAGCCAATTCGTTTTGTTAAGCTGATTATCGCGGTGACTGGTCTAGGCGATTTATTAACTGGATTTAATACGGACATTAAAGGGACTAATTTTATGATTATTACCTTTTACGAATTAATTTTTTTACGCCTACTATACTGTATGTTGACTTATGATGAGGGTTTATGGTAAAATAAGGTTTGCCGGCCTATGTTACACAAATTAGAGGAAGAACAATTCAATAAATTCGTAACTCGTTTGTTTGCAGAGCATCGTACGCTTGTACATGTCAAACATAAAAGATGCAGCAATCGTCATGGGTCGTAAGCAAAGTCTTATACATGGAGGTCACGATCAACAATTTGTTGGCATCCAAGTTATTATCGGTCGTTAAAATGAAAGTACAAACGTAGAGAGTGCCGGAGGAGAGACCTTAGTAAGATGCATGGAATTGACAATACGATGATTATACTGTGGATTTTGAGCTCATTAGCAAATGTATGGTATGTGTCAAACGGGCAATAGGATAAGCCATGGTAGTGCCCATTTGCCTTCAATTTATTGCTGGTAATCAATAGTGTTAAGCTGCCTTTATACAAGGGATGTTATTGAAACTAAAAAAAGATATTTAGGTGTGAAAAAGTATCTGAAGAGCTCTTTGAAGCACTTAAAGTGTTGAATAAAAGTATCTTGAATGCGATTAGTGTGTTAAATATCAAATTATTTGAAGTAGTAACAAGGTCAGGGAATTTTACCTAAAATCACTGAGGTCTCATACGTCGAGAATGCTGTAGATCACTCAATGTTTATGATTACCGCAATGCTAATGAACAGAACTTTGATTGTAGATACGTGTTGTAGTTTATATGTATTACATGCAGGTAAACTGGAGCTATGTTATGTGGCAGTTTAATTCAATTAAATCGAACGTCTTCGCTCAGCCAGACGCGAATGATGTGGCCATACTTTCTGTTAGACCATGCCAAAAGGCTGCATATCCTTACGCGCTCTAGGACTGGGCTTTCAGTTAACCCTTTTAAAGCTGATGTTGCTCTCTTCACGCAAACGAAATTTTTGAACAGTCTTACTCACCCAATGCGCCACTGTCCGGATCTACAATGATATTAAATACTCCCGGAATAAAAAAAAAATTATTTGGCTAAGAAAATGTTAAGTCGAAGACATCCAAGGAGATCTTAGTTTCCTGGCAGTTTAAGGTTGCAAGAAGATTATCACAAAAAAGTCCTTTGGATCTATACTATTATAATAAGACCTTTGTTGGTAGGAGGTGCTTTTTGGGAACTCTCCTAAGTACTTCTGGTTCTGCTTTAGATGCACTGTTGCACCAACCTCCTCTTAATATTTATATGATGGGAAGTACTATCAAAGTAGTCTACCATCTTATGCGAAGTGGTATTGTATGAAGTAGTTTGGTATAAATGGGGAAATAGTTTCAATAACTTCGCGCAACATTTGTCTTATACTCCGATTTTGTCGTTATGACATCTGACAAAATAGCTACAAAACTTCGAATGTTGCGCAAATTTAAAGACAAATTTCCTTGCAGTCTGGATCTGAGCCAGGAATGGAGTGATTGCAGAGAGTCTTTGAATTCGGTTACAAGGTTGAAGTCGTCCCAGGTCATACTGGAATCATGGGGAATGAGTTTTCTAATTAGATTGTTAGGCAAGGATCAGGGGAAGATATTTTTTCTGTACCTGAACTTGAGTTTGATCTTTCTGCTTTCTCGGTCGGATCCAGTTCTTCCATTAATGATTGAGTTTCTTATGAACACAATTGTGTAGCGTAATTCTGTATTAAGCATAAAGACTAAGTGGATGCTCTCGGACGCTTGTAAAAACCCGACATTCTTGTTGTCTCTCAACCAAAAAGACGACAGATACTTATTGGCGTCCTGATAGCCCACTAGGCTTTTGCTTAGGTAAAATATCACTGTTATCTACAACGCCTTAGTAGAGAGCGGTGATACTGTAGAAATTGACAGTTTTCACCCTGCTGGTCTCACGAGATCTGAAGATTTGTTGAAGCAGGTGCTCGATTTGATATTGCCTTAGCTTCAAGCAAGCATTCATTTTGTGCTTGGAATACATCGAAAAGGAAGCTTTTGCACCATGTTTATAACACCGTGTGCATAGGTAGGTAGAAGTGCTTGCTGCTGTACACTGGACTGCAGCCCAATAGAACTTAAGCGACATTTAGAATAACTCAACTCATGTGACGTTTTATGTTAAATTGTGTTAAGAAGATGTTGGAAGGGGTACGATTTGAACTTCACCCTGTGGCATTTAAGAAAGTGATCATCCCTGTGATATTTTTTTCTTAAATTTCCTTAAGGTTGTTGAAAAAATGTTTGCCTTTAGTTCGGTCTTGGGCTCTACTTAGAGCCGGACACACACAGAGGAAGTGCGTTTCCTTCTCATTTGTAGAACATTTTTATAACTGCTGCAGTGTGTGTGAAAGAGATCTTCAGTCTAGACGCATGTGTTCCTAGTAGCCAATAACCTTTACATATGGTATCGAGTCAATTCTAGCATCGTCTGCCCAAGTAATGTTCTCAAGTTTTTGTGTTCTGGCCCAGTTGTAGTTTGACCAGATCTGCCTAGATTTGTACCATCTTTTGATTTCCACTGATATAAATTTTGAGAGGATTTCGCTCTTGTCAATTCCCATGAGAACGAGGCTTACCTTTGCAAGGAATCTGTCAAGGGTGGTCTTCTTTCTTCGCTAGCTCGTTGGTCAATTCATTCCCATCTATGTTGCTGTGAACTGACATCTAGAGAATACTGATTGACTAGAGCTTTTCAGAACACTATTCCACCAGCTGCGAAGACGATGTTGTTGAAATCAGGGGCTTGATAGCAGTCTGACTATCAATGAAA
The DNA here is from genome assembly GCA_945910035.1 of Brachypalpus laphriformis. Classification (NCBI taxonomy): domain Eukaryota; kingdom Metazoa; phylum Arthropoda; class Insecta; order Diptera; family Syrphidae; genus Brachypalpus; species Brachypalpus laphriformis. The sequence continues at coordinate 156,384,847 of OX246753.1, forward strand.
ATGACTATATTATCAATAGGTGTAGAATTGTATCTTATTATGGGACTCGCTTCGCGCATTGTCAAAGCTTCCGCCTGGAAGACATTGAATGAATCAGAAAGGCGTTAGTATACTGATATTCTCAAAGTTTCCAAACAGATTCTGCACCAACCCTACAGTCCATCTTTGAACCGACGATATACATTTTGAAGTTCTTTATGACTTTACATTTTTTTCCAGACGGCAAGTCTACTGTGAAGTTGTGTCGAAAATTCACTTCGGGTATGGTGAAGTCGGTCAGACTTCTCCCCTGTTCTCCCGATAACGAAAATATAATCTTACTGTCTCTGCACGGTCTAGGAGACCAGCACCCTGATTCGCTCTGTCTGACCACTCTATATGCTAAAATATATATAAAAAGAAGGTCAAGTGGTAGAAGATTCAGAATCTTATTCAGAGCTTCCATTGAACATGTCCGCATGGTTTTATATATATTTAATGTATAATCCTGGATATTCGTCAGACGTTTGAAAAGATTGGTACCCTGGAAACTGATTGTGTTTTCTAGGAGCCGATTCATGAAACTCTAACACATTAAAAATAGTTCAAACGGCCACAAAAGTCTACCAAACTTGATTCGATTCTCGCCAGATCTATATGTATGTTTCGAAAATCTTATTACTTAAATTCAAGCCCTCATGCGTTTGATTGCCTAATTGTACCAACATCCAATCATTTGTAAAAAGCCTTATATATCCGACAATGCTGCCATGCTTTAGGATGCATCGAAATCTAGAGAATGTATTAAAACACCTGATGGTTGGTCATATAGGTCGATTAGGAGCTGAAATACTTACTGCTTACTTAATCTATGACCACAGAAGAAAATTCTAAGCATATCTGCGCCCCACCACCAAATGAACTAAAATCAATTTTATGTATCCCGCATCACTTCAATCATTTATTCCAAAGCGTACACCACCAACAACCGTGATTATGCACTGATTTGGTTTGTCTAACCACTGGTGTCTCGCTCGTCAGTGGTGGTCGTCCGCATCTAACAGCTTAACACCGTAAAAAATCGTTTTACCTCCAACTTCATCCAAATTCCGTGGCAGCACAAAGAGCGCTTCAAGTGGCCCATTAGTGCCACTCTTTTGCTTTCAACTTAAGAAGCAGTAACAACAACCTGCCTCTAGCCGAAAGACGCAAGCGAAACAAAAAAAATAAATAAAAATAAAAAACTAGCGCGAAAAATGTATGCAATCTAAGTTGCCTCTCAGGCATCTGCCATGGGAATAAATGAATGAATTTCGCTGTTTTTTTGTAGCTTTTTTGTTTTTGTCAAACTGTTGCGCAATCTCAAGAAAAGCGATGTTGAACTCGATGGTTCATGGACTGAGCGCCGCTGTGGCTAAAATAAAATCCTGGAAAATTTCATCACATCTCTTGTCATGGTCAGATGTGAGTATAGTGAGTGAATTGACTCCAAAAAGAAAAACTCTAGGGTTGGCAATCAAAGACACAAGGTGAACTTTAACACACTATAAATTACCGTGGTAATTTGAAAGGCTTAGCCAGATAGCTGTTTTGGTATTTGGTGAAAGGATCAATTATCACCTAGCCCAAGAGATAACATCAATGTCGTATTGTGAAGTTTTATTGCTTAAATATAGTGCCGCACACGGAATGATGACCTTAAGTCACGAAGTCAATTGCAATTATATATTTCTCAGTCTTTTGGGAAAAACCACTCTTCTATTGCAAATGTTACAGTAACCCACTTTTGCGTACAAACGTCGTGTTGTCGAAGGAAATATAACTTTTTTTTTGTTTAATTGCTATCCAGTTGGAATGAAGAAAAACATTCCAATTTAATTACTTAATTCTTTTTTTCTTTTAAGTTGTTTATGGTTTAATGAGAAATAAAAGCAACAAGAGTTTGTGTAAGCGATCGACTGTGGATATTGGTACATAATTCATTTAAACGGATCACAATGCGTAACAATGAGGAACTCGATTCAGCAAAGCAAGAAAAAACTGAATTGACATAGTCTTGCAAAATGAGAAGCTAAAAGGGGGATCAAAGCTAAACCAACTAACACATATAGAGTGTAGCTTTATGCATGTACACCATATTTAAGCTTCCTTAGCTGTCTACATAAACTATAGTTCTGGGTAGTTAAATGGCTTTAGTAGGCTTAGTTCGTTTCTGCTTCTAATGCGTTTTTCCTTACCCTTCGTTACCCGTATTACGTGGCAAGAATCCTTGTGGCACGCGATGCTGAGGAAGAGTGCAATTGAGATGAGAAGATGACACAAGTCGCATAGTGCAAGGAAGTTGGGTAGCGAAAAACGACCACAGGACTAAATTTGAAAAAACAAACTATTCAAATATCCTATTCAGTGCTAGATGAAACTGACTAAATACGGCGATAAAGAGGACGACAATAAACAGAGATTTTATGAAGATAATATGTATTGTATATATGTATAGCACAGCCTCTGTTTAATTTAATTCATTTATTTTGCAAAAGCAAAGTTTACTTTTAAAGTTTTTAACTTCCAGTAGAAATCTATTCAATGAGAACAAGGCTTACCACCCTGCGTAAGAAAGATTCTCACTATGCTGATTCTATATTTTAATATTGTATCAAACTGATATTCAGAAGTAACATATATACAAACATAATTTCAAAAGATATAAGGCTAGCTTAAGGATTCACAAAGGAAGGCGAGGAACTCGCCGTGTAGGGACGGGTTAAGAATATCACTGCAGCGCCCCCCAACAACTAGGGCTTGTCGTAAAAGGCGACTAAGGAGACAAATCAGATCTAGGCAATATAACACCCAAGTGAGCCTAGCGATACATATACTACCTTAAAAACCCTCCCACAAGTGTGCAGTGCATGCGAGTTCGTGGGTTGACACGACTAGAGATCACCGGTGCCATAAAAGAAGGATCAAACAATACTAAAACGGGAGCATGCACGTGTCAAACGACAAACACCATTGCAATATGGTAATATTGCAAAACTGTATCATTATGGTAATACTTGCTAAAAAGGAAAGGCACTACCCCGCCAGGCACTACCACTGCTGTACATGCTACTGATCCTGGACCGAGCAGAAATGTTCGGATCAGAGCTATACGGATTCCGGGGGGTAGCAAAATAATGAAACAGTTTGGACGCAATTTGAGGGTCGCGAGTTGGAACGTTGGAAGCATGACCGGTCGAAGTTACGAGCTGGAAGAGATGATGAATAGAAGGCGGGTGGATATCTTGTGTGTCCAAGACACGAAATGGAAAAACACCGGAAATCGGACGCGTTTCTTGGACGTTAGAACAAAAGATTACAAAATGTTTTACTACGGAACGGAAAAGGCTAGGAACGGAATCGGTTTCATCCTTGCGGCAGAGCTACTTGGTAACGTCTTGAGCATTTCGAAGTCCAGCGGCCGTTTGATGTATCTCAAACTAGTAATACAAAGAGAGGTGTGGAATATTGTCAGTGCATATGCTCCCCAAAATGGGTGCAATCAGATAGATAATGATGCATTTTCGGTAGATTTCCATAATCTCCTTAAGAACATCCCAAAGGAAGAGTTTCTGTTTGTTGGAAGAGATTTGAGTGGACATGTCGGGAAGTTAAACGAAGACTATGAAGACTGCCATGGAGGACTAGGATACGGCACCAGGAACCTTCATGGTGAAGACATCCTTAGCATGTGCAAATCACACGATCTTATCGTGTTAAATACCATGTTCAGCAAACAAAGCCGACACCTGATCACTTACAGCAGTGGTGGAGATGAAACCCAGATTGACTACCATTTGATAGCCAGTTTCGTGAAGCCTCGGGTAAAAGATTGCAAAGTGATCCTGGGAGAGGCAATCGCTCGGCAACACCGTCTCCTGCTAATAGGAATTTTTATGAAGACACCAAAGAAAAGCAAACAAACAAGGGTCTCTGATAAAATCAAGTGGTACAATCTGGGCAAAGAAAAAGCCGAGGCTTTTGTTTTCGTGATGAAAAATTACCTCTCTCACACCATCAACGGATCTGAGGTTGAAGAGGGCAGAGCACAAAATATGTGGGATTCCCTACAGCGAACTTGCTTAAAGAAGGCCAAATCACTGCTAGGAGCTTCAAAAGACCACCATCAACACGCCAAAGAAACATGGTGGTGGAGTGATGCAGCTAAGAAGGTGTTAAATGATAAGAAAGCGGTTTTCAAAGCTTGCTCAAAGTGCCTCTCTAACAATAGTGACGAAAAGTTCGCCTCGGAATGGAATACAGATGTTGCAAGAAACAAGCGAAGAAGAAGTGCGCCCAGCTTCAAGCAGAGAGTACGGAGGGCCTGTATCGGGAGCTGGAGGAAATATCTTCCCCGGTTGCTGATGCAAACCAGGCTATCCAGGAGCTGCGAAGACACAATATGAACAAGAGCGAAACCATCTTCGAAATAGCTGCCCGAAGAAGGAGGAATGCTCAGGAGATCCATTCGCCAAAATTCATTAAAAATACTCATGGCCAGCTTCTTGTGGATGACGCCGAAATTCTGCAGAGGTGGTGGCAGTATTGTGAAGAACTTTTAAATGAACAGTTTCCCCGGCAGTTTAGCGGAGATGCCGAGACTAGACATTTCTAGGCGACTTTGAAAGCGATGAAGAGGTGGTGCGTATAGATTTTATATTCATGGGTTTTTTCCAAGATCTGCCGTAGTGTAAATTTTTAGTCAATTGTGGACTTTTCCGGCCTGAAAGCGTACTATTAAGAACCTGTCAGGTTGTTGACGAGCGGTTTTAGGCATTCACCTAATACGGCGGACTGGACCTTAAAATGCGATGTTGGAAGACTTATACCTCTACAGTTGTTGCAGTTCAAAAGTCTCTTTTGAAATCTGGTAAGGCCTCTCACTCCTCCCCTGAGGATTTGCAAACTATCAGTCTTCATCTTTTCTCTTATAGGCCTTAGAAAGATTAATAAAATGTACATACGTATTAGACTAGGTAAAAATCTAATTTCATATTCCCAACATGTGTACTGCAAACGGACTTCCGTAGAAACCAGCCTTTATAGAATAATATAATAGAGAATTCACAATGAATTAGAAGTTACTTTCAAAAACGTCCAAGTTTAAACTATAACGGCTGTACTGAACGACCAGAGAATTGACAATTCCCTATGTTTCTAGATGGAACAAGTGTTTGTAAAAGGATTATCTACGGAAAGCTATTGAGTTGTACAATAACTAGATCTGCGTGCAAGGACACCCCTTAGTACTGTCTGGAATAAGTTCAGAGTTATAGTGGGTGATGAAGACCGATGGATTTGGCTCTCAGAAAACTGTTAAAGTGGACGAACATGGTTGATAAAAACAAAACAGAAATAGTGATCTTTACAAGAAGCTATAAAATAACTTGCTTACTCCACTAATGTTAAACGGCACATTCCTGAATTTCATCTTGGATAAGAAACTCATCTGGAACCTGAACACGCAACAATCTATCAGGAAGGCCTCAGTCACATTATATGACTGCAGGAAGGCTCTTGTCCCGAAATTGGGCCTACCGGCTCGAGTAGTCCACAACTATTGTTAGACCTATCCGTACGATGCATTAATTTGGTGGCCGATATTGGTGAGGCAATGGTATGCTGCTCTTCTAGAACGAGTACAAAAGCTAGCTTTACCTACTTCTCATTGATATATAATATTTTTGAAACTTCCAGCTATAGAAACGGCATTAGGACTAAGAGAATCGCATCAGTTAGGGCGAATGAATACCAGTTACTCAAGAATTCTGGTCAACTATGCTATACCTAGCACAATGGACTATATCGTCGCATATTATGATTTCGACATAAAATACAAACTAGAATTCCAAGTAGTACCTAGTGGGAATCTTACAGAATTATAAATTCGTCTGCGGTTTGGAGTTTGGCACAAAACGCAACCACATATTTAGGTGGAAGCCCCTTCCACCAAACAGAAGACGCATATGCGAGAAATTGTCTTATCATAGCCATGTAGATCCAGAGAACTTTATTCGGTGATAAGCACCATGTTTTCCGAAAAACACCCTTACACTGCCAGACAACTGAGAGCGGCTTGGATGTTTTTGACTCGACGTGCAATGTAATCTATGTAATGCAATGTAAATCTAAACTTTAGTAAATAAAATGAATTTGAATCTTGAACAAAAAGAGTTCCCGAGGCGATTAAAATTATATTTGAATCTAAACCGATCTTCAATATGACAATATTGTGATCCAAACTGAGAAGAAGACAAAATATAAATAGAAAGGACCCGATCCGTTAAAAATGAACCTCAGCTGATTGTTGATATTAAACACAGACGGCAATCTCTCTACAAATCATACACATTTTTTTGAGCAGAATTAAGCACAAGCACGGAGGACTCGCATATCCTGAGCCTTTGTACATCTGCCGCGATGTATTCATACCATCTTTGGTCGATGTCTAGCGGACAGTGTTCATAAGACTTACATATGCATACATATATCCACAAAACCATACTAAATTTTCGTTTTCCTTGACGCGACTACGCATGCGGAAAATGGAAATCCAATTGAGTAAGAATCAATATGTCAGTACGCACTTTTGCAACCGTTAACAGACCATTGAATTCTTTTAATTGCTCTGCAATAGCTTAACACCTCCGTTCCGTGGTGTAACTTCAATTACAAATCTATTACCTCTATAAACCACCATTTACAGTAGAAACTCACACTTGGTCTAATGAGCTCCCATTTTTTTTCTTCAAACAAGAAACCGAAATTTAATTAAAAGCTCTCGCAAAACAAAGCACAAACAAACTTGAAAGACCACAACAAGAAGAAGAAGAAAAATACGCAACATTGCATTACAAATAAAATAGAAACTTCCAAGGTCGTTGTTAAACTATTTCAACAGACGAAATTACCACAAAATGTGCTGCTAACAATCGAAGACTCCTACAAACTAAATCTCCTGTTACCACTTTCCTTGCCAGGCCAAGCGCAAGCCTACTAAAAGATACAAAGCACCACGACAACACGTCTCTATGTGTCGTTAATACAAGTGAAGAAATGCACACACGAAATGACCATTCAGGGCGAAGATACATTGAAGATTGCCGGAGGTAGGCTATTTCGTGATGATGTTGGTCTTTGCCATATGGCCAAATCAAAAGGAGATAAAAAAAGAAGTAAATTGGTAGTATAATTTTGGAATGTAGGTTACACTACTGTGTAGTTGACTTTTTCCTGCTTCTCGTGCAACTGAGTATATGGAATTGCAGAAATGGACAAAACACATTCGAGGAAGATGGCAATTAATAGCCAGGTGGCGAAGAGCGAATTCCAAAACTAGTTTGGACACCGATTGGTGGCAAAGTGGTCTGCTGAGATCAAAACTGAACTGTGTATATTTGTACAAATTGACGGTGAGCGGGGAATGGCAATTGGTGTGTCTGCTTCAATTAATTGAAATAATTAAGAAATTGATTACGCAGCTGGGAAATTTAATTCGATTTCGGTGTTACGAGTATAAGAGATGAATTTCTTGTTTTCGATTTTGTCTAAAGCTCATATTGAGTCGTGGAGATAGGTAAGGCAGGAGTGATATATTTCGAAAATTATGCGTTAAAAGAAAAACGAACTTGTTGAAAATGAGGATCAACATACTACCCAGGCTACTTGTACACTTAATAAGGAAATCAAGAAATTTAATTGATTAAGGCTTCTTCCGACTTATGTTCGCCACCAGAGATGATTGATGTCTTTCATTGTAGGAATATCACGCAGGAATCCACTTGAATACGCTACTTGCCGAAACTTGTATGTATATTCGTACTAATACACGTAGTTCATCATTGCACATTTGTGCCTCCAGTTCTGCAAAACAGCCTTGTTCTCATCCATATCGTACACCATACCATACATGGTACACGGTAGGCTTGTTTCCCCGGTGTGGTTGTTATACGCCTATATACGAGTATATAGGATCCTTTTTGTTTGACGTATCTACGAGCGGCGGAAAAGAATCGTACCATCACCTCCTCGTGGTGGCCGATGGATAACTATTTAATAGTCAACTAACGATGAGCGTGGGCTGCGTCTGACGACGCATGTGAAGATGAACTCTCAGACCCACGCAAGCATAGCTGGAAGAACTTCAGTACGCATATGTAAAAACCCGATGGGACACCTCTTGTCTACATGATGCCTTTAGATGTTTAACAAGATATCCTCAGAATCACGGCGTGCGGTGGAGGAATTGCCTCAATGGAATCAACGGTGAAGTCTACAGAATGGCCCATACCTTATTTAAGCTACATCAAGATATGTTATTTGGAGCCGAGGTCTATAAGAATTTTCAATCCCATGAGCCCATACTGAGCCAACGGCAGCGCTCATATCCCCGAAGTGAGTTACTGGCATCCATGTACCCGGCACGGCCTCCTAGGAGTATAACATAAAGAACTGGCCCTCCAGGTTGAGGGTTGCGCCGTCAAGTTAACTTCCCCACCATGTAAAAAGATTTTAGGTACGAAGCAACTAACAGTCTCGGATACGGGTGATTTTACCGATGACGACCCTTGCAAACGTAAAAAAGACAACGGTCTTCGTGCCTGCACGTAAAATGTTACGTCCCTCTACAAGCCGAGTGCGGCTGAACAACTTGCGGCGGCCTTTGACTGCTGCAAAACAAATATTACCGCCATCCAAGAAGTACGATGGGATAGACCTCTACAAGCCGAGTGCAGCCGAACAACTTGCGGAGGTATTTGACTGCTACAAAACAAATATTACCGACATCCAAGCACGATGGGATAGACTGAGCGAAAGGTGGATTAAAACTGCGACATCTACTGCCGTCATTGCTACAAACAATAATGATAGCGTCTATCCGGATGCGGATTTGTTATTAGAGGCAGACTTAGGCAAAAGTCTTGAGTTTTCGACAAGTGAACGAGCGCTCCATGACATTCCGTATCATGGCTAAATTTGCTAACATTAGCCTAATATGAGTTCACGTCCCTCACAAGAAGATGGATGACACAACGAAGAATGACTCCTACCAGCTCTTGGAGAACACGTATGAATAGTGCCATAGTCACGACCTTAAAATTGTTCTAAGTGATTTGAACGCAAAACTAGGAAAAGAAGACGTCTTTAGTAGCGTGATCAGAAAGCATAGCAGACACAATACCACATCTGACAACGGTTCTCACGTCTTGATATTCGCAAGGGGGCATAGCTCTCTTTTGATCGAAAAGCCGTCAACGAAATCGATAACATTGCGATCGACGGAAAGCACTCTTTCAGTATTCTGGGTGTTCAGAATTTCCGAGCAGCCAACGTGAACTCGGATCACTACCTAGTTGTAGCCAAGGTCAACGAAATCAACAAAATACTGCGAGGAAGTTTGACGTCGGATGGCTGCAACCGCAGAAGATCTCCCAAAGCCTATGTCGATCGAGTCTCTCTCAATCTGCATCTTATTCTTTTGCCGCCAACAGCGCTGTAAACCATCCATCAGGGATGCCACTTCTGATATACTGAGTTCCTCTTGGGCACCAATCGAAACTTTTTACTCTTAGGTTTGATGAAAAATGCCAGCAAGCGCATTTAACAAAACAAGAGGCGTACAAAGCGGCGCTGCAAAGATGGACTAGAACTGCTCGCGAGCGGAGGAGCAAAGAGAAAGATCGACTGCTCAGAAAGAAGAAAATGAAGCAAGAGAAAGACTCGATCGAGGAGATTGAGAGACTTTATTACAGAAATGTATTCAGAAATTTTACCAAAATGTAAAAGGAACATGTCAAGACATTAAAGGAAATCAGAATCATACAACCGCTCATCAAAAGCGTGATAGGTTATTTTATTATATTCACATTACGGCAGATCTTGGAATATAAAATCGATGTGCACCACGACTTCATCGATTTCAAAACTGCCTATGGTAGTGTGTTTAGAGACGAGTTATACAGAGTCATGTCTAATCTCCGCATTCCTAGAAAGCTTGTCCGTCTGTGCAGGATGACGATGGAGAACTCTCGCTGCTCCATCAAAATCGGCAAGATTGATAGGTGATTTTTTTTTTTTTAAGGAAACCCAAATCCCAGAGCACTCAGACTCTTTCTGGTCCATTGTACTACCAGGCAGGAACCTTTCTTTTGTGCAGTGGTTTGAAAAACTACGATGTAATTCGTTTTCCTTTATTTCCTCGGGTGACTGATGATTGGTGTTCCCCGCTGTGACTTGAACCTGCACACATCGGCTAACGAGCAAACACTCTACCCACTGCACCACTGCCACCCCTAACATGGATGATGCGCTATGATGCGATCTCTTTAACATAATACTTGAAAGGGTTGTGATAGTGTAGTCAGTCCGAACAATTGTGAAAGCTTGTGTGAACACTATTGCAAAGGCTTGAAAAATTGTTCGCTCTATTAGGTGATTAATGTGCCTATGACGTTAGGTAGTCGGAAAAAAAAATACCTTGAATCAGGAGCAAGGAAAAAAAATCTCCCCAGGTATCTGGACGCTACCCCTGGTGTTTTCCTAAAACATAACATCTGAATTTCAAAGTCACACATCTCTCTCTTTCTCTCCCGTTCATCGTCTCTCTCTCTCTCTCTCTCTCTCTATACGAACAATGTTGAACTATACAGCCTATACAATGACATCGGCTTAGCCAGAAGGGTTCACATACAGGTCATGGAGAGCGGATGATGCCCAACGTTTCAGCCCGAAAAGTCTTCCAATCTACCACGTGTTGGGGAGAACCTCAGCCAACTTACAGCTGTCTCGTAATCGGGCACGTTTTAGAGGATTGTTGGTTGAAGGCCAGGTCCATCCCGGACTGTACCGCCACCTAAGTAAGTAAGTAAGTACTTACAAGTACCCACTACTGCGGCGGGAATCAATTCGAAACTCATGGCCTTTCTTCAGCATTCACCTTACTGGAACCATTTGCTGACCAGTTTGTTACAAAAGAAAGCTCTTATAGATATGGAATAGAATGCAGCCGCAAGCGCAAATGGAACGTTTTTTTTTTTTCAGAATTTAGAATTTAATTCGATTCCAAATTGCACTTGATTGACTGTATGTACCGTATGTCATGTCAACTGCAACACTATCGAATCCATCTATCTTAATATTTTCAATTGTTTGGCTTTAATTATCCATCGTACCTAACCGAGAAGTTCTAGAGAAATAGTCGTTCTTCATTCTCCATCTTCCGCATTTTCTCGTACTATGATTTGAAATTTCTTATACATTCTAGCAGGGCACGGCTTCGTAACGTGTTGCCTTTTCCAAATCTTTAATTTTCTTTCAAGGAAGTGATGTTCTTTCTTTCACTTCTGCTTTGGGAAATCCTTTTTGAAATGTTCGTTTCATTAAGGTGCTCCATAAAAATTCAATGCACACTGAGTGCTTTCAGTGGATACTGTCAATTTTAGACTCATTGGCATTCGCAGAAATGACCAATTTAATATGGTAAGTCACAGCACTGTAAGAATTTTTGGATTGAATAAGTGCCATTTGAGCTTTGTGTGACATAGGTGGCTGAAAAATCGAGCATAAAATAAAGGATTCAAATAAATTTGTTCGGTTTTTACATATGGGTGTGTGTGCGTATTCACAAGTTATGTATACTTAATATGTTCATTATCGTATCATAAATCTATTCAAATACATGTCTATTCAGTTGTTTGTTTTTTAGATATCAACCTGGATATAACATTCGCCATATCGACTAACTTAATAAATATTCAATTTAATTTTATATTATATCATCGAAAAGGTTAACTACCGCCTGCAGCATTAATAAGAGATGACGAATCATTTTGATGGAATATTGTCTGCGAATCTTCACTCACTGGATTTCACTGAATATTCAACTCATCCATTTGCAGAGCTTTGCATTTTAAGAGATTTTATCGCCGAAGTGAGTGTGACTATTGAGTTTAAGAGAAAACAACCTATATTAGTCACTTTTGATTAAGTAACTTTGACTTTTATTTGTTATTATATATAAATAAAAAATACGTGTAATATTTGGAGCTTATATAATCAAAGTTGTAGTACTTAAAGTCTTGCAATAGGTGATGCAAATGAATACATAGGTACGACAAACTACAAAAAAGAAGCGCTTTCCTTCCCTTCGATCCATTTAGCCATTTAGCTTGACAAACTGCATATTTTTTAACAGTTATACATCTGTTACGTTTATCTGCAAATTGGCACCTAAAGAAAGTACCACTAAAATTAGGCAGATAGTCAAAACAGAAACGAATAAAAAGACACTCAAATGTATGGTAGTACTTGCAAATCAAGTTTGCAGCTCAACTCTTTTGATTTGTTCAAGTACCGAGACTGCAAAAAATAAATAAAAAAAACTCCAGCCATAGTCCAACGACATAAATAAAGAAAAAATGTGTTTGTTTTTGGTAATTATTACATTAAGTTACATATGTGTGTCTTTTTTTTACAGTTGCATGTTTGGTAAAGTATCTTTTAATTTGTTTTTATTTTATTTTGTTGTCGTTCCCCCTTTCACAGCTGATTTATGTGTCACACTGTGATTTTAGACGACTTGCACAATCGACCGATTGTAGTACCACATAATATATTCTGCTTATGGTATACTGTCTGTTAAGTTGGGGTTCCGTGTTTCAGATATCTGGAGTACGTACATATGTCTGCAACAATCGGTCTGTCAAGGTAGACACAGATAATTGCTCATTGTCTATAAAAGGTTTCTTTTCCTTTTGCCTACTGTTGTCGACTTGGAGTCTCTTTTAGCTCCGGAATTTGTTGTTTCTTTTTTTATGGCTGGTCATGATTTTCTTTGAAATTCGATTTATTTTTCTTTCCCCTCAGATTCCAGGAGATCAATCTCTGAGTACCCTGGACATGTCTTTCCGTGTGCTTTGGCAACAAAATAATTTGTTTAATGCATTGTCTAAAGCAAAAATGTGTTCCATTTAAGAACACTTGGTGCACGAAGACTGAGAAGCAAAAAAAATACAACTTATGAACAAATAATTCGTGTTGCAGAGCATTTTAATTGTGCTTCGTGTGCTGCCAGGGTCGCTGTAGACAGAGGCAACAAAAATCCTTCAATCTCTATTGATCTCTATCTGATATTTTGGACACTACAATTTTCAAAAAGGTCAAAAACTAGTATGTGTTTTAATTTACGATAGCATTGTACTTAAATTTATCTTTTATATACGATTCATAGCTTGTAATTGCGTTTTATTAGCTGCGAATAATACCATGATATAATGTTGCTCATTAATCACTGCAACAGTCACTGCTTCATTTTCTAGAGCAGGATAGCCAAACATGGATCTGAATGGAATGAAATTAATTCATTGCTACCAATAATGATGATTATGGTGATGATGATGATGATTACAAATTGCATTTCATGTTTAATGCGAATCGATCTTAAGATAGAAACGAGTATAACCTGTGTAAAGCTATCTTGAGTGATATGTTTAGGTGGCTTTTCGATTAGCTAGTTATAGATTTGATTTTTCTCCCATATGGTCATTTCTTTGAGAATCTTTTTGATTGGGACGTTGAACTGTTGGTTCGGTTAACATAATTGATCAAGTTTTTTTGATAAACGTGAAAATATCGTTCATAACAAGTTTTACATTTATTAAGGAAGTCCAATGTTTACCTTGTAGTATTAAGTGATTTTACGTTTCTAGATTTTAAATATTTAGAAAATGACTGAGTCATTGAGACAATTCCAACTACCATTTAGGGATTCATTCCATTTGTGAACCGATTACATAAAATCTCAGTAGTTTAGTGACAGCGTACCTGCATAACATAGGCTCAACGTATTATTCGATAGAGTTTGTTTACGTTAAGTTGAACACATTTCCCATCGCTTGGAAGATTCTACGTAAGGGAGTGTCTGCTTCTCTAAACAACATACATTCCTATAATCTTGACAATTGACCATTAGAGACTCAATCTGGTGAGGCAATTCTGGATTGTCCTAGGACTGATTTTTAATTTTTTATTTTAAGCTAGCCTTCTGCATTATGGATTACATATCCTACCATTCAGCATAAGTTCAGTAAAACGTTCATAGACAACATCTTCTATGAAACCTCTAGTGGCTCCTTCAACTACTTCCTCGAAGTTTCAAAAGTACAATAAGTCGTATAGGATTTCAAAGATACTTGAACCCATTAAAAGAGATCATTCCCCCGTGAGTTCGACTTCTCCTGTAGTTCGGTCTGTTCTTCGGGTGGGCAAAATAACGCTTAATTACTTCCACGCGGTGCCCCCTGAATAGCTACCTAGTATTGAACTAACGATGAGCATATGTCAAATCCGTCGATATATTTGAAGCTGAACACTCGGAACTGCGCGAGCATGGCCGGGTAAACTTTAGCACACTTCTGGGACAGGATGAGGCATCTCTTGTTAACCTGAATGGCCAAAATGCATTTCAAATATCTAGCAAGAGCCCTCAGAAGGAGGAAGGATAGCGGAAGAATTATCTCGACGGAATCAACGGCAGAATCCATAGACGGTTTTACCAGACATATTACTCGAGCTACTTCCATATATTTGAAGCTCAGATCTTTATGGAATATCAGGGTTATGGAATAGAGATTGTGGCGGATAAACCCATAATGGACCAACGGCAGCGCTAATATCTCTGAAGTGGAATGCTGATCTCGGTTCTCAACCCGGCCTCTGGTCCAAGGGGTTAAAACTCATGGATCTGGCCCTCCAGGTTGGGGGTTATGCCGTCGGGGTAACTGCTTTACCACGCACAAAAAGATAGTTATGAGAGAGACACCAGCCTCGGATAATAACAATAATTGACCCGGAACGTCCACCTGTCCTCACGCAGTACAAGGCAGATACTATTGCGATTCAGGAGATACGATGGATAGGCGCAGGAATGCAAAAACGACCCAGCTGCGACATTTATACAGCTGCAACAGAAGGCTGCACAGGCTTCGATCAAAAGTTACCGATTTCAAGCCTACAAATGATCGCCTGGCTGTAATCCGCATCAGAGCTACATTCTATAATATCAGCCTAATATGTGCACACGCCCCTGTCAATGTGGAATTCTATGACCTTCTCGACGGTGCCTACGGAGCCTGTCCGGAGTATGATGTAAAAATTGTACTCGGGGACATCAATACGAAAATCGGTAAAGAAACCATCTTTGGCTGACTAGCCGGTAAACACAGCCTCCACGACAAGACAACAGACAACGGTTTTCGACTAATTGATTTTGCAGCGGCTCGTAATACGGCGATAAGTAACACTAGGTTTCCTAGACTAAGAATCCACACAGAAACCTTCTTTCCAAGGCACGCATCTAACATCTTGGATGTGCGCACTTTCCGGGGGGCCAACGTCGATTCTGATCGTTTTCTTGTTGCAGCTAAATTCAGAGCCAGACTGTCCAACGAGAAAAAGCTGCAAGGCGGCCAGAAGAAGAGGATTAACGTTGGACACCTTAGCACACCAGAATGAGCCAGAGACTATAAAGAGCACCTGTCCGAGAAACTCTCTGCAGTGCATTCACAACCTACAAACGTAAACAATCAGTGGCCCGGATACCGCAACATTATCAAGGAGGTGGCCGTGACCACCCTTGGCTACCAGCCACCACCAAAAATGAGCCCTTGGTATAATGATGAGTGCGTTCAACGGAAAAAGGTGACAGAAGATGCACATAAGAAGCGCTGCAGGGCAAGACAAGAGCAGCGAGATAGGAGTACCGGATCAGAAAAACCAAAAATGCGCACGCCCGATGGCACAAAGCAAATCTCAACCTGAGTCGGTGAGACCTGTGAACTTCAGTAGGACCTTGGTAACACCCCGAACCGTCAACCTGATTTGGGAGGACGATCGGGTGTAGTATCCAAAACGGACTTAATATCCAAGCGTCCAAGATCCCAGGATGATGCCTCCAAAACCCCGAAGAAGGCCAAGAATACCGAAACGATGCTGAGGTCCTACAACGAGGTGGCGTAGGATCACCTCTTGTTCGGCATCGGTGACAGCGGAAATGAGGAGGGCCGTATCAGTGGTGAGAACAGTGCTAGCGCACTGCCTTACGAATCCAACGGCTACGCCACCGACCTCTTCGGACGCTGGTTGGTACCTAACTACCTTGAGAAACACCTGATGTTATTTTATGGCCTTGGAGAGACAAACATCGAATTTAACAAACTGGATCCGATTGGATAAGTATGACTTGATCCAATTATATAAGTTTGTGTGAAAGCCCAAATAAGATAATTTTGAGTTTAACGACATGTGACTGACTTTGTGAAAAGTTTTAGCAAAATCAGTGTATATCACGTCTGTTTGCAAACCCTTCTCGAAATTATTTATGACAAAATTGCAAAAAATTGTTAAGTTTGTGGAAATAGATCTGCCCTTCATATAGCCATGTTAATGAAATGATAAAACATTTTGAACAAGAAAGGACAACTTATTGTAGATTACCTTTCCAAAAAGTTTTGCAATTGAACAAATGTTTGCAAATGGCCAGTAGCTTTAAATATTTTGTTTGTTTCAAGACTTATGAATGGGAACAAAGATATCTTGCAAACATCTAAAAAGCGCCCGGAAGCAATAGATTTACAAAAGATAATAAAGAGAGGGGTAGATAGAGACTTAGCGCAGTTTTTTTTAACAAAATTGTAGCAATACCATCAGCGCTCTCGCATTTAATACTCTTAAGATCGACATCCAACTTATCAAAATGTAAATCACCAAGTTCAATCAAAAGATCTAAATTTGATGAGCAGTGAGAATGTAAGGCTAGTCGACTTTGCGGCGGGGCGAAACTTTGTTGTAGCTAGTACGCGGTTCCCACGTCTCGATATTCACAAGGGAACATAGCTCTCCTTTAATTGAAAAACTGTCAACCAAATTGATCATATTATGATCGACGCAAGGCACTCTTCCAGTATTCTGGGTGTCCGGACTTTCCGAGGAGCCAACGTGGACTCGGATCACTACCTAGCTGTAGCTAAGGTACGGATGCGGATATCCAGAACAGAGCAACATCAACGAAATACTGTGAGGAAATTTGACGACGGGCGGCTACAATAGCAAGAGACAACCAGCACCTTTGCCGATCGTGTTTCTTCTAATCTCAATCTAAGTCCTATGCCGCCAGCACCAAATGCGGAAGACCAGTGGCAGCATTGCCAACAAGCCATCAGAGATGCCGCCTCTGATGTACCGGGTTTTTCTCGGCCACCACAACGAAGCTCCTGGTTTGATGAGGAATGCCGGCAAGTACATGCAGCAAAACAAGAGGCGTACAAAGCGGCGCTGCATAGAAGGACTAGAGCTGCTAACGAGCTCTACGTGCGCAGGAGAAAAGAGGAACATCGACTTCTCAGAAAGAAGAAAAAAGAGCATGAGAAGCGCTCGATCGAGGAAATTCTTCTTCTTCCCTTTATCAGCGAGGTTATGATCCGAAAATAAGGGATCATAACCCTCCCACTTCACTGCATTTCTACTGATCCGCCTGTGGGATTCGCTCGATCGAGGAAATTGAGAGACTTTATTGCAGGAATGACGTTCGAAAATTTTACCAAAAAGTAAAAAGAACATGCCAGGGTTTCAAAGCCAGAACAGAAGCCTGCAGGGACGAAAATGGCAATGTAGTAGCAGAATCGCAGTCGGTGCTGAGGATATGAAAGGAACACTTCTGTAGACTGTTAAACGGCGACGATGACCAATATTCCGCTGTCAGGCAGAATGAGCCATTTAACAGTGATGATGACTGTCAATATTCCCGTCATCCCGATCAGAATGAAGTGAGGATAGCGATATCTAAACTCAAATCCAACAAAGCTGCTGGAGCCGACGGCCTTGTCGCTAAACTTTTCAAGAGAGGAGGAGATGAGTTGAAAAGGAGCATGCACCAGCTCATCTGTAAGATCTGGTCGGACGAAAGTATGCCCGATGAATGGAACCTCAGCACCGTTTGCCCGATTCTGAAGAAAGGAGATCCTCTGAACTGCGCCAACAACAGAGGTATAAGTTTTCTCAACATCGCGTATAAGATCCTGTCTGCCGTACTATGTGAACGCCTAAAACCAATCGCCAACAACCTGATAGGTCCTTATTAGTGCTGTTTCAAGCCTGGAAAGTCCACCGTTGACCAAATATTCACACTGCGGCAGATCTCGGAAAAAACCCATGAATATAAAATCGATACATACCACATCTTCATCGATATCAAAGTAGCCTATGATAGCGTGTATAGAGACGAGTTATACAGAGCCATGTCTAGTCTTGGCATCCCTGCCAAGCTCGTCCGTTTCTACAGGATGACTATGGAGAACTCCCGCTGCTCCATCAAAGTCGGTAAGAACATCACCGAACCGTTCGATGTCAGCAAAGGTCTTAGACAAGGTGGCGCGCTATCATGCGATCTCTTTAACATAGTACTTGAGAGAATTATACGAAACTCACAAGCCAACACCGGAGGTACAATCTTTTACAAGTCTGTACAACTACTCGCTTATGCCGATGACATTGACATAATCGGAAGAACTCAGCGGGCAGTCAATGGGACATTTACGAGTGTTGAGATCGAGGCAACAAAGATGGGTCTAGCGGTCAATGAAAGCAAAACAAAATATATGCCGTCTACAAAAAGGACACCCAACATCGGCGTCTTGGACAGAACGCCACAATAGACAGATATAATTTTGAGGTAGTAAGGGATTTTGTCTACCAAGGATCTATGGTGAACTCCGCAAATGACATCAGTGGGGAAATCACACGAAGAATTACTCTTGCCAATCGTTGTTTCTGTGGGCTAAAACGGCAATTGAGTAGCAAGGCCCTATCTCGAACTACTAAGGTAACTCTTTATAAGACTCTAATCATCCCAGTCCTGCTGTATGGCGCAGAGGCACTGGCTTTGACAAAACCAGATGAGGATGCCCTTTGTTATTTTGAAAGAAAAGTTCTTCGAGCGATCTTTGGTCCCATCTACATACAGGGTGTCCGCCGGGAACATATACTACTTTGTTTTGCCGCCATTTTGGTAAACATTAGTCTTGACAGTTCATATTTGGCTGTCGTGAAGTAGACACGTGGCAAATTTATTATGGAAAAATATTCGATAAACAAACGTGTTTTAATCGTTAAAACATTTTATCAAAATCAATCATCGATTACTGTGACGATGAGAAAGTTACGTGAAATTTTTGGGAGAAACAAGGTGCCAACAAAACGCACTATTTATCGTGTAGTGAATGATTTCGAAGAAAGAGGGTCTGTAGGTGATAGGCCCAAGCATGGGCCACAACGTACTGCAAGATCGGCTAAAAACATTACAAAAGTAACAGTCTGGTGTGCAATTTGGTCAGGAGGAATCATTGGACCTTACTTCTTTGAAAATGAAAACGGCGTAATGGTAACTGTGAATGGGGAGCGATATCGTGATATGATTGAAAACTTTTTTGGGCTTGATTAACATGTGGTATCAACAAGACGGTGCCATATCGCATACAGCCAGGATTACAATGGAATTACTGCGAGACCTCTTTCCACAACAAGTTATTTCAAAAAATGGTGATGTTGATTGGCCTCCACGGTCGCCTGATTTGACTGCTCCTGACTTCTTTTTGTGGGGATATCTGAAAAGCAAGGTTTATGCAAACAAACCAGAAACGCTTGAGCAACTCAAACAAAATATTCGTGATGAAATTAATGAAATACCGCGTGAAATGTGTGAGAATGTACTGAAAAATGTGCTCAAAAGGGCTCGCATTTGTGAGACTAGCAGAGGCGGACATTTACCTGATATTGTATTCCATATATAATTGCCGACATTAAATAAAATATTTATCAATATAAGATCCATTCTCTTTCATTTAATCAAAAATTATAAACAAACAAAGTAGTATACCTTCCCGGCGGACACCCTGTAGACGTTGAGTGGAGGAGAAGGTACAATGCCGAACTATACGCCCTGTACAAGGACATCGATTTAGCCAGAAATTCACATACAGCGACTAAGATGGCTGGGTCACGTAAAGCGGATAGAGCCCAATGTTTCCGCTAAGAAAGTCTTCGAATCCACCCCGGATGAACGATGTAGTAGAGGACGACCTCGCGGTAGGTGGCGCAAACAAGTGGAGGGGGACCTCAACCAACTTGGCGTGCGTAACTGGAGGCAGCTGGCTCGTAACCGTGCTGACTGGAGAGGTTTGTTGGTTGAGGCCAGGTCCACCCCGGACCGTAGCGCCATCTAAGTAAGTAAGTAATGGCCCCACCGTTTTCCCAGTATTCCCTCGATGCGATGACCGTTTTGACATTTAGGCTGATGTCGCGTGATGGTGGCAGATAGTCTGTGGTGGTGTTTAACTGAGCACATCTTGAGATGCTACGATGGCCCGTGTGGTCCTTTCTCCATAGGTAAGATTCTTTTAGGCGTAGAGCACTCATTGCGTCTGATTTCTTAACAAATAAGTCTAGTGGAATCAGTGCGAGAATTGTTTCAAGTGCTGCGCTCGGGGTAGTTCTAATGGCGCCTATGGTTGCTATGCAAGCAAGTCTCTGGATTTTAGTCAACTCTTCGATATGCGTCTTTTCCTCTGCAATTGGCCACGAGATAATGCACCCATATGTAAGAATGGGTCTGAGTATGGCTGTGTACATCCAATGGATGATGGCAGGTTTGGGTCTCCATTTTTTAGCAAAAATTCTGCTGCAAGCATAGAACGCAATGTACGCTTTCTTTATTCGTTCATTTGTGTTATCTCTCCAGCTCAGTTTGCGGTCAAGTATGCATCCAAAATAACGTGCCTTGTCCGAGACTTGGAGGGGAGTGTCGCCGAGTCGTAGGGGTCCGAAAGCTGGGATTGTTATTTTGTTGGTGAAGAGGGCCATTTCTGTTTTCGCTGGATTAACGTTCAGTCCACAACTTCTCGCCCAGTTACGGAGGGTATTCAGGGCCGATTGCAGAAGTTCGGTGATAGTGTCGAGAAATTTGCCGGACATAAGTAGGACTATGTCGCCTGCATAAGCAACAACTTTTACTCCGCTGCGTCCTAATTTTAAAAGAATCTCATTTGCGACTAGAGTCCATAGTAGAGGTTAACATTTAGGATACTTCTTTTTCTGGGAAATAAAAGGGTTCCTGCCATATAAAAGGTTGCCTGCCACAAAACACAAAAATTAAAAAAAAAAAAAAACTCGCATTATAAAAGCATGGCCGCATATATATAGTAATATATAATATGTTAACGCAGGCGATACGGATAACGATGGCATTTCATGTTTTCCTTGTGTAAATAGAATACTCGTAGGATATATGTACATATACTTAATATTAGTTTGGACTACGTAAACAAAGTCACGGGTATCAGTTCGCAAGTACTTATTACCTAAACTTAGAGAAAATAAGAAATATAGGACTAAACGTCATTGACGACCAATCTGATTTCCCCTTATACAAGAGATCCTAACCTGAATCTTAGAGTTGTCAAAAATTGCTGCTACACATGGAAGCTACTGAAAGGAAGGCAATGTGTTATAACTGACTTAATTGACATAGGATGTCGGCTCGAAATTATTAATATTTCAATTCCATTTGATAACTCATAACAACTAATAATTTACAGTCTCGTCAGAAACAAGTTGACACAGTTACGTTTTACGGAAATACAGGCCTTTCCTCGCATTTGTAGACGAGAAGATAGTTTAAGTCTCACACAAACAGGAAATTTGTTACGTGTCCTACATTTGTAACGTGTCCATCCCACTTCATATTTGGCTCTCTTCGACTTTATACGTCTTGATGGCACTATTAATAAATTTCATCATATTATGCTTCTTCATTGCCTTACCACTCTTCCAAATTTGAAGAAACGGAAAAAAAAATTATTAAACGCTCTGTTAATTTTTTCTTCGCAGTTATCTCACATTTCACTATTTCCTCATTTGCCATCTAATACCTAGGTATCAATCTTTCTCAATTTCGTCTACATGCACCCCTCCTTCAATTGCAACCGTATCCACCTTACACTCCCCTACTAAAACAGCCAAAACCGAAGAACAGATTACCATGGATTCAATTTCTTCCGCACTCTGTTGCAGACTGTTGTTTGTTTCAAACCACATTTGCATTGGTAAATGTACGAGTATCTACAAATCTGCAAGCTATTTGTTATACATTTATTCGCACACATAATCTAGGAAGCAAGAAAAGTGTAAGGGTACTAGATGAGCAACTTTCACGAAGAGACCAGAGTGGTGTCTATGAACTGGGATACCGCCTCAAGTCTGGCATCATAAATCCGCCCTTTTATTTACAACCGCCACAAGCGGATAAAGTAGCTCCAACTCAGAGTCAGGATAAATTATTTATTAGCAATTGGCAATCGGTGGAGGACCGTTAAACTCTGACTGACGCACACGTGCGTCATCCATGTATCTGCAACAACTTCCAATTGGCCAACTTGGCAATGAAAGGGAAAGGATTTTTGTACACTTTCGTTCAACCTCAACGTAATAACAGCGAACTGAGTAGCGATTGAGGGAATAAGCCGAAAACTACAGAGTGCGCGCACCCATTAATTTCACCTCACACACATTGCCTGCGCGCGCGCGCCCGCCGCTACCACAACGACCTTTCGATAATACACACTGTGGAGGCAACAAGAAAAGAGTTTATTACATCATAAGCGGGTGATGACGACGGCGTGGACTGTGTAAAGAGTGCGAGCACTTGGTGGATGTGTTATTGACCGGATTGTGGCCAGGTGACTGGATGTTGGTTGGGAATAACGGTTAAGATCATTTACTGGAGCGTGGAGCATTTTTATGTCTAAAATTTAATTTATTGCTTTTGACGTAAACTGTTCATCCAGTTGATTATCCACGTCTGGTACAGGCAGTAACTGTAAGCCGCATTGATGGGAGGTTGAGTAATGGCAGACGTGTTTGCACTCCTTGCAAAGGGCTCGACCCAATTTATTGCGATAATTGATTTATTTGTGGGCAGGTGCTATATACTTTTATGGTTGCCATCTTGGGGGTAACTGAAACTGAAGAATTGACACAAATATTGGGCAATCGGGATTTATATAATGGAGCTAAGAGGTTTTATGGTTGGACGAGACTAATGAGGACGAACGGCAAAGTTTTATAGTCGGAGTTAAATACCATCAACCTTTTGTGTGACTTTCTCAATCGGACGCAGGCATTCACCAGTTAAAAAATGCTAAAAAATATGTTTGAGATGAGGTTCGCAATAAGTCAGCCGATGAAGACTTACTATGACATACCTTTTGAATCGCGTGAGAACATCTCAGTCGAAAAGCTAGAACTGAATTACTTAAAAGAGGGTCAGGTGTTAGAATGGATCACTGGTACGGAGGAGTAAGATATCCATTCTCATCGAATAAAAATTGCTGTACGAAAGAACAAAATGAAACGTTGAACGCACTAGCAAAAATTGGGTCAGCCAATGCATGCCATGGAGTGTAGGGGAAGCACGCGATCGAGAATATTGAGAGTTTATACTAGAGGAACAATGTACGGAAGTTTTACCAAAAGATAAAAAGAACGTGTCAGAGAAGCAAATCCCATACAGAAACCTGTAGAAATGAAAATGATAACCTCGTAGTAGAATCACAGACGGTGATGAAAATATGGAAAAACTACTTCTGCAGACTATATAACGGCGACGAAGACCAACATCCCGCTGTCAAGCAGAATGAACTGGTCAACATATAAGATGATAGCCAAAATTTGCCTCTACCTGACCAAAGCGAAGTAAGGATAACAATATCGAAACTGAAATCCAACAAGGCTGTTGCTAATGAATTGGTAGAGATCATACACCAACTCATCTCTAAGGTTTAGTCAGACGAATACATGTCTGATGAATGGAATTTCAGCATCGTTCGCCCTAGCCACAAGAAAAGAGACCCCCTCAACTGCGCCAATTATAGAGACATCAGTCTCCTCAACATCGCGTACAAGATCTTTTCTGTGATATTCTGTGAACGCCTGACAACCTTTATCAACAGCCTGAATGGCCCTTATTAGTGCGGTTTCAGGCCAGGAAAGTCCACCACCGATCAAATTTTCACACTTCGACAGATCCTGGAGAAAACCCAAGAATTCCAAATCGATACTCACCACCTCTTTATCGATTTCAAGGCCGCCTATGACAGCATCTATAGAGAAGAGCATCACAGTGCAATGTCTAGTTTTGACATCCTTGCAAACTTGTTGGTCTGCGCAAGATAATGATGGAGAACGCTCGCTGCTCCATCAAGGTCGGTAATGACCTCACCGAGACCTTAGATGTCAAAAAAGGTTTTAAATAGGGTGACGCGCTGTCAAGTGACTTCTTTAGTATTGTACTTGAACGAATTGTGGGGAACTCACAAGCCAACAGCGGAGGCACAATCTATCAAAAGTCCGTACAACTGCTTGCATATGCCGATGATATTGATATTGGAGGAACTCAGCGGCCTATCACCCGTGCATTTGCAAGCGTTGAAACAGAAGCGATCAAAATGGATTTAGCGATAAACGAGGGCAAAACCAAGTAAATTTTGTCAACAAGAAGAGACAACAACACCGACGAATTGGACAGAACGTCACAGTGGGCAGCTTTAACTTAGTAAGGTACGTATAGTAAGGTAGTAAGAGACTTTTTCTACCTTGACTCTGCTATTACGAGTACCTCTGTAATTCTTTCCACTTGTTGTTACTTATAAGGCAATTCAACGGTATCTCAAACAACTAAGGAGACTCTGTATAAGACTCTGATCATCCCAGTCCTACTTTACGGCGCTGAAAAATAGACTTAATTAAAAGCGTATGAAGGTACCATTGGTTGCTTCGAGAAAAAAAATTCTTCGTAAGATATTTGGTCCCGTCTGCATTGACGAGTTTTGGACGAGAAGATTTAATGACCTACAGCTTTAATGAACTACAGCTACATCGACTTGAGATAGCTAGGACATGTAGAGCAAATGAACACCAACGCTCCGGCATGCAGGGTCTTCGAATCTATCCCGGAGGGATGACACAGTAGAGGGCCTCCTCACCATAGGTTATAGCTTGTTAAGACAACAAGCTTAAGGAAAACCCTTTTTCAATTCTCCTGAAAAAGTCTAAGAGAGAAACCTTAAAGATTTGATATTTGGTTGGATCTAGAGACTAGACTAGACTGGAGACACCAGTACACCGTTCGCATCCAGCTTCACAAGTTTGTTGTATCAGAACGGCATACCACATAGCACTAGGTTTTTTTTTTTCTAAGAAGAACCACCACACCTACCTAGCTATCTAAGTATGACCTGTTGTGACATCATTCAACTAAGTTAATGAAAGAAATTAAGAAAAAAAAAATAGGAATACCATAAAGTAATTCGCTAATCCAAACCACCTTTAATCCAAATATCGCGCTCATCCAAATCACCCTTTACTGTCCATTATGTTGATTCTCGAAGCAATTTGTGTTGCGCGTATTACATTTTTCGCACTTCTATCCCGTATGTTCACATGACTATGACGTTTGCCAGAAATTCGCGAAATTTTCTGTATTTTTTGAGATTCAAACCTTTAAACCTCCTGTTAAGTATTTCGATGCAGTAATCACTGAGCCATGGCACTTTCAAGGTTCGGATAATTCTGTCTAGAAAATGATTGCCTTGATTTCGAATTGAAAACGACTGTTATAAAGAAATAGGTTTAAATCCAATACGGTCGATACGGTCGTGAAAGGATATAATCTACTTTCACGATCGTATCGGCTTGGATAAAATAACAATCATCAGGCCAGAAGCGAGCTATTGCATCTTAAATTTATGCTGCATATAGTTGTGCATTCCATGCAACATGCGCTTGAAAGTAGATAAAACACACTTTATTTGAATCTGCTCAATTTCAAAAACAATAAGACGAACTCACTGGGGACAAGGCACGCTGCGAAAAATGAAGTCATCTCAATCTCAATGGCTAGTCAAACGGTAGTGCATGCGATCATATGAAAACACAAGCGTTTTCACTCAGCTGAGGCCTACCAACTCCTACTCTCAACCTCCACGCGGTGACAGCCGGGTGCCTAGTACCTTAATCCAAGAAATGGGTAACCAACCCCGTTTGGCGGATTCTTGGTGGCAGCAGATGAGAGAGGGGGGGAAGAGTGCTTTTCTCACTAGAGCACTTCTTCCTGTTCCAGGCGGCAGCGGACGAATTCCCTAGACGGAGTCAACGGTGGCGTCTATAGTTCCAGTTAGGTTGAACTTAGTGAATACCTTGCGCGAGCTGCTTCGACGTATTCGGATCACAGGTCGGTAAGGAATTTCCAATGTTGGTCAGGACATTGGAATAGAGATGGTGGCGGAGGAGCCCTTAATGGGCCAACGGCAGCGCTCATACTCCCGTAGTGGACTACTGGCACCGGTGTACCCGGCCCCCTGTCCTAGGGGAATAATTAAGGAACTGGCCCTCCAGGTTGGGGGTTGTGCCGTCGGGGTAACTTCCCTACCACGTAAAAAATCGATGGTTCCGAAACAACCAAAAGCCTCGGATAAGGATGACTCAACTAATGACGACCCCAGCAAACGAAATAAGGACAACGACCTTCGGATCTGTACTTGGAATGTTCTGTCCCTTTACAGACCACGTGCAGCCGAACAACTAGCAGAGGCATTAGACTGCTATAAAGCAGATATTACCGCCATCCAGGAAGTGCGATGGGATGGGCCAGGCAAAAAGAGGATGAAAAACTGTGACATCTACTACGGTGATTGCTACAGAGGCAACAGGCAACGCTTATTCGGATGCGGATTTGTCATACGCGGCAGACTTAGGCAAGAAGTCTTAAGCTTCCGACACGTGAGCGAGCGTATTATGACTATCCGGATCAAGGCTAAATTCGCTAACATAAGCCTAATATGTGTTCATGCCCCCACAGAAGAAAAGGACCCTGCCTCCAAAGAGTGTTTCTACGAGCTCCTCGACAAAACATACGAGCAATGTCCTAAATACGACGTTAAGATCGTATTGGGCGATTTTAACGCCAAAATAGGAAAGGAGGACGTCTTCGGTAGAGCAGTCGGTAAGCATAGCCTACACGACACCACGTCTGATAACGGACTAAGGCTAATTGATTTCGCTGTGGAGCGAAATGTCACCATAGCAAGCACATGGTTTCCTCATCTCGATATTCATAAGCAGACATGGCGGTCCAATGATCATGTCACGATCAATCAAATTGAACATATTGCGATCGACGCAAGGCATGCCTCCAGTATTCTGGATGTCCGGACCTTCCGAGCGGCCAACATAGACTCGGATCATTACCTTGTTGTAGCCAAGGTACGAATGCGGATATCCCAATCTGAGCAACAAAGAAGAATTACTGTGAGAAAATTTAACGTCGAAAAGCTACAATCGCAAGAGACCGCCAGACTCTTCGCTGAACGCGTATCCCGAAATCTCTCAATCACCCCTATACCGCCAGCATCAAGTGCCGAAGACCAGTGGCAACGCTGCCAACATGCCATCAGAAACGCCGCGACTGATGTGCTGGGTCTCGCTCGCCCACCACCGCGAAACCCCTGGTTTGACGAAGAATGCCGGCGAGTGCATGCAGCAAAACAAGAGGCATACAAAGCGGCGCTGCAAAGGAAGACGAGAGCTGCTCGTGAGCTCTACGAGCAAAAGAGACGGGAAGAACATCGGCTTCTCCAAAAGAAGAAGAAAGAGCATGAGAAGCGCGCGTTTGAGAACCAAGGATATCTTCATCCTCTTTTAATAAAGTCCATGTTTCAGCGCCGTAAAGCAGGACTGGGATGATCAAGGTCTTATATAGAGTCTCCTTACTTGTTCGAGAGAGGGCTTTACTGTTGAATTGCCTTATAAGCCCAAAAAAACAGCGATTGGCAAGAGTTATTCTTCGATTGATTTCTGCGCTGGTTTTGTTTGCTGAATTTATAGCAGAGCCAAGGTAGACAAAGTCCTTTACTACCTCGAAGTTATAGTTGCCAAATGTGACGTTCAGTCCAATTCGTCGGTGTTGGCTGTCCGTTCTTGTTGACAGCATATACTTGGTTTTGCCCTCGTTTATCGCTTTTTGGCCGCTTCCGCCTTAATGCTTGCAAACGCAACGGTGACAGCCCCCTGAGTTCTTCCGATAATGTCTATATCGTTGGCGTATGCAAGCAGTTGTACAGACTTGTAATAGATTTTGCCACCGGTGTTGGATTGTGAGTTCCGCACAATCCGTTCAAGTACAGGGTTTTCCAATAGGGAGTTCCGAACTTTGACAGGTGATTACGGCCATATTGTTGAAGCTACATCTGTCAAATTGGCGGTCGTTTATTTAGTCTGTCTTTCCAAATCAACATGGAGAGCTATAGCGTTCAACAGCATGTGCAAATGATTAAATTGTTTTATGAAAGTGGGTCTTCTGTTCGTGCAACATTTCGCGCTTCGTCCATTTTACGACGAGGCCCATTTCTGGATGAATGGGTTCGTCAACAAGCAAAATTGTCCAATTTGGGACGATGACAATACACACGAGATCCACCAAGTTGTCATGCATCCACAGAAAGTCACTGTTTGGTGTAGATTTTGGGCTGGCGGCATCATCGATCCATACTTCTTTGAGAACGACGTTGGCCAGGCCATCACCGTCAACAGCGAACGCTATCGGTCGATGATAACCAATTTCTTCTGGCCCGAATTAATTGATATGGACACCGATGACATGTGCTTTCAACAGGACGGCGTTCCGTGCCACACAGCTGGTGTCACGATGGACATTCTGCACGACCGATTTCCGAACATGGTTATCTCACGCGGGGGCGATGTGATTTGGCCACCGAGATGGTGTGATTTGACCCCGTTAGACTTCTTCTTGTGGAGTTTTCTTAAGTCACAGGTCTAAGTCAATAAACCACAAACCACCACTGCCCCGAAAGCCAGTATAATCAATGCCATCGGTCCATTTCAGCCGGATTTATGCACCAGACTTGTGGAAAATTGGACGGTTCAGATGCGCGCTCCCCAGCGAAATCGCGCCGGACATTTGAATGATGTTATAATCCATATACCATATAGCGGCATATACGAGCGTTCTAAATAAATAGAAAATGTCAATCATATCTCACTCACAGTTTGTTTTATTCAAATTTAAAGACAGGAAACTCTTAATGGAAAACCCTTTACAATATTAAAGAAGTCACATGACAGCGTGTCACCTTGTCTAAAGCCATTTTTGACATCAAAGGTCTCGGTGAAGTCATTACCGACCTTGATGGAGCAGCGAGCGTTCTCCATCGTCATCCTGCACAGAAGAACAAGTTTGGCAGGGATGTCAAAACTAGACATGGCTCTATAAAGCTCTTCTCAGCAGATACTGTCATAGGCGGCCTTAAAATCCATAAAGAGATGATGAGTATCGATTTGGACTTCTTGGGTTTTCTACAGGATCTGTCGAAGTGTGAAAATTTGATCGATGGTGGACTTTCCTGGTCTGAAACCGCACTGATAGGGTCCAATCAGGATGTTGATAAAAGGTTTCAGGCGTTCACACAATATCGCAGAAAAGATCTTATATGCGATGTTGAGGAGACTGATGCCTCTACAATCGGCGCAGTTGACGGAGTCTCCTTTCTTGTGGATCGGGCAAACGATGCTGAGATTCCATTTATCAGGCATACACTTGTCTGACCAAATCTTAGAGGTGAGTTCATGTATGCACTCTATCAGTTTATCACCAGCTGCCTTGAAAAGTCCGGTCGGTAAGCGGTCAGGTCTCACAGGCTACTGCTGTTGGATTTCAGCTTGGATATTGCCATCCCCACTTTTTTTGGTCAGGCGGACGAAAATTTGGACTATCATCGTCCATGTTCATTCTGCCTGACAGCGGAATGTTGGTCTTCGTCGCCGTTATGAATTCTGCGGAAGTAGTTTTTCCATATTCTCAACACCGACTGTGATTCTACAACGAGGTTTCCATTTTCATCTCTACAGGTTTATTGTTTCTCTGACACGTTCTTTTTACCTTTCGGCAAACCTTCCGTACATTGTTCCTGAAGTATAAACTCTCGATATTTTCGAACGTGTGCTTCTCATGCTCTTTCTTCTTCTTTTGGAATGTTCTTCCCGTCTCTTTGCTCGTAGAGCTCACGAGCAGCTCTCGTTTTCCTTTGCAGCGCCGCTTTGTATGCCTCTTGTTTTGCTGCATGCACTCGCCGGCATTATTCGTCAAACCAGGGGTTTTGCGGTGGTGGGCGAGCGAGACCCCACGTATCAGTCTCGGTGTTTCTGATGACATGTTGGCAGTGTGGGCACTGGTCGTCGGTCCTTGATGCTGGCGGCATAAGGGTGATTGAGAGACTTCGGGATACGCGTTCAGCGATTGGAGCTTTTCGACGTTAAATTTTCTCACAGTGATTCTTCTTTGTTACTCAGATTGGGATATCCGCATTCGTACCTTGGCTACAACAAGGTCATGATCCGAGTCTATGTTGGCCGCTCGGGAGGTGTGGACATCCAGAATACTGGAGGAACGTTTCGCGTCAATCACAATACGATCAATTTGGTTGATCGTTACATGATCATTGGACCGCCATGTCTACTTATGAATATCGAATATATGGTGACATTTCGCTCCGCAGCGATATCAATTAGCCTTAGTCCGTTATCAGACGTGGTGTCGTGTAGGCTACGCTTACCAACTGCCCTACCAAAGACGTCCTCCTTTCCTATTTTGGCGTATTTAGGACATTGCTCGTATGTTTTGCCGAGGAGCTCGTAGAAACACTCTTTGGTGGCAGGGTCCTTTTCTTCCGTGGGGCCATGAACACATATTAGGTTTATGTTAGCGAATTAAGCCTTGATCCGAATAGTCATATACGCTCGCTCACGTGTCGGAAGCTTAATACTTCTTGCCTATGTCTGCCGCGTATGACAAATCCGTACCGAATAAGCGTTGCCTGTCGCCCTTGTAGCAATCACCGTAGTAGATGTCACAGTTTATCATTCTCTTTTTGTCCGGCCCATCCCATCGCACTTCCTGGATGGCGATAATATCTACTTTATAGCAGTCTAGGGGCTCTGCTAGTTGTTCGGCTGCACGTGGTCTGTTAAGGGACAGAACATTCCACGTACAGATCCGAAGGTCGTTGTCCTTATTTCGTTTGCTGGGGTCGTCCTTATCCGAGGCTTTTGGTTGTTTCGGAACCATAAGTTTTTTACGTGGTAGGGAAGTTACCCCGACGGCACAATCCCCAACCTATAGGGCTAGTTCCTTAATTATTCCCCTAGGACGAGGGGCCGGGTACACCGGTGCCAATAGTCCACTACTGGAGTATGAGCGCTGCCTTGGCCCGCCACCATCTCTATTCCAATGTCCTGACTAATATTGGAAATTCCAGCTCACGCAAGGTATTCATTAAGCTCAACCTAACAAGAACTATAGACGCCACCGTTCACTCCGTCTAGGGAATTCGTCCGCTGCCGCCTGGAACGGGAAGAAGTGCACTAGTGAGAAAGCACTCTTCCCCCCTCTTTCATCTGCTGCCGCCAAGAATCCACCAAACGGGGTTGGTTACCCATTTCTTTGATTACGGTACTAGGCAACCGGCTGTCATTTAAGCTAGTTGCACTTCTTCTCCATGTTTTAGACAACATGCCGACTACAGTCTTAGCTTTAGTTATGCGGCTGCTAATGTCTTATTCGGTACCACTGTCAATCAAAACTGCACTTTCAATGTGACGGAAGTTTTCTACTCTCTCGATGCAATGTTGATGTGGGTTGTTGATGAGTTCGAAGGAAGACTTAGGATTTTAATTTTGGTGGAGTTAATCCTCAAGCCTACCAAGTCTGCCTTTACCACCAAACCAGTAACTATTTAGTAAAATAGTAAGCAAACATCGTCAGTAAAGTCGAGGTATTTGAGATAGGTTGTATGGCTCGATTGGATTCCGCCACTTCTTGTCGACAGAGTGATCCACAAAACATAGCTGATCACCAAATGCCAAATGCATATTAAATTTTTCCGAGAACCTACCCGACAACATACGCCATCATAACTTACTTTTATAATAGGCACCAATTTGTTTGGTATGCTTCTGCTGCGTAAGGCATGCCATATAAACTGTCTGCTTATACCTACTGTCGAAGTGTCTAACACTTTGTCAAAATCAATGAACAGTACGTAGAGCAGAAATCTAAACTCGACGCATTGTTCGACGTCGATCCGTAAGGTGTTAATATGGTAATTGCAGGAGTATCCAGAACGTGCTTCTTCACTGTCGAAAGTGCTTTTTATAACGGGTGCGCCATCTTTTATGTCGGTATGTAAACATTAAATAACTTTGACATTTATCAACCGATTGACTTTAGTAGACATGTTTTTAAAACGTAAGTTCAGTACAGTTCTAACCGTGAATCATTTCATACTAAAACAATGCACCGAAATAGTGACGCTGTACATTGAATATAGTCATTCAGTTGTGTTAACTCAACGTGCATATCGTCGAAAATATCGTAGCCAACAAGCACCGTCTGACAGCACTAATCGTCGTTTGGTGTCAAATTTTGTTGAGCACGGGACAGTGGGAGATCATCGACATGCCGTTCATCAACGCCCAAGACGTTCCAATGAACTGGTTGAAGCGGTAAAAGAGAGTATTACCATGAACCCACATGTGTCGTATCGTCACCGCGCTCAGCATTTTGGCGGCAGTGGAACCACCTTGCGGCGCATTTTGAAGGATGATTTGCATTCGTTTCCGTTCCTTGGAATACGGCCAAACAGTCACTCGAATGGTTGACACTGAACCTGATTTTTGGAAGCAAATTTTGATGACCGACGAGGCCCATTTCATACTCTCTCGCGTCGTTAACAAGCAAAATTACCGCATTTGGGGAACGGAGAATCCACACAAGATCCATAAAACACCATTGCATGACCAAAAAGTGATTGTTTGGGCCGGCGTTTGCGCCGAAACCATCATTGGGCCACTTTTCTTCAGAGAAGGCGAAACAATCAATTCGAATCGATATCGGTGGATGTTGGCAAGTTTCTGCAACGTGCTGTCAAAAAATGGCGACATTGACTGCCCAGCCAGATCTCTAGATTTGACCCCTCCGAACTTCTTTCTGTAGGGCTATTTGAAAAGCAAAGTATACGCCAGCAAGCCTCAGACCATTGACGAGCTCAAGGCAAACATTCGTGCCCAAAATCATCGCTATACCGCCCAAGGTGCTCGAAAAAGTGAGGGAAAACTCAGCAAAAAGGGCACATTTTGCTTTGGTCAATAGAGGCGCCCACTTGATTGATGTTGTATTCAAAAACTAGTCCAAATAAATTGTAAAGGATCAAGTTAAATAAATTTACTCGAGAGATACGAACCTACAGGTGCCCCTGAGACTTCCGGACACATGCAGTGTGTTCCAAGCAGAGGTTCTAGCTGTACTTAAAGCTGCGGAATTACTTGAGATGAGATCAATACCCGATAAGAATATCGCCATCTACATTGACAGTCAGGCTGTCTCAGGCGCTAGAGTCTTACGTCACCAAATCTGAGTTAATCAGGAATAGCCGCACAATACTTAGGGCATTATGTACGCAGAACCGAGTCATATTATGTTGGGTACCTGGACACTGCGATATCGAAGGCAACGAGCAAGCCGATGCTCTGGCTAAAAGAGGAGCGGGGCTCCCACGTAGCGATATAATTGGTAGTATTAAACCACCAGGGTGCGTGGCTAAGGGAATTATTCGGGATAAAATCATTGACACGGCTAATCTAAGATGGTCAAACTTAGATGGTTACAGGGTGTCTAAGGCCTTGTGGCCTGTGTTAGATCGCAGAAAATCTGGGGAGATAATTAAGTTAGATAGATCGAGGCTAAGAACAGCGATAGGAATACTCTCTGGCCACTGTCACCTGAGGAGGCATACCATGAGACTAGGATTATCCGATACGGATGTTTGTAGGTACTGCGATGACCTACATGTCTCAGAGGATATAACTCATATACTCTGTGAATGTCAAGGAATTGCCAGGATAAGGCTAAAGTACCTGGGTAGATACTTCTTCGATAACTTGGAGGAGGTAAGGTCCTTGAACCATAACAAGGATCTCTTCAGATTTTGTAGGAAGATTAATTGCTTGGAGGATTAGGTTTAGGTCTTTTGCCGTGAAGGTTTCCTAGGGATCGCGATGGGCCCACATTGGTGCCTAGTGTTTTATGACAACCTCATAACCGTACCTAACCTAATCTAACCTAACCTAAGTTAAATAAAAATACCTCACATATGAAAATCTGGTGTTTTTTTTGGAAGTTATTCAATATTCACATACCGACATAAAACATGGCGTACCTTGATGTTCTGTAATGAACAGAAAAAGGAAAAAAGCCAAGACCCAGCCATGCTCCATCCCAGAATCATCGGTTCAAGCACTAGCTCCTAGGATGTAATCACTTTTACGAACATTTTGCCAACAGTTCAGCTTGACTCTTCACTATTACGAGTATGTGGTGAAAACGTCTTCTTCTTCTTCTTCCTCTTATCAGCGAAGTTATAATCCGAAAATAAGGGATCTCAAACCTCCCACTTCACCGCATTTCTACTGATCCGCCTGTGGTAAAAACGTCATGCTAACTAAGTAACTCGTAATATTTCAAATCGAACCACTACAGCCGGATGTGTTTGAAACGTACATCGGTACTGCCAACTCACTTTATAAGCATATCCAAAAAAAAAATTTTAAATTTCACGAAACCAATTCTTGGAGTACAATGGCCCATATCGAGTCTGAGTGTTCTGGGTTAAAGTTTTTCGCTAAAAAATATATGAAATTCATGGTATCATGGAACACACTTGTATTCATTTCTTAATACAGCACTCTAACAACGATTTGCCATGCCTTGTATGCCGAAGCTCCTAACAACCGCATCACAACAATTTAATTGACGCGTTTTTAACATTCCACTAGCAAATCAATTAACAACTTTGAAAATCAAAAGTTAAATACCTAAACCGCACGTGCCCAATTAAGAGCACTTTACTCACCTACTCAACCACCTCACAGTGAAAGGAGGAAGCATCCCCCTAGTACACCTGCAGGATAGAGAATCCCAAGCATGGAAATTCCAGCCATAAATAACAAAATGTTAGATTAAAGTATGATAAAGTGAATTACATCTACAATTTCCGAATAGTTTTTCAAATTCAATAGATCGATTTTTATTGCGAATTAAATCTCATCTCAACACGTAATCCAAAAGTTTACTGTTTTTACCATTAACTTAATGTTAAAGTTCATCATTCGGTAATTATATGCCATAGTCTAGTTCTCTGAACAACAAACCAGACATAATAATATTTTTATGGGCAACTATTAGATACATTTTGTTTCTTTTTTGGGTAAAACCCCGAAGCATCTTGTTTGGGGTGTGTTTATTCACTTTCATTCTTGATGGTGACGACGTCGAAGCAGAATAGGATCTTGTCTTAATCACCAGCACCTTGAAGGCGGAACTCCCAAAAGACTATTAATTTGCTGATAGTTTTGATTATTTATTACCTCCTCGTTATTGCAAATGATACCTGAGTGATATGGGGATCATTTTGCTGTCGTTTCGATTCAAGGTTAGTCAAGGCAGCTCTGCGGGGTGTTGACCTAACACCCGTATATCCCTTTCTAAAAAGTCATCAACTTTTTAAGCTATCTCTTGTTTTATTAAATAACAATTATTTATTTTTAATGAAATGGCCATTATGCTTCCGACTTCTTTTGTTGGCTGTTAAAACAAAAGAAGTCCACCATCGTGTGTGTGGATTTTTTATTGATTTACTGATTAGACCGCATTAGTGGCGTCACAATGTCAAATCTATTCAAATAATTTGCTACTACACACATTTAATTGGTTACATTGTATTGACAATATTGTGAACACTTTGAGAGTCATCTGACAATAAGCAGATGGAAACATCAATCATGTGAGAGAGGAAGTGGAGATGTTATTATATTACAGCTTTTGTTGTAGGCAAGACTGCTTATTCATCAAAGCTAATTGATTTAAGAAATTGTATAGAGATGGAATCTGCGAAGAAGTTGGGTGCAAACGTTGTTTCTTTTTTTTCAAGGAATTTGCTTCTGAAATTCGTTTGTCTTTGGAGATTATTAGATAGAGTTTTGTTTATGTGAAGTCAGAGGCAGAGAAACCCCAAGGTTAAAACACAAAACATATCCAGGATCCCATAATACTTCAATCAAAAGCTGAAAAGTAGTATGATGATGCTTACAGCAGTAGGGGAATCCCTCGCTCTGGCGCTGAATATTATTATGTGCTATATAGAGTTGTGTATAGATGGCGGGTTTCGGCTTAAAATTCAATAGTTTTCTACAGGATTTACGAATATGTTAGCCTAATGTTGATCTACCAGTATGACAACCGGACTTAAGGAGTCTCAGCGGTGCGTTAAATAGATCCAACAAAAACATTCATGTAAAAAAACAGGTCAACTTCTCGTGAGGAATGTGTGTTTTGTTATTTTAAAAACAAAAACTGAAATGTACATAACGGTGTCCCTTATTTTTCGACTTTTTTTAACGTATATCAATTTTTTTCGTTCTATCATAAAACAATAAAAACAAAAATTAGATCATTTGGAGCACTTTAACGACTTGGATCGACACATGTCAGTAAAAATTAGACGAAAATAGTAACACGTGCCTGATTTTTATTGTACTTTTAGTTTTTAAATGGTAAACACGTTTTTCTAAATCGGTTCAAAATATCATTGCAATTAAGAAGTACATACATACATTTTCAAAACAAAATATATGCTGTCTACAAAAAAAAGACACCCAACAACTGCGTCTTAGACAGAACGCCACAATAGACAGATATAATTTTGAGGTAGTAAAGGATTTTGTCTACCTAGGCTCTATGGTGAGCTCCGCAAATGACATCAGTAGGGAGATCACACGAAGAATTACTCTTGCCAATCGTTGTTTCTATGAGCTAAGATGGCAGTTGAGTAACAAAGCCCTATCTCGAACTACTAAGGTGACTCTTTATAAGACACTAATCATCCCAGTTCTGCTATATGGCGCAGAGGCATGGACTTTGACAAAACCGGATGAGGATGCCCTTGGTTATTTCGAGAGAAAAGTTCTTCGAGCGATCTTTGGTCCCGTCTACATAGAGGGTGAGTGGAGGAGAATGTACAATGCCGAATTATACGGTCTGTACAAGGACATCGACTTAGCCAGAAGAGTTCACTTACAGCGATTAAGATGGGTGGGTCATTTAGGTAGGTAAAGTGGTGGTCCAAGAGAGCCCAATTAGCGCTTAGGGTGCGCCATTTTGTTACATTGCTGGGTCATTTAGAGTGAATGGAGCCCAACGTACCCGCCAAGAAAGTCTTCGAATCCACCCCGGATGGACGGCGCGGTAGAGGACAACCTCGTGGTAGGTGGCGCAAACAAGTGGAGGGGGACCTCAACCAACTTGACGTGCGCAACTGGAGGCAGCTGGCTCGTAACCGTGTAGGTCCACCCCGGACTGTAGCGCCACCTAAGTAAGGAAGTACATACATTTTCAATGCCGCTAATCCTTCATGAGGGTTGCAGAGGTAGGATGCTCAGTTGGACTCTCCATCCTTCTCGATCCTCCGCCATTGCCTCCAACTCATCATGGGGAATTCCTAGACTGCTCCAGGCGAGATGTTGGACTTGACCCAACCATCTACTTCTAGGCCTACCGGGGACTCGCCTACCTGATGGCATGGCAACCATGGCACGTCTTGGAAGCATGTCTGGGAGCATAAGCACTACTAGACCAAATCATCGAAGCATAGATCGTTCCGTTCGGAGAAGTAGCTGCTCAACATTGAGCGCCTCGCGTACTCTGGTGTTGCACACTCGATCTCTATGAGTTATTCCAGCAACACAGGGAAGGAACCTCATTTCGGCAGTTTGTATCCGCAATCTTATTCTTTCGGTCACTACCCAAATTTCATGAGAGTTGGAATATACACCGAGTTAAACACCGATAGCTTAGCTTGAACACGTAGTTCAGCCTTCCTTATAACAGATTGGCCAAGTTCTCGCAAAATTGATCCAGCCTAGCCAAATCTGCAGCATAAGATACGATATGATGAATGGGGCCCAAGTGCACTGCGACCTATAGGATTAAAAAGTGAGGCTCTTGATAAACCTCAATAATGTCTTAGGTTCCATGTTCCAGGTATCCGCTGGGCCCATCGAGACCCGCGTTAGATGAAGTAATCGTTTCCTTGCGGCTCCTGAGCAATCACAAAGGATATGTTCTGCTGTTTCTCTTTGTTCCCACAGAGTCTGCACATGGCCGTATCTGAAAGTTTCATTTTATTTAGATGGTACCTAATTGGACAGTGTCTAGTTAAGTAGCCCGTTAGAGTTCACAAATTTTCTTTACTTAGTTCAACTAGCTTGCTTGCTCTATTTCTGTTGGGGTTAATGAACTTCTTCGCTTGTCTTAGGCCCTTTTCGTTGGCCCAGTGTTCGGAGAGTCCTTTAGCTTCCCATTTAGTTACTGTGGAGTGGATATCAATGGGTGGTACCCCGAAGTAGGGTTCAGGGCCGATGAGCGGGCGCCCAGCACTTCTCCTTGCCAGACAGTCTGCTCGTTCCTTCCCCTCAAAATCTTCGTGTCCAGGAATCCATGCTACGGTAACCTGATTTGTGGATGCGAGGTTATCAAGGATGTCAAGACAATCCCACACGAGCTTTGACCCTACCGTATAGGAATTAAAGGCCCTTAGCGCTGCCTGGCTGTCTCAATAGATAAAGATGCGGGTTGCGGTAGTGTTTCTCCGCAGGCCGAATACATACGTATAGTTCAATCGCACGGAAGATGGTAGGTGATTTGCCAAGCGCTGCCGCACGCTGAAAGTTGGGACTATGGACCCCAGCTCCGGTACTGCCATTTTCCAATTTGGAGCCATCAGTGTACCAGATTTGTGCGTTCGGTGGTGTCATTAGACCTTTGTTTCTCCATTCTTGACAGTCGCTAATTCTACAGGATAACTCGGCATTGCTCTTCCCATCTCTCGTGCATAAGACCCAGAGGTACTTAAACTTATAAACATGTTTCAGTGGAACTCCACTAACAAGTAATACAAAAGTATTAAATTAGTGAGAGATGCAAATCACCAAATAAAGGGTACTAAGCTACCGTCAAATCGACAAATTCTTACAGATTTCTTTTTAATATGCGTAAAGTTAAGTTAACAGGTAGCTAAACTGCAAATCTTGTTATTCGTGAATGTATTATTTTTTTACGAAAAGGCAAGAATACCCTCAAAATCAATATCCGACTGTGTGAAGAAGCTTATAAATTTGTATCAAGCTTGGAGAAAACTACAAAAAAAATTCCAAGAAAACCCACGGGCGTAAGTTAGGTTAGGTATGTGTGCTGGTGTAGGGGATAGAAATCCTCTATACCACACTCAATTCAATATAGACCCATTGCGATACCAATGGGGGGAGAAGAAGATAGATTAGAGAATTTAGTACTTACTGTGCCCGTGACACAAACCATCCAAATGATTTAATGAAGTTTGCGATGTCGTTTATCGTTCTGTTGGGAAACTCCTCTAAATCGTTAAAGAAGTATTGTCAAAGGAACTTATTTCTTAAATAATAGAGGCCTGGACAGTAGCAAAGAGAGTGGGTGGTGTCCTCCTAAATCTCCTTGTCACCGCAGCTTCTACAAAGGTCTTCGATCGTCACACGCTTTTTCATGTGGTATCGCATGGTGTTATGCCCTGTAATGACTCCTATTAGAGTCCCTCTGAATGAGTCTATTGGTTCTTGCTCTGTCGAATGTAGGCCATAGCTTCCTCGTCGTGATACGAGTATCTAAATAGGTCCACGTGGTGTTTGCTTCCGTTAGAGCTTTGTTCCCTGCTTCGAGTTAGAGTATGCAAGGTGAGATGTACACTGAGGGGTCGAATAGGTCCGAGTTTAGTGCTGAGCCTCCTCTAGTCAGTTCGTCGGTTTTCTCATTCCCTGGTATGCCTTCATGAACAGGAACCCATCAGAGCTTTACCTCGTGCTGTGTTTCAAGAACCTTGGTCTCTTCTCTACAACACGTCAGAAGTTTAGATTTAATTTCTATACCAGGGGGTGTATAAACGATAAGAAGCAGATTTCCAGGATGATTTGGATAACTTATTTGACTTATCTGTGGCCACAAGGTAAAACCGCCTAAGTCGATTTTCACAGATTCTCAGAAAACAAGTTTGAGGTTTTCGATTTTCCACAAAACGTATGGGAATTTTAGTCAGTAAGGATAACAGGTAATAAGATAAGAATTTGGTAACATAAACGTCGAATAGTAGAGCATCTGGCATCCTTATTCAAATTCACTCGACTTAGGCGGTTTTACCTTGAGGCCACAGATTTTATGCTCTTCAAAAAATTTAAATAAATGAGGAAAGACTTTTTTTACAGGTTCAAAGAGAGCCAGGACGACCGCGCTGCTCAGCGGGAATAGATAAAAAAACAAGCAGAAAAAATAAGATAGGGTAAGATCAGTGCTATTATAAGAAGAACAAAAATATCGTAAGTATATGTCATCAGCAATACCAGCTACTACTTCAGCGTCATTGGAGGTTTTACTTCGCCAAGAGCATAACATATTTACAAGCTCCGACGAAAGTAGCGAAGCGGATTTTCCGACTTCTCCTAAACCATCATCTGAAGCAACCACAAAACGAGAAAGAAAGGACTTTGTTACTCCAAAATTATTCTCAGCCTTGGTTGATTGGTTAGGATCGGCCTTCGATGAAGATGCACTTAGACCAGAAGTAAGTCCATTGTACTGCCGATATTTAGGATGAGTAGGTCACCCTCTTACTCTGGGAACTATTTCCTTTGTTGTATAAATGCGTAGATAGGAGCCAATA
The DNA here is from genome assembly GCA_945910035.1 of Brachypalpus laphriformis. NCBI lineage: Eukaryota > Metazoa > Arthropoda > Insecta > Diptera > Syrphidae > Brachypalpus > Brachypalpus laphriformis. The sequence continues at coordinate 156,425,838 of OX246753.1, forward strand.
ACCTACTGAATGAGTTCCAGTGGGTTTCAGATCAGGGTACTCTACAATCGACCATATATTTGTACTAAGCAGCATTGCAAAGTCATTTCTTTCACAAGGCAAGAAGCTCTACACCTTCTTTATTGATTTTAAGGCAGCCTTCGACTCGGTGGACAGAACTGCCCTATTATATAAGCTCTACTCTTTGGGAATGTCGCTGGAATTTAGAAGGCTAATAGGAAATCTATATGCTGATACTAAAGCTGCGGTTTGGAATGGAGATGTTCTATCGGCATGGTTCCAAACGCACTCAGGAGTACGACAGGGATGTGCGCTGAGCCCAAATTTATTTGCTCTGTTCATACGTGACCTGACTGACTGTTTGCCAGGAGGTGTGAAATACGCGGGTGTGCTCGTCAAAGCCCTTTTGTTTGCGGACGATGTTGTTCTGTTGGCATACTCCCCGGATTCCTTACAACTCATGATCAATCGTTTGCATGAGTACACCAAATTATGGAAGCTAGTGGTCAACCTTAACAAGTCCAAAATTATGATTTTCAAGGAAGGTGGTGGCCGAAATTGTTCTAACGAAAAATGCCACTTTGATGAGGGAGCAATCGAAATTGTTAAGGAGTACAAGTATCTCGGAAAATGAATAAAATCTAAAACGGCCATCAATGTAGCTTGGAAAAATTGTTTCAACAGCAAATATATTAATCATAGCAGCAAATTCAGGGTTTTTGAAGCTGTGTCCGAGTCGATCCTGTTATATGCGGCACAAGTATGGGGCGGAAGGCAGTACGAAACGGTGGAGAAGCTACTAAGATTTTATGTGAAAAGAATATTCCGCCTTCCACCGAATACACCTAACTACATGCTTATGCTCGAAACAAGCTTATCGCCCTTATTTATTAAGACATTCAAGCTACAGGTAGATTATATATTAAAAGCTCTAAATATGCCAGCCCACCGTCTCCCAAGAAAAGCAGTTCTGGACGCTGTGCAAACAAAAACTGGTTGGTACAGGGAATGGCTGGATCTGGCTGATGGATGTGGGATCGAACTGAGAGAGGACAACATGCGAAACTGGGACACCAAATTGTACGAACTCATTATAAGGTTAGACGAGCAGGCTAGAGCGAGTTATGCTGAAGAGGCAACCGGATCAGTACATAGGGCAATCTACAGTAAGCTCAACCACAACTTGCAGAGTAACAATTATTTCAATGATAATTACAAGATAGAAGAAATAACGACGATACTGAGACTGCGTGGTGAACTCCTGAACCTGAACTACGTACCTCACAGGGAGAACTTGCCTATTTTATGCAACATGTGTAACTTAGTGGAGAGAGAAGATGTATTCCATTTTATGGGAAGATGCCCAATCCTACGAGAAACACGAAGGCATGTATTTGGATATGACGTCTTGACGGAGATGCAAGTGGTTTCCCTCCTTAATGAAGCGGATGTAAGCACACTTTACCGGTATTGCAAAATTGCTCTAACGTATCGACAGAAAATTATAAATGAAAGCTTTTAACAAACTATTCCTTTTATTTTGTGTAGTTTACTATAGAAGTTAAAATTATTTTATTTTATTTTTACTTGTGAATATTAATAAATCAACCAGGCAGACGGCAAAGCCATGCTAAATTTTGATTTTGTACTGTATTAAAAAATATTATATGAATAAATAAAATCTGTTTAATCTGTTTTATAAATGCGTTCATTTTAGCCGTGCAGGCTGAGATCACAAAGATCATGGAAAAAGTATTCACCTAGGGTAGCCTTCCTTATGTTGGCGATCGCATGACAAGCACATAGGAAGTGACTAGTAGTCTCTTCCTCCTCTTCATCTCTACAGCTTCTACAGAATTCATTGTAGGGATTCCTAGTCTTTGGGCATGTTTTCCTTTGACGCCGTGTCCGGTGAGAACGTTTTTGGAGAGAGTACTTCTCTTGTGTTTCAAGAGCCCGATGGACCTAGATTTGTTGAGTATTGGCCAAAGTTTTCTTGGGGTGTTGCATTCTCCGATTTGAAGAAGGTACTTAACGTAAGACGTTGGCGCTTCGATACCTATAATGCTTATGCTGTTTACACGGGAGGAGCTTTGTCGAACCAAATCGTCAGTTGCACAATTCCCCTGTATGTCACAATGACAATGGTGAGGTTGTACTGACCAGCTATCTCGTTAAGAGATACGCGGCAGTCTTTCACTGCCTTAGTCCTCGAAGTTCTCGATGCAAGGGATTTGATGGCTGCTTGACTATCGGCATAGATAGTAATATCCGATGTTGATAGCGTGTCAGCCACTAGTCAGTCAGCAGCTTGACGAACAGTGGTAACTTCGGCGGGAAAAACGCTGAAATGCTTTAAAAGGCTAAAAGAAAGGTGTATATCCAGGTCTTCTGAGAAGACTCCGACACAAACTCGGTCCTTGGTTTTGGACTAGTCCGTGAAATTTGACAGCGATCCGTTGTATAGTACATCGCTTTGCGTTCACTCAGCTCTGTCCGGTATTGAGTGCATGTAGCCCCTGTTGAAGTCTTCGGCAGATGTCAGTTGAGCATAAGAGACTCTGTTTATAGAATTGAGGATACAGTGGAGGCTCTAAGACTTAATTTCGAGGATTTTCCAATCAACAATTTCTCGATTCAACGTGTGTGGACACGGAAAACATTAAAACCGATTTTCAAAATAATATTCCGCGAGTTATTACATTTGGAGGTGGGGAACAACTGCACCAAAACTGCAAACAAACTAAAGCTCTTTCTAGAGCAATTAAGGACTGGAACTTGTATGATAAAGTGCAGATTATATGTTGCGATACAACTACATCTAAGACAGGTCGCAGTAGTTTTATCGCTATTTGACGACACTGTGGACTTAGACACAAAAAGGAAGAAGGTGACTAGATTTAATAAGGAAAGTCAATCGCATTCCCTTAAAAGATATGTTCCATCGAAAGAAGGAATGTGCAATTCATTGCAGGGTGAATTTATTTCACTCTTCATGAATATTTTTTATATATTTATGATTGAAAATGTACTTTTATTTTTTTAAGATAAATTGTTGGATGATTCTGTATCGACCAGGAGTCAACATTTCTTTTCCCGCCTGAAAATCAATGAAATATTGCTTTAAGGACGTCCATCTTCCTGGGAGAATAATGTTTTCCATTTAGAAGCTTAAAGGACGGTTATTTCCTTTACAGCAGTAAATGATACAGCCGAAAGAACTGTCAAACTAGTGAAGGACTTTCACGGACTTCTGACAGCCGAAGAAGGGCAAAAACAATCCGTTCTTCGTTTTTTGAAAGAGCACGTACAATTATATGCTGATTGCAAGAAAGAAGATTTGAAGAGACTTTCTCTTGTTATTTCTCTTATCTTATTTCCGCAATAATTTCAATTTGTAATTAATTATTAGTATTCAAGTGGTTTTGGGGACCTGCATTGCGATTGATCAGGAAACTACTGTCTGCTCAAAACTTGGCTTTGGCCAGTAGTGCAACAATCAAGTTCGTGATGAAGTGCTTGCTTTACGTCATTGTGGTGGTCCCCGGGCAACTATACGTATAAACCCCTATGCGTGTAGGGCCTCATGGTGATAGGATTATGACGGCCAGATTCCGGACTAGAGTAGGACGTGTCACCATCATACAGTGTTACGCCCCAACGAATTGTTCGACTGAGGGTGAACAGGAGAGCTTCTATAATCTCTTATGTGCCGTCTTCAACACAACACATTGTCATAGTGATGGCGAATTTGAATGCCAAGGTAGGCAACGACAACGAAGGGCTCAAACATATAATCGGGAAGCAATGACAACGGCGAAAGGTTTGTGGATTTCTACAATGCTAACCGATTTGTGATAGGTGGCACCATGGTTGAGCACAAGACCTGCCACAAAGTCAGCTGGATTTCCAATGACAGGCAAGCAACCTCCAACCAAATTGATCATTTTGCCATCAGCCGTCGCTTTAGAAGTAGTCTCCTGGACGTCCGAAACAGGCGAGGAGCAGATGTGGGGATAGTATAATACGAGATCACCATCTTATGATAGCTACTCTCCAACTACACACTGCTGTAGTTCGAAGATTCCACGACGACACAAGAATGTCCAGGTTCAACATCGATAGACTTAGTGATCCCTCAGTGCGCCAACAATTAAGGGAGCACTTTTCGCAAGGTGCAAGCAATCAGCAGCTCTATGCCCGCAACCATTCAAGACCATTGGTATGCTGTGAAAAATGTTTTTACATCTGGTGATGAAGGAATTGTCGGCCGATCACAGGGAAGACATAGGGCGTGGCTTTCCGAGGATACCAGCTCGTATAGTTCGTGATAGAATCTTCTTCTCCAAAACCCGTCAAAGCAAACGGGACCGAAGATCTTACGAAGATTTTTTTCTCTCGAAGCGACCAAGGATATCTTCATCCTCTTTTAATAAAGTCCATGTTTCGGCGCCGTAAAGCAGGACTGGGATGATCAGGGTCTTATATAGAGTCTCCTTAGTTGTTCGAGAAAGGGCTTTACTGTTGAATTGCCGTATAAGCCCAAGAAAACAGCGATTGTCAAGAGTTATTCTTCGCTGGATTTCTGCGTTGATGTTATTTTTTGAGTTTACACTCGTAGCAGAGCCAATGTAGACAAAGTCCCTTACTACCTTGGAGTTATAGATACCCACTGTGACGTTCTTTCCAATTCGTCGGTGTTGGTTGTCCCTTCTTGTTAACAGCATATACTTTTGCACATACCATTTTGGCCGCTTCCGCCTCAATGCTTGCAAGCGCACCGGTGACAACCCGCTGAGTTCTTCCAATAATGTCAATATCGTCGGCGTATGCAAGCAGCTGTACAGACTTGTGATAGATTGTGCCTCCGGTGTTGGCTTGTGAGTTCCGCATAATCCGCATAATTGCTGTAGGCAATTATCTAAAGACCGAGCTAAATGGAGAGCCTTGTTAGTTGTGGGCTCGATTCAACCCGATTTGTAGCACCACCTAAGTAAATAAGTAATATTCTGACCCGTGAACATTTTTCGAGTTTGATCTGTAAGTTTATCAAGCAGCGTATCAGGCTACATTTGGTCACCTTTTAATAAGCTTATCTTGACAGTGAATCTTTCCAAACGTTTTGAACTTGAACGTATTACCGGTTTAAGTATTTCTAAGCAATGCTTGAATATTGGACGTCTATTCCTTTTTCGTCAAATTTTTCTCCATCAGACCATGATTTTTTGCGTTTTGCAGCCTGAAGTAGTTTGCTATAGACTAACTGATGAAGTAGCACTGTATACATTGATAATGTTTAACTGATGTCTTATCAAAAACTGTGCGCCCATAGTAAGTAACTGTATTAGAGTTATAAAACACTGAGAGAGTATGTGACTGCTATCTGCATCAATTGAACCGTTTTATCATTGTTAAAATAAACGCTTTGTAGGGGGTACCAAAAAGGAACTTCATGGAGAAAATGTTTATTTTTGATACCAACTGAATGAGCTAAACGATACATTTTGACATCCAAAGACGACACCACCTTGTTTTTTTTCTACAAGATCATAGTGAATGTTCTCAGACTAGCAGAGGGCTTACAACACCAATAACGAATGTCACTAAGGACATCAATCTGCCATGTGGGGCTCGCACCCCTTTTTTTTCTACCGATCGAGGTAGGAAAGGGAACATGCACGCGTTTTCCCTATAAAATGAACTGCGTTAGGAACGAGACCGAAGGCTGTGATCCATGCTACCTGGGCACGACAAAACAACATGAAAAACAACAAATGTTCAATCACAAATCGAACATAAGATCTGGAAATGCCAATAATGTAAGAATCCTCTTAACGGAGGGGCACTCATCTAAGCGCTACACTCTGGAAATGCTCCACATCTTAAGTAACAAAAACCACATGAACTGGAAGCAACGCACTCAAAATAGAGGGTTTGGGAAATAGTATAATTCAGAATTTAGCCATACAGTGTTAAGCAATCATTTCGGATAAGATTGTTGGTCCAAACGTTTGGTAAGAAATAATCGAATTGTAGCTTTAATGTGACTAAAGGGTCCAAAGGCTCATATTTTGTACGTGTCTTCAATTTGCAACAATTCATGACACCAATGACTTTCGAAGCATTTTGAAAGCTCCCAAAACAAAAATCCAAAACTCATGTAACAAACAACCAGATCAGCAAATACTCTTATAATAGCAGGACCTCAGTTTTCTTCATCACTTAGCACGGGCTTACCAACATTCTTTAAGACTTCATATGGTTTCACTCGATAAGTAGTTCCTGACTATAATTTGATTTCAAAATGGATTCTCTTATAATGTGAGTAAGTCAACAAGTAGGTCACTGAGTGGGAAACACCTTATAACAATTCATAAGATTAAGTACAATAATTGTGTCATTTACCTCTACACAATAAGTATCTCAGTTTCAATTTCAGATCATTAGCGACAAAAAACTCCAATTTGAATAGTATCAAGAAAGTAATAAAACAACTTGATAAACCCGAAAGAATATGAAAGCATGCCTGAGGTCTGTTAGCGAAAACATAAACAAATCAACAATGAATTGCCAATGGACAATGTACCTCCATAGTACCGCCATACATACGCAAATAATGTTCGCTTTCATAATGACTTGCAAAAGTATTAATCGTTCATTAGGCCAACTTTAAGTAATGATCAGCTATTCCACTGACCAGATCTAGTTCATTTAACGTTCAAGGGTAACATGCACCTTGCAACTGAATCGAAACATAAATCCATTTGTAACACGTTTAAGCAACAAAACTATGCCCACCCAAACGCAAAAACACTAAATATATTTTTTTTATTATTTTGGCGGTAACATTCTCGCCCTGACCTAGACTTTAGTTCTAGTAAGCCAAATCTAGTTATCCAGACTGTGGGGGAAAAGTCCGTATCCGGAATCTTATTCGCAGCAAAAATCCTTTCCCTTTCAATTGGCAGCGACGTAGGAAAATATTATATAATTCCAAACCAAGAATAGACACACCAGAAGCGTTTGCAACGTAATTACAGCACCGTGCATATATGGTCACACACATCAACCACCACCACGGCCGCGCCGTCAATGGGGGAACAAGGGGCTGGAATCTATTGCAGCATAGTTTCAATTTAAAATAAATCATATCGTCAACTAACTCTATTCACCTAAGAATACCATCGACCGCATGAATACAAACGGGTGGCCAACGGTGAGAGGATGCAGAAGGTGAAGCAACCAACAAATAGTTTGACATGCATGCGAACTCTTGCTCTTGTTACAGATATCTGCACGGTGCACTATCTACACATGCAGCAACAGCAGTAACCAACGACGACGACGACCACTAACCAACCACCAATGAAAGTGAAATATAACACTAAAGCAGAGAGGCATACAAGTGGTAGCAGCAACGGTACGATGGTGGTCTCTTTAAGAGGCAAATACTATACTCAACATTTTCGCGAGCTTTTTTTCTTCCACCGGCGCGCGCGGGTTACTATTATTAAGTCTTTTCCCTTGGTTTGATTGGTTTTGGTGTTTTGTATTTTTATTGTTTCTTTTCTCTATGCTAGTATGATTGAGGTTTGAATGTGGTCGTGGTCTTTTTTCTTTCGGCGGATGGAATTACTGAGAGAGTCGCAAAGCGCGCGTTGGTTTTTCAGTTTAATATAAAAGCAGGTGAATACCTAGCAAAGTTATCCAGTATCAGTTTTGGGTTTGTTGGATCAACCAACCCTTAATTTAGTTTTATTTTAATTTTAACCGTTTTGTGTTAAAACCAAACCAAAAGAAAATGAAGTCGATGGTAGGTGTTGGAAAGAAAAAGAAAAATGTCCTAAAAGACAATAATTTGCAATGAAAGTGTATAACGATGTGTGATGGTGATTACGAAAAAGAAGGACGATTTCGAGTTGAAAGTGACCTAGTGGCAAATAAATCCTTAAATGGACCAAATATTCAAAAAGTGATCAATTACCAGAGAAGAGGATTATTTCAGCATAAATCAAGTGCATTTCGATTGGTTTCTTTTAATTTTTTTTACAAATTCATTTCGGATAGACGAAAGAGTTGACGTGCGAACTCTACATATGGACTATGTTTTGACTCGATTTCTGTGTACAGTCTTACGCTGTACAAATATGGACAGTGAGATGAAATAAAATGGTTTGAAGTATTTTAGAAATACTTTTGATATAATCATTTCTCAAATTAGCTTCAATTTAGATGAATTCCTTTGATTCACTTGACAAAAGTTCATGTTTATTGTTCAATACACTATAACTACGATTTTATTTATAAACATGAATATCTTGAGGAATGCGAACATATATTTCATCGACATTGATTCTACAGAATATAAATCTTCATAAATCGTGAAAGTGCACTTGCGCTAACTCTCTCCAATTTAAAAAATTAAAATTTTCACTTTCCATATTAAAATACAAAATTCAAAAAAAAAATATATGCACTGCAATCTCCACCCAATTTACTTTCATAACGTTTTCTAATTAATACAAACAGTGCATTTTAATTATGCATATCTCACTTGGGTTTTCATTCAGTTCCGGTTAGATAATACCAAAAATAACAAATAAAACCAATTTAAATCAGCTGAGAGAAGAAAACTGACCTAAGCGACATTAAAAACTGTTAAATTGATAAAATGATATCTGCAATAAATAAAAGTCAAAATCCCCAAAAATATATTGCATCACGAGATGACAAGATTTATTACAAATGCCGCACACTAACGATGGCGTTGTGAGCGAGTCATCGAACAAAGCCAATGAAAGGGTAACTTCATGAATATTGAAATTTCCGTTTTCGATTTGTCCTCCTATTTTATGCAAAATTCTCACGAATTTAAATTATGTCAGAGAAGCATAATTGATTTGTGCTATAACTTAATGAAATTAGTGTCAGCAGTGGGCTTCTGGTTTCATGGCTTTGTTAACTTGTTTTCTATAATGATATCTGATGATTAGTGTAACCACTACCATTTGCAGAGTATGTAACTTTAATTTATTGATGAAAACAAGACCAAACTTGATTTCTAAAAAGGGGCGTAAATGTCATAATTATAAAATTCTTTCGGAACTGGTAAAAGAATCAGGTTTCTCCTATAATTCTATGGAAATCAAGATGATGTTATTGAACAGCTTTTTGATGGCTCCCACGCAAATTTCACCACAAACGCAGTGGCGCACTTCCAAAATAATGCAATATATCTTTAACTCCGTGACACCCAGTCACTTATGGCAGGAGTCCAAAATCTCACCTTTCCTTACACATGTTGATATTTCAATCAACTTGTTAACAATTTATGTAGTCTTGGCATTAATCCAAGCAGCGCACTCCCTTTTTACAGTGAAAAGCAAAAGATCTTAAATTCAGTTTCTCTTGACGAAAGCAAAAGTGATCCACAAACGGAAGTTGTATCTCTGCACTGTAATCCAAAACCACACACACGTTCACTTTCCTCAATTTATCACACCTTTTGTTACGCTCCTCTCTGGGGACTGTTGCACTTTAATTCATGCAATGTGATTCACCATTGTATTTCACACCTGTTTTAAGCCAAATGATATCTAATCGTCGCGTCTTTTAATTTCCACTTTTACTTTTAGTTCGTTTTTGGGCTTTTGGCCGCCGTCTTGCTGTTTACCAACGCTGAAGACGTGAAAGAGGAAGCCAAAGCGGCTGCTGTTGAACCCGCAGCTGCTGAGTCTGTCGCCGAGAAGAAACAAGAGAAGCGTGGTATCTTCTCAACCGGATACGGATATGGTGGACTAGGAGGTGGTATCGAACTTGGTCATGGAGGTGGAGGTGGTTATGGTGGTCATGGTGGCATCCTTACTACTGGTGGAGATTTAGGAGGCTATGCTGGTGGATACGGTCATGATACCGTGAAAACTATTACCCTTGTAAAGAATGTTGCTGTTCCATACCCAGTAGAGAAGCACATCCCATATCCAGTTGAGAAACAAGTTCCATATCCAGTAAAGGTCCATGTTCCACAACCCTACCCAGTTGTCAAGACTGTCCCATACCCAGTCAAGCAAATCGTTAAGGTCCCAGTGCATATCCCACAACCCTATCCAGTTGAGAAGAAGGTTCCATACCCAGTACATGTTCCAGTCGATCGTCCAGTTCCATACAAGGTGTTGGTACCACAACCCTACCCAGTAGAGAAGACCGTCCATGTTCCAGTCAAGGTTCATATTGCTGCTCCATACCCAGTTGAAAGGCAGGTTCCATACCCAGTCAAGGTTCCAGTTCATGTACCACAACCCTACCCAGTCGAAAGGATTGTCCATGTTCCATACAAAGTTGCTGTTGACCGTCCAGTGCCAGTTGAAGTACCAAGACCATACCCAGTTCAAGTTGACAAGCCAGTACCATACACCGTCATAAAGAAGGTCCCAGTCGCTGTACATGTTCCATACGATCGTCCAGTTCCAGTTCATGTTGATCGCCCAGTAGCAGTTCCAGTCAAGGTTCCAGTTCCAGCACCATACCCAGTTGAGAAGCACGTCCCATATCCAGTTGAGAGGCAAGTACCAGTACCAGTACATGTTCCATATGATCGCCCAGTTCCTGTGCACATTGAAAGGCATGTTCCAGTGGCTATCGAAAGGCCCGTACATTACAAGGTACCAGTTGCTGTGCCAGTGCACTACGGAAGTCACGGATCCTCCGGAAGCGGTGTCTCTGGCTACGGACTCGAAAGCCACGGACTTGATCTCCATCACCATTAAGCTCAGAATAAAACCTGCAGCAATAGGATTTTACAACAAAGAGCCTTAGACAAGACAGAAAGAATTATTTTCTTAACACTATTATCTCTCTCTACAACTGTACCCTCAATCTCTACATCTCTCTATTTAATGAAAATCGTTATTAGCTGTTAGTTTGTGATAAATGGAAAATACGGAACCAAACTTCTTTGGATCACGCCGCTTTAATATGGATCACATGACACACTGGAGTCCAGGGACAACTCTGGAGGATGATTTCTCTTGAGTCTCTCTCTCTCCTCTTCTTAGCCAAAATAAGGAGTTATCTTCGGATAGCTGATAGAGTAGATGGCGCTTCTAAACATCCGAAGTTGCGAGCATCTGCTTCATCTCTAACCTTAACACCTGCCCAATATAGGTTCAATTTATTATTGTTAAAAAAAAAATAAAAAAATTAAGTAGGCGCGACTATCGATTTTTCATTTTTTTTACAAAGTATAATGTAATATTTTTTTATATTATTAAATAAATATTTGTAAATAAATCCAAAACAAAATATCAAAAAAAAAACTTGCACTTTCTTTTGTTGTATTTTAGATAATTAACATTAAAGTTAGCGATGACCTTAGTGTAAGTTAACTAGCTTGAAGAATGGCTTGATTGGATAGCAATGGATAGATGAATGCGTGCCTTGAAATAACTTCGGAAATTCTTCGAATTTTTAAGATTAATTGCAATCATGCGCGAGATATACATCAAAAATGCTGTACAATTAAAATAATTAAAAATTGTTAAACTTTTCCGTCGATACACGCCATATCCGGTCAAGGCCGACGCATTAACAGAAATGAATTGATAGATATCTGAATAGTTTGTATAGTACATTTTTTTCTGTGGATAATAGCTACGCGGTGTTGTGTTGTTTAGGTTAAAGGCCAGCGTATTGGGGAGAAAAACTTTCAAAAATGTCTTAGGAGGCCGTACACTAATGATAATAATAGTCGATAGAAGACAACGGGCGCTTTGGTTAATATGTCGGGCCACTGCGCGTGAGGTTCCATGTTCGAATCCCAGAAAACACAAAAAAAGTTTTTTCACCGTCCCACCTCTCGCGAACGTTCGACAAACATCCAAGAGTATTTGTTGTCACATTCAGTGGGTCTCTATTAAGGAAATTCTTCATAAATTTCAAGCGGGACTTCGAAAGAAATACTCAACCACAGATCACATTTGTTCGCTTATTAACATCGCCAAAATGTAGAAAAGCCAACGCAAGGAGTTGTGTGCCTCCTTTATCGATTTCTGTGCAACCTCCTACTCAATACCACGCGAGGCGCTATTTCATAAACTCCACGTAATAAGAATGTCTAATAAAGTCATCAACGTTCTAAGAACAATGTATGACAGAAATTTAGCATACGTCTGGGAAGGCGAATTTACTTCTGATGAGTTCGGAACATCGATGGATGTGAAGCAGGGTTGCATACTGAGCGCGCTTCCATTTATCTTATTCGTCAATGATATAACCGATTTTGTGAAGGGAGGAATTGAACTAAACCATGTATATTACGTACGTATGTAGACGGCATCGTCTTCCTCTCTGATACAATCAACGAGATGCAGTTGGTGGTAAACAGACTAGCTGAGTACTGCAAACTATGGAACTTGGGTTTCAATCTTGAAAAGTCGAAGATGATGATATTCGGTAGGTATTGGCGCAACGAAAAGTGGAGCCTTCAAGGTGAAATACCTAGGAGCTCTGATAACCGCAAATCTCAATATGAAAAAACACTTAAATGCAAAGCTATCGGAAGCAAAGCATGCAATATCTTCAGTTTGGAGTCCTTGTATTGTTAACGAAAGCATATGTAACTGATAGCTCAAAACAGAAAATATTTTGTGCAACAGCCAAATCGTGGGGTTTTTACCCCTTCGAATAAGTAAACATGTTTCTTTGATACCTCTTAAAACGAATTTTTCGCCTACCGAATAACACACCGGCGTTCCAACCCCGTTTAGAAGAGCCTTGGCGGTAGCAGATAAGAGAGGGGGGGAGAATGCTTTCTCACTAGAGCACTTCTTCTTGTTCCAGGCGGTAGCGGACGAATTCCCTAGACGGGGTCAACGGTGACGTCTATAGTTCCAGAGGCAACGCTTATTCGGATGCGGATGCGGTTATACGCGACAGACTATCCAGATCAAGGCTAAATTCAAGTCTAATATGTGCTCATGCCCCCAACGGAAGAAAATGATCCTGCTACGAAAGATTGTTTCTACGAGCTCCTCGGCAAAACATATGAGCAATGTCCTAAATACGATGTTAAAAGCGTATCGAATGATTTAAACGCCAAAATAAGAAAGGATGACGTCTTTAGTAGGGCAGTCGGTAAGCATAGCCTACACGACCCCACGTCTGACAACGGACTAAGGCCTATTGATTTCGCTGTGGAGCGAAAAGTCACCATAGCAAACACATGGTTTCCCCATCTCAATATTCATAAGTAGACATGGCGGTCCAATGATCATGCAACGATCAACCAAATTGATCACATTGCGATTAACGCAAAGCATTCCTCCAGTATTCTGGATGTCCGGATCTTCGGAGCGACCAACATAGACTCGGATCATTACCTTGTTGAAGCCAAGGTACGAATGCGGATATCCCAAACTGAACAACAAAGAAGAATCACTATGAGAAAAAGGTTAACGTCGAAAAGCTACAATTGCAAGAGACCGCCAGACTCTTCGCAGAACGCGTATCCCGAAGTCTCTCAATCACCTTTATGCCGCCCACATCAAGGGCCGACGACCAGTGGCCACACTGCCAACATGTCATCAGAAACACCGAGACTAATGCGCTGGGTCTCGTTCGCCCACCACCGCAAAACCACTGGTTTGACGAAGAATGCCGACGAGTGCATGCAGCAAAACAAGAGGCATATAAAGGGGCGCTGCAGCGGAACACAAGAGATGCTCGTGAGCAAAGGAGTCGGGAAGAACATCGGCTTCTCCAAAAGAAGAAGAAAGAGCACAAGAAATACGCCATCGAGATTATTAAGAGCTTATACTCGAGGAACAATGTACGGAAGTTTTACCAAAAGGTAAAAAGAACGTGTCAGAGAAGCAATGCCCAGTCGGTGCTGAGAGTATGGAAAAACTATTTCTGCAGACTGTATTACGGCGACGAAGACCAACATCCCGCTGTCAGGCAGAATGAACCATTCAACATAGACGATGGTAGTCAAAATTTCCGTCCAAATGAGCAAAACGAAGTGAGGATAGCAATATCATAGCTGAAATCCAACAAGGCTGCTGGACCTGACGGCTTACCGGCCGAACGTTTCAAGGCGGCTGGTGATGAATTGGTAGAGTGCACACACCAACACATCTCTAAGATTTGGTCTGACGAGTGTATGCCTGATGAGTGGAATCTCGGCATCGTTTGCCCGATCCACGGAAGTGGTCAAAATGGGTTTAGCGATAAACGAACTGTCAACAAGAAGACGCAACAACACCGGCAAATTGAACAGAACGTCACAGTGAGCAGATTTAACTTAGTAAGGTAGTAAGGGACTTTGTCTACCTTGACTGGTCTATTACGAGTACCTCTGACAATAATATCAGCGTAGAAATCAGGCGATGAATAATTCTTTCCAATCGTGGTTTTTTTTGGGCTTATTAGGCAATTCAACAGTGAAGCGCTATCTCGAACAACTAGGGAGACTCTGTATTAGACCCTGATCATTCCAGTCCTACTTTACGGCGCTGGAAAGTAGACTTTATAAAAAGCAGAGAAGGTGGACTTCTGCAATACCAACCGCCTAGTCATCGGAGGTACGCTGTTTAAGCATAACACCTGCCATAAAATCAGTTGGGTCTCTACTGATAGGCAACGAACATCCAACCAGATCGACCACATTGCGATCAGTCGCCGCTTTAGAAATTGTCTCCTGGACGTCCGAAACAGACGTGGAGCTGACGTCGGACAAGAACGAGATCACCATCTTATGGTAGCTCATTTACGCCTTCGTACTGCATCCGTCAACAGCAACCGCTCAAATCTGCTTAACATCACCAGGTTTAATATCGACAGGCTCAAGGTTCCCCAAGTGCGCCAACAGTTCAGGGACCATCTTGCCTTAGAAACAGTAGCAATCAGCAGCATAGAGAACATGGATGACCACTGGAGTGCTGTGAAAAATGCTTTTGCGACTGGGGCACGCACTTATGTCGGTAAAAAGCAGAAACACCACCGCACATGGCTTTCTACAGACACCTGGAGACGGATCGATGAGCGTACAGCAATCAAGGCTCGGATTGCAGCGGTCTCAGCAGTAGGGAGAACCGAGCTTGAAGCCCAATACCGTGCGAAGAAGAAAGAAGTGCAGCGGAGTGTGAGACGTGACAAACGTCAATATATCAACTCACTGGCCTCAAGGGCTGAAGAAGCAGCGAGTAGGTGCGACAGTAGGACTGTTTACAACATCACTAAGGAGCTCATTGGTGGTCGAAACTCCAAACAACATCCAGTGAAGAGTCTAGACGGTGACCTTCTGATTTCGGATGAGGATCAGCTCACTAGATGGAGAGAACATTTTGCTGCAGTGCTAAATCACTTAGACGATGGCGGTATGATCTTGAATTCGAATGAGCAGTTCGAAGCAACAAATTCCCGAATTCGCACCGTACCTCCCAGTAAAGCTGAAATAATAACAGCAATCAAGTCCCTCAAAAAAAACAAAGCGGTGGGTATTGATGGCATCCCTGCCGAGCTATTTCAAGCGGCGCCAAATACATCGGCAGATTTGCTGCATCCGCTAATACGGAGAGCTTGGGATAGTGAACAATTTCCACAGGAGTGGAAAAGGGGGATGATCATTAAGCTTCCAAAGAAGGGTAACTTGATGGACTGCGGTAACTGGAGAGGTATATGTGTTCTTCCAGCTGTAGCCAAAATAATAGCTAGAATAATTCTAGAACGAATTAAAGATCATTTAGATTCAACTCTCGATGTCGAACAGGCAGGCTTTCGCGCTGGATCCTCCTGCATCGACCACATAAACACCTTACGGATCATAATCGAACAATGCGTTGAGTATAGGTCTCCGCTACATTTACTGTTTATCGACTTCGAGAAGGCTTTCGACAGCTTGAATCGAGATGCTATCTGGCTGGCCTTGCGCAGGAGAGGCATTCCAGAAAAGCTTATAGCTATTATCAAGTCTACATATGAGGGCGGCAAGTGTCACGTCGTGCACAATGGTAAGGTGTCGGAGGACTTTGAAGTCCAAAGTGGAGTACGTCAAGGGTGCATACTGTCCCCACTATTGTTCTTGGTGGTTATCAGCGATGTACTCCGTGCAGCATTGACGGAAGCTAATTCTGGAATTCGTTGGACTATGACATCTTACCTTAAACACCTAGATTACGCTGACGATGTTTGTCTACTTTCACATCGGATAATGGATCTTCATTTGATGGCCCAAAATCTAGAAGCTGAGGCAAACAAAGTGGGGCTAAAAATAAACACAGCCAAAACAAAAGCCCTGAGTACTTCTAATACCCGCGCTCAACTTAACATTGCCGGAAAGCAAGTCGAGAAAGTTGATAACTTTCTATATTTAGGAAGTGTCGTCTCGGCTAATCGCGGTGGCACCGAACTGGATGTGTGCAGCAGAATCGGGAAGGCTAAAGCTGCGTTCGGAATGCTGTCCAAAATCTGGAGAAGCAATGTTATTATCTTAAGAACCAAGCTACGACTGTTCCGCTCCAACGTAGAATCAGTGCTGCTTTATGGGTGCAGTACCTGGAAGGTGGACACCATTAACACACGCAAGCTGCAAGTCTTCGTAAACAAATGCTTAAGAATCATCTTGAGGATTTTTTGGCCGAACCGCATCTCCAACGAACAACTTTATCTGAGAACGGGCCAAGAACCTATAAGCATTACTATACGAAGAAGAAAGTGGCAATGGATTGGACACACCCTACGGCGCGAAGACAACTCCATTGCGAAATACGCTATGCAGTGGAATCCGCTCACCCAGGCAGGCAGAATAGCGGGACGCCCTAGGCAAACGTAGCGCAGAACAGTTGAGGAGGAATCGAGCTCTTTAGGAATGAGTTGGAGGCAGCTCAAACGCGTTGCAGAACTCCGAACACGATGGCGCGCAGGCGTGGTTGACGCCCTATGCCCCCCGAGGGGTTAAAGGACATAAAGAAAAAAAAAAAGGTATCCTTGGTCATTTCGAGAAAAAAATTCTTCGTCAGATATTTGGTCCCGTTTGCTTTGACGGTCTTTGGGGGAGAAGATTCAATCACGAACTATACGAGCTGCACAGCGACATCGATCTAGTCAAAAACTGCGTATTCGACGTCTGAGATGGCTATGGCATGTAGAGCGAATGGACACCAACGATCCGGCCTGCAGAGTCTTCGAATCTAACTCGGAGGGACGACGCAGCAGAAGCCTCTACGCCGTAGGTAGCGCACACAGTTCAAAGGGACCTCGACCAACTTGGAGTGCGCATCTAGAGGCAATTAGCTAAAGACCGAGCTAAATGGAGAGGTTTGTTGGTTGAGGTCCAGGCTCACCCCGAACTGTAGCGCCACCTAAATAAATAAGTAAGAATAACGCGCCTAATTATATGTTGTATTTGGAGACTGGAGTACCTCCTCTTTTCTTGGAAGCTCTACGACTTCATTTCGAATATATAATTAAAGTAACCGAAATAGAGTCAGGCTGCCTTAGATAGTCCTCAATCATATCATTGCAAGAAGAGGTCATCATTGTCAAAATTGGGAACATTTAGCATCTGAAAGCGGTTTCAATCTTAGATTATCAACGGCTGGTCAAAGTACAGCCTTAAGATCTAAATTTAACGCGCTTTTGTCATCAATCGGACAAGATAGATACGAGAAATACGTAAACGATCCCCGGAGTTCCCAACACAGAATATACTACTCGCAACTGAGATATGATCTGCAAGGTGGAGCATACTTTTTAAGCAACAGCTCAACTGACAAAATAAGCCTGATACGTGAGGTGAGCTGATTGCACTTAATTATATTCCGCATCGTCCAAAGCTGCCAATCCTTTGCGATCTGTGTAACAACAAGGTGAGAGAGAACGTTTTCCATTTCATAGCGATATGCCCTATTTTGAAGGAGTACCGCCTGAGATACTTTTGGCCACTGTGTTGATTGAGGGGAGAACGCTGAGCATTTTAAATGAAAATCATGGGTAGAACGCGTTGTATAACTACAATACGAAGGCACTAATGTGTATAAAATGTATCACGGACGAAAGTTTTTAAGATAGAATGGTCAATATACATAGATTCCGTTATGAATTTGCTTTATTCTTTATGCAAATGTTTAAAGTTTATAATGTACTAAGTAAGTAGTCACATATTTTAAGTACGGAGCCTAAATGTCAATATGGTAGACGGTCAATAATGGCCAAACTTAAATAGACTTGAAACTTTATATGACAGTGTAACAACCTGCCTTTCCTTTTCATGAAATAAGTCTTAATTACCTAACTATCCTTGTGGGCGCCGTGACGCAAGTGTTTAGTGTGTCGGAGCACTAAACTACGCATGAGGTTCCAAGTTCGAATCCCAGAAAACATAAAAAAAAAGTTTTTTGGTCCCACCTCTCGCGAGCTTCTGACAAACATCCGAGAGTATTGTTGTCACGAGAAGCTTCTCAAAACAAATTGCCTTTCGGATACAGCACAAAACTGTAGAATCTATTCGTGCGAAAAATATAACGCACCCAACACGAGTAATTGCCAGAAGCTATGCCTAGGCACTTAATGAGCTGTAGCGCCAAATTTATATTACATTGTATACTAGTGGGTACCCGGCGTGCGTTGCTGCGCCTGTCTCACTAAAAATACAGTTGTGGACAAACTGCTAAACGGATTTGGACTAAACTTCACAGAAACACTCTCGAGCCAATACCGAAGATTGTTTACAAACGCACACAGAAGACAAGGAAGACACCCATCAAAGCCTCAGCTCTACACAGCGATATCCAGGGTACTTTGAATGATACGAGTAAGTAGTTCTCTCAAGCTAACAAAGTGAACATATGTCTATTACCAACCATCACTCAGAACTTTCTCTGTTCTTCTTAAAATAAATCCCATTCCAGTGTCACAAAAATTCATTTAAATTCTTACGGAGTTCTGGAGTCATACGTGAAATATGTGGGACAAAACATTACAATTCTGATCTTGCGTACAATTAGGTCCCCCGTTTGGAGATTTTCCTTTTTCTTGCCCGACCATCATCTTGCAGCGGAGGTTAATCACTTTAAGGAATTTACTCGACCAAAACATTTAGTTAAGGCGCACGCATTGCAAAAATGTATTTGATTCCTAAATTGGTGTTTTATGATTCTTTTATTATAACCTCTCATGCGAGAGGCACTCTTTTCCAACCTGGGTACGCGAGAAAGTAAAATTACATCGAAACCGAGTTAAAATGTTGCCTATTCAAAGGAAATGTGAAAAGTCCGGAAACAAATCATTTTTCATTAATAATTTTCCTCCTAAAAATAGGCACGTATTTTTAGTTTCAGCGCTATAAATCAGATGCGCCTAAAAATGATTATAGACGCTGGTGTACGGAAATTAGAGTTATCATTTTAAAACTGTTGCATATGCTTGGGTGGAAGTTGGAAATTTTTCAAAATTAAATGCTGGCTGTTCGATCTTCATTAAAATGATCTTCCTAGGTTCGAACAAGGCAATTTTTATTAGTAATGGACATAATCGAATGATTTAAAGAATCCAGACATTAGTAGAGTAGTCGAGTGATACGTATAATCGAATGATCATTCGAGATATGAGTGCTATATGCATATGAGAACACACTCCCCAAATGGTTGAATACACAAACAAAGTTTTCGATTCCACTCATATCACAATTCGAGATATGAGATGTGTATCTGTGTAAAATAGTACTCGATTCATTCGCTTTGCTACTGCCCGCCTTAAAAATGGATAGAGTACTATTTTACTCGGATACACATCTCGTTATCTTTCCGTCTTAGGACGGGCTAAGAATATCACTGCAGCGCCCCCCCAACAACTAGCGCTTGTCGTAAAAGGCAACTAAGCGGAAAAATCAGATCTAGGCAATATAACACCCAAGTGAGCCTAGCGACACATATACCACCTTAAAAACCCTCCCACAAGTGTGCATGCGAGTCCGTGGGTTGACACGACTGGAGATCACCGGTGTCATAGAAGAAAGATCAAACAATACTAAAACAGGAGCATGCACGTGTCAAACAACAAACACCATCGCAATATGGTAATATTGCAAAACAGTATCATTATGGTAATACTTGCAAAAAGGAAAGGCACTACCACTGCTGCGCATGGTACTGATCCTGGACCGAGCAGAAATGTTCGGGTCAGAGCTATACGGATTCGGGAGGCTAGCAAAATAATGAAACAGTTTGGAAGAAATTTGAGGGTCGAGAGTTGGAACGTTGGAAGCATGACCGGTCGAAGTTACGAGCTGGAAGAGATGATGAATAGAAGGTGGGTGGATATCTTGTGTGTCCAAGAGACGAAATAGAAAAACACCGGAAATCGGGCGCGTTTCTTGGACATTAGGACAAACGATTACAAGATGTTCTACTACGGAACGGAAAAGTCTAAAAAAGGAATCGGTATCATCCTTGCGGCAGAGCTACTTGGTAACGTCTTGAGCATTTCGAAGTCCAGCGCCCGTTTGATGTCTCTCAAACTAGTAATGCAAGGAGAGGTGTGGAATATTGTCAGTGCATATGCTCCCCAAAATGGGTGCAATCAGAGAGATAAAGATGCATTTTGGGTAGATTTCCACAATCTACTTAAGAACATCCCAAAGTAAGAGTTTCTGTTTGTTGGAGGAGATTTGAAGACTGCCATGGAGGACTAGGATATGGCACCAGGAACCTTCCTGGTGAAGACATCCTAAGCATGTGCCTATCACACGATCTTGTCGTGTTAAATACCATGTTCATCAAACAAAGCCGACACCTGATCACTTACAGCAGTGGTGGAGATGAAACTCAGATTGACTACCATTTGGTAGCCAGTTTCATAAAGCATCGGGTAAAAGATTGCAAAGTGATCCTGGGAGAGGCAATCGCTCGACAACATCGTCTCCTGCTAACAGAAATTTTTATGAAAACACCGAAAATAAGCAAACAAACAAGGGTCTCTAAGAAAATCAAGTGGTAAAATCAGGACAAAGAAAAAGGCGAGGCTCTCGTTTTCGAAATGAAAAATGACCTCTTTCACACCATCAACGGAGCTGAGGATGAAGAGTGCAGAGCACAGAATATGTGGGATTCCCTACAGCGAACTTGCTTAAAGAAGGCCAAATTACTGCTAGGAGCTTAAAAAGGCCACCATCAACACGCCAAAGAAACATGGTGGTGGTTTAATGAAACTAAGAAGGTGATAAATGAGAAGAAAGCGGCTCTCAAAGCTTGGTCAAAGTGCCCCTCTAATAATAGAGACGAAAAAGCTCGCCTCGAAGTGGAATACAGATGTTGCAAGAAAAAAGCGAAGAAAAAGTGCGCCCGGCTTCAAGCAGAGAGTACGGAGGGCCTGTATCGGGAGCTGAAGAAAATATTTTCCCCGGTTGCTGATGCAAACCAGGCTATCCAGGAGCTGCGAAGA
Organism: Brachypalpus laphriformis; assembly: GCA_945910035.1. NCBI lineage: Eukaryota > Metazoa > Arthropoda > Insecta > Diptera > Syrphidae > Brachypalpus > Brachypalpus laphriformis. The sequence continues at coordinate 156,447,273 of OX246753.1, forward strand.
CACAATATGAACAAGAGCGCAACCGTCTTCAAAATAGCCGCCCAAAGAAGGAGCAATACTCAGGAGATTCGTTCGCCAAAGTTTATTAAAAATGCTTATGGCCAGCTTCTTGTGGATGACGAGAAAATTCTGCAGAAGTGACGGCAGTATTGTGAAGAACTTTTAAATGAACAGTTTTCCCGGCTATACTTTCCAAGAGCCACCCCTAACTGTGAAGAAATACCCGACATCACAGTCGAAGAAGTTAGTGAGGCGGTCAAATACTCAAAAAAACGAAAAGCGGTTAGTTCTGGAAAAAGATGGGAGACGTCGGGTTCAGATGGCTCAGAATTCTCATCTCCAAAGTCGTGAGAGGTGATCCAATACCGAATCGATGGAGGGAAAGTTACCTTCTCCCTGTTTACAAAGGGAAGGGTGATACGCGAAACTGTGATAGCTACCGTTCGATCAAGCTGATATCACACACCATGACGATCGTTGAGCGGGTATAAGGTGGCCGACTGCGAAAAATAATACGGCTATCTGATGATCAGTGCGGGCTTGTCTCGGGTAAATCAACCACAGATGCAATCCAAAGTATAAGGATCATAGTGGAAAAAAATCGTGATTCCTTAAGGGATTTGCATATTGTATTGGTTGACTTTGAAAATGCATTCGACAGACAACCACGAGATCTGATATGGGTAGCGCTAAGACATCGAGGGGTTCCAGAAACCTATGTACAGATGATCATGGACATGTAAGTTCAATGTAAGGAAAAGTTCAAATATCTGGGATCGATGATCAATAGCAAAGCAACTTGTGATGACGACATCAATCATCGCGTAAGCGTAGGGTGGATGAAGTGGCGAGAAAATTCCGCTATCTTCTGTGACAGAAAAATGCCACCTAAGTTGAAGGGAAGGCTCTACACCGCAGTTGTGCGTCCAGCGCTCACATACGGTTCACAATGTTGGACGATGTACAAAAGGTATGAGAGTAAATTAACGGCAGCTGCGATGAAGATGCTTCGCATGACGGCGGAGTGACAAAGCTTGATCGAATAAGAAGTTCGAAAATCCGTGGAAGCTTTCACATCAAGGAAACCATCGTACAAAAAATAGAGCGCGACCGGCTCAGCTGGTATTGCCACGTTCAAAGAAGAGATCATTTGTACCCCGTTAAAAAGGCAATATCAATGCACGTTCCAAAGACATCGCGATGTAGGAAAGGCAGGCCTATAAACGCCTGGATCAGACAAATGCGACGACATCGGCATTTCATTGGCCTCAGTAACCGAATGATCCAAAATCGGCAAGCCTGCCAAAATTTTCTGAGGTCAAATAGGCGAACCCCGCCGGCGGATTAGTAGAAATGCGGTGAAGTGGGAGGGTTATGATCCCTTATTTTCGGATCATAACCTCGCTGATAAAAGGAAGAAGAAGAAGACACATCTCATTATCTCAATTCTTGGGAAGTGTGTTCTCATATGCACATAGCACTCATATCTCAGATGATAATACGATTTTATAATGATACTCCGTAGTTACACGTAGTCAGAATTCTGTGGCCACAAGGTAAAACCGCCTAGGTCGATTGTCACAGATTCTCAGAAAACAAGTTTAAAGTTTTCGTTTTTCCCGAAAACGTATGGGAATTTGGAAATTTAATCTTGTTCCTTTGCCTATAATTCAAGCCCCAGCGGGGAACAGCAATCATGGGCCACCCAAGTATAAAGGAAAAACGAATTACATCGAAGTTTTTCCAACCACTGCACCAAAGAAAGGTTCCTGCCTGGTAGTACAATGGACCGGAGAGTCTGAGTGCTCTGGGATTTGGGTTTCCTTTTAAAAAAAAAAAAAAAAAAAAAAATTGTCTATAACTCAGTAAAGATAACAGGTATTAAAATAACCATGAACTTAGAATGGTTGGGTATCTTTTGACATCCTTAACTCAGTTTTGCCCTAACTCGACTTGGGCGGTTTTAACTTGGGACCACAGAATTGAGGCATGAGGCCTGAGAGATAAAACACGAGTTTTTGTTTTGTGTTTTCTCTTTGCACTCGTTTTCGTATTTTCGTATGTGGACAACAGCGGCGTGGCGTCCTTATAAGTCGATTCCTACCGACTTACCTTTTACAATTCTACCTTTCAACAATGTTTACCAAATTCCAAGCAACATGAATCTAAATAAATCTGCCTTTCGGTCTACTATACGCACCCATTCACACACACATCAATAGTAGTGTTTTTTTTTTTAACCTAGCCAGCCAGTCGTTCATTTTAAACGATTTGCCAGCCAGCCGATTTTATACAAAAAAAAACTTTAGGAACAAAGCAACTTCGCAGTGACAGCAACAATAAATAACTAAAAACATTCGTTTTTGCGTTGCCTGAAATTAGGCATCACAAAATTCCCAGCCAGCCACTTTTGCTGGGGATAAAATCAAGAGTAGTAGCCAGCCGGTGTTTGTATTTGTTTTATGTGTAAAATTAGACTTTACTAGCAACTACTGGCAGGCTAGGTTTAAAAAACACGGCAAATGTCCATCTATTTTACAACTCACATACTCCATTGAGAAAGACAAGGCGATAGCAAAAAAAAAGTAACCCGAAATATGTCGGGTTATAAAATTTCTCGCTGGATAGAACAAATTTGTTTTCTTTCTTTTTTTTTCCTTATTATTCACTGTGCTTGACACCTCTCTGTTCAACACACGCTTTTCTTCGACTTATTTGGTGAATTTTGTACGTATCTCGCTGGGCCGATGTATCGTATTGAACAGGTCAGGTCTGTTTTTATTTAAATACTAGCTGGATATACCCGCTTCGCTGGGTCTTTAAATATGCGATTTCAAGTACACTTCGTTAACTTAGAGCACTCTCCGTTTTGTCATTGGAATAGTTTACCCGCTAATCCTTTATGAGAGTCGTAGGGGTTGGATGATTAGGTGTACTCTCCATCATTCTTAATCGTCCGCCGTCGACTTCAACTCATCAGGAGAAATCCCTAGACGGCTCCAGGAGAGATGGTGGACTTGATCCAGCCATATATTTCTAGGCCTACCGAGGGGTGGCTAACTTGATGGCACGGCAATCATGACACGTCTTGGAAGCCGATCTGGGGACATACGCACTACGTGACCAAACCGTCAAAGCATAAATCCTTCCATTCAAAGAAGTAGCTGCTCAACATTGAGCGCCTCGCGTACTCTGGTGATATGCATTCGATCCCTAGGAGTGAATCTAGCAACACCGCGAAGGAACCTTTTTCAGCAGCTTGTATCCGCGACTATAGGTGAGAGTTGGAACATATTTCGAGTTAAAAACCGATAATTTAGCTTGAACACTAAGTTCGGCTTTCCTTATAACAGATTGACCAAGATCTCTCAAAATTGATCCAGCCTGACCATTTCAAAGAATAACTCGATATTCCTCTTTCCATCACTCGTGAATAAGACCCTGAGATACTTAAACTTATCCACCTGCTTCAGTGGGACTCTACATACATGCAGAGTGTACTGAACAGGCGTTCTGGAAACAACCAATACTTCCAATTTGTTCACGTTTACTTTCATTTCAGCATCGTCACAAACCACTACAAACCTTTCGAGTGCGCGCTGAATTTCTGTTTAAGAGGACCCAAGGATGACCAAATCATCCGCAAAGAGAGGATGACCAATGCTTAGGTCCCCCACTTTGCAACATTCTTTGTTACGGCTGCGCTGCAGCATACAGTCCATATACGCAATGAAGAGGCGAGGTGACGAAAGCCACACAGAGTCCAACCCCCACAGTGAAGGGTAGTGATTTACCGCCATTTACCCGAAAACAGCTTCTATAGTTTATATATAAATACTGCTTCGCCCTCAATAACGAACTCAAGAGTTTGCCTCGAGGAACCCTAACACATGGCTAACATTCGTCAAATACACAAAACTGGTGTATACAGGTTCAGCATACTCCCAGGCCTTCTCAATAACCATTCTGAGAGTGAATAGCTGGTCGGTTGTGCTTCTACCGGGCCGAAAACCGAAACCATTGCTCATCCGCCAAAATATCCTCAACCAGAGCTCTGGAAGGCATTTCTTGCACCTTAGCAAAGACGTTTCTATGGGGACATAAAAGGGATATCCACTTTAGTTGATTCAACCTCTTGTGTCCCCCTTTTAGAAAGAGGGGCAATCACCAGGTGTTTCAGCACATTCCTAGGCCACATTGCACTCACTCTTCAACAATAGCATTTAGCATTTCTGGCCCGATTTCATCCACATCGGTAGATTAGCCAACTTTTAGTGATTTGATCGCCAAAGTCTTGACCATAGGTCTGTCATCTTCTTGATAACATGGCTTGTTCGGGATTGAGCAATTCTGAAAAGTGTTCGCTCCATCTCCATCGCTCATTGGAAAGCAGTGTACCGTCTTTGGTATTGACTCTTGTCTCGATATTCAACTTTCTTCTTCTGATTCGGCGGACGGTCTGCCAGAATATTTTATTTACAGATATGCAGTCACTTTTCAATGAAATAGTTTATTACATTTGAAAAACACGTATAATTACCTGAAGTATTTCTTAAAAAACACCATCTAAAAGGTAGGAAAATAAACTTGAAGTATGAGTATTCAACTTGCAACATACTGCCTACGCCACCCTGTTAACAATTTATTTTAAATCTATTAAAACATTCTAAAATGTGGACAAATCCAACGATCAACAACATCTCATCTAATAAAATGAAAAAAATATTGCAATTTTTCTGTCTGTACATGCATATGTATTATATATACATATGGTCGCGAATATTGCCAAATCTCTTAATTGCAAGAAGGTTGGACATATCCTAATTAATAAAATTTAAAATGTCTTAGATTTGACCATGTTTACTCCAGAAGAAATCACACATAAAAGTTCGAAACAGCGCGCCCATATACTCACATACACGCACTTTTGCAGCGATAGCCTCTGCTGCATGGCTGCTGGCAGTGGTCTTCACTAAAGGAAGTATAGCTCAAATGAATCTCAGACGAATTTACTAAAAACGATTTCTTTTTTTTTTAAATCCAATAAGCCATTGTTGAGTCAGGACCGTGTGAATTTAATTTTCCCCATTTCTGCCATTTGTACCTCGAATGCTCAGTTCGTGTCAGTGGTAGAGCAATTTCTAATATAATCTTCCCAGGAAATGCAGATCATAACAGTGAAAACCGCATCCAAATCCCAGTGGTTCTCGAGATTATCGCAGTCATTCACGTTTTGGGAAATTCCTTTTATACGATGTATTGTAGTTTGTTTGATGAACATGAATATGCGTGCAGTCCACTGGTGGACCACTGATTGCAATGACCCACGCATATCTTTGATATCTTTATGTCTCAAATAATTACATTTTTGCTTATTACTTCCGTTATAAGAATCACAGAATAATGGTTTATACCTCAATCTCTTCAGCAAGAAATGTACTAAACGAGGAATCAAGTCAATTTTAAATCGGTTCAGCCATATGTGTGTAAATCATAGAAAAATGGTTTGTGTCAGTTAAGAAAACTTATAAAAGGGGTTTAAAAGCCCGATAACGGATTCAGGATACTAAAATTAATCCTATACTATACCTCTTCTCAGAGGATATGCCAACCATGGACCCATTTCTCATTCTCAGATTCTTAAAAGAAACTAGTCTGGAGAAAGAGCTCTAAGAAGAACTATTCTCGCCAAGGCAAAGTAAGAGCATATGATCTTCAAACACAATTCCTCAGGAATTGCAAATGCGAAGGGGACTGTAACGAGGGAACAAACCTCCCCAAGGTATTAGCAGGGGGCACAATACACCATTAGGTCGCAGTGCAAAATAACCCTACACAAATAATAATAATAATAATAATAATAATAATAATAACAATAATAATAATAATAATAATAATAATCTCAAGACAAATCGATTGATATATACTATATCATATATGGATGGCAAACGACTAACAAAGGCCTCGTAGGGGCAGCATCTCCCGATAGGTGCTGGTCCGCTAAGTAACGAGTAGGAGCCACTGCAGCCGAAAACCTAGCAGCTCTGTTAGTAAGCCCTACTCCCACCTCCTCGTGGTGCCATCTGGGAATTTCTTCGGAAATTGCTAACGGGAGAGGACGAATGGCGAGCTTCCTGCGCCAAAAAACATGATAAGTGTCGGTTGGTCTGTGGCCCAGCGAGCCGCAACCGTAAAACAAACTATTGCTCCGAAACGGAAACATACGCCTCGGATACGGACTGATCATTTGTTGACGACCTTTGGCTATCGGACACGGACAACGATCGGATTCTGGAACGTTAAGACCCTCCTGGACTCACTCAAGGAAGGGCCTTATAACGCCAGATTCCTCCAATTGGAGCGCGAATTCGCACGGTATAAAATCGACATCTTAGGGCTGAGCGAGATAAGATGGTACGATGCTGGGGAATACATCTCCCCAACAAAAAGCACCGTCATGCTCTACTCTGGTAAACCAGCTGGAAGTGCACGGAGTTCTGGCGTAGGACTCATGCTAACTCCAGCAGCACGTAGTAGCCTCATATCCTGGAAACCCCATAGTGACCGGATATTGACGGCTAGGTTCCAGAGTAGAGTTAGAAAAATTACCATCATACAGTGTTATGCTCCGACTCTAGACGCGACTGAGGATGAAAAGGATAATTTTTATAGCCACTTAGGTGCCGCCTACAACCAAACGCCTAATGGGGACATCGTAATGGTAATGGGAGATCTCAATGCCAAGGTGGGTAGCGACAACACCATGCTTAAGCACGTGATGGGAGTTCACGGCGTGGGAGACCGTAATGACAATGGTGAGCGGTTTGTGGACTTCTGCAATACCAACCGCCTAGTCATCGGAGGTACGCTGTTTAAGCATAACACCTGCCATAAGATCAGTTGGGTCTCTACTGATAGGCAACGAACATCCAACCAGATCGACCACATTGCGATCAGTCGCCGCTTTAGAAATTGTCTCCTGGACGTCCGAAACAGACGTGGAGCTGACGTCGGACAAGAACGAGATCATCATCTTATGGTAGCTCATTTACGCCTTCGTACTGCATCCGTCAACAGCAACCGCTCAAACCTGCTTAACATCACCAGGTTTAATATCGACAGGCTCAAGGTTCCCCAAGTGCGCCAACAGTTCAGGGACCATCTTGCCTTAGAAGCAGAAGCAATCAGCAGCATAGAGAACATGGATGACCACTGGAGTGCTGTGAAAAATGCTCTTGCGACTGGGGCACGCACTTATGTCGGTAAAAAGCAGAAACACCACCGCACATGGCTTTCCACAGACACCTGGAGACGGATCGATGAGCGTACAGCAATCAAGGCTCGGATTGCAGCGGCCTCAGCAGTAGAGAGAACCGAGCTTGAAGCCCAATACCGTGCGAAGAAGAAAGAAGTGCAGCGTAGTGTGAGACGTGACAAGCGTCAACATGTCAACTCACTAGCCTCAAGGGCTGAAGAAGCAGCGAGTAGGTGCGACAGTAGGACTGTTTACAACATCACTAAGGAGCTCATTGGTGGTCGAAACTCCAAACAACATCCAGTGAAGAGTCTAGACGGTGACCTTCTGATTTCGGATGAGGATCAGCTCACTAGATGGAGAGAACATTTTGCTGCAGTGCTAAATCACTTAGACGACGGCGGTATGATCTTGAATTCGAATGAGCAGTTCGAAGCAACAAATTTCCGAATTCGCACCGTACCTCCCAGTAAAGCTGAAATAATAACAGCAATCAAGTCCCTCAAGAAAAACAAAGCGGTGGGTATTGATGGCATCCCTGCCGAGCTATTTCAAGCGGCGCCAAATACATCGGCAGATTTGCTGCATCCGCTAATACGGAGAGCTTGGGATAGTGAACAATTTCCACAGGAGTGGAAAAGGGGGATGATCATTAAGCTTCCAAAGAAGGGTAACTTGATGGAGTGCGGTAACTGGAGAGGTATATGTGTTCTTCCAGCTGTAGCCAAAATAATAGCTAGAATAATTCTAGAACGAATTAAAGATCATTTAGATTCAACTCTCGATGTCGAACAGGCAGGCTTTCGCGCTGGATCCTCCTGCATCGACCACATAAACACCTTACGGATCGTAATCGAACAATGCGTTGAGTATAGGTCTCCGCTACATTTACTGTTTATCGACTTCGAGAAGGCTTTCGACAGCTTGAATCGAGATGCTATCTGGCTGGCCTTGCGCAGGAGAGGCATTCCAGAAAAGCTTATAGCTATTATCAAGGCTACATATGAGGGCGGCAAGTGTCACGTCGTGCACAATGGTAAGGTGTCGGAGGACTTTGAAGTCCAAAGTGGAGTACGTCAAGGGTGCATACTGTCCCCACTATTGTTCTTGGTGGTTATCAGCGATGTACTCCGTGCAGCATTGACGGAAGCTAATTCTGGAATTCGTTGGACTATGACATCTTACCTTAAACACCTAGATTACGCTGACGATGTTTGTCTACTTTCACATCGGATAATGGATCTTCATTTGATGGCCCAAAATCTAGAAGCTGAGGCAAACAAAGTGGGGCTAAAAATAAACACAGCCAAACAAAAGCCCTGAGTACTTCCAATACCCGCGCTCAACTTAACATTGCCGGAAAGCAAGTCGAGAAAGTTGATAACTTTCTATATTTAGGAAGTGTCGTCTCGGCTAATCGCGGTGGCACCGAACTGGATGTGTGCAGCAGAATCGGGAAGGCTAAAGCTGCGTTCGGAATGCTGTCCAAAATCTGGAGAAGCAATGTTATTAGCTTAAGAACCAAGCTACGACTGTTCCGCTCCAACGTAGAATCAGTGCTGCTTTATGGGTGCAGTACCTGGAAGGTGGACACCATTAACACATGCAAGCTGCAAGTCTTCGTAAACAAATGCTTAAGAATCATCTTGAGGATTTTTTGGCCGAACCGCATCTCCAACGAACAACTTTATCTGAGAACGGGCCAAGAACCTATAAGCATTACTATACGAAGAAGAAAGTGGCAATGGATTGGACACACCCTACGGCGCGAAGACAACTCCATTGCGAAATACGCCATGCAGTGGAATCCGCTCACCCAGGCAGGCAGAATAGCGGGACGCCCTAGGCAAACGTGGCGCAGAACAGTTGAGGAGGAATCGAGCTCTTTAGGAATGAGTTGGAGGCAGCTCAAACGCGTTGCAGAACTCCGAACACGATGGCGCGCAGGCGTGATTGACGCCCTATGCCCCCCGAGGGGTTAAAGGACATAAGTAAGTAAGTATATCATATATTGTATATTGTTGAGGTATCGTTACATACCTATTCCCTATTTGCGGAGAAACAGAAAAAATATGTTCTCTTTTATAGACGTAGGGATTTTCAAAGATTTTCTTTTTGTTTTCAAATCATTATTATCTCATCTGATGCCCTTAAAGAGTGTTTGCATGGGTGAATAGCATTAAAACAAGCACTTATGTACTTTAAACTGAAAAATGGCAAAAATGTACTTATTGATTTTTTGCACTAATCCGACGATATGTATAACAATACACTATAGTCCGCTTTTTTCATAAATCAACTAAACGTTCAAATCTTTTAAAACAAATAGCCAACCGACGCATGCCGGGAGTTTTGGAGACTCGCTGGCATTACCATTCGCGAATAATTAACGTAATTTTAAATTGCAGATTAGATATTATTGAAACTTTCAACCAAGTATTAGATAACTCCAATGAATGGGATAATGACTCGCTTTCTATGGCCGAGAAGGCAAGGATTTTTTGTTTTTTCTCAATACTCTATCCGAATTTTTTTGCTAAGACCGATGTTCTTTTTAATTTAATACAAAATAAGCAAACGGATGTTAAATTCGCTAAGAGATAAATCAAATGTTTTGAGTCTTGGCTTTACTCTGAGTTTCTTAATAAATTTGAATCATTTTTTTAAGGCGTAAACAATTGCGCTGAACCTCCACGAAAACGCCGATTGCTCGACATTGATTTAAAAACTCACCACAAGCGTCTTTTTGTAGAAATAAAAGACGATACTATATCCCAAATAAAGACAAGATATAAATCTTGGACGGAATTCATTTTTTTGGATTTACTGAATAAATCGAAATATGATCATTTTGCGCTTTCAAATCCAGACGAAAAAATATTTTCTTTGATGCATTTTTTCCTGGAATTTTCGATTTCACAGCTTTGAAAAACCAACTTAAAGTCTTGTATACAACTTCGCCACTTCGACAACTTCACGTTCTAACACTTCATAAACATTTGAGAAGTAAAATATTGCGTGACACGTTTCCGCAAATTTTCAAAATAAGTTGTCTATTTTTAACACTTCCGATAACCGTTTCCTCCGTGGAGAGATCTTTTTCAGCTCTAAAACGTATTCATACGTATTTAAGATTCCCAAGGAGAAAACAGGCTTTCCGTTTTATCGATAGAAAAGCGACTTCTTCTTTAATTAAAAGTAGACCTGACTTTTATGAAAGAGTTCTTGCGGAATTTATTAAACAAGATCGTAGAATAGCCATAGAATACAAATAAGAAAAAATCAGTTTAGCGAAACTTTTCACAGTTTTTTTATTAAAGCGACTGTTCCGCTCCAACGTAGAATCAGTGCTGCTTTATGGGTGCAGTACTTGGAAGGTGGACACCATTAACACACGGAAGCTGCAAGTCTTTGTAAACAAATGCTTAAGAATCATCTTGACGATTTTTTGGCCGAACCGCATCTCCAACGAACCTATAAGCATTACTATACGAAGAAGAAAGTGGGAATGGATTGGACACACCCTACGGCGCGAAGACAACTCCATTGCGAAATGCGCCATGCAGTGGAATCCGCTCACCCAGGCAGGCAGAATAGCGGGACGCCCTAGGCAAACGTGGCGCAGAACAGTTGAGGAGGAATCGAGCTCTTTAGGAATGAGTTGGAGGCAGCTCAAACGCGTTGCAGAACTTCGAACACGATGGCGCGCAGGCGTGGTTGACGCCCTATGCCCCCCGAGGGGTTAAAGGATCTAAGTAAAAGTAAGTAACTTTGTAACATAATTGTATTGTAAACCTTTTATTTATTAATCTTTTTTATATATTGTAACAAAATTCGCCGATCAAGCCGAAGACTTCCAGAGTTGCGACGGACGGTGGAGACAAAAAGAGCAGAATTTTTCTGGTTCCCGAGAGCGTTTTTTAATTTCTTATTTATTTCAATAAAATGTTTTTTAACTAAATTTACTTTAACAAAAAAAATATAATCTAGGACATTTTTTTTCTTTAGGCTTATAATCTACGCGTCTCTAATAACGCCTGTCAACGCTGACCAAAACAAACTCATCGCTGGGCTTCTGACAGCCTCCTTTTATATTTGGCTCTGGCTTTCCAGAAAAATTACAAAATTTCCAATTCGCCACTGGAATTCCATCTGCCAAGAATCTGGAAAGTTCTGGTACCTACCTTGTGCGCTCGCGTAACAATATATTATACGTAGAGTTCTTTAATTAATTAATTTATTTAATTATTTTTTTATTTGTTTAACAACAAAACATTTATGAAGTTCCTTATTTTTTTTCTTTTTTTATTTTATTTAAGGTATTGCACCTGCATCTGCCAAAAACGGTTGCTTTCGAAGCCACTTTTATTATGCGTTAAGCTCATTGGTTATTTAAACTTTAATGACTTTAAGTAAAAACAAATTGGCTTAAATTGCTTTACTTATATGACGTGATAAGCAGATCTGCATTACGCGAAATAATTTCAGGTAAACATTTGCAATTTGCTTTTGGGGATGACTTATTTTTCTTCGACTTGCCATTTGAAATTATCCACGCCACGCCACTGGTGGACATAGTAAATTATTCGTATGATTTCAGACGATGTCTAGAGATATTCGAAGAATTGATTGATTATAGTTGATTATATCATTCGAATGCGGCCTTTACTTAAGGAAAGAGGAAGAGAACAAATGGGCCAAGCATTGGGACCCCAACTAAGGCAGACGAAAGAACTTCTGGGGAAATACAACCAAAAAATAAGTAGTAACTGCCTAAGAGTTAGCAAGAATCGACTTCGCATCTTGGCGGGCATATTAATGGGTCATTGCTGACTCAAGAAGCACCTTAGTAAACTGGGAATAGCGAGAGACTGACACTGCAGATTCTGCAGGAACATCGCAGAAACACCGGCGCACCTTCTTATTGCCGAATATAGCTCTTATCAAACTGCTCTATTCGATCAACGCTTCGTTCAGATTGCTCTATGTTCCGAGACAATGGAAAGTCACCGAGATTATAATGGTAAACCAGGCAAACTTCTGAATGAAAAGAAATCATATCGGCCTATTTCCCCATTGTCGGGTATCTCAAAAATATTCGAAAAAATACTTTCAAAACGTCTTCAACCCGTAATCGACTAAAGACGTCTCATTCCTGACCAACCGTTTGGATTTAGAATCAACCATTCTACAATCGACCAAGTCCACAAAATAACTGACGTGATTGAGAAAGCTTTGGAAGAAAAAAAGATTTGTTGTGGTGTATTTCTCGACGTCTCACAAGCGTTCGATAAGGTTTGGCACGAAGGCTTGGAATATAAATTGCAGCTGCTACTCTTTCTAGTCTTACGATCGTACCTCATCAAGAGACTCTTTCGTGTTAAGCACGGAATTGATTACTCTGACTTCAAGGAGATTGCGGCGGGAGTTCCATAAAGAAGCATCCTTGGCTCACTGCTATATGTACTCTACACGCGTGTCATCCTGCAGGAAAGAAACTACGTCGTCGCCACGTTTGCGGATGATACGGCGATATTGACAACGAGCGATACTATTAAAGCAGCAACTGGAAAGCCGCAACATGCTATTAATAAAGTCCACGCTTGGACGAATTCTTGGCGTATTGTGCTGAACGAAAGCAAATCCACTCACGTCAACTTTACCTACAAAAAAGTGGATAGATTGCTTGTATATGTGTCTAAACTCGGCTCAAGTACCGTTCGTGAACGACGCAAAATATCTAGGAATGACTCTAGATCTTAAGCTTAAATGGAAATCGCACGTCAAAAAGAAATGCGATGAGCTCGAAAACAAATACCGGCAAATGTACTGGCTACTCGGAAAAAATTCGAGTTGAGCCTGCATAACAAACTGCTTATCTAACATATAAGCAAGTGCTAAAGCCAGTGTGGACGTCAGGTGCATATCTCCTATAAGAATTGGGTTTACATTCGCTGATCCACTCATGATACTCCGGTTCATAGTAGCAGCTGGACTGGAGGAAGTTCTCTAGAGCGAGAATACCATCGACTAGAGCCTTAATTTGAGGGGCACAATAGATCTGCTAAAGGTCGCAGTACACTTGCACCTCACAACAACTATATATATATATCTATCTATGCGGCCATCACTAATTTCTATAAACGATCTTTGATGCAGTTCACTAGACTAGAAGCAAATGATTTTGACAAGTGAAAATGATATTTCAACCGTTATGACACCGAGAAGAAAATCATTTGTGCTGAATGAGCAAGTGGTTGGTCAAACGGGTAGTGCATGCGATCATTTGGAAACACAAGCGTTTTCTCTCAGCTGAGGCCTACCAGTTCCTACATTCAACCTCCATGCGGTGACAGCCGGGTGCCTAGTACCTTAATCCAAGAAATGGGTAACCAACCCCGTTTGGAGGATTCTTGGCGGCAGCAGATGAGAGAGGGGGAGAAGAGTGCTTTCTCACTAGAGCACTTCTTCCTGTTCCAGGCGGCAGCGGACGAATTCCATAGACGGAGTCAACGATGGCGTCTATAGTTCCAGTTAGGTTGAACTTAGTGAATACCTTGCGCGAGCTGCTTCGACGTATTCGGACCACAGCTCGGTAAGGAATTTCCAATGTTGGTCAGGACATTGGAATAGAGATGGTGGCGGAGGAGCCCTAAATGGGCCAACGGCAGCGCTCATATTCCAGTAGTGGACTACTGGCACCGGTGTACCCGGCCCCTCGTCCTAGGGGAATAATTAAGGAACTGATCCTCCAGGTTGGGGGTTGTGCCGTCGGTGTAACTTCCATACCACGTAAAAAATGTATGGTTCCAAAACAACCAAAAGCCTCGGATAAGGATGACTCAACTAATGACGACCCCAGCAAACGAAATAAGGACAACGACCTTCGGATCTGTACGTGGAATGTTCTGTCCCTTTAGAGACCACGTGCAGCCGAACAACTAGCAGAGGCCCTAGACTGCTATAAAGCAGATATTACCGCCATCCAGGAAGTGCGATGGGATGGGCTGGCAAATAGAGGATGAAAAACTGTGACATCTACTACGGTGATTGCTACAGAGGCAACAGGCAACGCTTATTCGGATGCGGATTTGTCATACGCGGCAGACTTAGGCAAGAAGTCTTAAGCTTCCGACACTTGAGCGAGCGTATTATGACTATCCGGATCAAGGCTAAATTCGCTAACATAAGCCTAATATGTGTTCATGCCCCCACAGAAGAAAAGGACCCTGCCACCAAAGAGTGTTTCTACGAGCTCCTCGACAAAACATACGAGCAATGTCCTAAATACGACGTTCAAATCGTATTGGGCGATTTTAACGCCAAAATAGGAAAGGAGGACGTCTTTGGTAGAGCAGTCGGTAAGCATAGCCTACACGACACCACGTCTGATAACGGACTAAGGCTAATTGATTTCGCTGTGGAGCGAAATATCACCATAGCAAGCACATGGTTTCCTCATCTCGATATTCATAAGCAGACATGGCGGTCCAATGATCATGTCACGATCAGCCAAATTGATCATATTGCGATCGACGCAAGGCATGCCTCCAGTATTCCGGATGTCCGGACCTTCCGAGCGGCCAACATAGACTCGGATCATTAACTTGTTGTAGCCAAGGTACGAATGCGGATATCCCAATCTGAGCAACAAAGAAGAATCACTGTGAGAAAATTTAACGTCGAAAAGCTACAATCGCAAGAAACCGCTAGACTCTTCGCTGAACGCGTATCCCGAAATCTCTCAATCACCCCTAGGCCGCCAGCATCAAGTGCCGAAGACCAGTGGCAACGCTGCCAACATGCCATCAGAAACGCCTCGACTGATGTGCTGGGCGCCGTGGCCTAAGTGGTTCGTGTGTCGGATCACTACGCAAGAGGTTCCAAGTTCGAATCCCAGAAAACACCAAAAAAAGTTTCTTCACGGTCCCACCTCTCGCGAGCGTCTGACAAACATCCGAGAGTATTGTTGTCACGACAAAGCTTCTGAAATCGCCGTTCGGATACGACACTAAACTGTAGGTCCATTCCATTCTTGTGAAAAATACAACGCACACAACATGAGTGGTTGCGAGAAGCTAGGCCCTGGCACTTAAAGATCTGTTGCGCCAAATATTTATTTTTATTTTTTGATGTGCTGGGTCTCGCTCGCCCGCCACCGCGAAATCCCTGGTTTGACGAAGAATGCCGGCGAGTGCATGCAGCAAAACAAGAGGCATACAAAGCGGCGCTGCAAAGGAAGTCGAGAGCTGCTCGAGAGCTCTACGAGCAAAAGAGACGGGAAGAACATCAGCTTCTCCAAAAGAAGAAGAAAGAGCATGAGAAGCGCGCGTTTGAGAATATCGAGAGTTTATACTCCAGGAACAATGTACGGAAGTTTTACCAAAAGGTAAAAAGAACGTGTCAGAGAAGCAATACCCTTACGGAAACCTGTAGAGATGAAAATGGAAACCTCGTAGTAGAATCACAGTCGGTGGTGAGAATATGGAAAAACTACTTCTGCAGACTGTGTAACGGCGACGAAGACCAACATCCAGCTGTGAGGCAGAATGAACCATTCAACATAGACGATGATAGTCAAGATTTACCTCCACCTGACCAAAATGAAGTGAGGATAGCAATATCCAAGCTATAATCCAACAAGGCTGCTGGACCTGACGGCTTAGCGACCGAACTTTTCAAGGCAGCTGGGGATGAATTGGTAAAGTGCATACACCAACTCATCTCTAAGATTTGGTCAGACGAGTGTATGGCTGATGAATGGAACCTCAGCATCGTTTGCCCGATACACAAGAAAGGAGACCCCCTCAACTGCGCCAATTATAGAGGCATCAGTCTCTTCAACATCGCATACAAGATCTTTTCTGCGATATTGTGTGAACACCTGAAACCTTTTATCAACAGCCTGATTTCACCCTATCAGTGCGGTTTCAGGCCAGGAAAGTCCACCATCTATCAAATCTTCACACTTCAGCAGATCCTGGAGAAAAGCTAAGAATTCCAAATCGATACTCACCACCTCTTTATTGATTTCAAGGCCGCCTATGACAGCATCTATAGAGAAGAGCTTTATAGAGCCATGTCTAGTTTTGACATCCCTGCCAAACTTGTCCGTCTGTGCAGGCTGACGGTGGAGAGCGCTCGCTGCTCCATCAAGGTCGGTAATGACCTCACCGAGACCTTTGATGTCAAAAAAGGTTTTAGACAAGGTGACGCGCTGTCATATGACTTCTTTAACATTGTACTTGAACGGATTGTGCGGAACTCACAAGCCAACACCGGACGCACAATCTATTACAAGTCTGAACAACTGCTTGCATACGCCGACGATATCGACATTATCGGAAGAACTCAGCGGGCTGTCACCGGTGCATTTGCAAGCGTTGAGGCGGAAGCGGCCAAAATGGGTTTGGCGATAAACGAGGGCAAAACCAAGTATATGCTGTCAACAAGAAGGGAAAACCAACACCGACGAATTGGACAAAACGTCACCGTGGGCAGCTATAACTTCGAGGTAGTAAGGGACTTTGTCCACCTTGGCTCTGCTATAAATTCTACTAACAAAATCAGTGCAGAAATCAATCGAAGAATAACTCTTGCCAATCGCTGTCTTTTTGGGCTTATAAGGCAATTCAACAGTAAAGCCCTATCTCGAACAACTAAGGAGACTCTATATAAGACCTTGATCATCCCAGTCCTGCTTTACGGCGCTGAAACATGGACTTTATTAAAAGAGGATGAAGATATCCTTGGTCGCTTCGAGAGAAAAATTCTTCGTAAGATTTTCGGTCCCGTTTGCGTTGACGGGTTTTGGAGGAGAAGATTCAATCACGAACTATACGAGCTGTATAGCGACATCGACCTAGTCAAAAAACTGCGTATTAGACGTCTGAGATGGCTAGGACATGTAGAGCGAATGGACACCAACGCTCCGGCCCGCAGAGTCTTCGAATCTAATCCCGAGGGAAGACGCAGTAGAGGGAATCATCGACGTAGGTGGTGTGCACAAGTTCAAGGGGACCTCGACCAACTTGGAGTGTGCAACTGGAGGCAATTAGCTAAAGACCGAGCTAAATGGAGAGGCTTGTTGGTTGAGGCCCAGGTTCACCCCGAATTGTAGCGCCACCTAAGTAAGTAAGTGAATGAGAAAGTATGGACTTATGGACTTTTTCTTTGGGGACTATGGCAAGTCCATGGTCTATGCTAATAAGCCAGATACTTTAGACGACTTCTAGACAAACATCAAATGCCAAATTGCCGGCAAATCGCCCAATTTGTGCGGAAACTGATGTTGTGGAGGACTGATGTTGTATTCCATAATTAATACCATCAATGTTACCTTAACCAAAAATATATTTTTTTGATACCTCAGACATAAGCTGTTTTATTTAAGAAAGAAAAAGAAAAAACAGAATGGGACGCTTTTAATTAAAACCATTTATTTACTAACATCCTGGTGCAGAGTCTGGTACGTTCGGCAGAGATACCAGAGCTGGGTGGAGCTTGCTTCTTCCTTCGCTGTATATCGTATATAATTTTTTAAATGTTTTGTATTAATTTTTATTGTTGGGTATGGATTTTTTGTAAACGTTGTATTCGTCCTTATTTGGCAATTAATCGAAAATTCCTTTCATCAGCTATACTGTTGAAACACAAACAGCAAACTTTGGTTGTCGTTCTTGTCGCGGCTTAGCCATATGCAGAAATAGTTTTCCCAGCACGAATTACTTACTTACTTACTTAGATGGCGCTACAGTCCGGGGTGGACCTGGGCCTCAACCAACAAACCTCTCCAGCCAGCACGGTTACGAGCCAGCTGCCTCCAGTTGCGCACGCCAAGTTGGTTGAGGTCCCCCTCCACTTGTTTGCGCCACCTACCGCGAGGTCGTCCTCTACTGCGCCGTCCATCCGGGTTGGATTCGAAGACTTTCTTAGCGGGAAGGTTGGGCTCCATCCGCTCTAAATGACCCAGCCATCTTAGTCGCTGTATGTGAACTCTTCTGGCTAAGTCGATGTCCTTGTAGGTAACGAATTACGACTTTAAAAATTTATTTTCTTGCATGACTCGAAAGTTTGCGACTGTTTTTTGTTTTTTCCATTCAGCGATATCCATGATCGTCATAGCTTACTTACATGGGTCTTAGAATATCAAATACTCCTACGCGATGTGTTTCAGGTCTTTCCAGTTGCCGAGATTCTGTTTTGACTATAGTACGTCACATCATACGAGGACCTCCCTGTGGTTGCCGTTGTTTTGTTAACGGGTTCCATTGCGTGGCTTGTCGGACAATTCAATTTTCGTTCTTACGTATGGTGTGAGCAATCCACTGCAACTTTCGCTCTTGCATAATCACATCTATACGTTTCTGCCCCGTTCATTCATAAAGCTGTTCGTTTAAAATACCATTTGTTCAGAATACTTGCACTATGTTTCTCAAGCAGCGATTAACAAAAGTTTGCAACTTTTTTGTGACATTGGCGGTCACTTTCCAGGTACCGCGGCCATATAAGAGATTCTATGTTAGAGCGGAACAGTCGCAGGTTGTTATTTAAAATGATTGCACTGTTTCGCCATATTTGAGACAACATACCGAATGCAACTTTAGCCTTAAATATGCGGCTAGTGACGAGTAATTCGGAACCACCTTCAAACGAGACTACACTTCAAAGGTAACTGAAGTTTTCTACTCTATAGAACTGTTGTTCTGCAATGCTGAGTTGTTAATGAGTGATCCTCCTACATTCTCAATCTCGCTTTTAGAGTGCACCATGACCTCACTTCTACATAGGTAAATCCATTCTTGATGGGTTCTTGCTGTGCAAATGGCCTGTTCATCATGGATACTGCTTTCCACGCAAATGCATTTACAAATGCGCATGGTGATATCATAGTCTTCAGCAGGAGGGGTCTCTAGTGTGAAAAATATGGTTTGTGATGTTGGTGCGCTAATAGGAACCGAATTGATCATCACTGTGCAAATCTTAAAAATAGAGTACGATGAGATGCATGAGAAATTTGCGCTTCAAATAATTGGATAATTTGAATAAATAATAACTGCTCCAATGTAGAAGAAGAATGGTAGTTGTTCAGCAAATCATCTGTAAAATCCGAAAATGATCAGTCTTGAAAAAAGAGTTTACCAAGAAATGGAAATGCGACAACAGATCTGCAAATAAGATCTTTTGGCATACCATCCGCTCACTCAGGGCAAGGAGATTGAATATCATCGAAAGAGCCAAAGAGCCATCGAGCGATAAAAGACCTATGGTCGTGAAGAAAGCGGAAAACAGTCCCGCGGTAGAGGAAGTTGTTCTGGTGATAAAATCGCTAAAAGTTGAAAAATCTGTTGGAGTAGATGAAATGCTTTTTGGCTAATGCGTACCCTTTAAATGGTCTGGGAATGCGGTGAGTTACCTGGTGTCGGGCAAACTGGAGAGATTGCTCTTCTTTTTAAAAATGGAGACAATAGAGATTCCTCCAATTTAAGGGGCACATCTCTTCTAAGAGTCCCTGAAAAAGTCTGTGCTAAAGTATAAGAAATGACATATGATCCGATTCCTCGAGACAAACTCTGGAGTGTTCTGCAGGAGTGTGGGATTAATGGTTCTCTGTTAAGAGCCATATGGTTTTTATATACAAACTGCTAAAGCAGTGTTTAGGTAGATGGCATTAAATAAACTCCTTTCACTGTGGACATAAGACGACACCGCAACGTGTGCGGTTTGTTTGCATTATGGATGTATTGTGCCAAAATTTTATTTTTTTTTATTGTCAGGTAGGGGTGGAAGTCTTTTATGGATACTTGTAGTCAGTGCTACCAGTTATGCCGTTTTTCCTTGCTCGTTCCTCTATACGCAGTTGCTGCATCATACTCGTGATTACTTCATTTGCAGTCTTCCAGCCAGTAAACAGTTTGTAGTTGGGGCCCTAGGTACCAGCTCCTGCCCCGTTCGACATTTTCAAACCATCAGTGTACCAATTGAGATGAGGTGCTGTTTGAGGGATTTTAGGGTAATCCCAATAGCGGCGGTCCGCGAAAACAAGTGGGAAAGGGTGGTATTGAGATGGATTATTTTTGGCATGAAGTCCGAAATGCATACTGCTGGTGAAGATAGTAGCAGAATCTTCTCAAGGATCGTCATATGGCCAATTAAATTGGAGTTTTCGTAAATTGTATTAGGTTTTAGTTTACCTCACCATGCCTTCTGCCAATCCATTCGTCAACTTTGGGGATCAATTTTTATGTCCATCGCCCTTTGGTTGTGATGTCGCACCTATGATGCCATTCTGCTTTTTTGTTTCTACAGTTGTTGTTCTCTCATCGTTTTCATGTAGTGCTGTGGTGTTCTTCGCATCTAGATCGATAAGGAGTCGGCATAGTCTCATAGTGCCGCTACTGTTCGAATGCATGCATGCATGCGTACGTTAGGCGATCCCTGAAGCTGAGTCTATGATCCAGCAACACTTCCAGGTACTTGATGTACGGCTTCGACTCGATGATTTACTTCACGACTTGTATGGTAAGGTGTTCCACTTTTTTACGGATTCTACCTACATATGGTATGTATGTATATTTACCTATATACTGACTGAATCTTGAAGCGCAATTGTGGCGAAGAATTTTCAAACTTATTAAATCCAAGGATAAGTCATCTATTTATTATATGGCAGTGGATAAAAGCGAAATAGTTTGTGTTTCTGAAGTAGCTCGCAGGGAAAGAGCGAGAAGCACTAGAGAAGAAAAGTTATTTCTCCGAACGAAACGATCTGTGATTCGATAAGTTGGGCACTCAGTTGTTATATATGAAAACTTTCTCGAAAAAGGTACAAGGACTAGTGATCATTTTATGATGTGGACAGAAATATTTATACGCCGATAAATCTATATTAGGGTGTATATGTGTAGTAGAAGTAGCTAGTTCCTAAAAGGCCAACTAAAAAGAAATGTAAGGAAACTTGAATTCCCACATTGAGATAAAAGGAAGACTTCACCTTGCGCCATTTAGCATTCAAAGTATTCCTGGCATAAATTTCCTTCTCGATCGAATTGTATGAATCTTAAGGATTCTGTGCATCATTTCTATCAGAGTGGATTCAGTGTGAACAATTTGAAGAATATAGGCTTTCCTCCTGAAAGTAGAGAAAAATGTGATATACTAGTTTAAAAGAAAAACCGTTTTTCGCACTAATAAGGATTTTTTACGTAAACCGAATCAATTCCCCGCTATCCATCATATCTGTTCGTCTGTTGCTCTCGACGACCACATTACTTCACTGCTAATTCCATAGCTCGTCAACTCTACTTATAACACACCAGCATTATTCCCCATCTTTTCTGTTTCTTCTTCTTTTCAGTTTGCATTGCACATTACTCCACTGAACTAGTAGCAACAACTCATATTGCAACATCAAATAATTAAAAAAAAAAAAAAACTATATATAACTCGTTGTTTATTAGCCGGTATGAGTGTGTGATATAGTTTTCACTATGAAACCGTCCATGCACTTTTTTTTTTCTTTATGCCTGATGCGAAAATGAAAATTACGCAATATCCCAACGCCAAACCAGCTCATGTGCTACATATAGTGGCAATAAGGAAGTTTGTTAAGTATTACCACTTTGGCGAGTAGAAAATGATACTCGCTCTGCATAGTTTACTTATTTTTTTATTTTTTATGCAGTTTTCTTTTTTTTTTAATTTCTCAGCGATTCAATGCAAATATTGTTTGCATGAATTCATTCAGACAGACAAAATGTAGCTTCCTTTTGCGTCAAGAAAAACTTAAAACGCAACAGACCGCGGGTTGGTGCAGAGGGTCTTAGACCTCTTGCATTGATCTTGTACTGGAAATGGAAATTCAATATCTTCTCACTCTAATTCGCTTTTTTTCGCCGGCGGTACTTGTCTTTAATTATATCATTGGCCAGGTAGACGGTTACGGTGAGACTGGGGAGAGGGCTTTCGAGGAAGGGGTAGATGAGGAAGTCACTAGATTACGAGTATATGAATTGTGTTATGCCTTGTTGTCATGGCATGACAGATCCAGTTAAATTATCGGGTTTCGCCTGTAATCCACTTATGCTTTTAGATGACAGTCATGTGCAGTGAAGTTGGTCAAATGGGTTTGTAGGCATTTAAGGTTGATTAAATTCAATTAATGTTACGAACTTCTTTCATCGGTTCACTGGGTTTTAGTACCATTTAGCAACTACAGCTTTTGCGAAAATGAATCCAATCAATTTGATCACCTTCACAATTCTTTTGCAAGTATGGTGTAAGCACAAGGCTTATCTACCTCATTAGGTTATTGGTCTCTTACAGCATTTAAGTCATTATAAAGTTAGTGTTCTGTGCCATCGTAGTAGGTTCGGTTTCCTCGTATTTGACAAACAAAATCGGTAGTCTCCATTTGGTTCGTTTAGCACTTCAAAACCCAGAAACCCAGTATTTTTCGATAAATATGCAGAATAGATGTTTTTCAAACCCAATTCCATCTAAGATCATACCCGGTCTTTAAAGCATCTCCCTAATCCAGTGGAGTTTCGATAATATACATACGTCGAGTCAATTTATTGCACCCAACGCGTCTTATTTGATTTCTTTTTCTTTTTCTACTGAGCATAGCATCAAAGCAAAGTACCTAATCAGTGAATAGGTTAGTTAGCTCCATTAAACCTCTGAAGTCTGAGACTCATGTACATAGCTGCATAAATGGCTCGAATTGAAAAAAAAAAGAAAGTAAAATGTATAGTCAGACTGAAATCAAAAGAGTTGGCCTGCAAACTTCAAATAATTTCAGCTTTAACCCTTATCCTGTATTTTGGGCAAATATTGCAAAAACTCGCGCAGTTCCTATAATATGTATCTGAAAGTTCCTTACAATTGATTTGTTGGTCAAAACAAGCGATATGCAAACAAATTAGTTCCGGATCCCTCCAGGGAAGGTCGTAGAGAAAAAGAAACGAATCCTGTATTTTGGGCAATTTTCGCCCAGTGCACTTTTTATGCATAAAATAAGCGTTACGGAAATTTGGCCAACATAGATGTCCGTTACTTTTTGTTTTATTTTGTTTTTGTTATCACCACGGAAACGAAAATTATTCGAAAACCCCAAAAAAAAACGAGGCAATCTAGATTTGCTTCATCATTATCATTCTACGCCCGTTACAGTCAACCGCAGACTTTTATGCGTTACTTCTTCAGAATAGTTTTATTGCTAAAATGTTAGTAATTTGATTTTTAGTGTTTTGTAAGTTAGAGAAGAAAATATGTTACAAAGGGTAAGTTATAAAGAAAATGATGCAATGCAGTAACACTGCAGAACTTTGTTTTGCGCATGTTGAAATAATAATGAATTATAGCCGCGAGGAATACGTCAGCATGAAACGGAACAAATTATCAATTAATCTGACTATGAAGATGTTATGGATTAAGCAAGTTCTAATGAAGATTGTGAAATTTTATCCGATAATCTATCCAAAATAGATGTCAATATCAACGACGGGGAAAATGTTAGCTCCGAAAAGGAAATAGCTAAATAGAATAGAATAGAATGAAGAAGAAGCAATTTCCTGTTTTCCTTTAAAAGATTCAAAATTGTCGTGGTACGAGATACCGGATCGTGCATATTTGGGCAGGAAGAGCGAAGAAAATGTTTTGACTACTACTCCTGCCCCAACTTATTACGATCTTGAACGGGTTACTGACATGAGCTGTTTACCACTCCAGAAATGAAAAATCTCATTCTGCATATGACCAACATTAAAGGTTGGTACTCGTTACAAATAATAAACATTCTTTTAATGATTTTTTGTTTTGCTTTAGGAACTGCAGTTTTTAGCGGCACTTGGAAGGACATAAATTACTCATCGCTGAAAGCTTATTTTAGATTAGTTTTATTGGTAGGTGTATATCGATCTTATGGTGAGGCTTTAGAATGCTTGTGGGACGATTTCAAAGGTAGACCTATCTTCAAAACTACTATGGCGTTGTGGAAATTTAAAAATTTGACGACAGATCCGATAGGATGGAACGACGTGCACCTGAGAAGCTGGCACCCATTAAAGTTACTTACTTACATTGGTGGCGCTATAGTTCGGGGTGAACCTGGGCCTCAACAAACAAGCCTCACCATTTAGCTCGGTCTTTAGCTAATAGCCTCCAGTTGCGCACTTCAAGTTGGTCGAGGTCCCCTTAAATTTGTGCGCGCCACCTATGGCGGTGATTTCCTCTACTGCGTCGTCCTTCGGGGTTAGATTCGAAGACTCTGCGGGCCGGAGCGTCAGCGTCCATTCGCTCTACATGTCCTAGCCATCTCAGACGTCCAATATGCAGTTTTTTGACTAGGTCGATGTCGTTGTATAGCTCGTATAGTTCGTGATTGAATCTTCTCCTCCAAAACCCGTCAATGCAAACGGGAACGAAAATCTTACGAAGAATTTTTCTCTCGAAGCGACCAAGGATATCTTCATCCTCTTTTAATAAAGTTCATGTTTCAGCGCCGTAAAGCAGGACTGGGATGGTCAGGGCCTTATACAGAGTCTCCTCAGTAGTTCGAGATAGGGCTTTATTCTTGAATTTTTCTCTCGAAGCGACCAAGGATATCTTCATCCTCTTTTAATAAAGTTCATGTTTCAGCTTCGTAAAGCAGGACTGGGATGATCAGGGTCTTATACAGAGTCTGCTTAGTAGTTCGAGATAGGGCTTTATTCTTGAATTGCCTTATAAGACCAAAAAACAGCGATTGGCAAGAGTTATTCTTCACTTGATTTCTGCGCTGATGTTGTTCTCAGAGTTTATAGCAGAGCCAAGGTAGACAAAGTCCCTTACTACCTCGAAGTTATAGCTGCCAACTGTGACGTTCTGTCCAATTCGTCGGTGTTAACTGTCCCTTCTTGTTGAAAGCATATACTTGGTTTTGCCCTCGTTTATCGCTAAACCCATTTTGGCCGCTTCCGCCTCAATACTTGCAAACGCACCGCTGACAGCCCGCTGAGTTCTTCCGATAATGTCTATATCGTCGGCGTATGTAAGCAGTTATAGAGACTTGTAATAGATTGTGCCTCCGGTGTTGGCTTGTGAGTTCCGCACAATCCGTTCAAGTAAAATATTAAAGAAGTCACATGACAGTACGTCACCTTGTCTAAAACCTTTTTTGACATCAAAAGTCGCGGTGAGGTCATTACCGACCTTAATGGAGCAGCGAGCGTTCTCCATCGTCAGCCTGCACAGACGGACAAGTTTGGCAGGGATGTCAAAACTAGACATGGCACCATAAAGCTCTTCTCTATAGATGCTGTCATAGGCGGCCTTGAAATCGATAAAAAGGTGGTGAGTATCGATTTAGAATTCTTGGGTTTTCTCCAGGATCTGCTGAAGTGTGAAGATTTGATCGATGGTGGGCTTTCCTGGCCTGAAACCGCACTGATAGGGTCCAATCAGGCTGTCCGTAAAAGGTTTCAGGCGTTCACACAATATCGCAAAAAAGATCTTGTATGCGATGTTGAGGAGACTGATGAGGTTCCGTTCATCAGGCATACACTCGTCTGCCCAAATCTTAGAGATGAGTTGGTGTATGCACTCTACCAATTCATCCCCAGCTGCCTTGAAAAGCTCTGACGGTAAGCCGTCAGGTCCAGCAGCCTTGTTGGATTTTAGCTTGGATATTGCTATCCTCACTTCGTTTTGGTCAGGTGGAGGGAAATTTTGACTATCATCGTCTATGTTGAATCGTTCATTCTGCCTGACAGCGGGATGTTGGTCTTCGTCACCGTTATATAGTCTGCAGAAGTAGTTTTTCCATATTTTCAGCACCGACTGTGATTCTACTACGAGGTTTCCATTTTCATCTCTACAGGTTTCTGTATTGGATTTGCTTCTCTGACTCGTTCTTTTTACCTTTTGTTAAAATTTCCGTACATTGTTCCTGGAGTATAAACTCACGATATTCTCAAACGCGCGCTTCTCATGCTCTTTCTTCTTCTTTTGGAGAAGCCGATGTTCTTCCTGTCTATTTTGCTCATAGAGCTCACGAGCAGATCTCGTCTTCCTTTGCAGCATCGCTTTATATGCCTCTTGTTTTGCTGCATGCACTCGCCGGCATTCTTCGTCAAACCAGCGATTTCGCGGTGGTGGGCGAGCGAAACCCAGCATATCAGTGGCGGCGTTTCTGATGGCATGTTGGCAGCGTTGTCACTGGTCTTCGGCACTTGATACTGGCGGCATAGGGATAATTGAGAGATTTCGGGATACGCGTTCAGCGAAGGGTCTGGCGGTCTCCTGCGATTGGAGCTTTTCGACTACAAATTTTCTCACAGTGATTCTACTTTGTTGCTCAGATTGGGATATCCGCATTCGTACCTTGGCTACAACAAGGTAATGATCCGAGTCTATGTTGGCCGCTCGGAAGGTCCGGACATCCAGAATACTGGAGGCATGCCTTGCGTCGATCGCAATATGATCAATTTGATTGATCGATACATGATCATTGGACCGCCATGTCTGCTTATGAATATCGAGATGAGGAAACCATGTGCTTGCTATGGTGATATTTCGCTCCACAGCGAAATCAATTAGCGTTAGTCCGTTATCAGACGTGGTGTCGTGTAGACTATGCTTACCGACTGCCCTACCAAAGACGTCCTCCTTTCCTATTTTGGCGTTAAAATCGCCCAATACGATTTGAACGTCGTATTTAGGACATTGCTCGTATGTTTTGTTGAGGAGCTCGTAGAAACACTCTTTGGTCCTCATTAGGTGAGTCATCCTTATCCGAGGCTTTTGGTTGTTTCGGAACCATAAAGTTTTATGGGACAAATGGGATGAAAACTTGAAGAAATTATATAACCCAAATGAATGCGTAACTGTAGATAAACGGAAGATGCCCATTCAGACAATATATTTCATCAAAACCAGCAAAATATGGAATAAAAATTTGGGCCCTCTGTGACTCTGCCACCAGCTATGCCTGGGCTCTACAGGTGTACACAGGAAGGGACCGAAATTGCAAAGCTGAAAAAAGTCAAGGTATGCGTGTTGAATTGGATTTAGCAGTTGGTCTCAAAGGTAGAAATGTAACCTACGATAATTTTTTCATATCGTATGGTCTTGGTGTTCAGCTTTTGAAAACAAAAACGACTATGGTTGGAACTGTCCGTAAAAACAAGACATTTTTACGACAACATATATTAGATATGAAACGAAAACCGCCACTTTTCTGTGAGTTTCTTTTCGAGTATCAAAGTAAGACAGCATTAGTTGCGTTACCTCATATATAGCCAATAGCGCAATAAGAAATGCAACACTTACCGAACTTAAGGAAGAGATAAAGAAACTTAAACCTAAGAAGGCTCCTGGATACGACCTAATTACGGGAGAGGTTATTAAAGCCCCACCAAGAAAGCTCTAATTAAGCTTCTGTTCATTATAAACGCCGCACTTAGACTAGAATATGTTCCCATTCAATGGAAAGTCGCCGAAGTAATAATGGTCCTTAAGCCCGGAAAACCGCCGAATGAAAAAACGTTTTATAGACCGATTTCGCTTCTTCCAATTATATCCAAAGTGTTCGAGAGAATATTGATTAGGCGAATACAGTCGGTAATAGAAGAAGGGCATCTCATTCCGGATCATCAATTCGGATTCAGAAGTAAGCATTCTACAGTTGAACAAGTACATCGAATAACACATGTAATCGAAAAGTCGCTTGAAGAAAAAAGATTTGTTCAAGCGTATTCCTTGACGTCTCTCAAGCCTTTGACAAGGTCCGGCACGAAGGATTAAAGTTTAAATTACGACAAGTTCTGCCAGAGCACCTATATAATATTTTGAAAAACTGCCTTACGAATAGACTATTCCGCGTCAAATGTGGAAACGAATATTCAGACTTTAAGGAAACAATAGCCAGGGTGCCGCAAGGAAGCGTTCTTGGTCCAGTATTGTATCTATTATACACCCGTGAAATACCGCAAGAAGAAGGCACTGAGCTAGCTGCATTTGCCGATGATACTGCTATCTTGGCAGTAGGTAAAACGGTCAAAGATGCTACAGAAAAACTGCAAGAAGCTTTGGATAGAGTAAATGAATGGACAAAGGTTTGGCGAATCGCACTCAACGAGACCAAATCTGTTCATATAAATTTTACTTATAAGAGAGTAAATAATTCGCCGATCTTTTCAAACTCGGTTCAAATTCCGTTTGCAAACGAGGCTAAGTATTTTGGAATGACACTTGGTGCAAAGCTGAAATGGAAAACGCACGTAAAGAAAAAAACGCAAAGAACTAGATAATAAATATAGAGAAATGTATTGGTTACTTGGAAAATATTCCAAGCTTAATATAGAGAACAAACTGCTTTTATATAAGCAAGTGCTAAAGCCCGTATGGACATATGGTATACAACTCTGGGGTTGTACCAAAATAACTAATATTACAATTTTACAAGCTTTTGAAAACAAAGTGCTAAGAGGTATTGTAAATGCGCCATGGTATTTCAGGAATAGCGATATCCACAGAGATCTTGGCATTAAAACAATCGAAGACGAAATCAAAAACTACGCGAGAAAGCATAAAAGTCGACTAGAAAGTCACGCTAATATAACAGTCCTCCAAGTTTTGGATGAAAGAAATTTACTACGCCGTCTACAAAGAACCTAACCTTTAGACTTAGCGCGTTAAATAACCGCGTCTAAACTGCGGAGCTAGCAGGAACTTCTAATGGGAAGGTACCTGCAAAACGTAATTATTTCGTGAAACGAAAACTACTTGATATGTCGAATACTTAGTTGTATTAAAAATAAAAACAAGTCTGTTTTGAAGGTAGGTTTTTTATTGGGTAAGAATCCCACACTACTATGAGCACGAGCTATGGATCTTCATAGTGTCTTGTTGTAGATTTTCACCTATCCTCGAAAAAAAAAAAAAAAATAAAAAATTAGTTGCGTATGTGCCAAAAAAATATCGCTGTGTCTACCCATTGCACCACGACACAAAAATGGGAGAAGGCAACCTTAAGAGGCCAGAAATAATTTAATCTTATAATGCGACTAAGGCCAGAGTCGATACGTTGGACCAACTTGTTGGAACGTATAGTTGTAAGCGGAAGACCAATAGATGGCAAATAGCTCTTTTCAGCAACATGCTTGACATTTCTGCCTTCAATACTTATGTGATTTGGACTTCAATAAATTCAGAATGGAATAAAAAAACATTTCCGACGTAGGCTTTACCTTGAGCAATTGTGTTTGGATCTAGTTAATGACGAAATCCAACAGCGAACATCCCAGCCACATTGCCCAAAAGCCAAGTAAACATGTAGTTTATTTATCTGTAGAACTCATCCATTTACTAAAATAACTTGTGAACAGTGTAAATAATCTAATAAAATTGTATTTGGCAAAATGTACCCAAAAGACAGAATATGATTTTTTTTTCTTTTTACAGGATACGTAATTTGGTTCTCATACGTTCAAACGTTCCAACTCAGTTTGAATATTGAACCTTTTCAAATCGTTATTGCCTGAAATATTATGTTATTTTTATTTTTTTTTTTAATGTCATTAAAATTTCAATGACGTTTCTTTTTTATGTACCTACGACTAATCCCATTTGCTATGTCCAACTATATTACCCACATGGCCAGACCTAAATCTAATCCCCATATCTAACAAAAGACTGACAAAAGATGCATCAAAGTTCAAGGTAACCTCTTGCCCAACGCACACACAAAGCACATCTACATCTGTCCAAATCTATAAATCAACAAACTCCAACTAACACCTTACAGGTAAGCCCTCTTTTGTGATTTCCACCAATGTCCATGAAGAACAGCCTACCATATGCATTGAATGGGCTCAAGTTTCCACTAACATCACGTGTCAATAAAGAAATAAATGCACAACAGTTACAGAAGTTGATATTGGTCAACATCCCCAGCTGCCACTTGTGCATTAACCTTGTGTGCTGACATTTTGATGGGTCCCATAGCGCAATGGGGGAACAATAGGCTGATTTTAAATCAATTTTTATTTTTTTTAATTAGTTCATGCATTTATGCAAATAAAAGACAAATGAACGCCTTGGATTTCCCCATTCATGTGACTTGTGCAATGGCATGGTGCGGAATCCTTTTGTCGTCAAGGAAATGACACAATGCACTGACATCTCACATTGGACCAATCAATCAAAAGTCACGCGAAACTTTTTCTTCCTCATTTTCCTCGGAGTTTTTCACTCTTTTCCTTGCACTTTCGAGTGTGTAGTCGCTTTTTTTCTGCACCCTGGAGTATAGTAGAATTATGTCAATCTTGTTGTTCAATTAGTAACCCACTGTGCCTAATCTATGTAGCAGTAAAGCCGGTTGGGATTTTAGTGTAGGATTGTTTTATGTATTTTCGTCTTTATGCATGCACTGTTTTTACAACTGACTTGTTGTGGCTTTGTTGACCATTACATAACCATACAACAAGTGAATATGTCTGCTTAAGCGTGATGGTTAGTGGTGGTGGTTTGCGCGCGCGAAGCCTAAACTTGAATGGGGAAACGGTTAACTCTCTATGAACGGTCTGTCTGCTAGCGACACACACTGGATTGCATACGAATTATGTAAAATGAATACTATCTGTCTCCGATATAGAGTCTCATGGACCGACGACGGTAGTTGTGTCTTTAATTTGAATTCCGACAGCATTTTATACTGGACATCAAATCAGATCAGGAACATAGAGTTTGGTGGTTTTTTTACGATTGGTTTTTCTTATTTTGTTAAATAAATAGTTTCTTATGAAAGCGACTTAGAGAGGAGATTTCCTGATTCGAACAGGATATCTTTTTGTTAGATGAATGAGGTAGTGTAGTCAGGATCTTAATTTCTAACTGGTTTCTGGATTAATTGTGTGGTTGGTAACGTTGGTTAGACTCATTGCAATGAGAAAGTCGAGACAAACAAGAGCATTATCCTTAAATAACGAAAATGTTGGTGACTCTATTACATGATTATGAATTTTCTTTAGTTCACTTCATTCTTCAAAGGTATTCGTCCTTGCCTGCAATTACAGCTCTCCACTTTTTTGCTTTTGTTTGTCTGTTGTTATATTTGATGTCGTATCAAATGTTTTCCATGTGTGTAATTAGACAATAGATAAATTAATCGTCAACAACCTACTCCTTATAAATATTAAATTCGATGGAGTATCGAAGCTTAAATATACCTAGTCCTGCCATAAACTCTGTAAACAAAACTTGCAGCGCAAATTATATTAAGATAGCATTAGCAATAATATCGTCAACTAGAAAGAACACATGCTACAAAACAATATCACCCAATTTGGTTTCGGCTACTGATATGGTTATCATGGAGTGCGGTATGAAAGAAAATGATATTGCTGTCATACCCTTGCGTAGGTGCAAAAAAAAAATGCTAACTAAATCTTTGAACTACCAAAAACCGCGCTAAATATCACAAATGTATATGTGCGTGCTATAAACTGCTTTGTTCAATGTACGTGCTTGTCTCAATTAGAACATAGGCAAAGAATTGGTCGTCCACGCGTTGCCTGTACAAATGCGGTTGAAAAGGCTGTGAACAAGCGAATTCGAAAAAATTCCATTCGAAAATAGAAAATTACGCCGTGTGAGCTGGATTTATCCACCATGTCAAGACTCATTCCGGATGATCTCAATATGAAAGCCTTTCGTCTATCAACTGGACATATATTGACGCCCAGTTTGAAGCAAATCAGGGTTAAAAGATGCAAGCAACTCTTGCACTGGCACTCAGACAACGGCCATAAAAATATCCTTTTTACGCACGAAAAGATTTCCACCGTCGAAGAGTTATTAATAAACAAAATGATAAAATGTATGCAAGAGTATATAAATAAGCCAAACAGTTCCTAAGGTTCAGTGCAGCGTTCATCCTGCTTCAGTAATGATTTAATATTGGGGTATCCTATCAAGGAGTTACTGAACTACAGCAGAATTTTCCAGGCAGAGGTCCTAGCAGTGGCAAAAGCAGCGTATGAGTCTATGATGAAGGCAATACCACAGGAGGATATCACCTTTTTCATCGACAACCAGGCAGCATTAAATGCAATATCCGTTATAAAATAAAATTGAAGGTTGGAAATGCTTGTAACACAGCACTAGGTAAAGTATGAAGGCATACCAGGGAATGAGAAAGTCAATGAACTGCCTCGAGGGGGCTCAGCATAAAACTCAGACCTTTATGACCCGTCAGTGTACATCCTGTCTTGCACACTCAAACTCGAAGCAGGGAGCAAAGCTTTAACGGAGGCGAACAATAGGTGGATCTGTCTAGAAACTTGTACTACCACGAGAAAGCCTACATTCGACAAAACAAGAACCAATAGATTGATGCAGAGGGAGAGAAAATCTTTCTCTACTCTCATAGGAGTCATTACGGGGCATAACACTTTGCGATACAACATGAAAGAGTTACGTGTGACGGATGAACACCTTTGATGGAGCTGTCTCGACGAGGAAGTTCAGAAGGACACTACCCTCTTTCTTTGCCACTACTGAGGGGTCGCCTATCTAAGAAACAAGTTCCCCGGACGATACTTCTTTCAGGATTTACGGTTTTCCAATAGGGGCGGGTCGATTTTGACAGTTCATGGCGGCCATGTTGTTTTGTCAGTTGTTAATTTTTCCATCTGCGCCCATTCAAAGACGAGGCCCATTTTTGGATGAACGGGTACGTCAACAACCAAAATTGTCGGAATTGGGACGATGCCAATCCACACGAGGTCCACCAAGTGGAAATGCATCCGCAGAAAGTCACTGTTTGGTGTGGATTGTAAGCCGGCGGCATCATCGGTCGGTACTTCTTCGAAAACGAGGGTAGCACTGCCATCACCATCAACGGAGAGCGCTATAAATCGATGATAACCAATTTCCTTTGGCCCAAATTGGATGATATGGATGTGTACAACCACAATAGACATTCGGCACGAGCGATATGAGGGCATAGTTATCTCATACAGAGGCGACATGAACTGGCAACCGAGATCATGCGATTTGACCCCGTTAGGCTTTTCTTGTCGGGTTTCCTTAAGTTGCAAACGATCAGTGCCCTCAAAGTCAGCATAGCCAATGCCATCACTCAAATTCAGCCTGATCTATGCGCCAAAGTCATCGAAAATTAGACCTCTGGGATGCGCGCCACCCAGCGAAGCAGCGGAGGCCATTTGAGCCACGTTATACTCCAGACATTATATCATTGATAGGCATTTCAAGTAAAATAAAAAATTCGTTGATTATCTCAGAAATAACTTGATTTATTCAATTTCAACATCTACCCGTGCCTATTGGAAAACCCTTTAGATGAGTTGGCCAGCAGACCGGTGAACTACAACTTTTTTAAATCACCCTGGTGATTTGTATCTTAGGCGCAGTGCGTATTAAATGTGTTCTACTATGCTATGTACATATACGTTTATATTTCACGAGGAGGGGATTTCTTCTTTCTTTCTTTCCCCCTGAGTATCACAATGGGTCTATATTAACTTGAGTGTGGTGCAGAGGATTTCTACCCTCCTAATCCAACCCGCTTACCTAACCGAAGCATATGCATAATTATTCCGATTAAAGTGAGTGCAGACACTCAAATGTTTAAGCCTCTGGTGGATAGAAATTTAATAGACACAGAGATGGAGGTTCTTCAAATCAGCGGATGTATGTTGTATTGTACACACGTTCGTTCGAATTCGCCCTTATGTCTGTTTTGGAAATGACGTCTCTCCTTTAAGAAGTGGTTAGATATCAAACATTTCCTCTTTCTAAAACTAATCACTGAACGGTATGTTGCAACGTGAATAACCAGTTGTTAAAAAAAAAGAAAAATATTTGACTGATTCCACGTAAAAACAAAAGACTTGACGTGCGAACTCGAAATAATTGCAACTTACCTCCTAATGCCATTTCCCTTGGCCCATATATATTTCTATTTTAACACATGCCGTTAATAACATCTTCTCAACAGGAAACCGCATGAATTCATGGTCATACTGTATTCATTTCATCATTAAAAATAGATAAAATTTTAAGGAGAAAAAAAAATCACTAGGTATACCTAATTGCCTGGTTCAACCAGCAATTGCAATTAGTGTTCATTTGTTAACTTCCATTAATCAAACAACTAATGAATTCTGTCAAAAATCAAATGTTCAATTTACAATCTTAACCCAATTTGTTGGATAAATCCATAGTTTTTCCCAAAAACTACAAAAGAAATACGTTGACATTGATTTTGGAACGACAAAAGCCCCAACCAGGTCATGTAATCAAAAATCGACTTTTCTTATGCTATATTCAAAACTAACCAAAGAAAATTGAATTGATCCGACCTTGAGCTACTGGTGGTAATGACTAAATTTATTTTTATTTTTTCTTATATCATTTCTTTTACTTTACGATGAGTTGGTCTAATTGACGTGTTAACATAACTTGATTGTCACTCTTCTTGTCGCACACTTTTCCACGTTAGCGCGTAAGATACGTGGGAGGAATTATTAATTTTGATGTCTTCTTCCAAAGATGTCTACAACACTTTGGTGTTGTTTTAATTATTCAACACCTACTCTGTTCACACTTTGGGTTAATAACCCTCAATGAAGACGTCAGAGGCACACAGCATGTGGAATGTTGGATAAATAATGCAATGTGTGTGCATGCACCATAGGACAAACTAACAGTCAGTTGAAAATTGATGGTGTTGAACAGGCTAGACAACATAGCACTAACTTACCACCAAAAGTTTGGCAATAATGATAATAATAAAATGTTAACATGAATTGAAACACAATAAGCAATCAGTCATGTGCACTGAGGCACAATACTCTTCAGGTGAAGTCAAACGAGTGAGGAGAGCTAAAGTATGTTTTTTTTGGGTAAAGCAACACTGTTAACTTTATTCTATTAAATGCGGTAACCATACCTTTTCCATAAGTTAGTGAAGTGCATTAGCGCTGTGGCGTTGATGAGAGTGCTTGTTGCGTAAAAATCGTTGGCCACTGATTATCCCTAATTGTTGCAGGGGGGGGATTATTAAACAGATTATTATTATATTAAAGCAGATAAGGCGTAGGTATGCAAGAGTTGGGTAAGAAGTTAAAGGAAATAGGAAACTCATTGACCATAGTTAGCATAAGTAATCAGATCAAGATTGGAGATTGATGCTGAAAGTGGTCTATGCTTGACGGAATTCGAAGCGCTTTAAGTATCCGAGGAATTTCCAATAAAGATAAAGATAAATGACTAACAATGGGCGAACGGAAATTTTTCCGGTAAAATAACACCGGGGCGAAGTCAAAAAATGGAAATCTTGTGGTAAAACCACAGTAGATGCTGAGAATATGGAAAAATGAAATGAGAATGCAGAGTGTATAACGGCGACGAAGACCATCATCAAGTAGAATGAACCGTTCAACATAGATGACGATAGCCAAAATGTCCGTCCAACTGACCAAAGCGAAGTGTGGATAGCAATATCCAAACTGAAGTCTAACATGACTACTGGACCTGACGGCTTACCGGTCGAACTTTTCCAAGGAGCTGGTGATCAACTGATAGAGAGCATACGCCAACTCATCCCTAAGATTTGGTCAGATGAATGTATACCTGATGAATGGGATCTCAGCATCGTTTGCCCGATCCACAAGAAACAAGAACTCCTCAACTGCGCCAATTATAGAAGCATCAGTCTCCTCAACATCGCATACAAGATCTTTTCTGCGATATTGTGTGAACGCCTGACACCTTTTATCAACTGCGTGATTGGCCAGGAAAGTCCACCATCGATCAAATCTTCACACTTCGACAGTTTCTGGAGAAGACGCAGGAAGTCCAAACCGATACTCACCGTCTCTTTATCGATTTCAAGGCCGCCTATGGCAGCATATATAGAGAAGAGCTTTATAGAGCCATGTCTAGTTTTGACATCCTTGCCAAACGTGGCCGTCTATGCAGGATGACGATGGAGAACGCTCGCTGCCTCATTAAGGTCAGTAGTGACCTCATCAAGAGCTTTGATGTCAAAAAAGGTTTTAAACAAGGTGACGCGCTGTTATGTGACTTGTTTAATGTCACGGATTGTGCAGAACCCTGTTAAAAAATCAATATCAATGAATCTTCCAAAGACATCGCGAGGCAGTCCTATAAACGTCTGGGATACACAAATGCGACGACATCGGCATTTTATTGGCCTCAGTAGCCGAGTGGTTCAAAACAGCAGGCCTGCCGATATTTTCTGAGGTCAAATAGGCGAACCCCACAGGTGGATCAGTAGAAATGCGGTGAAGTGGAAGGGTTATGATCCCTTGTTTTCGGATCATAAACTCGCCAAAATAGGAAGAAGAAGAAGAAAACGGATTGTACAGAACGCCGATACACGATATATGGATACGATATTGACATTATTGGAAGAACACAGCTCAGCGGGCTATCACTGGTGCATTTGCAAGCATTGAAGCAGCTGCAGCCAAAATGGGTTTAGCTATAAATGAGGGCAAAATCAAGTATATGTTGTCAACAAGAAGGGACAATCAGCACCGACGAATTGGACAGAACGTCATAGTGGGCATCTGCAACTTCAAGGTACGAGTAGTAAGGGACTTTTTCTACCTCGGCTCTGCTATTAAATCTGACAATGATGCCAGCGCGAAAATCATGCGAAGAGTAACTCTTGTCAATCGCTGATTTTGGGGCTAGTAAGGCAATTGAACAGTACCTAAAGCCCTATCTGGAACAACTAAGGAGACTGTGTATAATACCCTGATGACCCTAGTCCTCCTTTACGATGCTAAAACCCGAACTTTATTGAAAGTGGATGAAGAAATCCTTGGCCGCTTCGAGAGAAAAAATCTTCGTAAGATATTCGGTCCCGTTTGTGTTGGCGGGTTTTGGAGGGGAGGATTCATCGAGGAACTACACGAGCTGTACAGCGACATCGACCTAGTCAAGAAACTGCGTCTTGGACGTTTGAGATGACTAGGATCAACGATCCGGCCCGCAGAGTCTTCGAATTTTACCCGGAGGACGACGCAGCCGTTGTTGGCGCGCACGAGTTTAAGGGGACTTCGACCAAATTGGAAGGCACAACTGGAGGCAATTAGTTAAAGACCAAGCTAAATGGAGGGGCTTGTTGGTTCAGGCCCAGGTTCACCCCGAACTGTAGCCACCTAAGTAAAAGTAAGTAAGTAGTCAGTTCATCAACTCTTATCATCATCAACTTATCCTCATTTGATTTAGCAATCAACATAAACAAATGAGTGCTAAATTCCCCGAGCATCTTCTTACGATATGAGTATTGGTCCAATATTCCTGTTAACATGCTTCCTTAAATTCTTAATGGGCTCCCGACCAATGTAGAGTCTCTGCCTCTGAGACAGCATCCTTCCATCCTCATCGATCCCGACCACGCCGCTTCCAGTTATGCAGACAAAGTTTTCTGACATCCGCGATTGCTTGGTCTTTATACCAGAGGTTCGGTGGTTTTCGTCGTCTCAAACCTGGGGGCTGTGATTCGAAGATTCTCCTGGGTGGAGCATTGTTGTTCATTCGCTCGATGTGGCCGAGCTAATGTAGTCCCCATATCTTTGCTTTTTCGCGTACATCTACATTTTTATACATCATAGAGCTCGCGGTTAAAGATCCACCTCCATTAGTCTTCCTTGCACACGGGATCTTATATCCGACGGAGTAATTTTCTCTCGAAAGAGTTACAGATTAACTCAGTTTTCTTACTTATCGTCCAACACTCGGCGCTATATAGTAAGACCAGCATGACTACCGTTCTGTGAAGAATTAATTTAGTCCATCGAGTTGGGAGTTTTGAGTCCAGTTGTTTTGCTAAACCGAAATAGCAATTATATTTTGATATTTACTCCCCAGTTCGTGAACTCCTAGCATCAGTGATATTCTTTTCTACGTTTCGGAGAGATACATTTTTTTCTTTCTCATTTCTCATTCTCATTTACTTCAAAACCATCTCGCTTCGCCTGATCTTCAATTGCTGTAAATGTCTCTATGATGGCATGCTGAGATCTGCCGAAGATATTGTTAAAAATATCAATTTCAAACTTATAGATGGTGCTGAATTTGTATCTTAACATTAATAATCTACTATATAACTAATTAACTAATTATGTAACTACACTACTATTTATATAACTATTGAACGTATGCACTATGAATTAGATAATCTACTACATTGTTATTATATACTTATTTTATAATCTGAACTATTACATTAAATAAAATCATCATTCTGATTTTTACCACTAAAGGTTGCGTTTTAACTTACAGATATCAGTATCATCTGTGTACCCCAACAACTCGATGGACTTGTGGAAGATAGTGCCTTCCGTGTTAACACCCGCTCTGCGTCTTTCTGTTCCAGCTCGAGATTGAAGAAGTCACATATCAGCGCGTCCCTTTGGTGAACTCCGGTGCAAGATCGGAATAATTAGGATGAGTTATTTCCAAATTGCACAGAGAACTGCGTTTCCAGAGTTACGCAACACCGACATCGCTCAAGACGATGAATGCTGCTACATGCGTTGTTAAAATAGATAAACAGATGGTAAGTTTCAACTTGAAATTCGTTGGTCTTTTCCAGGATTTGCCTCAGTGTGACAATTTGGTCTATCGTCGATCTGTCGGGCCGGAGGCCACAGTGGTACGTGCAGATTATTGTGTTGCAGAAGCGCTTAAGCCATTCACACAATACGTTAAGGATGACCTTGTATGCAACATTTAGTGGATATATGTGTACCTCGACACTTCTTGCTTTTTTTGAAGATGGGGCATATAGAGCTAAATTCCAATTATCGGACATGCCTCCATTAAGATGCTTAGCAAAAGCAGATACAGGTTTCTTTAAGTTGATTCTGTGGATGGATGGATATCTTCGCTAGTCTTTTATGTAAGATTTGTGGTTCTCGCCTTCCTGTTCGATTAAGCATGTCGTAAAGATCTTTATCTTATAATGTATATTCTCGTTTGGTCAGTCTAAAACATTTTTAGCAACTCTTCTCGTGTATACAATTTGCGGTACATTGAACCATGTAAAATGCCCACGAAAGTCCAAACCTCCATCGAATCGTTTGGCCTACTTCGGCAAATACCTGACACTTCTTACGCATCCGACGTCTTAGATAATAGATTCAAATGACGATCTCTGAACTTCATTGTATAGAAATGTTTAACCTCTCCTCTGTGACTGATTAACTTTCACTAACTATAATTTATTAAAATATTTGACACTGCTTCGAGTTTTTTTTTTGCATTTGGATTTGCATTTATTTTTCGCCAAAAATATATCACAAATGTGCCCACTATTCAAAGATGCTTCCGAAGTCTTTTGTTTCAGTTTGACAGGAAATATCTTATTTTCGCAGCTTCCGCAGATACTCTTAAGAAATGCAAATTCTTTTCTATTCTTCACCAACAGCAAATGACCTTGTTATCGATTTTTTCCTCGATCTATTTTTCAACGCATTGTTTCCAACTGATTATCGATCAGCATCTAGATAATTCGATAATTCTTCATCGGATTGTCTTTGTTATTCTATAAGTCTGCAACCTTGCTCCTTAAAATCCAGTCCAATAGTTCAGTGCTCTCATATCTCCATCAAAAATGCATCTAATGCAATCCGACACGATGCATCTTTATCAATATCTTTTGCATGTACACCGTCATATTTCAATCAACTTCAATACGCGTGACCCACTTCTGTCCGAGAGAGCGAACAACAAAAACCAACAACAAACAAATCGTCACAATGATTGACTACCATCGGTCTGGCTTTTCATCTTCATGCCAAATACAATGTCACATCGTCAATGCGAGACGATTAATGACTGCAACGTTCAATCATCGATAACACAAGGAAATTAAAAGCACATAACATTAAAACAATTGCAATCTCTGACATAATCACGATTGTGTTGCATTGAGGCCTGCATAATTGCACATGGATTCGTGTGGATTGTGTGCAGGAAGAGAAATAGGGAGTGTTAACATAATTTTAGTAATTTTGACCAACGGTTGGCCATCAATTCTGGACCGAAACACACCCGCACACAGGTGAAGTGGTCCGAAGTTAATGATGTAGTAACAATGGTAATCATCACAGCTTTGAGTGTTATAGCGCACTCAACGAACCAAATATAAAACCGACCTAAATATTATTAGATTAACACACAATCTCAGGTAGATATAAAAAAAAAGAAAAACACTTTTGTTGCAGCGAATGCATCGAATCGACAAATACAAGCGTCTTTCCATCCGACACAAGGCAATGCTCTCTCTATCGCCTGCTCTTTCTTACTTTCGATCTCTATCAATTGCAGTGGTCTTCTCTGCACAAAAGAAGCGCGCGCGTTTTATTTGGAGGTCTCTGAGCTTTCGATATCATAGTACACCATCGTTGGTTGTTATTGGTGTTTTACGTTGATTTTCAGTTTCGGGGGGGAAGCTTGCAGCAGAGCCGGAGTAGTATACTACTCGACTAGTTTGCGCAAAACTCCCCAACTTCAGCACAAATGCTAACGCAAACGATTTAACTATAAAAGTGCTTCCAGATACTGGGTTAGGTATCATTAACCTGTTTACTTTTCAACTATTCGCAACTAGCAGCTCAGGCGCTTGGGAGAAGTAATATTTCTAATATTATTATTTTTTTATCTAGTTCGTTACTCAACTCTTTTGTTTTGAACATAGAAAATTCGTATTTTTGAATTTACATCCCGGATTCCGTTTTGAAGTGGATTATTGATTGAAAATGAAACTGCTGGTAAGTTGAAGTGAAATATGGAATAAAAAAATAATACAAAAAGGAAATCGAAAGTGGATTAGCAGAAGAATAGCAAGTGATGTGAATGTAGTGTGTTAAGTCAATTGTGCGCATTCATTTGGCACATATAATGAGTTTGTTTTGTTAGAAAGAATTGACTGAAAAGTGAAAATTAATAGTTAAAGAAATGATAGTGAAATTGAAGCAGCCAAAGCCAACGAACTTGTCATTCGAGTCCTGGGAGAAAATATTTGAAAGTGAAAACTTGTGATCTTGTTTTTCTGCTAACTAAGCAAGCGACTCGAAAGGTCAAGTAGACATTGTGCAAACTAAATTTAACATTTGGCTCATAGAGTTTAATACTTTGCTTGTTGTTTGAGATATTTGAATCTCAGATGTAGAACAAAAAATCAGACAGTAATACCTAAGACTTAGCTGCTGCTTGAAAGTCATTATCAAAGCACATTAATTTCCTCATTTTGAAACGAAATTCATAGTCAGTTCCATTCAAAATAAATTTAAAAAAGTATAGGACTAACACCTTACATACTTCTGACACTATCTTTTCACCTCTCTGATACACATTTTTAATACCAC
This sequence comes from Brachypalpus laphriformis, assembly GCA_945910035.1. Lineage (NCBI taxonomy): Eukaryota > Metazoa > Arthropoda > Insecta > Diptera > Syrphidae > Brachypalpus > Brachypalpus laphriformis. The sequence goes on from OX246753.1 coordinate 156,488,940, forward strand.
CGTTCAATACCCTCTTCTACAGAAAACAGCATGTCTCCTAGCCTTAGTGCTAACCTTCGCCTATGCCGAAGAGGAAAAACAACCTGTCGAAGAGCAAAAAGCCGAAGAAACGCCCTCTGATTCAGAAGCAGCCGCTTCCGATGACACCGCAAAAACGAAACGTGGACTTCATAGTTTTGGTGACTACCATCACAGCTACCCAATTGAAGAGGAGAAGACCCTTACTATTTACAAGAAAATTGGAGTCCCAGTGCCAATCACCAAGCATGTTCATTATCCAGTTGAAAAACACATCCCATTCCCCGTTAAAGTGAAAGTACCCAAACCCTATCCCGTCGTCAAACACGTTCCCTATGAAGTCAAGGAAATCGTAAAGGTCCCCTATGACGTTCCAGCCCCATATCCCGTTGAAAAGAAGGTCCCAGTTGCCGTTCATGTCCCATATGATAACCCCGTCCCTGTAAAGGTCTATGTCCCAGCCCCATACCCAGTGGAGAAGAAAGTCCATGTCCCCGTAAAGGTCCATGTTCCAGCCCCATACCCAGTTGAAAAGAAGGTCCCATACCCAGTCAAGGTCCATGTTCCAGTTGACAAACCATACCCGGTTGAGAAAATCGTCCACTACCCAGTCAAAGTACCAGTCGACAAGCCTGTCCCATACCATGTCGACAAACCAGTCCCATACCACGTAGAGAAACCAGTCCCAGTTCCAGTCATCAAGAAGGTACCAGTTCCTGTACATGTTAAGGTAGACCGACCAGTGCCAGTGCATGTTGACAAACCCGTCCCATACGAAGTTAAGGTTCATGTCCCAGCACCTTACCCAGTCATCAAGGAAGTCCCATACAAAGTCGAAAAACACGTCCCATACCCAGTCAAGGTAGCCGTTGAAAAACCATACCCCGTGCACATTGAGAAACACGTACCAGAGTACCATGAGAAGCATATTAGCTACAAAGAACCAGAGTTCTACCACAAGAAATACGAGGGTGGTGGTGGTGGTGGTGGAAGCGAAGAGCTGCACAGCTACGAACACCACGAACAGCACGAACAATACGAACACCACGAACACGAACATGGAGATTATTAGAGGCAAGAAGGAAAGCAGAAGGCAAACAAAATACTAGGAGAAGATGAAAGTATTCCAAATAAAACTCAATTTTTTTTTTTTATATATGTATAAATGTCAAAGACCTACATCCTGGATGTAGGTACAAGAGACTTGATCTGATATAACTTTAAGTCAACAGGATGAGATGAGATTTTTTTTTTGTCTAACTAGGAGAACTATTTTTTTATTATTTTAATTTTTGATTTGTTGTATACTTTTTTCTAATGGATTTGTTTAATAAAGTAAACATTGTTATGTGAGGAAGAAAAAATTATACCAAAAGAAAGACAAAAGCGAAATAATAAAAAAATGTATTTTTTAAAAAAATATATAATTTTTGATTTATTCAGTTTATTGCCACTAAATGCAAGGATATACTCGTATGAAGGTACAATCAGTTTGCGTTTACTTCTTGACAAAATGGAAGAAATTCTATTAATGCTGGTTTACCTCAAGGATCCATTTTTACTCCATATTAATGATCTAGTAGGATCAACAAATAATACGATTTTTAGTTTCGCCGATGACCGCACTCTAGCAGCATCTTGCATTATCAACATGCCTGTGAATTCCAATACTTACATCACATAGTCAGAGATGGGAACAAATTCACAATATTAACAATAACGGGATGTGCGGATGGGGTAACTTAAATAGTTATTCCCATCCATACAACCCAGTCACGGATAACAAAGCGCACAGCCCATAATGACACGAAGAAGACGACCGGCCTCGGATATTGCCAAGCCTGGTAAGCCAGGGCATCCTTTGGAGCCAGGCCTGAAGGGTGTCAGGATGCGAGCGTCTGGTGGTCGACTTGTCCCGCTCGGCAGCCGGCCGGGTCAAACCCGAAATGGCTACGAGCTTCCTGTCAATGGTCTCGCGAACCATTACGGGGGTCAAGGGGTGAACGCGCTGTGCACCGATAGGTGCACAGATAGACTTTCTGAGATTCGACAACGGCATCGACTTAGGATAGGCACATGGAACGTCTCATCGCTCACAGGGAAGGATCTTGAGCTTGTTGGGGAGGCTGTTAAAAGTCGACTAGATATAGTTGGCGTCTCTTCAACAAAGCAGAGAGGTTCTAAAACTGTGGACCTTTCGGGTGGGTGGAAGCTCTTCCTGTCAGTAGTCGCACCCTCAATGTCTGCTCGGGCGGGAGTGGGGATACTCACAAGTCCCAGGTTGACAGACAGAGTATTGGAGTGTATACCATTAGGAGGGAGAGTTGCGATCTTAAAGCTCAAGCTTGAAAGATCAACTCTGGCATTGGTGCAGGTGTATGCACCGAACCTTCTGTCAGAGTACGCAGCTTTCTTAGATGAAGTTGATGTTGCCCTTGAAAAGGTTGCAGATATGGATTCTTTTGTCCTGATGGGTGACTTCAATGCTCATGTGGGTGTAGATGTTATGACATGGGGGAGTGTGATTGGGAGGAACGGTGATCCTGATCAAAACGCGAACGGAGAGAGGTTGTTGGATTTTTGTTGTGAAAATGGCTTATCCATCATGAACACCATCTTTCCGCACAAAGACATTCACAAATACACGTGGTACCGTCAGAGTCTTCAGCAGAAGTCGCTGATCGATTTCTTTGTGGTACCATCGTGTCTGAAGAGAATGGTTTGTGATGTTCGCGTATTGAGAGGGGCCGAACTGTCAACTGATCATCACTTAGTGCTGTGCAAATTGTATTTTAGCGAGAGAGTGCCTCCCCTACCAAAGCGTAAACCAAGGATGGTTACACGCATACGATGGGAGAGGTTACAGGACGATGAGATACGGGAGACATTTGCACGGCAAATATCTGAAAGGTTTGAACGAATTCCAACTGTTCCATCAAATGTAGAGGAAGAATGGCAACTGTTTTCAACAGCGGTTATTGCCTCTGCGGGAGATGTTTGTGGAGTGAAGCGGCTTGGTGTGGCGGCTGGTGGTGAGAAAAGAACTGCTTGGTTTAAAACGCCCGGAGTTCAAGAAGCCATCAGAGAGAAGAAGAGAGCCTTAAGGGGGGGTTCACTTGGGGAACTCCGATTCTCGAAATCGGTACACTGAGGCGCGAAGAACTTGCAAATTAGCTGTGAAAACAGCGAAAGAACAGTCTTGGAAGGAGTTTGGCGAGAAATTGGAACGTGACCACAGATCTGCAAATAAGATGTTCTGGCAGACCGTCCGCCGACTCAGAGGAAAAAAGTTGAATATCGTTGAAGGAGTCAAATCCAAACACGGTATACTTCTTTCCAATGAGGAGGACATCTTACGCAGATGGAGCGAGCACTTTTCAGAATTGCTCAATCCCGAACAGGGCACCGAAGATGACAGACCTATGGTCGAGAGTTGGGCGGAAAGTAGTCCTACGGTAGAGGAAGTAACTTTGGCGATCAAAGCGCTAAAAGTTGGCAAATCTGCTGGTGTGGACGAAATTCGGCCAGAAATGCTCAAGGCTTTAGGTAAAGAGGGAGTGCAATGGCTCTCGCGTGTCATTAAAGTGGCCTGGGAACGCGGTGAAACACCTGGTGATTGGCAAATGGGGGTGATAGTTCCTCTTTTTAAAAAAGGGGACAAAAGAGATTGCGCCAACTACAGGGGTATATCTCTTTTAAGTCTCCCTGGAAAAGTCTTCGCTAAGGTGCTAGAAAAGCGTTCCAGAGCTGTGGTTGAGGACAGTTTGGGGGATGAGCAGTGCGGTTTTCGTCCCGGTAGAAGCACAACCGACCAGTTGTTCACTCTCAGAATGGTTCTTGAGAAGGCCTGGGAATATGCCAAACCTGTCTACACTTGTTTTGTGGATTTGGAAAAGGCATATGATAGGGTTCCTCGAGGCAAACTCTGGAGTGTTCTGCAGGAGTATGGGATTGATGGTTCCCTGTTAAGGGCGATTCAGTCTTTATATACAAACTGTAAAATCTGTGTTCGGATAAACGGTGTTAAATCAATACCTTTCACTGTGGGCGTTGGACTCCGCCAGGGGTGCGTTTTGTCACCTCTCCTCTTCATTGTATATATGGATTGGATGTTGCAGCGCAGCCGTGGCGGGGAATGTTTCAAAGTGGGAGACCTAAGGATTAGTCATCTGCTCTTTGCGGATGATTTGGTTGGCACTCGAAAGGTTTGTAGCCGTTTGTGATGATGCTGGAATGAAGATCAACGTGAACAAATCGGAAGTAATGGTCGTTTCCAAAAGACCCATTCAGTGCACTCTGCATGTTAGTGGAGTCCCACTGAAGCAGGTGGATAAGTTTAAGTACCTCGGGGTTTTATTCACGAGTGATGGGAGGAGCAATGCCGAGTTATCCTGTAGAATTGGTCAGGGTGGATCAATTTTGAGAGAGCTTGGCCAATCTGTTATAAGGAAGGCCGAACTTAGTATTCAAGCTAAGCTATCGGTTTTTAACTTGGTGTATGTTCCAACTCTCACCTATGGTCATGAAATTTGGGTAGTGACCGAAAGAATAAGATCGCGGATACAAGCTGCCGAAATGAGGTTCCTTCGCGGTGTTGCTGGAATAACTCGTAGGGATCGAGTGCGCAACACCAGAGTACACGAGGCGCTCAACGTTGAGCAGCTACTTCTCCGAACGGAACGATCTATGCTTCGATGGTTTGGTCACGTAGTGCGTATGCCCCCAGACCGGCTTCCAAAACGTGCCATGGTTGCCGTGCCATCAGGTAGACGACTTCGCGGAAGGCCCAGAAATAGATGGTTGGATCAAGTCCGACATATCTCTTGGAGCCGCTTAGGGATTCTCCCTGATGAATTGGAGTCAATGGCGGAGGATCGAGAAGGATGGAGAGTCCACCTGAGCATCCTACCTCCGCGACCCTCATGAAGGATTAGCGGGCCATTGAAAATTGATGAATGGATGAACAATAACAGTATATTTGCAGTAAATCTTGCAGTGGAAAAAATCAAACCGTGTGGAGTTGAACGCGAAGAAAACACAATCTACCACCTTTTCCAGAAAGAATGCATCTACCGCTCCCCAGCTTCAAATGGATAGCCAAATAATCGGTCCGGAGGAGACCATGTATCACTTACTGTGTGAAGACAATCACAAACATGAAAGCAAAGCTCCTAAGGGAACGGATTAAAGATTTAGATCAATTGATCTCGATAGAACAACAGACTACGTCGTATCTTACATAAACTTTCACACGAAATACTCAATTTTTTTTTTCTCGGCAGTTAGGAGTGGACTCGGGGCTTTGTAACCGACAGTTTCGATTCCGAAAGAAACGAAGCACCAATCATGCAATACAAGCTGTGTGCGATATAGCATGTGAGGCAATTGCGGGACAAAGATGGCTCGGAGGAGCAAAAAAGTACTCTGCTGTGTTGACACTTGATGTCAGGAACGCGTTGAATTCAGCCGACTGGAGCTGTATACTAAAATCACTGAGTTACATGCAGGTACCAAACTACCTACTGCGGATAATTGTGATCTATTTCGAAGACAGAACCCTTTACTATGACACAGAAGAGGGACCAAAGGGTACAAAATTACGGGGGGAGTTCCACAAGGGCGGTCCTAGGACCAATTCTATGAAACATAATGTACGATGGCATTCCAGGAACATAAAGGCCGAACGGAGTAGACATCATCGATTATGCCGACGATAACGCAATTGTAGATAAATAAAAATAAATATTTGCCGCAACAGCTCTTTAAGTGCCAGGGCATAGCTTCTCGCATCCACTCATTGTTGCGTGCGTAATATTTTTCACACGAATGGAAGGGCCCTATAGTTTAGTGCCGTATCCGAAGGGCTATTTGTTTTGAGAAGCCTTTTTGAGACAACAATACTCTCGGATGTTCGTCAGACGCTCGCGAGAGGTAGGACCGTGAAAAAAAAAACTTTTTGGTTTTTTCTGGGATTCGAACTTGGAACCTCACGCGCAGTGATCCGACACACTAACCACTTACACAACGGTGGCCACGGCGCCCACGGCTCCCATCGCAATTGTAGTAGTGGCCTAAAAATTAGAGGGAGTTGTGCAAAACTGCAATCAAACAATCGCAAACGTGAAGCTATGGCTACAGACATCAGGTTTAGAGCTAGCGGACCAGAAAACCGAAGCCGTTCTCATAAGCAGACGTAAAAAAGTGGAGCACCTCACCATACAGGTCGGTGGGCAAACTATCGAATCGAAGCCGTACATCAAGTACCTGGGAGTGTTGCTGGACCACAGACTCAGCTTTAGGGACCATCTAATGTACGCAGGCGTATTGCCCTCCTGGGCAGTAGCAGTACTATGCAGACTAATGCCAAATATTGGGAGACGCAGGCAGCCAATCAGAAATCTCTTAACAACCGTGAGTAGATCAATACTCTTGTATGCCGCCTCAATATGGACATCAGCGACACATCGTAAGTCATACATTAGAACGATGAACTCGGCGTATAGAATCGCATCTTTAAAGGTATGCTGCGCCTTTAGAATTGTATCAGCGGATGCGATAAGTGTAATATCAGGCCGAATGCATATCGATCTAGACACGAAGAAGACTGCGGCCCTACTGAACGAGCACGATGACAGAACAACAGCTATAGAAGCTATAAAAGCAGAATGGCAACATAGGTGAAACATTACAACCAAAAGGCGATGGACATACAAATTGATCACCGAAGTTGATTAATGGATTAGCAGAAAGTACGGGGAAGTAAACTACTACCTAACACAATTTCTATCGGGGCACGGATGCTTCCGAGAGTATCTCTACAAGAACGAGCACGCGGATGTCCCATTCTGCCAGCACTGTGAAGGAAAAGTGCAGAACGCAGAGCATGTACAGATGGAATGCCAAAATAATATCACGTCCAGGAACATCCTAGAAAAGCATTTGGCGGGCAAGTGACCCCAAGAAGACTGACCTCATTTATGTTGGCGAGGAGCGAAGGCTGGGAGACTGCACATGAAGTAATCGCAAGTACGATGCAGCAACTGCGTATAGAGGAACGCTAAAAGAAAATGACGAAATGTCGAACCTGCCCCTGCGAAGGAATGCCTTGCCTCGCGGTGCCGCAGGGGAACAACAAGACAGAGAAACTTGGGTCGTTTTTTTTTAGCACGTAACCATGCAGGAGCATGGAGTCGGGCATAACTCGTAGCACGGGCTACAAGTATCCATAAAGGATTTTTACCCCTACCTGCGCATTAGGAATGGTGATCCAACGCACAGGACATTCAGCTCTATACTGATGGGTCTAAAATGGATATAGGAACTGGCGCTGGAATTTTCTGTGAATCACTCAACATCAACGCTTTATGCAAGCTCCCGGGTGAGTGTAGTATCATCTAAGCCAAAGTCTTTTTCATTAAAAGAGCAGCACTGATTATACACCCAAAGAAACTAAACCCATGTAGGGTTTTTTTTTTTTTGATTGGGAGGGGTAATCTTCAAAAGACGAAACTCAGTACGTCCTAAGTAACAGTGTGGGACTCTTACCCACTAAACCCCCCTCCCACGACCGCCCCATTCCCCGCGGTACTGCCTTCAAGCATTTCATCGCGGGGGTGGTTTTAGTCTGATGTATTCGACTAGTGCCTGTTTGCATTATCCTGCTCAGCATTGATTGTATTTCGCCGGTCTGATTCTTTCCTTTCTCTTTCTAGGGTTCTTAGAATCTTCATTATGCGCATTGTGCTCCCAGCGACTGCGTCCCATGCCTCCTGGCTTTTGAGCATTTCGCCAACGATGTTTTCTGGCGTCAGTGGGTGGCCGAGTTCACTCCTTAGTGCATTCCTTTCGTCGAGGAATCTTGGGCATTCAAAAAATATATGTTCCGCGTTTTCTACGCAGTCAGCGCAATTCGGACAGTAAGGGCTATTGTCGTGTTTATACTTATGTAAGTACGAACGAAAGCATCCATGGCCCGTTAGAAACTGCGTTAAGTAGAACTCAAGTTCTCCATGTTGTCTGTCGAACCATGGCTGGATTTGGTGTATGAGCCTATGGGTCCACCTGCCTTTCTCAGAAGCATTCCAGCGTTCTTGCCATTCTCTTAGGCTTTCTGCTCTATAGAGCCGGTTTTCGCTGGCCTCGTTTCTTTCTCTTCTTGCGCAGTACTGACGTTGCTGTTCTACTGCCAGGATATCTACTGGGAGCATTCTCGCTACCACGCAAGCTGCATCGCTAGAAGTAGTGCGAAATGCGCAGCTAGCTCTCAATGCACATATTCGATACACAGATGTGATATGTGATCTGTATGTTTTAATTGCCATGGCCCCGGCCCAAATTGGTGCGGCGTATAGGATTATAGACGTAACCACTCTAGCCAGCAGTAACCTACGGCTATGTCTTGGTCCTCCTATGTTGGGCATGATACGCGCGAGTGCGGCACTTGCTATTGCACCTTTTCGGCCTACATACTTAAGGTGATCTCTAAATGAAAGTCTCGTATCTATCATGACACCTAGGTATTTTATATGCGGTTTAGATGTTATTTCATGGCCGCCGACTATAATGGTGAGAGTTTCTACCTTCTTTCTACTACTTATCAGGACTGCTTCAGTTTTATGCTCCGCCAGTGTTAGACCAACTGAGGTGAGCCATTTTCGTATTATCCTTATTATCGCATTGCTTATCTGTTCCACCTCCTCCAACAGTTTAGCAGTGACAATAATGGCGATATCATCAGCAAATCCCACTATTTTTGTTTCTGCGGGTATAGGAAGTCGCAGTATACCGTCATACATAATATTGCAGAGCAAAGGGCCAAGGACTGAGCCCTGTGGTACTCCGCCTGTGATCTTATATTCCTTGGGGCCGCGGTCTGTATTGTGTACCAAGATTCTGCACCTGAAATAGTCAACAATAACGTCTATGAGGTATTGTGGAACTCTCATCCTTCTGAGCGCTTGTAAGATGTGACTCCAATTTGCCGTATTGAAGGCGTTTTTTATGTCAAGAGTTATAACCAAGCAGTACTTTTTGGAACCGCCTCTCCATCTTCTTCCCTGTATAGCCTCTTGTGCCGTTTTAACTACCACATTGATTGCATCTGTTGTTGAGCGCGCTTTTCGAAAACCGTATTGGTGTTCTGAAAGACCTCCAGGTTCTTGAATTGCTGCCTCTACCCTGTTACAGATGATTCGCTCCAATATTTTGCCAGCCGTATCTAACATACAGAGCGGGCGGTATGATGAAGGTTCATTTGGTGGTTTCTTACCTTTGGGAAGAAGTACTAGGTTTTGCCGTTTCCACTGATCCGGGAAGACTCCTTCCTTCAGGCACGAGTTGTAAATGTTAATAAACATTTCTGGGCTTACTTTTATAGCTGTCTTGAGTGCTATATTTGGGATACCATCTGGTCCAGGTGCTTTTTTATCTCCAATTTTATTGCAAATCTCGATTATTTCTTCTTTGGTTACCTCTCGGATTGTTGGTGCCTCTACTATTGGATCATCCGAGAATGCGTTCTCTTGTTGCTGAGGAAATAGTCCGACCACGATGTTGTGTAAGAACTCTGGGCAGGTGGAAATCTGTGGCTGGCACCTTTTCAATTTTTTCATGACGATTTGGTAGGCTTTGCCCCAAGGATTTTCGTCAGCTTCATCACACAGCTCGGCGAAACACTTCCGTTTGCTCTTTAGTATAGCTGTTTTTAGTTCCTTTCGAGCCACCCTGTAGTCTTCTTGTGACCCATGTAGGGTCACAATCTTCGTGGGTAGTCAAGTTGTACTCAAGGCACTAGATAGCGAGATAATCAGATCGAAAACAGTCGCCATATGCCGACAAACTATAAACACCATATGCAGCACCCATGAAGTCACTATGTGCTGGTAATATAGAAAGGAACGGAGCAGCAGACGAACTAACACGGAAAGGGACAACATTAAATTAAGAATTCCATTCCATGGAATGGGTGGCTGAAAAGGAAAATAGACAAAAGATCAACACCTCCTGGGCAGCCAGAGGCGACTGTGTCAAATCTCCCAGCTTATAGACAACTTTGAAGGAAAAATGGACTAAAGGCCTTTGCCAATGAACAAAAAAGAAACGAATAGCATGGTAGGTGTACTCACTGGACTTTGTCCGATAGGTGTAATGGGCAGCATACTGGGATACAATTCACCTAATTATTGTAGGAGCTGTCATGAAACAGAAGAAATTGGGACTAACAAAGATTTAGTGTGTGATTATTACTTCAAACTCGTCGCTTCCGCTGTATGGGAAACAAGAGATCTGACATAAGTCCTACTAGGAAACATGATATGTTTCGTCAGAAGTACAATTTGGTTTGATTCAAGGCCAACCAAGAGGCAACCAAATTAGAAATGCTACCAGTCAGACTTACTCAGAGGTGCTACTTCCAGGATGACATTCACCGACTTCAATCGAAGAAGTCCTTGAAATGTCAATGCAAGCTGCTGAGGTTACGCCCATTCCTGGATGAAGACAGGTTACTCCCTGTCAGGATATGCGGGTCCTCAAACGATGATGGCGATCCTACGAGGACGCTTTTGGATTATCAACGGCCGCAACCTTTCACAAAAAACTAACACACGAGCACACGGTTCAGCAACAGCTGATGAGTGATCTTCCCTAGCCTAGGGTGGAGTCTTGCCGGCCATTTCTCCGCAGCGGTGTCGATTTCCCTGGACCTATTCTGCTCTGGTTTTCTAAAAGAAAATGTTCGAAGGCTGTAAAAAGTTACGTAGCCATCGTCATATGCATGTCAACGGGCGTTATGCACCTTTATCGCCATCTTCAAGGGATTCGTGTCTCGCCGTGGTCATTGCAGAGAGTTATTCAGTGACAATGAAACTAATTTTGTCGCTGCGGACAAAGTGCCTAAGCAATTCCTCTGTGACAGATGAACAACTGGCAAAGTATCTCATTGACGATGGAACAAATTGGCACTTTAACCCACCAGCAGCACCTCATATGGGCGGATACTGGCAGGCTGCCGTCAAACGTGTTAAGATTCTTTTGCGAAGGACATTGGGTGATAACTTGCTAATGTTCGAGGAATTCTAAACCATGTTGAATGAAATAGAATCCCTGCTTCAACTGATTCGAACGATATTCAAGCCTTAACTCCTTGGCATTTTCTGATACGAGACCCTCTTAAAACTATCCCAGAACTCGATGTCAGTGTAGTCAAAGTTCTCTTAGGGAGTCGATGGCGCCTAATTACGCAGCTGCGGCAACACTTTTGGAGAAGATGGAACAGCGAGTACTTGGTCCAATTGCAGCGCCAAGTGAACCAAACCATCTCCTAATTTCAAAGTAGGAGATCTCGTGGTTTGATGTGAAGATAGCATTCCCCCTAGCAAGTGGAAGATGAGAAGTGTAGCGGAAGTACATACCGATGCAGATGGCAGAGTTCGAATTGTCTCCATAAAAACTGCTGAAGGAATTCAGATGCACCCACGTTGGTTTCCCATCCTTTCGACTTATTAAAAAATAGCGAGCGTTATTGATGAATCGGATGATCGGGAGGATGAATGCGGTTACTTTTTTTAGCTTTAAGAGAGAAGAATACCGATTTATGAGGTCCCAAATCTTAAATGGTTGTGGGCTGGTTAGTAGACTCGAGTTTCCCGCCAATGATTTCTGATCAATAGCGGTGATGAACAGCTGTTGCAGTGGCCAAGCCATTTCTTGTTGACTCAACCATAGTGGAGCCTTCAACCGTAGTGTGAAGGTCTTTAATTCCTGCTGTGGTAAGCCCCTTGATGCGCAGTCGACCGGGTTCTAAGTGAAAGGAGCATGAAGCCGATTCTCAGGTGGTATGGCTTCCTGAATCTGCGCTACGCGACATTAGTGCACCACTTGGTAGGGTGCTGGTGTATCCAAACAATCACCACGGTCAAGTCCATATTTATATACTTTGCAAGTAGAGAAATCCAGCTTATTTCTCGTATGAGCCATTAGGCGTACCAGCTGAAAGCGGCACAGAGCTTAAGATGCGAATATTGGCTTAATGGGAGCGACCCTTGTCTTACCCGTAAACAACCGAACTGTAGGCCCCCAGAGCTAAGAAGTACTTGTTACCGTCGTAATTTCTTTTTTTATACAAAGCATAAGTAAGACCCATGTTTAAGTACTGTTTCGCATACTTGGAGCTCGGCCCCAAATCAGTTTATACATCTAATTGACAACATCCAGAGGCGAACAGTCCCCATAATAGAAGTTTCAGGACTTTACTTTACTAGGGCTGTGTACGCACTGCGACCTATGAGATCTATTGTGCCAGCCCGGTGTTTAGCTGAGAACTTGGTTAAGGCTCTCGATAAACCTCAACAAAGCTCCAGGCTCAATGTTCCAGAAGTCAGAGGGACTTAATAAAGCCCTTCCGAGATAGAGAAGTCTTTTTCTTGTAGCCAGGGCATTCACAAAGAATATGCTCTGCCGTCTCTTTTTGCTCTCCACATAGCCGGCATTCGTCTGTATCTGCTACTCTTATCTTGTGCAGATGGTTTCTGAGTGAGCAATAACCAGTCAAGTAGCCTGTTAACGTTCTTAAATCTGCTTTCCTAAGCTCGAGTAGCCTTTTAGCCTTGCAGCGGTTGAAATTAATGAACATCTTTGCATGTCTTAGGCCCTTGAGTTTGGTCCAGTACTCTGCTTGATGATCATCTTCCGATTTCTTTATATTAATGTTTGCGCTACTCCGTATGACTCCAAAATAGGGTTCAGGGCCGAGTAGTGGGTGACTAGCGCCTCTTCTCGCTAAGCAGTCCGCCCGTTCGTTGCCCTCGGCGCCTTCGTGTCCTGGTATCCAGGCCACAGTGACGGTGTTTTTCGATGCGAGATCTTCGAGTAAGTTAAGACAGTCCCATAAGAGTTTTGATTCTACCGTGTACGATTTCAGAGCCATAAGTGCTGCATGGCTGTCCGAGAGGATATAGATACGAGTATTCTCGACCCTTCTTCGCAGACATTCTCGTACAACCTGGGTCCATAAACCCCTCCAACAGTGCTACCATTTTCCAATTTGGAACCATCTGTGTACCAAGTTTGGGAGTTCGTAAGCAAACTTTGAGACATAATTGCAGGTGAAATATTTCCAGTAAACTAACATATAATCTGCAACAATTTAAACGCAGAATCAATAGACATTGCAAGCGTCTCGAGACGCTGGCTCAGCATTATAGGTTCACCTTTCCCGATAAAAATAAAAAAATGATTATAATGCGAAACAGAAATGAATTAAGATATTACTGACATGACAGGGAGAAGAACGATTCTTAACGTAATAACATAATACTAAGATCATCTTTTGATACAACTTGGATGGTCTTGGACGCCAGTCGCGTCGATCCAAAAAATCAAAGAAGATTAATTGAAAGTATAGAAAGAAAGATCCTACCAACCAAATTAAATTAAATCGTAAGAGAGTTTAAAAAAGATTTGGACATCAGCTCCTAACTCATAAGTAATAACGCAAGTGTGTAGGGTTCAAGTGTAGGGCAAACTAAGTGATATAAGGGCATTTTAATCTTTTGAGTACTTATACACGTCCCGACACGTGAGAATTTTCTGTTTGAGAGATATTAGCATTCTAACAATCGCACCCATGACTGCAGTATTGTAGAGTAGGCACACAAACTCGAACCTGGAAACCCGGTAAAGTGTGAACGTCAATAAATGAGGACCACTATGGTAGTGCGGTAGTGCTTGCGATTATATGAAAACACAAGCGTTTTCACTTAGCTGAGGCCTACCAGCTCCTACTCTCACCATCCACATGGTAAGAACTGGGTACCTAATACCTTGAGCCAAGTTTTTGATAACAAACCAGGTTTGAAAAATTTTTGGCGGCAGCAGATAAGAGAGTGGTGGAAGAGTGCTTTCTCACTAGAGCACTTCTTCTTGCTCCAGGCGGCAGCAGACGAATTCCATAGACAGAGTCAACGGTGTCGTCTACAGTTCCAGTTAGGTTGAACTTAGTGAATACCGTGCGCGAGCTGCTTCTACGTATTCGGATCACAGCTTGGTAAAGAATTTCCAATGTTGGTCAGGACCTTGCAATAGAGATGATGGCGGACGAGTCTTTAATCGGCCAACGACAGCACTCACACTCCCGTAGTAGACTACTGGCACCGGTGTACTCGACGCCTCATCCTAGGAGTGTAACTAAAAGAACTGGCCCTCCAGGTTGGGAGTTGTGTCGTCGGGGTAACTTCCCTACCATATAAAACACGAATGGTTCCGAAACAACCAAAGCCTCGGATAAGGACGACTCAGCTGATGGCGACCCCAGTAAACGAAATAAGGACAACGACCTTTCCATTTGTACGTGTTATGTTCGGACCCTTAACAGACCACGTGCAGCCGAACAATTAACAGAGGCCCTAGACTGCTATAAAGCAGATACAACCGCCATTCAGGAAGTGCCGTGGGACGGGCTGGATAAAAGAGAATAAAAAACTGTGGCATCTACTACGGGGATTGCCACCGAGACAAAGAGCAGTGCCTATTCGGATGCAGATTTGTTATATGCGGCAGACTTAGGCAAGAAGTCTTAAGCTTCCGACACGCGAGCGAGCGTATTATGACTATCCGGATCAAGGCTAAATTCGCTAACATAAACCTAATATGTGTTCCTGTCCCCAAAGAAGAAAAGGACCCTGCCACCAAAGATTATTTCTACGAGTTCCTCGACAAAACATATGAGCAATGTCCTAAATACAACGTTAAAATAGTATTAGGCGATTTAACGCCAAAATAGGAAAGGAGGACGTCTGGTAGGGCAGTCGGTAAGCATAGCCTACACGACACCACGTCTGATAATGGTCTAAGTCTAATTGATTTCCATGTGGAGCGAAATATCACCATAGCAATCACATGGTTTCCTCACGTCAATATTCATAAGCAGGTATGGCGGTCCAATGATCAGGTAACGATCAACCAAATTGATCATATTGCGATCGACGGAAGACATTCCTCCAGTTTTCTGGATGCCCGGACCTTCCGAGCGGGCAACATAGATTCGGTTTATTACTTCGTTGTCCCAAACTGAGCAACAAAGAAGAATCACTGTGAGAAAATTTAACGTCGAAAAGATGCAATCACACGAGGTCTCCAGAGTCTTTGCCGAACGCGTATCCCGAAATCTCTCAATCACCCTTATGCCGCCAGCATCAAGTGCAGACGACCAGTGGCAACGCTGCGACCATGCCATCAGAAACGCTGCAATTGCAGTGCTGGGTTTCGCCCAACTAATACCGCGAAACTCCTGGTTTGACGAAAACTGCCGGCGGATCCATACAGCAAAACAAGAAGCTGAAATAAAGCGGCGCAGTAAAGGCAAATGAGAGCTGATATTGATCTTTACGAGCAAAAGAGGCGGGAAGAACATCGGCTTCTTATAGACATTCGTATAGACCCATGACTTCGAAAAGCCCAAAGAAAGAAGTCTTGAATGGTCATATCGGGCAATCTTGTGGGGCAGTGCAAATCGCCAAAACGAAAGATTAAGCGGCCGAGCAACTCTTGTCACAGAATGTCCGCCATCGCTTGAGCTGTGTGTACGGTTGCACCGTCCTGTTGGAACCACATATTCTCCAAATCCAATGCGCCAATTTACGGCAGCAAAAAGTCGTTGATCGTGGTTCTGTAACACTCATCAATCACAATACCAATGTTTCCGACTCTGTATTCAAAAAATATGGACCAACCACTTTTCATCCATGCTCGCTGACATCAGAATTTGAACCCAGAAACATTAGCATGGCAATCGGTGACGTTACCCATTACACCATCGCCACTCACAAATTCGTGGGAAAGAGTATCAGTTCAGTTTTTCTTGAATGACTAATAGCCCTTGTTCTTATCTTATCCAAGGCACTCCTACAGATCACTGAAGAAAACATCTCGGATACTAGAATTACCACGCCATCCGCACACGCAATAATCTTGACTCCATCTGTGTCAAATTTTGACAAGATTTTGTTGATTATCATAAGCCATAGAAGAAATGGTATAACCCCTCCCTGAGGTCTTCCCCTGTCTACAGATTTAATAAAAGTGCTGTTACCGAGGGTTGATTAAATTATTCTAGTTCGGAGAATGGCCACTATCCAGTGGCTAATCAACTTTTCCACGCCTAATTAGATTAGAGATTCATGAATCGACTCCAGATGGATGTTACTGAAAGCACCTTCGACGTCTCAGAGGGTGATAAAGGTGTATTGCTGTAGTGAATGGTTTTTCCAATCGTTCGCACAAATTTGCCACCTCCATCGAACGTCCTTTAGTGTAGGCGTGTTGAGATTTTGATCCAAAGGATGTTACAAGAGCATTTCGTATGTGAGTGTCTGGGAAACGTTCCAACGCTTTTTGAAGGAAAAATTAAAACTTCGCCGATTTGTATCTAAGCTTTCCCTAAACACTACACGAACACGTTTCCAGCTCAGAGGGATGTGATTTAGTAGGATATAGCTTTTATAAATCGGTAAGGACTAACCACGGTAATATCTGGTCCAACGTTTTTCAGCATAATAGAGAGTATGCCATCAAGTGCAGCTGATTTTTAGAGAGAGAGGCTGGTAATGGCCCAGGAGGTATTAGCCTCTGTAATTGTTGTTTTGATATTATTCCGCGATGAGGATTGCGTACACCTAGAAACGGGGGAGTGGGCAATTAATTCTTTGCACCAAAACAACATAGAGCGTGATAGTCTATCTACCCCGATCTTTGAATGTCACTTCTGTCTTTCAGATGTCATCATTGTCGATCACGATAGTTCATAAACTGCATACGCTTTTATCAAGAATCATGCTGCATGATTTGCATTTAATTGGCTTCAGTAGTCCCACTGACATCGTTTCAATTGGAGTAGCTAGCCATTCAATCATTTCCAAATTGGGATACATATGTATGTAGCTCCCAACAATCATGGAAGTCCACCAAACTCCTTGTACAAAGTAAAACGACTGCATTACACAATCTCATTGGAGTTTGCCTCTTAACGTTCGAATTAAAGATATCACATCAAGAAAGTGAAAAACTGGTAAACAAAAAACGCCACCCCCCTCAGATCCGCAATAGTTGCAGCCTCTGGCGCTAAATCCACCATCAAAAGTGAGAGAAAATAAAAACTTCCTGTTTTAGAGTACGGACACCATGTTATTTGTGATTATCTAAGCCCAAGTCATCGCCGCCGTTGCAGTAGAAGATTCGCATTTGTTTGGCATCACAGCAGCTGCAGATTGTCCCACACCTGTCTCACCCCACTCCCCCGTTCAACATTATCGATGTGCAAATAAAAACGACCATTGAACACCGTGTATATGTAGGACGTGCGCTGCTAACCGATATTATTATGATATTGCATAACCTCACTTTTGAATTGTATGAGTGTACTGGTGTGCAAAAGACTTGCAATTGTTATTATCTTTTTGACAATAGTCACACAACTTCGCCGATTTGTGTACGGGATTGTGCAAAGGTTTCACATGGCTATTACAAGAAAACCACATCCACGACAACGACAATGACGACAGTGAACAAAAAAAAAAGAAAAATTATGCTTGACCAATTAAAATGATAAATTATTCGGATAGATGCATCGAACCAGTTTTCCACACTTTCTTAATAATTAAATCGGCAATTTCCAATTTCCAAATAGATCAGATAGAATAATTATGCCCACTCTGTGGGGGGTGGGGAAAATGAATATATTAACATATCTCAATGAAAAATCGACACGAAAGTTCAAAGTCTTGTTTCAACGGCAAATCATAGACGTGCGCATGCGTAATCAACGGTCAGCCATCACAGTTTCAGCTACTTTCCAGATGTGATTAGTGAAATTATGTAAATGTGTGTATCTAAGTGAAAATCCCCCAGTTGTCGTAATGCAATTATAGTACATTTTGGTATAATTTAGCAGCTTGTCCCGCTGTTGATGGACGACAATGGTAGTGTATTGTGCCGCGGAAAAGCAGCCTTTTGTTCGCGTCTTCTTATTTTTTTATTTTTTTGTCAATAGATTCGGGAATTGAGATTTATGCGAATAAGAGGTACTATTGGTGGGTACTTACTTCATGTAGGGGATATTAGCTGGAATGTGATACTTGGCTCCGGGGTCAAAATCCTTCTCAGACCGCAAACTCGGTGGTTTTACGCCACCGTATCTTTCTCTGAAAGAAACAATTATTGATGACAAAATGTTGACACAAATTACACACAAATAGATTTGGAAATTTAGTCGGGGTACAGTTCAGATAACTTGTGGTTTTGTATCTTATGGAGAAACAGAGAGCATCTTTTTTATTGTGGAGATCAAAAAGAAATAAAGCAGAATTCGAACCCTTTTCTTGCTTACCGACTTACTTAAGTGGCGCTACAGTTTGGGATAAATCTGGGATTTAACCAACAAACCTCCCCATTTAGCTCGGTCTTTAGCTAATTGCCTCCAGTTGTGCACTCCAAGTTGGTCGAGGTCCCCTTGAACTTGTGCGTGCCACCTATGGTGAGGAGGGCCTCTACTGCGTCGTCCCTCGGGGTTAGATTCAAAGTCTCCGCCGGAGCGTTGATGTGCATTCGCTCTACATATCCAAGTCATCTCAAACGTCCAACACGCGGTTTTTTTTACAAGATCGGTGTCATTATCTCGTATAGTTCGTCATTGAATTTTCTTCTCCAAAACCCGTCAACGCAAATGGGACCAAATATCTTACAGAGAATTTTTCTCTCGAAGCGGCCAATTATATCTTCATCCGCTTTTAATAAAGTCCATGTTTCAGCGCCGTAAAGCAGGACTTGGATGATCAGGGTCTTACAGCGTCTCCTTAATTGTTCGAGATAGGGCTTTACTGTTGAATTGCCTTATAATGCCAAAAAATCAGCGGTTGGCAAGAGTCATTCTTCGCTTAATTTCTGCGCTGATGTCGTTCTCAGAGTTTATAACAGAGCCACGGTAGACAAAGTCCCTTACTACCTCGGAGGTGTAGCTACACACTGTGACGTTTGTCCAATTCGTCGGTGTTGATTGTCGCTTCTCGTTGACAGCATTTACTTGGATTTGCCCTTGTTTATCGCTTAACCTATTTTGGCCGCTTCTGCTTCAATGCTTGGAAACGCATCGGTGATAGCCCGCTGAGTTCTTGCAATTATATCAACATCGTCGGCATATGCAAGGAGTTGTATGGACTGTAGGTTGTGCCTCTGGTATTGGCTTGTGAGTTCCGGACTATCCGTTCAAGTACAATACTAAAGAAGTCGCATGACAGCGCGTCAGCTTGTCTTAAACTTTTCTTTGACAACAAAGGTCTCGGTGAGGTCATTACCGTCCTGGATGGAGCAGCTAGTGTTCCCCATCGTCATCCTGCACAGACGAATATGTTTGGCAAGAATGTCAAAACTAGATATTGCTCTATATAGCTCTTCTCTATAAATACTACAGGCGGTCTTTAAATCGATAAAGAGATGATGAGTATCGATTTTAACTTCTTGGACTTTCTCCAGGATCTGCTGAAGTGTGAAGATTTGATCGATGGTGGACTTTCCTGGCCTAAAACTGCACTGATAGGAGCAGATTAGACTGTTGATAAAAGGTTTCAGACGTTCACACAATATCGCAGATAATATCTTGTATGCGATGTTGAGGAGACTGATGCCTTTATAATTGGCACAGTTGAGGGGTCTCCTTTCTTGTGGATCGGGCAAAAACGATGCAAACGATGCTGAGGTTCCATTCAGCAGGCATACACTCGTCTGACCAAATCTTAGAGATGAGTTGACGTATGCTCTCTACCAAATCATCACCAGCTGCCTTGAAAGTTCGACCGGTAAGCTGTCAGGTCCAGCAGCCTTCTTGTGATTTAGCTTGGATATTGCTCTCCACACTTCATTTTGGTCAGTTGGACGAACATTTTGGCTTTCATCGTCTATGTTGAATGGTTCATTCTGCCTGTGCATTGTTCCTGGAGTATAAGATCTTAATATTCTCGAACGCGCTTCTCATGGTCTTTTCTTTTCTTTTGGAGATGCCGATGTTCTTCCCGCCTCTTTTACTCGTAGAGCTCACGAGTAGCTCTCGTTTTCCTTTGCTGCGCCGCTTTATATGCCTCTTGCTTTGCTACATGCACTCGCCGGCAGTTTTCGTCAAACCAGGGGTTTCGCGGTATTGGTCGGGCGAAACCCATCACATCAGTTGCGGTGTTTCTGATGACGCTGCGACTGGTCTTCGGCACTTGATGCCGTTGGCATAAGGGTGATTCAGAGATATCGGGATACGCGTTCGGCGAAAACACTGGCGGTCTCGTGCTATTGCAACTTGTCGACGTTAAATTTTCTCACAAAGATTCTTCTTTGTTGCTCCATTTGGAATATCCGCATTCGTACCTTGGCTACAGCAAAGTAATGATCCGCCTCTATGTTGGGCGCTCGGAAGGTCCAGACATCCGGAATACAAGAGGAATGTCTTCCGTCGTTCGCAATATGATCAATTTGGTTGATCGTTACATGATCATTAGATCGCCATGTCTACTTGTGAATATTGAGACAGGGAGACCCTGTGCTTGCTATAATGACGTTTCGCTCCACAGCAAATCAATTAACTTTAGTCCATTGTCAGACGTTGCGTCGTGTAGGTTGGTCTACCAAAGATATCCTTCTTTCTTATATTGGCGTTTAAATCGCTCAATAATATTTAACGTCGTATTTAGGACATTGCTCGTATGTTTTGTCGAGAAGCTGATAGAAACAATCTTTGGTGGCAACGTCCTTTTGTTCCGTTGGGGCATGAACCCATATTAGGCGTATGTTGTTGAATTTAGCCTTGATCCGGATTGTGATAATACGCTCGCTCACGTGTCGAAAGCTTAAGACTTCTTGCCTAAGTCTGCCGCGTGTAGCAAATCCGCATCCGAATAGGCACTGGTCTTTGTCTCTGTAGCAATCACCGTAGTAGATGTCACAGTTTTTTATCTTCTTTTTCCCAGCCCGTCCCTCGGCACTTCCTGAATGGCGGTTGTATCTGCTTTATAGTAGTCTTACGGCCTCTGCTCATTTTTCGGCTGCACGTGGTTTATTAAGGGTCCGAACATTCCATTCCAAATTATTTCTATCCAATACTTTTAGTTGTTTAAGTCTTTAGAGATGCTAAATCAGCTGCATATGATAAACGGTAAGTTATATGTATGAAATGATTGGCGAAGTCTTAGAAATTGGTCCTAATCAAACTAGTAAGAGACTGCTAGGAAATCTGCTAGAATAGCTAATCAAGATCTTTGCAGATTCTGCAATGAATCCAACGAGACTCTAGAACATCTTCTGGAGTCTCGTGGAGTATTGACCCACAAAAGACTGAAATAATTTGAAAAATACCAAATATCAGATGGGGATATTCAAACATGGACCGATTTTTACATTCCTTTAAGAAACTGAATTGGAGAGAGAGCTCTAGGGTGGGCGCCGTGGCGTAAGTGGTTAGTGTGTCGGATCACTACGCATGAGGTTCCAAGTTCGAATCCCAGAAAACACCAAAAAGTTTTTTCACCGTCCCACCTCTCGCGAGCGTCTGACAAACATCCGAGAGTATTGTTGTCACGAAAAAGCTTCTCAAATCGTCGTTGGGATTCGGCATTAAACTGTAGGTCCCTTCCATTCGTATGAAAAATATAACGCACACAACATGAGTGGTTGTGAGAAGCTAGGCCCTGGCACTTTAAAGAGATGTTGCGCCAAATATTTGTTTTTTGTTTTTGGAATGGCAATACGAGTGGAACTCTAATGAGGAAATAAACCTCTCCAAGGTATTAGCAGGGGCACAATAGCCCATTAGTTCGCAGTGCAAGACAGCCCTTCACAAATAATAGCAATAATAATAGAAATGAAAGACAGCTAATAGTCTTTTACGGAACTTTTATACTAAGAATCTTAATAAGCAGAAGTAGCTCCTCTACGCAGTCCGAAGGAAAGTGACTAGCTGATGGACAAATGTGTTTAATGATGCACTCTTATCTTTAATGAGCTGGCTGTGTTAGAACGAATCCGTTGAGGCTCTCTTCCACGTGGAAGAGAGCCTCGAAGAAACGAATTTCTCTGGAAAATAGACCACAAATCCTTTATTCAATTTCTAGAATATATGAAGAGAGAGGCAGGTAGGTAGAGTGGCGGTTCAGAAAGAACCCAATTAGCATCGTTTTGTCACCACAAACTCGTGCATACCAGTTTGGCCGAGAGTCTTGTTGTGAAAGGATGATGAGCTTAAACCCAGCCCGTGGAGTTCAGATAAAGGATTAGTTCTCCAATCTCCATATCAGCTATCGCATTCAGATCCTCGAAGAAGCGTTTGCCTAGAGTGTGTTGGCTGGTCCTCACTAGGGCCGGACATCTGCACATAGATTTATTCTCATTAATGTCCTTGCAGCTTCTAAAAAAGGTATTGTGGTATTAGCCGCATGGTCCTCAACTGGCCAAGTGGCCTGTAATAAAACCAGGATTTATTGAAACTGGGCCATGTCTTCTTGTTTCAGTCGCTATTGGCTAGCTGGAGAAAGTGAAGATTAATATAGCCTTTAACCGTACCTAGAGGAATATCGACTCTTTCTGATAGAGAGCCGTTAATGTTTAACCCTCGCCTGGCTAGCTTGTGAGCATGCTCATTACCCTCATAATTACTGTGCCCTAGGACCCAGATGAGAGTAGATACTTGAGTGGATATCTTGTTTATTAGTTTCAAAACGGCATTGCTCTACCAGTTTTGAGGATATGGTAACCGCATCAATGGCCTTGATAGCAGTTAGGCTATCCGAAAAAGTAACGATACTGAGGGTAGATATTGGGAGGTTATTCAACAAGCAACAGGTTTCCCGAATAGCGAGGGCTGTGCCTGGAAACGCTGCCAGAGTCTGGGAGACGAAAAGACGTCGATATATTTAGTTGGTCAGAGAAGATGCCTGTGCCGATTCCGCATTCCATCTTTGAACCGTCCGTGCATATACCAATATCACACCCATTGATGGCTTCACTATTGCATACAAGTGTTACTAAGCGTAAGGCCATCTCCGCAGGCAGATGCAAAGATAGATCGCCTCCAAATGGTGCATCCTGGGTAACGCCAAATGATCTAACACAGCTAGGCTGCCACATCGAGGAAATACTTCCGAACAATTTCCCGATCTCCTGGCAAAGAAAGTGCACATGCAGCCTACACAAACAACACTCATTGATAACGTTTCCGATCTTCCATTCTTCTCTGGTATGGAATTTTGTTAAGCGTAATTTCCTGAAGCTAAGCTTGGGTATGCTGTAGTCGGTAGAAGATTCAACAGTTTACATGGTATTGTCTCCACGACCTTATAGTTATCATACATCTTTGCAGTCCAGCACCCATATTCCCTGAGCCGGATCAAGTGCAGGATCAGACTAAGCACATCTTTTGGACTTTACTCATGACAGGCCACTAAACGATTTTTTTTAACAAGTTTATGGCGTCTAGACACTGCGACCAGAAAGATCTATTGTGCCAGAACCCACCTTTTAGGACAGCAGTACTTCTACTCTCCTAATGAAAGCGTTAATTACAACTGCGGAAGAGTTCCTTAAGTCTGTTGAAGATATGATCTCCCTAAGGAAAAAGTTTCTCCTAATTCTACACAGAGCTCCACACTCTCATAGTGTGTGTTCTGCGGGTTCCTCCTCTTCTAGGCAGAGGCGGCAGTTTATATACTTCGAGATTCTCATTTTGTTGAGGTGGTAAAGTAATTGACAGTGACCGATAAGGAATCTCACAAGCCTTGTTAAGTCATTTCTGCTGTATTTAAGAATATCAACTGCCTTTTTTGGAAGTGTTAGGCAGCTCTTTTAACTAGTCTGAGACCTTGGGTGTTATTCCAGTGAGAAATGTACGTGTTTCGTTTCCATATGTTTGGGGTGTATTTAGAAGCAGAATCAGATATTCCGCAAAAGGGTTCAAGTCCAGTGAACAACTCAAAGGAGCACTTTCTGGCTAGCAGATCCTTAATTTCATTGCCGTCAACGCCTAGTTAGCCCGGTGCCCACCACAATTTTACTTGATTATATAGGGCCAAGTTTTGTAAACTGTCGAAGCAGCTTAGAAATGATTTTCAACTGACCAAGTGGGAGATCAGTGCTTTAAGCGCCACTTGGCTGTCGGTGAGTATGGGGATAGTGGCACATACTTTGACGCCTGACTGCAAGTTCATAAAGCTCGGCATGGAAAACACTGGGACTCATTCCTAGTGATTTTGAAACTTTATAGTTCAGTCCAAACACCCCAGCGCCAACTCCTGAATCAATTTTTGATCCGTCGGTATACCACACGATTCCATTTGGATCAAGCAACGGTCCGCCATTATTCCATGTATAGTGGCTTGGGATCTCAATCTTAAACCTTCTGCTGAAGTAGTGTGATTTGGGCTTAAAGTCGGAAACCGTGCTGAGCATGTCTAGCTCGCCGAAGTCGGTTAATAGGTCCATGAGACACACATGATCCAATGTACTATTAACCCCCGACTTTCGAAAATTAACTGCACTGCGAATTGCCACTTTTTTATGAATATACTTGTATGTAGCGGAGTTAATCCGATATAGTCTCTATGGCTGTTGTGGGAAAGGTATGTATAGTACCTGAGACTCCGAGGCAAGCTAATATTTGAAGTTTACTGAGGTTGTTGATGGTTGTCAGCTCCTTAGTTTTGTCCACCAGACAATGGACGCGTATTTAGGAATGGGTTTAACCACGCACCGTGAAATATAATCAGAATGCGATCTTTGGAGACAGACCGCAGGTACTGCCTTATATACGGCGACAGGCTACATGGCAGTGATCGCCTTGGCAATTTTATGTTTAACGTTGGAATTTCAGTTAAGTTTTTTGTCTAGAACTCACTTACTTACTTATGTCCTGTATCCCCTTGTGGGTCCTAGGGTCTCTACTACGCCTACTCGCCATCGTGTACAGTTTCTGGCCATACATCTCAGCTTTCCCCAACGTTTCTCCTTCTCAACTGTTCTGCGCCATGTTCTCCTTGGACCGCCAGGTCTTCTGCCATCCTTAGTTAAAAGGTTCCTTTGCCTAGCATGGTTCGATATGGAACTGTCACCCTATCGGAACGTGTGACCAATCCACTGCCACTTCCGCCGTTGGATAGTTGTGCCTATTGGCTTCTGACCCGTTCTCTCGTAAAGGTGTTCGTCAGAGATAAGATTGGGCCAGAAAATATTGCGCAGGCACCTATTAACGAACGTTTGCAGCTGAAGCCTAAGCTATTAAGTCTATTCAGTAAGTTATCCACCACAAGAGACCATAAGAGAGGCGAGAGGACGCCGCCTTGGGGGCAGCCTGTAGCTGTACAGACCGTCACAAAGACCTCTCTTGCTGTAGATGTTATTATACGGCTATTGAGCTATCGAGTCCTAACCCGTTTGGTAGTAAGTTAGTCGATTCCCCTGCGCCTCGTAGCACTAGTGATGGAGTCATAACCAGTGTTACCAAAAGCACCTTCTATGTCAAAGAATGTACAAGTGGCGATTTATTTGGAATGATAGGCTGATTTTATTTCTGTAACGAGATAGTGAAGGGTGCCTTCCGTGCATCGACTTTTCCTGTATGCATATTGACTAGAGTGCAGATGTATAGCTTTTTCAAGAATGCCTCTAATGTGAATGTCTAGTATTCTTCCATGGTTTTAAAAAAAAAACTATGTTAAGCTGATTGGACGGTAGGATTTGGGTAGCTCACTGGGTTTATTACTTAGCTTATGGATAAACACCACAATTACCTCACGCCAAGTTTGTGGAATGTATCCCAGTTCGAAACTTGTTCTAAATAGAGCTGACAAGACCGTCAGAATGTAATCAAGACCTTTCTGGATCATTGCTGGAAGAACACCATCTCTGCCCGGTGCCCTAAAGGTTTAAATGAACCGATTACCCATTTAATTTTTTTCTTGCCTGAACAGGTTTCCAGACAAAATGTTGACTCTTCTGGATGTGCCGTATATGGAGCTTTAGGAGCAACAAGTGTAATCAGTAAAGATTGTCGAACCTTGGAAGAGTACCTCGACTAAATATTCCAGGATTTTCCTTCGACTGGGTGGATCGGTGCCATCAAGTTTGAAGAGCCATCCTATCCCATTGGAATGTTCCTTTGAGAGAGTATTTCGGAGACGGGCTGCTACTGAAAGTGATGCAATGTTTTCGCAGTTCTTTCTCTATGCAGTTCTATTGGATATCCTCAACTCTATGTTGAATTAAGTCAATGCGGACCTATACACGTCCCAATTTTTGTGCGTTTAGCGGTGTTGAAAAGTTTTCTCACCCTTTTCCGGAGAATCCACCACCAAACGATAGCGCCGTAGATAAGATTGGACGCACAGCGGCTGCGTACGTACATCTATAGAGTCATCCTTGGTCGGAGTCACCAATTTTTACCGAACGTCTTGTTGCATGCATAAAAAGCTGCACTTACATGGATAATACATAGGACTCAAATTGAGCTTATATTATGAACTTAAACAATTCGTAAACTGATGCCCCCTCTCTGTACCTTCTCTTTACGATTACTGAAATTATTCTGAATATGTTTTACGATCTCAAGCCCAAAAAGAATAGACAATGGAGAGAACAGCCCATGGATCAGTGTTCTAATACAGTTCAATCAATTTGTATAATATCTGATTCTGAAGATAGTAGTTCTAGTAAATTCTCATCACTCACCTCAAATCCCAAAAG
Organism: Brachypalpus laphriformis; assembly: GCA_945910035.1. Taxonomy (NCBI): domain Eukaryota; kingdom Metazoa; phylum Arthropoda; class Insecta; order Diptera; family Syrphidae; genus Brachypalpus; species Brachypalpus laphriformis. The sequence goes on from OX246753.1 coordinate 156,515,715, forward strand.
TGGCAGTTCATGGTGTTCTTATTTGCTCTCCCACTGAACAGATCATATCGCCAATTGTCCACTGCCAGCGCAAATGGTAAGAAAGCCACCTTATCCAGGGCCATTGTAAACAAATAATTTATGTCATACGAATAGTCATCCACGGATCTCTGGATCAGCCCAATGGTTTGTAGGTGCTTCAGAGTCGACACTGATAGACTGATTGCATCCCCAACGGCTTGATGGAAGGCTGAAATTTTCCTTAAGTTTTTAACAAACTCTATTGTCTCTATTTAATAAAAATTCAAACTAACCTGGGTTTGCGCCATTCCTAAAAATCTTTGGTTGATGTCTGTACTGCAAGAAGTAATGAATGTGGGCCATCTCGTGGTGCACACTAATAAAGCTCTTCTGATCAATAGTCGCACACATTTTAATTCGATAATCATGTCGGTTGCAAAAATCCCACGCCGATGGTTCACACAGAACCGGACGATCCAAGGGTTGTTCAAAGATGGAGTTGGCAAAAAACTCCGGGCCGAGAGCTGTAAAGTTAATGGAAGTGAAGAATTCTTCTGCCTGTTGGTACATTAAAGCTGGAGTGTAGCCAAGTTCTATCATTCGCGGAGTTACATCGATTATAGTTCGACCGGGATAAGGAACTATTATATCCAAGATATTTGTCCACGACTGACCAAACATATTGCCAAGGATATGAGCAGGAATTGGCGCTATGCGGCTGATTCTCTCTGGACCATAATATTCACGAAGCTTTCGCCGAACATAGGCATGAAAGAGCTCATAAAAGGGGCGAATTTCTTCCCAAACTACTTCGAGATCTTCACGAAAACTTCCGGATTCATAGTTCATGTACCAGTATTCACCACCATTGGTAACATCTGAAAAAGTAAAGTTTAGAAGGAATGTGAGACCGCCGGTCGAGAGTGACCTACTGTTGACTGCAGCGATTTCATTCATAACATCGATTAGCTGCTTGTAACTATCGCGCATCTCACGCCCAGCTTTTCGTTGATACTCTGTCCAAGTGTGCTCCAATTCACCCCAATCTCGACTTTTTGCCATGATGTCTCGAAGTTCTGGGTGATATCGCAAACCGCATTGAAATGGTTGCTCATAGGCACAGATGGTGGCGTCGTTATAAAGAACCAGCATCTCATTGATTAGACGATTGTACTGGAGAATAGGATGATGTAAAAGTTTGTGTTATGTTTGATCAAATCAGAAACCCTACCCTTTCCAACTGATCGAAAGGCAGACTATTCGGTCCCGCTTCGGACTGCAACAACAATTGCCTATACAGCTTTCGATCGAATATCAAATCCCGATTGATTCTTTTTGTCTGGTCTGCCACCACACGTTGGTACTCAGCGTATCTCTGCTGTGCGAGGAGCTGAAAGAGAAAAACATAATCAATGCCATTGAAACCACATGTCCCTAGAAAAATCCAGTTCAATGCCAAGCCCTTGAAGCCGGTACACACGCCTCTGGCCGCATTTTATATCTTAACCACATGGTGACACGTAACATACATACACCGATTAGATCACTTGCAAAAAATTACAGCTGAGAAAATTTCTCATAACACGATCGGGTATCTTATTCTCACGCGATGAATGTCGAGGAAAAAAGAATTACATCCTAGTGAACTTACCGCTTCTGTTTGAGTGATTGAATTGACGTTTGTCTCGAAATTCCATTGGGCGGCAACATTTGCCGAGCATTCCAGTGATCCTTGATGATCAGTTTCTACTAAGAGATTGCGCAGCTTCTCCATTTCCATTTGTGATTGACGATTTTGTTCATAAAAATAACGATCGACATTGACGCGATCATTGGGATTGTCACGATCACCGGAGTTGAATCGATCACTGAGGTTGTAGCGATTATTTGGATAACGGTCCCTTTCATTGTAATACGGATCATTTGGATTGAATGGCCTTCGAGTGGTGAAACGATCTTGATCGTTATTTCTGTCTTGAAAATCTCGATCTCGATCGGTATTATCCCGACTATAAGAAGAATCTGAAGATCGATTTTGGTATACATTGGGATAGTTGTAGCCATATTTCTGGCGATCGTCATAGGGCTGTCCATTCTAAAGAATTTTATGAAACATTATAAATCTACACTTTTGAGAATTTTTTTTCGAGACTGACCCGAAAATCATCAGCACGATCATCACTTGTGTCATCCGAATATGGCGGACCAAACCGCTCACTTTGATTGACATCATAACTCAATGGACTGCCACCACCTTTTGGGGTGTAGCTATTAAAGATCACATCTGGTCTAGTCAAAGGTGTTGTTAATGGTGGCAGATCTAACTGTGGATTTGATCGCGCGATACAAATTTGAATCCACACAAAACTATATACCAAAAGAACTGTAGACATTTTTTTATTTTTTTTTTTTTTAAGTCTCTCCCTGAAGTACTGAAGATCAAGATCAACGTACAAGATCCGGGAACAGTAGCTTCCGAATTGTTTCCACTTCAAGACTTTAACACGACTAATTCGCGACTAGAAGAAAGAAGCTAAAAAAGAACAATGGCTATAAGTTTAGAATTAGTGATTGTCACGACGAGTGGGGGCTGGTAAGTTGCATGTAATTTAGCATATAGTATGTGAAATTATTATCACCACGCTAGATGCGGGTATTGAATAGACGACGGTGGACAGTGGTAATAACCTCAATTTTTTCTCAGTAGCTGTAAATAAATGCATGCATATTTATTTATGTACATAGGTAGTTCGTTTTGTTTTGTTTTTTTAGAGATAAAGAGTTCCCATAATGAGAAAGTTTTGGCGGTAGAAAATTTGAGATCTGCACGAGGTAAGTGCGGTTGCTTTGGTTACTGATCCTGACGGATGCATTCGGTACAGTTTATATTTCGCTATCGTATCTAATCTATTGCACTTAGTTGGTAGATGTATTCTTGTTTCCAATTATACCTGGCGATACTAATTGAAGGCTTGATTTTGACTTTAAAAAAACACATAAACTTTACCAGTTCATGTGTAAGTGATTTCCAGTTCATGTTTCAAAAACAAACTGATCACGCCTCATTAGTCGATGACATACTTTTAGGCGTCAGTCACTATAGAAAGTAGAATCAGTCAAAATAGCATTGCATAGTTATACGCGTTTTAACACAAAACTTATAAGCTTCACTGAGTAAAACCAGCAAATAAATATCTCAGATAAAATCCAATTGCATGTCTTACCAAGACGACACGCACTCTATAATCTTATGTGCTTGCTTGTAAATGATTAACTTTTACACTGTTCGTGGATTTGGCCATAGTCTATGGCGACAACGAGTCGATGATTCATTAATCTCTTGGACAGCAGTTAGTGAGGTTTTTGTCAAGTAATTTGTCACGAAAATATTTCGTATGAAAAAAATTTGCAGCTTGTATCTGTCGCAGATTAATGCAGATTTATTAAGCAATTATGTCTTGAAGGGATTTGCTTGTACTATAATTAATATTCAAACGTTGGGTAGGCGTGGGAAAGATACATTACTCTCTCACTACCTATAAATATTAATAAAACTTTCACTATACTTCACGGTAGGAGTTTTCTTTCATTCAATAAACTATACTTCGGCCCCCTTAAAGTTGTTGTTCAGAGTTTTTAGAAAGGAACCACCAATTCTTGGACAGACATAGTCTATAAAGGTATGTAGATTGAAAGTGGACCTCGGTGAGGTACATTTAAGCTACATTGCTCCATTGTGATACCAGGGATTGAGGTTCATATCTACTCCTACAACTTCTATACTCCTTTTAACAAAGCCATTTATTTTGGCAGTATTTTTCAGAGTAGCCTCTCTGATATGGTCGAGGGAAGAAGATACATAAATCTACGGCCTCCTCATGCTCCACGTATCAGTAGCTTCTGCTGGAGTCATTGCTGAGTTATGATGAATCCTGGTTTAGCTCAGTTTCTTAATGTCACTGCACTTATAACTCCTGTTTTGTTTAAGCTTTTCGACTCAGTGATGGAGTAAAATGAGATGATATAGGAAAATTTAAAGATTAAATGGGAAAGGAAATAAAGTTTTATTTTTTCATTGAATGTGGGGCTCAGGTTTTTTTTGTTTTTTGATGATGCGCTCGTTCTACCAGTGTGCCCGCTCTACCAGTGTGCACGTTTCGCAAACCCGAATCGATGCCAGGAGTACGCCTAAGTACTAATCCACACCCTGCACAATTCTGCCACTCTTCCCGCGGTACTGCCATTAGGTATTACTTCGCGGGTCTGGTTAGCACCTTATGCCATATAATCTGCATTTGCCGTTTCAGCCCTTCTTAGTCTTTCGGCTCTTCTTAGATCGCTATGTACGCTCGTTATGAAGGAATAGGTCTCCAGTCAGTCATTCCCTGACGTCGTTATATGACTTATTAGAAGCTATGGATTTGACAGATCAATATTTCCCTCTGCGAAGGAACGCAATTTTTTCTCCATATGGGCATTCTGGGCAGAAGGACAAACTATCGTGTCCAAATGTGTGGAAATATTTTGGATAGCCGCCATGCCCGGATAAGAACTGCATAAGGTGCTAATTGCAGTCCTCGTGTGTCCTCTTCTTGTCCAGACCTCGTTGGTGGGGGTCCAGATCAGTTGACGAGAATGTCTATGGGGATCATACTGGCTATAACACAGACTGCTTCATCTGAAATTGTTGGGAAACCGCCTATAGTTCTGATTACGCAGAGCCTGTATGAAGACGAGGGCTTCCTTCTTGTTTATATGATTCTTCTTAAGTTGCATGTGCTCGCCGGCATTCTTTATCAAACCAGGGATTTCTTTGTGGGGGTTTGGAGAAACCTAGCACAACAGAACCGGCATCTCTAATGACTTGTTGACAACGTTGCCACTGGTTATCTGCACTTGCTGCTGGCGAGATGGGACATCTTTGGAGATTGAGGGATCGATCAGCAAAGGCTCTGGTGGTTTCTGGCGATTGCAGCCGCTCGATGTCAAACTTTATCACAGTATTTCGCTGTTTCCGCACTGCACTGGATACCCGAATTCATACCTTGGCTGCAACCAAGTAATGGGCCGAGTCTACAATGGCTCGTTAAAATGTTCGGACGCCCAATAGACTGTATGAATGCCTTCCATTGATCGCAATATGATCACTGTAGTTGACGGTTACATGATCATTATACCGCCATGCTCCCTTGTGAATTCTGAGGCGAGGAAACCGTCTACATTCAATTGTCGAATGACCCGTCGTGTAGTTTTTCTACTGTACCACCAAAGACGCTTTCCTTTCCCAGTATTGCGTTAAAGTCACTCAGAACAATGTTATCGTCATGGCTAGGGCATTGCTCATAGTTTTTATCGAAGAGCTTGTAAAAGTCATCCTTGGCGTTGTCGTCGCTCTTCTCTGTAGGGGCATGACCGGATATGAGGCTAATGTTGACGAATTTAGTCTTGATGCGGACTGTCATGAGGCGTTCGTTTACACCCCGGAAACTTAATACTTGTTGCCTGAGTTTACCTCTAATGACGACTCCGCATTCATATAAACACTGTCCAGGTCTTTTTCAGCAATCGCCATAGTATATGATATATATATCGCAGTCTTTCATCCCTCTTTTGCCTGGCCCATCTCATCGCACTTCTTGGATGGTAGTGATATTTCCTTGTTTTTCGGCTGCACGTGGTTTGTAGAGGGCCATTTCACTCTACATGCAGACTCGAAGATCGTTGTACTTTTTCCATTTTCCAGGACTACCAACAGTTAAATCGTCCTTATCGAATATTGTTGGTTGTTTTGTAACTATGCCTTTTTTACGTGGTAGAGAAGTAATCACGACGGCACAACCCCCAACCTGGAGAGCCGTATCCCTTTTGGAACCCCTAGGACGATGAACCGGATATATCGATGCTAGTAAACCACTTCAAAGATATGAGCGTTGACGCGTTAAGGGTTCATCCGCCACCATATAATCCTTACAGGCCTTAGCTTCAAATATTTCGAAGTAGACCAAGTAAGGTATCTGCTGGCCTATAGAAGACGCCGTTGATTCCATCACGGTGCCGCATCCATCTGCCGCACGCCGCAGGTCCAGGTGTTCAGGTACACACAGTCCTAACTCGGCATACGCCGAGGTACAATACCTATAAAGCAGTAAAATACATATTACAACGTTAGTACGGGCGTTCCATAGGGATCGGTCATAGGGCCACTGTTGTTGGATATCATGTACGACGGAGTCCTAAGATTAACGCTACCTGACAGAGTAACGATAATTGGATTCGCCGATGACGTTGCCTTCCGGATAGTAGCTAAACAGATCCGTGCAGCAGAATAAGCTACAAATGGAGCAATCGTCCGGATAAAAGATTGGCTAGTATCCACCAGACTAGATCTAGCCGACCAGTATACATATATAATGGTATCAAGGCGATAAAAATTGAAGAAAAGGCTATGTTGCAAGCTCGTTGGGCTAATACAACAAAAGGCAGATGGACATACAAGCTGATACCGATAATCCAAGACTGGATAAGTCGAAAGCATGGAAACTGCAACGACCATTTTGCGTAGATCCTGTCTGGTCACGGCGGTTACCACAAGTATCTCCACCGATTTGCACAACACAACTCACCATCCTGCTCGGGATATCCAGATGAAGATGAAGGTACGTACGTAGTATTATATTGCACACGCTTCATGGCATGAAGAGAATTACTCTGCCCAGTCCGTCGTAACTTCTCGACCCTACGATACGGTCGGAAGTAAAGTATATGGCATTATATAATTTCGTAACAACTTTTCAAAAAGAGCTGCGGAGAATAGAAAAGATAAGAAAAGCAACAGAAACAGGTGATACAAGAAGCATAGCATGAACTGCTAACCAGCCCCATGAAGTAATAACTAACGGCAGTCTCGAGCAAAGAGTGGTAGAAGCGTGCTGGGTGTGGATTAATACAAAGGCGCATTGCAGGCCTTGATTATTCGGGTTTGCGAATCGTATATGCTGCTAGCCCAGGCTACTAGCATATTTCAAAGGTTATCATATCCTTTGGCGCAACCAAGAAAGAAAAAAACAAATTATACGCTCATCGTGAGTTCACTATCAATTAGCTATCCAGTAGGCACCTCCAGCAGGTGACGATATGATTTCGCCACGCTCCGGAGACAGATTTTGATGCTGAGAAACCAACGAATACTTCCCCATCTAGGTTCACTTTTGGCATCCCCATTTTTAAATCAAATTGTACCTCAATTTTTTTTTTTTTGTTATTATTAATTTTTTAACTTAACCAACATTATTTCATACCTTAGACAATAAATTATTAAACTATTTTACCCTAAGACAAATATACAATTCTTCTTTCAATTACAACTAATGAAGGTAGTAGTTTAGTAGTTTGGTTCTAAATTTGGCTCCATCAAACACATTCTATAAAAAAAAAAAAAATATATAGAAATTGTCAAGTAAATTTGTGTGTTCTACTTACGTTTCGACTCTACCCAACCGATTTCTTCATGATTAACTTGGTTTATTGACTCCAGCCAACCGTAAAGTGGACCAAAGAACTCTAGAAATCCTGAAACATCCAAATCACTTTCACCTGTCATTGTGTAGAGAACTTCTTTCCAAGATTTTGATGAACCTAGGGACATGGCGTTTCTGAAAAAGAATTAAAATTAGTAAAATCCTACAGCCCATAACGGAGACATTGTCTGGCAGCGAGTTGTGATGTCGGAGAATAAGACAAAGAACAATTCATTCAGGAATAGCTCACTCACTAAGGGGGGCGAAAGTGGCTTAAACTATAACAATCGTAGGTCCGGCTACTGGTTCTGGACAGATGTATTTTTAATTCTTTACACAACTAAACTAACACTACATTGGTAAATCCTGATTTATACACTGACTTCAAGGATGCAGCCACATCGATTGTCAGAATCTATCTATATGTTACGTACCAAATTCAAATTATATTATCCTAGGATAAATTCTCGGCTCCCATCAGCTTCTCCAAAAGAAGCGCGCGATCGACGATATTGAGAGCTTACACCCCAAGAAAAGTTTTACCAATAGGTAAAAAAACGTGTCAGAGAAGCAAAACCCGTACAGAAACCTGTAGAGATGAAAATGGAAACTTCGTAATAGAATCACAGTCGGTGCTGAGAATATGAAAAAAATATTTCAGCAGACTCTATAACGGCGACAAGTACCAACATTCCGCTGTCACGCAGAATGAGCCATTCAACGATAATAGTCAAATTTCCGACCAACAAGGCTGCTCGACCTGACAGCTTACAGGCCGAACTTTTTAAAGCGGCTGGTTATGAATTGGGAGAGAGCATACGCCAACTCATCTCTAAAATTTTCATCTTTTGCCGATCCACAAGATAAAAGAACCCTCCTCTTCAACAGTGCATATAAAATCTGTTCTGTGATATTGTGTGAACGCCTGAAACCTCTCATCAACAGCCTGATTGGCTCCTAATAGTGCAGTTTCAGGCCAGGAAAGTCCACTATCGATCAAATCTTCACTCTTCGGCAGATCTTGGAGAAGACCCAAGGGGTCCAAATCCATACTCACCATCTCTTTATCGATTTCACCTATGAGAGCGTATATAGAGAAGAGCTGCATAGAGCAATGTCTAGTTTTAACATCTCTACCAAACTTGCCAGTATATGCGGGATGACGATGGAGAATGCTCACTACTCTATCAAAGTCGGTAATGACATTTGATGTCAAAAAAGATTTAGACAAGGTGACACGCTGTCATGTGACTTCTTCAAAATTATACTTGAACGCATTGTGCGGAACTCACAAGCCAACTTCAGAGGCACAATCTATAAAAAGTCCGTACAACTGCTTGAAACGCCGACGATATTGATAATTGGAAGAACTCAGCGAACTGTTACCGGTGCGTTTGCAAGCATTCAAACAAAAGCGTCTTTAATGGCCTTAGCAGTAAACAACCAAGTATATGTCAACAAGAAGTGGCAATCAACAAACAACAGAACGTCACAGTGGGCAGCTATAACTTCGAGATAGTGAGGGACTTTGTCTACCTTGGCTCTGCTCTTAATTCTAAAAACAGGACCAACGCAGAAATCAAGCGAAACATCACTCTTGCCAATCGCTTTTTCTTTGGACTAAAAAGTCAATTCAACAATAACGCTCTATTTCGAACAACTAAAAAGACTCTATATAAGACCCTGATCATTCCGGTCTTGCTTTAAGGCGCTGACACATGGACTTTATTGAAAGCGGATGAAGATATTCTTGGTTGCTTCGAGAGAGAAATTATTCGTAAGATATTCAGTCCCGTTTGCGTTGACAGATTTTGAAGGAAAAGATTTAATGACGAACTATACGAGCTGTACAGCGACATCGACCTAGACAAAAAAAATGGTATATTGTGCGTTTAAGATGGCTAGGACAAGTAGAGCGAATGGCCATCAATGTTTTGGTCCAAAGAGTCTTCGAATATAACCCAGAGGGACAACGGGGTGAGGGCCTCCTCGCCGTAGCTGGCGCGCACAAGTTCAATTGGACCTCAACCAACTTATAGTGTGCAGCTGGAGGCAATTATCTAAGGACCGAGCTAAATGGAAAGGCTTGAGGCCAAGATTCACCCCGGACTGTAGCCCCACTCAAGTAAGTAGCTAAGACTGATGTTCGTGAAAGTTGATCTAGAAAGCCGGGTATATGTACAATGTAATCAGTGCACGCTCCATAGACAGGATGTGACAAACAAACAAAACTCAACTTCTTCGAAGAACTATAAGCGCACTCAAAGCATTTCCGCAAAATGAAGACACACTTTTGTGTGGTAATCTTAATGGACACGTTGGGAAAGACAGCAGTCTAGATGATATTTGCCATGGCGGATATGGATACAGGCGTAAAAATTAGCAAGAAGAATAGATCAGCATATGATCTGAAAATGATAAATGTTTTAGCAAAAAGGACGAGCAGCTCATAACTTACAAGAGTGGTGGAAGCAGTTCACAAATCTAATATATTCTCAGCACCTACATTTTCAGATCGCAAAATTATAACTGGGGAATCTCTTATGAGCCAGTATATACTCTTGGTCGGGTGCCTGCACATAAATGCATCAGCAAAGACATGAATACTAATACAAATGACGAGACACCCGAAGTTAGTTGGGCCAAATTTCTTGAGATGATGAACAGCCTAGCAAAAGAACAGAATGGAGTAACGAAGGTCAGGCCCTACGGAAACAAAAAATCCTGGTGGTGGAATACAATAGTAGAGGAAGCGATAAAAGAGAAGAAAGTGGCTTCTAAAATTTGACTACACTCTAGACTACACTCTTGGCGCTGTGTATAAAAATAAATGCAAGTCTGGCAAATAAATCCTTCGCAGCAAAGAACAGAGCGTATGCTACGATCTGTGATAATTTCAAAACAAAGGCAAGCCAAAACGAAATTTTAAAATCACAAAAACAAGGAGTATGTTCGCAACCTCATACCTCTATATAAAAATAAAGTCAATGTCAAACACTATGATAACTACAGAGGTATAAAGATGTTGTCGCACGCAATGAAGATATGGGAGCGAGTCATTGAAAGCAGGCTACGCAGCATAATATGCATGCCAAGCAACCAATGTGGTGTGTCAAGAAGAATTCAACAACGGATGCAAAACTTGAGAAAATGCTTTTGGAAAAGTCAATGAAGAGCAAAAAGCACCATCACGTTGCTTTATTAGACCTTTGACAGACTACCAAGGAACATTGTTTGGCAAGCTCTTAGGCATCCGAAAGTCCCAGAGCAGTATATTGAACTCATCAAGGATAAATATGAAGACACTTCCACCCAAATTAAAAGCATCAGCGGTATCTCTGAAAAACTTTATGTAAAAGACGGAGTACACCAACGACGATCAGCCCTAAGCCCACTGTTATTTACCGCAATGTTTGACTATTTGACGGCAGATGTGAAGGATGAAGCAGTATGGACTAGCATGTGCGCAGATGATACAGTACTAGTAGCCGAAACGTTGAAATCCATTCAATCGAAAACTGGCAGTTGGGCGGGGAAACTCGAAGATAAGGTATTATACTTTGGATAAGTAGAAGTAAAACAGAGTATATGATTCTCCTATAAACACCATAACGATCAAGGGCACCCAGATACCAAGATACCAACAACTAGTACTTTTATCTTCATATGGCATTGGGCGTCGGGAGTGACAAAAATAGACCAAATCAAAAACCAACATGTCAGAGGCACCCTAAAAGTAGCAGACATATGCCAGAAGCTTGCAGAGAAGAAGCTCAGATGGTATGGCGATGTATTGAGAAGAGACTTTATTAAATTTAAGGTTTTTGTGGTATTTTCCTTCAAAATTTAAATGAATAATATAGGGTTCATTGTGTAAAATAGTATTTCAGTTAAAAGATATAATAAACACATTTTGTCGAATCTCTGTACTGTAAAATGTGCGATGGCAAACTTAAAATGTAAATATTTTAACGAAATAAACTATCTACCTAATCTATCTATCTAAATAGAAGATGACGATGAGTATATGGTGAAGAAAGTCCTCAGCATCGAAATTCCAAGGGAAAAGCCTGGACCATCAGCAGCTTCCTGGCTAGGAACAGTCAACAGGGAATGAAATCTTCAAGAATCGTTGAAGCACAAGCCCAAGACAGGTGCACTGGTGCCTTAGAACTTGAAGGGCCAACCTCAACTGTCATGTAAAAGAGGAAGAAGAGCTTCAGGACCATAAATTATCTGCGTACGTTGTGCTGAAGCCAAGAAATAGAAAAATACATGTGGCAAGCACAATATGTTTTCGAAACTATCAGCTGCCAAGTTGGGTTCAGGATGCACTGGGGAGCAAGCAAACGGCAGTATGCGCCTTCATCGACATCGACACAGAAACGGTGTGAAATGGTAAAGCTGAGAGTAAACCCAGCCAAAACCACTGTGGTACCCTTCACAAAGAAAATGCATCTGAAGCGCTGTTACTCATCCTACTGCAGGGTATTAGAGTCAACTCACAGAAACAGATCAAGTAACAAGGCATAACACTAGATAGCAAACTCTTTTGGAAGGAACATGTAGTAGGTGTAGTAACTGAAGCCACTAGGGTGCTTATGGCGTGCAGGAACATCTCAGGTAAGGCCTGGTGGTGCAGCCAAGCTTCACTGAGTTGGTTGTACATGATGATAGTGTAACCCACCATTACATGTGGTGGAGTGGATCAGCTGAACAAGGCTAAACACGACTAGGACATCCCCAGGCAAAGTGCAAAAACTAGCCTGTATCTGTACAGCAGAAATAAGACTGGGACAGGCTAACAAAGTAAATGTCTACTGGGTACCAGGACTTGTAGGAGTGTAGCGAACCAAAGCAGCTGATGCACCTCGTTCCTAGCACTGGAACATTTCTGTTCAATAGGGCCGCACAAAATACGGAAAGAAAGGAAAGAATTGGGATGATATCTCCCCACTGAGGCAGGCAAAAGAATTTCAGAAAAGAAGCAGAACTAGCCTAGGAGTTAGAAAGAACCAACATCGCATCTTGAGATATATGCTAACGGATCACTGCAGACTCTTGGAATACCTTAGAAAACTGGGAATAGAAGGGAACGGACCCTGAGATTCTGCAGGAACCTCGCACCACCCGCACATATTCTTATGGAATGCGAAGCACTAATCCACATATGAAGACATCACCTGTTGCCTAACACCTATAAAAGACCTTCGCTGGGTCTACTTCAGATACTCGGGTTCATCATAAAAGCTGGCCTAGAGGAAGCGCTCTAAATCGAGCATATTGTCCACTAGAGGGGCAAAATAGATCTAATGAAGCTCGCAGGGCACATGCACCTCACAAACCACACATCTACATCTCTGCAACAATTGAATTTTAATCCTATTCGATATATAAATAGATGTTGCGTTGAGTATACATATGCTTCAAGCTAGTTTCTACTTCACAAATAAACAAAGCTTCAGATACTAATCAGGCAATTAACAGAATTAATGGAAAATGGTGGAAAAGACGTCTAGTCTAATGGCAGGGCTTCGGCACAAGCATTTTCTTCGCAGATAGCCCAATTCACAAAACTGCTTTGCCATTGTTGAGATATTGCGGTCAGAAATTCTGAAAATTTCCAAGATTCTATCCATCCAACCTCCTAATAAAGCCTATCCACACCGTAAAAGTCTTCGGGCAAGTCTTTGCTTTTTCAGTGGCTATCTTTTGAGTGCCTTACGTGTACTTTTTCCATAATTTCGTTCACTATCTCACTGGTACTCAACACCAGAGAATGTCACAAAAGGCATTCTTAAGGAACCTCAACCACCTACGCAACCATACTCACTCTGCTAAAACTTTAAAGAAAAACTGAAACCACCAACTTACAATAGCAACGGTCCAATATCTTTCTGCCCAGACAGATCACACAAATCCAGTGGATAGTTTGGATCATCCTTGCGGTATTGACCCGTTCGCTCACAGAAACTCTTGAATATTTGGAACTGCAGGATGATACTCATGATAGGACTGCAAGTAAAGAAATTAATTTATTCCTCAATCGATTTAGTTACAATCTGTATCCAAACCTAGAGTACTGATCATCCACCTCAACTAACAGCTTTGCTGGAGCATCAAATTCTACGCTACTCCGCAAAACTGGAGGCTTTTGCCCCGTGTACTTCTCAGTCAGCTCCCAATACGCACAGTTGTCGAGATTCTTGATTCTGTTGTCCAATACATCCACGCGGTATTTGTCCAAGACATAAAAGACTGGAATAAGGAAGACATTTCGTAGGCCCTGCAGAGAATCTTAAATTAGAAATGATCTTGTATTAGACGTAAAACCCTAGCTTACAAGTAAATACAGCCGATTAATCCTGGCCTCATAGGTGTCGAAACCGGCTTTTGTAAGTCCAATCTTCTCTAGAAATCTTGGCGATGTTGCTGCTAAACTGAATGCCTTACCGATGGCATCGCCAAAGTTCGGCAGCGGTTCCTCTTGAAAGAGTGTTGGTAGATGTTGATAGGACTGATAGTAGTAGTAGTCAGACAGAGCTTCAAACATATTAGTATAGCGTTCCTCATCAGCGCTGGGGCAATAGGAGAGATTGATACGACTTGAGCGATAGAATTTCCACGTTTTATGCCAGCAAGTCATTAGGCGTTCATCTACATCAGCCTTTGGTTTGGCATTCTCTTCCCAGAATGATCTACAATATTTAAAAGTCTTAATTTCTGGAGTTCTTCTGACTAAAAGAGAGAGAGAGAGAGAGAGCTTACCGAGGAATTGGTGGCATTCCAATGGACGTGTAATAGTTCGCAGCTGTGGTGAACAATGAATACGGGGTAGTTAGGCCATTTGCCACAAGGCCCGCTGTGATATTTGCTAGTCCCACACCTGGATATGGCAAATCAATCTTCCAATCACCATTCATATCGCGGTATGAGTTTCCAATGAAAATTTCCGCTAATTGTTGTGGATATGGAGCCGAGTACTTAATCAATTCCGGTCCGTACCTAAGCCGTAGAGTGGACCTCACAAATGCATGAAACTGCAGAAAAAGTGGCCTTAAATTTGCCATAATTTTCTCCAGAGACGCCATAATTTCTGAGCTATCTCCTTCGATGTCCTTCAGCCAGAAGTCAGATGCTGTACTGTAACCTAAACAAGAATAAGATGCTGCGTTCTATACAAGCTGCATTCACTCACCATTCAAAGCTGCAGTTTTCTTGTAAAGTTCAGTAAATCGTTGAAACGAGTACCTGGTTCTAAAGCCTGTCTTTTCACGCCACTCAAGCCAATAGTACTTGATCTCGTCCACATTCATTGAGTCCTGAAGGATTTCCTGTACCTCGGGAATCAATCTCAAATTGCAGACACTTGGATCTTTGTACGAACATAGACCAACATTTTTATAGATCTCGCTCATGTTGGACACAATTTCGTGAAGCTGCCTCTGGTCGCCGTCATCTAGGGCATCATAGCCAGGATCAGGAATTTGATTAAGCTGTCGAAGTAGGTTGGGATTTGTAATTTTTGCTCGTTTCAGCTTGGAGACTTGGCTAGCTATACTCTTGATGTAGTCCATTGTTGTGAAGACTGGGTCTTCGGTATTTTCAGTTTTCCGTTGTGGGTCGGTGATTTCTTCCCTCCAACTGTACTCTATTTGATTGTTGTACAACTGCGCCAGGCGTTCATTGACTTCTGTGAGGAAGTCTTCAGCGACATTGTTGGGATCATTGTTAGATTGTAGGGTCGGCGTAATGGCCAGTATCTATAGAGATGTCACTTGTGTCATTAAAGATCTACGAATTTCAGAACATACTTACCGAAAAGATTAATAATCTTAAAGGGTTCATGATTGCTTGTTGCCTTGTCTGTTTGTATAGGTCATAAGGTCTGTAAGAAATTTTGAAGAAAATCTTATTAAGAGAGTCAAACCAGTCATGGATAAATAAATAAGTTACTAAGTAATAGCTGCAGCTGCTGCTCATATAATTCAATTACAAATCATTAGCAAGTGTTGGGTAACTCCAACCCATTTCATCTATTCATCAGTTATTTCAAGGATAACCTGACCTATAATTTAGAAATTAATGTGACGAGTAAGTCGTATATTCGCAAACCGCAACTAAAACCTATTTGTAGAATCAAGTCATTAAGTACTTGATTACCCTGCTGCTTGATGCCATACAAGCGAGTCAAGATTTCGATTCATATTCCTACTTATAATTATTCTAAGATTAACCTGTTGTGAGTTGAGGTTGAGGCCAGTAAACAAACAATTTCTTATGACTCTCTTAGCAGTTAATAATAATTATGTTAGCAACAACTCTATTAAGAGTTGGTGGAGGAATCAATTACATAATATTCCTCTTGCGGTTGCTTTTATAAATTCATACAATAGATCAAGTTCAGTAAATTAATTGGATCTTTAAACTTAGCTCTTTTGATCGTTTTGAATGCATTGTGCTATCCATTCGCTTGATGTTCGAATGATGGCTTATCTAGCCGTGCTGCGATTATTAGAAACGCAGCTGCTCTTTGTTTAGAGGTTCTAGAAAAACAGTACCGAATAAAACAAAGTGGACTTCGAAAAGTACTCACACAACATTATACTAGCAATGACTGAACAACCATTCAGATATATTGATAGTTTTAGCCTACTTGGGGATCTGCATTGCGATTGATCGAGAAATTACTGACTGCTCAAAACATGACTTAACCCGGTAGCGCAACAATCAAGATCGTGATGAAGTGCTTGCTTTATTACTAGTGGTTGCTCCAGGGAACCCTTCAACGTGTAGGCTGAAATTGCAAGTCCTGGTTGTCTAGGGCCTTAATTACAGAATAGATAACGTGGGGCAGCAACCTGCGTTACCGAACCCTGCTCGCTACAGAAACCGACACTATGCCAGGAATAAAGAACGATCTCATTTTGATGACTTTTGGTTATTGTACCCGGACAAAGATACGATTCTGAAATGTGAAGACACCCCGCGACCCTTGCATACCAGATTCCTTCATTTTGAAAATGAATTCATGCGACATAGATCGGACGTTTTGGGGATAAGTGGGATAAGATAGTAAGAAGCGGGCGAGTACCAGTACCCAACGCGTAACACTATACTACTCTATTCTGGAGACCATATGGAAGTCCGCGGGAATATGAAGTCGCAATGCTGCAAAGCCAAGAGCACACAAGTGCTCAATTTTCTGGCAGCCTCAAGGTTAGGGCATTATGGCAGCTAGATTCCGAACTAGACTACGGCGCGTCACCATTGTACATTCTCCAACGGATGGTTTGTCTGAGAACTGGAAGGAAAGCTTCAACAATCACTCTGACGCCGTCTTCAAAACAACACTAAGTGCCAAAGTGATGGGGGATTTGAATGCTAATGTAGGCAACGACAACGAAGGGCTCAAACATTTAATCAGGAAGCATGGACTAGGCAACCGCAATGACAACGGCGAAAGGTTTGTTTGATTTCTGCAATGCCAACAGCCTTGTGATACGAGGCACAATGTTTGAGCACAAGGTCTGCCACAAAGTCAGGTGGGTTTCCAACGACAGGCAAGCACCCTCGAATCAAATTGACCATTTCGCCATTAGCCGCCGCTTTAGAAGCAGTCTCCTGGACGTCCGAAACTGGCCAGGGGCAGATGTGGGGATAGTTCGAGATCACCATCTTATGACAGCTACTATCCAACTACGGACTGCTGCAGTTTGAAGATCCCACGACAACACAAGAATGCCCAGGCTCAGCATCGATAGATTTAGTGATCCTGCAGTGCGCCAACAATTAAAGAAGCACCTTTCGAAAGGTGTGGAAGCAATCAACAGCTCACGGCCCGCAACCCAAGACCATTGGTGTGCTCTGAAAAATGTTTTACATCTGGTGCTGAAAGAAGTTCGGTCGATTGCAGGGAAGATATAGGGCGTAGCTTTCCAAAGATACCTGGAGAGGAATTGACGACCGAAAACAGCTGAAAGCTCTCATTGCAGCTACTCCAGTAGCAGGGAGAAGCGAATTAGAGTCCTTATATCTCATGAAGATGAGAGAAGTTCAGCGTAGCGTGAGACATGACATTCGCAACAACATCAACACGCTGGCCACAGAAGCAGACGAAACTGCATGTCTACAGAATCACCAAAGAGCTGACAGGTGGTCGCAGCTCCAGCCAACATCCAGTGAAAAGCCTAGACGGCTCCTTGCTCATTTCGGATGAGCACTAGCTCAAGAGATGGAAAGAGCATATTGCTACGGTTCTTACCCACGTATTCGCTAGCGATATGCTTCCAAATCAAACTAAGGTGCCTGAGGTGTGGAATGCCCGAATACGCACCACGACGATGAGATCAGTGCCGCGATCAAGGCACTCAAATCCAACAAGGCGGTAGGATGGATCGATGAACGAAAACAGCTGAAAGCTCGCATTGCAGCTAATGCAGCAACAAGGAGGAGCGAGCTGGACTCCTTATATCGCATGAAGATCAGAGTAGTTTAGTGTAGGATCCGACTTCAACGCGCTGGCAATAAAAGCAGAAGAAGCCGCAAGCAGATGCGACAGCAGGGCCATCTACAGAAACACAAAAGAGTTGACAGGTGGTCGCAACGGTTCTTTATTCATTTGGGATGAGGAACAGCTCAAGGGCTGGAAGGAGCATTTTGCTATTCGATATATATATATATATATATATATATATATATATATATATGATATTTCGAACCGTGTATTCGGTAGCGCTAAGCCCCCAAATCAGAATAAGATGCCCGAGATGGAAATGCCGGTATACGCACCACTTCCCGCGTAAGGATGAGATCACTACTGTGATAAAAGCATCGAAAACCAACAAGGCGGTAGGAATTGACGGTATTCCGGTGAAACTCCTACGAAAAGCGCCAACAACATCGGCTTAGCTTTGCCTTCACTTACAGAGCGAGCTCGGGAGCTGAGAGCTTTCCTAACGAGTGGAAAAGAGGAATGTTCGTCAAGCTTCATAGGAAATGGAGGGGCATCTGCGTGCTGCATGCTGTAGTTAATATAATAACTAAACTCATTCTGGAGCGAATTATGCATCTCGAAGACACACTCGATGTCTAACAAGCAGTTTTCCGCTCTGGATCCTCCTGTACCGACCACATCAACACCCTGCGTATTAGCATCGAACAGTGCATTGAATATTGATCGCCACTTCAGCTGCTATTCATCGATTTCGAGAGGGCGTTCAATAGTGTCAACAGGGAGTTTATTTTGCGTGCCTTATGCGAGAGAGGTATTCCGGATTCATTAATTGCTATTATCAAAGCTGCATATGAAGCCGCCAAATATCACGTTCTGCACAGAGGGAGGTTGTCTGAGGAATTTGACATCCAAAGGATTAAAACAAGGCTGTATCCTTTCACCAATATTATTCCCATTGGTGATTAGCGATGTGCTTCGTGCAGCTTTGTCGATGGAAAACGGAGAAATTCGATGGACTCTTACATCTCAACTCAAACATCTACGCTGGCAATGTATGCTTACGCTTACCCACAGAATTGTGCATCTCCACCAAATGACAGCAGACATGGAGGGGTGGGCAGGCGTCGTCGGGCAGAAAATGCTCATGGCAAAAACTAAAATGTTCAGCCTAGGAACAAACTCGGCGGTTCAACCATGCACTGCTGGACAATTGGTAGAGAGAGTAGAGGATTTCGAGTATCTTATGAGTATTGTCTCGACTCATGGTGGAACTAACAGGATCGCCAAAGCAAAGTCCTTATTCGGGATGTTGTCCAAAATATGGCGAAGCAATTCAATCAGTTTGAATACCAAGCTAAGACTGTTCCGCTGCAAAGTTGAATCGATACTATTATATGGATGCACCACATGGAGAGTTACAATTACTGTCACGAAAAGCTGCAAACGTTCGTTAATAGGTTCCTGGGCAACATCTTAAGGGTTTCCTGGCCAAACTGTATCTCTAACCAACACTTGTACCAGAGAAGAGATCAGGAACCAATAGACACCACCATCCAAGGACAAATGTGGCAGTAGATTGGTCACATATTTCGAAAAGGTGACAGACCAATAGATAAACATGCTATGCAATGGAACTCTTTAACTCATGATAGTAGAATACCTGATGGTCCGAAGAGAACATGGCGCCAAACAGTCGAAAGGAGGCACGGCAGTTGGAGAAAAGTTGGGGAGAGGTGAAGCATATTGCCAAAAACGGTATGCGATGGCGCGTAAGCGTAGTAGAGGTCCTAAGACCCACAAAGAAATACAGGATATAAGTGAAGTAAAGTAGCCAATTACTGATATATCCATCTTTACCCGCTTCAGCGATTAAACCTACTTTTCAGTTCTTGCCAATAAAAATGTTACTATTCAGGTTTTCATTAGAATACGTAAAGGTTTTGAATTAATTTTTGAATATACGAGTATATATTCCTCTTTATATAAGAGTAGTAAACCTTTAATGGCATCTTCATTCTAGATTTGCATTTGTTTGTATTAAGATAGAAATCTGCGTATGAGAAAATAAGCAGTCACACCAGTTGACGACTGCAGTAATAATTCCTATTGCTCAAAACTTGTTTAAAAATTGAAGTAACAATTAATATATTTTATGTGTACACTAAAAATTATCATAGCAGGAATTAAGTGTCTTTTTATAGTCGCGGCAAGGCGTGCTAAGCGCACAAATAGAATGATAATACTTATTAGTACCATTAGGGTCTTAGCTACTAATCTTCCGAAGAAATATCTTTTAATTTACAAAGTATATCTAATGATTGAAAAGGGGTTTTAATTGCAATAATGCAACACTAGTAGACTTAACGTATTAGTTTATCTTTGGTCGTTATCAAACCTCACGAGAATCCAGAGGGCAGCTTGCACCGGAGTCATGGGATCAATGAGAATAACATCAACAGTGGCAATGGAAACCATGTTTATTTTCATTCTGCTTGATATATACTGTATCAGTTTGGTAGCCAAAACTGCTGTAAGACTGAAGTGGTCATACCTCTATTTTGTCCCGATGAGGAACTACCAGTGGATCCATGGAAACTGATCACATGAACCCAATGCTAGCATTTGAAAGGAGATTTGCTACAAAAATTCCTGAGAGAATGTTCTAAGATGGCACAGGAGCTGGAGTTTATTGTGAAACCCTAGGAATAAACCACTCCTTTAGAATTAGCAACGACTGCAGCGTGTTTCAGTCCGCAGTCACAGCCGTTGGTAAAACGATCACTTTCTATAATATATAGATAGCCAGGCAGCCGTTAACACTATGGACTTTGCTGTAATTACATCGAGGCTTGTGAAGACCTGCAAATCACTCTTAAACGAGATATCTAGAGCCAATGCGGTGACCCTCTGCTGGTTCCCAGGGCATATGAATATCGAGGAAAACGAAAGGGCTGATGAGCTTGCTAGAAAAGGGTCGGCGCTGCACTTATCGTGGACCCTCCCTATTTGTAGTAACCCCAATCAGTTTCTTATGGAAGAAAATAGAAGATGAAGCCACTGGTCGAGCAAACAGATGATGAGTTTATCTGGAAACATGCGTAACGGCCAGGGCGGTATGGCCGGCCTTCAGAAAGAAGAGACCAACTTCTCTAGTGAAACTTAGTTTTTATAAAGCACGGGTCGTTTCTGGTATACTCGTAATTACTAGTCACTGTGCCATTGGCATTCATGCGGAACGACTCGGTGTACTCCACAACGACTATTGTAGAAGTTGCAGGGACGAAGAAGAAATTGAATCTGCTCGTCACCTACTGTGAGATTGTTCTATCCTATCCATCAGAAAAATTAGGACTATTGCTAGTTACTTCTTCTCGGAGCTGAAGCACTTAGGTAATGTTGAGCTGATGGACCTCCTGAGATTCATATCAGAATCTGAGTGGTTCAAACAGCGGACCATCTCTACAGTGTTTCCAGCGTTAAATAAATGGGCACAATGGACCCGAACTGTTGGTCTAAGTAAGCAGTGACTCTTTTTTCACAAGGCACCCATCTACCTAACCTAACCTAGTTTATCTTAAATCTCGAAGGACATATTACTAAACCCATAAATGATGACTATTATGGACGAGCATGCATATACTGATCCTTACTGATCAAGTGTAGATGTATGCATTGGTCTTTTTCTTTTTTTTTAACAAAACTGTTATTTTAGTTTGAGTCTCTTGTTTAATGGTTACATTGCTTTCAGGTTCTGCATTCCTTACTAGATTTTATTACTTATTTTTTACTGTCGTTTAGCTTAAAAGGCAGGCAAAGTGTGTTAAAATCGTTAAATTCCAATCATTAAGCAAAGTAAAATGGAAACCGGAACTTAATTTATTTTAATGCAAGCACGCTGAGAAAATATATGTTTGCCTCAAACATACTCTCCTAAAAACAAATTGTAATCAATTTCTATAATATTATTAATCCATCTTGTTCCATTCAGTCAATTCGTGTGGAATCCATCTATCCAGATTAGCCACAAACGTATGAAGCATTATACAGAAAGGCACCTTGCTTGGTCGCGAATAAAAGTTCAGATAATATACTCGTAGTACAATATTTGGGACAAGTTGTCTGGAAGAAATTATAATAATCCAGTGAATTATATTTTGTGCAATAAATAAATTTCATTTGTTATGGAATGCCACAATGTATATTTGTTTTTATTTGTGCACAACCGTTCATATTTTGTAGATACAAAGTCTATATTGCGTGGAAGGATAGTAAAAAAAAATATTTTTGTTACACAGCTCAATACGAGGAGCTTTCATATTTTTTTATTTATTTCATATTTATTTATTAATTAGTTTCAACATCATTCACAATAGACTAATATAATCTTTAAGCTATAAATGAAGATGCAATTCGGAAAAAGAGTAATTCAATTTACCTGTGTAGTGAAAACAATTCAGATGGTTTGTAAAATTTAAGACAAACTATTGAAAAGAACAATTTACCATGTAATTAAATTTTCTTACTATTTTAAAAAACAATTCGATTATTAAGTTAACTAAGCGCCATATGCCTGAAGAGATCGAAGGAAATCGCATAACAAGATCTTCTTATGCTGAGAGGAAGTGCATTCCAAATACGAATGGCATAAGCGACAAATTGACGCTCGGTGTAAAGATAGCGATACCGCGGAAGAACTAAAGTTAAGGACCGATTAGACTGTGCAAAAATTAGGTTATTGAACAAGTATGAAGGCTATTTGGAGGTCATAATCCAGTGAAGAAATTTAATAGTGCAAAATTTGAGATACTGGTCCAATGAGCATCCAAGAATATTTTTGGCGTAAGCAGAAACATGGTCGTAGCGTTTTAAGGCGTAAACATATCGAATAATATTGTTGAACGCAACATTAAGTCTTCTCTTGGTAATTGCTTTGACGCAGCAGCAGCTTTCACAACCATAAGCTATGATGGGCACAAGAAGAGATTTAGCTAACATGAGTCTAGTTTTCAGTGGTGTGTAGCTTTGGGATACCGATAAGTTTCTAAGAGAACCATCAATTTTACAGACTATCGTAGTAACATGATCATCCCAACTTAACTTAAAATTGAACCAGATACCAAGGTTTTGGGCCTTACCAACATATTCGATTGGATTATCTCCAAGGCATATAGCAAGAAAAATGCTTAAATCTGATTCAATTCTGCTGATGACCATGCATTTTGATTTTATGGGATTCAGCTTCAAAAAGTTTTCTTGAGACCAATTGAAAATCTGGCGAAGATCGTCATTCAGCTTGAGTACAGCTTCCGCAGTTAGGCCGGGCTTATAGCTGATGTACAGTTGAACATCGTCTGCGTACATGTGTGCTAATGAATGTTTAATTACCGTCGGAATATCATTAACGAAAAGCATAAAAAGAAGAGGACCAAGAACTGAACATTGTGGAACGCCTGTTAATATTTCAATGAATTGGGAGGAAATATTATTGTAGAAAACTGCTTGCTTTCTTCCATGGAGGACCAAGAACTGAACCTTGTGGAACTCCTGTTAGTATTTCAATGAATTGGGAGGAAATATTATTGTAGAAAACTGCTTGCTTTCTTCCATGGAGAGAATAAATTTTGCAACCGAATCAGAAAAGCCATATAACATCTTGAGTTTATTAATTAATACGACGTGATTGACTGTGTCGAAGGCCTTGCAAAAGTCTAGTAACGTGAGAAATGTTATTAGGTTTTCATCTAAAGCTATTCGCAAATCATCAGCGACCTTAAGTAGTGCTGTTGTACAACTGTGTTTTTTTTCTGAAACCAGATTGATTAGTGCAGAGGATCTTATTCCGTTGGACAAAGTCGGAAATCTGATCATGAATCAATTTCTCCAGCACCTTTGACGGAAAAGGAAAAATAGCAACTGGTCTCTACTCAGCCATAGAGTTAGCTGATGCTTTCTTTTTCAGAATTGGAATAATTTTTGCTAATTTCCATGATGCCGGGAACGTGGATGTCGTTATTATATTATTGAAGACATAGGTCACAACCGGAAGTATGAAGGGAAGTATTATTTTGGCAAAAGAAGGGTGAATGCCATCAACACCAGCAGCTATAGATTTAATTTGAAGGATCGCTTTGACAACATCAGTTTGCTCGACTCTGTGAAATTCAAAGTAACTGTTCGGGGCGGTACTGAGAGGTTGGTTTGACAAGGACGATGCTGCTTGGAGATCTGCAAATTGGGTTGGTTGGGCTCAAGGTCTTCTTCCTCCCAGACTGCATTGCGACCAACACCAACTCTCGCAAATTTTTCCAGAGGGTTTTGGAGGAAAGATTTTCATCAAAATGTTTTTTTGTAATATTTCCATTTAGCTTGTTTCACTTTGGAGGTAACCAAGTCTCGCAACGTCGTAAAACTCAGGGAGCCTATAGCGTTTCCATCTGTGCTAGGCGGCATCACGTCTGTTCCTTAATTCATCAATCTCATCAGTAAACCAACTATTATGCAAGCATTTTACACGCTTTGTTACAATAGGAACATGTTTAGTAAATAAGTGCATAATTGTACTTTGGAGATAATCAACCTGAACATCAGAATTAGATTCAAAGTATACTGTTTGCCAATAAATTATTTGCAGATCGTGCACCAAGAGTTCTGGGTTCAGGTTTTTAAAATCCCTATATGAGTACGTAAGTTCCTCCCGAGTAACCAATAGCGTAAGTGTTGCGAAAATTAAATCATATATTGAAAAAGCTGGCGCAGAAACTTCATTATAAAAAAACGTCTGGACCAAAACTAGGCAAAAAGAAATCTAGAAGAGTGCCAGAACTAGTATCAAAGTTTGTTGGAATTGTAGCATTTGCTAGACTCAAATTAAGTGATTCCATTGAATCTACGAAACATTTAGATTCACCATGATTTAAAATATTACAATTGAAATCACCACACAAAATTGTATTAGCGAAGCCAGGTGAATTAGTCTCAAGAAAACTGAAAATGGAGGTTAAATCTATATTTTTCTTTGGTCTATACACCACACCAAGAAGACATTTACTTCTTCCTCTTAAAATTTGTACAAAACAAAAATTTACCTACGACTGCTTTGCACTCAAATTCACTTTGCATAAAATTCAGAGCACAAACAAGTCATAGCGAACATATTCAACCTTTCATTAGTCTCTTGCAGAAATACGCAAACAAAAACGCAAAAGAAATCAACTATTTTTCCAACAGATGGCTTGTATCTCGTGTTGTATATGACCTATCGGACGTACAAAAATAACTTCACTGACAGTTTTGTGATTGGTTGACTCAGTTTAGTTTAAGCGGGCGTCAAAGATGGACACCAGCAAACAGAATATACGCCATATTTTACAGCTTTTCTTCGATAAAGGCAAAAACACAAGCCAGGCAGCTGAAAATGTGAAAAGTGTTTATGGTCATGATACTGTAACAGCCAATCATGAGCAGTTTTGGTTTCGTCGATTTCGTTCCGGTAATTTCGATGTTAAAGATGCACCACGCTCTGGAAGACCAATTGCCAAAAATGTCGATAAAACCATGGAAATCGTCGAGTCTGACCGTCATGTAAGCACTGCTTCGATTGCCCAGGAGCTAAACATTGCACAAAAAACCGTTTGGAACCACTTGAATAAAGCGGGATACAAAAAGAAGCTCGATGTATGGGTGCCACACGAGTTAACGCAAAAAAACCTCGTGGACCGTATTTAAATCTGCGAATCGCTGCTGAATCGCAACAAAATCGACCCATTTCTGAAGCGGGTGGTGACTAGTGATGAAAAGTGGATTACTTACGACAACTTAAAGTGAAAACGGTGGTGGTAGAATCGCGCTGAGCCGGCGTAAACGGTGACCTAGCCAGGATTGACGGCCAGGAAGATTTTGCTGTGTATTTGGTGGGATTGGCAGGGAATCATGTACTTTGAGCTGCTCCCCTACGACAAAAATCTTAATTCGGACCTATACTGTCAACAATTGGACCATATGAAGGAAGCAATCGCCCAGAAGCGGCCAGCTTTGACCAATAGAAGAGGAAATGTGTTCCATCAGGACAACGTCAGGCCACACACATCGATAGCGACTCGCCAGAGGCTGGGTTGGAAGGTTCTTATGCATCCACCTTATAGACTGGACTTGGCAACAAGTGATTACCACCTGTTCCTCTCCTTGGCGAACGATTTTGCTAGTAAAAAATTCGGCTTGTGAAAATCGAATCTCCCCATTTTTTGCCAATAGGGACGAAGGCTTCTATGAGAGAGTCATAATGGAATTACCTTCAAAACGACAACAAGTTATCAAACAAAGCGGCGCATATTTGACCTAAATCGAATCATTTTAACTATGCTAAATAAAGCCTTCAATTTCATGCAAAAATAATGGATTTCTTTTTACTACACTGATGTCTTCCCCGGTTGCTTATGCAAATCAGGCTATCCAGGAGCTGCGATGACATAATATCAGCTAGAGCGCAACCATCTTGAAAATAGTACCCAATGCAGGAGAAATACTCAAGAGATTCATTCGGCGAAGCTCATAAACAATGCTCATGCGCAGCTTCTTGTGGATGACGACAGAATTATGCAAAGGTGGTGGCAGTATTGTGAACGAATTTTGAATGAACATTTTCCCCGGCTATACTTTCCAAGAACCACCCCTAACTGTGAAGAAATACCCGACATTACAGTCGAAGAAGTTAGTGTTAGTTAGGCGGTATATAAAATACTCAAAAAAACGAAAAGGGGTTGGGCCAGAGATGCCCTCCGAGTTCTGGAAAAAATAGGAGACATGGGGTTCAGATGGCTCAGAATTTTCATCTCCAAATTGATGAGAGGTGACCGAATACCGAATTATTCAAGCAAAAGCTACCTTCTCCCTGTCCCTGCATAGTGTATACAAAGGAAAGGAAACTACCGTTGGATCAAGCTGATGTCACACACCATGAAGATCGTTGAGCGGGTATTACGTCGACTGGTGAAAATAATACGACTCTCTGATGATCTGTGCGGGTCTGTCGCGGGTAAATCAACCGCAGATGCAATCCAAAGTATTGTATAAGGATCATAATGGAAAAACATCGTGATGTCTTACAGGATTTGCATTGGTTGATTGGTTGACTTTGAAAAGGCATTCGACAGACAACCACGAGATTGGATATGGTTGACGCTAAGACATCGAGGGGTTCCAGAAACCTATGTATAGATGATCACGGATATGTACGAAGGAGCAAAGACAAGAGTAAGATACCCCGCTGGAGTAACCGAAGAGTTCCCAATCAAAGTCGGGACGTACCATGGAAGCGTCTTAAGTCCTTTGCTCTTTATTACAGTCCTTGACTATTTGCTTGAAGGTAAAGTGACGGACCCCAAGATGCTTATTCTTTGCTGACAATGGAACCATCATACGCGAGGATCATACGTCCCTGCAATGAGCACTTTATGTATGGTTTGACGTTTTGGAGGGAAATTGTTATCGAATTAGTTCAAAAAAGACGGAGTACTTGTGCTGTCCGTTCTCTGATCCACTCAGGCCTATTTTCGACATTCATTTGAATGGAACAGTGCTTCCCAAGTGCAAAAGGTTCAAATATCTGGGATATATGATCAATAGCAAATCAGCCTGTGATGACGACATCAATCGATGAAGTGGCGAGAAAATTCCGCTAACTTCTGTGACAGAAAAATGCCACCTTAGTTGAAAGGAAGGCTCTACACCGCCGTTGTGCGTCCAGCACTCACATACGGTTCACATTGGACGATGTACAAGAAGTGCATTGCGAAGCTGAGATGAAGATGCTTCGCATGACAGCAGGTGTGACAAAGCTTGATCGAATAAAAAGATCGAAGATACGTGGAAGCATTCACAACAATGAAACGAAAAATAGAGAGCGACCGGTAGTTGGTATTGCCATATTCAAAGAAGAGATCTATTGAACCCTGTAAAAATGCAATATCCATTAACGTTCCAAAGAGCGAAGGATGGGCAGACCTATAAATGCATGGATCACATAAATGCAACAACACCACCATTTAATTTGCCTTAGTAACGAAGTGATCCGAAATCGAGAGACCTGTCGATATTTTCTGAGGTCAAATAGGCGAACCCCACAGGCGAGTCGGTAAAAGCAGTGAAGTAGGAGGGTTATGAACGCTTGTTTTCGAATCATAACCTCGCTGAAATGGGAAGAAGAAGGTGTTTCAGTTATTTCCAATTAATTTTTATTACAATGCATGCGACTTAATTTCCATATACTCCAAACATTTTTTTCTCTACGTGTAGTCAAATGAATGTAATTTTCTTATTATCGGAATGTGTTTATGCCAATCTTCGTTCAAATGACATCATTATCCCAAATTGCGAAGAAAATTGCAAAAAGTTTAGGTTTCGTAAAAGAGGTGGAAGAAATGATTATATCCTCTGATCTTACAACAATTCGAGTACATGCGAGCATGTGCTTCGATTGGAAATCATGCCATAACTAGAAAAGGAGAGATAGATGATGAACCTTTCTTTTTGCAGAAGGATTAGCTTTCCGTAGCCCCTTCTAAACGTTCGTGACATTACTAGGGCTTAAAAAGAACCGATGAAATGTGCAAAAAGTATGATCACTGCTGCTTTATCGGAACACAGTCCTTGAAAATATTGCAATGTTTTTTTTTTCTTATTTACAAGTTGATACCCACAATTCGTGCATTGCCAAACCACAAAAAATTACTTAAACTCGTAGTTGAATTGTGGGCATGCTTTACTCACCCATCTTTCTCTTATACGAGTGCATTTACTCATCGCTCTCTCACGCATGTGCAAATGCACAGTCAAACTTATGAGCTGGCTCTGGGCTTTCACTTTCCAGGTGATGATCCTGTGGGACGCCAGAAGTGACATTCATTACGCTAAATGTAAAACTATCGACATTTAGCAAATGCCCTCAATCACTTAATTAATTGGAAAACCACCTTAGCATTGAAGAGTGACTTTAGTACATGAACTTATAAATCGAAAAAACAAAATGCCAACACGGGCTGTTCCCAAGCGGTCCACCATCTAAATACTTACCAAGCTCGATGCTGCTTGATTTTGGTGATCGGACGAGCGTGGTTGATCGTTCCATGTTTGATTTTTGTGTCCAGGTTATTCTGATTCACTAGTTTCGCTAAAGAAGTGTTACTTCAATAAGCAGGTACATTAAATAGATGACGCTCGAATCTCACTGAGGCTTTGGAAAATCATGCCATCTCTTGTTTGATTTTCAGCATGACAGTTTCCACGTTTATATGCAGAGTCGAAACTGATTCCAAACCGGTTCCAAATATGTATATATAAACGCAGTTCGAGTCAGACTGGGTTCGACTCGACTCGACTCAGTTAACAGAAATGGGTCGAGTCAGAAAAATTCATGTATACCTGGGTCGAGTGGTTGAACTGGCATGTTCTCTCTGTGTGTGTGTGATCTCTTTCTTTGTTTTTTTTTTTTTGTGGAAAATCGCTTTGTTTTGATTGAGTTCATGGTTAGCTGCGGGTAAGGTTTGGTGTTCAGTTATTTCAGATTTATTAAATGCAAAAACTAGAACTAAACAGAACACTAACACAATCAAAACCAGAGTCTCTGCTATACTCATCTGTCAGTTCGACCACATTTGGACTTTTCAACCATTCGACTCGGTGTGTAGAAATACTCAGATCGAAATCTGGACTAGAACCTGACTCGACTCCTCCACTCTGCATATAAAAGTGGTAAGTAATGAGAAGGCAATAGGAAGCTCGGCATTTATATCAGAACAAGCTTACCCCTCTGCGAATACCCCGCCTTGCACACTCAAGATTGAAGCAGAGAAAAATGTCACAAGAGAAGCGAATACCAGATGCCTTATACGGAAAGACAGAAAATCCCTATCCACCCTCGTAGGAGTTATCACGGGACATAATACTCTGCAGTACCAGATGGAAAGAAAGCGTCAGACGAAAGAAAGCCTTTGCATAAGCTGCGATCACTGCACAGGTCTCCACCATACCAGAAATAAATTCTTGGGACACACTTCTTTCAGGACCTAGAGGAGCTTTCCAGCACACTAAGAGGCAAAATAATGAATTTCATCAAATCCACAGAATAGTTGTATATAACAGTGCAGTAACTGAACAAATTTGGTATCAAACAAGATTATACAAGGGAGAACTTTTCCCCCAATGGGTATCAAAATAGGTCAGCATTGACCCGAGTGTGGTGTGACGCCAGCCCACTTACCTAACCCAACCTAGGGAATATCAGATGTCGAAGGGGTTGTTGAAGATGTTTGTCGGACATAATTTAATTCATAACAATATAAAACAGCAATAACAAGCGAACAATACTGTTGTTGCAACGTGTATTAAAGATGCATTGTTATATGTAGTAATTTTATCTAAGCCTAGTTCTAAGGATAGTAGTGTTCAAAACCGTATCGAAGTACGTTTGTGTATACAATTTGATCGCCATGAGTTTAACTCAAGAAAGGTTCACCTTTAGATCTGGTTTGCCTATGTAGTACACTGAACCCTCCACATATGAGAATTTTTGTATACGAGATTTAATTTTTACGAACTTTCCTCCACATACGCTGTGCTGATATGTGGTTTAGCAAAAATTCGTAGCAAAATGAAAATGAAAGCAAGTCTCAACCTTAAGAAATAGAACTCAGACTCCACAGTGCTGTGTGCACACCCTGTAGTGTAAGAGAAATTTCAAATTTTACTTAAAAACGTATTTTTTTAGTGAAGACATCAACCATTGGGGTGAGCCTGCATTGGAAGCATGGGATCGTTACGTACAACACACACGACTGCATTAGAGACCATGCTAAGTCCCATTCCGATGGATCTATTCTACAGAAATACGCGGCCACATCGGCACTCAGACTGAGGGAAGCAGGAGTCTGGTATCTGAACCTTATGGTCACGCCATTCACATTCTTTCTAGATGGTAGTCCACAAGTAGACAGGTAGCAACCGAACACTTGATCCGATACTGAGATTCGGTAGCAGACTCATTATTAGAAAAATTAAGGTAAAAACGAGCAAGTCACTATAAATGAGGAATTACCCTTCTACACTGATGATTCGAAAACGAATGTCGGTGTAGGAGCTGAGGTTTACTGCAAAATACTAGAAGTCAACTGATTGTTTAGAATTAACGAGTGCAGCGTCTTTCAAGCTGAAATCACAGCCGTCACCCAGGCTGCGAAAAGCATTACCATAACACCGTGAGTAAATCAATTACTATGTGCATTGGCAGCCAGGCAACATTTGGTCCGCTGGAATCTACATTAATTAGACCTAAGCTCGTAAGATTCTACAAACGACTCCTTAATAAGGTATCAAAAGCCAACAAGGTGATTCTTTGCTGGGTATCAGGGCATATGGGCGTACCAGGTAATGAAAGAGCAGATGAACTCGCTAAAATGGGGTCAGCATTGCACATCTCACAGGCCTTCCCCTGCGTAAAGGTTCTTAATAGCTCGTCGGAGATGAAGCCACTTCAAAGTCAATAGATGATGAATCCATCTACATACTTGCGTCACTGCCAAAACACTGTGGCCGGCTTATAATTTAAAGAGAACATGTTCTCTGGTGACACTTGGTCGTAACAGTACGCGGAACATTTCTGGAATAATCAGGGGCACTGTGCCTTTTGAATTCATGCACAGCGTATCGGCGAACTTCGCACCGACTTCTGCCGGAAGCTGTTGGGATGAGGAAGCAATTGAATCTGTTTGATACCTGCTGTGCAAATGCCCTGCCCTCGTCCACAGAAGAATGATAATTCTTGATAGCCTTTTCTTCACTGAGTTGGATTACCTATGTCACATTGAGTTGAATCCTGAGATTCATATCCCTATCTGGTCAATTCTAAGCCAGCGGCTTCTCATTCCGAGTCGACAGACCCTATGATGGGTGTAAATTCAGCAGTTCTTCCTTCCAGGTTCCAAGGGTAAAAATAAAATGGGCAAAATGGATACTTGTTGGTATAAATAAGAAGAGATTTTCGCCACAAGGCTAAGAACAGCGATAGGAATACTCTCTGACCATTGTCTTCTAAGGAAGCACGCTATGAGACTAGGATTATCAAATACGGATGTTTGTAGGTACTACAATGAACTACATATCTCAGAGAACAAGGCACATATATTCTGTGAATAGCAAGGCATTGAGAGGACAAGGCTAAAGTACCTTGGAAGATGCTTTTTCAATAACCTAGAAGAGGTAAGGTCCTTGAACCACAACAATGAAATATTCAAGTTCGGTAGGGAAATTACTCGTAAGTGTATGGGAGAATTTGTTTTAGTTTTTTGTCATGATGATAGGGATCGCTAGTGTCTTTATGATAACCTATAACCCTACTCAACCTAACTTAACATAAACTATGTCACGAGGCACCCGTCTGCCTAGCCTAACCGAGACTATTGTACGAGTAAGTACTATATTTTGCTGATCTTTTATCATAAGTCCGAAGTCTTTAACAAGTTGTTTATCAACCTCACCTGTAAATCACTGGTTTTCAGACTCTACATCTGGGGAAAAAAATTAATTATTACAAAATTCGTTAACGTTGGAATGCGAACTTTACATATTCAAGTGAAAGGTATGTTTGCCGACCTTGCTGCCGATTACACAAAATCTTAGCCAAGCCTTGGGCTCCAAAAATTCTTACAAACTACCGCTTTCACTACAGAAATCATAGCTATGCCTGTCTATCTACTTGAAGCATTCTATAAATTATTGAATCAAATTAATTGCGGGTTTCGGAGGAGAAAACTCAGTGACGAATTATTCGAGCTGTACAGCGACATCGACCTAGTCATCGCACGTTTGAGATGGAGCGAATGGTCATCAACACTCCGGCCAGCAGAGTCTTCGAATCGAACCCAGAGGGACAACGCAGTGGTGACCCTTCTCGCCCTAGGTGGTGCGCACCAGTTCAAGGGGACCTCAACCCACTTGAAGTGCGCAACTGGTGGTAAAAGAAGAAAGAAATGCTTGGCTTAGAACGCCCCGAGTTCAAGAATCCATCAGAGGGAAGAAGAGACCCTTCAATGATTCACTTAAGGAACTCCAATTCTCGAAAGAAACGAAGGAAAGGCAAATTAGCTGTGAAAACAGCGAATGAACAGTTTTGAGTGGAATTCAGCGAGAAATTAGAACGTGACCACAGATCTGCAAATAAAATGCTTTGGCAGACCATCCGCCAACTCAGACGAAGAAAAAAATAAATATCGTGAAAGGAGTCAAATCCAATGACGATACACTTCTTTCCAAGGAAGAAGGCATCGTATGCAAATGGAGCGAGCACTTTTTAGATTTGCTCAATTCAGAACATGACGGCGAAGATGACAGACTAGTGCTCGATCGTAGAGCAGAAGATAGTAAATGAAATCCAGCCAGGAAGACTCAAGGCTTCCATAGCTGTAGTTAAGGAGAGTTTGGGGGATATGCAATGCGTTTTCCGTCCAGGCAGAAGCACAACCGACTAGTTATTAATTACCATATTAATGGTAGTTGAGAAGGGCTGGGAGTATACTAAACCTATCTACACTTGTTTTATGGATTTGGAGAAAATATATGATAGGGTTCCTCGAGGCAAACTCTCTGAAGTGTTTTGCAGGAGTATAGAATTGATGGTTCCCTGTGAAGGGCAATTCACTCTTTATGTACAAACTGCAGAAGCTGTGTTCAGCGCAACAGCTCTTTAAGTACCAGGGCCTAGCTTCTCGCAACCACTCATGTTGTGTGCGTTATATTTTTCACACGAATGGAAGGGACCTGCAGTTTAGTGTCGTATCCGACCGGCGATTTGAGAAACTTTTTCGTGACAACAATACTCTCGGATGTTTGTCAGACGCTCGCGAAAGGTGGGACCGTGAAAAGACTTGTTGGTGTTTTCTGGGATTCGAACTTGGAACCTCATGCGCAGTGATCCGACACACTAACCACTTACGCCATGGCACCCACAGGTTCAGGTAAAACGGCGTTAAATTAATACCGTTCACTGTGGGTAGCAGACTCCATCATAGGTGCGTTTTGTCACCTCTTCTCTTCATTGTATATATGGACTGAATGTAACAGCACAGCCCTGGCGAAGAATGTTTCAAATTGGGAGACTTAAGGATAAGTCATCTGCTCATTGCGAATGTTTTAGTTATCCTTGAAACTTCTCAAACCGAACTTCAGCGTACACTCGAAAGGTTTGTAGCTATATGTGATGATGATGGTAAACGTGAACAAATTGGATATAATGGTCGTTTCCAGAACGCCCCTTCAGTGCACTCTCCATATAAGTGTAGTCCCACTGAAGTAGGTGGATAAGTTTCAATACTTAAGGGTCATAGATCAAGCTGGATAAATTTTGAGAGAGCTTGGTCAATCTGTTATAAGAAAGGCCGAACTTATTGTAAAATTATTATCGGTTTTTAACTCGACATATGTTCGAACTCTCACCTATGGTCATGAAATTTGAGTATTGACCGAAAGAATAAGATCGCGGATACAAGCTGGTGAAATGAGTTCCTTCGCGGTGTTATAGTAATAAATCGAGGATCGATACCAGAGAACGCGAGACACTCAATGTTGAGCAGCTATTTCTCCAAACGGAACGATCTATACTTCAATAGTTGGGTCACGTAGTGCGTATGTCCCCAAAACGGCGTCGAAGACGTGTCATCATTGATATGCCATCAGGTAAGTGACCCCTTGGTAGACTTAGAAATAAACGATCGAATCAAACCCAATATCCGGCTGCACAGTAGCTTTTCTGAGCACGCCTGGTTCTGCTCTAGATGCTTTGCTGAGCTCACCTCCCTTCGATACTTAAATCATAGGCTGCACTATCAAAGCCATCTATCGTCATAGGCGGGGGGGTTTTTGGTATACTCCACACTGGAATTTTAATGAGCTTTCGCGACACTTATCTTACGACTCCTGTCTTATGGATATGCCGTCTGACGCAATGACACCAGAACTTCAGCTGATTCGCAAATTCAGAGTCGATTTTCCTTGTGTTCAGGACTGGCTTTGGCCAGAGTCTGTGCCAGGAATGTAATGCAGTCGTATTTTCACGGACGGTTCCAAAACCAGTTAAGGGTGTGCTGGTGTCTTTGTGGAAGACGACAAAATTAGACTTCACTTCTCGTTAGGCAAATATGCGTCTGTTTTCCAAGGACCAACGTATGCAAACCTAATGGCCATTAAATATGCTGTAAAGAATAGGTGGAAGGGCCGTAGCATTTGTGTCTGTAGTGACAGTCAGGCTGCACTTAAGGCCTTGCTTAACCCTTTAACCACTCCTAAAATAGTTCGTGAAACCGAAAAATCTTTGAACTCGGTCGGAAGGCTGAATTTTCTGTCTCTTATCTGGGTCCGAGGTCATCCTGGGATCTTGAGGAACGAGATCTCCGATGAGATTGCTAGACAAGCTTCAGAGAAGGCTTTCTCAGGTCTCGAACCCGCGTTAGGTCTCCCTGCGTCCTCTGTTAGGGATTCCATTGACGATTGGGTCTCTCACGAACACAATTGTGTTTGGCATAACTCTCCAGGATGCAGGTTGACTAAGCGTATACTCCCGGATGTCTGTTAGAAATCAGCCGCATTCTTGCTGTCTCTCAGCAGAAAAGATTGTAGACAACTAATTGGCGTCTTGACAGGCCACTTCGCTTTCGCCAAGCACCTTAACGTGCTGGGCTTGGGTGACACTACAATCTGCGTCGCTTGTGGAGAAAGTGACGACACTGCGGAACATTATCTCTGTGAGTGTCTGGCCTTTGCTCGTATCAGGTGGCAGATCCTCGGTGCTGATGTTGTGAATGCTGGTACTGTAAGCTCCTCATCACTGAAGTGCTTGCTTGGCTTTCTTAGAAAGACAAGGAAATTGCAATGAAATGTGTAAATCAGGATTTTCTCTCTGGTAGTATATTGGGCCAGTTGCATCTGAGTGCTCCAGTCGAGCAATTCCTATCCCGACAAAAAAAAAAAACGTGGAACATCTCTCCTAGAACCGTATAGAGACACCTTCTTATGAGTTGCAGTCAATGACGGAGGATCGAGAAGGATGAAAAGTCATTCTACTCCCGCGATCCTCATGCACATGATAAGCGGGCCATTGAAAATGACTCTTAAACTTTTCTTGTGAAATTTTCTCAGAAATGTACAGGACTTAGAACGATTCTAGTCAATTAGCTGCTCTGAGTGATAGAGCTTTAAAGTGAATGAAGCAGGGAAATTCAACGAGGTAGTAATAAATTCTTAGTGCCGACATCTTTTAATGCATAAGGAGTGTTAGGAATGACTTTTTCGACGGTCTTAAATTTGTTAATTGCTTATGCCTACATGAATCAGTTTCTGTTAGCACTTTGGTGCCAACAATATGCGGGTGAGTCAGCTCATGTGTAAGAGTAAATTAAAACCAAAAGTCGTTGGCTCAACAGATCGACAAAAAAAATACTTTACAAAGAGATTGCAAAAGTCTCTTATTAGTCATAAATTGTGTAACAATCGAAAACGCATCTTAGAGAGTTTACCTCCAGAGGAAATACCTTTCCAATGATGCAAGCACTAATTTTGCCCCTTAGCAGGTCAGAAACCCTCCGATTTGTTGTAACAGAAAAGAAATCTGTTTACCCTCAAACCAGCTTTTAATGCGATCATCTCAGTCACGGCTTAATTAACTTTCCATTTCCTCTTTCAGCCTCGAGAGATCAAAATCAAAAAAAAAATCCAAAAAATAACACTGCGTGTATACTTTTAAAATGTTGTGATTTGTGAGTGTCATGTCGAAATCATTCGACCACCAGCAAAACCTAATTTAAACCGAATAAAAATGGTAATTTCTGTTAAAAACCAACGCAAAATGCAAATACCTGCCCTTGACCAGAAGTCACAGCTTTTTTTTCGTACCCCTGGGCGGTGTGCGCGGTTAATTTGAACCGAAACAATACCGACCTTGCACTTACAGCAGCACTATAACTATAAAACACGATATGATGTATCGTCTAAGCCACACGAAGGTTTAATAGTAATTTATATCGAAGACGAAATAGCAAAGATAGTAAATTTGCACTCAAAATCTCACTCAAAACACACTGCAACTGAGTCAAGTTCTTCGGTTATCACATTAGAGTTCAAGGATAAGCCCAGTACAAGTTTGCTGTCAAACCAGATTGGTCTAGTGATGTTTTGAAATTATAACTTTATCTGATACGCAGCATCTCGGTTGATTTTGAAATAAATCTAAGCCCAAGGTTGAAGTCATCCTTGTGGAACGTGTTTTGAGTTTCGTGTGTTCGAAAGGCGTTCGGCTAAATAAACAAAAAATTGAACTGAAAGTCTCCAACGTATGGAGGCTTAAGCATCAGCTGCAAAAACCAGTTATCCGCACAACTTTTACTTCCACTAACCGAAAAATATATACAATTAGCAATCAATGAGCAGCAGTTGTTCTCTCTTTGATTTCGTGAAGGGAAAGTTATGTTGGCCAATTGCCGGCGCAATGTGTTAAACAATTTCGCACACACACACACCTATCTTAAGGTAAACCGCTTTCGAAAAAAGATAGAATTTTCTTTTCTTCAATTGTCGGAAGTCCGTCGGAGAAGTGTTACCTCACGCGCGAATGGTTAAACGTAGACTGACGCTTACCAACTTGTGATGGCTTTGCTACCATTACTGGTTGACTTGGTGCTTGGCTGGCTGGCTAGCTGGCTGGTGGTATAGACAAGTTTTTTTTGGAGTCAAAGTATTTTTGTGGTCTCCTCAATCTGGAACATAAGATACTTATGAGAGCGTGGTGCTTGGTGCACCAACCACAGGGTACAGGTAGTTTACAAATTGATTAAGCGCCTTAATGGCGCAACGGCACAGTTTAGCTAGTGTAGCTGCCATTAGACTCTATCTATCTGTGAGGAGTATTGAACAGTATGGGTGGAGAAAATTCGAATTAAAAATGTAAACAAATGCAAAGGCCCATAGAAAGTTGAGGTATTTACGCCGCGCTAATGGATGGTCATGCGTTCATTCATGATAGGTATTCTTAGAAAGTGCGAAGTTGATGTGTCATGGTGACACACCACCGGTTTGTTTCACTTTTTAGCGACACTTTGAGGTTCGTTCAACTTGAACTTGGTGTTTTGGAACACAAACTGCTGCATTCGATGCTTGCATTGCTTACACGTTTTATAGGTGAGATAGTTGGATAGCAAAAGCGTATCTGACGACGTTAATTGGGGCACAACGGCGCGACGTGGTGGGGGATACTGTGCGAGTAACACCATGCGTTGAGCATAATGTTTGTGGCGAGTGGTCTGCAGTGTAGACTTTCTCACTTGCTCATCGTGTATTACAGTAGCTTCTGCTGTGAGTTATTATAGAAACTTGCTCGGTTACAGCCAGAACTGGATTTAAAGGTGAACATCCTTTCGTGACTCAGAATTTCCGATAAATGAAAATTATAGGATTCAAGTTATGTGGTAACTGATTATTCCTTTTTTTTTTGTGGGAGTCGGTGAAAATCATAGTAGTGTCAGATTTCTACTGAGTAAGAACACCCTTCCCTTCTTCTTGTCTACTACAACTAAGTCATGTACCTTAGATTAGATAGAGGTTCATAACCTAATCAAATACTTTAGACAAACATATTCGAGTGACGCTAGTAGATTTCCAGCAAAGCACCTGCTGATACCGTCATTAGATGCGGCTTCTTCTTTTTGCGCTAAATCAAACGGTTTCTTTCTTTGGAGTCGGCACGCAAGGTTTGTCACGTCCAAAGTTTGGGGTATGGCATGGTTGCAATGACCATGAAGACGAATACGGAGCTTGCGAGCGAAGTATGTTAATTCGTTTTCTATAGTAGCTATCCCTATGTCTCTGTGGATATCACTGTTTCCAACATACCAGGGAGCATTCACGATTAGGTTAGTTTAGGTTGGAGGGAAACCTAGGTGCTTCAAACGGTCCAGTAGCTAACCAATCTGAACTCTTTATAAATTGTATCATGTTCTTTAGTGGAACTTGTACAAGATCACTTAATTCGTCGAAAAACCTGTTACCCATTTGGTGTTGGCGGCAATTTTGTAGATTTAGGCAGTCATATAGCCTATATCTTTCGCGCCTTGACAGCTCCTCCAGTGGTCGGGTGGCTTAATGCCTAGTCTTACTGCCATTTTGCTTTCATTGAAATGCGTGACGCTTTTGGACTTGTGCTACTAAATGGACGAAGCCACAGCGACGTGCAGGGTAATTATACCTTCATCAGATGTTCCAGCTGTTCAGCAATAGACTTCTGTTTAATAAAGGGTGTAAGTATGCAACGGACCTTAAGATAGAGCTGCTAACACACTCGGACCATATGCCCCTAGTACTGCAGCTAAATACTGGGTCAGGTGATACCGTAGCAAACACGTTGTGCTTGCCTCCAAAACTGAAGTGGAGAAGCGTCGGCAATGAGAGATATCGGAACAACCTTAACATTGAAGTATCCAAAGTCGCGACGGATCTCTTAGTGCCAAGAAATGTGGCAGATGTGTGTACAACTATCATTAAGGAAGCTTCGGATTTTCTACAAAGATAGTCCCCGATACGTAAGCGAGAAGCCTGGTTCGATGCAGATTGTATGAAAGCAAGAAGGAAGTCTTTTGCGTATCTCAAGCTGGCCTGAAGTTTAAACTCTAACATTATAAAAAAGCTTTACCAAGATAGTAATACAGCTTACAAAGAGTTATGCAAACAAAAGCGCATTCATCACATACATGACCTTACAAATGAGCTCGCGACAACAAATGATTCCAAAACGTACTGGAGAGTAATAAGGAGGCTGAATGGTGTAAAATGCATCAAAGGTTTGAAGTTAGATGCTAATGCTTTAGCAGCCCATTTCCAAAATCTGCTGAATGCAAATAACCTCGTAACTGTGCACCAGTATGCTTTGCCATGGATATCAGTAGAATCAATGGATTAAGAAATCTCATTTGCGGAAGTACAAAAGGCAATCATTGGAAGCAAAAACAACAAAGCACCAGGGGAGGACAGGATCACCTTCGAGTTTTTTTAAAAATGCGTCATCGAGCTTTATGCATCTAGTTATGGAAGGTTTCAACATGATTTATAACGCAGGTATAGTTCCGGAAAGCTTCAAGAAGAATATAATATTCCTCCTCTTTAAAGAGGAAGATGCTAACAACCCAGGTAACTACAGGGGTATTTCCTTCCTGAACACTCTTCTGAAACTGTTTACGAGTGTTTTGCTGCCACGGTTGTCCACATGGGTAGAATCAAGAGGACTTTTGAGTTAGTTTGAGGCTGGCTTTAGAGCGAACTACTCAACGTTCGACAACATATTTGTATTAACCAACTTAGCAAAATTGTATCTCAGCAAGGGGAAAAAACTGTATGCATTTTTTGTGGATTTTCGTGCTGCCTTTGATACGGTACGGAGGCAATCATTTTTTTATAAGCTAAGTTTACTGGGTATATCGTCGAAAATGTTAAGGATAATACAAAGCCTATACAACGATAATCAGACGGCAGTATGGGACGGTGTCAAGCTATCAGAATGGTTTTCCACAAATACAGGTGTCAAACAAGGTTGCATGTTAAGTCCGCTATTGTTCAGTTTATACCTAGATGATCTAGCATCCTACCTACCAGGAGGAATTGAGCTCGAGGACTGTATCATTAAAGTTCTCTTCTATGCTGACGATATCGTCATTCTAGCAGAATCGCCAAATATGATGCAGCTTATGAGCAACAAGGTGGAGGAGTACTGCAAGCTATGGAACCTCAGTGTAAACACCGCTAAATCGAAAGTCTTGATATTTCGAAATAATTCAGGAAGATACGCCAGAGAGGAGAAATGGTCATTTGCTCATGAGCAACTAGAAGTAGTTAAGCAATATCGCTACCTAGGGGTAATACTTACACCAAGACTGTCGTATGCAAGTCGCCTAAGGGAGTAGCTGAAAGAGTCGAAAAGAGTCATAAGCAGCACCTGGAAAAGGGTTTTCGGAAGAAAAGATGTTTCAATGAAAGCAAAGTATAAACACTTTGAAGCCACAGCTAAATCTATTATGTGTTACGCAAGCCAAGTATGGGGTTATGAGGACTATGACGAAGTCGAGGCACTGCAAAGATATTTTTTAAAGCACATCTTCAAACTTCCGCTAAATACCCCAAATTATATGCTATATGTTGAGACAGGACTGCCTATGTTGAGCCTATATGCCTTGGGACTGCACTTCAAATATATACTAAAAGTAGTAGATATGCCAGATCATCGACTTCCAAAAATAATACTTCGCTATCTTCTCAACAGAAAAGCTTTACTGTTCCGTAAGTGGGAAGAACTTAGTGAATATTGCAGTGTGGATATGTCATTAAGATGGGAGGACAAAAGTAGCTGGAGTGCAGCTATGAATGTTATATTAAGGACCCTTGATGAGAGGAAACATTCAGCTTTCATGGAAAGGGCTACTCAATCCGGGAGTCGCAGTATATATAGAGTTCTGAATCATAGCCTGAAGGAGAGAAACTATTTCAACGAAAAAAATACAGATGAGCGTAGCTTTTAAAGCGAGAGGAGAGTTGTTACCACTGAATTTCAGACCTCACCGGAACGATTTGCCAATCTTTTGCTCGCTGTGCAATTTAAAGGAGAGAGAAGATGTATACCACTTTCTGGGAAGATGTCCTTTTCTGCAAGAACTGAGGAGACTTTATTGGAATCAGTCCATGCTATCGTGGGAGGAGGTAATTAAAATCTTGAATGATAGTAACTGGAAAGTACTATTCTACTACGTCTCGGCTGCATTGGAGTACAGAAAGCAATATTTAGAAATATAGTTCTACACATTCAGCTTTATTTGTATGTTGTTATTATTACTATTACATTTTTTTTTAACAGATTTATTATTCGAATTATAACTGTCATTCTGGCTGACGTCTTTTGCCATTGCTTTAAAAGAATTTGTAAACCGATGTACATTTACATAATTCAGTGAAAATAAATCCGTGGTTGAAATCCTCTTATATCCTCTTCTGATACTTGGTATTTGCCCAAGTATTTCAATATTTTGTGGGTCAGTGCCCCACAAGACTCCAGAAGGTGTTCCGGAGTCTCACATGACTCGTTGCAGAATCTGCAAAGGCTTTCATTTGTTATACCTAGTTTCCGTAACTGCTCCCTGATTTTGCAGTGCCCCGTTAGGAAGCTTATTAGGATCCGTAGGTTATTCTTGCTAAGGCAGATGCAGGTTTCGAATCTTTTCCGGTTGTAACATCCCAGTAGTTTCTTAGCTGCCTCAGGCCTGTGGTGTTGTTCCAGGTTCTTGCCCTGTCTTCTCTCTCCATTTTCCTGAATTTCTCGCGTATGGTGTGTTCCCCCATTCCACAGAATGGTTCAGGTGCAATCAAGGGTTCTGCAGCCCCTTGTCTTGCCAAGACGTCTGCTGCTTCGTTACCTTTTATCCCGATGTGACCGGGTATCCAGTAAAGTGTAAGTGTAAAGGGTATGACTTAGTCAGTAGTTCTTTCCAGATCTGTTCTATACCTGTGTATAGAACCATGTCTATAGGAGCTTTGCTTCCAGGCGCCCGATTACTTGAGGCGAATCACGCTTTAGGCAGCTGTGCTTCAAATGTACTCATCCAGCGGGAGGAGGCTTAACACCATCTCCAAGCCTGCTTGTATTGTTGATCCCTGTGCTCCTGTTACGCTTATGCATGCCAATCCTTGGACCATAGTCATGTTTATGTTTAAGCTGGTATTTTCCCTTGCATTCCACCATACAGTGATACGATACTGTAGGTAAGTATAGGTTTGACAATTGCTAAATACATCCAGTTGATTATGGACAGGCACAAGCCCCAGCGTTTACCAAAAGTTTTCTTACAAGCGTAGAATGCGCATAGTGCTTTCGTTATTCTTTCTCCTGTGTTCTTCTTCCAATTAGGCTTCGAATCTAGGATATTTCTGAGGTATTTTGCTGTTGGAGAGAGTTTTAGAGGAGTTTCATTCAGTTTGAGAGGTCAAATTCATCTATTTTCCATCGTTTAGTAAACAGAACCAGTACGGTCTTTGTCGGATTTGTACCTAAGCCGTTTAATTCTGCCCAGGAGGACAATTCTGTTAGTGTAAATTCCATGCATTAACGATTGCTCTAATAACTTTATTTAAAAATGATTATATAAAATTTATATTGCTTGGTTTTAAACAACCCCAGTGTTGTATACCGCACATCCATATCTGTTCAAACAGTTTGTTATATACACTTATAATAGCTTGGAATATCTTCCAATTAGCTGTTAAGAACAATACGGAAAATGTTTGTCCACTGGCAGATTTTATTCAAAGCTCGATTGAACTTTCTGTTGCCAGAACAGCCGTATCATCTACGAACATAGCTACAACGGTGCCTTTAATTTCAGGTATGTCCCGAATGTACAAGAAGAATAAGATAGGACCGACGACACTTCCTTACAGACATCCGGCGGCGATTTCCTTAAGTTTGGAATATTGGGTTCGGTTGCGACGGACTTCTCTTCCCGGAGATATTCGGTCTAGATGGTAGAGATCGAGGTACCCTTGAATTTCTTGTAAAGGGATTTATTAAACACAGTAATCGGCTGTCCTCAGAATCCGTAGAGCTTATCTCCGAAGAGGGTGGATTTCCCACTGAACCTAGGCTGCCACCATTGCATTTTCTGTATACAGTTTGCGTCCGGTATACGGAGGGTGGATTTTATCCTCTTACAACAGGCATGTCAGCCTATCTCGGTTATATTCTAATCCCTACCCGAAGGGGATGATTAGTGCTTTTTTCGAGGTGGTA
This sequence comes from Brachypalpus laphriformis, assembly GCA_945910035.1. Taxonomy (NCBI): domain Eukaryota; kingdom Metazoa; phylum Arthropoda; class Insecta; order Diptera; family Syrphidae; genus Brachypalpus; species Brachypalpus laphriformis. Next base: position 156,559,540 of record OX246753.1, read on the forward strand.
GTATTCAAAAAATGGAACTGAGCCCGTACGAAGTAGCAATGTCGAATTTATACCAACTAGCTCTTTCTCCCATTTTAACTCTTCTCCGGTGGTATAAGCATATCCGTCCACCTACCTTTTTCATTTCATTACTGAGGCAAACCAAATGCAGATGTTTTTGCATATGTATGATCCAGGAGTTCATAGGCCTGCCTTACTTTCGCGATATCTTTGGAACGTTCACTGATATTGCCCTTTTAACGAGGATCAAATGATTCCTTATTTGAATATAACAATGCTAGCTGAGTCGGCCGTGCTCTTTTTTTCGTGAGATAATTTCTCTGACGTGAAGGCTTTCACAGATCTTCGAACTTCTTATTCGATCAAGCATTGTCACTCCTGCTATCAGGCTAAGCATCTTCATCTCTCTGGACTAATGCGGTGCCCATTTCCCTCCAAAGAGTCAAACCATACGTCAAGTGTTCGTTTCAGGGGTGTAGGATCCTCACTTATGACAGCTCCTTCCTCTGCAAGGAATAACTGATGTACAATACCTTGGGCTCCATTACTCTAGCTTCAATCAGATAGTCAATGACTAAAATAAAGAGCAGAGGACTTAGAACGCTTCCCTGATGCACCTCTACTTTGATTGGGAACTCTTCGCTTACTCCAGCGGGGCATCTTACTCTTGTCTTTGCTCCATCATACATGTCCATGATCATCTGTACACAGGCTTCTGGAACCCCTCGGAACCCCCATCAGATCTCGTCGTTGTCTGTCGAATGCTTTTCCAAAGTCAACCACGGCAATATGCAAATCCTTTAAGGGATTACGATGTTTTTCCATTATGATCCTTATACTTTGGATTGCATCTGTGATTGATTTACCCGCGAAAACCCGCCGGGGAAACTATTCATTCAAAAGTTGTTCACAATACTATCGCCTCCTATGCAGAATTTCGTTGTCATCCACAAGAAGCTGGCCCGTAGCATTATTAACGAACATTGGCGATTCTCCTAAGTATACCTCCTTCTTTGAGCGCCCATTTTGAAGACGATTTCGCCCTTGTTCATATTACGTCGTCGCAGCTTCTTGATAGCCTAGTTTGTGTCAGCAACCGGAAAGATATTTTATCCAGATCCCGATCAAGCCATCCATACTCTCTGCTTGGAGCCTTAATAGCATCTGCTGGATTTCGCTGATTAAAGCGAATTGCTCTCATTCTGAGTGTTTCAGCTCGTAGTATCGTCATTGCTCTTCTGCCAGGATGTCTATTGGTAGCATTTTTGCTATCATACAGGCTGCATCACTCGAAGTGGTACGATATACGCAGCAAGCTCCTATTGAACAAAAGCGCTACACTGTGGCAATATGAATCCTTTTTGCTCTTACCGTCATGGTTCGTGCCCAGATTGGTGCGGCGTAGAGGATTAAGGTAGTATTCAACTGTGTCATGAGCCTCCTGTGATAACGTTCGCTACCTTGTGACTCACACAGTTAAGGTGTTCCTTAAAAAAGGGGCTACATCTAGTACGACTCCGAAGTATTTTATGTGCGCTTTCGATGTAATTGTGTGGCCACCCACAGTAATGCTGACCGTTTCCGTCTTCTTCCTAATGCTTACAAGAACCGCATCTGTTTTGTAGACCGCCAACGTGAGGCCAGCCAATCTCAGCCTTTTTTGTATGGTCCTTATGGTGGAGCTACTTACCTATTCCACCTCATCCAGTAACTTGGAAGTTACAACGATTGCAATGTCATCGGGAAAACCTATAATGATTGTCTCCTCAAATATAGGAAGACGTAGCACCCCGCCGTGCTTGGTATTTCAGAATAATATACCTAAAACTGAGACCTGTGGTACTCTTTGGATCCATTGTCTGCGTCATAGGTTGACACTCCGCTCCTGAAGTAACTTTTCATGATTTTAATGAGATGTGCTTGGAACTCATAAGTCTCTGAGTGTCTGTAGTGTATGGTTTCAGTTTGAAGTGTTGAATGCATTTTTGAGTTCTTGGTATCCCCTTTCCACCTCTTGCCTTCTATCAGTTTTTGTGCTGTTTTAACAACAAGGCTGATTGCGTTTATGGTTGAACGTGCCTTTCAGAAGCCATGTAGGTGTTACAATAGCCCGGCTGCAGTTTATACAGCTGTTTCCAATCTATTGTTGACAATTCTTGAAGTATTTTCCGAGCTGTGTTTAGAATGCACAGCTGGTGGTATGATAAGAGTTCTGGTGGCTTATCACTTTTGGTGTGTAATAGCAGGCTCCGCCTTTTTCACTGATCTGAAGAAACTCCTTCTTTCAAGGACACATTGTACATTTCTATGAACATATCTGGGGACGCTTTCAATGCTGACTTGAGAGCCAAATTGGACATGCTTGCGGATCCCGTTGACTTTTTATGGCCACATTTGGTACACATGTATGTTGATCATTTTGTTTGCAGAGACCAAAAGGATACTCTGTGTTTCAGCAGTTTCTTTCTCCCCGTATAAGCGCTTGATAAGATGACCAACAGCTATTAATAAAAACAAAGACATGCAGATTACACAAACTAGTTATGCATTTTATTACTTGCTAATGAAACCTTTGAACTAATTCTATGCTTCTCCCGATACGAGCCAAAGCTTTTCATAGTTCCTTATGGTACACATTCTAAAATGAAAACGTCATTACCATTATGGTATACTCTTACATATATCCTGTATACTTACTATCAGACACGGTCCATCCGATGGGAACCTTATTCTTGATATTTTCTGCCTCCAACCAAATTCTCAAAGGTTCAAAGTATTCGGCAATAGCCTTGCCACTCATAATGCGCTCTCCACTGAAAGCTTCCATAGCATCGGGCCATGGCTTAGAGGCACCCATCGATAACATAGCTCTAAATGAGAAACGACCTCATTAGTTTAAGATGAAAAATGAAAATGATATTCAAACTCACTCAAAGGCCTTTCCAGCTTCGGCACTTCCATAGAAATCACAATTATCCAATGGTAGCTCTGGATCCGTTGGATCATATTGCCCCGCCTTTTCACAGGCTGATTTGTAGAATTGGAATTGAATGATGAAGGACACCAAGTACCTAAAGAGACAAGTTTAGTATAAAATTCTCCTCCAAAGTTTAGTGTATCACCTCAAATATTCCACATCAGCTGAGACGTGATACTTAGCTGGTGCATCAAAGTCCTTTTCGCTCCTCACTATTGGAGGCTCTATACCAGAGTAATCTTCTCTAAGTTTCCAGAAGGCACAATTCCAATTCTCAGGCTTAACTTCTCCACGGAATAGAGACCAACGATATTTATCCATGGTAAAGGCAAATGGTAAAAATACAATCTTATCCAAAGCGGTTAAGAATAATTTATTGATTCTGGCCTCTTCATCCATTTGGTAGTTCTTGAGAAGACCAACTTTTTCCAAATGCCTCGAAGTGGAAACCGACAAAGATAAGACATCACCCACAGCTTCATGGAAACCGGGATTTGCGCCAGTGCGGTACACATGAGGAAGATGCTGATACTGAAGGTAGTACTGGATGTGACCTTGTTCGTGGTGTATAGTAAACAGGTGATTCTGCGTAACTCGGGTGCACTGCTTGATGCGGACATCGTCTATTAGGGAGAAATCCCAGGCACTGGCGTGGCATATAAGATCGCGACCATCGTCAGGTTTTTCAATGATACTCTTGTCCCAAAAATCTCTGACAACATCGATCGTAAGAAGAACGAACTCATTAAAGTACATCCCATGTGTTCTATAACTACTTACTGTGTTAAATTTTTTAAATTCAGTGAAACAAAAAACTCGTCCGCCATCTCGAACATTTTCTTTGCGTCGTATCCTTGACGAACCAACTCGTCGGTGACATCTATCAATGGCTTCTCGGGGAATGGTGACACAATACTAGCAATTTCACCCCAGGTCTGAGACCACATATTACCTAACAAGTGCATTGGGATTGGGCCTTTCTCTGAGACGACTTTGTCACCATAGACCTGCCTCAAGCGCCAACGGACATACCCGTGAATTTGTTCATACAAAGGACGAATCTCATCATAGATATCCTCCAACTGTTGTTCGATAGTCTCGTCCTCATACTTATCCAACCACACCTCAGCACCGGATGTGAAGTCTAGCAGAGAGATTAGTGAGTTTCCAAACACCTCAATGTTTCGTACTTACTATTCAACTTAGCCGCCTGTAAATTAAGCTCCACATATCGCTCAAAACTATCCCTTACGGCTGTACCAGCCTTGTCATACCACATTTTCCAGTAATACTTCAGTTCTTCTGGATCTCGGCTTGTTGTAAAAATCTTGGTCAATTCTGGTTCCAACTGCATGTCACAGTTCATTCGGTCAATGAAACTGCAAACTCTCACTTTAGCATAGTTCGACTCCATCGTAGACAGTGTGGTTAAAAGTTCTTCATAATCCTTCTCTGGTAAAGCAGCATAACCCAACTTAGCCAGCTTTTTAAATTGCCGATGCAAATCGGGATCACGAAAATGTTGCCAATCAAATTCCTTTAGCTGTTCAGCCACTTGTTTCATAAATCTCGCTGTTTCAGCGAAGACTTCATTGCGGATTCTTTCATTCTCATCGGTTACATTTGAACGATAGGCCCAGGATGCCTCAGCGTCGAGATTCCCTACATGATTGAGTCGAGGGTTAAGATTTTCCAAATATACCGCTGCATCCTCTTCCGAATTGGCCGACCTTATATTCCTTCCATGGCAGAGCTGCATACGGAAATACGTAAGCTTTGTTAAAATCGAAAGCACTTCTCTTAGAACTTACCGCCACAGCTCCTACGAAGAGGAGGAATACCTTCATTTCGCCTTAGGTCCAACGTTCAAAAATGAATAGAGGAAGATCGTATCGAAATAATTTACGCCGGGAAGCTGTTATCAAAAAAAAATAAAAATGATTATGAGATAGCAGACTTATCGACTACTTTAGCTTGTTATATACTATTTAATCTTTGAGATTATTATTAACAGTTTATAGTAAATAAATGCAAAATAGTATTCGTGTTTATCTAATCCCCTTGACGTTGTAGCAAATGAATCAAGTAAATGAAGAACATGAGGTTTCCAGAAAATTGTTCGTAAGATTATGTAGAGGGTGTTGTTAACCGGTAAATTCATAGTTATCCAGCTTCATCCCCGAGTTCGCAAATACAATTGGTATTGTTAGAGGTAGATATGTGTCTAAAGATCTTCATATCGTCAGCGTAGATAGATAGTTTTGAGTCTTTAATAATACAATAAAATCGTTTATTGCCAGAATGAATAACAGAGGACCAAGGTCGCTGCCGTGAGGAACTTCAGAGGAGGAATTGATAGGGTTAGATACATAAGATCTAAAGATGACTTTATGATGTCGCTCTTCTAAGTAAGATTTGATAAAAGTAATAAGCCCGCTGTGAAAGCCAAGAGCCTTAAGTTTAAAAAGGATTATTCTATATGAAATTTTGTTAAGTGCCTTACTAAAATAGGTTGCAATTACATTGATATCCTTTCCGTCCTGCAAGGCGCACAGGGTGCCAGATACAAACACCGTTAAGTTAGTGGTTGTAGATCTACCCTTAAGAAATCCATGCCGGTTAGAAGGGAAAACAGGCTTGCAATGAAGAATCATCGTATCGTAAATGATGTTTTCAAAAAGTTTGGGATCCAAAAGAGTTTAGCGATGGGCCGATAGTTAGAAATGTCATTCTTACGACATCTTTTGTAATGTGGAATTATATAAGGGTTTTTCCAAGCCGTGGGAAAACCTCCCTGTTTGATTGAGAGCTGGAAGAATGTCATAAGTGGTTGGATCAAGTAGCGGGCACATTTTTTTAATACTATTGCGGGTAAACCGTCAGGGCCGTAAGAGAATTCGAACTTGAGTGTTTTATCTTATCCACAAGTAATGTAAATGGGAGCTAGTGAGGTCTGGGGACAACTACTCATGTAAGAGAAGAAATGGTGGTCCGGTTCAAGGTCGTGCTTGGTGAATGACAGACTGAAGAAATGAGCAAATAAATTTGCGATCATTTTGTAATCGTCTGATGATGTATTGGAGAGTGATAGAGAAGATCAGTAGCTGTCTGATTATCTTCTGATGTTAATGAAGTTGAAAATTTTTTGGAGTCAGAAATAAGATTAGATGGCACTTGGTCAAAATATTTTAAGCGGAGGGGTTTGCAGTAGAGATGGGCAAAAAATCAGTACCTGAAAATTATTCACTGCGAATGAAAATTCACATACGCAGCCTGTGAGTGAATTAAAAATAAACTGCGAATGTTTAAAACGTAAATATGGAATTATTTTTCACATCATATTTTTGTGTCCGCTACTATTTAGTACTATGTAACAAAAGTGCCAAATAAACGCATAGCACATAATTTGCAAAACCTTAATTTTGATAACTCTCCATTTCTCTATTAAATTGCATTCCTGCTACACTCTCTTTGAATTACTCCGAATATAACGTTCGTTTTTTCATAGTTTCTTTTTACATTCATATTCTTTATTGCTCAATGTACCTTTTGTAAATTAGTTTCGTTATTTTTCGATTTAAAAATTTACCGAGTGTGGACGCATTGGTAAACATTTATACACAAGCCATTAATACACAAGACATTTATACGCAACATATTTATACTACACAAATTTATTTAATAAAGTACTCCTATTAAAAATACAATCATTAGATATTTACCCAAACTAAAAATTAATATTCGATACACTTTTACACAAAACGCATTCCTTCCAACACAGCAACAAAAGATACATTGAGCGACGAATGAAGAAAGAAAATGTACACATCTAAACGTTCAGTGCGGCTATTGCTCAATGAAGAGCGACGAACGGATAACGAACATGTACACATCTAAAGGTGCGTCCAGACCAAAGAAACATTTCAGAAACATTTCAGAAACATTTCAGAAACATTTCAGAAACATTTCAAAAACATTTCAGAAACAGAGAAACATTTCTGAAATGTTTCTGAAATGTTTCCGAAATGTTTCTGAAATGTTTCCGAAATGTTTCTGAAATGTTTCTTTGGTGTGGACGCCGATGAAACATTTCTGAAATGTTTCTCAGTTTCCCATTCGCGACGGAAAACTATTTTTGTTTCTCAAGCTCCACGTGCAGAAAGTGAGTGTTTTTTTGTGAAAATAAAAATAAAAAAAATGTCAAGAAAGGCGTGGAGTAATGAGGATACAATTTCTTTAATTAAATTGTATGAAACTAAAAGAGTTTTATGGGATCCCCAAAACGAAAATTACAAAAATAGAATTTTCTCTATTTTTACAAAAATATCTTTGCCACTGTTTTTTTTTCTTCTTCTTATCGTTTTCTATTTTTTTCATGATAATGAAGCACGACGCTATTAATACTACCTCTTTTGAGCCCATCATCTTCAAGAGCAAAAATGGATAAAAAGAAACATTTCAGAAACATTTCAGAAATGTTTCATTTGGCGTCCACACCAAAAGAAACATTTTAGAAACATTTCTGAAATGTTTCTGAAATGTTTCTGAAGCAAATGGGAAACATTCGGGAAACATTTCAGAAACATTTCAGAAACAATGTTTCTGAAATATTTCTTTGGTCTGGACGCACCTTAACCGCTCAGTGCGGCTATTGCTCAATGAAGAGCGACGAGCGGATAACGAACATCTAACCGCTCAGTGCGGCTATTGCTCAATGCAGAGCGAGGAGAGGATAACGAACATGACCGTTCAGAGCTGGCAATGAAATACGATCAACGATTAATAGGAAGGGAGGAATTCTTTTTTACATCGCATTTATTTATACTGAAGTGGCAGGCGAAGGGCAGAACAAAGCAAAACGTGGTGAAAAAAATGCCTTGGGTGCAAAAACAACATGCAGGTTTATGAAATGTATATTATTCGCTGGGTTATACCATAGATAATAGAAATATGTATGTATTTCTCTCTGCCCCCCTGGCAGCTGACCTCCTCGTGGTGGGGGGCGGGCAACGAGACTGGGATGTGCGGATGGGGTAACTTAAATAGTTACTCCCATCCATACAATCCAGTCACGGCTAACAAAGCGCACACCCCATGATGACAAGAAGAAGACGACCGGCCTCGGATATTGCCAAGCCTGGTAAGCCAGGGCATCCTTTGGAGCCAGGCCTGAAGGATGTCAGGATGCGAGCGTCTGGTGGTCGGCTTGTCCCGCTCGGCAGCCGGCCGGGTCAAACCCGAAATGGCTACGAGCTTCCTGTCAATGGTCTCGCGAACCATTACGGGCGTCAAGAGCGCGCTATGCACCGATAGGGGCACAGATGGACTCTCTGAAATTCGACAGCGGCATCGACTTAGGATAGGGACATGGAACGTCTCATCGCTCACAGGGAAGGATCTTGAGCTTGTTGGGGAGGCTGTTAAAAGTCGACTAGATATAGTTGGCGTCTCTTCAACAAAGCAGAGAGGTTCTAAAACTGTGGACCTTTCGGGTGGGTGGAAGCTCTTCCTGTCAGGAGTCGCACCCTCAATGTCTGCTCGGGCGGGAGTGGGGATACTCACAAGTCCCAGGTTGACAGACAGAGTATTGGAGTGGATACCATTAGGAGGGAGAGTTGCGATCTTAAAGCTCAAGCTTGAAAGATCAACTCTGGCATTGGTGCAGGTGTATGCACCGAACCTTCAGTCAGAGTACGCAGCTTTCTTAGATGAAGTTGATGTTGCCCTTGAAAAGGTTGCAGATATGGATTCTTTTGTCCTGATGGGTGACTTCAATGCTCATGTGGGTATAGATGTTATGACATGGGGGAATGTGATTGGGAGGAACGGTGATCCTGATCAAAACGCGAACTGAGAGAGGTTGTTGGATTTTTGTTGTGAAAATGGCTTATCCATCATGAACACTATCTTTCCACACAAACACATTCACAAATACACGTGGTACCGTCAGAGTCTTCAGCAGAAGTCGCTGATCGATTTCTTTGTGCTACCATCGTGTCTGAAGAGAATGGTTTGTGATGTTCGCGTATTGAGAGGGGCCGAACTGTCAACTGATCATCACTTAGTGCTGTGCAAATTGTATCTTAGCGAGACAGTGCCTCCCCTACCAAAGCGTAAACCAAGGATGGTTACACGCATACGATGGGAGAGGTTACAGGACGATGAGATACGGGAGACATTTGCCCGGCAAATATCTGAGAGGTTTGAACAAATTCCAACTGTTCCATCAAATGTAGAGGAAGAATGGCAACTGTTTTCAACAGCGGTTATTGCCTCTGCGGGAGATGTTTGTGGAGTGAAGCGGCTTGGTGTGGCGGCTGGTGGTGAGAAAAGAACTGCTTGGTTTAAAACGCCTGGAGTTCAAGAAGCCATCAGAGAGAAGAAGAGAGCCTCTAAGGTGTGGATTCACTTGGGGAACTCCGATTCTCGAAATCGGTACACTGAGGCGCGAAGAACTTGCAAATTAGCTGTGAAAACAGCGAAAGAACAGTCTTGGAAGGAGTTTGGCGAGAAATTGGAACGTGACCACAGATCTGCAAATAAGATGTTCTGGCAGACCGTCCACCCACTCAGAGGAAAAAAGTTGAATATCGTTGAAGGAGTCAAATCCAAAGACGGTAGACTTCTTTCCAATGAGGAGGACATCTTACGCAGATGGAGCGAGCACATTTCAGAATTGCTCAATCCCGAACAGGGCACCGAAGATGACAGACCTATGGTCGAGAGTTGGGCGGAAAGTAGTCCTACGGTAGAGGAAGTAACTTTGGCGATCAAAGCGCTAAAAGTTGGCAAATCTGCTGGTGTGGATGAAATTCGGCCAGAAATGCTCAAGGCTTTAGGTAAAGAGGGAGTTCAATGGCTCTCGCGTGTTATTAAAGTGGCCTGGGAATGCGGTGAAACACCTGGTGATTGGCAAATGGGGGTGATAGTTCCTCTTTTTAAAAAAAAGGGACAAAAGATATTGCGCCCCCTTATAGGGGTATATCTCTTTTAAGTCTCCCTGGAAAGGTCTTCGCTAAGGTGCTAGAAAAGCGTTCCAGAGTTGGGGTTGAGGACGATTTGGGTGATGAGCATTGTGGTTTTCGTCCCGGTAGAAGCACAACCAACCAGTTGTTCACTCTCAGAATGGTCCTTGAGAAGGCCTGGGAATATGCCAAACCTGTCTACAATTGTTTTGTGGATTTGGAAAAAGCATATGATAGGGTTCCTCGAGGCAAACTCTGGAGTGTTCTGCAGGAGTATGGGATTGCTGGTTCCCTGTTAAGGGCGATTCAGTCTTTATATACAAACTGTAGAAGCTGTGTTCGAATAAACGGTGTTAAATCAATACCTTTTACTGTGGGCGTTGGACTCCGCCAGGGGTGCGTTTTGTCACCTCTCCTCTTCATTGTATATATGGATTGGATGTTGCAGCGCAGCCGTGGCGGGGAATGTTTCAAAGTGGGAGACCTAAGGATTAGTCATCTGCTCTTTGCGGATGATTTGGTCGTCCTTGGGTCCTCTCAAACCGAACTTCAGCGCGCACTCGAAAGGTTTGTAGCCGTTTGTGATGATGCTGGAATGAAGATCAACGTGAACAAATCGGAAGTAATGGTCGTTTCTAAAAAACCCATTCAGTGCACTCTGCATGTTAGTGGAGTCCCACTGAAGCAGGTGGAGAAGTTTAAGTACCTCGGGGTCTTATTCACGAGTGATGGGAGGAGCAATGCCGAGTTATCCTGTAGAATTGGTCAGGCTGGATCAATTTTGAGAGAGCTTGGCCAATCTGTTATAAGGAAGACCGAACTTAGTGTTCAAGCTAAGCTATCGGTTTTTAACTCGGTGTATGTTCCAACTCTCACCTATGGTCATGAAATTTGGGTAGTGACCGAAAGAATAAGATCGCGGATACAAGCTGCCGAAATGAGGTTCCTTCGCGGTGTTGTTGGAATAACTCGTAGAGATCGAGTGCGCAACACCAGAGTACGCGAGGCGCTCAACGTTGAGCAGCTACCTCTCCGAACGGAACGATCTATGCTTCGACGGTTTGGTCACGTAGTGCGTATGCCCCCAAACCGGCTTCCAAGACGCGCCATGGTTGCCGTGCCATCAGGTAGGCGACTTCGCGGAAGGCCTAGAAATAGATGGTTGGATCAAGTCCGACATCTCTCCTGGAGCCGATTAGGGATTCCCCCTCATGAATTGGAGTCAATGGCGGAGGATCGAGAAGGATGGAGAGTCCACCTGGGCATCCTACCCCCGCGACCCTCATGAAGGATTAGCGGGCCATTGAAAATGAATGAATGAATGAATGTATTTCTCTTGTATGTAGTTATATTCAAACCAAAAATTTACAGCTTTGTGTTTGGTGTGTACAAGTGCGCGTATGTAAAAAAAAATGTAAATTTAAGATGCCGCCAATGATAAAGCGAAAAAAGATAAGTTTTATTTTAATTTTTTTATGGAATTAGATGAGACTTCCGCAAAATGTAATTTGTGACAGGTATGTCACAAATCAAGCATCCTTTGGTGACATAAGTTTCTGGGGTAAGTTTATTTTTTTAATTATTGAGTCGAAATATTATTTAATGGTATTATTACTTATATGGATAGTATATGCATTGTGCATACGTCAATAATTTTTATTCGTAAAAAAAATGACTCTCATACATTCGGATTCACAGGTTATATTCACAGTGAATAAGAAATCACGTTCACAGTTATAGCTGTGAACATAAATTCACGACTTAGCCCAACTCTAGTTTGCAGTGATCAGAAAAATGAGTAAACGCATGATGATAATTGGAAAAGTCGGGCTCAGAATGAGCTTTTAGGTATACAATCAAACCTCGGTTACCGGGCTTGATACCTTCCACAAAATCAGGCCATAAAGCAAAATGCCGTATAACGAGTCATTTTTGTTCATGCAAACTCATCCAAATTTATTAGATTTGTTCAGAATATTCAAAGAAATAACAAAGAAATTGATAACACGTTATAAAAAAATGAATTTATTGTGTTAACTTTAGAGCATAGTTACTTTTAATTTAATATTGACAGGAGCTAAAATAAAATCTACAAACATTACGAAAAAGAACATACGAGTAAGTACAAAAAAAATAGAGAGAAATTAAGACGGTGAAGTGCTTGAACTGGAAGAAGAATCGCTGACATCTACACGAACGCTGTGTTCCAGCGTTGGTTGGTTTGCTTTATTTTTTTAAATTAAAATTATTCTCGATAGGCTGGTTGGTTAAGCTTGAAAATAATTTACGGAAAACGCGTACTTCATCTAGAATATGAATGACAAACGAACGTTAAAAATATGTACTTGGAATGCAAATGGACTTTTGCAAAAACTTGACTAACTGGAAATATTCATGCGCGGAAAAGATATAGATAAAGGAATCACATTTAAAAATGAAAGGCTATAATGATTACCACGCTTGTCACCCTTCGGGAAAAGCGAGAGGCGGATCATCCTTGTTTATTAAAGACTGTATCGAACAATCCGAAGACCTAAAGATAGAGCTTGAAACTTTGCAACTGTGCACGATTCGAGTTAAAAATAAAAAAATACAAATAGTCAGCGTACTCTTAAAATCTCATCTATCTACTGCCCACCGCGTTTCGCGCTTGAAAAAAGTGAATTTACTAACTTGTTTAAATTAATGAAAACTTGGCGGAAATTATTGGCGGCGATTTTAATGCGAAACACACGTTCTGGGGCTCAAGATACAGCTCGCAAAAAGGTTGAATGCTCTATGGCGCAGGTACGGAGTACAGTTGTGACTTCCATTCGACGGGTAAACCGACTTACTGAATGCTTCGAAAATACCTGACCTGATCGATTTCTTCGTTTTAAAAGGAATATCTACCAACCACATACAAGTTAAAGAGAGCTTTGATCTGTCGTCTGATCATTCCCCAGTTATTTTGACATTGACCGAAAAACTAGTCTATAACTTAAGGTCAGCGAGAGTAACTGGTAGAACGACTAACTGGGAAGACTTTAGGAACGAAATTGAAGATAATGTTGAACTGAGCGTTCCACTTACGACACCCTATGAACTTGAGGTTGAAGTTGATTGCTTCGTTGAGATCGTACAGCTCGCCTCTTGGAATTATACGCCCAATCCAAGGAAAACGCTGGACAGATATGGTTTATGATATCCTCCGGAAATAAAAGAATTGGTCAAGATGAAAAGAAAAGCCCGTAAAACAGGGCAACAGAGTCGTGCTCCGCAGCATAAAGCACACTTGTTTCGTCTGTGCAGTTCGTTGAAGAACTCTATTAAGGATTTTAAGAATCTTGCGATAGGTTCTTAACTTGAAAGCTTAACAGCGAAAAAAGATTCCAATTATTCACTTTGGAAAGCCGTAAAAGGCACCAAAAAACCCAAAGTCCCCGCGCCACGAATTAAATTAAATCAAAGTGAATGGGCAAGGAAAGATAAAGAAAAAGCGGACGTCTTTGCGGCCCACCTGGAAGAAACCTTTAAACCGTACGATGGTCAAGTGGCTTATGACAACATCAATAGGCCAGATTTACCATCGGACGATGTGACGCTCACAAGTGCAACGCTAAGGGAACTCAAACATGAGATCGAGACTCCAAAACCTAAGAAATCTCCTGATTATGATTTGATTACCGGAGAAATTCTCAAAGTTTTACCTAGAAAAGCATTGATTAAGCTTCTCCATATTGTAAATGCTGCACTCAGATTAAGACACGTGCCGAGCCAATGGAAAGTTGCGGAAGTCATAATGATTTTAAAACCAGGAAAACCGCTAAATGAGGTAAAATCGTTTGGGTTCAGAAGTAAGCATTCAACGATTGACCAGGGGCATAGAATTACTGACGTAATCGAGAAAGCATTTGAAGAAAGCAAGTTTTTCTCAAGCGTATTTCTTGACGTCTCGCAAGCCTTTGATAAGGTGTGGCATGATGGCTTGAAATGCAAACTACGACAAGTTCTCCCTGTATGCTTATACGATATTCTAGAATCATATCTCGGGAAAAGTCTCTTTCGTGTTAGACATGGAATCGAATACTCCGAGCTCAAAGAAATTTCGGCCGGCGTACTGCAAGGAAGCGTTCTTGGGCCGCTTCTCTATTTGTTATACACTCGTGATATACCAGAAGAAGATTACACTATCCTTGCTACGATTGCCGATGACACCGCTATCTTAGCAGTAGGTAAAACAAACGAAGAAACTGCTGCAAAACGCACTGAATAATGTAAATGAATGGACGAGGGACTAGCGGATCACCCTCAACCAATCTAAATCTGTTCACGTGAATTTCACTTACAAGAAAATGAATGACTTGCCAATTTTTCTAAACTCGGCCCGAATACCTTTTGCAAACGAGGCCAAATACCTGGGAATGATACTCGACGCATGGCTCAAATGGAATTCGCACGTGAAAATGAAACGAAAAGAACTCAAAATCAAATATAGAGAAATGTACTGGTTACTCGGAAAACATTCCAAGCTCAGTACTGAGAACAAACTGCTTTTATATGCATACTCGTAGGTACCTGCCAGATAATAAGCACTTACCCTTAGCAGAGCAACGAAGTTGCGCGAAAGCAAGTTTTTGCCACTGAAAATATAGAACCCACTTTGTGTAAGTGACATAAGGCCAAATGTTAAAATTGGGGTTATACCAGGAAAACAAATGCCAATATTTTACAAACATTCCAAAATAAAGTGCTAAGAGAAATTGTCCAAGCACAGTGATATAGTAGAAACGACGATATCCACAGGGATCTCGGAATTCCGACAATCGAAGCTGAAACTAGAAGCTTCGCGAGAAAGCATAGAAACCGACTCATCGGACATGTCAGCAATACAGTCCTACAAATTTTGGATGAGAGCAATTTATTGCGCCGACTACAAAGGACGAAACCTTTCGACTTGGCGAGATAAGGATTAACCGCGTCTAGACTGCGGAGCATACAGGATCTTTCACTCTATAAGCACGCGGTTGCTATTCTCATAGTGTAGATTTTCACCTACCCTAAAAAAAAAACAAAATTCCTTATAGCAATTAATGGCTACGTACACAGCTCTTGAAACTTTAGAACTGCGTTTTTCGACGGGATCGTTTCCAATTTCCAATCCCTCTTCGAAATGATGCATGGCTTCGCACAAATTAACAATCGACTCGTGGAAGGGTCAGGCTCTTCAACTGACTCTTGATCTGACTCATACTGTATCAACTCTTCATTTGAAAGCGGAGCTGTGTCAACGTTAAAAGCAGTGCGGTTTTCGTTCCGGTAGAAGCACAACTGACCAGTTATTAACTCTAAAAATACTAAACCTGTCTACAATTGTTTTGTAGATTTGGAAAAAGCATATGATAGGGTTCCTCGAGGCAAACTCTAGAGTGTTCTGCATGAGTATGGGATTGATGGTTTCCTGTTAAGGCGATTCAGTCTTTATATATAAACTGTAGAAGCTGTGTTCGGATAAACGGTGTTAAATCAATATCTTTCACTGTGGGCGTTGGAATCCGCCAAGGGTGCGTTTTGTCACCTCTCCTCTTCATTGTATATACCTATGGACTGGATGTTGCAGCGCAACCGTGGCGAAGAATGTTTCAAAATGGGAGACTTAAGGATTAGTCATTTGCTGTTTGCGGATGATTTGGTCATCCTTGGGTTCCGTCAAACCGAACTTCAGCGCTCACTCGAAAAGTTTGTAGCCATTTGTGATGATGCTGGGATGAAGATCTAATGAACAAATCGGAAGTAATGGTCGTTTCCAAAACACCCATTCAATGCACTGTGCATGTTAGTGGAGTCCCACTGAAGCAGGTGGATAAGTTTAAGTACCTCGGGGTCTTATTCACGAGTGATAGGAGGGGCAATGTTCCTGTAGAATTGGTCAGGCTAGATAAATTTTGAGATAGCTTGGTCAATCTGTTATAAGGAAGGCCGAACTTAGTGTTCAAGCTAAACTATCAGTTCTAAACTCGGTGTATGCTCCAACTCTCACCTATGGTTATGAAATTTGGGTAGTGACCGAAAGAATAAGATCGCGGATACAAGCTGCCGAAATGAGGTTCTTACGTGGTGTTGTTAGAATAACTCATAGGGATCGAGTGCGCAACACCAGAGTACCCGAGGCGCTCAGTATTGAGCAACTACTTTTACGAACGGAACGATCTATGCTTCAATGGTTTGGTCACGTAATGCGTATGCACACAGACCGGCTTCCAAGACGTGCCGAAGACGTGGATCAAGTCCGGCATGTCTCCTGGAGCCGTCTAGGTATTCCTCCTGATGAGTTGGAGTGTATGTTAGCAAGAGTTTATTGCTTAAATTCTTCATTTCCCGGTCGGTTTTGACTTCAGGGCAGATGTAATCCTCAAACTAACATCGAAGCCATTTTGTTCGATTTCCAAGTGACTGCTTCTTGTTCCCATCATCTTGATGTTATGCAAACTATATTGATTTTTAAATTTTCAAACCAACCTCAACTTCCTAGGAAAATTTCACCTTTTGACATCTTCCAATTTAGGATTTTCAAAAATGCTCTTAGCCTTTTCTTGTATAATCATTTGACTCATTAGCATCTTCCTTTTATTGTTGTCCTCAGTCCATAGGATGAGCAATTTTTCCATTTTCTCCATAATGTCTTTTTTTTGGTATGAGGTACACGAAGATCGAAAGACAATAAAACAACAAGCAAGAAAAAATTCGCAACGTAAAGTAGACAAAGAAGGCAAGGTGCATAATGTGTATCCTTGCATTTTAAGAATATTTAAAAGGCCGTTGTAACGAGAGGCCGTATAGCGAGGTATGAGTGTATACGTATATGTCATAGTTTGTTACGTCTGTTACGAAGCGAGCGCAACTCTTTATTATACCATGGCGGGCTTGATGAGGAATTCTTCTGCGGCGTTGGACTGAAGGGATGGACTGCACGAAACATTTCAAAATGTCGGTATAAACTAACGCAAGTACGTTGTCAATAGTACAATGAGCGTTATTGAATATCAGGTTAAAGTCGACGGTACTAAGCAGAGAGTTAAATTTATCAAAATCTTCCTGAGAAAATGAAAACGGTATTTTTATTTCACAACATGTACACCCTTATAACAACGGATTTACAGTATAAGCTTCTTCAATTTTTTATAATTTGACAGTGTGGGAAAGTGTTATAGACCTCATATGAGAATGTAGGAGACAGTGGAGGGTGATAGCGATCTAGTAGGGAGAAAAGATGGTCGCTAGCAGTAACGACACAGTTGTCGACATCTGATGGAAAGATGAGATCGAGTTACTTACCTAAGTTGTTAGATATCCAGACTGAGTTGAAAAAGACCAGAGACGGAAACACAATCAATTCTTTATCTGCCGACGGGTTGGTCGCGACAAAGTGTGATTCATCATCGGCTAAGGCCCACTGCAAATCAAGAAGGTTAAAATCCCCCAAAATGATCCCAACGTCACAAGGCTCCATGACGACGAAAATTAATTCGACATTCATTCTCAAATACTACCCATGGTACCAGTTTCGCACTGGTAGAAAAATAAGGCTTATGACAATCTTTATGTAATAGGTAGACAGCTATTAATCAAACTAACGTTAAAACCGCCTCACCAATTTCCACGAATAAATTTTACGATTTAAAGTAAATACTATCAAAAATTTAAAACCATAGATAATTTTAGTACGTTGTCATCATACTGAGAAATATTCGAATAGATATGGGAAGCAGAACGCATTTGTCACGATCCCACATCTCGCGAACGTCTGACAAACATCCGAGAGCATTGTCGTCATGAGAAATCTTTTCAAAAACCAAATTTTATTATTATTGTTAAACTTTATAAACATATAACAAATTATAACATTAAGAGTACGAAACTTAGCACTAGCTACCAGGGCTTTCGGCTATAAGAACAAAATAAAAATTGTCTTCCAGAAAACTGTAGGTCCCTTCCATTCGTGCGAAAATTATAACGCACACAACACGACTGGTTGCGAGAAGCTGGGCCTAGGCCATTCATTGCCTGTTGCGGTAAATATGGATGTATTCAGGAACACATACTATGGCACTATGTTCTGAGCATAGCCCAGCTTCAGGGCTTCGCAGAAAGTCAAATGATTTTTGGACAAATTTACTAAAAACAATCTGTTTTGTTTTTAAATTCAATCAGCCATCTATGAATTAGGGCCGTGTAATCACCTTTTATTGACCGAAAAAAAGTAGATGATAGAGCATCTCTAACTAAACATAAGCGTTCTCCAAGGAATGCAGATAACAGTGAAAATCGCATCCAAATCCATTTAGTGGTTCTCGAAATTAGAGCAGTCATCAGCCAGACGCGGTCTGGGAATTTCATTTTATACCATGTGACTGATGAGTCGTTAAGTGTTCTTACGTGCGTTTAAAATCCGGTCTGAGAATATTAACTTGCGTATGAAATAGTTTTTTAATGAATTACTGTGCATGCTTCTGATCGTAAAGTCGCGAGATATAACACTCAAGTTAATTGACCTACCAGTACCAGTTGTTCGTTAGCTTTTAGCTAGTAAAGTAAAATTTCACACATGTATGATGTAACTCTTTTGCTAAGGGATGGACTATCAAACCAGCAAGTGGAATAAATATTCTTATTGCTTAAATCTTGACACAAGTTGGGGTAATAGCAAACATTAGAGTAAAACTAAAACGATGAACCGTTCAACTGCAGCGCTTCAATTTGGTGAAAGACAATCGGTTTGTCTATTTTTAATTCCTTTGACATCATTCGAGTCAGGGTACGAAATATGATCCACATGAAAGGAGACCCCTCAGTCCCCTCAACATTGCATACAAGATGTTTTCTGGGATATTGTGTGAACGTCTAAATTCCTTCATCAACAGTCAAATTGGTTCATTTCAGGCCAGGAATGTCCACCATAAATCAAATTTGCACGCTTCGATAGATTCTGGAGAAAACCCAAGAAGTCTGAATCGATGCTCATCATCTCGTTATCGAGTTCAAGGCCGCCTATGACAGTATCTATAGAGCCATGTCTGCTTTTGACATAGCTGCTAAGCTTGTCCATCTGTCCAGGATGACGATGGAGAATGCTCGCCCCCTAATGACCACACGGAGACCTCTGGTGACAAGGTGATGCGCTGTCGCGTGACTTTTTTTAATATTGTACTTGAACAGATTGTGCGGAAATCACAAGTCAACAAAAGAGGCACATTCTATCAAAAGTCCGTACAACCGCTTGCATACGCCGACATAATTGGAAGAACTTAGCGGGCTGTCACCGGGGCGTTTGCAAGCATTGAAGCAGAAGCGGCCAAAATGGGTTTAGCGAGTAAACGAGGGCAAAACCAAGTACATGCTGTCATCAAGAAGCAACAATCAACACCGACGAATTAGACATAACGTCACAGTGGGTAGGTACAACTTCAAGTCAGTAAGGGACTTTATCTACCTTGGCTCTGATATTAAGTCGGAAATGATATCAACTCAGAGATCAAGCAAAGAATAAATCTTGCCAATCGCAATTGCTTTGGCCTTATAAGGCAATTGAGTAGTAAAGCTTTTCCTTAAAGAACTAAGGAGACTCTATATAAGACCATGATCCCACTTACGGCACTGAAACATGGACTCTGTTGAAAGCAGATGAAAATATACTTCGTCGCTTCGAGAGAAAAATTCTTCGTAAGGTATTCGGTCTTGTTTGCGTTGACGGGTTTTGGAGGGAAAGATTCAACGACGAACTATACGAACTGTACAGTGATATTGACGTAGTCAAAAAACTGCGTATTGAGCGTTTGAGGTGGCTAGGATATGTAGAGCGAATGGCTACTAACACTCTGGCCCGCAGAGTCTTCGGGTCTTACCCAGATGGAGGACGCAGCAAAGGGCTTCCTTGCCGTATGTGGCACCCATAAGTTCAAGGGGATCTCGACCAACTTAGAGTGCAGAACTGGAGGCCATTAGCTAAAGAACGAGCTAAATGGAGAGGCTTGTTGGTTGAGGTCCAGGTTTACCCCGAACTGTAGCGACACCTAAGTAAGCAAGTGAGGGTGCGAAATACCTGCTTGCGAACTGATCGCCAACGGATAGTACTAATTTTTTTCTTTTTTTCCTCTTGAACAACCCATACCCGCGTGGCAATGACACTGTGACCTGAAAGATCTATTGCATCGAAGGGTTGGAGTTAATCTAAAAGAAATCTTTTTGTTTTTGTTTATTTTTTTTATAAATAAAAAGAATCCCAAATCCCAGAGCACTCAGACTCTCTAGTTCCATTGTACTACCAGGCAGGAACCTTTCTTTGATGCAGTGGCTTGGAAAAACTTCGATGCAATTCCTTTTCCTTTATACTCGGTTAGCTGAGGATTGCTGTTCCCCGATGGGGCTTGAACCTGCACACATCGGTTAACGAACAAACTCACTACGCACTGCCACCCCCCAACCTAGAAGACATACTACCTCCATTATGAAAGTAAGTATGTTTTTGGTAGCGGAGCTATTCAGTTCCACTGAAGTAAGTATCTCTTTGTGGAGAATACGTTTCCTTAACCAGTTTAGTGCCGGACATTCGCAGAGAATGTGTTCGTCCTCCTCTAAGCATGGCCGACAATCCTTTTCCTGGCACAGGTTCAACTTGTTAAGGTGTTATCTCAGGCATCAATGGCCAGTTAGAAGGCTCACCAGCTACCTAATAATTTCCCTAACTAAGTTATGGATTTCCTTGTAGGAATAAGGCTTGATTAAGCGTTTGGATTGTCTTAGACCTGACCTATTGGTTCAGTGGTATAGACGAAGTTTGTTTTCCCATTCGTTAATCACCATTGTGACTGTTGCCCAGTTGACTCCACAATAAGGTTCAGAGCTTATGACCGCAGATTCTATGCCAGGCCTAGCAAGCTCATCTGCAGATTTGTTGCCCATAATCCCCTGGTGTCCAGGGACCCATCCGAGCGTGCCTCACCCACATAGGCACATGATTGAAATGAAACTTCAGTTCAATAAAGCGTATTATTTAAACGCATAAACGGAACACGCACGTGGAGCATACAACAGTTGATGCACCTACTAAGTTTATATCACCGGATTGACACAGGATTGAGTTTCGAATCGCGTTTTCGCTTAAAATCGAAATGAAAGAGGATTGAGTTTGAGTATCCCCGGCATGTGAAGTTCTTTTTCTTTCCCTACTCTCGCTTCTTTCTCTATCTGTCAATCTCGACCTTTCGATTCGCGTTTATATACAAAATCTGAACACCATCTCTGAAAACTTTGTGATCGGATCAAGTCAATTCTAAAAAAGTTAGTAAAAGTTGTTGCTTATGCAAACGACATCATCCTACTTGTGTCCGGTAAATTTCTCGATACTATCACCGAACTTCCGCAATCGGCCCTGAATACCCTCCATAACTGGGCGGGAAGTTGTGGACTGAACGTTAATTCAGCGAAAACAGAAGTGGTGCTCTTCACCAACAAAAGAATAATCTCAGCTTTCGGACCCCTATGACTTGGTGACACTCCACTCCAAGTCTCGGATAAAGCACGGTATGTTGGGTGCATACTTGACCGCAAGCTGGAGAGATAACACAAATGAAAGAATAAAGAAAGCGTACATTACGTTCTATGCTTGCAGCAATATTTTTGGTAAAAAATAGGGACCCAAACCTGCCATCATCCATTGGATGTACACAGCCATAGTCAGACGCATTCTTACATATGGGTGCATTGTCTATTGACCAATAGCAGAGAAAAACACGCATCTCAAAGAGTTGGCTAAAATCCAGAGAATTGCATGCATAGCAACCACAGGTGCCATTAGAAGTACCCCGACCGCAGCACTTCAAACAATTCTCGCACTGATTCCACTAGACTTATTTGTTAAGAAATCAGCTGCGATGAATGCCCTATGCCTAAAACAATCCAACCTATAAAGAGAAATGGCCACACGGGCCACCGTAGCATCTCAAGATGGGCTCACCTAGACACCACCACCGACTATCTTCCACCATCCCCCGACTTCAGCCTAAACGTCAAAACGGTCATCCCATCAAGGGGATATTGGGAAGACGGTGGGGCCATTAGCGCGCCTAGTATTTCAGTCTTCACTGACGGGTCCAAAACAAGCGAAGGAATGGGTTCGGGTATCTACTCAGCGGAACCTGATATTGCTAGATCAATAAGGCTTCCGAACCACAGTAGTGTGTTCCAGGCAGAAGTCCTAGCAATAGCAGACACGGCACGAGTACTATCCACGAAACTTGTTACCAGGAAAAGGATTTATATTTACATAGATAGTCAAGCTGCTATTAAGGTCATCTCATCCGCGGTTATAATAGCAAAGCTAATAAAACGCTGCCGCGAGGAGTTCAACATGCTTATCCGCAGCCACCATGTAACACACTGGTGGGTCCCAGGACACAAAGGAATTCCAGTGAGCGAGATGGCGAACGAACTGACAAGAAAGAGGTCAGAACAATACCTGTCAATGGTCCAAGGCTTTGTCCTACCTCCCCTAATACTTGTTAAATCAAGTACAGCACTTGACTTCTAACGACAAGCAGAAGAAAGATGGAGAGCGCTCCCTTCATGCCGTGTCTCCAGAAACCATCTAGACAAAACATGACAACATGAAAACTAAGCACATCCTTACTCAAAACAGACAAAACTGGGCGCTTCTCGCTAGCAGTTACGTTCTTTACGCTAGATGTAAAACTATCAACATTTACCAATTACCTTCTATCACTTAAATAATTGGAAAACCACCTTAGCATTGAAGAATTAAGACCCAATGATTTAAACTTAGCTAGGGGACTCTATCAAAAGCTTTTGTAAAATCTGTGTAGAGTATGTACACAAACTTATAAATCGAAAAAAAAACTAAATGCCAACACGCGGTGCTCCAAAGCGGTCCTCCATCCGATACTAACCACGCTCGACTCTGCTTGATTTTAGTGATCGGCCGAGTGTGGTTGATCGTTTCATGTTTGGTTTCTGTGTCGAGGTCATTGCGATTCACTAATCTTGCTAAAGAAGTTTCACTTCAAAAAATTGAAAACGCGCTCACAAGGCATTTAAAAACAGCTCGCGCTCGTGAGCCATTGGCGAGTAGCTAGCGAGCTATTTGCGAATTTTCCTGACCAACTACTAAAGTAATCATATGTTAGATGCTATTCAAAGTAATGTGGGATACACAGTGCTTTTCGAGATATATTAGGCTATTTAGTGTTGTATGGAATTTTTGTTGTAACATGTGATACTTTGCGATGGCATATACAATTTTAATTAGCTCCGGGCTATTGATATGAATTTATAAATCGTTCCTCCAATATTAGGTTGTTATTTAATAAAAGTCCTTTCCTCTCAAATGTGAAAACATATACAGTAACTGTATTATATAAAAGACACTGTAAGTGAGGTTCGTAAATAGTAAAGCCGTGGTTTGTTTATTTACAAGCAACTTACAAATTCACTTCCGTTCTAATTTAAATTTACGAAATATCTTTATTTTTTGATCACTCTCAAATTAACAAAAACACTTTCAATTAAAATATCGATTATTGTCAGGAACAATTTTCAAATACATATAATACTCTCTCAGTAATCGCACTTCCTAATGCCGGTCGTACACTACGTGCGCAACTGTTCAACCAGCTACGATCAATTTTTTGTTCAACCCTTAAGTTTTACGAACAAATTTATAGCCCCGTACACCAGTGCACAAACTCACGTTGCTCGCGTTGAATAACGAGACTAGAACATGTTCAAGTTGTACGCGTTGGGAACAACCCATCGTTACCACCCTTGTTACTTAAGTAGTGTAATTGCTACACTTTCGAGTTTTCTACTACCTACTACGTTTTTCCTTTTTATTTGCATGTACTACATATTTCTCCAAAAATATTTTTTGTATTCAGTTACTAACGTTTTATAAGTCATTTAAAATCATTCGTGGTTTTTTTTTTATGCGCAAGTAGGGGTGAAAACTTGTAGCCCATGCTACGAGTTACGCTCGACTCCATACTCCTGCGTGGTGACGTGCTAAAAGAAAAACCCTGTCCTGGTGTTCCCCTGCGCCACCGCCAGTCAAGGCATTCCTTCGCAGGCGCACGTTTGACATTTTGTGACTTCTTTTTAGCTGCTACAGTTGGCAGAATCTTCGTTTTTTGTTGATCATTCCTTTATAAGCAGTTTCTTCATCATACTCGTGATTACTCCGTTTGCAGTCTTCTAGTTTTCACTCTTCGCCCACATAAATGAGATCAGGCTTATTGAGGTCGTACGGCCGCCAATTGGTCTTTCCAAGATGTTCCTAGTCCTTGTGTAATTTTGGCATTCCATCAGTACATGCTCTGCGTTCTGCACTTCTCCTTCACAGTGCTGGCAGAATGTGTCATCCGCGTGCTTGTATTATACTTGTAGAGGTACTCCCGGAAGCATCCATGCCCCAATCGAAATTGTGTTAAGTAGTAGTTTACCATGCTTTCTGCTTATGCATTCATCAACTTCGAGAATCAATTTGTATGACCATTGTCCTTTGGTTGTGATGTTCCGCCTATGTTGCCATTCTACTTTTATAGCTTCTATGGTTGTTCTTTGGTCATCGTGCTCATTTTTGCGTAGTGCCGCGGCCTTGTTCGCTTCTAGATCGATAGGCATTTGGGCTGATATTAAACTGCACGCATCCGCAGACGCAGTTCTAAAGAAGTAGCATACCCTTAAAGATGCGGTTCTATGCGCCGAGTTCATCCTTCTAATGTACAATTTACGGTGCGTCGCTGATGTACATATTGGGGCCGCATACACAAGTATTGACTTACTCACGATCGCTAGAAGATTTCTGACTGATTCCCTAATATTTAGCATTAGTTCGCATAGTGCCCCTACTGTCCAAGAGGACTTCTCACCTGCGTACGTTACTTGATCCCTGAAGCTGAACTTGTGGTCCAGTAACAGGTACTTGATGTACGGCTTCGACACGATGTTTTACTCACCCATACGACCTGTATGGTTAGGTGTTCCACTTTTTTTACGGATACTTATGATTTCGGTTTAGTGGTCCGCTAATTCCAAATGTGATGTCTGTAACCATAGCTTGACGTTTGTGATTGTTTGATTGCAGTTTTGCATTACTTCCTTTAATGTTTTGGCCACTACTACAACTGCGAAATAGTAGTGCTCCCTTGTACCAAGAATGATATAGGACCTAGGATGAAGCCTTGTGGAACGCCTACATTGGATAAATTCACCGAACTCAAGTAGGATCTAATTTTTTAAGAAGCTGTTTGAGATGCAATCATGGGAAGATGAATTAGATGTTTTTAGTAACATTACGTAATTTTACGTAAAGGGTTCAACGAAATAGCATCTTGTTTGCACATCTTCCCACCGGAGGCAGTTATCACACTGACATCTAGTGTTATTACGCATCGAAAAATTATGAACGTGGCTAGTAAAAAAAAATAAAAAAAAATATTAAATAAACTGGCAATCTCTAAAGGTTCAGATATATTAGCTGTGCGTTTAGTTAATGTAATACCAGGATTGGGTTTTTTCTATTCAAGATTTCATAAACCACTCCCTCTCCTGTTCTAGAGATCCTAATGTATTGGTTTTTTTTTTTTTTTTTAAGGTAAATGGGGAGGAAGGCAGAGAATGACCCCTGGAGCACTGCGACCTAAAAAGGTCTTTTGCGCTATCCCCTGGTTAGTTGTTTAAATTTGTCAACTAGCTGAAATCAAGTTCATTAATGAAGCTACGAATATTTCGAGCTGAAGAAGAAGTGACGTCAGAAGGTGATGTAACGCCTTTACTTACTTACTTACTTACATAGGTGGCGCTACAGTTCGGGATGAACTTAGGCTTCAACCAACAAGCCTCTCCATTTAGCTCGGTTTTTAGCTATTTGCCACCAGTTGCGCACTCCAAATTGGTCGAGGTCCCTTGAACTTGTGCGCGCCACCTACGGCGATGATTCCCTCTACTGCGTCGTCCCTCGGGGTTAGATTCGAAGACTCTGCAGGCCGGAGCGTTAGTGTCCATTCGCTCTACATGTCCTAGCCATATCAGACGTCCAATATGCAGTTTTTTGACTAGGTCGCTGTCGCTGTACAGCTCGTATAGTTCGTGATTGAATCTTCTCCTCCAAAACCCGTCAACGCAAACGGGACCGAAAATCTTACGAAGAATTTTTCTCTCGAAGCGACCAAGGATATCTTCATCCTCTTTTAATAAAGTCCATGTTTCCGCGCCGTAAAGCAGGACTGGAATGATCAAGACCTTATATAGAGTCTCCTTAGTTGTTCGGGATAGGGCTTTACTGTTGAATTGCCTTATAACCCCCAAAAAACAGCGATTGGCAAGACTTATTCTTCGATTGAATTCTGCGTTGACCTTGTTTGTAGAATTTATAGCAGAGCCCAGGTAGATAAAGTCCCATACTACCTCGAAGTTATAGCTGCGCACTCTGGAGTGCTGTCCAATTCGTCGGTGTTGATTGTCCCTTCTTGTTGACAGCATATACTTGGTTTTGTCCTCGTTTATCGCTAAACCCATTTTGGTCGCTTCTGCCTCAATGCTTGTAAACGCACCGGTGACAGCCCGCTGAGTTCTTCCGATAATGCCTATATCGTCGGCGTATGCAAGCAGTTGTACAGACTTGATGAGTTGGTGTATGCCCTCTACCAATTCATCCCCAGCTGCCTTGAAAAGTGCGGCCGGTAAGCCGTCAGGTCCAGCAGCCTCACTTCGTTTTGGTCAGGTGGACGGAAATTTTGACTATCATCGTCCATGTTGAATGGTTCATTCTGCCGGACAGCGGGATGTTGGTCTTCGTCGCCGTAATACAGTCTGCAGAAGTAGTTTTTT
Organism: Brachypalpus laphriformis; assembly: GCA_945910035.1. Taxonomy (NCBI): domain Eukaryota; kingdom Metazoa; phylum Arthropoda; class Insecta; order Diptera; family Syrphidae; genus Brachypalpus; species Brachypalpus laphriformis. The sequence goes on from OX246753.1 coordinate 156,586,360, forward strand.
CATATTCTCAGCACCGACTGTGATTCTACTACGAGATTTCCATTTTCATCTCTACAGGTTTCTGTACGGGTATTGCTCCTCTGACACGTTCTTTTTACCTTTTGGTAAAACGTCCGTTCCTGGAGTATAAACTCTCGATATTCGCAAACGCGCGCTTCTCATGCTCTTTCTTCTTCTTTTGGAGAAGCCGATGTTCTTCCCGTCTCCTTTGCTCGTAGAGCTCACGGGCAGCTCTCGTCTTCCTTTGCAGTGCCGCTTTGTATACCTCTTGTTTTGCTGCATGCACTCGTCAAATCAAGGGTTTCGCGGTGGTGGGCGAGCGAGACCCAGCACATCAGTCGCGGCGTTTCTAATGGCATGTTGGCAGCGTTGCCACTGGTCTTCGGTACTTGACGCTGGTGGCATAGGGGTGATTGAGAGATTTCGGGATACGCGTTCAGCGAAGAGTCTGGCGGTCTCTTGCGATTGTAGCTTTTCGACGTTAAATTTTCGCACAGTGATTCTTCTTTGTTGCTCAGATTGGGATATCCACATTCGTACCTTGGCTACAGCAAGGTAATGATCCGAGTCTATGTTGGCCGCTCGGAAGGTCCGGACATCCAGAATACTAGAGGCATGCCTTGCGTCGATCGCAATATGATCAATTTGGTTGATCGTTACATGATCATTGGACCGCCATGTCTGCTTATGAATATCGAGATGAGGAAACCATGTGCTTGCTATGGTGACATTTCGCTCCACAGCGAAATCAATTAGCCTTAGTCCGTTATCAGACGTGGTGTCGTGTAGGCTATGCTTACCGACTGCCCTACCAAAGACGTCCTCCTTTCCTATTTTGGCGTCAAAATCGCCCAATACGATTTTAACGTCGTATTTAGGACATTGCTCGTATGTTTTGTCGAGGAGCTCGTAGAAACACTCTTTAGTGGCAGGGTCCTTTTCTTCTGTGGGGGCATGAACACATATTAGGCTTATGTTAGCGAATTTAGCCTTGATCCGGATCGTCATAATACGCTCGCTCACGTGTCGGAAGCTTAAGACTTCTTGCCTAAGTCTGCCGCGTATGACAAATCCGCATCCGAATAAGCGTTGCATGTTGCCTCTGTAGCAATCACCGTAGTAGATGTCACAGTTTTTCATCCTCTTTTTGCCCGGCCCATCCCATCGCACTTCCTGGATGGCAGTAATATCTGCTTTATAGCAGTCTAGGGCCTCTGCTAGTTGTTCGGCTGCACGTGGTCTCTAAAGGGACAGAACATTCCACGTACAGATCCGAAGGTCGTTGTCCTTATTTCGTTTGCTGGGGTCGTCATTAGTTGAGTCATCCTTATCCGAGGCTTTTGGTTATTTCGGAACCATGTAAGGCCTTTATTAAAGTGCTTTAGCCTAAGTCTGGCTATGGCCGGGCAATCACAGAGTATATGATGAGTTGTTTCGGTGTCTTCAAAACAGAGACGGTACGTTTCCGATTGAACACGGCCCATTTTCTTGAGATGGTAGTTGAGAGAGAGATGTCCAGTTAGGAAATCAGTAGGGATCTTAGCATTCTGTTTGCTCATTGATAGAATGTCTCTAGTTCTATTTTTTGAGAAGTTAATAAATTTCTTGTAATGCCTTAGGTCGGGTTGAGCATTCCAGTGAGAGAGCATTTGCAGATGCAAAGAGGAGTTTCGGTCTTCAGCTCCCGACATGGTTTATCGTAATATCTACTCTTTAAGCCTGCTATTGTTTGGAAGATTTTTAACGTGAGCCCGAAGTTGATTTTTCTTCGATATCTTCTCCAATAACCTCAGGTTCATCTAGAGCTTGACGGTTTTTCGCTTACAAGTTCTATTTTATTTTACCAATTGAATTCACTCTTTTACAACTGTGCCATCTTAGATATATTTCAATGTACTGCAAATGACTTTTGTTAACATTAAGGGTTACCAGCTTATAGTTTATTCCGCAACTTGATTTTTCAAAAGCATATCTTAAGCCCAAAGTAAACCATGTAGACCTAAATGTTTCCTAACAATCTTCTTGAGGCTCTGGCACTTTTAAAGCAGACTTACGGTGGCCTAGTGACAATGATACAATATTTTAAAAACTCCAAACGTTCTGCCGGCAGAGGTGCAATATACATTTCTTTCTCATATCTTCGGCTATAATGCTGTAAGTCGATTGTCTTTTCGCACAGTATGAGCGTGACATATACACGGGTATAAGATTCTCCATAACAAAATCTACTGACATTTCCTATCACACACTTCGCATATCATAGCCTCGGTGTGGTCAGGATACCCACAACAATCGTATATTTATCATATATACAATATATGGGGGTGGCAATGGTGTAGTGGTAACGTCGTCAATTGCCACTCTAATGGTTCATGGTTCAAATCTTGATGTCAGCTTCTCATAAAATATATAAAGTCAGTCCGACCAATTGCGAAAGCTTGTGTGAACACTACTGCGAAAGCATAACATTGGCAGTGGCTGGAAAAATTGTTCGTTCTGTTGATCATGATTTGCCTATGGCATCGGTTATCGGAAAAAAAATTACTGTGAATCAGAAGCAAAAGCAAAAAATAATAAAAAATCTTCCAAGTTATCTGGACGCCACCCCCGCAGTTTTTCTGAAGCTGAGCTTCAAACCAGTACACCAAATCTTTCTCTCTTTATCTATCCTTTCAAACGCCCGCACTATGTGCAAACATGATAATGGTATTCGTAACCTCTTGAGTGCGCGTAGATTATATAAAAAAAATAATAATAACAAATTGCGTCTTCGGATCTTAGACATCACTTACTTACTTACTTAGGTGGCGCTACAGTTCGGGGTGAACCTGGGCCTCAACCAACAAGCCTCTCCATTTAGCTCGGTCTTTAGCTAATTGCCTCCAGTTGCGCACTCCAAGTTGGTCGAGGTCCCCTTGAACTTGTGCGCGCCACCTACGGCGATAATTCCCTCTACTGCGTCGTCCCTCGGGGTTAGATTCGAAGACTCTGCGGGCCGGAGCGTTGGTGTCCATTCGCTCTACATGTCCTAGCCATCTCAGACGTCCAATACGCAGTTTTTTGACTAGGTCGATGTCGCTGTACAGCTCGTATAGTTCGTGATTGAATCTTCTCCTCCAAAACCCGTCAACGCAAACGGGACCGAAAATCTTACGAAGAATTTTTCTCTCGAAGCGACCAAGGATATCTTCATCCTCTTTTAATAAAGTCCATGTTTCAGCGCCGTAAAGCAGGACTGGGATGATCAAGGTCTTATATAGAGTCTCCTTAGTTGCTCGAGAGAGGGCTTTACTGTTGAATTGCCTTATAAGCCCAAAAAAACAGCGATTGGCAAGAGTTATTCTTCGATTGATTTCTGCGCTGATTTTGTTTGCTGAATTTATAGCAGAGCCAAGGTAGACAAAGTCCCTTACTACCTCGAAGTTATAGCTGCCCACGGTGACGTTTTGTCCAATTCGTCGATGTTGGTTATCCCTTCTAGTTGACAGCATATACTTGGTTTTGCCCTCGTTTATCGCCAAACCCATTTTGGCCGCTTCCGCCTCAATGCTTGCAAAAGCACCGGTGACAGCCCGCTGAGATCTTCCGATAATGTCTATATCGTCGGCGTATGCAAGCAGTTGTACAGACTTGTAATAGATTGTGCCTCCGGTGTTGGCTTGTGAGTTCCGCACAATCCGTTCAAGTACAATATTGAAGAAGTCACATGACAGCGCGTCACCTTGTCTAAAGCCTTTTTTGACATCAAAGGTCTCGGTGAGGTCATTACCGACCTTGATGGAGCAGCGAGCGTTCTCCATCGTCAGCCTGCACAGGCGGACAAGTTTGGCAGGGATGTCAAAACTAGACATGGCTCTATAAAGCTCTTCTCTATAGATGCTGTCATAGGCGGCCTTGAAATCGATAAAGAGGTGGTGAGTATCGATTTGGAATTCTTGGGTTTTCTCCAGGATCTGCCGAAGTGTGAAGATTTGATCGATGGTGGACTTTCCTGGCCTGAAACCGCACTGATAGGGTCCAATCAGGCTGTTGATAAAAGGTTTCAGGCGTTCACACAATATCGCAGAAAAGATCTTGTACGCGATGTTGAGGAGACTGATGCCTCTATAATTGGCGCAGTTGAGGGGGTCTCCTTTCTTGTGGATCGGGCAAACGATGCTGAGATTCCATTCATCAGGCATACACTCATCTGACCAAATATTAGAAATGAGTTGGTGTATGCACTCTACCAATTCATCCCCAGCTGCCTTGAAAAGTTCGGCCGGTAAACCGTCAGGTCCAGCAGCCTTGTTGGATTTAAGCTTGGATATTGCTATCCTCACTTCGTTTTGGTCAGGTGGACGGAAATTTTGACTATCATCGTCCATGTTGAATGGTTCATTCTGCCTGACAGCGGGATGTTGGTCTTCGTCGCCGTTATACAGTCTGCAGAAGTAGTTTTTCCATATTCTCAGCACCGACTGTGATTCTACTACGAGGTTTCCATTCTCATCTCTACAGGTTTCTGTACGGGTATTACTTCTCTGACACGTTCTTTTTACCTTTTGGTAAAACTTCCGTACATTGTTCCTGGAGTATAGACTCTCGATATTCTCAAACGCGCGCTTCTCATGCTCTTTCTTCTTCTTTTGGAGAAGCCGATGTTCTTCCCGTCTCTTTTGCTCATAGAGCTCACGAGCAGCTCTCGTCTTCCTTTGCAGCGCCGCTTTGTATGCCTCTTGTTTTGCTGCATGCACTCGCCGGCATTCTTCGTCAAACCAGGGGTTTCGCGGTGGTGGTCGAGCGAAACCCAGCACATCAGTCGCGGCGTTTCTGATGGCATGTTGGCAGCGTTGCCACTGGTCTTCGGTACTTGATGCTGGCGGCAAAGGGGTGATTGAGAGATTTCGGGATACGCGTTCAGCGAAGAGTCTGGCGGTCTCTTGCGATTGTAGCTTTTCGACGTTAAATTTTCTCACAGTGATTCTTCTTTGTTGCTCAGATTGGGATATCCGCATTCGTACCTTGGCTACAACAAGGTAATGATCCGAGTCTATGTTGGCCGCTCGGAAGGTCCGGACATCCAGAATACTGGAGGCATGCCTTGCGTCGATCGCAATATGATCAATTTGGTTGATCGTGACATGATCATTGGACCGCCATGTCTGCTTATGAATGTCGAGATGAGGAAACCATGTGCTTGCTATGGTGACATTTCGCTCCACAGCGAAATCAATTAGCCTTAGTCCGTTATCAGACGTGGTGTCGTGTAGGCTATGCTTACCGACTGCTCTACCGAAGACGTCCTCCTTTCCTATTTTGGCGTTAAAATCGCCCAATACGATCTTAACGTCGTATTTAGGACATTGCTCGTATGTTTTGTCGAGGAGCTCGTAGAAACACTCTTTGGAGGCAGGGTCCTTTTCTTCTGTGGGGGCATGAACACATATTAGGCTTATGTTAGCGAATTTAGCCTTGATCCGGATAGTCATAATACGCTCGCTCACGTGTCGGAAGCTTAAGACTTCTTGCCTAAGTCTGCCGCGTATGACAAATCCGCATCCGAATAAGCGTTGCCTGTTGCCTCTGTAGCAATCACCGTAGTAGATGTCACAGTTTTTCATCTTCTTTTTGCCTGGCCCATCCCATCGCACTTCCTGGATGGCGGTAATATCTGCTTTATAGCAGTCTAGGGCCTCTGCTAGTTGTTCGGCTGCACGTGGTCTGTAAAGGGACAGAACGTTCCACGTACAGATCCGAAGGTCGTTGTCCTTATTTCGTTTGCTGGGGTCGTCATTAGTTGAGTCATCCTTATCCGAGGCTTTTGGTTGTTTCGGAACCATGCGTTTTTTTACGTGGTAGGGAAGTTACCCCGACGGCACAACCCCCAACCTGGAGGGCCAGTTCCTTAATTATTCCCCTAGGACGAGGGGCCGGGTACACCGGTGCCAGTAGTCCACTACGGAAGTATGTGCGCTGCCGTTGGCCCATTAAGGGCTCCTCCGCCACCATCTCTATTCCAATGTCCTGACCAACATTGGAAATTCCTTACCGACCTGTGATCCGAATACGTCGAAGCAGCTCGCGCAAGGTATTCACTAAGTTCAACCTAACTGGAACTATAGACGCCACCGTTGACTCCGTCTAGGGAATTCGTCCGCTGCCGCCTGGAACAGGAAGAAGTGCTCTAGTGAGAAAAGCACTCTTCCCCCCCTCTCTCATCTGCTGCCACCAAGAATCCGCCAAACGGGGTTGGTTACCCATTTCTTGGATTAAGGTACTAGGCACCCGGCTGTCACCGCGTGGAGGTTGAGAGTAGGAGTTGGTAGGCCTCAGCTGAGTGAAAACGCTTGTGTTTTCATATGATCGCATGCACTACCGTTTGACAACCACTTAGACATCACACCCAACGCTTTTCGTTTCCCAGATCAACCATACTCATCCGATTCGACACCATTTCCGGTGCCAAATAAAACAAAATTTACACAAAGTATGCATTTTATTGATGGAAAAGAAATGGAATGAGTTTTATGATTCTAACACTATGACGAAATCCGTCCTGGTCAACCCTTATGGTATACATTCTGAAAAGAAAACGTCATTTAAGTTATGTCCTCCTTTAAAACCTATTTCTCTATACACTTACTATCAGACTTAGTCCATCCGATGGGGACTTTATTCTTGATATTCTCTGCTTCCAACCAAATTCTCAGAGGCTCAAAGTATTCGGCAATAGCTTTGCCGCTCATAATGCGCTCTCCGCTGAAAGCTTCCATAGCATCGGGCCATGGCTTAGAAGCACCCATCGATAACATAGCTCTAAAGGAGAAGCACCCCCATTAGTTTAAGATGAAAAATGAAAGTGATATTCAAACTCACTCAAAGGCCTTTCCGGCTTCGGCACTTCCATAGAAATCACAATTATCCAATGGTAGTTCTGGATCTGTTGGATCATATTGCCCCGCCTTTTCACAGGCTGATTTGTAGAATTGGAATTGAATGATGAAGGACACCAAGTACCTAAAGAGTCAAGTATAGTATAAAATATAGCTCCAAAGTTTAGTGTATCACCTTAAATATTCCACATCAGCTGAGACGTGATACTTAGCTGGTGCATCAAAGTCCTTTTCGCTCCTCACTATTGGAGGCTCTATACCAGAGTAATCTTCTCTAAGTTTCCAGAAGGCACAATTCCAATTCTCAGGCTTGACTTCTCCGCGGAATAGAGACCAACGATATTTATCCATGGTGAAGGCAAATGGCAAGAATACAATCTTATCCAAAGCGGTTAAGAATAATTTATTGATTCTGGCCTCTTCGTCCATGTGATAGTCCTTGAGTAGACCAACTTTTTCCAAATGCCTTGGAGTGGAAACAGAAAGGGCTAAGACATCACCCACGGCTTCATGGAAGCCAGGATTGGCGCCAGTGCGGTACACATGAGGAAGATGCTGATACTGAAGGTAGTACTGGATATGACCTTGTTCGTGGTGTACAGTAAAGAGTTGATCCTGCGTAACTCGGGTGCACTGCTTGATGCGGACATCGTCAATAAGGAAGAAATCCCAGGCACTGGCGTGGCATATAAGATCGCGCCCATCGTCAGGTTTTTCAATGATACTCTTGTCCCAGAAATCTCTGAAAAGATCGATCGTAAGTAGAACGAACTCATTGAGATACACCCCATGTTTTAGAAACTACTCACTGTGTTAATTTTTTCAAATTCAATGAAACGAAAAACTCGTCCGCCATCTCGAACATTTTCTTTGCGTCGTATCCTTGACGAACCAACTCGTCGGTGACATCTATCAATGGCTTTTCAGGGAATGGTGACACAATACTGCCGATTTCACCCCAAGTCTGAGCCCACATATTGCCCAGCAAGTGCATTGGAATTGGTCCTTTCTCTGAGACGACTTTGTCACCATAGACCTGCCTCAAGCGCCAACGGACATACCCATGAATTTCTTCATACAAAGGACGAATCTCATCATAAATATCCTCCAATTGTTGTTCGATAGTCTCGTCCTCATACTCATCCAACCACACCTCAGCACCAGATGTGAAATCTAGCAGAGAGATTAGTGAGTTTCCAAACACCTCAATGTTTCGTACTTACTATTCAACTTAGCCGCCTGTAAATTAAGCTCCACATATCGCTGAAAACTATCCCTTACGGCTGTACCAGCCTTGTCATACCACATTTTCCAGTAATACTTCAGTTCTTCTGGATCTCGGCTTGTTGTAAGAATCTCGGTCAGTTCTGGTTCCAACTGCATGTCACAGGTCATTCGGTCAATGAAACTGCAAACCCTCACTTTAGCATAGTTCGACTCCATTGCAGACAGTGTGGTTAAAAGTTCATCATAATCCTCCTCTGGCAAAGCAGCGTAACCCAACTTAGCCAGCTTTTTAAATTGCCGATGCAAATCGGGATCACGGAAATTTTGCCAATCAAATTCTTTTAGCTCCTCAGCCACTTGTCGCATAAATCTCGCTGTTTCAGCGGAGACTTCATTGCTAAATCTTTCATTCTCGTCGGTAACATTAGAGCCATAAGCCCAGGCTGCCTCACTGTCAATATTCACCACCTGATTAAGTTGAGGGTTAAGGTTTTCCAAATATACCGCTGCATCCTCTTCCGAACGGGCCGACCTTATATTCCTTCCATGGCAGAGCTACATACGGAAAATGGGTGAGCTTTCTTGGAATCCAAAGCGTTTCTTTTAGAACTTACCGCCACAGCTCCTACGAGGAGGAGGAACAACTTCATTTCGCCTTAAATACAAATATGTTCTCGTACGTCTAGTAAATGAAGAGAAAATCGATTGGAAGTCCGACTGCAGGGAAGATCGCTATTAGAATGGCTTGTCCAACGTTCAACACTTAATAGGGGAAGATCATATCGAAATAATTTACGCCGGGAAACTGTTATCTAAAAATGATTATTATGAGATAATAGACTTATCGACTACTTTGACTTGTGATCTAAATACAATTTAATCTTTGAGAATATTCTTTTGGAAATAAACGGAAATTTCGAGATTAACAATTTAAAGTAAATAAATGCAAAATACAATAGTATTCGTGTTTATCTAATCTCCTTGACATTGTAGCAAATCAATCAGATAAGGCAATGGCATAAGGTTTTCAAGGAATATTGTTCGTAAGATTATGTTGTTAATCCGTAAATTGATAGTTATCCAGGCTTATTCCTGAGTTCGCAAATGCAGTAGTACTTCTAGATCGTTATTGTTCTAAATCGAACACATTTAATACGAGTATCTAATGCATCGTATTTGCATTTGTGGCAAGTATGATTCAAAAAATGGACAAAAATGTGAATTTTTTTATTTGTTTATATCGAATTACACACGCCAAATGTTCGGCATAACCTATCCCGGTATAAACCGTGAGTTAGGCTCGGCTGGAGCACAGTCCATGTCCTGTGCCCTTACGAAAGTGTAACGAATTTATAAAATCTCGGTACTTCTCGGTTACCAAATAGTGTGGGACTCTAAGCCCTCTGAAAAACACTTTCTTAATCAGGGCGCCGTGGCGTAAGTGGTTAGTGTGTCGGATCACTACGCGTGAGGTTCCGAATTCGAATCCTACAAAACACCAAAAAGTTTTTTTCACGGTCCCACCTCTCGCGAGCGTCTGACAAACATCCGAGAGTATTGTTGTCTCGAAAAAGCTTCTCAAATCGCTGTTCGGATTCGGCATTAAACTGTAGGTCCCTTCCATTCGTCTGAAAAATATAACGCACACAACATGAGTGGTTGCGAGAAGCTAGGCCCTGGCTCTTAAAGAGCTGTTGCGCCAAATATTTATTTATAAATTTTTTTTTCAATCAGGACCAATCTACGCAAGATCAAGAATTTTTTTTTTTAAATTAAAATTTTTAAGTACTTTCACTTAGCTTCTAGACCATTTTTTTGTTGCCTTGGGGTGGTGAAAAAACGCTAATGCGCACTAAAAAGTCACCTTTAACACCTTTTCAACTTGACACCATCCACTCCGAAACGGCGTATTGCAATACTTCAGAGTGGTATCGATTTCTTTGCCCTCTCGGGGCCGGCTTTTTCATATCTCTCTTCTGTTGCGGGTTCATTCTTACATCTGGCTTACGTTAATCTCATGAAGGGTTGGTCTTCTTCTCTCTTCTTTGTTTTGATTACCTTTTCTATGAAGGAGCATACTCCGTTCCAGTTCTGGTCACTTGGTAACATATTTGCCGCTATGTTGTGTGGGGTGATGACGCCGCTAGCGATTCCAGCGCCGTTTCAGCTTTCCATCGGCTGCAGGCATAACGTAATACTACCCTATTCCGGAAGACCATCCGGAAGTCCGCGAGAATATGGAGTCGGACTGCCGCTAACAACAACAGCACGCATAGGCCTAATTCCCTGGCAGCCTCATGGTGATAGGATTATGAAGGCCATATTCCGGACTAGAGCACGACACGTCACCATTATACACTCTTATGCCCAACAATTGGGTCATCTGATGACGAGAAGTAGGACGTCTACAATGTTTTAAGCGCCGTCTTCGACACAACACCAAATGGAGACATTGTCATAGTGATGGGGGATTTGAATGACAAGGTAAGCAACGACAACGAAGGGCTCAAACATGTAGTCGGGAGCATGGACTAGGCACTCGTAAGGCCAACGGCGAAAGGTTTGTTTGATTTCTGCAATGCCAACCGCCTTGTGATAGGGGGCAACATGTTTGAGCACAAGACCTGCCACAAAGTCAGCTGGGTTTCCAACGACAGGCAAGCAACCACCAACCAAATTGACCATTTTGCCATCAGCCGCCGCTTTAGAAGTAGTCTCCTGGATGTCCGAAACAGGCGAGGGGCAGATGTGGGGATAGTACGTGATCATCATCTTCTGATAGCTACCCTCCAACTACGCACTGCTGCAGTTCGAAGATCCCACGACAACACAAGAATGCCCAGGTTCAACATCGATATGCTTAGTAATCCCTCAGTGCGCCAGCAATTAAAGAAGCACCTTCCGAAAGGTGTGGAAGCAATTAACAGCTCACTGCTCGCGTCCAAGACCATTGGAGTGCTGTGAAAAATGTTTCTACATCTGGTGCTGAAAGAAGTGCGGTCGGTCGTAGGGAAGGTATAGGGCGTGGCTTTCCGAGGATACCTGGAGAGGGATTGACGATCGAAAGCAGATTAAAGCTCGCGTTACAAAAGCAGGGAGAAGAGAGCTAAAGTCCCTATATCTCCTGAAGATGAGAGAAGTTCAGTGTAGCGTGAGAAGTGACAGACGCAACTACGTCAACGCGCTGGCTACAGAAACAGAAGAAGCTGCACGGAGGTGCGACATCAAGACCGTTTGCAGAATCACCAAAGAGCTGACAGGTGGTCGAAGCTCCAGCCAACACTCAGTAAAAAGCCTAGACGGTTCCTTACTCATTTCGGATGACCGCGTATTCGCTAGCGATATGCTCCCATGCCCGAATACGCACCACGACTCCTAGTAATCATGAGATCACTGCTGCGATCAAAGCTCTTAAAACCAACAAGGCGGTGGGACTTGACGGCTTATCGGTCGAACTTTTCAAAGCAGCTGGTAGAGTGCATACACCAACTCATGTCACAGTGGGCAGCTATAACTTCGAGGTAGTAAGGGACTTTGTCTAACTTGGCTCTGCTATAAACTCGAAAAACAAGATCAGCGCAGAAATCAAGCGAAGAATAACTCTTGCCAATCGTTTTTTTTTTGGGCTTACAAGACAATTCAACAGTAAAGCCCGATCTCGAATAACTAAGGAGACTCTATATAAGACCTTGATCATTCCAGTCCTGCTTTACGGCGCTGAAACATGGACTTTATTAAAAGAGGATGAAGATGTCCTTGGTCGCTTCGAAAGAAAAATTCTTCGTAAGATTTTCGGTCTCGTTTGCGTTGACGGGTTTTGGAGGAGAAGATTCAATCACGAACTATACAAGCTGTACAGCGACATCGACCTTGTCAAAAAAACTGAGTATTGGACGTCTGAGATCGCTAGAACATGTAGAGCGAATGGACACCAACGCTTCGGCCCGCAGAGTCTTCGAATCTAACCCCGAGGGACGACGCAATAGAGGACCTCCTCGCCGTAGGTGGCACGCACAAGGGGACCTAGACCAACTGGAGGCAATTAGCTAAAGACCGAGCTAAATGGAGAGGCTTGTTGGTTGAAGCCCAGGTTCACCCCGAACTGTAGCGCCACCTAAGTAAGTAAGCAAGTTTGGACATTTGGATCGCAAAATACCTTCTCGGTAAAAATGTACCTTTGGTTGGCACCGTTTGCCAAAATAAAACGTTCATTCTGCCACAGATGGAAAATGTGTGTTTGGCTTCCATGAAAATGTGTGTTTGGCTTCCATGAATCGAAATACAGTATGCTATCATATGTACTGACAACAAACAAGGCTGTGATTGTCTTATCGTCTATGCATCAGGATAACTCTATCGCTGATGAACAAAATAAGTACAAGCCAGAGATGGTACTGTATTATAATAATACAAAGACATGATGGACAAAATGACTGCATTTTACACAACAAAATGCAGAACCAAACGGTGGCCGCTCGCCATGTTCTACAATTTGGTCGATGTCTGCTATCTAGCAGCCTATATCGTGTTTCCTATCAACAACCCGGACATCACTGCGACTTCTAAATCGAGGTTGTTTCTCACCAACATGGCTAAGCCACTCATTCTGACAGATATACATAGACGAGCGGTTAAAAATTCCGAGAGTGATAGCCAACTTTTCCACGTCGCACTGCATCCAGTTAAGGCTCAGTAAGACGATTCATCCACTAATAGCTGCTCTACCTACACAAGAAGGCGGAGCAAACGGCAGACACCTTGTATACAAAGGATCTTGCCACCTTTGCGTTACAGGGTAAGCATAAGCACGCAAGGGGTGCATATGGCGCACAAAGTCAGTATGCGATCAGCACTGCAAAAATTTAGCAAAATGTCTCGCCTGCGTCGCTACTGATCCAAGGTTGACCAAGTAGTCTACATCACTATTACTTGCTTGTTTTCCAATAAAAAATTATGAAAAACTGTAACTTTTTAGAAACATCTGCTTTGGAAAAATGTATTCTTTTCTCTTTTACAATATTTTTTTTTTATGTATTGTAGTTCACAAATTAACACACAATTACCATACAGAATATACTGCAGTACCTGGGTATCACAGCACTCTGAATGGTTATTTCTTATTGCCACTCGCACAAGGGTTAAAAACGGCTCACGCCCGTGAGCCATTGGGGAGTAACTAGCGAGCTGTATGCGAACTTTCCTGACCAACTTCTAAATTATTAATATGTTTGATGATATTCAAAGTAATATGGGATACGCAGTGCTTTTCGAGATATATTGGGCTATTTAGTGTTGTATCGAATTTTTTTTTTTTTCGTAACTTGTGATATTTTGTGGTGGCACGTAACATTGTAATTAGCTCCGAGCTATTTATATGAATTTATAAACCTTTTTTCTTCCAATATTACGAGTAGGTTGTTATTTAATAAGTTTTTTTTCTCAAAAGTGAAAACATACACAGTATGTAACTCGTACAAATAAAAGAGACCTGCGCAGAAAAACGTTCAGGTGATTTGGTTCAAGCTATTGTATAGCACTTGAAGGTTTTTCTGCCCAGGTCTGTTTTATTTGTACGAGTTTTACTCATTTTCATTTTAGAGAAACGTTCAAGTGATTTGGTTTAAGCTATAATTGTTTACTATACACACTGTAATATTCTTGGTGGGGATCGTAATAATAAAACCATCTTCTGTGCATTTAAATTGTTTCTTTGTTTATTTACAAGCAACTTATAAATTCACTTTCGTTCTAATTCAAATTTACGAAATGTCTTTACATTTTTGTCACTCTCAAATTTACAACAATACTTTCAATTAAAATATTGTTTACTGTCATAATACTCGCACAGTGATCGCAATTCTTAATGCCGGTCGTACACTACGTGCGCAACTGTTCAACCAGCTACGATCAATTTTTTGTTCAACCCTTACGTTTTACGAACAAATTTATAGCCCCGTGTACTAGTGCACAAACTCATGTTGCTGGCGTTGAATAACGCGACTAGAACATGTTGAAATTGAACGAGTTGGGAGCAACGCAGCGTTACCACCCTTGTTACTTAAGTAGTATATTGTAATTGGTACACTTTCGAGTCTCGTACTACCTACTACGTTTTTATTTGCATGTACTACATATTTCACCAAAAAATGTTTTGAAGTATTCTATTATTATCGTTTTATACGTCATTTAAAAACATTCACGGCTTTTTTTTTTTTATGTGCAGGTAGGGGTGAAAACTTGTAGCCCGTACTACGAGTTACGCCCGACTCCATACTCCTGCGTGGTGACGTGCTAAAAGAAAAATCCTGTCCTGTTGTTCCCCTGCGCCACCGCCAGTCAAGGCATTCCTTCGCAGGCGCACGTTTGACATTTTGACACTTCTTTTTAGCTGCCACAGTTGGCAGAATCTTCGTTTCTCGTTGATCATTCCTCTAAAAGCAGTTTCTGCATCATACTTGTGATTACTCCGTTTGCAGTCTTCCAGCTTTCACTCTTCGCCCACATAAATAAGATCAGGCTTATTGACATCGCTCGGCCGCCAATTGGTCTTTCCAAGATGTTCCTAGCCCGTGTGCAATTTTGACATTCCATTAGTACATGATCTGCGTTTTGCACTTTTCCTTCACAGTGCTGGCAGAATGTGTCATCCGCGTGCTTGTACTTATAAAGGTACTCCCGGAAGCACTCCCGCTTATGCACTCATCAACTTCGAGAATCAATTTGTATGACCATTGCCCTTTGGTTGTGGTGGTCCACCTATGTTGCCATTCTTCTTTGATAGCTTCTATGGTTGTTCTTCGGCCATCGTGCTCATTTTCGCGTAGTGCCGCGGTCTTCTTCGCTTCTAGATCGATAGGCAATTGGGCTGATATTAAACTTCACGCATCCGCAGGAACAGTTCTAAAGAAGCAGAATGCGATTCTATGCGCCGAGTTCATCTTTCTAATGTACAACTTACGATGCGTCGCTGATGTCCATATTGGGGCCGCATATACTAGGTGGCTAAAAGGTTTCTGATTGGTTCCCTAATATTTAGCATAAGTTCGCATAGCGCCGCTACTGCCGGAGAGGACTTCTCACCTGCGTACGTTACGTGATCCCTGAAGCTGAGTTTGTACTGAGGGATCTGATGTACGGCTTCGACACGATGTTTTACTCACTGACCTGTATGGTTAGGTGTTCCACTTTTTTACGACTGCTTATGATTTCGGTTTTGTGGTCAGCTTGTTCCAAACCTGATGTCTATAACTATAGCTTCACGTTTGTGATTGTTTGATTGCAGTTTTGCATCACTTCCTCTACTACAACTGCAAAAGAGTAGTGCTCGCATATACCAAGAATAATAATAACCTAGGACGAAGCTTTGCGGAACACCTACATTGGTTAGATTCACCGGACTCAAGTAAGATCTGATTTTTTAAGAAGCTGTTTGGGATGCAAACATTTTTTTTTTCCAAAGTTAGGTGAAAATCTTCCATAGACACTATGAGAATAGCAAGCGCGTGCTCATATTAGTGTCAGATTCTTACTGACCAAAAAACACCACCTTTCGATATAAATTTGTCAAGTATTGCAACTAAGTAATAACTTATCAGAAAATTGTTCTATCATAAAATAAAAACGTTTGGCAGGTTATTTTCCACTGAAAGATCCTGCATGAAAAGTGTTGTCCTTTGTAGTCGGCGCAATAAATTGCTCTCATCCAAAATGTGTAGGCCTCTATTGTTGACATGTCCGATTAGTCGGTTTCTATCCTTTCTTGCGAAGCTTGTAGTTTCTGCTTCGATTGTCGGAATTCCGAGATCCCTGTGGATATCGTCGTTTCTACTATACCACGGTGATTGGACAATTTCTCTTAGCACTTCATTTTGGAAAGTTTGTAAAATATTGGTATTTGTTTTCTTGGTACTACCCCAAAGTGTTATACCGTAGGTCCTCACCGGCTTTAGCACTTCCTTGTTTAAAATCAGTTTGTTCTCAGTACTAAGCTGCGAATGTTTTCCGAGTAACCAGTACATTTCTCTATATTTGATTTCGAGTTCTTTTCGTTTCATTTTCACGTGCGAATTCTATTTCAGCCTTGCGTCAAGTGTCATTCGGAGGTATTTGGCCTCGTTTGCAAAAGGTATTCGGGCCGAGTTCAGAAAAATTGGCAAGTCATTAGTTTTCTTATAAGTTAAATTCACGTGAACAGATTTAGATTCGTTGAGGGCGATCCGCCAGTCCCTCGCCCATTTATTCACTTTATTCAGTGCGTTTTGCAGTTTTGCAGTCGTTTTTTCGATTGTGTTACCTACTGCTAGGATATCTATTACCGGTGGGCAAAATCGCATCATCATCTCCTCGCGGTGCCCGCTGGATAGCTATCTGATAGTGAACTAACGATGAGCGTATGCTGAGTCTGACGATATATGTGCAGCTGAACACTCAGACCTGCGTAAGCACATCTGGGTGAACTTCAGCGCGCATATGTTTAACAGGACGAGGCATCTCTTGTTGATCTGATTGGCTGAAATATGCGTCTCAGAAGTCTAGCAAGAGCTCCTCAGAAGGAGGACGTGCGACGGATGAATTCTCTCGATGGAATCAACGGCGACGTCTACAGACCAGCGGATACCTTACCGGAGCTACTTCAACATATTTGGAGCTAAAGTCTGTAAGGATTTTCAATACTACGTCAGGGTATTGAAAAAGAGATGATGGCGGATGAACCCTTAATGGGCCAAAGGCAGCGCTCATATCCCCGAAGTGGGTTACTGACATCGGTGTATCCGGCCTCTTATCCTAGGAGTACAAAAAAAAAAGGACCTAGCCCTCCAAGTTGGAGGTTGTGCCGTCAGGTTAACTTCCCTACCACGTAAAAAACCTTTGGTTACGAAGCAACCAACAGCCTCGGAGCACGTGGAATGTTAGGTTCCTCTACAAACCACGTGCAGCCGAGCAACTTACGGAGGCCCTAGAGTGTTTCAAAGCAGACATTACTGCCATCCAAGAAGTGCGATGGGATGGGCCGGGCAAAAGGAAGATGAAAAACTGCGACATCTACTACGGCGACTGCTACAGACAACAAGGACAGCGTCTATTCGGGTGCGGATTTGTCATTGGAGGCAGACTTAGGCAAAAAGTTTGAGTTTCCGGTATGTGAACGAGCGCCTTATGACTATCCGTATCAAGGCTAAATTTACCAACATTAGCCTAATATGCGCTCACGCCCCTCACGAGGAGAAGGACGACGCGTCAAAGGATGACTTCTACCAGCTCTTGGACAAGACGTATGAGCAATGCCCTAGCCACGACGTTAAAATTATTCTAGGTGATTTTAACGCAAAGCTAAGAAGAGAGGACGTCTTTAGTAGCGTGGTCAGAAAGCACAGCCTGCACGACATCACATCCGGCAACGGACTCAGGCTAATCGACTTTGCGGCGGGGCGAAACTTTGTCGTAGCTAGTACGCGGTTCCCACGTCTCGATAATCACAAAGGAACATGACTCTCCTTTGATCGAAAAATCGTCAACCAAATCGATCACATTGCGATCGACGCAAGGCACTCTTCCAGTATTCTGGGTGTCCGGACTTTCCGCGGAGCCAACGTGGACTCGGATCACTACCTAGTTGTAGCCAAGGTACGGATGCGGATATCCAGAACGGAGCGAAATGAACGAAATACTGTGAGGAAATTTGACGTCGAAAAGCTACAATCGCAAGAGACCGCCAGAACCTTTGCCGATCGTGTTTCTTCTAATCTCAATCTAAGTCCTATGCCGCCAGCAGCAAATGCGGAAGACCAGTGGCAGCGTTGCCAACAAGCCATCAGAGATGCCGCCTCTGATGTACTGGGTTTCTCTCGCCCACCACAACGAAACACCTGGTTTGATGAGGAATGCCGGCAAGCACATGCAGCAAAACAAGAGGCGTACAAGGCGGAGCTGCATAGAAGGCCTAGAGCTGCTTACGAGCTCTACGTGCGCAGGAGAAAAGAGGAACATCGACTTCTCAGAAAGAAGAAAAAGGAACATGAGAAGCGCTCGATCGAGGAGATTGAGAGACTTCATTGCAGGAATAATGTTCGAAAATGTTACCAAAAGGTAAAAAGAACATGCCAGGGCTTCAAAGCCAGGACAGAAGCCTGCAGTGACGAAAATGGCAATATAGTAGTAGAATCGCAGTCGGTGCTGAGGATATGGAAGGAACACTTCTGCAGACTGTTAAATGACCAATACCGACCATCATAACGGTGATGACCCATATTCCGCTGTCAGGCAAAATGAGCCATTCAACAGTGACGATGACAGCCTAGATTCCCGTCAACTCGATCGGAATGAAGTGAGGATAGCAATATCTAGACTCAAATCCAACAAAGCTGCTGGAGCCGACGGCCATGCCGCCGAACTTTTCAGGGCAGGAGGAGATGAGTTGGTAAGGAGCATGCACCAGCTCATCTGTAAAATCTGGTCGGATGAAAGTATGCCCGATGAATGGAACCTCAGCATCGTTTGCCCGATCCTGAAGAAAGGAGACCCTCTGAACTGCGCCAATTACAGAGGCACAAGTCTCCTCAACATCGCATATAAGATCCTGTCTGCCGTATTATGTGAACGACTAAAACCGATCGTCAACAACCTGATAGGTCCTTATCAGTGCGGTTTCAGGCCTGGAAAGTCAACCATTGACCAAATATTCACACTACGGCAGATCTTGGAAAAAACCCATGAATATAAAATCGATACGCACCACCTCTTCATCGATTTAAAAGTTGCCTATGATAGCGTGTATAGAGACGAGTTATACAGAGCCATGTCTAGTCTTGGCATCCCTGCCAAGCTCGTCCGTTTGTGCAGAATGACGATGGAGAACTCTCGCTGGCCCAACAAAGTCGGTAAGAATCAGGAATCGCTATCATGCGATCTCTTTAACATAGTACTTGAGATTGTACGAAACTCACAAGCCAAACCCGGAGGTACAATCTTCTTCGAATCTGTACAACTACTCGCTTATGCCGATGACATTGACATAATCGGAAGAACTCAGCGGGCCGTCAATGGGGCATTTACGAGTATTGAGATCGAGGCAGCAAAGATGGGTCTAGCGGTCAATGAAAGTAAAACAAAATATATGCTGTCTACAAAAAAGGACACCCAACATCGGCGTCTTGGACAGAATGCCACAATAGACAGATACAATTTTGAGGTAGTAAAGGATTTTGTCTACCTAGGCTTTATGGTCAGCTCCGCAAATGACATCAGTACGGAGATCACACGGAGAATTACTCTTGCCAATCGTTGTTTCTATGGCCTAAAACGGCAATTGAGTAGCAAATTCCTATCTCGAACTACTAAGGTAACTCTTTATAAGACATTAATCATCCCAGTCCTGCTGTATGGCGCAGAGGCATGGGCTTTGACAAAACCGGATGAGGATGCCCTTGATTATTTCGAGAGAAAAGTTCTTCGAGCGATCTTTGGTCCCGTCTGCATAGACGGTGAGTGGAGGAGAAGGTACAATGCCGAACTATACGGCATGTACAAGGACATCGACTTAGCCAGAAGGGTTCACATACAGCGACTAAGATGGCTGGATCATTTAGAGCGGATGGAGCCCAACCTTCCTGCTAAGAAAGTCTTCGAATCCACCCCGGACGGACGGCGCAGTAGAGGACGACCTCGCGGTAGGTGGCGCAAACAAGTGGAGGGGGACCTCAACCAACTTGGCGTGCGCAACTGGAGGCAGCTGGCTCGTAACCGTGCTGGCTGGAGAGGTTTGTTGGTTGAGGCCCAGGTCCACCCCGGACTGTAGCGCCATCTAAGTAAGTAAGTAAGGATATCTTAGCAAGGATAGTGCCATTTTCTTTCGGTATATCACGAGTATATAACAGATAGATAAGCGGCCTAAGAACGCTTCCTTGTAGTACGCCGGACGAAATTTCTTTGAGCTCCGAGTATTCGTTTCCATGTCGAACACGGAGGAGTCTATTCCCGAGATATGATTCCAGAATAAAGTATAGGCATACAGAGAGAACTTGTCGGAATTTGGCGGTTTTCCTGGTCTTCAAACCATTATGCCTTCCCCAACTTTCCATTGGCTCTGCACGTGTTTTAATCTGAGTGCTTCTTAGGTTTTAGATTCTCGATCGCATGTTTGAGTTCCCTTAGCGTTACACTTGTGAGTGTTAAATCATCAGATGGTAAATCCGGCCTATTGATGATATAAGATGGAACCATGGGAAGATGAATTAGATTTTTTTAGTGATATTACGTAACTTTACGTAAAGGGCTCAACGAAAAAGCATCTTGTTTGTATGTCTTCCCGCCGGCCGGCCGGAGGGAGTTATCACACTAACATGTAGTGTTATTACGCATCGGAAAATCCTGAACGTGGCTAGTAATCTTCTTCTTCTTTATCTTCCTATTTCGGCGAGGCTATGATCCGAAAACCGTGAGAAGTTCCATATAGAATTAAACGTTTCCTAACAATGTTCTTGAGGCTTTGGCACTTTTAAAGCAGATTTACAGTGGCACAGTGACAATGACGCAATATTTTAAAAGCGGTGCAAAATATATTTCTTTCTCATACTTCGCCAATAATGCTGTAAATCGATTGTCTTTTCACACAGTAGGATCGTGGCATATCAACGGCCACAAGATTCTCCACAACAAAATCTACTGACACTTCACAACACACACTTCCGCATATCAAAGCCTCGGGGTGGCGAGGATTTCCACAACAGTCGTATATTTCTCATATAACAAATTGCGTCTTCAGATCTTAGACATCAAGACGCCTTTCATTTGCCAGATCAACCATACTCATCCGATTCGATACCATTTCCGGTGCCAAAATTAAACACAATTTACACATGTATGCATTTTATTGATGGAAAAGAAATTGAGTGAATTTTGTGATTCTAACATTATGACGAGATCCGTCTTGGTGAAGCCTTAGGGTATACATTCTGAAAGGAAAACATCATTTAAGTTATGTCCTCCTTTAAGACTTATTTGTCTATAGACTTACTATCAGACTTAGTCCATCCGATGGGGACCTTATTCTTGATATTCTCTGCCTCCAACCAAATTCTCAGAGGCTCAAAGTACTCGGCAATAGCCTTGCCGCTCATGATGCGCTCTCCGTTGAAAGCTTCCATAGCATCGGGCCATGGCTTAGAGGCACCCATCGATAACATAGCTCTAAAGGTGAAACGACGTCATTAGTTTAAGATGAAAAATGAAAGTGATATTCAAACTCACTCAAAGGCCTTTCCAGCTTCGGCACTTCCATAGAAATCACAGTTATCCAATGGTAGTTCTGGATCTGTTGGATCATATTGCCCCGCCTTCTCACAGGCTGATTTGTAGAATTGGAATTGAATGATGAAGGACACCAAGTACCTAAAGAGACAAGTTTAGTATAAAATTCTCATCCAAAGTTTAGTGTATCACCTCAAATATTCCACATCAGCTGAGACGTGATACTTAGCTGGTGCATCAAAGTCCTTTTCGCTCCTCACTATTGGAGGCTCTATACCAGAGTAATCTTCTCTGAGTTTCCAAAACGCACAATTCCAATTCTCAGGCTTGACTTCTCCGCGGAATAGAGACCAACGATATTTATCCATGGTGAAGGCAAATGGCAAGAATACAATCTTATCCAAAGCGGTTAAGAATAATTTATTGATTCTGGCCTCTTCGTCCATGTGATAGTCCTTGAGTAGACCAACTTTTTCCAAATGCCTTGGAGTGGAAACCGACAGGGCTAAGACATCACCCACAGCTTCATGGAAGCCGGGATTTGCGCCAGTGCGGTACACATGAGGCAAATGCTGGTATTGCAAGAAATATTGAATATGACCTTGTTCGTGGTGTACAGTAAATAGTTGATCCTGCGTAACTCGGGTGCACTGCTTGATGCGGACATCGTCAATTAGGAAAAAATCCCAGGCACTGGCGTGGCATACTAAATCGCGACCATCGTCAGGTTTTTCAATGATACTCTTGTCCCAGAAATCTCTGAAAATATTTCAGTTTATGGATTGTAATAGGAACGAACTCATTAAAGTATACTCGATGTGTTGTGTTTCCACTATTCTAGAAACAACTTACTCTGTTAATTTTTTTAAATTCAATGAAACGAAAAACTCGTCCGCCATCTCGAACATTTTCTTTACGTCGTATCCTTGACGAACCATCTCGTCGGTGACATCTATCAATGGCTTCTCGGGGAATGGTGACACAATGCTGCCGATTTCACCCCAAGTCTGAGCCCACATATTGCCCAGCAAGTGCATCGGAATTGGTCCTTTCTCTGAGACGACTTTGTCACCATAGACCTGCCTCAAGCGCCAACGAACATACCCATGAATTTCTTCATACAAAGGACGAATCTCATCATAGATATCCTCCAACTGTTGTTCGATAGTCTCGTCCTCGTACTCATCCAACCACACCTCAGCACCAGATGTGAAATCTAGCAGAGAGATTAGTGAGTTTCCAAACACCTCAATGTTTCGTACTTACTATTCAACTTAGCCGCCTGTAAATTAAGCTCCACATATCGCTCAAAACTATCCCTTACGGCTGTACCAGCCTTGTCATACCACATTTTCCAGTAGTACTTTAATTCTTCTGGATCTCGACTGGTAGCAAGAATCTCGGTCAATTCTGGTTCCAACTGCATGTCACAGGTCATTCGGTCAATGAAACTGCAAACCCTCACTTTAGCATAGTTCGACTCCATTGCCGACAGTGTGGTTAAAAGTTCATCATAATCCTCCTCTGGCAAGGCAGCATAACCCAATTTAGCCAGCATTTTAAATTGCCGATGCAAATCGGGATCACGGAAATTTTGCCAATCAAATTCCTTTAGCTCCTCAGCCACTTGTTTCATAAATCTCGCTGTTTCAGCGGAGACTTCATTGCTGATTCGTTCATTCTCGTCGGTTACATTTGAACCGTAGGCCCAGTCTGCCTCAGTGTTAAGATTCACCACCTGATTCAGTCGAGGGTTAAGATTTTCCAAATATACCGCTGCATCCTCTTCCGAACGGGCCGACCTTATATTCCTTCCATGACAGAGCTGCAGATGGAAAATGCGTGAGCTTTCTTGGAATCCAAAGCGTTTCTTTTAGAACTTACCGCCACAGCTCCTACGAGGAGGAGGAATAACTTCATTTCGCCTTAAGTACAAATATGTTCTCGTACGTCTAATGAATGAAGAGAAAATTGATTGGAAGTCCGACTGCGGGAAAGGTCGCTATTAGAATGGCTGTCCAACGTTCAAGAATTAATAGGGGAAGTTCATATCGAAATAATTTACGCCGGGAAACTGTTATCTAAAAGTGATTATTATGAGATAATAGACTTATCGACTACTTTGGCTTGTGATATACTATTTATGGTAATCTTTGAGATTATTCCTTTGAAAATAAACGGAAATTTCGAGATTAACAATTTAAAGTAAATGAATGCAAAAAAGTATTTGTGTTTATCTAATCTCCTTCATATTGTAGCAAATCAATCAGTTAAAGCAATAAAATGAGGTTTTCAGGAAATGTATAGTATGTTATGCTTGTAAGATTGTGCAAAGGGTGTTGTTAACCGGTAAATTGATAGTCATCCAGGTTTATCCCTGAGTTCGAAAATGCTGTAGTCCTACTAAATTGATTGTTCTTTATTTCTTTATTTCATCTAAACGAGTTACATTTATTTGCACTCAAAGGATTACCTACTCTGTCCATATACAATAGGTACAATAAAACAAAGGAGTTCCAGGGAACGAAATGGCAGACGAACTAGCAAGAAAGTGATCAGAACAAGACCAGTCAATGGTCCAAAACTCAGTTGTACCTCGCCTAGATTTTAGCATAGCACTAGACTTCAAACGACAAACAGACGAAAGATAGAGAGCACTTCCAGCATCGCGTCTACAGAAACATCGGGATAAAACACGACAATGTGAAAACCAAGCTCATCCTCACTCAAAGTATACAAAACTTCGTGCTTTTTGTAGGAACATAACCGACCACAACGTATTGGCGGCACACCGAATAAGGATGCAGCTACGTACAGATGAACTTTGCAGAGGCTACGGCAACACAAACGCAGAAGGATATGGACCACTTCCTATGCAAATGCCTTAGTCTCTGCAACACCAGAAAAACAGCTCTCGGAGAGGAGTTCTTCAATCATCAATTTTTCTTCAGTAATCTGGGCGACCAGTCTGATAAGCCACCAACCACCGGGGTGCTATGATAGATCGCCTCCTCGTGGTGCACCCTGGGTAACGCTAAATGATCTATCAACTCGGAAGCCAAACCAGTTAATCTCTCCTGGCTACTAGTTCAAAGACAAGCAATAAACTTATAAAATACAATAGTTAACTGCAGACAAATGAAAATGAATTATAGAACTTCTCAGTACAAAAAGACGAGACATATAGGCCCTTCTGTCCGAATATGTCAATTAAACATCGAAAACATAAGTAGGTCAAAATGCGAACACTTATCGAAACTACTTCTAAGCAACAAAATTGACATTGTAGCCATTCAAGAAACTCACGTATCATCAGAATTTGAACTTCAGTCAACTTCAGTTCAGGCATCATCCACGGGTACTCTGTGATCGGCCCTATATTCCATCCTACTTATGGTGTCTCAACATATGCAAGAAACGACCTCGACGAAGTTAAACTCATCAGCTCAAATTCCGACGATTGCGTTTATTCCGTAACCATAGAGACAGCTGGGACCTACATAGTGAACCTATATAAGCCCCCCGGAATTTATTGGCCAAACAGTGTTCTCGAAACTTACGATAAACCAACAGTCTACATAGGCGACTTCAATAGCCACCACCATCTCTGGAGGTATACCACAAACGACGAAAATGGAAATAAACTTGTCGACTGGGCCGATAACAACAACATGCATTTAGTATTCGATGCTAAAGATAAGGCCACATTTTACTCTCGGAGATGGAAAAAGGATTACAACCCTGACCTCTGTTTTGTCACCAAGAACTCTTATAACCACCCAGTTCCTGCTGCGAGAACTGTACTCCCGAACTGCCCGCATAGCCAGCACCGTCCAGTCATCGTCGAAATGAGGATACAAATCCCATTAATAAACTCCGTCCCAAAACCTCGTTGGAATTTTAGCAAAGCTAACTGGAACAATTTCAGCCGAGAAGTCGATGCCTGCCTCCGCTTCGTCCCTCCGTCAACAAAAAACTATGACAGATTTGTTGGCATTATTCTATCTATTGCCAAAAAACACATTCCATGGGGCTACGCAAAGAATATATCCCTGGATGGTCCGAGGAAAGCGAGCGGTTGTTCAAAGATTTTAAAGATACTGGCAGCCCTAACATCGCTGACAGATTACTAAGGTCCCTTGACGAGAGTCGTAGACAGAAGTGGTCGTCAACGGTGGAAAGAATGAACTTCACACATTCCAGCCGTAAGGCTTTGAACCTACTCCGCAAACTTCGAGCTAGCAACTCAGCATCAGCCTCACCAACTCCTATAAGTCTAGACGCAACTCCTATAAGCTAAGACGCAATAGCGAACCGTGTTGTAGACCTCTCTCTTGCGCCTGTCGACAAAGTGCATACAAAATCAATTAGATGTGCATTGCGGAAACTTAAACGCAATACACCTGTGCCGTCCGCATTTTCACATAGCTTTTCTACCTATGAAGTCGACAATGCTATAAAATCAATGAAAAGCGGGAAAGCGGCAGGATTTGATGAGATCTTTCCAGAATTCATTATTCACGCCGGCACTAACACAAGAAGATGGTTATTTAAATTTTATAGCATCATTTTGACACAGGAAATCTGCTTCAAGCCTTTAAATTGACTAAGATTTTAGCAATCCTGAAACCCAATAAGCCGAAACACCAAGCCGAAAGCTACCACCCTATTGCACTTTTAAGCACGTACTATAAATTACTTGAAAGGCTGCTACTGAATCGCATCGGTCCCATTATTGAGGAAGCTTTCCCCATCGAACAAGCTGGCTTTGGGGCTGGCCGAAACTGCGCTGACAAAGTGCTATCATTGACAACGTATGTCAAGGCTGGCTTTGAAAAGGGCCTTAAGACCTCTGTGGCATCTGTCGATCTGACAGCTGCATACGATACTGTCTGGAGGGATGGACTTATGTGTAAACTTCTGCAAGTCATACCCTGCCTGACGATAGCACAGCTCATAAACAACACCATGACGAATCGGATACTACAAGTCTTCATTGACGGAAAACAGAGCAAAATTAAGAAGCTTAAAAATGGGCTCCCGCAAGGATCAGTGCTAGCCCCAATCATGTTTAAGTTATACATATCCGACCTGCCTGAACTTTCCTCAAGGAAGTATGGATATGCAGATGACCTTGCGATAGCTACTCAACTTAAATCCATTCCATGCACTGATGAAACGCTCAACGAGGACCTCCGGACGCTGGGATCCTACTTTCAGCAATGGCAGTTGTGCCTGAGCCTTTCAAAAACAGAGGTTTGCTGCTTCAACCTAACGAGCCAGCTGGCGGATGTGAATCTTACAGTCTCTTTCAAAAATGCTGTCTGGAGGCGCAATCCCCACCCCAAATACCTCGGTGTCACTCTTGACCGGTCACTAACCTACAAACAACACCTCTCTAATGCTGCAGCTAAACTCCGCACTCGAAACAATATCATTCAAAAGCTAACGGCATCTTCGTGGGGCGCAAATGATACCTCGCTCCGTACTGCATCTCTTGCGCTAGTCTACAGTGTTGCAGAATACCGTGCCCCGGTGTGACTGAAGAGCGCCCCGTCAACAAAATCGACGTCCAGCTCCACACCACCATGCGACTGATATCCGGCACAATTCGATCCACCCCGGTTCACTGGCTCCCAGTTCTCTGCAATATTGCACCTCCTAATATTCGTTGTTCAAACTCAGCCCTGAGAGACTATAGAAAAATCTTGGCAAATCCAGATTTAATTATACACGATGATATTGGTGTATTGCAGCACACACAACCGAGACTTTAGTCGAGGAACCCCGCTATAAAACATGCAGGAGTCTTGGCTGCAAGCGGCTTTAACATACAAGATGAGTGGAACAGAACTTGGTCATCCTCTGGGCATAATACAATGGCCTACATCTCAAACCCATCCTCTAAGCTCCCTGGCCTCGATTTGCCAAGACACATCTGGTCGAAACTAAATAGGATTAGAACAAACTCTGGTAAATGTGCTGATGCTCTCTATCGATGGGACATCCTTGACTCTCCAGCGTGCGATTGTGGAGCGGCCCGACAAACTATGAAGCACATTGTCCAAGAATGCAGCATTCGAGCATATCAGGAGGACCCTGCGAATTTCTACGAAGCAACTCCAACTGCATCATCAGTCACCCGAATATAAAAGGAAAAACGAATTACATCGACGTTTTTCCAACCACTGCACCAAAGAGGGTTTCCTGCCTGGTAGTACAATGGACTACAGAAGTCTGATTTTTGGGTTTGGGTTTCTTTTTTAGAATTTAGATCTAGATATTTGAACAAATAGAAATATTGTGTAATTTTATAATGTAACTTTCATATCCTTTGTAATACTTTTAATTGTATAATTTATTTTACTTTGTTAACTTATTCGTTATACTGTGTTCTTTGTACTCTTCCATACGAAATAAATAAATAAAGCCACCAACCACCATCCTGAAATTCATAACTCTTTCAGGATGGTTTAGAGGGGGCCGCTCCCTTTGTTCTAACTTTTCAGTGTTTCAGCCAGGAGTTTCCACGTCAGGGGAGCACAATGGATCCTTTTGAGATCCGAATGCAAGCTGCACCATTTCGATGCAGGTAACCACTTTAACTTAACCTAACCTAGCGTTAATAAAACCGTAGGTATCCTGTCTGTAAGTTTATTTGTACAGGCATCACACAAAAATTGGTGCACAAAATTGAAATGGGTTTCCGCAGTTACATTGCTTGGAATTTAATTTAAAATATAGCGTATGCCATATCATGATCCAGAAGCTGAGATCTATTCAAAAATATCTTTTGCAGAATTCAGAATATAATTAATTTTCCCTTGAAATGGAGGTATGTAATAATTTTATTTTTCTTTATTCTCCTTTTGCTGTCTCTTCACTATCTTTAAAAGCAGAGCCAACTGGCTGATGGGAGGGCCGATGGTACAGTACTCTTTGTGTTTTCTGGTATTCCTGCTTGATGGGTTCTGTGTTACTCGTATATGCGTGCTTATTTGTGCTCAGGTAGGGAATCCCACTGGGGAAATTGTCAACTCAGCCTGGAGATGCATAGTGAGACCGCTAAGCAACCTGCGTATACCTAACTACCTGCTGAGAATAATAGGCAGCTACTTCAGTGAGAGAACTCTTCATTATGACACGGAAGAGGGGCCTAAGAAGTAGGTACACAATTACGGGAGGAGTCCCCCAACTGCCAGTACTAGGCCCAGCTCTGTGGAATATAATATATGGTAGCAAACTAAGAACGCCAAGGGGAGTAGAAATTATCGGCTACGCTGATGACATTGCGGTAATTGTCGTAGCAAAAACGCTAGAACAAGTGTCCGAAAACTGCAACCAAACAATAAGGAACGTGAGAGCATGGCTGCAGGTATCAGGTCTGGAGCTGGCAGATCACAAGACGGAAGCAGTGCTAATAAGTAGCAGAACAGAGGTAGAACACCTTACTATACAGGTCGGTGAGCAAACCATCGAGTCGCGTCCACACATCAAGTACCTGGGAGTGGTGCTGGACCACATGCTAAACTTCAAAGATCACCTAATGTACGCAGGCGAGAGAGCCTCCAGGGCAGTAGCGGCACTGTCAAGATTAATGCCAAACCTGCTAGCAACGGTAAGCAAGTCGATCCTTATGCACGCGTCTCCAATATGGGCACAAGTGAGGTACCGGATAACGTACATGAGACGGATGAACTCGGCTCATAGAATCGCATCGTTAAGAGTGTGTTGCGCCTTTCGGACGGTGTCCGCGGAGGAAACTAGCTTAATCTCCGGTCGAATGCCAATCTTTTTGGAAATAAAAAAGTCCGCAGCAACCATCGAGGCTATACAAGACGAATGGCAACAGAAATGGAACACCACACCAATAGGAAGATGGACCCATATGCTGATCCCCATCGTAGAGGAATGGATTAGCAGAAAACATGGAGAAGTAAACTTCTACATGACACAGTTCCTATCAGGGCACGGATGCTTTCGGGAATATCTCTACAAATATAAACACGTAGATGACCATTACTGCCCGTACTGTGAAGCAGAGTTGTAAAAGAATTAAATCTTTGGAGAATGTAATTCAATAGAATTCATAAATTCTGATTTTGAATTCATGAGTTCACTTTTAGACTTGAACTTCAAAAATTAAATCACCATTCATTTTGAGAAGTCTTTGATTGCGGCAATCATTTCAACCAATCAAAGATTTGAAGTCTCTGGAATGAAATCTTTGTGACTGCACCGCATTCTCTGAAGTCACATTGAAGTCACTTGCATTCACTTGAAGTCATCGGCATTCAGTTGAAGTCTTTAAGACTTCACTATTTCTTTAAGACTTTCTTACTAATTTCATTGAAGCCTTTAAGACTTCGCAGTAATTTCATTGAAATCTTTGAGACTTCACACTAATTTATTGAAGTCTTTGAGACGTCACTACATTTGTTGAAGTCAAAACTGGCAGTGGAAAATTCAATATGATTTGGTTTAATAATTTTTGGGGAAAAAGGTGATATCCAGTGAACTCATATACTTATTGCTATTGTGTGATATGATTTAACATTTTCAGGTATTTGGAATACATACATTGAAAACCATGAAAACGAAAGTGAAAAGTCTTCTAATGAAATATTTTATTTAATTTTTGTTATTTGTGATTCAAAAATAATAAAAGAAAATTTACATTTTGTTATACATATGTACATATTAAATTTTTCATAGTCAGTTTTTACTTCACAAAATGTAGTGAAGCCTCAAAGACTTCAATAAATTAGTGTGAAGTCTCAAAGACTTCAATAAACTGTGAAGTCTTAAAGACTTCAATGAAATTAGTGTGAAGTCTTAAAGAAATAGTGAAGTCTTAAAGACTTCAATTGAATGCCGATGACTTGAAGGGAATGAAAGTGACTTCAATGTGACTTCAGAGAATGCGGTGCAGTCACAAAGATTTCATTCCAGAGACTTCAAATCTTTGATTGGTTGAAATGATTGCCGCAATCAAAGACTTCTCAAAATGAATGGTGATTTAATTTTTGAAGTTCCAGTCTAAGAGTGAAGTCAATTGAATGCATTCTAAAACGTGAAGTACTTGGTGTGAATTCACGGAATGCATTACTAAAAGATTGCATTCTTTTACAACTTTGCTGTTAAGGCAAAATCCAGAACGCGAAACATGTTTTAATGGAATGTCGGATGTATACGACAGCAAAAAACATACTACAGAGAGAAATTGGCGGCCAAGTGACTCCGAGAGGACTTATATAATTTATGCTGACGACGAATGAAGCCAGGAACACAGCGAACGAGATCATCACCAGCATGATGCAACAACTACGTCTGGAGGAACGAGCAGCAGCGAGAAATGAGGATCCTGCAAACACTGGAAGGTAAACAAAGTTACACGTAACGCATGTGGCATGTTAAAAACACACAATGAGAAGTGAACTCACGCAGTAACAGATATTTGAATGTGCAAATGGAGCTGCTGCAAAGCAGCAGAAGCATAAGAAGAAGCAATGGCTCATGTGTGATAAGTAGCATGATATGCTAACCAGCCCCGCGAAGTAATACCTAACGGCAGTCCCGCGGGGAGACTGGTAGAAGTGTGCAGGGTTTGGATTAATACGTAGGCGCATTCCTGGCATCGATTATTCGGGTTTGCGAATCGTGCATGCTAATAGCCCGGCCTACTAGTACCTTTAGAAGATTACCACACCCCTTGGCGCAACCAAAAAAAAAAAAACAAACTGAGGAGGTTATAATTGAGTTTTACACATTATCAGTTAGCCATTATATTTCAACAAGTATTATTAGTGAAATAAAGTGCGGGTGAAGCAAAGCGAGCACTGGTTAACTAGTCAATCGTATATGTGTAATGGATTGAAAGGTTGTGACAATAGGTAAGACGTTGACATTTGGAGGCGTTTAAATATAAGGGCTTGCTACTGCACCAATTCAATACTACCTCAGAGACAGATGGCTGATCTATGACACCACATAGGGGCCACGTAGGAAGAACGTCACTGTGGGAGCAGCACAGGGTTCAATACTGGGACCCGATTTGTGGAACATCTCTTACCACGGAGATGCCCGACGACTGTTTCTTGTCGGCTACGCGGATGACATTGCCGTATTGATTAATGCACAAAACACAGAGGATGCACAGAAAAGACTAAATCAAGTCATGAGACATGTCAACTCCTGGATGGAAGATTACGGCATAAGCATTGCAACAGAGAAAACAGAAATAGTCATGCTGACAAAAAGACGAATTCCTACCATTTCTGAGTATCAAGTGAACTCGGATACAATAACAACAAAGGACGCAGTAAAGTACCTGGGCCTGATACTGGATAAAAAAATCACCTTCTAGTAGCACATTATGGACGCGGCAGGAAAAGCCGAAAAGGTTATCACATCGCTGAGCAGGTTAATGGCGAACGTTGGATGCCCCACGGCAAGCAAACGGAGACTCCTAATGTCGATCACACACGCCAATCTTTTATATGGCAGTGAAATCTAGGCCAATGGGATTAAACAACAAAAATGGCGGAAGCGAATGGCGGCAATACAGAGAAGAACAGGTCTACGAGTAGTAAGCTCATATCGAACGGTGTCAGAGCCGGCAATCCTCGTAATTGCGGGAGGGGCCTCCATCGCCCTCTTAGCAACGGAGAGAATGTACATCCACCAAAAGAAAGCAAAAATGGGAAAAGAAGCTGCAAGAGCGAAAGCCAAAAAACTCTCCAAAGAACGCTGACAAGACTGTTGGAACTCTAAAAGCAGAGATGGACATCAAGACTAATGACCAACGTTGCTGAATGGTCGGAGCGGAACGCAGTTTCTTATAGTGCATGGATATTTCAATCTTCTTCTTCTTATATCCTTTAACCCCTCGGGGGGCATAGGGCGTCAACCACGACTGCGCGCCATCGTGTTCGGAGTTCTGCAACGCGTTTGAGCTGCCTCCAACTCATTCCTAAAGAGCTCGATTCCTCCTCAGCTGTTCTGCGCCACGTTTACCTAGGGCGTCCCGCTATTCTGCCTGCCTGGGTGAGCGGATTCCACTGCATGGCGTATTTCGCAATGGAGTTGTCTTCGCGCCGTAGGGTGTGTCAAATCCATTGCCACTTTCTTCTTCGTATAGTAATGCTTATAGGTTCTTGGCCCGTTCTCAGATAAAGTTGTTCGTTGGAGATGCGGTTCGGCCAAAAAATCCTCAAGATGATTCTTAAGCATTTGTTTACGAAGACTTGCAGCTTGCGTGTGTTAATGGTGTCCACCTTCCAGGTACTGCACCCATAAAGCAGCACTGATTCTACGTTGGAGCGGAACAGTCGTAGCTTGGTTCTTAAGCTAATAACATTGCTTCTCTAGATTTTGGACAGCATTCCGAACGCAGCTTTAGCCTTCCCGATTCTGCTGCACACATCCAGTTCGGTGCCACCGCGGTTAGCCGAGACGACACTTCCTAAATATAGAAAGTTATCAACTTTCCCGACTTGCTTTCCGGCAATGTTAAGTTGAGCGCGGGTATTGGAAGTACTCAGGGCTTTTGTTTTGGCTGTGTTTATTCTTAGCCCAACTTTGTTTGCCTCAGCTTCTAGATTTTGGGCCATCAAATGAAGATCCATTATCCGATGTGAAAGTAGACAAACATCGTCAGCGTAATCTAGGTGTTTAAAGTAAGATGTCATAGTCCAACGAATTCCAGAATTAGCTTCCGTCAATGCTGCACGGAGTACATCGCTGATAACCACCAAGAACAATAGTGGGAACAGTATGCACCCTTGACGTACTCCACTTTGGACTTCAAAGTCTTCCGACACCTTACCATTGTGCACGACGTGACACTTGCCGCCCTCATATGTAGCCTTGATAATAACTATAAGCTTTTCTGGAATGCCTCTCTTGCGCAAGGCCAACCAGATAGCATCTCGATTCAAGCTGTTGAAAGCCTTCTCGAAGTCGATAAACAGTAAATGTAGCGGAGACCTATACTCAACGCATTGTTCGATTATGATCCGTAAGGTGTTTATGTGGTCGATGCAGGAGGATCCAGCGCGAAAACCTGCCTGTTCGACATCGAGAGTTGAATCTAAATGTTCTTTAATTCGTTCTAGAATTATTCTAGCTATTATTTTGGCTACAGCTGGAAGAACACATATACCTCTCCAGTTACCGCACTCCATCAAGTTACCCTTCTTTGGAAGCTTAATGATCATCCCCCTTTTCCACTCCTGTGGAAATTGTTCACTATCCCAAGCTCTCCGTATTAGCGGATGCAGCAAATCTGCCGATGTATTTGGCGCCACTTGAAATAGCTCGGCAGGGATGCCATCAATACCCATCGCTTTGTTTTTCTTGAGGGACTTGATTGCTTGAATTTCAGTTTTACTGGGAGGTACGGTGCGAATTCGGGAATTTGTTGCTTCGAACTGCTCATTCGAATTCGAGATCATACCGCCGTCGTCTAAGTGATTTAGCACTGTAGCAAAATGTTCTCTCCATCTAGTGAGCTGATCCTCATCCGAAATCAGAAGGTTACCGTCTAGACTCTTCACTGGATGTTGTTTGGAGTTTCGACCACCAATGAGCTCCTTAGTGATGTTGTAAACAGTCCTACTGTCGCACCTACTCGCTGCTTCTTCAGCCCTTGAGGCCAGTGAGTTGACATATTGACGTTTGTCACGTCTCACACTACGCTGCACTTCTTTCTTCTTCGCACGGTATTGGGTTTCATGCTCGGTTCTCTCTACTGCTGAGGCCGCTGCAATCCGAAGCTTGATTGCTGTACGCTCATCGATCCGTCTCCAGGTGTCTGTGGAAAGGCATGCGCGGTGGTGTTTCTGTTTTTTACCGACATACGTGCGTGCCCCAGTCGCAAAAGCATTTTTCACAGCACTCCAGTGGTCATCCATGTTCTCTATGCTGCTGATTGCTTCTGCTTCTAAGGCAAGATGGTCCCTGAACTGTTGGCGCACTTGGGGAACCTTGAGCCTGTCGATATTAAACCTGGTGATGTTAAGTAGGTTTGAGCGGTTGCTGTTGACGGATGCAGTACGAAGGCGTAAATGACCTACCATAAGATGGTGATCTCGTTCTTGTCCGACGTCAGCTCCACGTCTGTTTCGGACGTCCAGGAGACAATTTCTAAAGCGGCGACTGATCGCAATGTAGTCGATCTGGTTGGATGTTCGTTGCCTATCAGTAGAGACCCAACTGATCTTATGGCAGGTGTTATGCTTAAATAGCGTACCTCCGATGACTAGGCGGTTGGTATTGCAGAAGTCCACAAACCGCTCACCATTGTCATTACGGTCTCCCACGCCGTGAACTCCCATCACGTGCTTAAGCATGGTGTTGTCGCTACCCACCTTGGCATTGAGATCTCCCATTACCATTACGATGTCCCCATTAGGCGTTTGGTTGTAGGCGGCACCTAAGTGGCTATAAAAATTATCCTTTTCATCCTCAGTCGCGTCTAGAGTCGGAGCATAACACTGTATGATGGTAATTTTTCTAACTCTACTCTGGAACCTAGCCGTCAACATCCGGTCACTATGGGGTTTCCAGGATATGAGGCTACTACGTCCTGCTGGAGTAAGCATGAGTCCTACGCCAGAACTCCATGCACCTCCAGCTGGTTTACCAGAGTAGAGCATCACAGTGCTTTTTGTTGGGGAGATGTATTCCCCAACATCGTACCATCTTATCTCGCTCAGCCCTAAGATGTCGATTTTATACCGTGCGAATTCGCGCTCCAATTGGAGGAATCTGGCGTTATAAGGCCCTTCCTTGAGTGAGTACAGGAGGGTCTTAACGTTCCAGAATCCGATCGTTGTCCATGTCTGATAGCCAAAGGTCGTCAACAAATTATCCGTCCTTATCCGAGGCGATTGTTTCCGTTTCGGAGCAATGATTTTTTTTTATGGTTGCGGCTCGCTGGGCCACAGACCAACCGACACTTATCCTGTTTTTTGGCGCAGGAAGCTCGCCATTCGTCCTCTCCCGTTAGCAATTTCCGAAGAAATTCCCAGATGACACCACGAGGAGGTGAGAGTAGGGCTTACTAACAGAGCTGCTAGGTTTTCGGCTGCAGTGGATCCTACTCGTTACTTAGCGGACCAGCACCTATCGGGAGATGCTGCCCCTACGAGGCCTTTGTTAGTCGTTGGATATTGGATATTTCAATGCGTACCTGTATAAGATGAGGAAAGTGGGGTGCCCAGCCAGTATGATGACTCTTCACATGATAACGTAGAGCACACGTTCTTTAGCTGCACACGATGGACAGCAGAAAAAATTAAGCTGCAGCTGGAGGCGGGCGACATAAGTCCAGAGAACGTATTGGGAGTAATGCTATACAGCAAAGAAAAATGGAATAAAATATGCTCCTTTCTCGAGGCAGTACTAAAGGCAAAAAAGAGAGAGGAAGATCAAATCATATCCTCACAAGATATATAAGCCAGATGGAAACCTCACCGGCAAGAAAAAATACGCCCCCAGTAGAAGATAAAGATGAAAAATAAGGTCCCCAGAGGGGAGAGAAAACGACACCACTCCTAGGTAATGCATAAGCGGTTTCGGAGTGGATGCTGTCAAGTTGAAAAGGGGTTAAGGTGGTTTTTAGTGACTAAAGAGTAAAGTAGCACACTACTTGAAACAAAGCGGAACTGTTTCTCGTGAGCAGTAGCGTTTTCCACCACCCTCGAGGCAAAAAAAAAGAAAAAAAAAAACTGCACGATTTCGATGATTTCTCAAGACCTTCCAGAAGTAAAATGCAATCTTGCTCAGACTTTATAAGCCGAAAAATGTTTAATTATTCGACATGGGTGGGTTGGGTTGGCTGTCCTCGCTCAGCAGCGATACACTTGGACCATAAAAAGGTTTGTGGTACCACTATGGACAAAAGCCGGGCTACCAGCACCGGAGACCTACATGGAGTGTTCCCAAGAGAATGGGACAGGAGGCAGGGCAACGGGTTTCGGTGTGAACCCATTAAACCAGTTTGACCCGGAGACGAAGCTTTTTATCCCCTGCAATCATGCATTATGGGGACCTGCATTGCGATTGATCGGGAAACTACTGACTGCCCAAAACTTGGCTTGGGCCAGTAGCGCAACAATCAAGTTCGTGATGAAGTACTTACTTTACCTCGTAGTGGTGGTCCCCGGGCAACTATATGTATAAACCCTTATACGTGTAGGCTAAAATTGTTGTGGTTATCTAGGGCCTTGAATCTAGGCTAGGTAACGTGGGCCAGCAACCTGCGTTACCGAAAATTGCTCGCTATAGAAACCGACACTATGCTTCGGATAAGGAATGATCACATGTTGACGACTTTTGGCTATTGTACCCGGACAAAGATAGGTTTCTGGAATGTAAAGACGCTCCTCGACTCGGAAAGAGAAGGTCCTTACAATGCCAGATTCCTCCAACTGGAAAAGCAATTCATGCGATATAAACTGGACGTTTTGGGGGTAAGTGAAGTAAGATGGTTAGAAGCGGGCGAGAACCAGTCCCCAACGCGTAACACTGTATTACTCTATTCTGGAAGACCATCCGGAAGTCCGCGCGGATATGGAGTCGGACTGCTGCTAACAACAATAGCACGCAAGGGCCTAATTTCCTAGCAGCCTCATGGTGATAGAATTTTGACGGCCAGATTCCGGACTAGAGTACGACGCGTCACCATCATACAGTGGTACGCCCCAACGAATAGTTCGTCTGAGGACGAAAAGGAGAGCTTTTACAACCTCTTAAGTGCCATCTTCAACACAACACCAAATGGAGACATTGTCATAGTGATGGGGGATTTGAATGCCAAGGTAGGCAACGACAACGAAGGGCTCAAACATGTAATCGGGAAGCATAGACAAGGCAACCGCAATGACAACGGCGAAAGGTTTGTGGATTTCTGCAATCCCAACCGCCTTGTGATAGGTGGCACCATGTTTGAGCACAAGACCTGCCACAAAGTCAGCTGGGTTTCCAACGACAGGCAAGCGACCTCCAACCAAATTGATCATTTTGCCATCAGCCGTCGCTTTAGAAGTAGTCTCCTGGATGTCCGAAACAGGCGAGGGGCAGATGTGGGGATAGTACGTGATCACCATCTTATGATAGCTACCCTCCAACTACGCACTAATGCAGGTCGAAGATCCCAGGACAACACAAGAATGCCCAGGTTCAACGTCGATAGACTTAGTGATCCCTCAGTGCACCAACAATTAAGGGTGCACTTTTCGCAAGGTGTGGAAGCAATCAGCAGCTCAATGCCCGCAACCATCCAAGACCATTGGTGTGCTGTGAAAAATGTTTTTACATCTGGTGCTGAAAGAATTGTCGGTCGATCGCAGGGAAGACATAGGGCGTGGCCTTCCGAGGATACCTGGAGATGGATTGACGAACGAAAACAGCTGAAAGCTCGCGTTGCAGCAGGGAGAAGCGAGCTAGAGTCCCTATATCGCATGAAAATGAGAGAAGTTCAGCGTAGCGTGCGACGTGACAAGCGCAACTACATCAACGCGCTGGCCACAGAAGCAAAAGAAGCAGCACGGAGGTGCGACGGCAGGACCGTCTACAGAATCCCGAAAGGGCTGACAGGTGGTCGCAGCTCCAGCCAAGACGAGTGGAAAAAGGGAATGATCGTCGAGCTTCCTAAGAAAGGAAATTTAATGGAGTGCGGAGATGGAGAGGTATCTGCGTGCTGCCTGCTGTAGCTAAGATAATAGCTAAAATCATCCTGCAGTGAATCAAACAACATCTCGAAGATACACTCGATGCCGAACAAGCAGGTTTCCGCTCTGGATCCTCCTGTGCCGATCACATCAACACCCTGCGGATTATCATCGAACAGTGTGTTGAATATCGATCGCCACTGCACCTGCTGTTCATCGATTTTGAGAAGGCGTTCGATAGTGTCAACAGGGAGTTTATTTGGCGTGCCTTACGCAGGAGAGCTATTCCCGATAAACTAATTGCTATTATCAAAGCTACATATGAAGACTCCAAATGTCACGTTCTGCACAGGCGAAGGTTGTCTGAGGAATTTGAGATCCAAAGTGGGGTAAGACAAGGCTGTATCATTTCACCAATATTATTCCTATTGGTGATTAGCGATGTGCTTCATGCAGCTTTGTCGACGGGAAACGGAGGAATTCGATGGACTCTTACATCTCAACTGAAACATCTTGACTACGCCGACGATGTACATATGTTTACTCTCCCACAAAATTATGGACCTCCACCAAATGACAGCAGATGTGGAGAGGGAGGCAGGTGTCGTCGGGCTGAAAATTAATACGGCAAAAACTAAAATTATCAGCCTTGGATCTAACTTATCGGCTCAAATATGCATTGCTGGTCAACCGGTAGAGAGAGTAGAGGATTTCCTGTATCTTGGGAGTATTGTCTCGACCGATGGTGGAACCAAACCGGATATAGCCAACAGGATCGCCAAAGCAAAGTCCGCGTTCGGTATGTTGTCCAAAATATGGCGAAGCAATGCAATCAGTTTGAACACCAAGATAAGACTGTTCCACTCCAACGTTGAATCCGTGCTGTTACATGGTTGCAGCACGTGGAGAGTGACCACTACTATCACCAGAAAGCTGCGAACGTTCGTTAATAGGTGCCTGCGCAATATCTTAAGGATTTTCTGGCCCAATCGTATCTCTAACGAACACCTTTACGATAGAACGGGTCAAGAACCAATAGGCACAACCATCCAACGGTGGAAGTGGCAGTGGGTTGGTCACACGTTCCGTAAGGGTGACAGTTGCACAGCGAACCATGCTATGCAATGGAGCCCTCTAGCTCAGGATGGCAGAAGACCTGGCGGTCCAAGGAGAATATGGCGCAGAACAGTCGAGAAGGAGGCAAGGCAGTTAGGGAAAAGTTGGAGAGAACTCAGACACATTGCCAGAAACCGTGCACGATGGCACGTAGGCGTAGTAGAGGCCCTAGGACCCACAAGGGGATACAGGACATAAGTAAGAGTAAGTAAATCATGCACCGGACATCCAGAATACTGGACGCACGTCTTGCATGGATCGTAATTAGATCATTGGACCGCCCTGTCTGCTTGTGAATATTGATATGAGGAAACCATGTGCTTGCTGCAGTGACATTTCAGTCCACAGGGAAATCAATTAGGCTTTTGCCGACTGCCTACTCAACACATCCTGCTTTCCTATTTTGGCGTTCAGCTCGCTCAATACGAATTTAGCGTCGTATTCAGGACATTGCTCACATATATTTTGTCGAGGAGCTCGTAGAAAAAATATTTGGTGACAGGGTCCCTTTCTTCCGTGGGGGTATGAGCACATATCAGGCTTATGTTAGCGAATTTAGCCTTGTTCCGGATTGTTATAATACACTCGCTTACGTGTAAGAAGGTTAAGACTTCTTGCCTAAGTCTGCCGTGTATAGCAATCACCGTAGAAGATATCACAGTTTTTCATCCTCTTTTGCCCGGCCTATCCCATCGCACTTCCTGGAAAGCGGTTATATTTAGTTTATAGCAGTCTATGGCGTCTGCGTGTTCGAACATTCCACATAGAGATCCGATGTTCGTTGTTCTTATTTCGTTTACTACTTACTTACTTAGGTGGCACTACAGTTCGGGGTGAACCTGGACCTCAACCAACAAGCCTCTCTATTTGGCTCGGTCTTTAGCTAATCGCCTCCAGTTGCGCACTCCAGGTTGCTTGAGATCCCCTTGAACCTGAGCGCACCACCTACGGCGAGGAGGACCTCTACTGTGTCGTCCCTCTGGGTAAGATTCTAAGGTTAGTCGGATCGTCAACAGTTGAATCTGCTTATCCTAGAACTCCAGTTTTTTGGGAGCCATTACCTGTTTAGTTTTTCATCGATGCGATATGCATGCAAAAGCTGTTTGCCAAACTCTATCAATTGTCTTAGAAATAACGAGCGCAACCATCTTTGTTTCGCCGAAGTAATGCAGAGATTGCTTCACTTCTCGGTGAGATATGCGATCAAATCACCAATGGACCTGTTGTTACGAAAACCATACTGACGGTCATTTAGGAGTTTTATGAATCAAAATATTGCATAAGCTGACGATTTATCACCGTTTCCATGACCTTGGAAAGAATGGACGTAGGTGCAATGGTTCGGTATTTGGACGGGGAAGATATTCACCTAATTTATGAATGGACTGGACAAATTCTGTTTTCCATCTTCTCGGAAAGAGCTCAGAGAATAGGGCGGACAGAGGAGCATACGTAGAGGATTTGCCAGCGAAGAAAATCACCTCTTCAGAACTATGGAGGAGACCATATTCTTTAGCCTTTAGTGGATTCTTAGCTATTCTCACCTTCAAACTTGTCTTCAACTGCTGCCAAAAGTAAACACAATTTACACAAAGTATGCATTTTATTGATGGAAAAGATATATGAATTTTGTGATTCTAACATTATGACGAGATCCGTCTTGGTGAAGCCTTATGGTATACATTCTGAAAAGAAAACGTCATTTAAGTTATGTCCTCCTTTAAGACTTATTTCTCTATAGACTTACTATCAGACTTAGTCCATCCGATGGGGACCTTATTCTTGATATTTTCTGCCTCCAACCAAATTCTCAGAGGCTCAAAGTATTCGGCAATAGCCTTACCACTCATTTTACGTTCACCGTTGAAAGCTTCCATAGCATCGGGCCATGGTTTGGAGGCACCCATTGACAACATAGCTCTACAGAAACGAGAAAATCTCATTAATTTCAGATGAACATGGCTGAATCTAATCAAACTTACTCAAAAGCCTTGCCAGCCTCAGCACTTCCATAGAAATCACAATTATCCAATGGTAGTTCTGGATTTGTTGGATCATATTGTCCAGCCTTCTCACAGGCTGATTTGTAGAATTGGAATTGAATGATGAAGGACACCAAATACCTAAATAGCCAACTTAAGACACTTCAACTTACTAGGCTAAGAAACCTCACCTCAAATATTCCACATCAGCTGAGACGTGGTACTTAGCTGGTGCATCAAAGTCCTTTTCGCTCCTCACTATTGGAGGCTCTATACCAGAGTAATCTTCTCTGAGTTTCCAGAAGGCACAATTCCAATTCTCAGGCTTAACTTCTCCGCGGAATAGAGACCAACGATATTTATCCATGGTGAAGGCAAATGGCAAGAATACAATCTTATCCAAAGCGGTTAAGAATAATTTATTGATTCTGGCCTCTTCATCCAATTTGTAGTCCTTTAGCAGACCGACTTTCTCCAAATGCCTTGGAGTGGATACCGACAAGGCTAAGACATCACCCACAGCTTCATGGAAGCCAGGATTGGCACCAGTACGGTATACATGAGGAAGATGCTGATACTGCAAGAAGTATTGAATATGACCTTGTTCATGATGAACTACAAATAACTGTTCTTGTGTAACACGGGTGCACTGCTTGATGCGAACATCATCGATTAAATAGAAATCCCAGGCACTGGCGTGGCATATAAGATCGCGACCATCGTCAGGTTTTTCAATGATACTCTTGTCCCAGAAAGATCTGAAAGAAGTTCACTTATTTAGTCTTGACTACAACCTAAATTCTGAAAATGACTTACTGTGGTAATTTTTTCAAATTCAATGACGTGAAAAACTCATCTCCCATTTCAAACATTTTCTTTGCTGTGTATCCTTGACGAACCATCTCGTCGGTGACATCTATCAGTGGCTTTTCAGGGAATGGTGAAACAATGTTGGCAATGTCAGACCAGCTTTGTCCCCACATATTACCAGTCAAATGCATTGGAATTGGCCCGTTCTCTGAGACGACTTTGTCACCATAGACCTGCCTCAAGCGCCAACGGACATACCCATGAATTTGTTCATACAAAGGACGAATCTCAGCATAGATATCCTCCAACTGTTGTTCAATAGTTTCGTCCTCGTACTCATCCAACCACACCTCAGCGCCAGATGTGAAATCTATCATAGGGATTAGTGAGTTTCCAAACACCTCGACGTTTCATACTTACTATTCAACTTAGCCGCCTTCAAGTTAAATTCCACATATCGTTCAAAGTTGTCTCTTACGGCTGTGCCAGCCTTGTCATACCACATTTTCCAGTAGTACTTTAATTCTTCTGGATCTCGGCTATTTTCTAGAATCTCTGTCAGCTCAGGTTCCAACTGCATTTCGCAATTCGTTTGGTCAACAAAACTGCAAACCCTTACTTTGGCATAGTTTCCCTCCATCTTTGACAGGATGGCCAAGAGTTCATCATAATCCTTCTCTGGCAAAGCGGCATAGCCTAGCTTAGCCAACTTTTTAAATTGCCGATGCAAATCGGCATCACGGAAATTTTTCCAGTCAAACTGTTGGAGATCGTTTGCAACCTCTTTCATAAATTTCGCTGTAACTGCGGAGGCTTCATTGCGCTGTTTCTCATTTTCATCAGTGATATTACATGCATAAGCCCACGAAGCTTCAGTGTCGACATTAATTTTTTGATTGAGTTCAGCGTTAAGATTTTCTAGATACTTAGCTGCATCCTCTTCGGTACGACCGACTATTACATTCCTTCCGTGACAGAGCTGAAATGGGAACGCGTATTCTTTTGAGTTCAAACTCATAAGCATATCTGCTTTTCTAAGCTTACCGCCACAGCTCCTACAAGTAGGAGGAATACCTTCATTTCGTCTTAAGTTCAAACAAGTCTGGAAGAAGACGAGAAAATCAGTTAGTTCATACAGAATACTGTTAAAAAACGCTTGCATCTGGAGACTTCTAATCAGACAATGATTGCAAAGATTGTAAAGAAATAGAGTTCAAAATGTGATTTGGTATTTATGATTAATTGGAAAATAAGTCGGAAGCCTAGAGGCATTGGAAATATATCTCTGCGTCTTGTGTTTATCACATGATTGAAGCTCAGTCAAGACTCAACTCTGTATCTGTGTCGCGGACTTTGAGTTCAAGCTGAAGGACATCAACTACCACGTCTAATCTAAAAATTTAAGGAAGCCACATAACAATCTATATTCAAATACTACAAGTAGTGAAAAAACGGTCATAAACTAAAGGGCTGTGAAGTGAAACCGAAGTGTTTCCTTTGCACCGGCAAAGGCGGAAACACGGGCCATATTGCGAGAAGTACGAGATGCCCAGACACAAAAAAACGATAGAAATTGCATTCGCGAAAGTCTGAATATTTCTGAATTAAATCTAAATCATTGCGAAGCAGCCCAAGATCTACAGCAATAATCCGTGTGCGAGTTAAAAATTGGCATTGTGATCCCTTGCGAACAATACACAAGCTTAAATGGTAACACGTGAGTGTCCGACGCAACAAATAAAACGCGATTTGGGCCTGCGGAAATGTATCTTATGCAAGAATACTCTGACCGGCCTGACATTTATTTTTATGCGCACTAAGATCAACGGAATTCACGTATGTAGCTGTTGCATTCCATCCAGTCTTGCAATCGAACGTTTCGAAGGGGTGGTCGATAGACTAGTTCCCGATGCCTGAGGCCGCACCCCTTTCTTAATTGCAGGTGATTTTGATGCCTGGACTACGGAATGGGGAAGCACGTTAACAACTCGAAGAAGAGCCATTATCCTAGAGGCTCTTTCGTGTTTAGTCAGTGTAACATCCAACACAGGCAACACGTACACCTTTAGCAGAACGGGAATGGGGTCCATTAGAGACATAATCTTTATGAGCGGTAGCCTGCTTAGAGGGGCTAACTGGTGCATCAGCGACCATGGGGCTATTCTAATCAATATAGATTCGAGGCTAAGAACCATATGGTTCTAACACTTTAGATGAGCAACTATTAGGCCAGGCTGTCGAAAACGGCGCCCAAAAAAGATCGACAATGGAGGGATCATAAGATTG
Organism: Brachypalpus laphriformis; assembly: GCA_945910035.1. Lineage (NCBI taxonomy): Eukaryota > Metazoa > Arthropoda > Insecta > Diptera > Syrphidae > Brachypalpus > Brachypalpus laphriformis. The sequence continues at coordinate 156,630,577 of OX246753.1, forward strand.
CGGAACTTAGATCGACGTGTCATCGGACGCGAAGAACCTGTCAGCGGTCCTGGAATACCGAAATTACTCTACTGCTACGAGAAACTCGAGTGAAGTTAGCGTTTAAGTCTAGCAAGTGACATTATTTTAAGGACCTCGGCGACCAACTTAATGGAAATGTATGAGGAAAGGCGTATAACATTGTTACGAGGAGACTAAAAGGTCCACGAATGCAATCGCCTAGGTGTCTGGTATTAATTCGCAAAATAGTAGACACCCTTTTTCCTCGACAAGAAAATGGGATACTCTTCAATCGAAATGAGAGCGATAGTGAACCAATCCCAGCAATTACACGCTAAGAAATTCTTGGAGTATGCGACAAAATATAAGAGCAAAAACCGCCGGTACTCGGCGGTATACGCAATCGAACATTAAAGATTGCCATGCGAACTCGACCGGAAATAAATCGTACGCGTGCGGAATCAAGTCCGCCAATCGCCTCTACGCTCTAAGGATCGCAAGTGCATTTCGAACGGTGTCCCACGATACCATACTCATCGTTTCTTCAGTGCTGCCCATCGACATCTTCGCCGAAGATATAAAAAGGCTATACAACGAGCGAGTACGAAATGGTCGGTTAGACACCCATAGACGGAAAGCCGAAAGAAAGGAAGATGGACGCATTGCGTGATACCAAGGGTTGGCACCTGAATCAATCGGAAGTATGGCGAAACAAATGTTTACATTTCGCAGTTTTCAACGAGCCACGGTTTCTACAGACAGTATCTCTTTAAACGCAAACATGAGTCTACGAGTATACCATATTGTCCTCGGTGTTACAATGTCTCAGAGACCGGTCTTTCCGACATCGCGATGTCTTTGGAACGTGCATTGATATTGCCTTTTTAACAGGGTTCAAATGATCTCTTCTTTGAACCCGGCAATACCAGCTAAGCCGGTCGTGCTCCATCTTTTGTACGATGGTTTCCTTGATGTGAAAGCTTCCACGGACCTTCGAACTTCTTATTCGATCAAGCTTTGTCACTCCTGCTGTCATGCGAAGCATCTTCATCTCAGCTGCCGTTAATTTACTCTCATACTTTTTGTACATCGTCCAACATTGTGAACCGTATGTGAGTGCTGGACGCACTACTGCAGTGTAGAGCCTTCCTTTCAACTTAGGTGGCATTTTGATTGATGTCGTCATCACAGGTTGCTTTGCTATTGATCATAGATCCCAAATATATGAACTTTTCGCACTTGGGAAGCACTGTTCCATTCAAATAAATGCCCGGAATAGGCCTGAGTGAATTAGAGAACGGGCAGCACAAGTACTCTGTCTTTTTTGAACTAATGCGATAACCATTTCCCTCCAAAACGTACACCCACACATCAAGTGCACATTGCAGGGATGTAGGCTCCATCATCAGCAAAGAATAACTGATGTACCTTGCGGTTCGTTACTTTACCTTCAAACAGACAGTCAAGAACTGTAATAAAGAGTAAAGGATATAAACGCTTCCCTGGTGCACCCCGACTTTGATTGGAAACTCTTCGGTTACTCCAGCGGAAAATCTTACTCTTGTCTTTGCTGCCTCGTACATGTCCATGATCATCTGTACATAGGTTTCTAGAACCCCTCGATGTCTTAGCGCCACCCATATCAGATCTCGTGGTTGTCTGTCGAATGCCTTTTCAAAGTCAACCAATACAATATGCAAATCCCTTAAGGAATCACGATGTTTTTCCATTATGATCCTTATACTTTGGATTGCATCGGTGGTTGATTTATCCGCGACAAACCCGCACTGATCATCAGATAGCCGTATTATTTTTCGCAGTCGGTCACCTAATACCCGCTCAAAGATCTTCATGGTGTGTGACATCAGCTTGATCGAACGGTAGTTATCACAGTTTCGCGTATCACACTTCCCTTTGTATACAGGGAGAAGGTAATTTTCCCTCCATTGATTCGGCATTGGATCACCTCTCACAAATTTGGAGATGAGAATTCTGAGCCATCTGAACCCGACGATATTGAGATTATTGGAAGAACTCAGCGGCCTGTCACGGGAACGTTTGCAAGCATTGAAGTAGAAGCGGCCAGAATGGGTTTAGCGTAAATGAGGCAAAACCAATTATATGCTGTCAACAAGAAGGGACAACCAACACCGACGAATTGGACAGAAGGTCATTGTGGCCAGCTACAACTTCGTGGTAGTAAGCGACTTTGTCTAACTTGGCTTTGCTATTAATACTAAACACGACACCAGCGCAGAAACCAAGTGAAGGATAGCTCTTGCCAATCGCTGCTTTTTTGGGCTAATAACGCAGTTCAATAGTAAAGCCATATCTTGAACAACTAAAGAGACTCAATATAAGGCCCTGATCATCCCAGTTCTGCTTTACGACACTGAAACATGGACTTTATTTAAAGAGGATGAAGATATCCTTGGTCGCTTAGAGAGAAAAATTCTTCGTAAGATTTCCGGTCCCGCTTGCATTGACGGATTTTGGAGGAGAAGATTTAATGACAAACTGCACGAGCTGTACAGCGACAGCGACCTAGTCAAAAAAAAAAAACTGCCTATTGGATGTTTTAAATGGATAGGACATGAAGAGCGAATGTACACCAACGCCTTGTCTCACAGAACCTTCGAATCTAACCCAGAGGGACGACGCAGTAGAGTGCCTTCTCGCCGTAGGTGGCGCGCCCAAATAAACTGGAAGCAATTAGCTAGAGACTGAGCTAAATGGAGAGGCTGGTTGGTTGAAGTCCAGGTTAACCCCGAACTGCAGCACTACCTACGAGTAAGTAAGCAAGTAAGCAACGCGAATGTTAGCATTCAATAGCGAAACACCAACTGCTTTACACCGTCCCTTGCGAAGTGATACCTAGCGGTAATTCCGGGAGGATATAATTCGGCCCACGTATGTTTAAAGAAGGTGTTTTTAGCCGGGAAGAATCTGGCATGATTGCCGTGCCATCAGGTAGGCAACTTCCCGCTAGGCCTAGATATAGATGGTTGGATCAAATCGGACATCTCTACTGGAGCCATCTAGGGATTCCTCCTAATGAGTTAGAGTCAATGGCGGAGGATCGAGAAGGATGGAGAGTCCACCTGAGCGACCTACCCCGCGACCCTCATGAAGGATAAGCCATTGAAAATGAATGAAAAAGAATCCGGCACTACTGATGGACTCTAGGCTATCGGTGCCTATGCAAGGTTTCCACCTTCCTATGCAAAAAAAAGCAATGAGCGGTAAAGTTCCATGGCTTCACAAAACAAGTAGAATGGTATAAGATCTTGTCATAGGTTAGATTAGGTTGAGTAGGTCTATAAGGCTATCATAAAAATACTCGCCACCAATGTGGGCCCATCGCGACCTCTAGAAAACCTTCACAGCAAAAAGACCTAAACCAATTCTTCCACGCACTTAATTTCTCTACAGAATTTGAATATGCCATTGTTGTGATTCAAGGAAATTACCTCTTTTAGGTTATTGACCTGGCAATGTCTTGCCATTCACAGAGTATATATGTCATGTCCTCTGAGGCATGTAGATCATTGGAGTACCTACAAACATTCGTGTTAGATAATCCTAGTCTCATAGCATGCTTCCTTAGAAGACAATGGCCACAGAGTATTCCTGTCGCTGTTCCTAGCCCTAGTCTTTCTAATTTTATAATCTCCCCAGATTTCCTGCGATCTAACACAGGCCACAAGGCCTTTAACACCCTATGACCATCTAAGTAGGACCATCTTAGCTTAGCCATGTTGATGTTTCTATAAAGAATAATTCCGTTAGCCACGCACCTTGGTGGTTTAATGCTACCAATTATGTCACTATGCGAGAGCTATGCTCCTCTTTTGCCCAGTGCGTCGGCTTTTTCGTTGCCTTCTATATCCCAGTGTCTAGGTACCCAATATAATCTGACACGGTTCTGCGTACATGCCTTAAGCATTGTCGGCAATTCCTAGCTATCTCAGATTAGTGACGTAAGACTCTAGTGCCTTTAGCGCAGCATGACTATCAATTTGGATGGCGATATTCTTGTCAGATATTAATCCCATCTCGAGTAATTCCACAGCTTTAAGTACAGCTAGTGCCTCTGCTTGGAACACACTGCATGCGACCGGAAGTTTCTAAGCCACTTGCAGGTTATTATCTCTCGAGTATATACCTGACTCCGTGCTCTCTCTAAGATCTTTTCTTACCTATTGCATAATAAATACTGTACGATTAAACAAATTGTAAAATAATCAAACATCTGGGCAAATAAAAGCAGTTAATCACCTGTGACTCAAAAAATAGTATCTACCTCATCCACTGCCACTCGTATTGTACTTTTGTGCATAACTCCTCAGCAGGAAACATTTATAATACTTTTGATAAGAACCCACTGATTGTTACCGCTGGTAATCATCTCGATAGATTACTTCACTTATTGCTTCTAGATATTAAGCACGCTAAAACCATAGTCCACCATTGTCGATGGTCATAAATTGAAAATTATATAATGTTTTTTACTTATATAGAAATCGTATTGGATTTGTAATAGATTACGAACAACCTCCACAGTAACTACGTGTTCAGAAATCAGAATGGTTTATTGTCATTGTAAACAATTTGATTGCTTATCCAATTGAGTGCAACAGAAGCGGGTGTTTTTTTTTATTGTTATTTTTACGGTCCGAAAGGTAGTAAATGGTTGTGCATACATAGGCAGTCAGTTGGCCTAAATTCTGTGAGAGTTCAGTGGACTGGGGCTAAAAATACCCAAAGAACCTTTCATCCGATTTATCAATGTCGGATTAGAAATCGAGAAATGAGTGGGATGGGGATTAGAGATTCTGTATTCAAATTTATTGACTAGTTTTTCTTTCTTTGGTCGGATACAAGAATTTCACTGAATGAAGATGGAAATATGGAAACGATTTTGTGGGTAATCTAGCGACAAAGGGTTCACGTCATGCTATCCGCCCACATCGCATCATAACAAAAGATACATACGAGTTATTGTTAACGATGTACAATCAGTGTTTAGTTGAATTTAAGCGGATTATAAAAAAGAAAAATTATAGCCATGTTATGCTGTTATTCCGGAATATTAACTTCTAAAAAAATGATACAAAAGGTAATCACCGCCCAAGAAAGAATGTAGCTGCAATTACAAAATAATGATCATCGGTAATCAATATTAAGTTATGGAACAATTGCTGGGAATGGAATCTGTTTTGATCTGCGCGAGATCTTGACCCGTGTGCGGATCGATGTAAACAGGATCACTTTCGAGTTTTTTATAAATCCAGCAACGAGTTTTATACACCTGGTTACGGAAGGTTTCAACATGATTCACAACGCAGGTACGGTCTCGGAAAGCTTCAAAAAGAATATAATACGTATATTCCCCATATTAAAAAAGGGAGATGCTAACAACCCAGGTAACTCTATGAGTATTTCCTTCCAGAACACTCTTCTGAAATTGTTTACGAGTGTTTTGCTGCAACGAACGCACCTATGCAACCGGCACCTATGCCGGTAAAAAGCAGAAAAACCATCGCAAATGGCTATCTGTAGACACCTGAAGACGGATCGATGAACGTACAGCAATCAAGGCTCGGATTGCAGCAATCTCAGTAGTAGAGAGAACCGAGTTAGAAACCTTAGTGTGAGACGTGAAAAACGTCAGCATATCAACTCACTGGCTTCAAAGGCTGAAGAAGCAGCGAGCAGGTGCGACAGTAGGTCTGTTTATAACATCATTAAGGAGCTCACTGGTGGTCGGAACTCCAAACAACACCCAATGAAGAATCTAGACGGTAACCTTCTTATCTCGGATGAGGACCAGCTCACTAGATGAAGAGAACATTTTGCTACAATGCTAAACCACTTTGACGACTGCGGTATGATCTCGAATCCGATTGAGCAGTTCAAAGCAACAAATTCCTGAATTCGCACCGTAGCGTAGGTTAGATTAGGTTAGGTTAGGTTGAAGTGGCTGCCAGCTGAGAATCGCCAATACATTTAGACCAATAATAGGTCCATTGTGATACCACGTGGATCATGGGAGAAAATCTCTCTACCTACTCGCTGAAACCATTTTGAGCTTCTTATGAAACGTATGAGGCTCTTAATATTGATATATATTAAGTCGCCTAAGTCGTTGTAATAGGGGCTCCTAAGTGAAGCTTCTTTCTATAGGAGAGAGCTGGGCAGAAACAAAGAAGGTGAGGAATAGTTCTTCCTCTTCTTCATCCATGCAGCTTCTACAAAAATCGTTCGCCAAAAAGGTCTAGCCTTGTAGCATGCTTGCCTATTAGACAGTGTCCAGTGATGACACCTATTAGAGCGCCGATATCGCTAGACATGTTGATCCACTAGTCCACCTAAGATTTGTACTCTCGACAGCATCCAGCTTAAATTTAAGTTTGCGAGTAGCGATTGGTATACCTAAGGTGCCTTTATCCGGCAGGATGAGTATAGTTTTTTTTTTTTATAATTTGCGCGCACTCAAAGGGTTATGAATACCGTTTACCCACAGTGCGGATAAGATTTTTCTGTAGTGGTACTTGAAGCTCAGTTGTTTATGCCTCAGCTGTTCTCCGGAGGTGGCGTCCAGATAACTGGGGAGATTTTTGTTATTATTGTCATTGCTTCTGATTCACAGTACTTTTTTCCCGATAATCGATGTCAAGGGCAAATCATCATCAACAGAGGGAACAATTTTTCCAGCCACATGACCAAGCTACTGCCAGTGTTATGCCTTCGCAGTAGCATTCACAGAAGCTATTGGAAATGATCGGACTGACTTTATATATTTCATGAGAAATAAATAAATGCTTGCTGATATCAGGATTTGAACCATGAACCATTAGCGTGGCAATTGACCATGTTACCACTACACCATTGCGCCCCCCAGTTGTTCCAATTCTGGCGAGTTCATCGACCTTACAATTCCCTGGAATATCCATATGCCAACAAATTCCATATCCCTGCTGTTTGGTTTCATCCATTGTGGGAGATCCCTTAGAAAAGTATAGTAAACGCAGTTCTAATAACATTGGACAGACTGCGCCAAAGTGATAGATGTATTCAACCTCATTACGATTACAAAGGGTGCAGATGGACCGAATGTCTTGCCCATGCGGTATATAATTGAGATTTAGAAGCTCAGTCCTCGTCTTAAATATTTGACTTAATTGTTCGAATTTTAGTTCTTTATTAAAATAACTATTGGCGCCCAGTGAGTGGTTAAGAGATTTATAGATGAGGCGTGTTAACGACGTTTGGGCCCTGGTTACGCAATCTCGATACTACAGATTATCGACTTTTTTAGTACATTTGTATAGGTTGTCTTCCCACTCATTTATGTTAACCTCTGCAATACCAAGAACGATGTTATGAGAGGATGTGAAGTCATTCCATTCTTTGAAGGGCAATAAATTGCACCGAAGTGCAAACTTCATCAATCGCTTTTGTAAATTATCGTTCGACCTGTGTATCACTTTAAGTATGTAGTCGGCATTGGCTTTTAGATTTCGTACATAAATCTAAGGAAGACCAGACTCTACATGAATATCGTATGTTGGAGTTGTAGATGGGAGTTTAAAAATACGTTTAAAAAAAAAAATGTTGGACAATTTAAAATTCGTCGAAGTATTGGTAGCCATAAACTTGATTAGCATAGCAGAGACATGCATTTATCGTAGCGTTAAACACCTTAAACTTCAAAGAAGTATCAATTAATTTGTTAGCGAAGAAACTTCTCCACATGATTTTAATAGCCGTTTTAGCCGCTACTAACTTCTCGTGAGCATGTGGATGCAGATCAAGGTTTGAAGAAAGGTGAACTCCCAAGTATTTGAAGTGTTTAACCACTTCAATCTGTTCTCCCCCCAAAGACCAGTTCTCTTGCAGTGTTCTCTTATGGCGTGCAGATCCGAATCGTGGACTTAGAGGTGTTTATTTTGAGATCCCAAATGTCGCAGTAGCATTTTAATTTATTTATTTGCAACTGAAGAGTACATGGATTCTCCGACAAAATGACTAAGTCATCAGCATAGAGGAGAACCTTTACCTCGACATCACCGACTTTAACACCACCAGGTAAGCAAATAGCTAGGTCGTCAATATAGAGGGAGAAGAAAATTGGGCTCAGAACACAACACAATTTGAGGTACACCCGTTTCAGTACTAAAGTACTTCGACAAGGTGCTACCATTCCACACAGTAGCTGAGGTATTTAATATGAGCTGCCTATAAACTCTAATAAACTGTGAACCTTTGGTACAAAACTTGGGTAAAGATTTTTCTACGCCCGCAGAGAGGAGAAATGCCTTTATAATCTTCCGGCAGTATTAAATACTACATTGTAAAAAGACAGTAGACATTGCAGAAAAACTGATGTAAAATGTTTACAAAAGTCAACAGGTATACCATCCACTCCTGAAGCCTTATTGTTTCTAATTTTGTCCAGGGCTGTTTTTAACTCAGGCATTGTTATAGGCGCATCCAATTCTGCATCAAGCAAATTAGGCAAAGCGTACTGAAAATTAGATTGATTGAACTGTGTGCTAAGAAGCTGTTTAAAGTAATCTGCCAGCATTTCAAAATCTATGGGACAAGAAATCGTTGATTTGCTACCACCTAGCATTCGCACAGTTGTCCAGAACGACCATAGGTGAATATTGAACTGCTCAGCCATCTCCACGAGAGACGATCGGCAGTCTAGAGCTACTAAGGATTTTACAGAGGTCGATTCCAGGGATTTGATTGCTGCTTGGCTGTCTGAAAAGATGCGAATATCTCTAGCAGATATCACGTTTTTCTTAAGCCAAGATAAGACTTCTTTAATCGCCATTACTTCCGCCTGGAACACGCTACAATGATTTGGATTAATAGATTAAGCCCGTCGGAGAAAACTCTTGCACCAACTGCGTCCTTGGTTTTTGACCCGTCAGTGTAGAGGTCCCAGTAAAACCGAAATAATAATAGGAATCAAGTACCCCAAGAAGAACAAGGCGGTGGGTATTTATGGCATCCCTGTCGAACGATTTAAAGCGGCGCCAAATACAATACATCGGCAGATTTGCTGCATCCTCTAATACGGAGAGCTTGGGATAATGAACAATTTTCAACATGAGAAAAGGGGGATAATCGTTAAGCTTCCGAAAAAAGAAAACTTGATGAAATGCGGAAACTGGAGAGGTACTTACGATCTTTCAGCGTCACAAGGGGACATGGCACTCTTTCGATCGAAAAATCGTCGACCAAATCGATCACATTGCAACCGACGCAGAGCACTCTTCTAGTATTTTTGGGTATCTGTACTTTTCTAGGAGCCAACGTGGACTCGGATCACTACCTAGTTGTAACCAAGGTACGGATGCGGATATCAAGAACGGAGCGAAATCAACGATATACTGTGAGGAAGTTTGACGTTGGACGGCTACAATCGCAAGAGACCACCAGAGCCTTTGCCGATCGAATCTCTTTAAATCTCAATCTAAGTCCTATATCGCCAGCAGCAAATGCAAAAGACCAGTGGCAGCGTTGCCAACAAGCCATCAGAGGCTACTACAACAAAACCCACGGTTTTGATGAAGAATGCCGGTAAGCACCTGCAGCAAAACAAAAGGCATACAAAGCGGCGCTGCATAGAAGGACTAGAGCTACTCGCGAGCTCTACGAGAGAAGGATAAAAGAGGAACATCGACTTCTCAGAAAGGAGAAAAAGGAGCATGAGAAGCGCTCACTCGACGAGAATTTATTGCAGGAATGATGTTCAAAAATGTTACTAAAAGGTAAAAAGAACATGCCAGGATTTCAAAGCTAGAACAGAAGCCTGCAGGGATGAAAATCGTAATATGGTTGTAAAATCACAGTCGGTGCTGATGATATGGAAGGAACACTTCTGTAGAGCGCTAAAAGGCGACGATGACGCAAGGCACTCTTCCAGTATTCTGGGTGTCCGAACTTTCCGAGGAGCCAGCGTGGACTCGGATCACTTCTTAGTTATAGCCAAGGTACGGATGCGGATATCCCGAACGGAGTGAAATCAACGAAATACTGTGAGGAAATTTGACGTCGAAAAGCTACAATTGCAAAAAACCGCCAGTACCTTTGCCGATCGAGTTTCTTCTAATCTTAATCTAAATCTTATGCCGCCAGCAGCAAATGCGGAAGACCAGTGGCAGTGCTGCCAACAAGCCATCAGAGATGCCGCCTCTGATATACTGCGTTTTTCTCGGCCACAACAGCGAAACCCCTAGTTTGATGAGGAATGCCGGCAAGCACATGCAGCAAAACAAGGGGCGTACAAAGCGGCGCTGCGTAGAAGGACTAGAGCTGCTTACGAGCTCTACGTGCGCAGGAGAAAAGAGGAACATCGACTTTTCACAAAGAAGAAAAAAGAGCATCAGAAGCGCTCGATCGAGAAGATTGAGAGACTTTATTGCAGGAATAATGTTGGAAAATTTTACCAAAAGGTAAAAAGAACGTGCCAGGGTTTCAAAGTCAGAACAGAAGCCTGCAGTCACGAAAATGGCAATATAGTAGTAGAATCGCAGTCGGTGCTGGGATATGGAAGGAACACTTCTGCAGACTGTTAAACGGCGATGATGACCAATATTCCGCTGTCAGGCAGAATGAGCCATTCAACAGTGACGATGGTAGTCAAGATTCTCATCAACGCGATCAGAATGACTCTACAGTCGACCATATATTTGTACTAAGCAGCATTGCAAAGTCATTTCTTTCGCAAGGCAAGAAGCTCTACGCCTTCTTTATTGATTTTAAGGCAGCCTTCGGCTCGGTGGACAGAACTGCCCTATTATATAAGCTCTACTCTTTGGGAATATCACTGAAATTTGGATGGAGATGTTCTATCGGCATGGTTCCAAACGCATTCAGGAGTACGACAGGGATGTGCGCTGAGCCCAAATTTATTTGCTCTGTTCATTCATGACCTGACTGACTGTTTACTAGGAGGTGTGGAATACGCGGGTGTGCTCGTCAAAGCCCTTTTGTTTGCGGACGATGTTGTTCTGTTGGCATACTCCCCGGATTCCTTACAACTCATGATCAATTGTTTGCATGAGTACACCAAATTATGGAAGCTATTGGTCAACCTTAACAAGTCCAAAATTATGATTTTCAAGGAAGGTGGTGGCCGAAATTGTTCCAACGAAAAGTGGCACTTTGATGAGGGAGCAATCGAAATTGTTAAGGAGTACAAGTATCTCGGGGTTTACATAACTAAAAATATGAGCATGGAACGGCATCTCAAGGAAAAATTAATAAAATCTAAAACGACCATCAATGTAGCTTGGAAAAATTGTTTCAACAGCAAATATATTAATCATAGCAGCAAATTCAGGGTTTTTGAAGCGGTGTCCGAGTCGATCCTGTTCTATGCGGCGCAAGTATGGGGCGGAAAGCAGTACGAAACGGTGGAGAAGCTATTAAGATTTTATGTGAAAAGAATATTCCGCCTTCCACCGAATACACCTAACTACATGCTTATGCTCGAAACAGGCTTATCGCCCTTATTTATTAAGACATTCAAGCTACAGGTAGATTATGTATTAAAAGCACTAAATATGCCAGCCCACCGTCTCCCAAGAAAAGCAGTTCTGAACGCTGTGCAAACAAAAATTGGTTGGTACAGGGAATGGCTGGATCTGGCTGATGGATGTGGGATCGAACTGAGAGAGGACAACATGCAAAACTGGGACACCAAATTGTACCAGCTCATTATAAAGTTAGACGAGCAGGCTAGAGCGAGATATGCTGAAGAGGCAACTGGATCAGTACATAGGGCAATCTACAGTAAGCTCAACCATAACTTGCAGAGTAACAATTATTTCCATGATAATTACAAGATAGAAGAAATAACTATGATACTGAGACTGCGTGGTGAACTCCTGAACCTGAACTACGTACCCCACAGGGAGAACTTGCCTATTTTATGCAACATGTGTAACTTAGTGGAGAGAGAAGATGTATTCCATTTTATGGGAAGATGCCCAATCCTACGAGAAACAAGAGGCATGTATTTGGATATGACGTCTTGACGGAGATGCAAGTGGTTTCCCTCCTTAATGAAGCGGATGTAAGCACACTTTACCGGTATTGCAAAATTGCTCTAACATATCGACAGCAAATTATAAACGAAAGCTTTTAACAAACTATTCCCTTTATTTTGTGAAGTTTACTATAGAAGTACAAATTACTATTTTATTTTTACTTGTGAATATTAATAAATCAACCAGGCAGACGGCAAAGCCATGCTAAATTTTGATTTTGATTTTATACTGTATTAGAAAAAATTATATGAATAAATAAAATCTTATGAATCTGAATCTGAATTATCCGTAAAATTTGGTCGGGCGAAAGTATGCCCTATCGATTGCCCGATCCTAAAGAAATGAGACCATCTAAACTGCGACAACTACAGAGAGACAAGTCTTGTCAACATTGCATATAAGATCCTATCTGCCGTATTATGTGAATGCCTAATACCGATCGTCACAACCAATTGGAAAGTCCACCATTGACCAAATATTCATGCTACGGCAGATCTTGGGAAAAACTCATAAATATAAAATCGATACGCATCCCCTGATTTCAAAGCTGCGCGCGTATAGAGCTGAATTATGCAGAGGCATGTCTAGTCTCGGCATCCCTGCCAAGCTTTACGCATGGTGACGATGGAGAACCCTTGCTGCTACATCAAAGTCAGAAATAACACAATTGTACGAAACTCACAAGTCAATGCAGGAGGTAAAATCTTTTATAAGTCTGCGAGTATTGAGATAGAGGCAGCGAAGATGGGTTTAGCGGTCAATGAAAACAAAACAAGATATATGCTGTCTACAAAAAAGGGCACTTAACATCGACGTCTTGGACAGAATGCCGCAATAGACAAACATAATTTTGAGGTAGTAAAGGACTTTGTCTGCATAGGCTCTATTTGTGAGCTCCGCTAATGGCTCCAATGAGGAGATCAAACGAAAAATTAGTCTTGCCAATCGCTGTTTTTATGAGTTAAGAAGGCAATTGAGTAAAAAACCCCTATCTCAAACTACAAGGGTAACTCTGTGTAAAACACTAATCATCCCAGTCTTGCTCTATGGCGCAGAGGCATGGACTTTGTCAAAATCGGATGAAGATGCCTTGTTTACTTTGAGAGAAAAGTTCTTCGAGTGATCTTTAGTCCCGTATGCATAGATGGCGAGTGGAGGAGAAGGTACAACCTCGCGGTTGGTGGCGGTTGGAAGCGCGAACAAGTGGAGAGGGCACCGGGATGGCTGGAGAGGTTTGTTGTTTGAGGCCCAGGTCCACCTCGAACTGTAGCGCCACCTAAGTAAGTAAGTTACACAAATGAAAGCAAATTTGTTGTACACGTAGCGGATGGTCATAGATTGGTTTCGCGACGCAATAACAAAACTTTTCTACCGAAAGGCTATCTTAAGGCGTAGATGATGCTCAGTTATGGTTTGGAACTACGTTTCTGTGACAGGGACTAGAAATTTACATTTTATTGATAATATAGGTGGGCGCCGTGGTGCAGTGGTTAGTGTGTCGTATCACTGCGCGTGAGGTTCCATGTTCGAATCTCAGAAAACACCAACAAGTTCTTTCACGCTCCCACCACTCGCGAATGTTTGATAAGCATCCGAGAGTATTGTTATCAGGAAAACGCTTCTCAAAAACAAAAATTAAATTTCCCTTCGGATACGGCACAAAACTGTAGGTCCCTCCATTCGTGCCAAAAACATAACACACACAACACAAGTGGTTGGGACGAACTAGGCTAAGGTCCGTCTTGGGCTCTTACGCCAAATGTAACATACGTATCTATAATAATATTTAACTGTCCAAAGGCATTAGATACATCAGCACAATTCCCTGATTTTATCATTTGGAAATAATGAATGGAAAGAAGAGGCGAATCCCACAGGCTGATTAGTAGAAATGGTGATCCCTTGTTTTTGGATCATAACCTCGCCGAAATAGGAAGACGAAGAAAAAGAATACATTTGAAAAGAAGTCGGGCGTAATGTGTACCAAGAAACCTTTTCGAATACTAAACAACTAAAGAAAGTACTTTCAAGGACCTGGAACTCTATAATGCCAGAAATTTATTAACATTTTATCAATTCTATGCCATGAAGACTGGAAGCCGCTCTAGCAAATAAAATGATTTGGTTGTGTGAAGTAGATTTTTACTTTTTAAGTTCATATTGTTACTGTAGCGAATAAACGGTTTAAGTTTTTAAATTGTCTATAATGAATAATTAAACTAATAAATAAGTTCCACGGCTATACTTTTCAAGAGCCAACCCTAACTGTGAAGAAATACCCGACATTACAGTCGAAGAAGTTTGTGGGGGGATCAAATACTCCAAAAAACGAAAAGCGATTGGGCCAGACGAGATACCCTCTGAGTTCTGGAAAAAAGATGGGAGACGTCGGGTTCAGATGGCTTAGAATTTTCATCCCCAAATTTATGAGAGGTGTTCCAATGCCGAATCAATGGAGGGAAAGTTACCTTCTCCCTGTGATATCTACCGTTCGATTAAGCTGATGTCACACACCATGAAGTTCGTTGAACAGATACTAGGTGGCTGACTGCGAAAAATAATACGGCTATCTGATGATCAGTGCGGGTTTGTCGCGGGTAAATCAACCACAGATGCAATCCAAAGTAACAAAGGAAAAAATCATAATTCCTTAAAGGATTTGCATATTGTATTGATTGACTTTTAAAAGGCATTCGACAGACAACCATGAGATCTGATATGGGTGGCGCTAAAACATCGAGGGGTTCCAGAAACCTATGTACAGATGATCATGGACATGTACGAGGAAGCAAAGACAAGAGTAAGATGCCCCGCTGGAGTAAACGAATTGTTCCCAATCAAAGTTGGGGTGCACCAGGGAAGCATTTTAAGTCCTTTGCTCTTTATTACAGTCCTTGATTATCTGCTTGAAGGTAAAGTGATGGACCCCAAGGTACATCAGTTATTCTTTGCTGACGATAGAGCCATCATAAGTGAGGATCCTACATCCCTGCAACGAGCACTTGATGTGTGGGTGAACGCTCTGGAGGGAAATGAGTATCGCATTAGTTCAAAAAAGACAGAGTACTTGTGCTGCCCGTTCTCTGATCCACTCAGGCCTGTTCCAGACATTTATTTGAAGGGAATAGTGCTTCAAATATCTTGGATCTATGATCAATAACAAAGCAACCTGTGATGACGACATCAATCATCGTGTAATCGTAGGGTGGATGAAGTGGCAAGAAAACTTGACTATCTTCTGTGACCGAAAAATGCACCCGCAGTTGTGCGTCCAGCGCTCACATACGGTTCACAATGTTGGACGATGTACAAAAAGTATAAGAGTGAACTAACGGCAGCTGAGATGAAGATGTTTCGCATGACAACAGGAATGACAAGCTTGATCGAATAAGAAGTGCGAAGATCCGTGGAGGCCCTTACGTCAAGGAAACCATCTTATGAAAAATAGAGCCCGACCGGCTCAGCTGATATTGCCGCGTTCAAAGAAGAGATTTTTTAAACCCTGCTAAAAAGGCAATATCAATTAATGTTCCTAAGACATCGCAGGCAGGAGAGGCAGGCCCATAAACCCCTGGATCACACAAATGCGACAACAACGGCATTTCATTGACCTCAGTAAACGAGTGATCCAAAATCGGGAGGCCAGCCGATATTTTCTGAGGTCAAATAGACGAACCCCACAGGCAGATCAGTAGAAATGCGGTAAAGTGGGAGGGTTATGATCCCTTGTTTTCGGATCATAACCTCGCCGAAATAGGAAGAAGAAGAATAATAATAGTTAAACTACATAAAATTATCTTTCAATAATTGTTCTAGTCGAATTTTCAAATCACAAACATGCAGTTAAAATGTATTATATGTTGTATCTGGTTAGACATGTGAGGCACTGTATTTAACTAATCTGATTAACAAAAATACATTTGTGATTTATCGGTCCAAATTCATTAATGCGTCTGTATATTCTTGAAAAGATTTGAAGTGCCTTCTGCCTTCTTTATCTGCAACTGACTCATATATCGTGAGAAACAGATCAGAGGATATTAGAATAGAATTTGAAGAGCCATTCTTTATCCGTACCGTTTTTGGTACTTGTAAACCTCTAATGCATCACAGTTCCTGAACAATAAATAATTACACCAAGCAAGCACAGACTAAAGATACATTTGTATCTGTTCAACTCCATCTGTTTAAATAGCACAAAATTGACTCTAATGACGGCAACCGTTCGAATTACGAGTATTTTTAAACAACAATCCTGTCATGTGATTTCAAATTCAGGTTCTATTTCCATCCACGTCTCGGTCAATCACCACACAAAATGACAAAAACATACAAAAAAATTACACAATTCTTCTCCGAGCAGTTAAATTTTCGCACGTTAACCAAAAGCTAACATTTTTTCGCCACTTAACACAAAAACTATCTTTATTCTCAATGACAACCCGCGCACAATGATATCTATTCTGTTTCAACTAAATCTGTGCAACTAAAGCACTTTTTTTTTTGATTGGCTTACCACCAGGTGCGCACCACAAAAATGAGTCAACTTCCTAGTCGAGCAGGGTGTCCAAAACTAACCACGATGACCCTTCTCCCGGTCGCTTTTATTGCTGCTCGTTGTATCTGAATTCAGAATTCGCTGCCTCCCCTGGTTCTTGGTTCTTTAATTCTTCTGTTTACCTGAACACTTCTCTTGTGACTTTTTAATTTTGTTGTGATTCCAATGTACTTGGATGGTGGCTTGGAATCTTTTTTTTTTTTTTTTTATCGAAAAGATATTTATCGCTTGTCGTAGATTCTTTCGATTTAATACTAATTACGAGTATCTGACACTTTATCGATGCGGAATGAAAAATAAAGCAAAACCTATCGAAAGTAAATAGAGAATGATGGAAACTGCCGCCCTGACAAGGCGTCTGTATGACTATTTTGCGAGCAAATGTTTACTCATGCGTGCAGTGACCGGGCTTGCGGGTTTGCGTCGTAATAAATTGTAACGAGTCGTTGAAGCCATAGAGTCTTGGATGTGAGGTTTTGAGATTGTTCAGTAGACATCTGGGAAATATTTCGAGGTGCAGCGGGCGGGGAATCGGATTTTATTCTCAGAGTGCCAAAGATTGGCATTTCTGTTCCATGATCTAAAAGTGCGGCACTTACTTGAGAATTTGACTAAGAACCATTCATGAGAGTAGATAGGCTCACACTTTTCAATCGTGCAATACCAGTGAATAGGTAAAAGTAGGCGGACCCCATAGGCGGATCAGTAGAAATGCAGTGAAGTGCGAGGGTTATGATCCCTTATTTTCGGATCATAACCTCGCTGATAAAAGGAGGAAGAAGAAGAAGAAGAAGTGAATAGGTAAAAGTAAAATGCAACTTGTCCTGAAATGATCTCCTACTAAGTTTAACCAGGATTATTTTCAGATTTAGATACCTCTTCTCGTAGAATTTGCTTTCTGCAAGAAAACCAGGAGTGTGCTTAATCCATTTTGGTTTGAGGTGAATCGTACTCTTTTAATTCTCGAAGAGTATCTTCGTATAAAGAAAAATCTTCCTACACATGTAGGAACGTCACAATTACTCCTCTCGATTTAGGTCTACAAGTATGTGAGACTTTGCTTCAGAGTAATTCTTCCATAATCAGCCAGGGGCAACAATAGGCTCAACATCACTCACCACTCTTACTTACTTACTTAAGTGGCGCTACAGTTAAGGGGTGAACCCGGCCATCAACCAACAAGCCTTTCCGTTTGGCTCAGGCTTTAGCTAATTGTCTCCAGTTGCACACTTCAAGATGCTTCAGGTCACCTTGAACTTGTCCGCGCTACGGCATACGACGAGGAAGCCCTCTACGATGACATCCCTCCGAGTAGGATTCGAAGAATCTGCGGGCCGGAGGGTTGATGTCCATACGTTCTTTATGTCCTAGCCATCTCAAACGTCCAATACGCACTTTTTTAACTTAATCGATGTCTCCTTAGCTGTTCGAGATAGGGCTTTGCTGTCGAATTGCCTTATTGGCCCAAAAAACAACAATTGGCAAGAGTAATTCTTCGCAGAGCCAAGGTAGACGAAATCCCTTACTACTCGAAGTTGTTGCATCCTACTTAGACGTTCTGTCCAATTTGTCGGTGTTGATTGTCCCATTTTGTAGACAGCATATACTTGGTTTTGCCCTCGCTTACCGCTAAATCCATTTTGCTCGCTTCTGCTTCAATAGTTACAATCGTACCGCCGACATCCCGCTGAGTTCGTTCAATTATGTCAATATCGTCAGCGCATGCAGTTGTGCAGTCTTTTGATAGATTGTGCCTCTGATGTTGTCATGTGAATTTTGCACAATCCGTTCCAGTGCAATAAGAAGTCATATGACAGGGCGTCTTGTCACCTTGCACCTTGGGCACCTTATCTAAACCCTTTTTTCACATTAAAGTTCTCAGTGAGCTTATTCCCGACCTTTATGGAGCAGCGAACGTTCTCCATCGTCATCCATCACAGACTAAATATCAAAACCAGACATGGGTCCATATAGCTCCTCTCTATAGATATTGTCATAGGCAGCCTTGAAATCGATAAGGTGATGGTGAATATCGATGTGGACTTCTTGTGTTTTCTTCACTTACCACTCGAATATGAGTTATTTTCGCCTTGTCTTGGTTAAAATATCTTTCAAATGGACGCCAAGTTTATGCATACAACTCTTCTTGTGCGAGTCGAAGCCTCTAACAACTTTTTAGAGATGCAGATCACATTTAAATTTGACTAGAGGGAAGAGCTATGAACCACAGAAAGTCATCTAACGAATAGTAGATCTGCATTTTGTTCCTCAGTGATTAACATCAATATAACCGGTCACTTTGTCTCGAATAACTTGCATGCATAATTTAGTTTCAAGCTGAGCTTCCATTTGCGTATCGAGACGTTGAACTTGAAACTGAAGAAATGGGTTGATTATGTATTCCAAGTAGGCCATGCGAGAGTGTCATTGTATTTTAATTTCCCCCTGTGGGTATCCACCGTGCATTTATAATGCTTTGTAATAAAAAAATATGTTTGGAAGAATAGCATGGGGTAGACTGAAAGCATCTTTCAAACATCGACATTAATGATTCAAAGATTTTTTCTCTTTTTTATAGAGAGATGCATTAACAACTGTTTTAAGGAACTTAATCTTGATCGGACCGTACATATACGTATATACCTATGTAAATTCAGTAATTAGTGGTTGGACTCCCAAAATGCCAGGGAATAAAAGCTCCAAAACTTAGATAAAGAGCCACTCCTTGATTCTATCGATCCCACTTGTGTACCACTCATATTGTTTATATGGTATTGTAGTTGGACAGAAATTGATTCCATCCGAAGCTCATTAGCTTTCAGTGCAGGACGTTCCTCGAGAATATATTTTACTTACTTATGTCCTGTATCCCTTTGTAGTATTCTGGCTATGTATTTCAGCTGCGAAGCATATGTATGACCAATCCACTGCCACTTGGTTCCTGACCCATTCTTTGGTAGAGGTGTTCGTTAGACACAGTTGCCCCAGAAAATCCTTAAGATGTGTAATTGTCACTCTCCACGTACTGCATCCATATGACAGCACGGATTCAACGTTGAAGTGAAACAGTCCTAGTTTGGTGTTCAAACGTATTGCATTGCTTCGCCATATTTTGGACAACATCCCGAACGCGGAATTTGCTTTGGCGATCCTGTTGGCTATATCCAGTTCGGTTCCGCAGATAACTCTTCAGTTTTCGCACTGCATTAAATTTCCTTTCTTAGGAAGCTTGACGATAATTTCCTTCCTCCACTCCTCAGGTAAGCTCTCAGCTTCCCAAACTCTCTCTATAAGTGGAAGAAGTAGCACAGCCGATGTTGTTGGTGTTGCTAGTAAGAGCTCCACGGGAATATCGTCAAGTCCTACCGCCTTGTTGTTTTTCAGTGCTTTGATCGCGGTAGTATTCTCAATTTTACTGATAATCGTGGTGCGTTTTCGAATATTTCTAACGAATACACGGTTCAAAACCGTAGCAAAATGCTCCTTTGATCTCTTGAGCTGTTCCTCATCCGAAATGAACAAAGAACCATCCATGCGTTTCACTGGGTATTGGCTGGAGCTGCCACCTGTCAGCTCTTTGGTGATTCTGTAGACGATTCTGTTACCGCACGTGCTTGCTGCTTCTTCAGCTCCTGTAGCCAGCGCCTTGATGTATTGTAGTTGCGCTTATGACGGTCGCACGCTATGCTAAACTTCTCTCATCTTCATGTGATATAGGGACTCGCTTCTCCGTGCTTATGGAGTAGCTGCAACACGAGCTGTCAACTGTTTTCGTTCCTCGATCTGTCTTTACGCCAAAAAGCCACACCCTACGAGTATGTCTTCCCTGCAGTCGACCGACAATTCTTTCAACATCAGATGTAAAAACATTTTCACAGCACACAAACGGTCTTGGATGGTTGCGGGCAGTGCGCTGCTGATTGCTTTCACACCTTGCGAAAGATGCTCCCTTAATTGTTGGCGCACTGAGGGATTACAAAGTCTATCGATGTTGAACCTAGGCATTCTTTTGTTGTCGTGCGATCTTCGAACTGCATCAGTGCGTAGTTGGAGAGTAGCTATCATAAGATGGACGTCCAGGAGACTACTTCTAAAGCGGCGGCTGATGGCAAAATGATCAATTTGGTTGGAGGTTGATTGCCTGTTTTTGGAAACCCAGCTGGTCTTGTGCTCAAACATGGTGCCACCTTTTTTGGTTCCGCCAAGGGGTGTGGTAATCTTTTAAAGATACTAGTAGCCCGGGCTATTAGCATGCACGATTCACAGACCCGAATAATCGATGCCGGAATGCGCCTACGTACTAATCCACACCCTGCACACTTCTACCAGTCTCCCCGCGGGACTTGGCGGGGCTGGTTAGCATGTCATGCTATTCATCACGCATGAGCCATTGCTGCTTCTTATACTTCTGCTCAATTTTAAACATGGTGCCACCTATCACAAGGCGGTTGGCATTGCAGAAATCCACAAACCTTTCGCCGTTGTCATTGTGGTTGCCTAGTCCATGCTTCCCGATTACATGTTTGAGCCCTTCCTTGTCGTTGCCTACCTTGGCATTCAAATCCCCCATCACTATGACAATGTCTCCATTTAGTGTTGTGTTGAAGACGGCACTTAAGAGATTGTAGGGGCGTAACACTGTATGATGGTGACGCGTCGTACTCTAACCCGGAATCTGGCCATCATAATCCTATCACCATGAGGCTGCCAGGAAATTAGGCCCCTGCGTGCTGTTATTGTTAGCAGCAGTCCGACTCCATATTCCCGAGGACTTCCGGATGATTTTCCGGAACAGAGTAGTAAAGTTTTAAGCGTTGGGGACTGATACTCGCCCGCTTCTAACCATCTTATCTCACTTATCCGCAAATTGTCCAGTCTAGATCGCATCGATTCTTTTTCCAAATAAAGGAATCTGGCATTGTGACGTCCTTCGCTTCTCGAGTCGAAGAGCGTCTTCACGTTCTAGAATCCCATCTTTGCCCGGGTACAATAGCCAAAGTCGTCAACATGTGATTATTCCTTATTCAAGGCGTAATGTCGGTTTCCGTAACGGGCAATTTTCGATAACGCGGATTGCTGGCCCAAGTTAATTTAATCTACACGTATAATGGTTAATCCACACGTATAAGGGTTTGTACGTTTAGTTACCCGGGGATCACGACTAGGAAGTAAAGTATGCACTTCATCACGAACTTTATTAATACGCTACTGGCAAAAGCATTTCATCAGCTCGCTCATTTCCTTCCATGTTGGTGTATCCCGCCACACAGAGGAAAGTGAACCGAAACCGATGACCCAGCACTGTTCCACCAGTTTGGAAGATTACGTAGCAGAAACGGTTGCCGTGATAGCAGCATTGCTGTCAATAAGGTAGGCGATGGTACTAAAGGACGTAGGGTTGTATTTCAGTAGGCGGCAAGCTTGAAAGACACTGTTCGAATCCGGTAGCGGGTATAATTTTGATGTACTATGTACATATGTATGTAGTATGCAATGAGTGTATCAGACAAAATACCCACACCTACCCCGCAGTCCATTTTTGAACCATCAGTGAAGATCGTGACTTCGTACACGTTTGTCTTTTCTCACTCCACTCTGGCTAGGAAACTAAACTTTGCTAGTGTTGTGTAGTCGGTTAGAGTTGCTATCAGATCCCTTGGTAGCATATTTAGGATGTCGCTGTGACCATGCCGGTTGATACACCAGCACCCGGCTTAATCTAACCGCACTACATGCTAAGATAAGGTCAAGGGGTATGAGGTGCAGTATTACATGCAAGACTTCAGTTGGACATGGTCACTTAGCTCCCATAGCCACAATTCTGTGCACTTACTGATTTGTTTGATGTTGTTGTCTTTTCTTAGCGCAGGCCACCAAATTAGTGACCCATAGAAAAGGACAGGGCGTACTACTGCAGTGTACATTCAAAATAAAATCTTCGAGCGAAGTCCCAACTGCTTCCGAAGGTTTTGCAGCAGGCATAGAAAGCCACGCAGGCAGTTTTTACCCGTTGCTCTATATTGAACTTCCCGTTTAGCTTTGGGTCAAGTAATTCGTTGTTTAGCAGTGAAGGCGTGAAATTCCGGTATTTTGGATTCTTCTTCGATCTTATCCACAATCTCACTGATGACTTAAAGAAATGATCCCAGCCAAACCACGCTATTCGCATACGCAACAACCTTTACTCCATCTATGTCAAATCTCGACAGGATTTTGTTGATTACCAAAAGCCAGAGGTAAAGAGGTAATATGACCCCTCTCTGAGGAGTTCCTCTGTCGACGGATTGGGTATAGCGGCTCTTACCGGGGGTTGATTGAATGATTCCAGTTCTTAGCATAGTCAATATTCAGTAGCTAATCAACTCTTCCACGCCTAATTGGATTCGTTTTTCCTGAATCGATTCAATTCGTACGTTATTGACGGCTCCTTCGACGTCTAAAAAGGTAGCTAAGGTGCATCGTTTGTAGTGAATGGTTTTTTCAATCGATCGCACAACTTCGTGGAGCGCTGCCTCCGTCGATCATCCCTTAGAGAGGATGTTACGAGAGTCTTTCGTATGTGAGAATCTAGGATACGTTTCAACGCTTTCTGAAATCCTTCGCGGATTTGGGTCCACGCTTCCCCGTTTTCAGAATAAACAACGAACATCTCTGCAGCTCAGGGGGAGGTGATTTAGTAGAATACAGCTTCTATAAATCATTAACAGCTACGGGACCATCTGGTGCAACACTTTTTGCAACATAATAAGAAGCATGCCATCAAGAGGGAGAGAAGCTAGTAATGACCTATGAGGTGCTAACCTCTGTAATTACAGTTTGTTGTTTTAATATTATCCCAGGATTAGGATCGTACACACCTAAGAACGAGTGAATGAGCGATCTCATGTTTACATCCTGGAAAGTGAGTTTGCATTAAAAGCTCCAAGGATTCACCTGAGGAGTCCGTCCAAGTCCCATCTGGCTTTTTACATGAAGTACAGGCTAGAATGTTCCTTGGACAAGATCTTGCTTAACCTAACGAAGTCCTTGCTGGTTTCAATGGAGTGACAGATCAATTCAGGCCCGTGACTTGTATAGTCTGAGACAATCCGTATAGGGTTGCCAAAACTTGTACCTATTCATGGGTGATTCTCGACCATCATTCGGTCATTTTACTGAGAACCGTTCGCATTTGAAATACCCTCATGGATGGTGGATACTAGATATTCTCACATCTTTTGGAGTCAATCATGGTTGATACCCCACTTATAGTC
Source organism: Brachypalpus laphriformis (assembly GCA_945910035.1). Classification (NCBI taxonomy): domain Eukaryota; kingdom Metazoa; phylum Arthropoda; class Insecta; order Diptera; family Syrphidae; genus Brachypalpus; species Brachypalpus laphriformis. Next base: position 156,654,459 of record OX246753.1, read on the forward strand.
CCCATTCTGCTAGCCAGTCGTAGTTCAGTTTCCGTCATAATTGATTATAGTCCTCCCATCTCTGAGTCAGTTACGGTGCATACTCATTCAGTTTGTTGGTAGTCTCCCACTTCCTCGAATCAGACTGTACCACAGATGGTCATCATGTTCCCTTTTCTCTCAGGCAGTCGCAGCACTCCGCCATGAATGGCCAATCATTTTAAATCTGCCGTGACTCTTCCATGATCGATACTCTGACATCTCTGATAGTCAGTCGTCGTTGATACTCCTCCAAGGCTGCCTCATGCATGTATTGTCTATGACAATCCCTCATGGTTGTTAGTCTTTCGTCTTTAAAGTGCTCCATCAGTTCAAACCCCTTACTGAGCTCAACTCAATTGCAAACAAAGTTCTCCGCAAAGAAACACAGACCCCAATCAGTGGCAATCTCGTTTTTATTTCGATGAAATGAGTATTTTAACAAAAATATTTGAGTAATTGAATAATTTGACTAAAGTTCCAAATCGGACGTATATGGTGCTGATACCATAATGTTCCTGAGTCTTAGTGCTGAGTATTATAGTCCTGATGCTCACTTGCATTCTGAAAATGAGGAATGTTCACTTAGCCCTTGCTATCCAAAGGCAACTAGTTACACTCACTGTCTGTTACTTCCCACCCAAGTGGTATGTCCAATCTTTCGATTTCCGCCTTCAACCATACACGCAATGGTGCAAAGTAGTCCAACAGCGCCGAGGAATCCATTTCGCGTTCTCCCGTGAACACTTCCAGAGCATCTCTCCAGTGTTTCGATGCACCCAACTTAAGCATTTCCCTGAAAAAGACATGAGAGTGCCTGCAAGGACCAACTGTGTGGCGCGCGACTTACTTGAAAGCGTTTCCAGCTTCGATACTTCCATGGATGTCACATTGATCAAGCGTCAATTTCGGGTCTCCTTCTACGAACTGGCCGGCCTTCTTGCACATCGCCTTGTGGAATTGGAATTGGAAAATGTGCGCGGCAAAGTATCTAACATACAAAAGGAAGTCAGCGGCGCACTGTAGGTTTTCTAACTCGAAACTCACCTCAAATACTCTACATCGGCACTAACGTGGTACTTAGCTGGTGGATCAAAGTCCTTCTCAGACCTCTCCACGGCGGGTTCTATGCCTCCATGCTCGGAGCGCATTCGCCAGAATCCACAATTCCAATTGTCTTCGTCCAAATCGCCACGGAACACGGCATACCGATACTTGTCCATTGTGTATGCAAATGGGAGGAAAGCTACCTTCTTCACAGCCTAAAGGACACAAAAATGAATCGGAATAGGGGGTGGACCGCAACCTTTCAACTTACATTCTTGAACAGTTCATTGATCCGACTCTTCTCGTCCAACTCCCCACTTTGGATGAGACCAATCTTAGCCAAGTGCTTCGGAGTCGCCACAGACAGTGCAATCACGTCGCCGACTGCTTCATGGAAGCCAGGATTCGGTGCCTTTCGGAACGGCACTGGCTGATCCTGATACTGGAGATAGTACTGGATGTGTCCCAGCTCGTGGTGGGCGACGTACAGGTAATGGGTGGTCACCTCTGTGCATTGCTTGATGCGAACGTCATCGCGTTCGAACAGATCCCAGGCGCTAGCATGACACACTATTTCACGATCCGTGGGCTTCTCAAGGACACTCTCCTTCCAGAAGATGCTACAACAGAGAGAAGAGAAGAAATTCAACAACCGCTGCAAATGCTGATGAAATCAACTGAAACTGTTAGCTCAGTTCCTCGCCGATGAATGAATGTGTACACAGAGGGGGAGCACAACAGATTCAATTTCGAATTAATTGACTGAATTACCAGAAATAAGCGATAAATTTACACAAATAGCCGCTGCTGCTGGAGATTAACCTCATTCGAGTCTTTGCGGAGAGATTATTCAACGACTCGAGGAAGCAGACAAAGATTATCGCTGATAGGTCAACTTGCAGTTACAGAGGAACGCATACTTACGGTGGAAGCTTGATCATGCCCAGCGATGTGAAGAACTCATCGCCCAGCTGGAAGATCTTCACGGGCGTAAGGCCCTGCTTGACCATCTCGTTGGTGACGTCCACGTACGGCTTTTCTGGATACGGCGTGAATAGGTCGACCACCTCTTCCCAGCTCTGTCCCCACATGTTGCCCAGAAGGTGCATTGGGATGTTCCCCTTCGCTGGCACCACTTCGTCGCCATAGTGTTCCCGGAGCTTGTAACGAACGTAGCCGTGCAGTTCCTTGTAGAATGGCAGTAGTTGCTGGTAGGTCCTATCCAGGTTCTCCTCAAAGTGTGGGTCGTCGTAGGTGTCAATCCAGTCCTCTGCGTAGGACCTGAAATCTAGAGAAACAATGGTGAGCCAAGGACCCCGCTGAACCACCCACCCGACTGACTGTTTAATTTGGCAGCCTTCCTGCTGAGCTCCACGTATTTCTTGAAGTTCCCGCGCATCGGAGTGCCCGCCTTGTCGTAGAAAGACTTCCAGTAGTACTTCAGTTCCTCGGGGTCCCTGCTATGCACCAAACGACCTTGAATGTGTGGTTCGAGGGTCAAGTCACACTTCTGCTGGTCCTCGTAGGCGCAAACCTTCAGGGTAGCGTAGTTCTTCTGCATGGACGTGATGGCATTGAGCAGCTCCTTGTGCTCCGCACTCGGCAGCGCGTCGAAGCCCAACCGCGTAAGATACTTCACCTTCCGGCTGACGTCCTCGTCATCAACGTGCTGGTAGCCCAGCTCAAGGATCTCCTCGGCCACGGCCTTGTGGAAGACCGCGTTCTCGGCGACAATCTCATTCTTACGCCGGAGGTTCTCGTCGGTTATGTTGGTGTTGGCGATCCAATTGGCGAGGGTCGCCCGTCGCGAATGCTGGCGTAGCGCCTCGTTCTTCTGCTGAAAGAACACCGAAGCATCGGCCGCGCGTTTGGAACAGGATCCCGCACGCGCGGGGGACAATATACCCAAGCTGAAGGCCACTACGAGGAGGATTATCTCCAGATTTGTCATGATGCAACCGCGGTCCAACAGAGACTGACTGAAAGCCGCGAAATTCTGGAAACTCTCGGGGTGAGGTTATCGGTGGGTGGCTCAGCAATTTGGTGATAATTTGCTTCGCATGATAAGCCCAGATCCACAGGCAATTCGGTTCGGTAATTTGGGAAACGAAATCAATTTCGAAGATAAGCGGAAAATTTTGTAAACAAATGGAGCGGCCGAGGGAAGGAAAGTTGTTGAACCGGTCAGGCAGTGTTTAGAAGTGGAAAAGTGCTCGGAGTGATGGGACATTTTTGGCGAAATTTCCTAGGGTGGAAGTGCAGGGAATAGTTACGTGATTTTGGCCACGCACAGAGCAGGGTTACCATCCACATTCATATGTAATAATTAGTTCTTCCACATTTTAGACAAATTTTGAAAGTCTACTATTCTACTACACGAGATGGTGAATCTAGTGCTTGAAGATATATTTCAGGCATTGACGTATAAATTTATGGACTGCTGGTTAATGTTGGGAAATATCGAATAAAAACCATCGAATAAGCTACGAAATATTCATTTATTCGATAGCTATCGAAAAATCGATCAATTAGTCCGCTATTACACGATGACTCTTGAGTCATGACTCTTTTCTCTATTCTGTTTTGAAATTTCATTCTATGAGGCTAGCGCTATTACACGTTGACTCTTTTCCATGACTGGCGCAGACGGCTACCAACACGAACGTGTCCAGTATGTAAGGCTCGCAATGAAATGCTTGACGACAGTGCCGCCAGGACCAAGGGTAGAAGGCGAGGTGAGTTTTGGTGGTTTTTTTTTTTTTTTTTTGATGCGTCAAGGGGTGTGGTAATCTTCTAAAGATACTAGTAGCCTGGGCTGCTAGCATGCACGATTTGCAAACCCGAATAATTGATGACAGGTGTGCGCCTACGTACTAATCGACATCCTGCACACTACTAACATTCTCCCCACGGGACTATCGTTAGGTATTACTTCGCGGGGCTGGTTTGCACGTCATACTTTTTATGTTGCATGAGCTGTTGCTGCTTCTTCTGCTTCGTCTGCTGCTCAATTTGCATATTCACTATGTATGCGTAGTAACACTAGTTTCTGTTACTACGTGTGTTCATATATCATTATGTGTCTGTTTGTGAGTTTCTACTTTATTAAATATATGTATACAGTTAGCATTCCATTCATTTGTTTTCTCAGCTTCCAGTATTTGTGGGATTCTTCTGCTGCTCGTTCCTCCAGACGTAGTTGCTGCATCATGCTGGTGATGATTTCGTTTGCTGTATTCCAGGCTTCATTCGTCGTAAGCATGAATGTTATTACTCCTCCCGGAGCCACTTGGCTGCCGGTTTCTTTCTCTAATATGTTTCTGGCCATCGTATACATCCGGCATTCTATCAAAATGTGGGTGGAAATCCTACACTGTTACTGAGTACGGACTCTGTTTCGTCTTTGAAAGATACCCACCTCCCAACGCAAAAAAAAAGACGAGGCTGCAAAGTAAGGTTGTTAAGTTCGCAGTAAATACTGGAAGCCTTTGGATTAAAGATATTTTAAATTTGCCCAGCTCTCCCCCACAGATGGAAGCTTCACTTAGGTGCCTGTTACTACAATGATATTAAGAGCCTCTCACGCTTCATAAGAAGCTCAAAATGGTTTAACGAATAGGTAGAGAGAAAGTTTCTCCTATGATCCACGTGGTATCACAATGGACCATTGTTGGTCTAAGTGTGTTGACGATTCTTAGCTGGGAGCCATTTCAACCTAACACTTCCGTTTTGGCGAACGACCTCAAACATTAAATTATTATATTTATTGGACGGCCCCAGTGCCACATTGTGGTCTGACTTCGTTCCTGAACCCTATCAATTTTGGTCTCGTTCAGGTCGAACTTTCTTATTCCGAATAGACAGAATAAGACTAAGTACAGTAAAAATAAATAAATATTTGGCGCAACAGCTCTTTAAAGTGCCAGGGCCTAGCTTCTCACAACCACTCATGTTGTGTGCGTTATATTTTTCACACGAATGGAAGGGACCTACAGTTTAATACCGAGTCCGAACGGCGATTTGTGAAGCTTTTTCGTGACAACAATACTCTCGGATGTTTGTCAGACGCTCGCGAGAGGTGGGACCGTGAAAAAACTTTTTGGTGTTTTCTGGGATTCGAACTTGGAACCTTATGCGTAGTGATCCGACACACTAACCACTTACGCCACGGCGCCCACTAAGTACAGTGGAGAGCTGATTAACCGTGATCGTCGGAACCTAGCTCATCACGTAAAATCGAAAAACCCGGATAGACGAATTTCTTCCTATGAAACAAGAAATTAATGAAAGTCAACAAAAACTCACGTCACGGTCAGATTCCCTACCAGGGCGGAATGGGAAACTGCCGTACTGATAAATGAGTTCGAATCAACAATTTTCACCGACGGTTCAAAAATGGACTGCGGGGTAGGGGCGGGTATATTCTCTGATTCCTTCAATATTTCCAGGTCGTACCGGCTTCCTGATTCGTGCAGTGTCTTCCAGGCAGAAGTCTTTGCTGTACGTGAGGCCTGCCGTATACTCAAGCAAACCTCTACACCCCAAAGTACCATTGCCATCCTTATTGACAGCCAGGCGGCTATCAAGGCTATGGTATCTGCCACTACATCCTCAAGGCTAGTAGATCAGTGCAAAAAAGAACTCGCCTCGCTAAGTCACCGGCTAAGGATCTGTCTCCTTTGGGTTCCGGGTCAAAGCAACATTAAGGGGAATGAGCGGGCTGATGAACTAGCGCGGCAAGGATCTTCCCTTGATGCTTCCCTAGCAAAGGAGGTGAACGTCCCGTTGGGGGTCCTTAAGGGAGGCATCTTCGCGCACTATCTGCTAAAGGCGGATATTAGATGGCAGGTGGTGCAGAACTTTGTCATCTCCAGGCAGATGTAGCCCAAATACTCCCTGGAAAGAACGCAAGATCTACTAAACAGAAACCGTACAGATATCGCAAAAATTCTGGCAGTTAGTACTGGCCACTGGCCCATCGGCGTTCATGCGGCCAGAATAGGCATTGCATTTAATGCACACTGTCGCAGCTGCAATACTGCTGATGAAATAGAAACAATCTTTCGCTTCCTCTGCAAGTGTCCGGCTTTAAGCAAGGCCAGACAGCGCACCATAGGTAAATTCTTTTTCGATAACCTTATGGAGCTAGCGGAGATTAGCATTGGGGATATTATCAGCTTCCTCAATCCAACGGCGTGGATTTGAATTATCCTTCTCCCTTTTTTTCTTCTTCTTTCCCCTAGTAGTTAACATCCGTCAGGTCACTTGAGTTGTGGTAATAAAACGGCGCTTCTGCGCTAATTAAGTGCCGGCATGGTTTGCTGACACAACTACACCTACCTGCCTACCTACCAACAAAAACTTATTTTTTATGTCAATGAAACAAAAACGAAGCAAAAATAAATAAAATTCATTGGCAACAATTCATAAAATGAACATGTAAGAGGTATAAATACATATATGTCTATCCAATAGTAAAAGAACTTTACAGTCTTTTTCGAGATTGGTATTTCCCAAATACTCTTTGACTTCGGGTATAAAGTTTTTGTTGAACCACTCCAGAAAAATTATTTGCGTTACACAAGCGCTCTTTTTGGCCTTATAACATATATGAAAGGAAGTACTCTCACATTTGCTCGCTCTTGGGCGAAGACTTTTATCAATTACCATTAGCTTACATTTGTGAGTCGCTGCAGCATTGGAGCAAACTAGCACAGTGAGTTGTCTCTTAATATCCGAATAGCCCTCTACAATATGTTCTTCTTTACAAGTCAAAATATTTCGTGCCAAGGACCTCCAAAAAAATTTTGCCCGTATTGTATATTTGCTCACTTGTCAAATTTTCGTTTTTTGTGAGTTCAGCTGGTTCTTCAACAAAAAATGCAGCAGACTCATAATCAGCTGATTCTTTTTCACCTGAATTTTTAAGACAATGAATTCCATGACGGTTTTCTCAGCCAGCTGGATGAACACAAACATTCAGAGTTTTGACTCAACTCGACGTGAAAATATTTTTCCTTTCCCACAATCATTTCGCCAGAAAGTGGAATTCCGCTGAACCTTTGCTGACATACCCATTCATATGTTGCACTATCCACTTTTGGGTTCTCAGCTTTCTTAAATGTACTACGTTTCTGTAAACCTTTGATGGACTTTTGGCAAAACAGAGAGAGTTTTTCCCGGTTAATCGAGTTTCAATGGGAAAGAAACTTGTTTTTTTAAATATCCCGGTTGGTTGGGTCTCTCGGTTAATTGGAGCCCGGCTAATCGGCTTTCCACTGTATATACGTAGCTCATTATTATTATTATTATTATATATTTTTTTAACATGTAATAAATTAAAAGTTAACAATTAAGTTAACGAGCTACTAGCTGCAAAGGCCTACCGCTCTATGATACTTAATTTAGCTTAATTTAATTTGGTTAATTATATAAGTATGCCTGTCTGTATTAGAAACCCATTGATTCTTTCTAAGTTGGATTTGTTTGGGTTTTTTGAATATTTCGATGACGTCTTCTCCTTCCAGTATATTGTTGATGAACGGTCTTACTCGGTTGCAGAGTTGAAGCAGGTGATGAAGATTTGCAGGGGTGTGGCAGGTAGAGCAGGGTGGGAGCTCCTTCTTTAAAAAAGTGGAGGTGAGTAGCTGAAGTGTGGCCTAGTTGCAGTCGAATGAATTTTGAAATTTTGGCTATTGAAATGTTTGTGGGATAAGCAGGGTGCGTTTTCGTGGGGTTGGTTTTTCTATAGTGGTGTTGGTATAGGCTCCAATCAGTTTGTTCGTCTGTGAAGATCCTGTTTTTAACGTATTTGATAAGATCAGCCTTGGTGTAAACATTGTACAGGTACACTGGTGCTTTGTTTGCGAATTTAGCAGCTACATCTGCCAGCCCGTTGCATTGTATGCCAACGTGCCCAGCAATCCACATCAGTTTTGTGGATTTAGAAGATTTGATCAATAAATTTCGGATGTTACTGTTAAGATCTGTGTTGTTATTTGTGCTTGCAATAGCTTTTATGGTGGAGAGGCTATCGGTGCATATCACATGTTTTCTTCCCGATTTAATGGAGACCTGAAGGGCTACTAAGATGGCAAGTGCCTCTGCAGTGAAGATGGATGCGAACTGTGGAAGAATTCCAAGCTTGAGTATAGTGCCGTCGTCCCATGCTACTGCAAATGATAAATTGTCCAAGCTTTTGGATCCGTCCGTGAATATAAAATTCCAATTTTTCATTCTGAGATCAGCTGAAATACTCAAGAATAGCTTTCGGTATTCCTCGTTGTTTGTGTCGGTCTTCCCATATAGTGATAGATCCATTATGAAACAGTTAGGATCTATAAGCCATGGAGGTTGTGGAGCTGTAGGGTGCATAAATATCCACTTTGGTGGTTCAATGTCTTCATTGGATTTGAGAATGTTATAGATGGCGGAAGGAATTCTATTAACCCTTTTGCGTACCAGCGAGCGGTTGATTTCTTCGCTTATTGAATTGCTGGAAAAGATTAGTTTCGGATAGGGTTTCGAAATAACTCCATTTCTTCGCTTTTCGATAGTAGGGAGACCAGCTTCAGCCAATATGTTCCTTATGGGGGTTGTAGGAAAGGCGCCAACGCTGCTTCTTGCTGCCGGATGGTAAATTGGTTTTATGATTTGAAGAGTTGTTTTTAGAGAGTTGCCATAGATGTAGATACCGTAATCAAATTTTACTTAGAATTATCAATCTAGTAACATTGCAAAGGGTGTTAATATGTAAACTACTCCTTCTACAAGATAAATACTTAATGATTTTAAACCTTGCAACTAGAGATTTCTTGAGATCTAAACAATGACTACTCCAATTGTATCTATGATTAAATAAAAGTCCTAGAATTTTTACATTTTTTACATTTTCTACTTCTACATTATTGATATTTATAGCAAGAGGTATACAAGTTTGCTTGCGACAAACATGTAGGACTTACATTTTGGTGAAAAATGAGGAACGATTCACGATTTTGCGTGTCATCCTTGCGCAGGAGCCATGCTAATCTTCTCTGTATTGTTCCAATATATACGTAGCATAGCTACGAGGGCAGAGTGAAAAGTTCTCAGCCTGACAATGAAAGACTGCGATTTTCAGTTAAAAAATGATTTTATTTTTCTACATAATCTCCCTTGACTTCAACACACTTAGTCCAGCGTTTTTCCAACATCAGTATTCCTTCTCTTAAGTGATAGTCTGGAAGGCTGTGAAAATATTCATCCACGGCCGTCTCAACTTCTGCATTGGATGCGAAGCGCTTCCCAGAAACAAATTTGTTCAAATTTGGGAACAGATGGAAGTCTAAGGGTGCCAATTCAGGTAAATACGAGGGATGGCCGAGCAAATCGTACCCCATCATCCCTCAGTTTTCCCATCGCCAACGTACACTAGTGTACAGGTGCATTGTCCTGGTGAAAGATGATTTTTTTCTCCTTCAAGCCAGGCCTCCTTTAACGAATTTTGGCATCCAGCTGGTCAAGAAGGTTGGAGTAATATTTGCCTGTAATTGTTCTGCCTTTCTCAAGGTAATCAATTAACAGGATCCCCTTCGCATCCCAAAACACACTGACCATGACCTTTCCGGCAGATGCGATCGACTTCGCTTTTTTTGGCGCTGAACCATCGGCTTCCACCCACTACTTCGACTGCTGTTTCATTTCTGGGGTGTAGTGGTGGACCCATGTCTCATCCATCAAGGTCATCTTCGAGGAACGTGCGACTACTATCAAATTCAGCTGCCCACTTTTTAATGGTTAACATGGAAGGATCAGAATCCCCGTAAACTTTTGTCAACCTTGGATGAATTTCCTAAGGTTTAACCCATCCAAAACGAAGAATTTTATGACCGCACGATATTCAAGTTTATCCATTTTAACGAAAAACACTCAAGACATCTACTGTAAAAATTCGTATAAACAAACTACTTGAGAGAACAAGTTGAAAATGTCATACGAACTGATGAGAAGTGCACCCAGGCAGAAAACATAAATTTGTTGCTGATTGGAACGCTATCATTGCGTCAGGCCGAGAACTTTTCACCTTGCCCTCGTAGTATAGATCAATCGAAAGTGGCACAGATAATTCTAAATATTAAATTTAGCCGCACGTAAAATCGGGTTCAGCCGGTATTTCATTTCGGTTCAGGGACATTGTGTGAACATTTTTAATGCAAAAACGAAAAGTGTACAAATATTTTATAACGTCCATGTGTTGTCGCCTTTTCGAGAGTTCTCTTATCGACATCACCCTACCACACCGATACTCACCGCAGTTTATCCCATCATTCCGCTGGCAGCACCATCGCTAATGCGAACTGTCACCCACCGCCGACTGGAAACGTCACTTTCAAGAGAGTTTCTGCAGAACAGGTTCCGCTCTTCAGTTTTGTTGTCACTTCCCTCGTAGTAGCAGTGTTTGCGCTTCGCGGTGTTCGCGTATTTTCGCATTTTTTTTGTGTTTTTCCCCACACAATTGGAATTTGTTTCGTCCAATTGTGCCGTTGTGCAGTCCGTGTGTACAGTGAATTCTGTGTAAATCAATCAACGCAATCAATGTGCGCCCCAAGTACACGTCACGGGTAGAGAGTGCTCAAGTGCGGATGCCCCACAAGTGCATCCACATCGTCGTCGTTTTTGTCGTGTAATCCGCTTCAGTGTTTGAGAAAGTTGCCACAAAAAATAATGTGAGGAGGAGCACCAGGAATTCGTTCAAAGAATTCTTTTCAAGAAGAAACCGGGTGCCACTGAGGAATCCTTTCACCCAGTGCTGGTGCTATGTTGTTGTGCTGTAGTTGGTCTCCTTGTTGTTGTTGTTTTTGTTAGAAGGAAAGTGTGTGTGTGCGTGCTCCTAGTGCGATCAAATCTGTATCTACGTCACAAGCTAGTTTCGGGTTCCCAGTAAAAGTGCGTCGGCGGGACACGATGAATAACCATCCAACACCTCCGCAGCAGCGCCACGGGCATGTGGTGGCGGCGGGTCATCATCCAGTGCTTCATCCACCGTTTATCAGCAACTCGCTGGCCATTCGGCAGGAGATCCAGCGCTTCGAGAGCGTCCATCCGTCGATATACGCGATTTATGATTTAATTGATCTGCTGCCCGACGCCCAGATTGCCCAACAGATCCGGGACCATGTAGTCTGCATTGAAGGTGAGTCGATGTAGCCAAAGCCAGTTTGTGTATTGTTGTTGTTGGTACAAAGAGTGGGGAAGAGAGATCGAAACAAGAAGAAACCGGCTTGGGTGAACTTGGATTTGTTTACATTGAATTTGGAGGGAAAATTTTTTTCCAGGAAGGTCTCGGGGTTTTACGGGTTTTTTCTCATCGATGGCATCCAGGTATTTGGGTCTCAGCAATGTTTTTGAGTAGATTTCTCATTACAAATGATAGATAGTGTTACTCGAGTCTAGGCATGCAGTCAGGGTTGATGGTGAAGAATATGCGACAATGGAACGATGTCAAAACTTTGAAAGGGACTCGGAGTTCTCACAGAAAATTCATTTCTCAACTGACTTCAACTTTATATCAGTGGCGTTACTACAAATCTTGAAATCAAGCATATTTCCGCGGTGGACCCCGGGATGGTCTTAAAATTAACTAAGGGCCTTGGTTCAGGGAAGAACAAGTTTACCAAGCGCTCGCGAGATATTCCCAAGGCAAATGCTCTCTCCTTTGATTCGTAGCCTAGGCTTCATAATTCTTAAGACCACCTGTACAACTCGGAAAGGGGAAACCGCTGTTTTAGAAACACCTTGATAGGGGTATGAATCTCAGGAGGTCTTTCAGCTTAATGTGACGAAGGTCCTCCAACTCAGTGAAGGATTGCGTACCGAGAGTCTTCCTTCTTCTGTCGGCGACGGAGGAGCATTTCCACAGCAGGCGCGGGATAGATATATCATCCCTATAGTGTCCGCAGGAGTCGTTGTGAGGTACGTTGATATGCTCTGCATTAATCGTAATGGAACAATGTCCCGTGATTGTGCCAGAGATGACCAGCGTACTCTTATGACTAAAGCTAACCAGAGAACGTGTTCTCAAAGCCGGCCACAGCATTTTGGCAGTGACGCAGATGGATCCATCGTCTGTTGGCTTCGCTAATGACTTCATCTCCGACTTTATTTTTATTTTTTCGCATCAGATTGTGGAAATCTCTTAAAGGTGAAACTGAGCCCGTACTCAGTGACAGTGTGGGATTTCCATCCACTAAACCCACCGCTCCTTCTACCTCCGGTCCTCGCGGCACTGCCTTCATCTGAGGGGGGACTTTAGCCTTTGGCACTCGGCTCCTTCATGTTGGCAGCCTTCTGCGCTGCATTTCGTTATCGCTCCTGCCTTTACTGTTCCTTCATAATGGTTGCTACAGTGTCGCTAACTGCTTCCCAGGAATCTTCCTTGCTCATCATCTGTCTGGTGATGTTGTCTGAGGTTTGTTCATTAGCAGGTTTCGTTCTTCATAACAACGCCGACAATGGAACATGATATGTTCCGCAACGTCGACTGCTTCCCTGCACGTTGGGCTATAGGGATTGTCGTCTAGTTCAAACCTGTGGAGGTAGGCTCTAAAGCAAACATCCCCAGTTAGCAAATTCAGCTCCCCATGCTTCCTATTGATCCGAGCGTTTATATTGAGGATCAATCTCTGCATCCACCTGCCTCTATCAAAGTGATAACATCTCTCCTGCCATTCATCCAAACTTGTCCTTTGTGGTGCTTCAATGACACTTCGACTCGTCGCAGTTGGTGACGCTTTCCTGCTGGCACGGTATTTCCATTAGGCTTCTTTAACCAGAAGGTCTATTGGTACCATACCAGCCACTACACATGCCGCGTCGTAGGAGGTTGTTCGGAAACCCCTGCATACTCTCAACGCGTTGATTCTGTAAGCTGTCTCCGTCTTCCTTCTGTATGCCTTCGTCTTCATGGCACAAGCTCATATTTTGTATTTGTAGAGCATTATCGATGTCGCAACTCTTGCAAAGAGCGGTCTCCTCTTGTGCTTTGGTCCACCGATATTTGATGATATTTGCATGATCCTTGCCAGGATAGCCGTTGCCTTTGCTGTATTCTCAGCTGCATATTGCAAATATAAAGGCAGAAACATTGCATACATAGTAATGCCAAGGTACCAAGGATGCTACTTCTGTTTTTTCCTATGCTAGTTGTAGGCTAATGCATACTAGTCAGTCCTCAACCATCCCGATAGCTTCATTGCGGTCATGCTTCAATTCTTCAAAGAGTTTGGTTACTACAACGATTGCTATGTTGTCGGCGAAGCCTATTGTTTTCGAAGACCTCGGGATTCTAAGTCTGAGTGGAGGACCTGTAGTACTAGAGCTAATAGGAACCTTCACGCAGGGGAGGCACTGCAAGGTGTGCAACGCCGACCCCATTCTAGTCTGCTGCGAAACTCAGTACGTCCTGAGTAACAGTGTGGGACTCTTACCCACTAAACCCCCCTCCCACGACCGCCCCATTCCCCGCGGTACTGCCGTCAAGCATTTCATCGCGGGGGGGGTTTTAGTCTGATGTATTAGACTAGTGCATGTTTGCATTATCCTGCTCAGCATTGATTGTATTTCGCCGGTCTGATTCTTTCCTTTCTCTTTCTAGGGTTCTTAGAATCTTCATTATGCGCATTGTGCTCCCAGCGACTGCGTCCCATGCCTCCTGGCTTTTGAGCATTTCGCCAACGATGTTTTCTGGCGTCAGTGGGTGGCCGAGTTCACTCCTTAGTGCATTCCTTTCGTCGAGGAATCTTGGGCATTCAAAAAATATATGTTCCGCGTTTTCTACGCAGTCAGCGCAATGCGGACAGTAAGGGCTATTGTCGTGTTTATACTTATGTAAGTACGAACGAAAGCATCCATGGCCCGTTAGGAACTGCGTTAAGTAGAACTCAAGTTCTCCATGTTGTCTGTCGAACCATGGCTGGATTTGGTGTATGAGCCTATGGGTCCACCTGCCTTTCTCAGAAGCATTCCAACGTTCTTGCCATTCTCTTAGGCTTTCTGCTCTATAGAGCCGGTTTTCGCTGGCCTCGTTTCTTTCTCTTCTTGCGCAGTACTGACGTTGCTGTTCTACTGCCAGGATATCTACTGGGAGCATTCTCGCTACCACGCAAGCTGCATCGCTAGAAGTAGTGCGAAATGCGCAGCTAGCTCTCAATGCACATATTCGATACACAGATGATATGTGATCTGTATGTTTTAATTGCCATGGCCCCGGCCCAAATTGGTGCGGCGTATAGGATTATAGTCTGCTGTTTCATTACTCGGTATGCCCATATGCCCTGGTACGCAGCATAGGGTCACCCTCTTGGCCTGTGATACCTCATTAAGATGTCGTTTGCAGATTATATCGAGCTTAGGTCTAATTCCGTCTATCGTCAAAGGTTAATTGATATCCATCATCGGCAAAGTATTAGCCCAGCTCTGCTCTCGCCGTCCCAACATGCGTACTGCAAAGGCAAATCGGTTGAGACAGCCTTACATTCGCTTGTGTGCACCATCGAAAAATCATTGAGCATCAAAGAATGCACCATGGTGGCTTTCCTTGACATTGAGGGAGCTTTTAACAGTGTCAAAGCATCGGCCAGAAGAACTGCTCGCTGCGGTACACGTCAAGGTGGAGTCTTATCACGTCTTCTGTGGACCCTGGTAGTTGATGAACTACTGATGGACCTGGATACGTCAGGTTGTAGAGTGATCGCCTATGCTGATGACATTGCTATTGCTGCCTCCGGTAAACACCCGGACACTCTCAGGGATATCCTCCAATATGCTCTCCTTCGGCTCACCAAATGGGCCTCCAAATGTGGACTGGGGGTTAACCCCTATAAAACGGAACTCGTTCTCTTGACAAGGAAATATAAAGTTCCCCTCATAGACCCTCTTATGATAAATGGCACCAGTCTCACCTTCTCTGAAAACGCAAAATATCTTGGTCTTATTTTGGGTAGGAAATTAAAGTGGAAGGCCAATCTTCTAGAGCACGTCAAGACAGCTAATGTAGCTCTCTATTCCTGTAAAAAGGCTATAGGTAGGAGCTGGGGTATTAAACCTCAAATCACTCATTGGCTATACGTGTCCGTTATCAGGCCAATACTACTATATGGCTTGAACAAAACAAAAGAATTGTGAGGTTAAACTCTTGCGAATGTTTTGGTCGCAGGAATGTGGATTGCGTCCTACATGTGTGGAATGTGAATAAAAGTTTACAGTTCGCAGTTTGGGCATTCGCAGGTCGCTGAGCTGTGAATGGACCTTTACTTGCTGAAACACCTATATTAGCGGCATTTTGTACGCAGTATATAGGCGCTTATATTCTTGGAGTTTTCATAGCCATATTGATCTACTCGTATGATACCTTTAATCAAGTGTACGAGCCCCACTTCGTAATACGAAAAACATACACAAACGATGCCTTCCCCACCACCATATTTAACGGTTTTTACCATGTACTGAGGCAAATACCCCTTTTTCGTCTCTATTATTAGAGGGGCACTTTGACCAAGCTTTGAAAGCCGCTTTCTTCTCATTTATCACTTCCTTAGCTTCATCACTCCACCACCATGTTTCTTTTGTGCTTTGCACTCTTCATCCTCAGCTGGGTTGATGGTGTGAGAGGTGTAATTTTTCATCGCACAAACAAAAGCCTCGCCTTTTTCTTTGTCCAGATTGTGCGACTTGATTTTCTCAGGGACCCTTGTTTATTTGCTTTTCTTTGGTATCTTCATAAAAATTTCTGTTAACAGGAGACAGCGATCGCCTCTCCCAGGATCACTTTGCAATCTTTTACCCGAGGCTTCATGAAACTGGCTACCAAATGGTAGTCAATCTGAGTTTCATCTTCACCACTGCTGTAAGTGATCAGGTGTCGGCTTTGCTTGATGAACATGGTATTTAACACGATAAGACCGTGTGATTTGCATATGCTTAGGATGTCTTCACCAGGAAGGTTCCTGGTGGCGTATCCCAGTCTTCCATGGCAGTTTTCATAGTCTTCGTTTGACTTCTCGACATGTCCATTCAAATCTCTTCCATCAAACCGAAACTCTTTGGGATGTTCTTAAGGAGATTGTGGAAATCTACCCAAAATGCATCGTTATCTCCCTGATTGCACCCATTGTGGGGAGCATATGCACTGACAATATTCCACACCTCTCCTTGTATTACTAGTTTGAGAGACATCAAACGGTCGCTGGACTTTTAAATGCTCAAGACGTTACCAAGGTGCTCTGCCGCAAGGATGATACCGATTCCGTTCTTAGCCTTTTCCGTTCCGTAGTAGAACATCTTGTAATATTTTGTCCTAACGTCCAAGAAACACGCCCGATTTCTGGTGTTTTTCCATTTCGTCTCTTGGACACACAAGATATGCACCCGCCTTCTATTCATCATCTCTTCCAGCTCGTAACTTCGACCAGTCATTCTTCCAACGTTTCAACTCGCGACCCTCAAATTTCGTCCAAACTGTTTCAATATCTTGCTAGCCCCCGAAATCCGAATAGCTCTGACCCAAAAATTTGTGCTCGGTCCAGGATCAGCAGCATGCGCAGCAGTGGTAGTGCCTGGCGGGGAAGTGCATTTCCTTTTACCAAGTATTACCATAATGATACAGTTTTGCAATATTATTGTGTTGTTTGTTGTTTGACACGTGCATGCTCCTGTTTTATTATTGTTTGATCTTTCTTCTATGACACCGGTGATCTCCAGTCGTGTCAACCCATAGACTCGCATGCACACTTGTGGGAGAGTTTTTAAAGTAGTGTGGGCTGGGCTCACTTAAATGTTATATTGTCTAGATTTGATTTGTCCCCTTAGTCGACTTTTACGACAAGCGCTATTTGTTGGGGGGCGCTGCAGTGATATTCTTAACCCATACCTGCACGGCTGAGCCCAGCGACACATACAATACCTAAAATCCCTCCCACAAGTGTGCATGCGAGTCCGTGGGTTGAGACGACTGGAGATCACCTGTATCATAAAAGAAAGATCAAACAATAATAAAACAGGAGCATGCACGTGTCAAAAAAAAAGCCCAACCCCACAGGCGGACCTGTAGAAATGCAGTAGGAGGGTTATGATCCCTTATTTTCAGATCATAACCTCGCCGAAATAGGAGAAAGAAAAAGGAAGTCATGGAGTTGGTAGAGACCTGATTGTTTCAGAAACAAGACGCATGGTTGTGCTTAGTTGGCAGTCAATTTTTCTGGTACATATGTATGTACTCGTAAACTATTGATCCATACTCCGCTGTTGAGGAAACCAAACCTTGTAGAGTTAGGGGAATGCTCCGCAAGATGTTGCCACTAGTATTTTACAGGAGGTTATTTCATGTTTTCAATTTTGCAGATGCCTTCAAGAAATGGTTTTTATATTGCAAAGCATGATCAAACTTAATACCGACGTATTTCGGGCACTAGTTGTATTGCAGTGTGGTGTTGTTAAATTCGACTTGAAGAGGTACATTAGTTCTTGCTAAGGTGGAGGCATTCCTCCATTTCTTGAATTAACTACCCAAAGTCTCTAAATCTCATTGGAATGTCTCAGTTTTAACTGCACCTTCAATATTTTTGATTTGTCGATAAATTTCTTTACATATCAACAATTGCTCGTTGTTAAATGGAGTGCTAATACTTTAAGCTTCAACCCCAAAGCTGTTACCGCAGCTAAAAAAGCAGTCATCAGCCACCCGAATATATAAAGGAAAAACGAATTACATCGAAGTTTTTCCAACCACTGCACCAAAGAAAGGTTCTTGCCTGGTAGTACAATGGACTAGAGAAGTCTGAGTGCTCTGGGATTTGGGTTTCCTTAAAAAAAGAAAAAAAAAAGTGGAGTGCTACATTTAATGAAAGAATTTGTAGCCTATACTCTAAAAATAGCATTTCACCACTATACAATGGCTTGGCTCGTACCAGTGTACTTCTACTCGCCCTTGGTCAAAGACTGCAAGTGGAAATACATATTAACATATAAATTCAGTTTGGTTTGTCAAAGCAAGGTCATCGTCATACTGGTACTTTCTTGCTCTCGTTTCAAGTATGTCAGACATATAACATAGAGATTGAATAAAAGTGGCAATAACACTGATCCTTGTGGTAGGTCGTTATTTCCGCGTCATCAGTAAAGACTTGAAAGATCGATTACTAATAAGATTAGCTATTTTTTTTGTATGCAATGACTTTCAACAGCTTATACATGAATCGAGTTTACCATAAGGTGTCGTATGCTGCAGAGAATAAACTATAAACAAGGCTACTGTTTTGAGACTGTTATGGATCCCATTTGCAATGTGTGGTAAATCAAAACTTCCAAATTGGTGGAATTCGTCTTTTTCGCAAACATGTCTGACTGTACTCACTCGAATCAATATCTATTTGGATATCTTACTTCCACAAAGCGTTTGTTATTCGTTGTTATTCGTTTACATTTGCATTTACAGCTGTTCTGCAAATTTATATTCAGAGTCATATCATTCGAATTGATCCTAAATAACATGAACAATTGAGTAATTAAATCGATATTTCAGCTGTTTCTTTCTTTTATATAGAATTCAGATCAACCAATGAATGTGGATATGTGTGTTTCCGCTTGAGCGTAGGTATTAGTTTGGAGCTTTTCTTTGTATATTTAGGAAAGCTATTGCTAGATATGTGTATTTAAAAAGAAACATTTAGCCAGGCGTGTTTGAATTTTAAACGATGACGACTCCTACAGTTTTATTACCACGTTTTGATGACTTGTGTACAGAAAAGTTTTTGAACAAAATAGCTTCAAAACCATTGCACCATTGTCTCCCTTTGAAGACACCGAAACAGCCCATCACATAGTCTGTGATAGCCCAGCCATAGACCAGCACTTTAACAAAGGCTTCACCTCACCTTCTGATGTCACCTCTTCATCAGCTCGAACTATCCTTAGCTTCATTTATAATCTAGATTTCAGTTATCTGATAACTTATTCTTGAACAACAAACCAGGGGATAGCACAAAAGATCTCTTAGGTCACAGTGCTTCGAGGGTCATTATCTGCCTTTCCACCCTTATCACCTTAAAAAAAATATATATATAAAAATCTCCAAATGCAAAAAATTTAAATAAAATTTTGTGTACAATTATTTTGAGGTTACGCAAAACTATAACGAATCTTCTGACACTGTTTTTTTTTTTTTTTTTTTTTAATTTGCGCGCACTCAAGGGGTTATGAATAGCCTTAACATGTTTACACACAGTGCGGGCGTTGGAAAGGAGGATTGACAGAGAGAGAAAAAGATTTTTGGTGTAGTGATTTTTGAAGCTCAGTTGTTTATGCTTCAGAGAAACTCCGGGGTGGCGTTCAGGTAACTGGGGAAATTTTTGTTGTTTTTTGTCTTTGCGTCTGATTCACAGTATTTTTTTCCCGATAACCCGATCACCATCAACTGAGCGAACAATTTTGCGAGCCATATGACCAAGCTACAGCTATTGTTATGCCTTCGCAGTAGTGTTCACACAAGCTTTCGCAATTGATCGGACTGACTTTATATATTTCATGAGAAATAAATAAATGCTTGCTGACAGCTACTCGACAGTAGACAATATTTTCACGTTAACAAGCTTAGAGGTCTTACCTGAATAATGGAAAAAATTGTACGCATTCTTTGTGGACTTTCAAGCGACATTTGATTCTGTTGATAGAAAAGCGCTTTTCTATAAGTTAAGCAATCTTGGAGTGACAACAAAATTGCTCAAAATTATCGAAAGTCTCTATAAGGAGAATATGACTGCGGTATGGGACGGAAACAATGTTTCAAATTGGTTTGAGTCTCATATGGGTGTTAAGCAGGGTTGTCTCATGAGTCATCTTCTTTTCGCGCTATTTATGGACGATTTGCCAACATCTCTACCTGGAGGAATCGAGGTCGCTGGAATGAAAATAAGGGTCCTCTTATATGCTGATAATATCGTCGTCCTGTCGGAAACTCCATCCATGATGCAAATGATGATCAACAAGCTAGAGAAATATTGCAACCTTTGGAACCTAAAATTGAATGCAAGCAAGTCCAAAATATTGGTATTCCGAAACGAAACCGGTCGCTTCGCTAGGGACGAAAAATGGTTTTACAAAAACGAAGAAATTGAGAACGTAAAGGAATATAAGTACTTTGGAGTCATTTTAACACCGCCAGTGGATTTTAAAAAGCACCTTCAGGAAAAGCTCAAGGAAAGAAATCAGGCAATAAACTGTAATTGGAAGGGCATATTTTCTAAAAATAACGTTCCGCTTAGTACAAAGTATAAAGTCTATGAGGCAGTGGTTAGGTCCATCATGTGCTATGGCGCCCACGTATGGGGTATCTTTCAGTTTGAAGAAGTTGAAAAGCTGCTAAGATACTTTATCAAACAAATTTTCAGGCTACCGGAAAACACCCCAACGTACATATATGCTTCACCTGAAAACAGGACTGACCCCTTTGTACATCTTCAGAGTAAAGCTGCACTTTCATTACATTTAAAAAGCAATGTCACTCTCGAGTCAGAGGCTTCCGAATTTGGTTTCAATGCACATAATACACCATAGGCAACAATTGTTCCTCGAATGGTCCAGGCTCTGCCGCATTCATGATATCCAACTGGCGGATTACAATCCTACATCTTGGAGAGACGCACTACAGGAACTGTTGATTAAGATCGACCTATCTACCCGTGATGCATTTAAAGTAAAACCCCAAGAGAGTCAAACCAGACTCATATATCGAACTCTTCAACATGACTTGGGGGAATTCAACTATTGTACTTCCAGGACCAAAAAAGTGTGGAAGTTATTAGTGAATATAACTAAAACGAATTTACACAGATAAAGTAATTGGGATTTTTCGGATTCTATTTTAAAATTTTGTAAATCTCTCTTTTCTGGCTGACGGCAAACGCCAATGCATATTTTGTGATTATTTAATTATGTATTAGTAACAATTTTCTAATGTTCAATAAAAATCACTTCTACTAATACTAGTACTACTACTGCTTGCTGACATCAGGATTTGAACCATGAACCATAAGCGTGGCAATTGACGACTTTATCACTACACCATTGCCACCCCATGTTGTTGTTTTTTTTAAACAAAACGCTAATTGCGGGGTATTTACTTACCCCATCATATCTTACCCGAATTTCATTCGATTTCAATGTTTTTCAATTGAAGCTATCTTCATCAAAAACTTAACTCAAAATGCAAATTTCATCAAAATTTGATGAATTAGTTTTGAGATAACCGTTTTAGAAGGATGCGTGGAATTTCTATAAGGCGTCTCTCTATTTATCAAGTCCCTTTGATTTCTCTTCTTTCAAGTCGATTGCTACAGTACTGTAGTTTGAATTTGAGGGATGACAAAGGCGACTTAGAATTATTAAAATTAAGCCCATTATAGCTTATCCTTGACAACTTTCAGGTGATACTACAACTTCACTTCAATCATCAGTTTCATTCTTAACAAGAAACTTAGTAGGAAACCCAATATGCTAGAACGAGTAAGGAAAGCCACTACAGGTCTGTACCGCTTTAGGAAGTAATATGAACTAAAGGGGGACTACAGCCACAAATTACATACTGGGTCATACTGTATCATATATAGGGATGGGCGCATTCGAATGATATAATCGATTAAAATCGATTCTTCCAATATCTCGAGACATCGTCTGAAATCATTCGAATGATTTACTATGTATACCTACTCTGAAATAATGCAAAAGCGGTTCGGGAGTGGATGGTGTCAAGTTGAAAAAGGCTTAAAGATGGTTTTTTAGTGAGTAGAAAGTCCCGCACTACTTGAAACAGAGCGGGCCTGTTTCTCGTGAGCAGTAGCGTTTTCCACCACCACTTAGGCAAAAAAAAGTGTATACCTACTTCCTACGAAGCTTTCGTTGCTTTCGTTATTGGTTCTCGCTGCTTCGTAGGAAGTAGGTATACATAGTAGATCATTCGAATGATTTTAGACTATGTCTCGAGATATTTACCATTTCGAGATGTTTACCCTTTGCGCTCGTTCTTGGTTCTCGCTGCTTCGCAGGAAGTAGGTATATAATAAACTATTCGAAGGATTTTAGACGATGTCTTAAGATAGCACTCATATCTCGAATGATCATTTGATTATACGGATCACTCGAGTACTATTTTCATTCGATTATGCCCATCACTAATCATAATGTATCCGTCATCAGGGCCTTGTGTAGGGCGTGATCGTCTGGTAGAAGGCTTTGGAGCTAGCTGTTCCCTAATCTATCTTGACCGTGTGTAAAGATCGGCTTGCTTATGCACCAGTGGAGCACTAAAAACCACCACAACAATAGTTCTAGATATACTGTTTCACTTGTCGCCTTTGTGTATTTAAAGCAAACAAGTGGCACCTTGTGCAGCCTCTCGCATGAGGGCCATATCTTCCGATGCCAGACACGCTTCGATTTTTAATGATCTTGAATGTTTTCCGCAAGACACCGACTACATACTTCCACAAATTCTGTTCAACAAAAGTTTTCAAACCCATATCCCCTCCAGACTTGATTGGAAGGAAGATCTAGGGTTACAAGTGGGATCCATATGTTTCTATACAGATGGCTCTAAAACAGAATTGGGAGTGTCTTCTCCAATGATCTAAACATGAATATCTCTTTCCGCCTTCTCAATCACTGCAGCGTTTGCCAGGTGGAGATTATGGCGATAATGAGAACCTTATCGTGGCTATAATGATATCTAACCGGGATATCGCCATTTCTGCTGACAGTCAAGCCGCGATCAAATTCATGTCACCTTCAATTCAAAAATGGTCATAAATTGTCATCTGTCTCTTAACGAAATGGCTAAACAATTCAATGTCTGCCTCACTTGGATGCCGGGAAACAGACATTTCAGGGAATTGCATGGTCTACGAACTTGTAGGGCAGGCTACTAGTCCGTCGATTTCACTAAACAAGCTGAATCTCGGCATGCCCCTCGCTGCAGTGAAATATCAATAATATCAACGTACTTAACCACAGATGGGCAGACGGCACTACATTCTTCATCACTAGATGGATAAGAAACGTTCCAACTACCTTATTAGACAGAAAATGTCGCTCATTACAACTATAGTATGTGTCATTACGGAGCACTGCATCATTGGAAGACATGTCATCAGGCTAGGTTTCCTCGCAAATGAATTCTGTAGAAGCTGTGTGGACGGGGAAGAGAAGAAAATCGTACTACACCTCCTTTGTACGTTCCAGGCTTTCTCCGCTCGTTGAAGATTGCACTTAGAAGTCACTTCTTCGGCAATTTAGGCGAATTGGCTAACGTCCACATCAGCAGCCTCCAGCGCTTTATAAGAAGCTTCAACTGGTTCGAAGGTAGTTCTTTCTGGGGATCATTGATCCATGTGGTATCACAATGGACCCTTCCTGTTCTAAGTGTGACTGCATCTAATGTAGCCTTCCACGCTAATCGTCAGTCTTATACATTCAAAAGATTCCGTCTTCAATATTTTTCTTAAGTTCAAACCAAATTTTTAGAGGGAGGTAGACCTTCTTCTTTTTAATACCAGACATCAGAAATTGTACTGCATTCAGTTATATTTTTAAACATCTCACAGTTTGATTTCCACAATTTACTCCACTGAGGCTGACGAAAAATCAGTTCACAGCTCCACGTGACGCCCCTTAAAGTTACGAGTATATACGCCCAACAATTCTTCTGGATAGGAACTACACAAGCACTATCACTGCAATACTCCCATTCTCACTGAAATGCACTTTCTCATCTGTCTTTCGAATCTCTCACGAAGCCTTTCTCTCTCCCAATATGTTGAGGAGAAATTAGATTAGATTGGGAATATGTGTCGTTTCCCAGGGGGGGATAGCCCATTCGCAGTCAAAGTAATTGCTCGCACATGCAGTCACTCCATACACTTCACAGCACACACACAAAATCAATCACTGCCAAGTGACAGCGTACAGTAATGAGAACGAGAGTGAAGGCGCAGATTGCCATCTCCCAGTCCATATTCAACCAAAAAAATTCGACAAATCCAATTTGAATGGATTAAAACGTCTCTGGGTAAATCGAATTTTTCGTAAAATCTGTGAAATGGCCATATTCCCACTAGGAAGCCAGACTGTTAAAAAAAGCAGCAGTTCTCCCTCTATTCCCTGTGCATATTACCACCTTCGCATTGCATTTTGAATGCAAAACACACCGGCCAGTCAGCGAGTGGAAGAATTGGAAAATGAATAAAAAAAAATAAAAAATTTTTTTATCGTTCTACTCATGGCGACTAGTTTTCTCCTTGCTGGTTGGCTTCCTCATTTATTCGATTCGTGCGTCCAAGCGCCGATAACTTTCAATTTCAATTCGATTAGCATTCGAACTCTAGCTAGCGAAACAACAACAACAGCAACATAGACAGCGACGGCCGTGGTGATGATGACAGTGGCAGTTGGAAGTAGACGGCAGTGTTTGTCGGTACCACTGTCACTGGTTGTCGTCTATGTCGCCATGCAGGACATTTGCCAGCCACTGATTCATCCTCTCGTACCTCGTATGTGCAATTGGCCATTTGTTTTCCCCCACATTGCCCGTCTCACCAACGTCGTCGTGATCATATGCACCCCATTTCCGTTTGCATTGCAGTGACAATTGCATGCGATGCGGAGGAGTATTTCACTTCCTGTGTTGACAGTTGAGAGTCGGTCGGTACTCTCCACCCACACTCTTCATTTGTTTCGTCTATTCATAGTGCTACAACTCAACGTTGCCTGTGTACTGTGTATTCCGGTTCGTTCCATTCATGTTTTCGGCGGCTGCCTCTTTAACGGTCATGCCAGTGAATGGAAGATGATTTGCGCGTAATTGTTTAGAATGCAATTCGTTTGGTTGTTCGTTGAGTGGATTCAGCCCCTGCTGAATGTTGAATGAGTGTCGACTGGGTGTTTGTATTGGGGTTGAGTTGTAATCCACCAGGGGGAAATTGCGGGTTCGCTTTTGTGAGATATTCTATGGCAAGGAAAGGGACGACAGAACACCCTTTGAAAGTCATTCGCAGAGATATGGCAGGCGATTATTCAATGACATAAGATGAAGGAATGACAGCTAAGACAGATAGTCTCAAGGGGGCTACGAATTTCTGAAGATTTAAGAGGTTTCTTCAGCTACTACAGAGAGTTACACTTAAGGGTTGCAATTGATTCATGGAAATTTATTGAATAATTTGGCAAGTTGTCCTGTGTCCAGTGACAGTGGGGGATGTCAAACGTCATGTGAAGAATTTCACACTTGAACGGTTGCCAAAGGGAAGCCATTTGCTATTGTTTGAAAGACTTGTCATAGTTTTGGTTTGTTGGCTTTCGATTTTTGCCCTTCAAATAGAGTTGTGTAACAAATTTGCTGTCAGTGACAGAGCACAAAACTCTGCTGTCTTTCTTTTAGTCTTGAAGCCAATTAAAATCGATCGAATTTGTTAATCTTGTTAAGATCTCTGAAAGTCATGTGTTCATAACTATTATTCACAAATTCTAACGTTTTGTCTCGAGTGTCACTTGGAAATGTATCACTTTTCGATTCACATTAAGAATTCATTAATGCTGCTGAAAGAGTCTCCCCTATGTCATTTTCTTTTCACTCCAGCACTTGGCTTCATAGAGGACGTAGTAGTGAACTACTTTAACATTCAAATGAAGAGACGAAGCGACACGTCAAATGAAATCAAAGTTCATGTTGTTCGCGAAAAATCTATAACTTTCAAATAAAATAAGAGAAAAGTGATAGGTGGGCACATGGAAGTGGTGGTTTTTTCTTAAAAAGAAACCCAGTTAGCACTAGGTGCCGTTTTGATACCACAAGGTATCAAACAAGGCAAATTCCAAAGTAAAGAGGCATTTTTTTTTTAAATAGGCCATCTATTGGCAATTAAATGCATCGGAAATGTAGATCAAATACAAGTACAAATATTTGGCGCAACAGCTCTTTAAAGTGCCAGGGCCTAGCTTCTCACAACCACTCATGTTGTGTGCGTTATATTTTTCACACGAATGGAAGGGACCTACAGTTTAATGCCAACTCCGAACGGCGATTTGAGAAGCTTTTTAGTGACAACAATACTCTCGGATGTTTGTCAAACGCTCGCGAGAGGTGGGACCGTGAAAAAAAAC
Organism: Brachypalpus laphriformis; assembly: GCA_945910035.1. Classification (NCBI taxonomy): domain Eukaryota; kingdom Metazoa; phylum Arthropoda; class Insecta; order Diptera; family Syrphidae; genus Brachypalpus; species Brachypalpus laphriformis. The sequence continues at coordinate 156,680,706 of OX246753.1, forward strand.
TGTTTGGTGTTTTCTGGGATTCGAACTTGGAACCTCATGCGTAGTGATCCGACACACTAACCACTTACGCCACGGCGCCCATGTAGATCCTTCACTGATGTTCTGTCAAAATTTCATGACATATGGACGAATTGAAGCGGAGTTATTGCGTCGGAAGTGACAGTATGTTTTTGTCATCGGTACAAAAATGAGCATCGACCAAAAATTGCTTAGAATTTAACATTTGAAGGACATCATCAAGGAGGCCTAAAAGAACAAAAACTTGCTTTACAACATTGTGACTGGTGATGAAACGTGGTGTTTTCAATATGATCTAGAAACCAAACGCCAAAGTGTCGAGTGGAAGGGGTCAGACGATTCAAAAGCCAAAAAATCTCCTTTGGAGAAGTCAAAAGTGAAGACAATGTAGATTTGCTTTTACGATTCCAAGGTCATTACCCACAAAGAGTTCGGTTCACCGGCCCAAGCCGTTAATGCACAATTCTATCTTGGTGTTTTGAAGCGTTTGGTACATTGTATTCGTCCTATTCGGCCAGAATATCGCGCAAAGGAAGTTGGCGTTTGTTGCACGATGAATGAACGCGCTATCTCATCGGTCGACACTTGTGACCGATTTGTTGACTAAAAATCGCATTTTAACTGTCAACCACTCCCCGTATTTGCTTGTTTTGGCACCGTGGCGACTTTTACCTTTTCGTAAAATACATTTGCCGATGAAAGGAAAGCGTTTTGCGGACGTCGAAGCCATCCAAAAGGCTTTTGCCGACATCCTGAAGGACATCTCGTCCGACGATCTAAAACACTCATTCGACATGCTTTTTCACCGTGCAAATCTCTGTATGGAGTCAGAATCGGACTATTTTGAATAAAATAAATCGGTTTTGCAAAAAAAAACTTCTTGTTGTTCTTATTTTTAAAAAGTCCTGTTTTCTTTGGAACGCACCTTGTAACGGGTGGGCCATCTAGTGATTTCTTTTTAAATCATAGGTTATTTTGACACTGACAGTTGTTTCCTGCTCGAAATCTTGACAGAAAGTCAGTATCATACCTCCGCGGAACGAAATGAGTCGCTTTACGCTTGAACAACATTGGGAAATATTGAAAACTTATTTCCAAAGTGAGTGCTGTGTAGCCCAAACAGTGCGTTTTTTGAAAATAAGTTTTGGCCGAAATAAAGTACCCACCGCGCCTGCTGTACGCAAGTTTGTGCAAAAAGTTCGTGAGACTGATATGCTAGTGGACAACACTCATGGTCCCCGTCGTCGTACGGTGCGCACAGACGAGAATGTGGCTGCTGTAGCCAAGAGTGTGAGACTCAATTCACGAACATCAACTCGCCATCGATCTCAACAGCTCAACATTTCACGCACTAGCCTGAGGAGAATTCTGCACAAAGATCTGGGATTATTCACTTACAAGGGCCAATTGATTCAGCAATTGAAAGCGCACGACCATCCGCTTCGTTATCGCTTCGCAGTTTGGGTCTTAGAGCAGCTTGAATTGGACAACGATTTTGGGCGAAAAATCATCTTTTCTGACGAGGCACATTTTCATCTCGGTGGTTACGTGGTGCCACATCTGGGGCTCGGAAAACCCGCACGTTATTGTCGAGAAGCCAATGCATCCACTGAGAGTGATAGTTTGGTGCAGATTGTGGAGTGGTGGCATCATTGGACCATTTTTCTTCGAAAATGAGGCTGGGAACAACGTTTCGGTCAACGGTGGGCGCTACATAGCCATGTTAAGGCCTTTTTTTTTTTACTGAAATTGAAGACATGGATTTGGACGACCTCTGGTTCATGCAGGATGGCGCGCCATGCCACAATCGGTCTTTTGCGCACCAAATTCCCAAATCGTGTTATCAGCCGTCTTAGCGATGTCAATTGGCCGCCTCGGAGCTGCGATTTGACCCGTTTGGACTTTTTTTTGTGGGGAACCGTGAAGAACCGATGTTATGCCAACAATCCGGAAACGATTCAAGCACTTAAGGCCAATATCATCCAAGTAATCCGTGAGCTACAGCCCGAAACCATCAACAAGGTCTTGGAAAATTGGAGTGATAGAATGCGCTACTGCGAGGGCAGCAGAGGCAGCCACTTGAACGACGTTGTGTTCCATAATTAATGGGAATGTTTGCTCTTACTAATAAAGCCATAATACATGGAAAACATTTCATTTTGTTCATTTTATTGCATTTTTAAAAAGAAACTTGTAGTTGGCCCACCCTGTATAACCTGGCTGTTGAGGTGTGTTGGAGATAAGTCTCTAAATCCAAAAAAAAAAGAACATTTCCTCAAGTTCTTACATAAAACTAGTTCCAGACAGACACATATATGTAGGTATAGTGGGTAAGGATCTCTTTTTCGATTGCGACATTACAACTATGGCAGTATGTGTTAAATGGGATACCTAGTAAATAATAGTTCGAGGGCTAGCGGACTGTAACTTTTCTTATACGTCAAAAACTAATGAAAAACACATAAGCCCTTTTGTTGTGCCACGCACTAGAACATGTTTTCTTTATTCGAAATTTTCTTCAGAACTGATAACAATGGTTAGGGTTTTTGAGATAGAGCGATCCCCGATGCACACACACAGAACCAAATGATGGTGCCAGTCGCGTCGACCGCTTATGCAGTGATGTGCGTGTACACATATATGTGTGCATGTCCTTTCTCTCGATGTTAACAGAATATCGAACACCTAGTATGGCTGCCTGGTTTCCTATCGGCCAATTTATTTATTTTTTTTTTTTTGGTTGCGCCAAGGGATGTGGTAAACTTCGAAAGATACTAGTAGCCCGGGCTGCTAGCATGCAAGATCGCAAGCCTGAATAATCGATGCCAGGAATGCGCCTACATACTAATCCACACTCTGCACACTTCTACCACTCTCTCCGCGGAACTGCCGTAAGGTATTACTTCGCGGGGCTGTTTAGCAATTAATGCTATGCTTCTTGTATTGCTGCTTCAGCTCTCCTTGCTCTCTCAATTATTCGGAGCTCTTTTTGCACATTTGTTATAAGTGTACAAATTTCGAGCCAATTCTCCTCTGACCGCAGCATTTGGTCTATAAGGAATGGTGGACTTGGCAGGTTATTTCTCCATTCCATGAAGCGATTGCAATGGAATATTGCGTGCTCTGTATCTTCCTCCTGGTCTGGACAATGTGGACAGAGAGGTAAGTTATCATGTGTATAAATATTTGCGATAGCCGCCGTGACCCGATAGAAACTGCGTAAGGTTGCAGTCCCCATACACTCGCTTGGTTCAGACCTCAATGGTGAGGATCAGCTTGTAGGTCCATCTACCTTTTGTACTGTTATCCCACCTGGCTTGGCACATAGCTAGTGATGTTGCCTTCTCCTCCTCCTTTATTCTCTTGACAATACCTCTTGATGACTCGAGGTTCTCCTTTCGTATATCCTTACCATCTCATTTGCGAAGATGTCGATGGGGATCATTCCGACTATGACACATGCTGCTTCGTCCGATATTGTTCGGAAACCACTGATTGTTCTTATCGCGCATAGCCTGTATGTTGACGATAGTTTTCTCCGTGTTTCTATAGTCGCTAGCGCCGCCGCCCAAACCGGTGCTAACCACTTTGGATAGTAGAATCCGTCTAGCATATCCAGGTCCACCGATGTTTGGTAGTATTCGAGAAAGGGCTGCCTGCAGAAGAGAAGCCTTCTTGTTCGAGTTTTCCACGTGCCAGTGTCTCGTGGTGATCGCTGTTATTCTGGCGATGTCTTTACGCGTTCTGTTTAAGAAGTCATCTGTTTGTGCCTTGTTGTAGTGACACAAGTTGTCAGCCTAGTCCATTTGAGGTGGGCTTTAATAAACAAGTTTAAGGAGGTTTTTGCCTTGACTGCTCTCAGCGGAATGTGGAAAAATTCTGCACGTGAACAATGGAGGGCTGACCCTTGCTATACTTGATACTTGTTTTATTTTTAATCAAGCACGTCGTGACTTTTGGAAGGTTATACGTTTTTACCATATTTCACTGGATGCCATTTGAAAAACGAGCAGCGGTATGCAGTTACTCGTATGGCAGTTGCTTAGTACATACCATATGTGAATGTGACCAGAGTAGTTTCATTTCTTAGAAAGTTGAATGGCCTCACTAGCATCAAGTATGATGGGTCCCAAATGCCCTGGAAAAATCGTTTGGTGGTGCGAATCGTCATTGTATATGGAACGGTCTTGGCGTTTGAATCGGGCCTCGTGGCCTCAAGTTTGTTTGATATCTTCTTAAAATTTTTGGAGACGAGGGCCTTGAGATTCGTTTATGCGAAAAATGGTTTACTGAATCAGATTGTGGCCTTTGCAGTTATATTTCTTGTTTTAACTCATTTTTAACGAGTTTACCTCGTTCCTTACTTACTTTACCTAATTGGCGCTACAATTCGAAGTGAATCTGGGTCTCAAACAACAAGCCTCTCCATTAAGCTCAGTCTTTAGCTGACTGCCTTAAGCTGCGCACTCCAATTTGGTTGAGGTCTCCTTTAACTTGTGCTCACTATCTACAGAAAGAAGACCCTCTACTGCGTCTTCCCTCGGGTTAGATTCGAAGACTCTGCGGGGCAGAGTGTTAGTACCCATTCGCTCTATATATCCTAGCCATCTCAAACGTCCAATATGCAGCTTTTTGCCTAGGTCGATGTCGCCGTACAGCTAGTATTGTTCGTCATTGAATCTTCTCCTCCAAAACCCGTTAACGAAAACGAGACCGAATATCTTACGAAGAATTTTTCTCTCGAAGCGACCAAAGATATCTTCATCCGTCTTCAAGTCCATGTTTCAGCGCCGCAAAGTAGGACTGGGGCGATCAGGGTCTTATCTAGAGTCTCCTTAGTTGTTCTAGATAGAGCTTCACTGTTGGATTGCCTTATTAGCAAAAAAAAAAACAGCGATTGGCAAGAGTTATCCTTCGCTTGATCGCTAGTATCATTGTCAGAATTAATAGCAGAGCCAAGGTAGATAAAGTCCCTTACTTACAATGCTTGCAAACACACCGGTGACAGCCCGCTGAGTTCTTCCGATAATGTCTATATCATCGGCGTATGCAAGCAGTTGTACAGACTTGTAATAGATTGTGCCTCCGGTGTTGGCTTCTGAGTTCCGCACAATCCATTCAAGTGCAATATTAAACAAGTAGCATAACAGCGCGCCACCTTGTCTAAAACCTTTTTTGACATCAAAGATCTCCTTGAATTCATTACCGACCTTGGTGGAGCATCGAGCGTTCTCCATCGTCGGCCTGCACAGACGGACAAGTTTGGCAGGGATGTCAAAACTGGACATGGCTCTATAAAGCTCTTCTCTACTGTCATAAGCGGCCTTGAAATCGATAAAGAGGTGGTGAGTATCGATTTGGAATTCTTGGGTTTTCTCCATGATCTGCCAAAGTGTGAAGATTTGATCGATGGTCCATTTTCCTGGACTGAATCTGATAGGGGCCAATCAGGCTGTTGATGAAAGGTTTCAGGCATTCACACAGAATCACAGAAAAAGTCTTGCATGCATGTGGAGGACACTGATACCTTTATAAATGACGCAGTTGAGGTGGTCTCCTTTCTTATGGATCGGTCAAACGATGCTAAGACTCCATTCATCAGGCATACACTCATCTCACCAAGTCTTAAAGATGAGTTGGTGTATGCTGTCTTAAAAAATTAGGCCGGTAAGTCGCCAGGTCCAACAGCCTTGTTTGGCTTCCGCTTGGATATTGCTATCCTCACTTCGCTTTGGTCAGATGGGTGGACATTTTGACTATATCATCGTTTATGTTGAATGGTTCATTCTGCCTGATAGTCTTCGCCGCTGATATACAGTCTGCAAAAGTGGTTTTTCCATATTCTCAGCACTGGCTGTGATTCTACCTCGTTCTTTAGTCTACATGAATGTTAAATCCGCTGAACTTATACCAGGCGATGTTCCTTAAAATGTTGTTACTTCTAAGTCGCTACCGAATCTAGCTTTCATTCGACAGATTTATTTCAATATTGTACTTAGATGACCGGAGAAATTGTTGATCCGGTGAAGTCTAATCAAACAAAATCGCGTGTAGGTCTTAAGGTCGATTCACAGCTCAGCGACCTGCGAACAAACAGTTTTTAGCACATTTATAAGCACGCCCTTGAAAATTTTATTATTCCAAAAGAAAGTAGCTTAATTTATCTATCGATTAATACAAAAAAAAGTTGAATTGTAATTAGTTTCTGTGAAGAAATGAACAATTCGCCGATTTTCTCGCGAATAAGCGAATGATTTTTGCGAACTGTCAACTTCTATTCACATTCCACACATGTAGGACGCAATCCACATTCCCGCGACCAAATCATTCGCGAAAGTTTAACTTCACAATTCTTTTGTTTTGTTCTTGGTAGGTAAGATCGTGGTTGAATTTATCGAAAGAAGGTAAGATATTGCCTTCTGAATAAAAGCTGCGCTATGTTTTTATGCATTTTTCACGTTTAGGCAATTAGTTATAAAATGAATGACAACTCAAATTCGCGGACTGCCGCGACCACGAAAAAGCAGCTGTGAATGAAATGTCAAAATTTGCGAATATTCCCTCATTCGCATTCGCAGGTCGCTGAGCTGTAAATCAACCTTAAAGGTCCTCAAAGTCCTTAATTTGTAATGTGTCCACTGTCAATTGCAAATCTGTCAAATCCCTTCAAACTGTGTGCACCCGAGGATTATATAAAATCATCAGTCATCTCATACTCACCCTGTCAAACCAAAATTAAAAATAAAAGTGAATCACAGTCTCTTCATGAATTTCATAATTATCCTTCTTCCTCCCTTAGGCATGACGTCACAATCGATTGCACGCAATTCCATGTCTCCTTCACTCGCTCTCCCATCTCTTCCACCCACACTCATAGAATATCAAGTGTTAATGGGGTGTATTATGACAGGCATTCATAAAAGTCGCAAACCAAATGGACCGCTTTTACGAAGAAAAACAGCTTAATCGCTGTAAAGTATAATAAAACAGCAAAAGCAGAACAAAATGAGTAATTAAAATACTTCCTCTGGCAAGTACTCGCCAACGCGCTCCACCCTCTGGCGTGCTCCTCCATAGCACGTAATTCCTTCAACCCTATTATGCGCGCGGCAGCCAAAATTTCCCTCTGCTGAGTCCTTGTGCAGTTAGTCTTTTTGTTTATTCTTGTTAACGCGACCGGGTAACAAGGAATTATGGATTTCATTTTATCTTTTTTGCCATTTAATCGGATGGAATGTGAATTATGCGTAAATTGTTTTAATAGTTTTCGCATGAGTGGTGCTAAGCGATGTAAAAGGGTTGGTAGTGTCGCAATGACATCATTTGATTGACACGTGAATGTCAAGTGACAGTGGAAGAGGGCGACAGAATGGAAAGGTTGGCAGTCACGGTGTTCCTTTGACATGAACTTGTTATTTTGAAAAAGTCAACATGAGGCAAATCAACTTTTCTTTTCCGACAAGAAGTGCTTAACACTACATATTATTTTTCATGGAAACTTAATCGCATTTTCTTCTACTGAAATGTATCTGTGAGTTTCTCCTTCCGAATCGAAGCTGATTTTTTATTGAACATGACAGTTAAACGTATCATGCCTAACAGTACAAAAAGAGGGTTTCTATGGAATGCCTTATGCAGGAGAAGCATTCCATTGGTGTCTATTATGAAAGCAAGTTATGTGAAGTGGCAAGTGCTGCATAGGGGCAATTTGTCGGAAGAATTTGAAATCCGAAGCGGCGCGGCGTTCGGCAACGACTACCACCACTCTTTTTGGTGGTAGTCAGCGATGTTTTGCGGAGCGCTCTATCGACAAGAAGTAGCGGAATCCAATGGAGCTTTACAACCTCAACTATGTTGACGATTTTTGCCTACTATCGCACAGAATCATGGACCTGTACTAAATGACTACTGGTTTGCTAGTAGAGACAAACTTTGTAGGCTTGAGGATTAACTCCGCCAAAACTAAAGTCCTTAGTCTTCCTTCGAACTCATCAACCACTCACATCAGCTTTGCAGGACAATAGGCCGAGAAAATAGAAAATTTCCGATAGCTTAGAAATATAGTCTCGATTGGCGGTGGTATTGAATTAGATGTTAGTTGTTGCATATCTAAATCTAAGGCTGCTTTCGGTATGTTGTCTATGGAGAAGCAATGCAATCACTTTAACCACCAAGCTGCGACTGTTCCGCTCTAGCGTGGAATCGATACTGTTATAAGGCTGCAGTACCTGTAAAGTGACCGTCAATGTCATAAAAAAACTGCAAACTTTGGTTAGTCGTTGCCTAAGAAACATATTACGAGTGTTCTGGCCAAATTGTGCCTTAAACGAACAGCTTTATGAGAGAACGGGTCACGAACGTATAGACGTGATTATATGAAAGCAGTGGAACGGCCACACCGTACGTAACGACGCAAAGGCGTAGCGAAGCAGGTTCTGACTTGGATGGTCCATATGGGCTACTCAAGAGTTGCGAGTATCATCTACGAAGATGTGATATTCCTTGAATCTCGCTGATTCCCTTTTACCTGTCACAGCCAACTGAAAGTGATTGGAAACGAATCGCAATTGATTTCGAAGCTATGTAGGATTTACCCAATAATGTTGCTGCTGATGGGAAGTATATCAAGATTCGCAGCTGGATCGGAGTATTTCAATTTCAGAGGACATCATTCGGTAGTTCTTCTTACCGCTTATGACGCGAAGTACACTTTTATTGCAGTTGAAATCGGAGCCTACAGAAATCAGAGTGATGGGGAAATATTTGCAGAATCATTGTTTGGGAAGAAGGATGAAAAACTGTGATATCTACTACGGCGATTGCTACAAAAAAAACTCGGACAGCGTCTATTTGGATGCGGATTCATCATTAGAGGCAGACTTAGGCAACAAGTCTTAAGTTTCCGGTATGTAAACGAACGCCTCATGACAATCCGGATTAAAGCTAAATTCGCCAACATTAGCCTCATATGCGCTCATGCCAACAAAAGAATGACGCCAAAGATGACTTTTACGAGCTCCTCGACCAAACTTACGAGTATGAGCAATGCCCTAGCCATGACGTTAAATTTGTCCTGGGCGACTTGATCGCAAAGCTGGGAAAGGAGAGCGTCTTTAGCCTACACGACATGATATTCGATAATGGACTTAGGCTAATCGACTTTGCGGCGGCGGGTCGAAATGTTGTAGTAGCAAACACGCGATTCCCTCGCTTCAGAATCCACAAGCAACATGGCAGTCTAATGATCATATTACCGTCGACCAAATTGATCATATTGCGATCGATGGAAGACACTCATCTAGTGTATTCGATGTCCGGACATTTCGAGGAGCCAATGTAGCCTCGGACTACTACTTGGTTGCAGCCAAGGTGCGAATGCGGATATCCAGTGCAGTGAAAGTTTGACATCGAGCGGCTGCAATTGCAAGAAACCGTCAGAGCCTTTGTCGATCGAGTATCCCTCAATTTCCAAAGATGTCCTATGCCGCCTGTTGCATCAGCAACTCTTTTGGTACCTATAAGTACATACCAGCAATGGCAACTCTATCTAGTTGTCATGTAATCAGATTTCAATTGCCGCTAGAATAAGTAAAAAAAACCTCATGTTAATTTGATCTCGTGGTTAACAGACCACTTGGTTATCTGCTGTCTACCAATAAGGTTATTAGTTATAAATTAAAGTTGTATTGAAGTCAACCAGTCTTTTAATTAACTGTACTAATAACTCAACATTGTGGCGACGAGGATTGGCGCAGTATAATGGATAAAGAAGAAGTTAAGCAATTGCTGGCGCAGCAACAAACATGGATGGAACAAATCTTTGCGTCCAACAAAGAATTTATGGAAAATGTTTTGAAGAGAAACACTGCAGCTTCAACATCGACGTCGATTATGCCGTTTCGTCAGTTCAATTCAGAGAAGGAAAGTTGGGAAAACTACCTCTTCCAGCTGCAACAACATTATACGGCGAATTCTTTGGTAGACGATAATCTTCGGAGGTCACATTTCCTATCAGAGTGTGGTCCAGATGTCAACGAGTTGCTCAGGAAGCTGTTTGAAACAGAGAACGTAAGTACACACACATTTAAAGAACTCACGGAAAAACTTACTGGGTACTTTTCAACAAAATTACATGTTTTGGCGTCGCGCTGTAAATTTCTCCGCACAAAAATGTCACCAAACCAATCATACGCAGAGTGGATCGCAGACTTAAGGGGATTGGCAAGAAGCTGCGCTTTTGTTTGCTGTAAAGAAGGTTGTGGTCAGTCATATGCAGACATGATGATCCGGGATATGTTGGTGTTTCACACCCCACATGATGCCGTCCGCAGCGCAGCCACTCAACGGAAAAATCCCACACTGGAAGAAATTGAGGATATTGCCACGGCCTACGAGTCCACCCAACTAGCGACCAACATTTTAAAAGACGCTGGGAAGCACACTTTCTCAGCTGAGGTTAACGTGGTTCATTCCAGCTCTAAGCAAAAGTGGACGAATGACAGCCAAGGAAGAAGGTCTTGCCCAGGGTGCAACGTACACCACGATCGAAACGATTGTCGTCATCTAGATTCGGTGTGTGATCTTTGCAATAAGAAAGGTCATATTAAAAGCGTATGTTTGTCAGCACAGCGACCAGAAGGTGGAACCCCATTTAGGAAGAAAAATCAACGATACGGACGATCAAAATCGCGAGGTAGGGTATTAAGGCAACAAAACGCAGATAATCGAAGTCGGAACAAAGAATCAGCGTTTTGCATTCATCAGTTGGAGGAACGGGCTTCAGATCTTACAGGACTTGAGGGAGGTACACTGCCTTCATTTCTAGATGAAGTTTCATCAACTTGGGAAATGGAACGTAGAGGACGAAAAATGTTTATAAGGTTAGAGGTTAACCAGACTCCAATGACTTTTCAAGTGGACACAGGAGCAACATCATCACTAATCGGACTTGAAGGCTATCGAGTGCTCAGTAACCCAAAGCTACACCCCACGTCGCGTACTCTTAAGGCGTATGGCAACGTGTCAGTTCCTATAAAAGGTGAAGCGGTTGTAACTGTACAGTGGCGTGGTGAGCAGCGACAGCTGTCATTAGTGGTAGTTGACAATATCTGTGCTACCAACATCATGGGTCTAGATTGGTTCGAAGCTTTCAAGTTTGCGGTTAAGTATCCAAAGGAGGAGAAAGTTTTGCAGTTGTCGGATGGATCTCGGAATCAGCTCGCCGTGGCGGCGCACGCCCTTTGTGAAGAATACCAAGCTGTTTTCAGTTCCGAGGTTGGGTGCAGCAAACATTTCGTCGCTCATCTAAAGCTGAAATCTGGCTACTGTCCACGGTATTTTAAGCACCGACCAGTCCCTTTTGCCCAAAAAGATGCAGTTAAAAAAGAGATTGAGCGATTGACAAATTTGGGAATTTTGCGGCCCGTCGAGACCAGTCAGTGGGCAGCCCCCATCGTAGTGGTAAAAAAGCCGAACGGTGATCTTCGACTTTGTGGTGATTTCAAGGTCACCATCAATCCTCAGTTGGAAATTGATAGACATCCTGTTCCCCGAATCCAGGAGTTGTTTTGTCGACTTCAAGGTGGGCGTTTTTTTACGAGAGTGGACCTTTCCGATGCATACCTCCAGATCCCACTTGATGAAGAGTCAAAGCGTTTGTGTGTCATCAATACGGAGCTTGGGTTGTTTCAATACCAGCGACTTCCTTTTGGGACAGCGAGTTCCACAGGAATTTTTCAGCGCTACATGGAGCAACTGACGGCAGATCTGGATTTTTGTGTCTCGTATTTAGATGACATCATCGTGTCAGGCCGAGACAATGCTGAACATTTGAAAAACCTAGAAACGCTATACCAACGTTTCCAAGATCACGGACTAAAATGTCGTTTGGTAAAATGCAAATTCGCTGAACCCGAAATCGAGTACCTTGGACACATAATTGATGAAAAGGGAGTAGGACCATCGGAAACGAGAGTAAAGGCCATCAACCACTTACCTAAACCGAGAAATCTGAAGGAGTTAGAAGCTTTTTTGGGTAAGTTAAATTATTACAATCAATTTATACCAAATTTCGCTCAGTTGGCTGCACCACTGAATAGACTCAGATCCAAAGAAGAACCTTTCGTTTGGGGCCAACAACAGCAGAAATCGTTTGATGATTTTAAAGAGAAAATCATGAATGTTTCTCGGTTGGTTCATTTTCAAAATGATCTACCTATTTCTCTAGCAACGGACGCCTCATCGCATGGCATTGGAGCGGTGATTTCCCACACTTATCCTAACGGTTTGGAAAAGCCAATCGCGTTTGCTTCCAAAACGCTTACTGAAGCGCAAAAGGGATACAGCCAGATAGAGAAAGAGGCGCTGTCGATCATTTATGGTGTGAAGAAATTTCACCAATATCTTTACGGTCGACAGTTCGAGTTAATCACGGACCATCAGCCTTTGGTCACAATATTCAGCCCTAACAAAAAACTACCTGTGATGACCATTCAACGGTTGCAGAGATGGGCCATTATGTTAATGAGCTACACATACACCATTCGTTACAGATCTACGAAATCGCATGGGAACGCTGATTGTTTGTCGCGATTGCCTCATGGACCAGACGAGGAGTTCGACAAGTCAGAGGAGGACACGGTTTATCTTAGTGACAATGTCTTAGAGAATTTTCCAGTAAACGTGGCAGATATCGCTGCCGAGTCAAAGCGTGATGTAATAGTACAGAAGGTCATGTGGTATGTTCAGCACGGTTGGCCAAATTCTCTCCCTCCTTCTGAAAGCAATTTATTGCCGTTTTTCCGTAGAAAGTTCTGTTTGTGTGTGTGTACTAATGTTCTTCTTTTTCAGAGCGAGAATTCCTGTAGAGTAGTAATACCAAAAACTTTGCAAGAAAGAGTATTGCAGATGATTCATCATGGTCACTGGGGCATGACGAGGATGAAGCAGATTGCTAGACGATATTGCTGGTGGCCCAGTATCGATGAGCAGATACACCAAGCTGTAAGGCAGTGCAGTGCTTGTCAGCTGAATGCTAGTCGTTCGCCAAAAGAGTACTCTAGTTGGCCTACCACTGCTGGGGTTTGGGAACGAGTGCACATCGACTTTGCGGGACCATTTAATAAGAGTATGTGGCTAATAGTAGTCGACTCCAATTCGAAGTTCCCCTTTGTAATAAAGATGTCATCAACTACGTCACTGGCAACCACACACGCGTTGCAGTCTATTTTTGCGTTGGAGGGCTTACCAAAGGCTTTAGTTTCCGACAATGGGCCGCAATTCTCGTCCAAGGAATTTGGAGAGTTTTGCAAAAGAAATTCGATAAAGCATCTAACATCTGCTCCTTTTAACCCGGAGTCGAATGGTGCCGCGGAACGCATGGTCCGCACTTTCAAGACGTCTTTATTAAAAATATTGGAGGACTCATCTCAGAACGACGACGCTTTGTCCATATTTTTGGCGACATATCGCTCGACACCAGACAGTACAGGAGTTTCGCCAGCGGAAAAGTTGCATGGTCGAATCCATCGAACAATTCTAGCTGCCATGATTCCAGATATGCGAAATGAGACGAAACCCTACGAGAATAGGTCTAAATTCTCGCCTCAACAACAGGTATTTCTTCGTCAATACCTCAATAAGAAGAAGTGGATAGCTGGTGTTATCCTGAGAAATCTGGGTAACAAGATGTACCTCGTGCAGTCAGAGAGTGGCAAGTGCAGGAGACATCAAAACCAAATACGAACTCGAGAAAAAAGCCAGATATCACCAAAGATGGATTTTGGAACAGCCAGTGGTAACTCTTTTTCTTTCTATAACACTTTTCCAACTCAAATTACAGAAGGAAGACCTCAACAATCGCCATGCTCATTTTCCCCAAATCACTCTTTGGTTTTGGAGAGTCCTGCTGCTGTAGAACCTGTTGATTTAGTTTCTCCTCCATTGGCTCCTCCATCTTCTCCATCACTCCAACAAGGGCCCACAACCCGACAGAAGGCAGTTGAAAACATAGTAACACCTAGAAGATCTGAACGTCTACGCGCTAAGCAAGTTAGATTGGTTCCTTAAATTAGATGCGAGGGAAGCTGTTGCATCAGCAACTCTTTTGGTACCTATAAGTACATACCAGCAATGGCAACTCTATCTAGTTGTCATGTAATCAGATTTCAATTGCCGCTAGAATAAGTAAAAAAAACCTCATGTTAATTTGATCTCGTGGTTAACAGACCACTTGGTTATCTGCTGTCTACCAATAAGGTTATTAGTTATAAATTAAAGTTGTATTGAAGTCAACCAGTCTTTTAATTAACTGTACTAATAACTCAACACCGCCCGTAGCAAGTGCAGATAACCAAGGGCAACGCTGTCAGCAAGCCATCAGAGATACCGATGATGTGCTAGGTTTCTCCAGACCATCACAAAGAAATCCCTGGTTTGACGAGGAATGACGGCGAGCACATGCAGGTTAATAAGAAGCATATAAAGGGGCGCTGCACAGAAGGGGCAGAGCTGCTGGCGAGCTCTACTAGCAGAGGAGAAGGGAAGAGCATCGACTTCTCAGAAGGAAAAAGAAAAAGCATGAGATCGTTCGATCGAGTAGATACAGAGTCTAAAATGCAGTAATGATGTTCGAAAATTTTATTAAAAGGTAAAAAGAATATTCCAAGGCTGTAAAGCCAGAACAGAAGTCTGCAGGGATGAAGATGGACACCTGGTGGTGGAATCGCAGTCGGTGCTAAGGATATGGAAGGAACACTGCTGCAGACTGTTAAACGGCGATGATGACCAAATTCCCGCTGTCAGGCAGAATAACGTGTTCAAGTTGGACGATGATGGACAACACTTCCATCCACCCGACCTTGACGAGGTAAGGATAGCGCCAGTTGTGGGAGAGAATAGAAAACCGCTTGGACCTCTTAACTAAAACTATTACTGAGTCTATTGTTGGGCAAATTAAAACCAAGATAGACGTTGTACATAAGAGCCTGTCCCAACGCATTAGGGCCATTGAAATTGAAAATTACTCTCTTACGCGGACGGCATTGCCATAATTGGGAGAAGAGACCGTCATGTCAATGATGCTTTCGTGAGTATTGAAGTAGAAGCGGCAAAAATGGGTTTAACGGTGGACGAGGGTAAAACAAAGAACATGCTGTCAACAAAAAGGGTAATCAACATTACGTCACGATAGGCAGTCACAACTTTGAGATAGTTAAGGACTTTGTCTACCTAGGCTCCGCTATAAACTCGAGCAATGACATCAATGAACAATCAATCTTGCCAATCGCTGAAGGCAAATATGTAGTAAAGTCCTCTCTCGAAGGACTAAGGTAGCTCTGCACAAGGCCATAATCATCCTAGTCCTGCTATATGGTGTAGAGGCATGGGCCCTATCAAAATAATCGGATTAGGACGCCCTTGGCTACCTTGAGAGAAAGGTTCTTCGAGTGATTTATGGACCCGTCCACATAGACGGCGAGTGGAGAAGAATATATAATCTGGGCTGTATGGGCTGCACGGAGATATCGACCTAGCCAGAAGAGTACGCATACAACAACTGAGATGCCTAGGATATCTAGAGTGAATGGACATCAACGCTCCGGCCCGAAAATTCTTCAAATCCACTCCCGAGGGACGGCGCAGAAGAGGAAGGCTTCACCTTAGGTGGAACGAAGAATTGGAAATGGGCTTCAACTAACTTGGCGCGTGCAACTGGAGGCAGCTGGCTAATGACCAAGCCAGTTGGAGAGGTTTGTTGGTTGAGGCCCAAGTCCACCCCAGACTGTAGCGCCATCTAAGTAAAGTTTGGAAAAAAAAATGATAACTAGTGATCTAAACTTTTCGCCTCCCACTCAGCTTCTCAATTCCAATCACATTTGTAACTATTATATGGTCAGTGATGCTGCTTTCCCTTGAAGCCTTGTTAAATGCACCCCTACCCCGGAAAACTACTTGATGAATAGAAGTATAACTGCAACAAAAGGCTTTCTCGAGCTCGACGGGAATATTGTAAGCAAAATGGCGGATTCTGGTAATGACACTGAATATGCTGCCTAGCAATGCTTACAAATTAGGTAATGCCTAAAACACAATAGCGCTTTGACTTCGGCTTCGCTCCCGTTACGTAGCATTACGGTGTTCTCTTTGGATGCCACACGTGAGATCGAAGCGAAAGCGATATTGTGATAGGATGCATTGAACTTGAAAACGTCAGGCGAAGCCGAAGCAAAGCGCTATTATAGGCATCATCAAAAGCTCCCATTCATTTCTTCGAAAAGGTACGACTACAGTACAAAAAGAAGCTATGTTAAGTACTCTTCGGCTGCTCAAGATTTCGGACCTTAAAATCGGCAACTTTACAGGGCACCTGCAGATTCTAGAGAAGGTGCATTCAAAACAACCCTATTCTTAAAATCCCAGATACCATGCTAAAGAAATATCGGTTCTCCAGAACATGGAGGAATGAAGGGCTTGTAGTCTTATCAAACTCTCAAACTTGGTACACAGATGGTTTCAAATTGGAAAATGGTAGTACTTGTACAGGGGTTTATGGAGATTCCAACGTGTAGCAGCGCTTGGGAAATCACCAACAGTATTTCAGGCGGAAGTTCATGCAATCGAGCTATGTGTACGAGAATGCCTGCGAAGAAGGGTACCGTATTTACATCTTCTCGGACAACCAGGCAGCACTTATGGTTCCAAAATCCTACACGGTAGGATCCAATTTGTATGGGACTGTCTCAATCTACTCGAAGATCTCGCATCGAAAAACCCCGTCACTGTGGCCTGGATACCACGACACGAAGGCTTCGAGATCAATGAGCGGGCGAACTGCTTAGTAAGAAGAGGGACCAGTCGCCCACTGTCGGTCCTGAACCCTATTTTGGAGCTACATGAAGTAGCACAAACCTCTAAATAAAACAATAGGAAGCTGATTGTCATGCAGAGTACTGGGCCAAATTCAAGGGCCTAAGATAAGCAAACAAATTCATTAACCTCAACCATTGCAAAGCAAAGAAGTTGCTTGAGCTCAACAAAGCAGACTTAAGGACCTTAACAAACTACTTGACTAGTCATTGCCCATTCAGGTACCATCTGTATAAAATAGGAGTAGCAGATATGGACATATGCCGGCTATGTGGAGAGCAAAAAGAGACGACAGAACATATTCTTTGTGAATGCTCCATGGCCGTAAGAAAAAGACCTCTCCACCGCATGCAGGCTTTACTGAGCCCCTCAGACATTTGGCACATTGACCTTGGAGCTTTGTTGAAGTTCATCATGAGCCTTAACCCAGTTCTTTGCTAAACACAGGGCTAACACAATAGATCTTATAGATTGCAGTGCGTATGAAGCCCTAGTATAGTATAGTAGGTGTACGACTGACTATTTTATTTGACACCTGTCAATTTAATAAAAATCAAAATTCATTCAACTGTCAACACCACTTTAAAATCAATTCATTCGTTCACAATAAATCCCACACCATTACGCCTTTACCATATAAAGTGTCAATTGATTGCTATAAATGTCTTGTAAATCTTTTAAATGTCATAAATGTCATAAATGTCATTTGAGGCTTACAAGTGTCATTAAATCATTATCAGCATAAGATTTACAACACATTTCTCACTGAAAATGTATAAATACACTCCAACCCGTATCGAAACACTCATTTGACACATCAATGTCAACTGTCAGGATGGCCGAGCGGTCTAAGGCGCCAGACTCAAGAGAAATCTTATCTACTCCGTAGTGGATTACTGAGCGTTCTGGTCCTCTCTGAGGGCGTGGGTTCGAAATCCCACTTCTGACAAATATTTTTTTTTTTTTTATCTATCAAATTTCAAATATTCAGCACTTTTTGGTGCTGGTAATGGGATGTCGAGGAACGTGTTTCGCGTCCCCTCGACGTGGAAGTGTAAACACGCCGCATACCCATTGTTGGAATTTGATACTGTTCCGCAAACAAAGTGAACGAGTTTTTTTTCTTCTCCTGTCCTTTTGTTGTTTTTTCTTTTCTCCTTTACTCGTATATCCTGTTGGGTTTCGTTTTTCTCCTGCGGGCATCTGTGTTTATTGTTTACCCCCAGCGAATGACAATTGCATACACGATGACGCGTTTTTTATTTTTTTTTTTTGTAATTTGTTTTTGGAGAGAATTTCTACTCCTGTCATTGTGTGCTGCTGCCACCCATGGCGTGGAAAGAAGAAAAACCACTGAAGTGGCCAAGCTACTCTGGTGGTGGCATCTCTTTCGTTTTTTGTCGTTTCGTTTCCAATCCAAACACACAAAAGTGGGTACTTTGACAAGTGCACATGCTCTTTTGACACATTGGCTTCCGCTTGAGAGGGCGGCCCTGAAGTGAGCTATCTTTAATTTTAATTGAGGATTCAGTGGTGTTTTGAGTTGAGGCACACGCGAGCCACTCAGATACAGTTCTTGTTGAAGTGTAATTTAAGGTCACACTTGTTGACAGCTGCTGTCAAACGGTTGAGGCAACGTGTCAAACGACCACATGACATTCTTATCAAATGCAAATGTTTAAAGCAGTTTATGGGTACTTAGTTGATGTCTAAGCACACTGACCACTGTTAAGGGTCATTAATGTCAACATTTTCACCACCATTCCCTCGCATAAAGTCCACTTATCTACCAAAGTGCTGACGTCCCATTAAAAACGCTGAGCCTGTATTCATGTGTGTTGGCACACGCGCACAGCATCTTAATTGCGCGACTTAAACATTTAATTCTGCTTTTGCTTTGGCTCCTACTTCTTGGCTTGTATTCCTTTTCTAAAGCCTCGCGCGCAATGTAGGCTAAGCTAAGTCGTCGTCTTCGTCGTCTTATCATCAATTTGCAGAAAAACGTCAGAAGTAATTGTCAATTCTCGTAATTTGTCTTCTGTCTTCGAGCGGCGGCAGAGCGAGATGGAGGCACACACAGGGATACTTGTACAGTGATGAGTGCATCGTGTAGGTTGGCTTTTCCTGGCAATTAAAGTGAAGTTCTTCACTTCTTCCCCCTCTGGGCAATAGATGTCGATTAATAGAATAATTGCCGAGAGGCGGAAGAGATTCGGCGGGGTAGCGGCCGCGACAGTGAATACAGTCGAACAATGCCAATGAGGATGGAATTATTAACGCGAAGCGAGAGTCCGCTGAGTTATTTTGAAATTAAGAATTTATTATGAATTTTTTTTTTTCGTTTTGTTCGTTTGGAGAGAATTCCGTGACTTGAAGTTCAAATGAGGCATTTAGACACTCTTAAGGTTGCGGAGCTTGACGCATTCGAACATAAATTTTTCAAAAGTAAATAATGCTTAAAGTGATTTCGAATGAAAGTCATTAGTAAATGAGTGGATGATGAGAAATCAGTATTTTATTGGGGTGCTTGTGGGAATGTGTTCTTGAAACATCTGGAATCAATGTAGCGGGGATTTATTTAGAGAATTTGGTGTTAACTTCTGGATGGGCATAGGCATTGAGAGAATATAGCTAGTTCCTGGGTGAAATTTATTCTCTCGATTAGTAGAAGAATTTTATTGGGGAAGATAATTGGGAATGTGGGACTATTTCCGCGATGCCATTAGTAGTAGTTAGTTGCTGTCGAATTCCATTCTTGGCTTACGTCTACAATTTATCGAAACCTAAGTGGGTATACCTATTCAGTATTTCAAATTGATATGAGTGTCGACTCAGGGGAATTGTCTCCCTTCGTAAACGTAATTTGTAGATTTTAAGTTTTCTTTCCACGTCTGGTTTATGGACCCGTCTACGAGTACATAGCCGAAGAGTGGAGGAGAAGATACAATCAAGAACTGTATGGGCTGTACAGAAGAGTACGTATACAGCGACTGAGCTAGGACATTTAGAGCGCATGGACAAGAACTCTCCGGCCCGAAAAGTCTTCAAATCCGTTTCCGAGGCACGACGCAGTAGAGGAAGGCCTCACCTTAAGTGGTGCGAACAATTGGAAAGGGACCTCCACCAACTTACCGTGCACAACTGGAGACAGCTGGCTAATGACCAAACCGATTGGAGAGGTTTAATGGTTGAGGCCCAGGTCCACCCGGACTGTAGCGTCATAAGAGTTAGTAAGTTTCACGTCTAGTTTCATTTTCATGAATTGCTCTTTCATCTTCTTCTTCTTCTTCCTTTTTTATCAGCGAGGCTATGATCCGAAAACAAGGGATCACAACCCTCCCACTTCACCGCATTTCTACTGATCCGCCTGTGGGGTTCGCCTATTTGACCTCAGAAAATATCGGCAAGCCTGCCGATTTTGGATCACTCGGTTATTGAGGCCAATAAAATGCCGATGTCGTCGCATTTGTGTGATCCAGGCGTTTATAGGCCTGCCTTTCAAATGATCTCTTCTTTGAACGTGGCAATACTAGCTGAGCCGGTCACGCACTATTTTTTGTACGATGGTTTCCTTGATGTGAAAGCTTCCACGGATCTTCGAACTTCTTATTCGATCAAGCTTTGTCACTCCTGCTGTCATGCGAAACATCTTCATCTCAGCTGCCGTTAATTTACTCTCATACTTTTTGTACATCGCCCAACATTGTGAACCGTATGTGAGCGCTGGACGCACAACTGCGGTGTAGAGCCTTCCTTTCAACTTAGGTGGCATTTTTCTGTCACAGAAGATAGCGGAATTTTCTCGCCACTTCATCCACCCTACGCTTGCGCGATGATTGATGTTGCCATCAGAGGTTGCTTTGCTATTGATCATAGATCCCAGATATTTGAACTTTTCGCATTTGGGAAGCACTGTTCCATTCAAATAAATGTCTGGAATAGGCCTGAGTGGATCAGAGAACGGGCAGCACAAGTACTCTGTCTTTTTTGAACTAACGCGATACCCATTTCCCTCCAGAGCGTCCACCCCCACATCAAGTGTTCGTTGCAGGGATGTAGGATCATCACTTATGATGGCTCCATCGTCAGCAAAGAATAACTGATGTACCTTGGGGTCCATCACTTTATCTTCAAGCAGATAATCAAGGACTGTAATAAAGAGCAAAGGACTTAAGACGCTTCCCTGGTGCACCCCGACTTTAATTGGGAACTCTTCGGTTACTCCAGCGGGGCATCTTACTCTTGTCTTTGCTCCTTCGTACATCTCCATGATCATCTGTACATAGGTTTCTGGAACCCCTCGATGTCTTAGCGCCACCCATATCAGATCTCGTGGTTGTCTGTCGAATGCCTTTTGTAAGTCCACCAATACAATATGCAAATCCCTTAAGGAATCACGATGTTTTTCCATTATGATCCTTATACTTTGGATTGCATCTGTGTTTGATTTACCCGAGACAAACCCGCACTGATCATCAGATAGTCGTGTTATTTTTCGCAGTCGGCCACCTAATACCCGCTCAACGATCTTCATGGTGTGTAACATCAGCTTGATCGAACGGTAGCTATCACAGTTTCGCGTATCACCCTTCCCTTTGTATACAGCGAGAAGATAACTTTCCCTCCATTGATTCGGAATTGGGTCACCTCTCACAAATTTGGAGATGAGAATTCTGAGCCATCTGAACCCGATGTCTCCCATATTTTTCCAGAACTCAGAGGGCTTCTCGTCTGGCCCAACCGCCTTTCGTTTTTTGGAGTATTTGACCGCCTCACTAAATTCTTCGACTGTAATGTCGGGTATTTCTTCACAGTTAGGGGTGGCTCTTGGAAAGTATATCCGGGGAAACTGTTCATTTAAAAGTCCTTCACAATACAGCCGCCACCTCTGCAGAATTTTGTCGTCATCCACAAGAAGGTGGCCATGAGCATTGTTAATGAACTTTGGCGAACGAATCTCCTGAGCATTCCTCCTTCTTTGGGCGGCTATTTTGAAGATGGTTGCGCTCTTGCTCATATTGTGTCTTCGCAGCTCCTGTATAGCCTGGTTTGCATGAGCAACCGGGGAAAATATTCTCTCCAGCTCCCGATACAGGCTCTCCGTACTCTCTGCTTGAAGCTGGGCGCACTGCTTCTTCGCTTTTTTCTTGCAGCATCTGTATTCCATTTCGAGGCGAACTTTTTCGTCGTTATTATTAGAGGGGCACTTTGACCAAGCTTTGAAAGCCGCTTTCTTCTCATTTATCACCTTCTTAGCTTCATCACTCCACCACCATGTTTCTTTGGCGTGTTGATGGTGGCCTTTTGAAGCTCCTAGCAGTGATTTGGCCTTCTTTAAGCAAGTTTGTTGCAGGGAATCCCACATATTTTGTGCTCTGCACTCTTCATCCTCAGCTCCGTTGATGGTGTGAGAGAGGTAATTTTCATTACGAAAAGAAAAGCCATGCCTTTTTCTTTGTCCAGATGTTGCCGAGCGATTGCTTCTCCCAGGATTACTTTGCAGTCTTTTACCCGAGGCTTCATGAAATTGGCTACCAAATGGTAGTCAATCTGAGTTTCATCTCCACCACTGCTGTAAGTGATCAGGTGTCGGCTTTGCTTGATGAACATGGTATTTAACACGATAAGACCGTGTGATTTGCATATGCTTAGGATGTCTTCACCAGGAAGGTTCCTGGTGGCGTATCCCAGTCTTCCATGGCAGTCTTCATAGTCTTCGTTTGACTTCCCGACATGTCCATTCAAATCTCCTCCAACAAATAGAGACTCTTCCTTTGGGATGTTCTTAAGGAGATTGTGGAAATCTACCCAAAATGCATCGTTATCTCCCTGATTGCACCTACTGTGGGGAGCATATGCACTGACAATATTCCACACCTCTCCTTGTATTACTAGTTTGAGAGACATCAAACGGTCGCTGGACTTTTAAATGCTCAAGACGTTACCAAGGTGCTCTGCCGCAAGGATGATACCGATTCCGTTCTTAGCCTTTTCCGTTTCGTAGTAGAACATCTTGTAATCTTTTGTCCTAACGTTCAAGAAGCGCGGCCGATTTCCGGTGTTTTTCCATTTCGTCTCTTGGACACACAAGATATTCACCCGCCTTCTATTCATCATCTCTTCCAGCTCGAAACTTCGACCGGTCATGCTTCCAACGTTCCAACTCGCGACCCTCAAATTTCTTCCAAACTGTTTCATTATTTTGTTAGCCCCCGGAATCCGAATAGCTCTGACCCGAACATTTCTGCTCGGTCCAGGATCAGCACCATGCACAGCAGTGGTAGTGCCTGTCGGGGTAGTGCCTTTCCTTTTAGCAAGTATTACCATAATGATACAGTTTTGCAATATTACCATATTGCGATGGTGTTTGTTGTTTGACACGTGCATGCCCCTGTTTTAGTATTGTTTGATCTTTCTTCTATGACACCGGTGATCGCCAGTCGTGTCAACCCACGGACTCGCATGCACACTTGTGGGATGGTTTTTAAGGTAGTATATGTGTCGCTAGGCTCACTTGGCTGTTATATTGCCTAGATCTATTTTGTCCCCTTAGTCGCCTTTTACGACAAGCGCTAGTTGTTGGGGGGCGCTGCAGTGATATTCTTAACCCGTCCCTGCACGGGAATTGCTCTTTCATCATGTGAAATTAAATTTCAATGATCCTTACCGTTGATCCTGGATACGTCAGGCTGCAGAGTGATCGCCTATGCTGATGACATTGCTATATGCTCTCCTTCGGCTCACCAGATGGGCCACCAAATGTGGACTGGGGAATAATCCCCATAAAACGGAACTCGTTCACTTGACGAGGAAATATAAAGTTCCCCTCATAGACCCTCCTATGATAAATGGCACCAGTCTCACCTTCTCTGAAAACCCAGAATATCTTGGTCTTATTTTGGATAGGAAATTGATCTGGAAGGCCAATCTACTAGAACGCGTCAAGAAAGCAAATGTAGCTCTCTATTTCTGTAAAATGGCTATAGGTAGGACCTAGGTCGAATCGCTGTACGTATCCGTTATCAGGCCTTTACTACTCTATGGCGTGATCGTATGGTGGCCTGCTCTTAAGAGGGCTGTCTACCTCACTCAACTAGCTAAGGTGCAAATATCTGCATGCATTTGTCTCAGTGGTGCACTGAAAACTACTCCCTCTGCGGCACTGGACATTTTGTTCAACCTGCTACCTTTAGATATTTTTGACAAACAGATGGCTGCTTGTGCGGCCATCCGTCAAAAAGCATCCTCTCAGTGGTCTAGCTATCGCTTTGGCCATTCCTCGATTCTTGATCTTCTTAACTTCAAACACGAAAACACGGACTACACCCCGCCGAAACTGAGATTTCAGCGAAACTTCCGTACGAGCATCCCTGATCGGGATGAATGGGACACTTCCCCCCCTCTGGATGGTAGTTCGGTTCACTTCTTTACAGATGGCTCTAAGACCGAGGGCGGGGTGCGTTGTGGTGTTTTCTCCGAAAAGCTCAATTTGAGCATCTCTTTCCGCCTCCCTGATCATTGTAGCGTTTTTCATGGCGATTAAGGAAGCCCTGTCCTGGCTGAAATGTAATGTACTACCTGTCAGGGATATTAGCATTTTCACTGAAGGCCAAGCGGCAATCAAGTCCCTGGAATCGTACTCCTTCACTTCAAAGGCCGCCTTAAACTGTCGTTTTTCCCTTATAGAGATGACAGAGCAGTTCAACATTCACCTATGCTGGGTGCCGGGCCACAGAGACATTCCACGAAACTGCACGGCTGACGAGCTCGCCAGAGCTGACCCTTGCTACATGTAAGCATCTACTAAAGCTGAACGCTATTAGCATGACCAACCTCAGATGGGAAAACTGCTCAACGTGTCACATTTCGAGACAGATCTGCCCTAAGCTGGATCAAAAACGTAGTGCCGAGTTGGTCAAGCTAAAGCGAACACAAATCAGCTGCATTGTGGGTGTTCTCACTGGACACTGTCTTATAGGCCAATACGCCAAAAGGCTTGGGCTTTTCTCCAACGACTTCTGCAGAAGCTGTAAGGACGAGGAGGAGGAGGAAACCATCCTTCACCTCCTATGCACTTGTCCAGCCCTGTTGCATAAAAGAATGCTCCATCTAGGGTCCCCCTTCCTTGACGACCTCGGCGATCTGGCGTCCTTAGACGTCATCGTATCCATCGCTTTATCAAAAGCTCCGGTTGGTCTTGTTAGTCCCTGAGTGGTCTAATGGTTGATCAATGTTATCACAAAGGACCTTCACTGGTCTAAGTGTGGACAGCCAACCTAACCTAACCTACTGTTGAATGTTGCCGGCTTTCATTTCAAATTGATATATACAATGTCGCGTTTCAAACGTTGGTAAGAGTTTCCAGATCGGATTGATATTAGCAGAGATTTCTCACTTTAATGCCATTTAATGACAAAAAGGCTCAATACTTTCCTTCCCTTTTATTAGAAGAGCCAAGGTAGACAAAGTCCCTTACAGGCTTTCACACACCGCTGCGATAGCAATCTATCGCAACACGTGTATTCAAGTTTGTTCCCACACACCGAGTGCGATATACACCGGCGATTGTCGCGAGAGATTGCGATTGAACGTGGCTATCGCTGCATGTTACATTCTTTTGCTCTATAGCGCAATGGTGGATGTGCAAAAGTTGATTTCTTCATACATATACATACGTAGATGCTTTCGTTTGCATATATAAAACTGAGCACAAATTGAAAAGAAGACTTCTGTCGCTATACCGCTGGTGTGTTTAATTGTTTATCGCTATGGCGATAGTTAACGCTATCGCGGCGGTGTATGAAAGCCTTACAACCTCGGGGTTGTAGCGCTCCACTGTGATTTTCTGTCCAATTCGTCGGTTGACCCTTTTTTGACAGCATAAACTTGGCTTTGCCCTCGTTTACCACTAAACCCATTTAGGCCGCTTCTGCTTCAATGCTTGCAAGCGTATAGGTGACAGCCCGCTGAGTTTTTCCAATTATGTCATGGGCTTCTGGTTTGTCAGGGATGTCAAAACTAGACATGGCTCTATATAGCTCCTCTCTATAGATGCTGTCATAGGCGGCCTTGAAATCGATAAAGAGATGATGAGTATCGATTTGGACTTTTTGTTTTTCTCCAAAATCTGCCGAAGTGTGAAGATTTGATCGATAGTGGACTTTTCTGGCCTGAATCCGCATTGATGGCTTTTGATAAAAGATTTCAGACATTTACACAATATCGCGGAAATGGTCTTGCATGCCATGTTGAGGAGACTGATGCCTTTATAATTGGCCCCAGTTGAGGGAGTTTCCTTCCTTATGAATCGGCCAAACGATGCTCAGATTCCATTCATCAGGTATACACTCGTCTGACCAAATCTTAGAGATGAGTTGGTGCATGCTCTCTACCAATTCATCACCACCTGCATTGAAAAGTTCGCCCGGTATGCCGTCTAGCAGCCCTGTTTGACTTCAGCTTGGATATTGCTATTCTTACTTCGCTTTTGTCAGGTGGGCGGAAAATTTGACTATCATCGTAACTGTTGAATGGCTCGTTCTACCTGACAGCGGAATGTTGGTCTTCGTCGCTGTTATACAGCGCTGTTATACAGCTCGTCTTCTTTGAAGAAGCCTATGTTCTTCCCGTTTCTTTTGCTCGTAGAGTTCACGTGCAGCTCTTGTCTTGTCTTGTACCGCAGCACGTACTCGCCGGCATTCTTTGTCAAACCAGGGATTTCGAGGTGTTTGTCAGGACAAACCCAGCACATCAGTTGCGCCGTTTCTGATGCCATGGTGGCGGCATGTGGGTAATTGAGAGATTTCGGGATACGCTTTCAGTGAAGACTCTGGCGGTCTCTTGCAATTGTAGCTTTTCGACGTTAAATTTTCTCACAGTGAATCTTCTTTGTTGCTCAGTTTAGGATATCCGCGTTCGTACCTTGGCTGCAATAAGGTAATGATCCGAGTCTATGTTGGCCGCTCGAGTGGTCCAGACATCCAGAATACTGGAGGCATGTCTTGCGTCGATCGCAATATGATTTGGTTGATCGTTACATGATCATTAGACCGCCATGTCTGCTTGTGAACATTGACACGAGGAAATCATATGCTTGCTACAGTGACGCTTCGTTCGACAGCGAGATCAATTAGCCTTGACCCGTTGTGAGGCGTGATGTCGTATAGGGTATGCTTACCGACTGCAGTATCAAAGATCACATCCTGTTTTGGTATTAAAATCCCCCAATATGATTTTAATGACGTATTTAGGACATTGCTCGTATGTTTTGTTGAGGAGTTCGTAGAAACAATCTTCAGTGACAAGGTCCTTTTGTTCCATGGGGGCATGAGCACTTATCAGGCTTTATTATTGAATTTGGCCGTGATCCGGATATCATAATACGCTTGCTCACGTGTCGGAAGCTTCTT
The DNA here is from genome assembly GCA_945910035.1 of Brachypalpus laphriformis. Classification (NCBI taxonomy): domain Eukaryota; kingdom Metazoa; phylum Arthropoda; class Insecta; order Diptera; family Syrphidae; genus Brachypalpus; species Brachypalpus laphriformis. The sequence goes on from OX246753.1 coordinate 156,707,999, forward strand.
TCCTTAGTCTGTCTCGTATGGCAAATCCGCATCCAAATAACCGCTGCTTCTTGTCTTTATAACAATCAACATAGTAGATGTCACAGTTTTTCATCCTCTTTTTGCCCGGCCCATCCATCCCATCCTATCGCACTTCCTGGATGGTGGTCATATATCCTTTATAGCAGTCTAGGGCCTCTGCTAATTGTTCGGCTGCACGCGGTTTGTAGAGGAATCTCACATTCTGCGTGCAGACACGAAGATCATTGTCCTTTTTCCGTTTGCCAGGGTCGTCAACAGTTAGATCATCCTTATCCGAGGCTATAAGTTGCTTCGTAACTATGCCTTTTTTACGTGGTAAGGAAGTTACCTCGACAGCACAACCCCCAAACTGGAGGGCCAGATCCCTTTTTGGCCCCTATAACGAGGGACCGGATACACCGATGGCAATTACCTACTTCGGGGATATGAGCGCTGCCGTTGGCCCATTAAGGGTTCATCCGCCACCATCTCTTTTTCAATACCCTGACGTAGTATTGAAAATCCTTACAGACCTTAGCTCCAAATATGGCTAGCTCAAGTATGGTATTCGCTGGCCTTTAAGCGTCACCGTTGATTCCATCGGGAGAATTCATCCGCCGCACGACTTCCTTCTGAGAAGCTCTTGCTAGACTTCTGAGACGCATATTTCAATCAATCAGGTCATCAAGAGATGCCGGTCTACAATCAGCTGACTACAAAACTGAAGCTGATCTAATAACCAGTCAGAAATCTGTGGAATATATGAATGTCCAGGTTGGAACCCAAATCATCAGATCCAAAGAAGCCATCAAATACCTAGGAGTAATGCTCGACAATAGACTGCAGTTTAAACAACATGTTGATTATTCAAGCAAAAAATCGTCAAGACTTCAGGCAGCACTCTCAAGGATAATGCCTAACATTGGAGGACCTGGATATGCTAGGAGGATCCTACTATCCAGAGTGGTCAACTCAGTCCTTCTTTATGTGGCTCTGGTTTGGGCGGGGGTTCTCGCGACCAAAGAAACAAGGAGGAAACTGACATCAGCTTACTGACTCTGCGCTATAAGGACCACCAGTGGTTTTAGAATTATATCTGACGAGGCAGCGTTTGTTATAGCAGGAATGGTTCCGATTGACATCCTCGCGAACGAGATGCAGAAAATCTACAATAGAAGAGGCTCGAGCCATCAAGACGCTAGCGAAAGAGGAAGGGTTAAAGCAGAAGAAAAAGCAGCTTCAAGAGCTGTGTGGCAAGCTCGATGGGTTAATACGGTTAAAGGAAGGTGGACCTATAAATTAATCCCCACTATCGACATTTGGATAAACCGAGCACATGGAAACTGCACCTACTACTTTACGCAGTTTGTGTCTGGCCATGGAGGCTATCGCAAATATCTTCACCGATTTAGGCACGATAGCTCTTCTTTCTGTCCAGAATGTCCAGACCAGGAGGAAGATACGAAGCATGCAGTCTTCTACTGTAGGCGATTTGAATACCAGAGAAATGACCTTCCCAGCCCTCCATTCCTCATAGACCATATGGTACAATCTGAGGAAAAATGGATGGAAATTTGCGCGTTTATTTCTCACGTGCAAAAAGAGCTTCGAATTCAGGAAAGAATACGTCGAGAAGCAGAAAGTACAGCATAAATTGCTAACCAGCCCCGCGAAGTAATATCGTACGGCAGTCCCATGGGGAGAGTGGTAGAAGTGTGCAGGGTGTAGATTAGTATGTAGGCGCATTCCTGGCATCGATTATTCGGGCTTGCGAATCGTGCATGCCCGGGCTTCTAGTATCTTTCGAAGATTACCACATCCCTTGGCGCAACCAAAGAAAAAAAAAAAAAAAAGAAGCATACATTCATCGTTAGTTCACTATCAGATAGCTATCCAGCGGGCACCGCGAAGAGGTGATGATGCGATTTTGCCACATCATTTAGGTTTGGTTTAAACGTCATTGGTCATACAGCTGGTCCTAAGTAACATTTGTACATTGTACTCTATTAACTAACTTCAACCAATCCTGTAGTCCTAATCAGCAGCTAATGAAAAGTCGATCTTTAAATTTTTTGTCACTATGCGACTAACGAAGCACAAACCTTGGCGTATGTTCCGGAAGGAGAAGCTTTACTTTCTCACGAACATTATGACTTTCGCATTAGCACCAAGTCAAACGAAACCATCAACCATTGCTTTACGAATACTTTGCATGCGTGTCCACAGTTATAAATCTGCCATGACACGACACCCCATATAAGCTACCACATCTGTCTTACAAAGTTGAAAAGAATTCAATTAAAAATCAGACATTCGTTAAAAAGATTTATTGACCGAACAGGCTTCCCACATTAAGCACTTTAAATTATGCGAATTTCAATCCACTTAAATTCAAGAAATTCCTTTGAAACATAGAACCATCCATACATCTGCCGCAAAAGAAAAACATAAATTACCATCAAACGTTTCTAATGCTCCATCCCGACCATGAGTACGAGAAGCCCTAAGGAAATTTAATAAAAAATCGACTAGTTCCCCCGAAAAGAAAAAATAAATCTATCAGCACCAATCATTTATCTTCAAACAAATTGATTCCGTTAGCTCATCCACACTTGAAATGGGAAAAAAATTAAACACGTCCAACTCCAATAATGACATCATCATCATCACATGCAAACCAATTTAAACCCTTGAACTCGAACTCACTTCAGAATTCCACTCGAAAAGTCACACTTTGTTTGTGGTATTCCCCCCTGCCAAAGCGGTCTCATTCGGCATCTAAACGGATTATCATCGAGAAAACATGATCTACTTCAATATAATTGAACTGCGCCTGCAAACATGGACTTTGTCTGCTCGTTCCATCGATATACCATAAGTCAATAAAAAAAAAAAAATAAAGAGGTTACATAAAAAGTTGTAATAACAGATCTCTGATCAGTCAAACCGTTTATTATCAAATTAAAAACTCGTTGTCGGTAGAAGCCCCCCTCTCCCAACGCCCTCCGTCCAACGTCGCCGCCTGCCACCCAAACAAATTGATAGACTGACCCATAAATAAATTCATCGTCGTCGTCGACCATTAAAAGGGAACGAAACGGGGGAAAGAGCCGGAAAAATATTTAGGGAAAGTCGTTAAACGATCACGGAATGCTATCTCATGCATTGCATCATAGAAAAAGAAAAAGACTTGCCCGAGTTTACTTAGCTTTATTTAGGGGCAACACACCAGGAGCAGGAAAATCTGGGGGAAAGGGAAAGTGCTAGTTCCGGTCTGAGTTTGTACTGATAGTGTAACTCAATGCGGATGAAGAACAATTTGTTTTACCCGAGAGATGGTAATCTGATAGAGTCTCCTTTTCGGTGTGTTTGCCTCGGAATAAGGTGTTACAGAGAACAGGATTTCCAATTAGACTACGATACAACGATGGCGGCGTCGGAGAGAACATAAATCATCTATCAGGCTATGGTCCGCTTAGGGGATAGTGTATAACTTCAGTTTTATTAATTTATCTTCCGAGCACATTGTGAAAATGTGTCCTCGGGAAGGAGAACGTTCATTCCAACAGAGAAAATTGCTGCTTGGGCCGAAGGATTTATGGTAATTTCCTCCAGAATTACCCATCAACATTGTTTACGTTCGTGTGTTTCTTCTCTTCTCTTCTCTCTATTCTAGCGGAGAGAAATTTACTGGTCTCTTTGGTATGCATTATTACCTTCTTTCCCGCATTTGGAGCGAATTGTTTTTTATGAATCATTTCTTTTGTTTATCCTTGCTGCTTCTGTTTCAGAATGAATGTACATATAACAAGGACTATTATGACAGCGTGCGCAGTTTGAGGTGTTTTTGTCGCAAAATTTAAATATTTTTTTCTTGTTCTCTTTTTATAGCAAATCCCGGTGTAATTGAGATATTTTTTGATGTGTAATCTGTTGAAAGGTGGGCGGGTGGGTGGGAGGAAAAAAGCCATTTCATGTTCGTGTAAAAATAGGATTTTATGGATGACATTAAGGCTGTTGTTTATTGGATTTGTTTTCGGAGTTTTAAAGTTTAACTATACCGATGGGGCAAAAGGACGAAGAAATTCGGGTGGCATCTACCCACATCTGGGAGTTCACACGTTAAATAAATATTAAAGTAGGGAATGTTGTTAGAACACCCTTAGTCATTATTCATGGGGAAAATTGCTGCGTAATTTATAGAGAATAGGGTTTACGGGAGGCAAAATTACTGCTAGAATAAACAGTTTGCGTTTGAAAAAGGTATGCTATTGTAAACGAGCCCCAAAGAGCTATATAATTTAACAGAGAGTCACGGAGCGCTTAGGACAAAATTTAATGGTCTCAGATAGTCCCAAAATGTATTATTTTAGTTTTGTATTATATGCGAGTAGCATTCAGAATAGCGTGCAAGGGATTCCCTTTGTAAAGTAGGGGTTAACTACTGAATATCTAATAATGAATAGATACATACGCGTTATTGTTTAACATTGTCTGTGCGCTCCATTTGAATTTGAGGTCGGAATCAGGATGGAATTGCTAGCTTCATTCTCAAGTAATTAGTTAAATGCCTTAGTGATCCATTCATCTTATTAGCTGGATATAGTCCCCACGTTCTGCCTTGTTTGGTTCTAGCAGAACTAGAAAAAACGATAGTTTCACATATGTATATTCTTTATCTCCCTTCTGCACAAATTTTGAACATCTTTGATCCAAAAACGTCGTTTTTGAGAAACAATTTTTTCAAAATCGGCTTAAATAAAATATTCGTATAGAAGAGATTTTTTTAATGCACAAATCTGGTAAACAAATGGCTCCAAATTGGAAAACGGCAGCACTGGAGCTGGGGTCTATGATCTCAACTATCAGTGTGCAGCACTTGGCAAATCATCTACCATCTTCCAAGCAGAGGTCTATACAATAGAACTATATATTCAGAAATGCCTACGGAGAAATTATAACGGAAACCGCAGCTACATATATCTATTCGGACAGTCAGGCAGTACTTACTTACGTACTTAGATGGCGCTACAGTCCGGGGTGGACCTGGGCCTCAACCAACAAACCTCTCCAGCCAGCACGGTTACGAGCCAGCTGCCTCCAGTTGCGCACGCCAAGTTGGTTGAGGTCCCCCTCCACTTGTTTGCGCCACCTACCGCGAGGTCGTCCTCTACTGCGCCGTCCGTCCGGGGTGGATTCGAAGACTTTCTTAGCGGGAACGTTGGGCTCCATCCGCTCAAAATGACCCAGCCATCTAAGTCGCTGTATGTGAACTCTTCTGGCTAAGTCGATGCCCTTGTACAGGCCGTATAGTTCGGCATTGTTCCTTCTCCTCCACTCACCATCTATGCAGACGGGACCAAAGATCGCTCGAAGAACTTTTCTCTCGAAATAACCAAGGGCATCCTCATCCGGTTTTGTCATAGCCCATGCCTCTGCGCCATACAGCAGGACTGAGATGATTAATGTCTTATGCAGAGTTACCTTAGTAGTTCGAGATAGGGCTTTGCTACTCAGTTGCCGTTTTAGCCCATAGAAACAATGATTGGCAAGAGTAATTCTTCGTGATGAAGAATAATGTTATTTGCGGAGTTCACTATAGAGCCTAGGTAGACAAAATCCTTTACTACCTCAAAATTATATCCGTCTATTGTGGCGGTCCAAGACGCCGATGTTGGGCGTCCTTTTGTGGATTGTGGACAGCATATATTTTATGCTGCCTCGATCTCAATACTCGTAAATGCCCCATTGACGGCCCTCTGAGTTCTTCCGATTATGTCAATGTCATCGGCATAAGCGAGTAGTTGTACAGACTTGTAAAAGATTGTACCTCCGGTGTTGGCTTGTGAGTTTCGTGCAATTCTCTCAAGTACTATGTTAAAGAGATCACATGGTAGCGTGTCACCGTGTCTAATACCTTTCCTCATATCGAACGGTTTGGTGATGTTCTTACCGACTTTGATGGAGCAGCGAGAGTTCTCCATCGTCATTCTGCGCAAACGGATGAGCTTGGTAGGGATGCCAAGACTAGACATGGCTCTGTATAACTCGGCTCTACACACGTTATCATAGGCAACTTTGAAATCGATGAAGAGGTGGTGGGTATTTTCCAAGATCTGCCGTAGTGTGAATATTTGATTAATGGTGGACTTTCCAGGCCTGAAACCGCACTGATAAGGACCTATCAGGTTGTTGACGATCGGTTTCAGTCGTTCACATAATACGGCAGACAGGATCTTATATGCGATGTTGAGGAGATTTATACCTCTGTAGTTGGCGTAGTTCAGAGGGTCTCGTTTCTTCAGGATCGGGCAAACAATGCTGAGGTTCCATTCATCGGGCATACTTTCGTCCAACCAGATTTTACAGATGAGCTGATGCATGCTCCTTACCAACTCATCTCCTCCTGCATTGAAAAGTTCAGCGGCAAGGCCGTCGGCTCCAGTAGCTTTGTTGGATTTGAGTTTAGATATCGTTATTCTCACTTCATTCTGATGGGGTTGACGGGAATCTTGGCTGTCATCGTCACTTTCACACTATATTGGTCATCATCGCCGTTTGACCGTCTGCAGAAGTGTTCCTTCCATATCCTCAGCACCGACTGTGATTCTACTACTATATTGCCATTTTCGTCCTGCAGGCTTCTTTTCTGGTAACATTTTCTTTTGATAACATTTTCGAACATCATTCCTGTAATAAAGTCTCTCGATCTCCTCGATCGAGCGCTTCTCATGCTCCTTTTTCTTCTTCCTGAGAGTCGATGTTCCTCTTTTCTTCTGCGCACGTAGAGCTCGTAAGCAGCGCTAGTCCTTCTATGCAGCTTAGCTTTGTACGCCTTTTGTTTAGCTGCACGTGCTTCCCGGCATTCCTTATCAAACCAGGGGTTTCGTTGTGGTGGCCGAGAGAAACCCAGTACATCAGAGGCGGCATCTCTGATGGGTTGTTGGCAACGCTGCCACTGGTCTTCCGTATTTGCTGCTGGCGGCATAGGACTTTGAATTAGATTAGAAGAAACTCGATCGGCAAAAGCTCTGCCGCTCTCTTGCGATTGCAGCCGCCCGACGTCAAATTTCCTCACAATATTTCGTTGATTTCGCTCCGTTCCGGATATCCGCATCCGTACCTTGGCTACAACTAGGTAGTGATCCAAGTCCACGTTGGCTCCTCGGAAAGTCCGGACACCCAGAATACTGGAAGAGTGCCTTTCGTCGATCGTAATGTGATCGATTTCGTTGACAGTTTTTCGATCAAAGGAGAGCCATGTTCCCTTACGAATATCGAGACGTGGGAACCGCGTACTAGCTACGACAAAGTTTCTTTCCGCCGCAAAGTGGACTAGCCTGAGTCCGTTGTCGGATGTGATATCGTGCAGGCTGTGCTTTCCGACCACGCTACTAAAGACGTCCTCTCTTCCTAGCTTTGCGTTAAAATCACCTAGGTTAATTTTAACATCGTGGCTAGGGCATTGCTCATACGTCTTGTCCAAGAGCTGGTAGAAGTCGTTCTTGGTCCCGTCGTCCATCTTCTCGTGAGGGGCGTGTGCGCATATTAGGCTAATGTTGGCAAATTTAGCCTTGATACGGATAGTTATAAGATGCTCGTTCACATGCCGGAAACTCAAGACGTCTTGCCTAAGTCGGCCTCCAATGACAAATCCGCACCCGAATAGACGCTGACCTTGTTGTCTGTAGCAACCGCCGTAGTAGATGTCGCAGTTTTTCATACTCCTTTTGCGCAGCCCATCCCATCGCACTTCTTGAATGGCGGTAATGTCTGCTTTGAAACACTCTAGGGCCTCCGCAAGTTGTTCGGCTGCAAGTGGTTTGTAAGGGGACCTAACATGCCACGTGCAGACACGATGATCGTTTTCCTTTTTACGTTTGCTTGGCTCGTCAACAGTAAAATCATCCATCCATTTTATGTGGTAGGGAAGTTAACCCGACGGCATAACCCCCAACCTGGAGGACCAGATCCTTTTTTGTTTGCAACCCCTATAACGAGGGGCCGGATACACCGATGTTAGTAACCCACTTCGGGGATATGAGCGCTGCCGTTGGCCCATTAAGGATTCATCCACCACCATCTCTTTTTCAATACCCTGACGTAGTATTGAATATCCTTACAGACCTCAGCTCCAAATATGTCAAAGTAGCTCCGGTAAGCTATCCGCTGGTCTGTAGACGTCACCGTTGATTCCATCGGGGGAATTCATCCGCCGCACGTCTTCCTTCTGAGGAGCTCTTGCTAGACTTCTGAGACGCATATTTCAGCAATCAGGTCAACAAGAGATGCCTCGTCCGGTTAAACATATGCACGCTGAAGTTCATCCAGATGTGCTTACGGAGGTCTGAGTGCTCAGCTACACATATATCGTCAGACTCGGCATACGCTCATCGTTAGTTCACTATCAGATAGCTATCCAGCGGGCACCACGGGGAGGTGATGATGCGATTTTGCCACGCCTCTCTCAATTAGCTAAAGTGCAAAGATCTGTATGCTTGTGCATCAGTGCGGCACTAAGAACTACTCTTTCTGCGGGACTGGACATTTTGTTGAACCTGCTACCCTTAGATATTTTTGGCAAACAGATGTCTGCCAATTCGGCCATCCGTCTAAACGCCTCTTCTCAGTGGTTTAGTTATCATATTGGCCACTCCCCGATCCTTGATCTCCGGAACTTCACACATGAAAACTCGGATTACATCCCGCCAAAACTGAGACTTGACCGAAACTTTCGTACGAGTATTCGTGGACGGGATGGATGGGACAACTCTTCCCCTGATGATGGTAGTTTGGTTCACTTCTTAACAGATGGCTCTAAGACCGAAGGTGGTGTGGGTTGAGGTGTTTTCTCCGAAAAGCTCGACCTGAGCCTCTCGTTCCGCCTCCCTGATCATTGTAGCGTTTTTCAGGCGGTGATCATGGCGATTAAGGAAGCTCTGTCCTGGCGAGAATGTAATGTACTATCTGTTAGGGATATTAGCATTTGCACTGACAGTCAAGAGGCTATAAAGCCCCTCAATTGCCGTTTGTCTCTTATGGAGATCACAGAGCAGTTCAGCATTCATCTATGCTGGGTGCCAAGCCACAGAGACATTCGAGAGAACTGCAGGGCGGATGAGCTCGCCAGACGGTACCACTCTAAGGATTCTGCCAGATAGGCTAACTCGGTATGCCCCTCGTTATATGCAAGCATCGACTAAAGCTGAACGCTAGAAGCAAGACCAATCACAGATGGGAAAACGGCTCAACGTGTCACATTTCTAGGCAGATCTGGCCTAAGCTGGACCAGAAACGTAGAGCCGAGTTGGTTAATCTACAGCGATCACAGATTAGCTACGTTATCGGTGTCCTCACTAGACACTGTCTAATACATGCCAAAAGAATTGACCTCCTCTTAGCCTCCTATGCACATGTCCTACTCTATCACGTAAAAGAATGTTCCATCTAGGGGTTCCCTTACTTGATGAACTCGTCGTTTTGGCGTCCTTAGGCATCATGAGCATATATGGCTTTATCAAAAGCTCCGGTTGGTTTTATTACTCCCTGAGTGGTCTAATGGTAGATCCTTGACATCACAATGGACCTTTACTGGTCTTAGTGTGCCAACTCAACCTAACCTAATACAAAATACAAATATTTGGCGCAACAGCTCTTTAAAGTGCCAGGGCCTAGCTTCTCGCAACCACTCATGTTGTGAGCGTTATATTTTTCACACGAGTGGAAGGGACCTACAGTTTAATGCCGGATCCGAACGGCGATTTGAAAAGCTTTTTCGTGACAACAATACTCTCGGATGTTTGTCAGACGCTAGCGAGAGGTGGGACCGTGAAAAAATTTGTTGGTGTTTTCTGGGATTCGAACTTGGAACCTCATGCGTAGTGATCCGACACACTAACCACTTACGCCACGGCGCCCACCTAACCTAATAGTTCACTATAAAATAGCCAAAGATACGTATTCCAACTGAAAAGTAAAAATTCCCGTAGTTGTGTCAAATTGCAGCCTTTGTCCTCTAATCGGCTGCAGCTATCCGAATAGTTAGCCTAAAAATCAACAGAGGCATATACTCCAACCTACTACCGCACTCAACCATGAATCATTAAATTAAATAATAAACTTAAAAACATGTTTGATAATAATAAAAGAAAAAAGAAAAAGAAACCAATAACACGCTCAATAGTCTACAACACTCTGCAGACAACCCATAATTATCTCTGACGTAATGACACCGTATCCTCATTCAGCGAGCAACGTCAGAATGAGGACACGAACCGAGTCCATAGTGGTGGAACTTGAAAAAGAAAATCAGGCAAATTACCCCTTCATGGATACTAGTAAAGTGAGACCCAATTTGTAAGGAAGCGCAGGAATAATATTCTCGCTCCATCTTTTCTTTTAGTATTGCGGCGCCTAGGCTAGGCACTCATCCACCCACATCTGGCTCTCGCGAGTGGGATGATCCTTTTTTTTCTACTTTGCTCTCTCACCACCCTCACAAAAGTCTGCATGAATGTGGCACATTTGTACGCGGGGTTTATATTTTTATTTTTTTAGTCTTATAGTGGAAATGAAAAATTCCAATTAGATGGCTAGGGGAGGATAGTTTGTCTAAAGTGCCTTTTTAACATCCTTTTTTTGTGATTGCTTTCTCTTGTATTATATTATACGTACACCTGAACTATGAGAGTGGGAGGAATGTGAGTAGGTTTTTTTTTAAAAAAATGAAATGCCGGAGAAGGAAAATCGGCAGAAATAAGAAGAAAGGATTGTGAAATAAATTCGCAGACTTATTTCTCGGCGGAGGAAATAAGGATTCCTTCGGGCGTGAATCCATTTTGGTTATGCATGCGCGCCTTTACAGCATTTTTGCACAAAGTTCTTTTATATTAATAAGTAGTTGAAGCACCGAAGAATCAGCATAAAAAAAAAGAAACGAATGTGAGCGGATAAAGGGAAGAAAAGAAACTTGCATCCATATCACTTCTGATGAGATCCGAGTTACTTTATCCTGTACTGACTCCTCCTTCTTGTGGTCTTTTGCAGCCATTACAAGTTTTATCTCTTCTTAGTTATGTTTTAGAAGTTTTGTTATTTCGTAAAGAGCACAAAACGACGTTAAGCGTATCTAGAGCTGTAGCTGTGAGTGGGTAGGCTTTTCCTAGTATTAAATATTTAAGAGGTTCTCGCTAGCATAGGTTCATAATTGGTTATGTTTTGTGGTTGGGGTGATCCTAGTTTTTAATTTCCTTTTCTTCATGATTTCTATAAATGACAGTACAAACCCAATTTATGGAATTTCCTTTTAATTATTGTCTAAATTTATGTGGAACATTTTTTATAACTTGTTTTTCTTTTTTTCTTTACAGGTAAGTCTTGATTCCGAAACTATAAGAACTTGTCTGGAGAAAATTATTTGTAAGTAATAGCAAACTATCAGTAACTATGACAGAACTTTGACAGCTGACCGCGGCCATATTTAAAAATAATTTGTTGTCATTGTGTTCTGTCATAGTCACCATCTTAGCATGGAGCACTACACGGCTCAACAAGGTATCGAAATCGTAAAAATGTATTTTCAAAATTCGAGTTCTTACTTTCTTACTTAGGTGGCGCTATAGTTCGGGGTGAACCTGGGTCTCAGCCAACAAGCCTCTGCATTTAGCTTGGCCTTTAGCTAATTGCCTCCAGTTGCGCACTTCAAGTTGGTCGATGTCGCCTTGAACTTGTGCGCGCCACCTAGGACGAGGAGGCCCTCTACTACGTCGTCTCTCTGGGTTAGATTCGAAGACTCTACGGCCGGGGCGTTGGTGTCTATTCGCTCTAAATGTCCTAACAATCTCAAACATCAGAGGTCGATGTCTCTGTACAGCTCGTATAGTTTTTCATTGAATCTTCTCCTCCAAAACCCGTTAACGCAAACGGGACCGAATATCTTGCGAACAATATTTCTCTTGAAGCGACCAAGGATATCTTCATCCGCTTTCAATAAAGTCCATGTTTCAGCGCCGTAAAGCAGGGCTGAGATGATCAGAGTCTTATACAGAGTCTCCTTAGTTATTCGAGATAGGGCTTTACTTTTGAATTGCCTTATTATCCCAACAAAACAGCGATTGGCAAGAGTTATTCTTCGCTTGATTTCTGCGCTGGTATCATTGTCAGAGTATATAGCAGAGCCGAGGTAGACAAAATCCCTTACTACCTCGAAATTGTAGCAGCCCACTGGGACTTTCTGTCCAATTCGTCGGTATTGGTTGGTTGGTTGATTAGGATCGGCCCTCGATGAAGTTGCACTTAGACCCGAATTAAGTCCATTGTACTGCCGATATGCAAGGTGGGTGGGAACCATTCGCTTCGTTGTACGAAAGCGTTACCTTAAGCCATGTAGGCATTGCTGAGATCACTAAGATTATGGAAAAAGTATTCACCTAGGGTGACCTTCCTAATATTCGCGAGCGCAGGACAAGCGCATAGGAAGTCACTTATGGTCTCTTCCTCCTCTTATCCCTACAGCTTCTGCAAAAATCGTTGAAGGGCATGTCTTCCGGTAAGAAACTTTGGTATTTTGAAGAGAGAGAGAGAGTACCTTGTTTCAAGAGCCTGATGGACATAGATTTGTTAAGTGTTGTCCAAAGTTATCGGGCGGTGTTGCATTGGCCTAGATGTTGTCATCGGAGATTGGCCACTTTCTCCGTGTCGATCTGAATAAGGTACTTTACGAAGACGTTGGCGCTTCGATGCCGATAATGCTTATGCTGTTTGCACCAGAAAAGCCTTGTCGGGCCAGTTCGTCAACTGCACAATTCCCCGGTATGTCACAGTGACCTGGTACCCAGCAAAGGGTGAGGTTGTACTGACCAGCTATCTCGTTAAGAGATACGCGGCAGTCTTTCACTGCCCTAGATCTCGTAGTGCTGTATGCGAGGAATTTGATGGGTGCTTGACTATTGACGTAGATAACAATATCCGATGTTGATAGTGTATTAGCCGCTAGCCAGCCAGCGGCTTGACAAACAGCGGTAACTTCGGTTGGAAAAACGCTGCAATGGTTTGCAAGGCTAAAAGAGAAATGTATATCCAGGCCTTCTGAAAAGATTCCGGCACCAATTCCGTCATTGGTTTCGGAGCCGTCTGTGGAATTTGACAGCGATCCGTTGTATAGGACATCGCATTGCGTCCACTCAGCTCTGTCCGGTATTGAGTGCATGTAGCCCCTGTTGAAGTCATATTCAGTGGGCAGGTGGTCAGTGCAGTGGAATTGGGGAGATAATGGTGCATCGAAAGTATTCTGGCATGTCTCGTGTGTTGCTCCTTCCACTGCTTGGAGCCTCTCAGTCTTATTGTTGAGCTGATAGCCAATTCTTTACTGACGATGTCGATCGGAAGTAGGTGGAGCATGGTTTGTAACGCCGCTGTGGGAGAAATTCTCAGTGCACCGGTTATGCTGAGACATGAAATTCACTGAATTTTTTCCATTGTGGATAGGTTAGACCAGGATGGGCCACCATACCAGTACCATAAGAATCGGTTTTAATTTTATTTATTTATCTAAGCTTAATACAAGCATCAACTTAAAGCTAAAACTTAAAAACTAACAAAAAAGGGGACTTAACGCTAAGCTTAAAACTATTATTATTTATTATTATTATTATTAATTTTTTTTTAACACAAGCTTAAACAAACTAAAACTTAACTAAAAGAAAAGGGAGAGGGTAGAGGTGAGAATTTGGGTGTGGGGGTGGTAAAATCAAGACAGGACTAGGTGGAATTGAGGCGGAGCTGAAGATCGTTTCGAAGGGTGGTTCTGCTGCAGTGGAAGTCAAATGTTTTTTCCATATAGTTAGCCAAGCGCAACATTCTGAACAGTGGTGCATTATAACCATAATTGGTGCGATGATAAGAGAGACGGAAGAGGGGAATTATTATCGACATGTATAGCCACTGCATGATGCTCGGTTGTAGGCCCCAAGTGGAGCCTACTGCTTTCTTTGAAATGTATAGGGTAGCCAGCGATTCCCTGGCACGTTCAGCGACATTCTTTTTCCAAATTAGCTTGCGGCCAAGCTTTAGGCCTAACTAGCTAGGTCTATTTAACAGTTTAAGAGTTGATCCTCTTATTTTCATTGGAGCGAAGACAGAACTAGCTCAGTCTTGTCGGGTTAACGGAAAGGCCGCATTTGTCCGTCCATCTGAGCAGTTCGTTAAGAGCAGACTGCATGATATTGGCTAGCGTCTTCGGGTATTTGCCTGTTATTAGGATAGCGACATCATCTGCGTAAGGAATGATTTCGCATCCAGTTTTTTTCGATTTTCAGAAGCGCTTCATTGAGCACTAAATTCCAAAGTAGTGGAGATAGTACACCCTCTTTTGACAGTGCTGCTTCCGAAGGTTGCTGTTATTACTCTGTTCTTTAGCATGTGCTCTATGAAACAACAGATAGGTTCACAGATGTTAAGCCTGCATTGTTGTTAATAGCTCCCTCTATGTCCAGAAATTACATCAGGGTAAACTCTTTGATTGAGAGTGATTTTTCGATAGGGTAGATGATGGAGTGTAAGGCCGTTTCGTCAGATTTGCCTGTGTGGAAGGCGTGTTGTGACGTGGACAGTACGGTGCTATCAATGTTGGCCTTGATGTGTAGGTCTAGGATTCTTTCTAGAATTTTGAGAAGGAAGGACGTTAGACTGATTGGTCTAAGGTCCTTTCGAAGTGTGTGCGATGTCTTGCCTGCTTTGAGTATAAAATCCACTCTCACCTTTGTCCAGGCAGTTGGTGTTGTTCCGAGCTCGAGACACCTCCTCAGAATGCATTCGTCGGTATTGATTGTCCCTGGTTGACAGCATATATTTACTTGGTTTTGCCCTCGTTTATCGCTTAATCCATTTTAGCTCCTTCTACTTCAATGCTTACAAACATACCGATGACATACCGCTGAGTTCTTCCAATTATGTCAATATCATCGGCTTATGCAAGCAGTTGTACGGACTTTTGATAGATTATGTCTCTGGTGTTGATTTGTGAGTTCCGCACAATCCGTTCAAGTACAATATGAAAGAAGTCACATGACAGCGCGTCACCTTGTCTAAAACTTTTTTTGACATCAAAGTTCTCGATGAGGTCATTACCAACCTTGACGGAGCAGCGAGAATTCTCCATCGTCATTCTGCACAAACGGACAAGCTTGGCAGGGATGCCGAGATATAACTCGTCTCTATACACACTATCATAGGCAACTTTGAAATCGATGAAAAGGTGATGCGTATCGATTTCATATTCCTGGGGTTTTTCCAAAATCTGCCGTAGTGTGAATATTTCATCAATGGTGGACTTTCCTGGCCTGAAACCGCAGTGATAAGAACCTATCCGATTGTTGACGAGCTGTTTTAGGCGTTCGCATAATACAGCAGAGAGGATCTTATATACGATGTTGAGAAGACGTAAACCTCTGCAGTTCGCGCAGTGGCAGCAAGGCCGTCGGTTCCAGCAGCTTTGTTGAGTTTAGATATCGCTATCCTCACTTCATTCTGATCGGGTTGACGGAAATCTTAACTATCATCGTTACTGTCGAATGGCTCGTTCTGCCTGACCAATAGGTCATTCGTCTGCAGAAGTGTTCCTTCCATATTCTCAGCACCGACTTCGATACTTTCAGTTTTATAACCTTCTACGAGTATATATAAGTGAATTGAATATCATCCCTTCTCATTACGGGGGAACTGTTGCACGGAAGTAGCGATCAAGGTTGATGTACTATCATGTGTAAAATTTAGTTTATCTTCGAGGAATAGTCTGCTTGGTTGTACGACCGTTCAGGTGCTAAGGAGGCTTTTTAGTCAAAGAATGGACATTGTAAGATATTATGAAGAGTGAGATTGGGGATTTAGTATGCCTGCGTGGAGGTAAATAAATACTGGAAGGTATCACAGAAATAATTATGAATGGATCAGTCCTGGACAGGAAGCTTGTAGAAATAACTGCATTCACGGATGGATCTATGATAGATGTCAGAGCAGGAGTATGCGTCTTCTTAGCAGATCTAAATGTGGCTTGTCATCAGAACTGCGAACAAGAATTTCAGTGCATCAAGCTGAGATAGTCTACTGCACGCGCTGGATCACTAGAAAGAGGGTCAGGTGATAAAAGAAAATGTCCTTTTAACACTGGCATGGCGTATGAAGCAGACACTCGTATATTACCATTTCACTGCCCTTCACTGAATGTTTGCAGACACTCAACGAATGTGTAATTAAGTTTTTTTTTTTTAAAGTGTAGAGTGAGGTGATTAGAGGGTTCTCTGGGCACCCAAGGAAAATACTTCGACCTACAAAGTGATCTTTTGTACTAACCCCTGAAGGAAAGCATGTATCGATGGTTTCCTAGTTGAAATCAAGTTTTCGAAGGAAGCTTAAGATGGTTTGGGCTGAGGAAGAGATTATATCAGATGGGGTGATAAACCCTTTATGAAGAATTTTTTGTCTGCTGCGAGCGATGGCGGTACATTCACACATGATGTGCTCAGCAGTTTCAACGTCCTCAAGACATAGTCTGCAAGTGTCAGATTGACTAATACCAATTTTCTTGAGGTGGTATTTGAGAGAGCAATGACCATTTCTTTTTTTTTTTGTATGTTTGTTTATTGCTAGAATTTCTTTCTATCTTTTATTGGCGAGATCAATCAATATCTTTGCGTGTCCTAGACCTGTTTGTGAGTCCCAGTATGAGCGGTTTTCGCATTGTTCCCAACGATCTAACTCAATTTTGATTCGGCTTATAGGTAGGCCGCAAAAGGGTTCCAGACCAATGAATTTGAGTATGGAACCAGATCTGGCTAGTTCATCAGCAGTCTCATTGCCGGCGATGCCTTTGTGATCAGTGACCCAAGCGCGTGAGAGGATGTTGTGTGCAGCTAGCTACTTAAGGGTGGTGAGACAGTTTCAAACTAATTTAGACTCGAAGCTGAAAGATTTGAGCTTTTAGAGCTGCTTGACTGTCTGATAGAATGTTTATGTGTGATCTTCGGAGGCCCCTATAGCATAGACCTCTGCCTGGGAGATAGAGGTGTTTTGGCCTAGTGGTACAGCAGATTTAAAATTGGGTCCGAAAATTCCTGCACCCACATCAACTGCCATTTTTGAGCTATCGGTGTACCAGTTAATTTGTCGATCCATATGAGGGAACTGGGGCTTTTCCCAATAGGTTCGATTTAGAATGTTGACTTTGAAGGGATAATTCAAGTTTATTTTTCTGGGCATGAAGTCAGATACACATATTGCGGAATTTTGTTCAGAATCTGCATATGCCCTGTTAAATCAGAGTCCTTCACATTACTAAGGAGATAAAGCTTTAGAGCGCTGGCGGCAGCAGTCTTCTTTTCTTTTATGTATAAAGGTGGGAGGTCCACTAGGGCTTCCAGTGCCGCTGTTGGGCATATGCGCATCGCACCCGTGATACCTAAGCAGGCAAGGCTTTGTACCTTTTGAATGGTAGTTCGAGCATGGACCTGTTCTATTCCTTCCCACTATGTTAGTGAGGCATAGGTAATAATGGGAATGATAATGGTAAGGTAGGTCCAGTGAATCATTTTGGGTTTGAGACCCCATTTTTTGCCAAAGAGTCTAAAACGGGCCCAAAAGGCGTTAGTCGCCTTAGATGTAATTTTATCTAAATGTGGCCTCCAGGTGAGTTTCTGGTCAGGAGTCACCCCTAGATATTTGGCTTCACTGGAAAGATTAAGTTGGACACCATTTAGTGTTAATGTTTGGAGATTTAAATTTCTTCTCCTGGTGAATGGAATGAGGACAGTCTTAGATGGATTAACTTCTAATCCTTCTTAATTTAAGATAACCTGACATTGCCTTGGGTAAAAGGACACGTGGGGATCGAAAGAAATAAAAGAACGAACGAACAAAGCAGGGATCAGCTTCGCAATTTTTTGGCGACCTCCAACAATTTGCTGCAAAGAGGAATTGGTAATGGGTTTAGCCCGAAAATGGGCCACGAAAGGACACGTCATCGTTACTTAGGTAAATTTTACCTTGAAGCAGAAGACATATCTGCAAGCTCACTCAAAGCCATAGTAGAGCTCATCACCAAATCGGGCATATTGAATGAAGACGCATACCTTTTAAGATAAGAGGAAATCACAATAGGCCCAATGTGGTCGCAGTATCACTGCGGCGACCTAATCCTACCTCAAACAACAATCTGCAATCTACAACGAGGACCACTCAAATGGTTGGTTATTGCTTGGCCATAGGACATGGTAACTTCAGATATGAGTTGGAAACGATGGGTCTTCAGGATGATGGATACCTGTAGACTATGTAATGGTAGGGTAGGTAGGTGTGGTGGTTCTTCTTAAGAAAAGAACCCAATCAGCACTAGGTGCCGTTTTGATACCACAAAACTCGTGTACCTGGATATAAAAGGTGTGTTGATGTGGAGTCTCTAGATCCAGCCTGTGGAGTTTAAAAAGATTATTAAATCTTTAATGCTTCTCTCTGAGATTTTCTCAAGGGAATCGAAAAGGGGTTTTCCTAAAGCTCGTTGTCTGGCCCTAGCTAGTGCCGGACAGGCGCATAAAAAGTGGATAAGGGTTTCTTTTTCAGTTGCGGCATTGCAACTGCGACAATGTGTGTTGTGCGGGATACCTAGTTTGACCGCATGGTCTCCTATAGGCCAGTGACCCTATACCTGGTACCTATACGTGGATGTAATGGTACATATACTATACCAATGTTTGACATTAGTCCTTCCTTAATTTTCTTAAAATTATGTCCGAAACTAACTAACAGCGAGTTAGCTCTTTTCTGAGGTCCTCTTTCGGTCGACACTGAATGTAAATGTTTCCTTTCTGCTGAACATAGACGTTACGTGTCTACACTGTTAGTTTGGTAGTTTGTTGTTTAAGTTCTTCTTGTTCGTGCAACATGTACTTAACTCGTGTCAATTAGTAAATCTAGGTCTTACAGTATCAACCTACTCAGTCGAATGTTGTCCAAAAATTCAACAAATCTATCTCACCTTCCAAGTGTTTTATTCATGTGAAAGTACCTTCTTTGTGTCGCCTTTCGAGAACCCCCTGACACTGATGGCCAATCCAAATACAATCGATATCCCCGATGAATTTCAACCAAGTCCACCCACGTCAATTCTTACAATAGACATCAAAGTGATTATTTGATCATGCGACTGAAAAGGTTTCCATTGGGCATACGGCATACCACTCTTCATCGTCTTAGTCATAAATGTCACCGTCGTCATCATCACGGTGTCGGTCGCCCCCACCATCATCCAGAAGAATGACAAGGGATGAAGAAAAGTACAATTGACTGTTGGGACAATGGGAATCTTTAGGAGTGCACTACTTTCGTGTAATATTAGAATTTCAAGTGGTAAACGAAGAAGAAGTTCTTTTTTCGAAAAAAGGAAGGTCGTTGTGAAATTCTTACGGAGGCGTAAGTACCCTGACATTCAAGTAGTCGTCTTGGGAATTAGTCTCTGTGTGTGCTGAGTGTAGGAATAGTGGGTAGAAAGTGCCTGATGTATGCAAATGGGAGAGTATTTTGGTCATTAAGAGAAAACTTAGGTTGTGAGGGGGTGGTGCTTACGCTGTGCGTGTCTTCAAATCCGGCAACAAGGCGAACTACAAATCGACCAATTTTACTATTTAAATCGCTCGGACGACTTTACGGGGAAGGTAATTACCATAATTTCCAACTTTGAGCTCTTAAGCCGATTTCCACTGATAAATCTCAAACCACCATCTTATCCGATGAATTCCAACAAAGGGTTAGAATAATAAACATTACCAAAGCATTGTCTAAAATGGGGATCCTTGATAACCCCTTATCTCTAAACAAACATTATCTGCTATTCACTTAACTACCTGCTTATCGTCCGACCCCATCTCGAAGGTCTATCTCCACCTCCGACTCTCTCATATGTTATTCCGAAATTTGCGTGCACTTAATTGTTATTAGCTCCGACACAATTGTCTCCGATTCGCTGCCAACCCCCGACCCTTTATCACGGGGCTCTGTCCTTTGCCAACTTCGCCCCCAATCGCTGTTGTATAATTAGAACTCTATGCTATGTCATGACAAATGTCATACCCCTTCTGAATCCATTATTACTTTCGTTCCTTGCTGTGTGTGTCATCGCATGAAAACAAAGGGATGTAGAAGAGAACGGAAGACCGAGAAGCAGGAAATATCCCCATGAGTCATTGTGAAAGCGAATTTTTTTTTTTTGCATTTTGCTCCAGCTATGTTTACACAGGAAGAATACGCGGATAAGCGTCTGGCAAACAATTGAAGGTCGCAGGATATTATCATCCCATTTTTTTTTTTTTTTTTTATGTAGTCGGTGAAATATGTCCTACGAAGGAGTAGGTAGGTATAAATAGAATCACAGGGGGTAAATTTCGCTGTCTATTCTTGTGTGATGTAATTTTTTGGCGAGAGATGGCAAGACCAGACAGAGTTTAAAGGATGGAGCCTTCAGGCGTAAAGTTGATATGCACCAGCGATTGTTTCGCACTGTGTGTGAGTGTGGATATGTTCCAATGTGTCAATTGTGAAAGGAGTTGACATTTTTTTTTCCTGTTGTTGTCCATGAATTTGCAATTCATGGAGGTTAACGTGGAGGTGAATAAACGGTCCACTGCAGGAATTCCCGCGGTATTCAAGATAAATTCAGATGAGCAGGGGGTTGTGAAAGGCCTGAAAGGATCTGTCTGCCCACAAAAAAAGTTCGGTTTTTGTGTGTGCTGCAGCTACGTGTGCAAGCTTCATTTATGCGGGAAAGTTGTTGCAGGAAAATGCATTGCACATATGCAGTAGAGTCCTGGAGCAGATGGTAAATAAAAATCGAGAAAAAAAAACATCACCTACAAAAACATTTTTTTGCGAGGCATTCCATATGCTGTGGGAATCCGTACATAGCGAAGGGAAAGTTATGAATGTGCTCTAAAAAACCACCCGAATTCACTATCCACTTTGTCTTGCAATTAGAGTAATTGGAAGTGCAGGAGATTTTTAGTTTTATTCCCTTAAACTTTCATAGGATTGGTGGGGAATGTGCTTTCTTTTTTTTCCAACAATATTCAACGTGTTTTGTATTTATTTAAAAAGTTTCCAAATCCTTGAACTCGAATGGGTTCGATGTTGCGGATGCTAACATGGTTTGTAGATGTTGTTACCATGAAAATAATTTATTCACATCACCGACTTTTATTTACTTTGTGAAATCAGTTTGCTGTGTTGTTATGAATAATATAATTCAAACTGGATGCCTACGGATGTGTTCTGTAACTGAGTGAAAGATTGCTATTTCCAATCTCAATCACAACCACTAACTTGTTATAAATAGTAGTAAAACGGTAGGTTTGGTTAAGTCAGGTTAGGTGGCTATCGTCCGTAATCGTTAGGATTCACTTAGACCAAATGAGGTCAATTGTGTTACCACGTGAGCCGGTTATTTCCCTTACTCTTGGATCCTTTTGGACTAATTTCCAGAGGCTGTTGATATCGATGCTGTGAACAAACATCCATTTTAAAAAATATATAATTTTAAGAAATATAAACGAATGCAACAAATCGCAACATATTCTCTTCAACTAATTTGGACACCAACCATGGAGTATGTGCTGAAACCAAGCACCACTTCAGTTTCAAACCATTAGGTTAAGTTAAGTAGGGTTATGAGGCTATCATAAAACACTAGGTACCAAGTTGGGCCCTTAACGACAGAAAGACCTAAACCAACTCTCCCATACACTTGATTTCCCTACAGAATTTGAAGATGTCTTTATTATGGTTCCGGGACCTAACTTCTTCAAGGTCATCGAAGAAGTATCTTCCTATCGCTGTCCTTATCCCTGATCTTTCTAGTTTTATGATTTGCCCAGATTTCCTGCGGTCTAACACAGGCCACAAGGCCTTAGCCACCTTATGGCCATCTAAGATTAGCTATGTTGATGATTCTATCCCAAATAATTCCCCTAGCCACACACCTTGGTGGTTTAATGTTACCGATGATGTCCCTATGCAGAAGTTCTGCTCCTCTTTAGGCCAATTCATCAGCCTTTTCATTGCCTTCTATATCCCAGTGTCCAGGTACCCAACATAATCTGACACGGTTCTGCGTACATAATGCCTTACGCATTGTGCGGCAATTCCTGACTATCTCAGATTTAGTGACACAAGACTCTAGAGCCTGACTGTCAATGAAGATGGTGATACTCTTGTCGGACAATGATCTCATCTAGAACCTCTGCTTGGAACACACTGCATGTGTCTGGAAGTCTCAGGGCTACCTGTAGGTTAATGTCTCTCGAATATATACCTGACCCCGTGCCCTCTCTGGTCTTAGAACCATCTGTGTATATTGCAATCTCGTTGTGAACAGAGACTGTCTTCCTTTGCCAATCCTCTCTAGCAGGATACATTACTTCGTACGGTGTGACGAAGCCTAATGTGGCAAGGATTTCGTCCGATTCAAACCACAACGACCTTTCTTATCTCTTATCTTCATATTCAATTTACGATGTGCACGTAGGTAGGTAGGTAGGTAGGTAGGTAGGTAGGTAGGAAAAGAACCCAATTAGCACTGGGTGCCATTTTGATACCACAAAACTCGTGCACCTGGATATGAAAGGTGTGTTGATGTGGAGTCTCTAGATCCAGCCTGTGGTTATTAAATCTTTAATGTTTCTTTCTGAGACTTCCTCAAGGGAATCGAAAAAGGGTTGGCCTAAAGCTCGTTGTCTGGCCCTAGCTAGTGCCGGACAGGTGATAAAAAGTGGATAAGGGGTTCTTTCTCAGTAGCGACATTGCAACTGCAACAATGTGTGTTGTGTGGGATACCTAGTTTGACCGCTTGGTCTCCTATAGGCCAGTAACCCGTGGTGGTTGCTGTTATCCTGGCAATGTCCCTACGCGTTCTTTTTAACGATGTGCACGTACTCTTCTTCTTAAAGGAATCGCGACCTTCGAAGAATCTCTGCCTGAACACAGCTGCCTTCCATCCTCTGCGGTCCCGGGCATGCTGTTTTCGGTTGTGAAGACCAAGTTTTCTGGCATTCGCCACAGCTTTATACCGAGGGTTCGGTCTTGTTTGCCATCCTGAACTTGGCTGCGATTCTCTTGGTTGGAGCCTTGTTGTCCATTCGCTCAATGTGGCCGAGCCGATGTTGTCGACGTGTCTTTTTGGACTAAATCCACATCCTGGTGGAACTCTAGAGTTCCCGGTTGTATCTTCTCTTCCATTCGCCTTCCTTGCATATGGGACCTAATACCCGACGAAGTATTTTTCGTTCAAAGGTACCCTGCTCTGCTCTGCTTTCTTAATTATCGTTCAGCACTCGGCGCCATAAAGCAAGACTGGTAAGAAGAGCGTTCTATAGAGCATTAATTTGGTCCGTCGAGTTAAGAGTATTGAACCCAATTGTTTTGCCAAACCGAAGCGGTTTGCTAGGGTTACTCTTCGTCGGATCTCCACGAAAGTGCCATTTGTGGTGCTATGTTTGCTCCGAGGTAGGTCAACTCCGTTACTACCAGGAAGTTATAGTCATCAATAATGACGTTTTATCCAAGGTCTTGAGCATATAATTTCTTGTTTGTTGACAACGTTCTCATTTACTTCAAGACCAACTCGTTTCGCCTGTTCTTCAATTGCCGTAAATGCCTCTACAACGGCTTGCCGGGATCTTCGGATTATGTCAATATCGTCCGCGTATCCCAGCAATTGAATAGTGAAAGATATTGCCTTCCGTGTTTTCACCTGCCCTACGCACTATCTGCTCCAGCACAATATTGAAGAAATCACATGACAGCGCATCGCCTTGCCGGAATGCGGTATATGTTTGGAAGAGTTCGGAAGAGCCATTTCCAAGTTGGACAGAGCATCGCTTGCTTTCCAGCGTTACGCGACACATCTGGATAAGTTTTGACGGTATCCCGAATAGGGCCATCGCTTGGTAGAGTTGAAGACGATGAATGCTGTCATAAACGGCTTTGAAGTCGATGAAAAGGTCGTGAGTTTCGACTTGATATTCGTTGGTCTTTTCCAGGACCAGTCGAGCCGGAAGTCACACTGGTACGTGCCAATTAGTTTGTTGCAGAAAATTTTTTAGACGTTCAGGCAATATGTGATCTGATATGATATGATAGGATTTTATATGCGTCATTTAGCAGCGATACGCCTCGATAGTTCTTACAAGACATAGGATCGCCTTTTTTTTTTGAAGAGGAGGAATATAGAACTGATACTTCATGCACGCATGCTTTCCTCTATCCACACCTGGCTGCTGACTCGGTGCATGCACCCTTCCAGGATATCGGCTCCGTATTTAAAAAGTTCAGCTGGGAGGCCATCAGAGCCAGCGGCTTTGTTGTTTTTCAGTGCTCTGATGGCTGCGCTAACTTCTTCTATACTGGTGGTGGTATTGGTTCGTCATCTGGAACTGGGTTTTCTTTTTGTCCTAAAACTCTCTGTTTGCTGCCCCTTAAGCAACTACTGGAAGTAGTTCAATAATTTCCTGCATTTCGGTGACTAGGTTGCCTTCGCTGTTACATTTTAAAAAAGATAGGAAAATGAAAAGTCTTGACTTCTTAATTTTTCGACGAGTATATGATCTGAACTCAAGGGATCATAACACTCCAACTTCACTGCATTTTTACTGATCTGCCTGTGGGTTTCGCCTGTTTGACCTCAGAAAATATCGACAGGCCTCCCGATTTTGGATCTCTTCGTAACTGAAGCAAACCAAATACTGGTGTCGTTGCTTTTGTGTGCTTCAGGACCGTATTTCTTTCGTAATGTCTTTGGAATGTTCGTTGATATTGGAGTTCAAATGATCTCTTCTTTGAACATGACAATACCAACCAGTTGTGCCGTTCGCGATCTATTTTCCGTGAGATCGTTTCTTTGACGTGAAGGCTTTCACCGATCTTAGAACCAAGCTTTGTCACTCCTGCTGTCATGCGAATCATCTTCATCTCAGCTGCCGTTAACTTACTCTCATACATTTTGTACATTGTCCAAAACCATATGTGAGTGCTGGGCGCACAACTGCGGTGTACAGTGTGTCTTTCAGCTTAGGGGTAATTTTCCGGTCACAGAAGACAGCGGAGTTTTCACGCCATTTCATCCACCTTTCGCTTACGTGAAGATTGATGTCGTCATCACAGGTTGCATCGATCACAGATCCAAGATATTTCAATTTTTCGTATTTGCGAAGCACTGTTCCATTCAAATAAATGTCTGGAATAGGCTTGAGTTGATCTGAGAACGGGCGGCACAAGTACACGGTTCTTTTTTTTGACTAATGCGATACTCATTTCCCTCTAAAATGCCCACCCATACTTCAAGTGCTCGTTGTAGGGGCGTAGGATCCTCGCTTATGATGGCTTCATCGTCAGCAAAGAATAACTAGTCCACTTTGGGGTCCATCACTTTATCTTCAAGCAGGAAGTCAAGGACTCCAGTAAGGAACAAAGGGCTTAAGACGTTTTCCTGGTGCACCCCGACTTTCATTGGGAACTCTTCGGTTACCTTAGCAGGACATCTTACTTCTGTCTGCTTCCTCGTACATGTTCATGATCATCTGTACATAGGTTTCTGGAACCCCTCGATGTCTTAGCGCCAACCATATCAGACCTCGTGGTTGTCTGTCGAATGCCCTTTCAAAGTCAACCAATAAAATATGCAAATCCTTCAAGGAATCACAATGTTTTTCTATTATGATCCTTGTACTTTGCATTGCATCTGTTGTTAATTTACCCGCGACGAGCTGTTAAGAATCGGCTCAACAGCCCTACTAGAACAAGTTGACCCCCCTGTGTGTATCCCACCTTGCACACTCAAGCTCGTTCCAGGGAATAAAGCTATTAGAGAGGCGAACACAAGATGGACCTCCCTGGAAACGTGTGCCATCACCGGGAAGCTATGGAAGCTATATATAAGCTATGGCCATCCTTCAACAAAGCAAGGACCGAGAGAATTACTCGGAAAGATAGGAAATCCCTTTCCACCCTTGTGGTGCACAATACTCTGCGGTACCACTTGAAGAAACTACGCCTGACGGTGAAGGAACTCTGTAGAGGCTGTGGTGGCGAGGGAGTTTTTGAAGACATTACCCACTTCCTGTGCCACTGTCTGGGTCTTCATCACTCCAGGAAAAAGTTCCTTGGTAAATATTTCTTCCAGGATCTCGAGGAGCTCTCCGGTGTTTCGATAGGAAAGATGCTGAGCTTCATCAAATCATCAGGGTGGTTTGTATGCAGAAACGAAGTAAGTGATATGAGTTGAGTTTTGTATAATTTTTGCCAGTTTTTCACTAGGCCTCAATGGGTAAGAGATTACTTGTTCCCCTATGGGTATCACAATGGTTCAACGCTGACCTGAGTGTGGCAGAGAGCGTCTCTCCCTCCCTGCCCACATACCTAACCTAACCTACCAGCGACAAGTCCACACTGATCATCAGATATCCCGCTCAACGATCTTCATGGTGTGTGACAGCAGTTATCAGAAGTTCGCGGATCACAGGGAGAGGTTAACTTTCCCTCCATTGATTCGGTATTACATCACGGCTCATAAGTTTGGAGATGAGAGTCATGTGCCATCTGAACCCAATGTCTTCCATCTTTTTCCAGAACTCAGAAGGCATCTCGTCCAGCCCACCCACTTTTCATTTTTTGGAGCATTTGACTACGTCACTAACTTCTTCCACTGTAATGTCAGGTATTTCTTCTCCTAAACATTCTTCCTTCTTTGGGTGGTTATTTTGAAGACGGTTGCGCACTTATTCATATAGTGTCGTCGCAGCTCCTGTATTGGCTGGTTTGTATCAGCAACCGGGGAAGATATTTCCTCCAGCTCCCAATACAGGCCCTCCGTACGCTCTGCTTGGAGCTGCGCGCACTTCTTCACTTGTCTCTTACAACGTCTGTATTCCACTTTGAGGCAGGCGTTTTCGCCTCTATTATTAGAGGGGCACTTTCCCAAGCTTTGAAAGCCGCTTTCTGCTTTAGCTTCTTCAGTCCACCACCATGTTTCTTTGGCGTGCTGATGATGGCGTTTTGAAGTTACTAGCAGTGACTTCGCCTTCTCTAAGCAGGTTCGCTGTAGGAAACACCTCTTCATCTTCAGCTCCGTTGATGGTGTGAGAGGGGTAATTTTCGATCGTAGAACCAAAAGCTTCGCCCTTTTCTTTGTCCAGATTTTATCAGAGACCCTTGTTTGTTTCCCTTTTTTCACTGTCTCCATACAAATTTCTGTTGGCAGGAGACGGTGTTGCTGAGCGATCGGCTCTCCCAGGATCACTTTGCAATCTTTTACCCGAGGCTTCATAAAACTGGCTACCAAATTGTAGCCAATCTGGGTTTCATTGCAACCACTGTCCAGTTGTATAATAAAATTTAATCCTGTGAGGAATTATCGAAAAAAAAAAAATAAATGAAATGAAATAGAAAATCCCCACCGCCTTGAGCACTATCCGTAAAAAAAAATTCATGAATGCACCCCTTCACTCCGTCATAATTCCAATTAAAAGGAGACACTTTCTTTTCTAAACTCTAAATTGTATCCTTTCACGGTAGTCGCCAACTCAAACTTTGCAACATAACGTAATGAATTATTTAATCCTGTTATTTATCCTTGAAAAGTTCTCCTTCCTCTGCTAAGGAGACAATTGTCTTCGCCTGGAATTCCATGGAACATTTGTCTCTACGTTGGTTGGCCCCCGTACCTCCATATATAACTTTTAATAGGATCAAAGTCTTGTTCCATAAGGAATAAGGTTTAGAGGGGATATGGAACAATTTCAGGTAGTTTCGTGTGTTGGGGACTACATTTTTCAATTCTTTTTCTTTTTCGAAATTAAATGCCCAAAGACAAAGAAAACTTGACGGTGTTCGTAAAAGAAAATTACGAAGAAAGGAGAGATAGTAAATTTCCTTGTTTACTTTGTGGGGAAAGTTACTTAAGTGTGGTACACACCAGCACGCATTTCTAAAGAAGACCATTCTACTCTGGCGAAGGTATTTCTAAAGCTTGACCGTAGAGAGGACAGGTTTTTGTGGTTTGTCTTCGAAATGGTTTTGGGGGGTTTTCTTTTGAAAGAAGCTGCACTAAATGAAAGTTCATAAAAAGAGGGTTTTTCTTATTAGTGAAGTAATTGGGTAGAGGATTAGAAACAATTAGGTTTTGTTAGATATGGTAGACTATTATTTTTTTTTGTTTTCATTGAACCTTTTTTTTTTGAATGAGAGGAAATTGTTTTTTCTTGCTAGAGGCATGGCATGCCCTTCTCAGGGTTTTTTTTTAAGTAGTCTGATACGCCAATAGATCTGTTTCGGGCCACTACAATCGGGATGTTAATTGCAGCAAACATAGATGAGCCTAGAGTCAAAGTATCCCAACCAAAAATTGAGGCAAACAATTCTACTATGTCCCGAGCGTAGTAAACATTTATGGTCATTCGTCAAAAATATTAAAAATGCTGCTTCGTCTGCTATCCCAACGCTCAGTTACAATGACATTCCTGCTGTCAGCTCCTTAGTTGGTTGGTTGGTTAGGATCGGCCCTCGATGAGGATGCACTTAAACCAGAAACAGGTCCATTTTAGTGCCGATTTGTAAGGTGAGTGGGTCACCTTCTTACTCTAGGAATCATAAGCGGTCTATACACGCAAGCGCTTTACCACATGATTGGAGTGTACGCGCCTGAGTGTGGTAAAGAACTAGTGAAATACCGCGCGACAGGAACGTGGTGCCAAAATTTGGTTACAAAGTTTTTCACTCGCGAAATTACGCGTTCTTGGAGCGTACATTCCAGGAGTTTGTGTCTAATGGGCAATTGCGCGCGAAATACCGCGAGAAACTGGAACGTGCTGGAGTGTGCAACAGTTCAACAGTTTTCGCTGGAACATGCGGTAGAATTTACCAGAGCCAGTGTTGATTTGGGGCGCTCAATCACGTGGGAAAGAGTTGTACTACTAAAATGAGGAGCGCGCGCCATAGCTCGGTACTGAACACATGCGCATTCCGTTCCACAACTCGTGCCATTACACGTGCATTCTTTCGCGCGCAAAATCACGCATTCCACGTTTTTGCGCGGTAAAGAATGTACGTGTGGGGGAAGCTATTTGGTTCGTTAAGTGAATGAGTTAATTTAAGCTGTGCAGGCGTTGCCGAGATCATTTAGATTGTGGAAAAAGTATTCACCCAAGTTGACCTTCTTAATGTTGTAGAGTGCAGGACAAGCGCATAGTAGGTGACTAATGGTCTCTTCTTCCTCTTCATCTCTACAGCTTCTGCAGAAGTCGTTATAGGGGAGCCAAGTCTTTGGGCATGTCTTAATACTCTTGCCATATGGGCCAGACACTGCGGTCTAAAAAGTAACCCCCAAAATACGGAACTAGTACTTTTTACGAACAAAAGGAAAATACCAGAGTTTGGAACACCTTCTGTTGATGGTATCCCACTCAGATTGTCTGATAGCGCAAAATACCTGGGCCTCATACTGCACAAAAAGCTCAATTGGAGATTAAATATTGAGAAAAGAATTAAGAAAACAACAATAGCCTTTTACTCATGTAGTAGAATCTTTGGGACAACCTGGGGACCCTCCTCCAAAATCATACTATGGATGTATACGACTATAGTTAGATCTATACTGACTTACGGCAATCTAGTATGGTGGCCAACTGTCAACAAAACCACCAACTTAAGGGCTATCACCAAAGTCTAAAGACTAGCGTGCATTGGCACTACCAGTGCAATGAGGACAACCCCAACCGCAGGACTCGAGGCTATTCTCAACCTGCTACCGCTAGACATCTTTATACGCACGTCAGCAGCCATTAATGCTATGAGAATTAGCCAGTCAGCAAACTGGAAACCAAATAGAATAGGTCACTCGATGATCCTACTTGATTACTTTGGCCTCGTGCCCATAACAGACTACATGACGCCGTATTTAGACTTTGTAAGGCCTTTTTCTACCGCCTACCCTAGCAGGGAAGAATGGAAAAGTGGTCTCATACCTAATGCCGAATATAAAGCCATCTATACAGATGGTTCAAAAATGAGCACTGTCGTATGATCAGGCATCTTCACCGACCCCCTAGGTATATTGAAATCCATACGCCTAACAGATCAAAGCAGCGTCTTTCAAGCAGAGGTCTTAGCAGTGGCAACGGCCGCCCGTGAGTCTGCGGTAAGGGAAATACCGCCAGAAGGTATCACCATCCTTATCGACAGCCAGGCAGCTATAAAAGCGATTACTGCCATAGAAATTAAATCGAAGCTTGTGAAGTGTTGTTGAGAAGAGCTCAGGGTTCTTGGAACACGGGGTATCGCTCTGCTGGGTACCTGGTTACGAGGGTGTCATATGCAATGAGAAAGCCGACGAGCTAGCAAGAACAACTTGATCCCCCTGTGTGTATCCCGCCTCACTCAAGCTCATTGCAGGGAATAAAGCCATTAGAGAGGCGAACACAAGATGGACCTCCATGGAAACTTGTGCCACCACTAGGAAGCTATGGCCGTCCTTCGAGAAAGCAAGGACTGAGGGAATTACTCGGAAAGACAGGAAATCCCTTTCCACCCTCGTGGGAATCATCACGGGGCACAACACTGCGGTACTACTTGAAGAAACTGCGCCTGACGGAGGAGGAACTGTGGTGATGAGGGAGTTTTTGAGGACACTACCCCCTTCCTGTGCCACTGTCTAGGTCTTCAACACTCCAGGAAAAAGTTCCTTGGTAAATATTTCTTCCAGGATCTCGAGGTTCTCTCCAATGTTTCGACAGGAAAGATGCTGAACTTCATCAAATCAACAGGGTGGTTTGTATGCAGAAACGAATTAAGTGATTGAGTTTGAATAGTTTTTTGCTGGTTTCCACCAGGCCTCAATGGGTAAGGGATTACTTGTTCCCCTATGGGTATCACAATGGGTCAACGCTGACCTGAGTGACCCACATACCTAACCTAACCTTGGGCATGTCTTCCTATGACGCAGTGTCCGGTGAGAACATTTGCTATTTCGGAAAGGGTTCCTTTCTTATGTTTCAGAAGTCCGATGGACCTAGATTTGTTAAGTATTAGCCAAAATTGTCTGGTGGGGTTGCATTAGCCTAGATGTTGCCATCGGTGATTGGTCATTTTCTCCGCGTCGATCTGAATAAGGTACTTAGCATAAGACGTTGGCGCGTAGTTGTCGATAATGCTTATGCTGTTTGTACCAGAGAGGCCCCGGTATGTCACAGTGACCTGGTACCCAGCAAAGGGTGAGTTTGTACTGACCAACTATCTCGTTAAGAGATATGCGGTACTCTTTCACTGCCTCAGAGCTCGTAGTGCTGTATGCTAGGGATTTGATAGGTACTTGACTATCGACGGAGATAGCAATATCCGATGTTCTTAGTCTATTAGCCGCTAGCGAGTCAGCGGTAACTTCGTCTTGAAAAGCGCTGCAATGGTTTGGATGGTTTAAAGAGAGATGTATGTATATCCAGGTCTTCTGAGAAGATTCCGTCATCGACTCTGTCCTTGGTTTTGAACCCGTTCGTGAAATTTGACAGCGATTCGTTGTATAGGACATCGCGTTGCGTCCACTCAGTACTGTGGTTTTGAGAGCATGTAGCCCATGTTGAAATCATATTCAGTGGGCGACGACGATGACGGAGATGACGGTGCATCGAAAGTATTTTGGCGTGTCCCGTGTGTTGCTCCTTCCACTGCTGGAAGCTTTTCAGTCTTATTGCCGAGCTAATAGGCAATTGTTTACTGACGTGGAGCATAGTTTCGAGCGCCGCTGTGGGAAAAGTTTTCAGTGTACCGGTATTGCTGAGACATGCAACTCGGTGAGTTTTTTTTCCATTATGGATAGGCTGAACCCCACAGGCGGATCAGTAGAAATGCGGTGAAGTGGGAGGGTTATGATCACTTCTTTTCGGATCATAATCTCGCTGAAAGAGGAAGAAGAATGGATAGGTTGAACTTCTTCTCCAGGGCGGGCCACCATACCAGTAATCCATACATTAAAATCGGTTTTATTACCGACGTGTAAATAAAATGTGAGGGGCACGATAGATCTGGTGAAGGTGGCACTGCACATGCTTCTCACAATATACATCTACATCTATGGTACATAAAAAAATAAATATTTGGCGCAACAGCTCTTTAAGTGCCTGGGCATAGCTTCTCGCAACCACTTGTGTTGTGTGCGTTATATTTTTTCACACGAATGGAAGGGACCTACAGTTTAATGCGGAATCCGAACGGCGATTTGAGAAGCTTTTTCGTGACAACAATACTCTCGAATGTTTGTCAGACGTTCGCGAGAGGTGGGACCGTGAAAAACGTTTGGTGTTTTCTCGGATTCGAACTTGGAACCTCACGCTCAGTGGTCCGACACACTAATCACTTGCGCCACGGTGCCCACAACCATGTACTCGTACATCTACACGGTACCAGCCAAAATCGAAACTCGATTCAGTGTATTTTTATTTGGTGTTTCAGCGGGAATGGTGTTCTTGACAATTTCTTTCTGGAACATGCAAGTCATTTGAAGTAGAGTGTTTATTATGGGATACCGGTCCAACAACAACTGCCCTAAAGAAAATTTGTTTGGCCACCCTACTGGTA
Source organism: Brachypalpus laphriformis (assembly GCA_945910035.1). NCBI lineage: Eukaryota > Metazoa > Arthropoda > Insecta > Diptera > Syrphidae > Brachypalpus > Brachypalpus laphriformis. The sequence goes on from OX246753.1 coordinate 156,740,654, forward strand.
ATTGCATTCATAAAAGTGTCTGGTCGTCTTTCTGGCCATAAAAATCGATAACATTTGTTCACTCAATTGGATACGAATTGAATATAAAAGTCCCCACCACATTGAAAAGTCATCTCTTATAGTCTGTGAAAGAAAGCAAATCAAACCGTTTCCCAGAGACATTTCAACCAAATCCTCTAGCGTATTTTACAACTGCAAAAATATCCCCATCATGTATCCCATACAAGAAGAAAATCACTTCAATTCAATTTCACAATTTTTGCAATTTTACAATCCTTATGGTCTGTAGATACTCTATATATCCAACCATCATCACCCACTTTTGTGTGACTTTGTAACGACCTGACTAACAACCCTTCACAAGCAAACACACACAAGCCCGGGCGCCCTTCGCCTTTGAAACACAAAAGCCTGCCTTATCATAATCAAATTGAATTACATAATTATTCCGGTTGATTTGAACTTCATGTTGGTAGTTAGTTTGGCGATTGAATTTCCGTTCCTTTACTGAATGCATCCACTTTTGGTCGGAAGGCTTCCCTGCGTTTTGCTCGCTTGTTCTCCGTATACCTTTGTCCATTGTTGCGGACTACTTAAGCCATTGGCTATGGCTGCGGATGGATTTGCCGGCTTTTGTGCATTGGACATTTAAGTGGTTTGCTGTTTCTGTTTACTGTGGCAGAGGTGGTGGTGGCTGGGTTGGAGATTTTTGAAATACCACCAGCCCGCCCACAATGGTAATTACTTAGATAATTAAGTGCCATTGAGTGATTATGAAGTGAATACGACTCTGTTTGCGGATTGCATGCGTGCGCCTTAGTGTTATCAGTTTAATTAATTGCGATATGCAAAGCATGGCGGTGCCATGGGTTATAAGTGTGGGTGGCAGTTATTTATGGGATTGTGGGGGATTTATAGCATGATTTGAGCAAGCTGTAAGAGAAGTGATTGAGGTATTTATGGATTGACATAGGTTGTAGTGTGGAGTACTTTGCGGTTAGCCACTTGAGACGACATGTGCTTCTAACTAATTAATTGAATGTTATTGTTGGATTTTCTACTACAAAATCCCTTTTTCAAATGTCATTCAACCCAACTGCCCCTAAAGTCTCTAAAAAAGCGGCATAATAATGACAAAATGTCAATTTAGCTCTAACCGAATGGAAAATGATTTCATGTTCTCGCCTCGTAAATCCAAAGTGGTTTCCCCCCTTAAATAAATTGGCGGCCAACGAATGCCATTCATATGAGAACCACGGAATTTATCATGAACATCGTTTCTCTGGTGTGTCTGTGTATCACAAATCTCTGTTCTCCCACCACCAAGAGATAGCTTTGCAATTAGGCAATTTATTGCAATTTATAGCTCGCTGCAGTAACTTCCCCCACAAACGAGTAGCGCACCAGAATACTCGTAAATTGCTCGTTAAACACATTTGGTTGCGTCCATCGTTTCCACTGTCATCGGTAGTTATGTCTATTAGGATTATTTCCATTCCACACCCAGGCTCTTCTTTATTTAATGGTGCATCCATTAAAACGTCACCTTTCATTCTAGGTAGCCCACACACATAGGTGTCAACCCTTGAAAAATATCACAATTTGTCTAAACAAATCGCATTACGGACTCATACCCATTTTTCTTTTCGTATCCTCGTGATCCCTTCTGCTTACTGCTGCTGGGTGAAACATGTTCTCTTAATTTACTTTTATCGAGACACCTTATGCCTATCCGCACTTCAATTGCCTATTTCACCCTCAGATCTACAGAGGACAAACGTGTACTTTCTCCTTGCTGTGTACACAGGTGATATAACCCGGCCAAGCTGTGCCTACATGTCCATCCACTTAGAGGTGAATCTACTCTGTGTGGGGGCGGCGACTTTAGGGAGCTTATCCTTTTATTGAATCTATAAGATACAAAATATTCTCTATGTCACTCTTCCAAATGGCTATGGCGATTGTTATGATTATGATGATGATGGTAGTCGAGTGAAATGGGGGTGCTGCGTGTGTGACCATTCAACCTTTAGGGGTGAATCATCATCGTTTGAGGCCGTTCATGTTTCGTGCGTTGTGGGTGCAATGGGTATGTGACTGGAATTTCAGATTTTTTTTATCTATTTATTTTTTGCTCTACTCAGTGGGGAATTTATCGCATGTGTGTGCTTCATTCGGGTGAAACTGAGCTTGTAATCATTTAAAAGCAAAATATTTACGAAAATGTTAAACATATGTATACACATATTGAAAAGCCACTGAAAGTAGAGTGAGTGATAATTGGATGAGTGATTAACATGTTGAAAAAGTCGCGGATTTTGCGGTGAATTTTTTATTGACCTGCTAATGACAGACAGTGATATTCGTGCTGGAGAACGTGTTGTTGACTATATGGCTATGAATGGGGAATGTGGTTAACAATAAAGCCGATGGGGCAAGTGTTGTGTTACATAACACCATAACCCAATTGTGAGCTTTCTATTTAGCCCCCAAAGCACAGGCTCACAACAGATCGCGTGCACAATTTAAGCTCGACACGTTCCACTCCAACATCGGTAGCGAGGATATTGCTAAACGTCAATGGACCCCAATAATAGTCGCAGAATCCTGTTTTCCAGAGTAGTAAGCTCAACACTACTATACGCATCCCCAGTGTGGGCTGATGCTTCTATCAACTGGCTATAGACTCAGCGCTCTAAGGGCAATTTGCGCTTAAAGAACAGTGTCAGAAGAAGTGGCATATGTCGTTGCTGGGATCGTCCTGGCCGACGAACTGAAACTAGTGTTCAACAGGAAACTCGCGAATCGACAGCATGAGTGAACTAAGAAAGCAGCAGAAAGGGTGGTATCGATGGCAAAATGACAAAACCGAAGAAAACGGATGACGCCAAAACAGGAAGATGGACACACAAACTCATCCTCAACATAGAAATTTGGATGAAAAGGAAAGTAGGAGAGGTGAACTATAACATCACACAGTTCCTATCTGGTCATGGAGAAAGTACCTGCACAGATTCGAGCACGACAGCGCACCACTTTGTCCGTGTTGCGATAACCAGGAAGAAGACACAGAACACGTTATGTTCCACTGTCCGCGCTTCATAGCAAGAGACCCAAACTTTGCGGACCCTTGAGGATCTTTTGGCCAAATCGTATCTCTAACGAACAACTTTATCTGAGAATGAGCCAAGAACCTGTAGACATAAGGTTAAAGGGGTTAGTTGCATCGCATGGGTGCAGCCTGCACTCGGATCACAAAAGGATCCATTGTGCTCCCCTGACGTGAAATCTCCTGGCTGAAAAACTGAAAAGAAAGAAAAAGAAGAAACAAAGTATCTAGCGTTCTGTGGTAATGGAGCAGCCTCCTCGAAACCATCCTGAAGAAGTTATGAATTTCAGGATGGTGGTTGGTGGCTTATTAGACAGATCGCCCAGATGATTGAAGAAGTACTCTCCGAGGGCCGTTTTTCTGGTATTGCAGATACTAGGGCATTTGCATAGGAAGTGTTCCGTATCCTCTTCTGCGTCTGTGTTGCCGCAGCCTCCGCAAAGTTCATCTGTACTCAGCCGCATTATTTTTCGGTGGACCGCCAATAGGTTGTGGCCGGTAATGATATCGCCACGTTTTGTTTACTTTGAGTGAGGATGAGCTTGGTTTTTACCTTGTCGTGTTTTGTCCAGATGTTTCTGGAGACGCGGCACGACAGAAGTGCTCTCCATCTTTTGTCTGCTTGTCGTTTGAAGTCAACTGCTATGTTTGATTTAATAAATTTTAGGGGAGGAAGGGCTGAGTTTTAGACCATTGACAGGTCTTGTTCTGATCCCTTTCTTGCCAGTTCATCTGCCATTTCGTTTCCTTGAATTCATTTGTGTCCTGGGACCCACCAGAGTGCTACATGAAGGCTATCGGTGAGCGTTTTAAGCTTCTCTCGGCATCGCTTTATTAGCTTTGATTTTATTACCACGGATGAAATGGCTTTTATAGCTGCTTGACTACCTATGTAAATGGCAATCTCTTTTCTAGTAACAAGCTTCATGGAAAGTTCTCGTGCCACCTATGCTATCGCTAGGACTGCCGCTTGAAACACACTGACGTGGTTCGGAAGTCTTAGTGGCATTGCAATCTCGGGTTGTGCCGAGTAGATACTGGAACCCATTTTTTCATTTGTTTTGGCCCCGTCAGTGAAGACTGAAGTACTATGTGGGTTGATGGCCCTACCGTCTGTCCAGTGTTCCCTTGAAGGGATGACCGTTCTGACGTTTAGGCTGAAGTCGGGATATGGCGAAATATAGTCTGTGGTGGCGTCTAGGTGAACCCACCATGTAATAGTACGGTGTCCCATATGTCATTCATCCACAATTTGGATTCTTTTAGACGCAGGGCACTCATCGCGGCTGATTTCTTAACATATAAGTTATAGACATTACTGCGCGAAGGAGAAAATAGCAATGGATCGGGCACACCCTACGGCGCGAGGACAATTGCATTACGAAATACGCCATACAGTGGAATCCGCTGACCAAGGCAGAACAGCGGGACGCCCTAGGCAAATGTGGCGCAGGACAGTCGAGGAGAAATGAAGCTCTTTGGGAATGAGTTGATGGCAGCTTGAACGTGTTGCAGAACTTGGGAACAGATGACGCACAGGTGTTGTTGACGCCCTATGCCCCTGTACACTCAATGCCGAACAAACAGGCTTCCACTCTGGATCCTCCTGTGTCGACCACATCAACACCCTGCGGATTATCATCGAACAGTACGTTGAATATCGATCGCCTGCTGTTCACCTGCTGTTCATCGATTTTGAGAAGAAGTTCGATAGTGTCAAAAGGGAGTTTATTTGGCGTGCCTTACGCAGGAGAGTTATTCCCGTTAAACTAATTTATATTATCAAAGCTACATATGAAAGTTCCAAATGTCAGGCTCTGCACAGAAGAAGGTTGTCTGAGGAATCCGAAATCCAAAGTGGGGTAAGGCAAGGCTGCATTCTTCCACCAATAATATTCATTTTGGAGATTAGCGAGTACTTCGTGCAGCTTTATCGACGGGAAATGGAGGAATTCGATGGACTCTTACGTCCCAACTGAAATATCTCGACTTATATGCTTACCTCTCACAGAATTAAGGACCTTCACCAAATGACGGCAGATGTGGAGAGGGAGGCAGGCGTCGCGTCGTCGCGTGGGGCTGAGAACTAATAAACTGCAAGAACTAAAACTATCAGCCTTGGAACAAGCTCTTCTTCTTCTTCCTTTTATCAGCGAGGCCATGATCCGAAAACAAGGGATCACAACCCTCCCACTTCACCGCATTTCTACTGATCCGCATGTGGGGTTCGCCTTGGAACAAGCTCATCGGCTCAAATATGCATTGCCGGACAACCGGTAGAGAGTAGAGGATTTCCAGTGCCTTGGGAGTATTGTCTCGTCCGATGGTGGAACTGAACTGGATACAGCCAATAAAATCGCCGATGCAAAGTCCGCGTTCGGTATGTTGTCCAAAATATTGCGAAGCAATGCAATCAGTTTAAACACCAAGCTAAGACTGTTCCGCTCCAACGTTAGTTCCGTACTGTTATATGGATGAAGCACCTGAAGCTGAATCGTATCTCTAACGAACACCTTTACGAGAGAACGGGTCAGGAACCAATCGGCACAACCATCCAACGACGGAAGTGGCAGTGGATTGGTCACACGTTCCGAAAGGGTGACAGTTCCATAGCGAACCATGCTATGCAATGGAACCCTCTAACTCGGGATGGCAGAAGACCTGGCGGTCCGAGGAGAACATGGCGCAAAACAATCGAGAAGGATCCACGACAGTTGGGGAAAAGTTGGGAAGAACTGAGACACATTGCCAGAAACCGTACACAATGGCACGTAGGCGTAATAGAGACCCTAGGACCCACATGCGGATACAGGTCATAAACTAAACTATAGACCTCGAGTGAAAAGATTTAAACAAACATTGTGCACATACGCATTCTAAGACGAGTGCATTAAACTCGCACAAACTCATGAACAGTACGTGCCCTACTTAACATTGAATCCAACATCACTGTACCGAAATCAATATTATACCCAAAAATGCTATCGAAAGCCACAGAACTGACTCTCAAGCAACTACGACAAATGAAAGTCTTTAGAACGTTACAGCTGAGTTCTAATGATTATCGAAAGATGAGGAAGTTTTCACCTAAATTCGACCACCTGAATCACAATTGAAATAAGAAACATGTTCGCTATTATTCCGTTCACCCTAATAACGAGTGGTATCCTGTGTCAATATTCTGATAATATCCTCGTACAGTATGGTCCGGTAAACTATGCATCTCTTCAAAATCCACTGGAGACCATAAATTTGTTCTCCCCCCCGCGGTGGTACAACTAGAACCATCTACATAATCTACCTACTTCGCAACACCCCGTGGTCAGTTTTAATCACCGTCAAGTTTAATTAAAATTGCGTAACCAACATAATTATCGGTTTTTGTTCACGACAACCGGGGCAGAATAAATAAGTTTCAATTCAACTCCCCCCTGGGAAAACTATTGATCCGATTTCGAATGACTGCAGAATCGTTTTCTATTTGTATGCGCATTTTTCACAATTCAGATGCAATCATATCGTCCTCCAGTCGCACTCGTATCATTCGGAGAATGCAATGGAAATTGTATTTTGTGGTGATGCCGCAGATTCAGTTGATTGTTGGTCCTTTAGGTGTTTGGGGTTTGCATGGTGATGGTACTTCCGATGGGAATGAATATCGATACATAGATACATTTCTATGTTTCTTTTTTTTAGTTTCGTGCATCATTCAGCAATGAATAGATAATTGCATTACTTTGATTGGCGTGTCAGCAGATTTTTGTGGTTTCAAATGGATATTCACTGGTCACCATGGGGGAGGCTATTAGTCAATAGAAAACCATTGAACGGCTTGGTGTTGATAGAGGGGGGAATGATTTTGTTGGTTTATTGAATGGAACTCTATATAGAGGGGAAGGGATTATTAATCCCCTTATACTGACAGGCACGAGCGGATGGAAAAAGGGGGCAGGGGAACAGAGGAGATACCGATTTGAGTTGGCTTTAAATGTTTTCATTCTCTGAAGTAGTGCTGAGTTCTATGAAACACCAATTGGTCAAAGTCTCGATGACGGGAAAATCCCGATTTCGCACCTCCCCGTGGTAGAAGACCGTCAACGTTCCTGAGAGCAAAGCGAAAGGGGACCAGCTATGCTGGCTAGGGCAATTTCTTGTCCTTGAGTATGAGAAACCAACCTTAAAGACAGACGAACTACAGGCAGTAGTCAACAGCATGAATCATAGCAAGGTGGCGGATGGGCAACGGTAGCAGCTAGTATCGACTGCTTTCTATATTGGACGGCTACAAAAGGCGTCTGATTTCCAACAGTCAGTGGCCTCAATCTGCATGTGTTCGACCATTCAAAGGGCTGGTGTGCCTGTCGTACCTGAGCTTATGGAGTTACTAACCATATCTTGGTAAGCAACAACGGCTGAACGAGTAATGCTATTACAAGAAATATGACAATAAATGGAACTGGGTATCCAGGAGGTAACCATGTCATGGTGAATCCTCCTTCAACTTCGGCTGTAGTAAGCTGCGGATTTGGGGATGCAGCATCTTTCGTGAAGTAGCGTCATTAGAGATTCCTCAATAATTGAACCGTCTACAGATTTAAGAAATCTTTCTGGTACTGCGGATGAAACTACCATAAACGTACGAAAATCGGAGCATGGAACTTTCAATCCATGTACGTTGAGCGGAGCGATCAGGTAGAGCGTGAATTGCGCCACCTTAAGATCAACATCCTGGGCATAAGCGAAACCAAGTGGAGAGGAAGAGCTGAGTACAGATTCAATTCGGAATTACCTAGAATGTTGTATTTCGTTGAAGATGAAAGGAAAGAAGGTCAGAGCGCAATGGATCCTTTTGACATCCGATTGCAGGCTGCACTAGTTCGATGCAGCTAACCCCTTTAACCAAAAGATGGCGAAAGATTATATGGTGTGAGCATTATGTTGAACGCGGAACAAGGAAGCGAGGCGCAACCTTATTCCCTGGGTAACCCGATTTCCGCGAGACTAATGACAGCAAGGTTTTGTTCGCAAATTCGTAACATCACCACTATCCAGTGCTACGCGCCAATAAAATGATGTGTCCAAGGAAGATAGAACCCCTTTCTACACTCGTATTAACTCTAATACAGCAGTGTTCCGAGGGCCGATATTACAATCGTCATGGGCGACCCCAATGCTCAAGTCAGATCTGACAACACAGGTTTGGAACACGTTATGGCAACAAACTGCTGGGAGTCACATAACGAAAAGAGTGATTTACTTTTCGACTTTTGTACCGGAAAGCGACTTTTGTTGGATGGTACCGTATTAGGGTTTTCCAATAGGGACGGGTATAGGTATGTTAAAATTGAATAAAACAAGTTGTGTGTGAGATATCAACGAATTTTTTGTTTTATTTGAAAGGCCTATCAATGACATTATGTGGAATATGGCATCGTTCAAATAGCCGCCGCGGCTTCGCTGGCTGGCGCTCATTCGAGACGTCCAATTTTCGATGGCTCCGGCGCATAGATCAGGCTGAATTTGAGCGTTGGCACGGGTTATGTTGCCTTTGCTGGCACTGGTCATTAGCGACTTATTGGCATAGACCTGTGAGTTAAGGAAATTCCTCTTCTGTGGAACCTGGTAGTAAGTGAGCTACTGGTGGACCTGAATACGTCAGGCTGCAGAGTGATCGCTTATGCAGATGGCATTGCTATTGCTGCCTCCAGTAAGCTCCCAGGCACTCTCAGGGAAATCCTCCACTATGCTCTCCTTCGGCTCACCCCTATAAAACAGAACTCGTTGTCTTTACGAGGAAATATAAAGTTCTCCTCCCTCCGTCCTATGATAAACGGCACCAGTCTCACTTTCACTGTAAATGCAATATACCTGGGTCTTATATTGGATAGAAAATTGAACTGTAAAGCCAATCTACTAGAACGCGTAAGGAAAGCCAATGTAGCTCTTTATTCCTGTAAAAGGCTATAGGTAGGAGCTGGGATATAAAACATCAAATCAGTCGCTGTCTGTACGTGTCTGTTACCAGGCCTATACCACTCTATGGCGTGGTCGTAGGGTGGCCTGCTCTTGATAGGGCTGTCCACCTCTCTCAATCAGCTAAAGTGCAAAGATCTGTATGCATGTGCATCAGTGAGGCAATAAGAACTACTCTTTCTGCGGGACTGGACATTTTGTTCAACCTGCTACCCTTAGATATTTTAGCCTATTCTCAGTGGTCTAGTTATCACATTGGCCACTCCTCGATCCTTGATGTCCTCAACTTCACACATGAAAACACGGACTACGTCTCGCCAAAACTGAGATTTGACCGAAACTTCCGTACGAGTATTCCTGAACGGGATGGATGGGACAACTCTTCCCCCGATGATGGTAGTTTGGTTCACTTCTTTACAGATGGCTCTAAAACCGGAGGTGGTGTGGGTTGTTGTTTTTTCTCTGAAAAGCTCAATCTGAGCATCTCGTTCCGCCTCCCTGAACATTGTAGCGTTTTTTAGGCGGAGATCATGGCGATTAAGGAAGCTCTGTCTTGGCTAGAGTGTAATGCACTATCTGTTAGGGATATTAGCATTTTCACTGACAGTCAAGCGGCTATAAAGCCCCTGGAATCGTGCTCCTTCACTTCAAATACCGCCTTAAATTGCCGTTTGTCTTTTACGGAGATGACAGAGCAGTTCAACATTCACTTATGCTGTGTGCCAGGCCACAGGGGCATTCCAGGAAACTGCAAGGGTGGGCGGGCTGACCAGACAGGGTACTACCCTAAGGGTTGTGCCTAATAGACAAACCATGGGTATGCCCCTCGCTACATGTAAGCATCTACTAAAGCTGAACGCTAGTAGCCAGACCAAGCACATGCGGAAAATTGGCTCAACGTGTCACATTTCGAGACAGATCTGGCCTAAGCTGGACCAGAAACATAGTGCCGAGTTGGTCAAGTTAAAGCGGTCACAGATCAGCCGCGTTGTCGATGTTCTCACTGGACACTGTCTTACAGGCCAACACGCCAAAAGACTTGGCTTCTGCAGAAGCTGTAGGGACGAGGAGGAGGAGGAAACCATCCTTCACCTCCTATGCACTTGTCCAGCCCTATCGCATAAAAGAATGCTCCATCTAGGATCCCCCGTTCCGTGAAGACCTCGGCGATCTGGCGTCCTTAGACGGCATGAGCATCCATCGCTTTATCAAGAGCTCCGGTTGGTTTTGTTAGTCTCTGAGTGGCCTAATGGTTTATCCATGGTATCAGGAAGGACCTTCACTGGTCTAAGTGTGTCTGCACTCTCGTGTGGACAGCCATCCTAACCTAACCTCATCTGAGGAAACCCCACAGGAAAAAGTCTAGCGGGGTCAAATCGCCCAGTACACGTCACCTCTGCGTGAGATAACCATGCCCTCAAATCATTCGTGCAGAATGTCCATTGTGGTATCAGCTGTGTGGCACGGAGCGCCGTCCTGTTGGAACCACAGGTTGTTCACATCCATATCATTCAATTTGTGCCAAAAGAAATTGGTTATCATCGATTGGTAGCGCTCTCTTTTGATGGTGATGGCAATGGTGATGCCACCGGCTCACAATCCACACCAAACTGTGACTTTCTGCGGATGCATTGCCACTTGGTTGACCTCGTGTAGATTGGCATCGTCCCAAATCCGGCAATTTTGCTTATTGACGAACCCGTGCATCCAAAAATTGGCCTCCTCGCTGAAGATGATTTTTTTGCTGAAATCGGGGTCCGCTTCCAACTGCTCCAGATAATTAAGTTTTATCATTTGCATCTGTTGCTCGGCACTGTAACTTGAAATAGTGATTTGTCTTTAGTGTCTGAAAAATAAAAAATACGAAAATGAACAACAGATAAAACAACATGGCCGCCCTGAATTGTCAAAATCGACCCGTCCCTATTGGTAAACCATTTACATAAGATTTATGGGAGTCTTTTGATGGAGGTACCGAAAACCAAATGGACCACATCATGAGACAATAGTGATGTGTCATGTTCGTACTGTAAGAAATGCTGGTCATCACTTGTTGCTTGTGAGTCTAAACTTACGGGAGATATCAGAGAACTGTACTGAATATCCAAAGATGTTGTCGAACAAAAAAGCAACAGCAACCATCCCCATACTGGATGTAGACGGCACTCTAATGGTATTAATTGAAGATCAGATAGGAAGATGGAAGGAATACTTTCGTGCCCAGCTGAATAACGATTCCGGCGAGCAGAGTACAACAATAAGCCTCCAGTTGCTCGACATGCACAGATCTTACAGTGGTATTGACACCAACAGCTAAATATATGTATTGTAGGGTCGAAGTGGCTATAACATCAAATTAGCGCAATTTTAATACCACCGCTTGCCCTTATCGGATGTTAGAGACATACTGACTTACTGATGTCCTGTATCCCCTTGTGGGTCCTAGGGCCTCTACTACGCCTACGTGCTATCGTGTACGGTTTCTGGCAACGTGTCTGAGTTCTCCCCAACTTTTCACAAACTGCCATGCCTCGTTCTCGACTGTTCTGCGCCATGCTCTCCTCGGACCGCCAGGTCTTCTGCCACCCTGAGTTAAAGGGTTCCATTGCATAGCATGGTTCGCTATGGAACTGTTACCCTTTCGGAACGTGTGACCAATCCACTGCCACTTCCGCCTATTGGTTCTTGACCCGTTTTCTCCTAAAAGAGTTAGAGACATCAGAGTTAACGTCTTTAAATCCATCTTGTGGCATTAAGAAAGCTGATTACTTCTCCGATATCTCTATTAGGTTGTCGCAGAAGGGTTTGCTTAGTGTGCACTGTCTTACCCTACCTAGAGCCGGCCACTTGCAAAAGAATTGAAAGATAGTTTCTTTCTCGTAAGCAATATTGCAGCTGCGACAATGTTTATGGAATAGGCCAGTGACCTGTACTAATCGCAATAATTCCAGCAATATCTGCATGGTTTCTGTTTTGTACATCTTTTATTCCGCGCCAGTTGTAGTTAGACCAAATATGCCTAAATATGGTGTAATTTCGCAATCCGTGCTATCTATTCCCGATGATCCAGCGAGGCCAGTTCCTCTTGCACTGGTCCACCAGTTTCGAAGGTGGACGTAGCAGAACCTATTCCCAAGTCGTATTCTCAGTATCAAGGTGTACAACATTTTTGTTTCAGAATATTTCGCTTGATTTCCTGTCTTTCATCGAAATTTACCATCGTTCTCACTTTTTTACTCAGCATCGATTGCCTTTTCTGAAACCCCTATGAGCATCCGGATTGCAACCACCTATTCGAATCCTGTCAAGATTCAAATGGTTTCCTATTTATCTATATCTCAAACTTCCGCACCACATGCAAACTATAGTTGTCTACCTATATCCTGGTATTCTCGTTGACATATTTAGATCGCTTCGAACCCCCACCGTTCTCAAATATTTTCCAACCACTCTGTGTCCTTTCATTTATTTGGGGTTTGGGTATGCATTCCGAAACCACAAAGTGGATTTTCCACATTGAAGTGAAATCGAACAATTGTACGTTAATTTTATATCCTTCAATATCTCCGTCGGCCGCTTTTCTACTTGTCTCTCACCCCCACAGGATCCAACTGAATGTGAAAATGTTTCCTCATTCAAAGCATTTTACAGACGATGACGACTATGTTCTGCAACTCTGTGCGTGCATGTCACCCCTTCATAAGCTCACCTTCAGCGTATGTAAAGCAAATGGGGTGTATGTGAGGGAGATTTACATATATTGATAAGGGTGCAGCGACAAGCAGGTATAATTATTATTGTTCGGAGTACGAACACCACGCGGCGGTGGTGGTATGTGCGGTTTGTTCTTTCAGGGTTGTACTCAGCGCCCAGTGGCATTGTTTGCCCAACAATTGAAGCTTGATTTACCACATAAAAAGCACGAAACACTCTCTTGTCAGTGGATAGGGGCACACTCTTAAAGTTGTAATTTTACAACTAATTTAAGGTTGCATTGAAATTTATTATTCCATTCAAATTTTTCATATCCTCTTGATCCTTTGATGGTATGGAAATCTACTAAGCACGGGATTGGATCTGTGTAAAGGGTGACGAAAGTTTTTCCATTCGACTCTCGAGAAACGGGTATTGTGCGAATTAATTCAATTCAAAGACCCGAGCATTGCATATCAAAGGATGTACTTTTGATTTTGCATTTGAAATGGATATATGTTGTGTGTGTGTATGTGGGGAGAAAGGGTGCATATATTCGTATTAGTCTCGGGGTTCCTTGATGGGACTGTAATCTATTCAAATGACTTTGATGAAGAAAATTCATTGCCACAAGAGTGAGTAGGAGCAAATGCCTTGAGGAAGTAATTGAGTCCTATGGGAATATAAGACGGCAGGGTGGCACATGACTTGCAGAACTTTCGACCTGATTGGGAATACACGAGACTTAGACCGTAACTTTCCTGTTCAATAAAGTCGAGTGCATCTAGAGTAGTTAACGCCTCAGTCACGGAACACTTTCTTAATCAACGAGCGCTGCAACGAAACACGGAAGAGCCTGTGAGCTTGTTGGGGAGGTTGTTAAAAGTCAGTTAGATATAGTTGGCCTCTATTCAACAAATAGACTGCGGACCTATCGGATGGGTGGATGGGATGGGCTCTTTCTATCGGGAGTCGCACCCTCAATGTCTGCTCAGGCAGGAGTGGGGATACTCACAAGCTGCATGTTGGCAGAGTATTGGAGTGGATACCATTAGGAGTGACAGTTGCGATCTTAAAGCTTAAGCTTGGTGCAGGTATGTGCACCGACCTATGCAGCTTACTTTAAAGAAGTAGATGCTGGCCTAGAAAAGGTTGCGGATATGGATTCTTTTGTTCTGATTTGTGACTTCAAACATAAGAAGACGCTGATAGATTTCTTTGTGGTGTCATCGTGTCTGAAAAGGATGGTTTGTGATGTTCGCGTATTTAGTGCAAATTGTATCTTAGCGATAGAGTGCCTCCACTACCAAAGCGCAAACCAAAGTAACCATCCTTGGTACGCATACGATAGGAGACGTTACGGAACGATGAGATACGGGAGACGTAAGGAGGACATCTTTCGCAGATGAAGCGAGCACTTTTCACAGTTGGTCAATCTCGAACACGCCATCGAACATCACAGACCTATGGTCTAGAGTAGGGCGGGACATAGTCCTACGGGAGAGCAAGTCACTTTGGCGATCAAATCAGAAAAAGTTGTCAAATCTGCTGGTGTGGATGAAATCCGGTCAGAAATACTCAAGGCTAGGTAAAGAGGAAGTGCAAGAGCTCTCGCGTGTCATTCAAGTGGCCTGAGAATGCGGTGAACCACTTGGTGATTGGCAAATGGGGGTGATTGTCCACCTTTGTAAAAAAAAAGGGACAAATGAGATTGCGCCAACTACAATGGTATGTCTCTCGTAAGTTTCTTAGAAACGCGTTCCAGAGTTGTGCTTGAGAATAGTTAAGAAAATGAGCAATGCGGTTTTCGTCCCGGTAGAAGTGCAACCGACCACTCTCAGAACGGTTCTTGAGAGGGCCTGGGAGTATGCGCAACCTGTCTACACCTGTTCTGTGGATTTGGAGAAAGCATATGGTAGGGTTCCTCGAGGCAAACTCTGAAGTTTTCTGCATGAGTATATGGATTGATTGCTCCCTGTTAAGGGCAATTCAGTCTTTATATACAAACTGCACAAGCTGTGTTCTGTTAATTGACGTTAAGTCAATACCTTTCACTGTGGGCACTTGGACTCCGCCAAGTGTGCGTTTTCCTCTTCATTGTATATATGGTCTAGATGTTGCAGCGGAGAATGTTTCAAGGTGGGAGACTTAAGGATTAGTCATCTGTTTTGAAGATTCTGAATTAGCTTCAACAACTTCAGAACTTCAATGACTTCAATCAATCCAAGTGAGTGGGATGTGTCTTCAATTAATGAAGTTGACTTGTCTTAAGTGACTTTACTGGCTCCAATGGCTTCACTGCCTTTAAACTCCAGGTTTAATCTCGAATTAAAATAATTAAAGAATTTCTCGGAGAAACCGTGTTATACCATACAAGAGCCTTGTACGCACTGCGACCTAGAAGATCTATTGTACCAGCCCGGTTCGGCCATGGGATATTAATAAAGAATATATTCTGCCGTCTCTTTTTGTATTCACATAGTCGGCATACGTCTGTATCTGCTACTCCTATTTTGTGCAGATGGTACCTGAGTGGGCAATGACTAGTCAAGTAGCCTGTTAAGGCACTTAAGTCTGCTTTGCTGAGCTTAAGTAGCTTCATAGCCTTACAACGGTTGAGGTTAATGAATTTGTTTGCTTGTCTTAGGCCTTTGAATTTGGCCTAGTACTCTGCATAACAATCAGCTTCCCATTGTTTTATTTTGAGGTTTGTACTAGTCCGTGTAACACCAAAATAGGGTTCAGAACCTACTACTGGCGCCTCTTCTCGCTAAACAGTCCGCCCGTTCATTTCACTCGAAGCCTTCCTGTGCTGGCATCCAGGCCACAGTGACGGTGTTTTTTGACATCTTCGAGTAGATTGAGACAGTCCTAAACAAGTTTGGATCCTACCATATAGGATTTTAGAGCCATAAAGTGACAGTCAGGCACTGACCAAGAAGATGTAAATACGGGTGCCCTCGACCCTTCTTCGCAGGCATTCTTGTACACAGAGTTCGATTCGCGCTTCTGCACGTTGGAACCTATGTCCATAAACACCCGCGCTGGTGCTACCATTTTCCAATTTGGAACCATCTGTGCACCAAATTTGAGAATTTGGTAAGACTACAAGCCCTTCATTCCCCATGTATGGCGACCACCTATGACCACCTTGAATTTTACGGAGAACCGGTATTTCTTAAGCATTGTACCTGGGATTTAAAAAAAGGGTCGTTTTCAATGTACTCTAGAAACTTCAGATGACCTGTAAAGTTGCCAATTTAAGGTTCGAAATCTTAGACGGCCTAAGAGTACTCAGCATAGCTCCTTTTTGTACTGCAAAGTCTAGCGGTGTCAGACTAAGCACTGCCGTGGGCACGTTTTCATTGGCCCTGTGATATCCAAACAGGCTAGGCGATAGATTTTATTCAACTGACCTGTAAGGTTTTTGGCCACCAAGCCAACGATGCATAAGTGACCATGGGTTCGATAATAGTGCTGTACGTCCAAGATATTGTCTTGGGTTTTGGCCCCCAAATTTTCCCGTATAAGCGCTGGCACATAAACATTGCTCTTGTCGCTTTCTCGGTAACCTTGTTCAGGTGTGTGTTCCAGGAGAGCGTTCTGTCGAGAATAACCCCTAGGTATTTTGCTTCTCTGGAGCAGAGGGGAGAAAGCTCCTCCTCTGGTAGCAATCAATTCATATCTTGCAGCTACGTAGCATGATTAGGAATGCAGTTTATGACAAGAGGAGCGATATTTTTCCTGATCATAGCCTTTTTGATAGCCTCATATGAAGTGTTTTCGAAGGCACCCTGTATAGCTATGAAGGCACATAGGGCTGCTTTTTGGCAGCTAACCAAAGAAGTTAGGTAAGGTAAGGTAGATGGGTGCCTTGTGACAAAAAGAATCACTGCCCACTTAGACCAACATTTCAGGTCCATTGTGGCCAAATTATTTAACCCTGGAAATGCTGTAAAGATAGTCCGCCGTCAGAACCATCCAGATAGTGACATAAATGTCAGGAGGTCCGTCAGCTGTACATTGCCTAAATCCTTCAGCTCCGAGAAGAAGTAGCTACCAAGAGTCTTCATTCTTCTGATAGAAAGGGCAGGACAATCACACAACAGGTGACGAATAGATTCAATTTCTTCTTCGTCCCTGCAACTTCTGCAATAGTCGTTATGCAGCACACTGAGTCGCTCCGCCTGAACGCTAGCGGCACAATGACCAGTAATTATACCAGAAACGACCCGTGCGCTATAACGTATAAGTTTCACCAGAGAAGTGGATCTCTTCTTGCTGAAGGCCGGCCATAGCGCCCTGGCCGTTGCACATGTTTCAAGATGACCCAGTGTCTGGTTGTCAAACGGTAGTGCATGCGATCATATGAAAACACAAGCGTTTTCACTCAGCTGAGGCCTACCAACTCCTACTCTCAACCTCCACGCGGTGACAGCCGGGTGCCTAGTACCTTAATCCAAGAAATGGGTAACCAACCCCGTTTGGCGGATTCTTGGTGGCAGCAGATGAGAGAGGGGGGGAAGAGTGCTTTTCTCACTAGAGCACTTCTTCCTGTTCCAGGCGGCAGCGGACGAATTCCCTAGACGGAGTCAACGGTGGCGTCTATAGTTCCAGTTAGGTTGAACTTAGTGAATACCTTGCGCGAGCTGCTTCGACGTATTCGGATCACAGGTCGGTAAGGAATTTCCAATGTTGGTCAGGACATTGGAATAGAGATGGTGGCGGAGGAGCCCTTAATGGGCCAACGGCAGCGCTCATACTTCCGTAGTGGACTACTGGCACCGGTGTACCCGGCCCCTCGTCCTAGGGGAATAATTAAGGAACTGGCCCTCCAGGTTGGGGGTTGTGCCGTCGGGGTAACTTCCCTACCACGTAAAAAACGCATGGTTCCGAAACAACCAAAAGCCTCGGATAAGGATGACCCAACTAATGACGACCCCAGCAAACGAAATAAGGACAACGACCTTCGGATCTGTACGTGGAACGTTCTGTCCCTTTACAGACCACGTGCAGCCGAACAACTAGCAGAGGCCCTAGACTGCTATAAAGCAGATATTACCGCCATCCAGGAAGTGCGATGGGATGGGCCAGGCAAAAAGAAGATGAAAAACTGTGACATCTACTACGGTGATTGCTACAGAGGCAACAGGCAACGCTTATTCGGATGCGGATTTGTCATACGCGGCAGACTTAGGCAAGAAGTCTTAAGCTTCCGACACGTGAGCGAGCGTATTATGACTATCCGGATCAAGGCTAAATTCGCTAACATAAGCCTAATATGTGTTCATGCCCCCACAGAAGAAAAGGACCCTGCCTCCAAAGAGTGTTTCTACGAGCTCCTCGACAAAACATACGAGCAATGTCCTAAATACGACGTTAAGATCGTATTGGGCGATTTTAACGCCAAAATAGGAAAGGAGGACGTCTTCGGTAGAGCAGTCGGTAAGCATAGCCTACACGACACCACGTCTGATAACGGACTAAGGCTAATTGATTTCGCTGTGGAGCGAAATGTCACCATAGCAAGCACATGGTTTCCTCATCTCGACATTCATAAGCAGACATGGCGGTCCAATGATCATGTCACGATCAACCAAATTGATCATATTGCGATCGACGCAAGGCATGCCTCCAGTATTCTGGATGTCCGGACCTTCCGAGCGGCCAACATAGACTCGGATCATTACCTTGTTGTAGCCAAGGTACGAATGCGGATATCCCAATCTGAGCAACAAAGAAGAATTACTGTGAGAAAATTTAACGTCGAAAAGCTACAATCGCAAGAGACCGCCAGACTCTTCGCTGAACGCGTATCCCGAAATCTCTCAATCACCCCTTTGCCGCCAGCATCAAGTACCGAAGACCAGTGGCAACGCTGCCAACATGCCATCAGAAACGCCGCGACTGATGTGCTGGGTTTCGCTCGACCACCACCGCGAAACCCCTGGTTTGACGAAGAATGCCGGCGAGTGCATGCAGCAAAACAAGAGGCATACAAAGCGGCGCTGCAAAGGAAGACGAGAGCTGCTCGTGAGCTCTATGAGCAAAAGAGACGGGAAGAACATCGGCTTCTCCAAAAGAAGAAGAAAGAGCATGAGAAGCGCGCGTTTGAGAATATCGAGAGTCTATACTCCAGGAACAATGTACGGAAGTTTTACCAAAAGGTAAAAAGAACGTGTCAGAGAAGTAATACCCGTACAGAAACCTGTAGAGATGAGAATGGAAACCTCGTAGTAGAATCACAGTCGGTGCTGAGAATATGGAAAAACTACTTCTGCAGACTGTATAACGGCGACGAAGACCAACATCCCGCTGTCAGGCAGAATGAACCATTCAACATGGACGATGATAGTCAAAATTTCCGTCCACCTGACCAAAACGAAGTGAGGATAGCAATATCCAAGCTAAAATCGAACAAGGCTGCTGGACCTGACGGTTTACCGGCCGAACTTTTCAAGGCAGCTGGGGATGAATTGGTAGAGTGCATACACCAACTCATTTCTAATATTTGGTCAGAGGAGTGTATGCCTGATGAATGGAATCTCAGCATCGTTTGCCCGATCCACAAGAAAGGAGACCCCCTCAACTGCGCCAATTATAGAGGCATCAGTCTCCTCAACATCGCGTACAAGATCTTTTCTGCGATATTGTGTGAACGCCTGAAACCTTTTATCAACAGCCTGATTGGACCCTATCAGTGCGGTTTCAGGCCAGGAAAGTCCACCATCGATCAAATCTTCACACTTCGGCAGATCCTGGAGAAAACCCAAGAATTCCAAATCGATACTCACCACCTCTTTATCGATTTCAAGGCCGCCTATGACAGCATCTATAGAGAAGAGCTTTATAGAGCCATGTCTAGTTTTGACATCCCTGCCAAACTTGTCCGCCTGTGCAGGCTGACGATGGAGAACGCTCGCTGCTCCATCAAGGTCGGTAATGACCTCACCGAGACCTTTGATGTCAAAAAAGGCTTTAGACAAGGTGACGCGCTGTCATGTGACTTCTTCAATATTGTACTTGAACGGATTGTGCGGAACTCACAAGCCAACACCGGAGGCACAATCTATTACAAGTCTGTACAACTGCTTGCATACGCCGACGATATAGACATTATCGGAAGATCTCAGCGGGCTGTCACCGGTGCTTTTGCAAGCATTGAGGCGGAAGCGGCCAAAATGGGTTTGGCGATAAACGAGGGCAAAACCAAGTATATGCTGTCAACTAGAAGGGATAACCAACATCGACGAATTGGACAAAACGTCACCGTGGGCAGCTATAACTTCGAGGTAGTAAGGGACTTTGTCTACCTTGGCTCTGCTATAAATTCAGCAAACAAAATCAGCGCAGAAATCAATCGAAGAATAACTCTTGCCAATCGCTGTTTTTTTGGGCTTATAAGGCAATTCAACAGTAAAGCCCTCTCTCGAGCAACTAAGGAGACTCTATACAAGACCTTGATCATCCCAGTCCTGCTTTACGGCGCTGAAACATGGACTTTATTAAAAGAGGATGAAGATATCCTTGGTCGCTTCGAGAGAAAAATTCTTCGTAAGATTTTCGGTCCCGTTTGCGTTGACGGGTTTTGGAGGAGAAGATTCAATCACGAACTATACGAGCTGTACAGCGACATCGACCTAGTCAAAAAACTGCGTATTGGACGTCTGAGATGGCTAGGACATGTAGAGCGAATGGACACCAACGCTCCGGCCCGCAGAGTCTTCGAATCTAACCCCGAGGGACGACGCAGTAGAGGGAATTATCGCCGTAGGTGGCGCGCACAAGTTCAAGGGGACCTCGACCAACTTGGAGTGCGCAACTGGAGGCAATTAGCTAAAGACCGAGCTAAATGGAGAGGCTTGTTGGTTGAGGCCCAGGTTCACCCCGAACTGTAGCGCCACCTAAGTAAGTAAGTAAGTGTCTTATTCTAAAGGAGTGGTTTATTCCTAGGGCTTCACAATAAACTCCGGCTCCCGTGCCAACGTCCATTTTAGAACCGTCGGTATAGAAAGCCAACTCCCTTTTCTTCATGGTTCGTCGGTTCTTACAGTGTATCCTGTCAGGAATTCTTGTATTGCATCTCCTTTGAAATGCTAGCATCGGGTCCATGTGATCGGTTTCCGTCAATCCACTAATAGTTCCCCATCGGGACAAAATTGAGGCATGGCCGTAAAGGCTCGATGACCACAACCGCCCTTCTCTCAGTCTTACATAGGTTCTAGCCGCCAGACTGCTACAGTATGGCTTTCAAGTTCTGATATGGTTAAGGTCACTTGCACCATAAATGCTAATAGATTTATTTTTATGTGTTTTTATAGGCTTCATGATAAAAGTAAAAATGTTTTTGTTGATGATTTATCTTTCCTCTTGAAAGATGAACATTCGAAAAAGGTGGTTTTACTAGGTGATATGAATCTTGATATTTTAGTTACATCTTTGGTCACTGAAAGATACATTACCCTAATGTCTGCTAATTGTTTTGAGTCGTGCATTAATAACCCAACCAGGATTTCTGATACGTCTGAAACATACAATACATTGACCATATTTTTGCTAGGCTTGATAGGAAGGTTGATATTTCGCTCACCAGTACAATATCTGATTTTAAAATTTCTGATCATTGCATGACTTATCTCGTTTTTCAACAACAGTATCCTACAGAAAAAAAATGATGGTGTTTTTCAAACAGCAAATAAAATTAACTATGAGAGCTTGAACTCAAGCTTGTTCTTGGAAGACTGGTTAGATATCTACTACCAAAATGATCCTTCTCTGGCTTTTGATATGTAGGGTTTTGTAGGGTCTTAAATGACCACGTTAGGAATTGCTCGGCACCATCTGTTAACAAGAGAAGTAAATTGAAGAAACTGCAGCCCTGGATGTCTGACTATTTATTATATAAAATTCATAAGAGAAATGTACTTCGTTCTAAATCCAATAAACAGCCAAATAATGAACGAAAGATAATTTCTATATTGGAAAATTTCATAAAGCAAAAGGCAATCTCAAAAAAGAATGGGGAATCGTTAATGAGATATTTTCTAGAAGTAACTCTTCTGATGGTCCATCTTGTATCTCCTACAAGGACAAGGAAATTCATTCTCCAATTGAAATGGCCAATATTTTGAATAAGTTTTTCACTAGTGTTGCCACTGATACCCTTTCAAATGCAGGTTTTACATCTTTGTCTCAACATTTGTACTGAACAATGCTTTATCAAGGAAAGTGCCTCGCTAAATAGTTTTTTCTTCGAACCTATCTCGTCTTTTAAACTGTATTATAGGCATATCTTGCTACTTAACAATTATAATTCGTTTACACAGAACAGTTTTTCAAATGCTTTCCTAAAAAACATTTCTTTGAACGTTGTGGATGTCTTAGCACATATTTTCAACAAAAGCGTTTATGGTGGTATTTTTCCTAGCAGCTTAAAGATTGCTGAGGTTATACCCATC
Source organism: Brachypalpus laphriformis (assembly GCA_945910035.1). Lineage (NCBI taxonomy): Eukaryota > Metazoa > Arthropoda > Insecta > Diptera > Syrphidae > Brachypalpus > Brachypalpus laphriformis. The sequence goes on from OX246753.1 coordinate 156,762,887, forward strand.
TTCGAAAAAGATGACCCCAAAAAATTAAATTATTATAGGCCAATATCCCTTCTACCGGTTTTTTTTTCTAAGCTTTTCGAAAAAGTGATTAAAGTTAGAATTATTGCCTTTCTTGGAGATGTTCGTTTTTAAGCGTCAATCAACATGGTTTTAGAGCTGGCAAATCAACGGAAGATGTGCTTTTAAATTTGTGTAGTCAGATCTACGATAGTTTAAATAAAAGACAAATGACTGCTGCACTTTTTATTAACATTACCAAGGCTTTTGATACAGTGGACCACAAACTCGTAATGATGAAACTAGAAAAGGCTGGCTTTAGAGGTTTTATCTTAAATGGTTCGCTTCCTACTTTAAGGATAGAAAACAAAGGGTGAAGATTGGTAACGTGTTCAGTGAGTGTCTGGATATTCAAATCGGTGTTCCACAGGGTTCTGTACTTGGTCCCCTTTTATTTCTTATTTTTATTAATTTTACTTTTAACCTTGATCTAAAGGGACAAAAAACTGGTTTTGCAGATGACATAGCATGTTCATACTCAAATAATTCGGCGCTGGACTTGGTAGCGGACATCAACCACGATTTGTAAATCCTGAGACACTGGTTTGGTATGCACAAACTAGTCATAAGTGACAAAACCAAACTTACGTTTTTCAATATACCTACTTTTTATCTGCACTCCCCGAACATCATCTACCACAGTTTTGATTGCAAAAAATGTGTGTTAATGCCGTTACTTGCACTGCGAGCAGTTCCACTTCATCATTTGGCGATAGCCTAAGCTGCTCTTCAAAATGCTTTATAATCGAAAACGTTTTTGTTTTTAAGTACTTAGGCTTGTTTATAGACAGCAACCTTAACTGGAGCGTTCACACCTCCCAATTAAAAAAGTATCTTCTGTCAACTACTTATATTATGTATCATCTAAAACAGTTCTGTTCTCGGAAACTCCTTGAAACTATTTACTACGGCTTAGTGCAGTCTAAATTGCAGTACGGGCTCGTATGCTGGGGTAGTACATTTAGCTCCAACTTACAACCCTTAATTATTGTCTAAAAACACATCCTAAGAATTATGTGGAAAAAAAGGCGGCGCGAACATAGTTTTTATCTATTTGTAAATTCTAAGATACTTCCACTAAAGCATCTATACTTTTATAAAGTCTTAAAAATGTTTTACTTAAGATAGATAGATAGATATGTAGATTTATTGAATCTCCAGATTTTACAAAATTTACATAAAATAAAAATACTTAAATCTTAAAGACATGGCTCAAAGCCGTCTGCCAAAGACTATCAACCTTTTGGTACAATTTTAATAATTTTTCAGTAATGTTTACTTCTAACTTTTTAGTTTTAAAAATCTTCTTCAATGATCATTCTTCTATAACCTAGCATTGATTTACAGTATGATATCAGAGCTTTCCAATTATAACCATTTAATAACTCAGCTACTTCTTCGCTCGATAATATGGCTTTTCCAAAGTGAAATCTCCTGATACCCCGGAATATTGGGCACATTCCCAAGAAGTGTATAGAGTTCTCTCTTTGAGCTAAGTTGCAAATTGAGCAGAGAACTGGAAGATCCTCCCTGTGTGGCACGAAGTTGAGTGGCAATATCTCTCCTCTGGCACGAAAAATCAAAGAGATACATCTTACGCTGTTCGAATCCTTAAAGTAATTAAGGGGACCTAGGTTGAACCGCAGAGTCCTATAGATTTCCCTGTGTGTTGATGCCTCCGCTTCCTCGATATATTTGTTACGCATACATATATCTACGTGAGATATATGTAGAGAATCCCATTCCAATTAGTCTGAGTATTCCAATCTAAGCTAAGGTCGTATTCATATGTCTCCGCCAGATTTAACATGTCTTTGTACCACAGACTTTGCGCATTCACTGCGAACATAACCGATTTCCTCGTCAGCCTTTCATCACCTGTCTTGAGTATACTGAGAATATAATCAACACTCAGCTTAAGAGTCTGTATGAACAATGGGGCAAGTCCGGTTTAGATCATCAGCATGTAGTTTGGGGCTGTGGTTGGGAGTTGAAACGACCTTCGAAGATAAAACCTCAGTAGTTTTTCTACCAAATCATAATACTTATGACCCCATGACTGCGCTCCGTAGAACAATATGGATTTGGATACAGCTTCAAAGACTCTGTACTTTGAACTGCGAGGTATATTTCGATTCTGGAAACAGATTCGCCACGTGGAGTTTATTGCATTCTTAGACTGCGGTAATTTTTCACTTAGATGGGTGTCTAAACTCAACTTACTCGATAGCACAACTCCCAAGTATTTATAGTGTTTAACTACTTCAATCGGTTCACCGTTAAATGTCCATCTTTCTGTTCTACATAGCCTGCCACCTCCTCTCCTAAAAATCATAATTTTTGATTTGTCCAGGTTTAGTTTTTGATTCCATAGTGTGCAGTAGTCGTACAGCCGATTTATCATAAGCTGCAAGGACTCTGGTGACCTAGCCAGCAGGACAATATCATCTGCGTACAGAAGAGTCTTAATAAGAGTACCTGCGAATGTGACTCCTCCTGGAAGGTAATCAATAATATCTTCTATGTAAAGGGCAAATACTGACGGGCTTGCATTACATCCTTGTCTAACTCCTATTTTTGTAGAAAACCACTTCGACAATTCATCACCGTTCCAGACAGCTGCTTTTGTATTATTGTATAAGTTTTCCAGTACATTTCAAAACTTATAAGACAATCCATACTGGTACAATTTGTAAAAAAGTCTTTGCCGGTCTACGGTATCGAAGGCTGCCCTAAAGTCGATGAAGAACGTGTAAAGCTTCTGTTTCCGTTTACTTAAGAAGTGGTAATTTTCTTAATCAAAGTGTAACCGGTTATAGTCTTCGTAGTAATGAACGTTCTCTGGCTTCAATTCCGTCGCATAATAACCATACCTTCTTAAACTTTTATAGCTCAGTAGCACCTAGGCTTTTCAATCGACTACCTATTGAACTTCGTAGTATTCGTAACTATTTTGCTTTCAATAAGAAAATTAAATCATGGCTGTTCAACTTCGAGTTTCTTGAAATCAATAACCTAATAAGGGTAATTATTTAAAAGATCTTGTAGTTTTCTTGTAGTTCTTATATCTTTCAAATCATTATTTATTTGTTTTTATTTTTATATTATTTTTTTATTGTACACTTCGAATTTACACTATCACCACACCTCAATCATTTTATTTGAATTAGTTTTGTTTTTTAATTTGTTTTACTCGTTTCATCCGCCACTAGTTTTCGTAACTAAAGGATGGATCTAAATATTCCTCAATGACATTGTTAAGCAACATTTTTATAGCTTTTTATAAGATAAGTTTATTTGTGCATTTTAGTTTATTGTAGTTAATAATGTTAACATTAATTTATTGAATGGAAGAAATAAATGAAAAAAAAAAAAATATATCAAGCGGAATGAAACTAAACATGGTTTCCATTGCCGCTTTTGGTGTTGTTCTCATTGATCCCATGACTCCGATGCACGCTGCCCTCTGGATTTTGGTAAGGTTTTGAAAGCTGGTACCAAAGGAGCTACAAATTAATCTTCTACAACTCTGCGTGACAGTTGCAACTTAAAAACACATTTCTGTCGTTGTTTGTCTGCGATACTTAGTTGAAGAGAAAGTTCTAGTACGAATTAGACTCCAATTTAATCTACGAAAACTGCGCTTAAAATCGGTCTATCAGTTGCTTTTACGTATTTCTGAGAATTATTTTACACTTCCGCCCAATATTCTTCTTAATTGCTACACATTCACAACCCTCATTGGACTCTATTTCCGCCTGAAGGAAGTTAAAAACGCCATTAAGAAACCGCTTTACTGCAAAACTCATACCTCATTCGTAGGCCGAATTAATCCCCAAAAGAGTACTTTACCCATTAAAATTAATTAAATCCTCCAACAGATAATTAATAAAAATAAATAACCCCATTAAATAGAAGATAAAAAAAAAAGAAACGAATCTTCAAATTTAGAATAATAAATCCCAAAATTAGGCTCCCTTTAGAGATAGCAAATTCCTTTTCATAATTTTTGTTTACATCTTCATATCTGCAGACATTTTCACTTCTTTCATTTCCTTACCATTACGAACTGCCGCACGGCCAGCATAACCACCACCACACCCTCATTATTATGTTTTCCTTCATGCTTAAGCGTAAATTGCCTCAAAATCCCGCACATAAATTTGAAAAATCCTTAATTTTGTGTGTACTCTGCGCTTCACCAGTTTATGTTGTCCATATCATAGAGAAGAAGGATACCAAAATAAAAGAAAGGGAAGAAGAATTCGGAGTGAAAAAATTCGTTGATCCCCTTAAAGCGCCGCACAGTGTGGAGAAATTTTTATTTTAATGAAACGAATCCCAACCGGGAAGGCTTTGTGCCGAGAGAGTTTGTTAAAGAAGAACGTGCGACTAAATCCTTTTGGATTATATTTTTCCTTTTTTTTTGCATGCAAAACTTAAATGCCCAAAGGGGAACATTTGATTTATAACTACTAACTTTGCGAGAAAATCATCCCCTAAAGGGAGACTCGATGGAGTGGTGAGGGAGTACTTTTTTTTTTTTCTAAATCCTTTTCGTGAGTGATAAGGTTTCAGTAGAAATTATAAGTATCTTAAAAAGAGATAGAATCACACGTTGCGACTTTTGAAAAAAAAAGTTCAACCCTTATTCAGCAGAAGAATTCAACACATTGTGCCGGAATGCAAAGTAGAAACGATGACCTTTTCATTATTTTTCATTTTAGAGCCTGTTTGGAATTTTTTCTTTTTTTTTTTTTTAGATAGAAGCGAATGAAGGGATTTAAATTCTAAAGTCTTCTGGCTTTTACAGTAGCTACTCAGTCTCAGGTTTATGGCTTATACGACTTTGATAGGATACTCTGAACTGAAAATTGCATTTTTTTTTCTGATTTAGATGGTGGAAATGCGAGAAAGATACCAAACGCCCGTGTTTCCTACCAACTGAAACTCACCTCCCTTCTGTCGCTGGAATGAGTACGATATTTACGAATCCTTAATCAGCTATTTCTGTCTTGAATGCCCTTAGAGGTTTGCCTGCTCCTTACTTACTTACTTACTTAGATGGCGCTACAATCCGGGGTGGACCTGGGCCTCAACCAACAAACCTCGCCAACCAGCACGGTTACGAGCCAGCTGCCTCCAGTTACATAACATAACAGTCTACATAACAGTTGCTATCGTAATTATGAATATGATGGAAACATGTGGGCTACCATGATTTCTGAGCTCGTGCTTACATACATGCGAATCTCGAACAGTGAATAGGGGTTGTCATCGAGTCAAAACCTGTGGAAGTAGGGTCTGAAGCAACTATGGCCAATTAGCATCTCGTTGAGGTAGAAATTCAGCTCCCCATGCTCCCTATTGATCCAAGCATCTATATTGGGGATCAATCTCTGCGTCCACCTGCCGTTATCAGAGTTATCCCATCTCTCCTGTCATTTATCCAAACTTGTCTTTGGTGGGGCCTCAGTGATACTTCGACTTGTCGCAGATAGTGGCGCTATCCGGCTGACATGGCATTTCTATTATGCTTCTTTAGCCAGAAGGTCTATTAGTACCATGGCAGCCACTACACATACCGCGTCGTAGGAGGTTGTTCGGATGGCGCTGCATTCTCTCAACTCGTTGATTCTATAAGCTGTCTCCGTTTATTTTCTGTATGAATTCGTCTAAATGGGACAAGTCCATATTTGGGAGTCGTAGAGCATTGCCGAATCCGCAACTCTAGCTAAGGGCACTCTACTCTATCTATCTTTGCCCGATCTGAGTCGGAAAACGTTGCCGGCATAAAAAGGTGTTCGACTCACTTCTATACAGACGGATCTAAAACCGGAAGTGGGGTGCGTGGTGGTGTCTTCCTCGAAATGCTCAACCTGAGCATCTCCTGCTCACAGATCACTGTAGCGTTTTTCAGGCGAAAATTATGGTGATGAAGGAAGACCTGTCCTGGCTGATATGTAATGTAATATCTGTCAGGCATATTAGCATTTTCATGGACAGCCAAGCGGCTTTTAAGTCCCTGGAGTCGTTCTCTTTTACCTCAAATGTCGCTCTAGACTTCTGCTCGTCTCTCATGAAGATGGCAGAGTAGTTCAACATTCACCTATGCTGGGTACCAGGCCACAGACGCATTCCAGGTGACTGCAAGGCTAACGAGCTCGACAGACTTGGTACCACCATAAATATTCTACCGAATAGACAGGTTGTGGGTATGCCGCTGACTGCGTGCAAACTTTGGACGCTATCAGCAAGGTAAACCGCAGATAGTAAGATGGCACGACGTACCGAATATTCAGACAGATTTGGTCTTGGCTGGATCAGAAGCGCTCAAAGCTCTTGCTAAAGCCAACACGCACAAAGGTTTGGTCCCTTGTCAAACGATTTCTGTGGGAGTTGGTGGACGAGGAGGAGGGAGAAACCATCCTCCATTTACTCTGCGCCTGTCCAGGCCTAATCCTTTCGTTTGCAGTCTCCCAGCATTCGCTCCTCGCCAGCATAAATGAGATCAAGCGTCTTAGGCTCACTTGGCCGGCAATTGCTCTTTCTATGATATTCCTAGCCCTTCTGTAATTTTGGCATTCCATCAGTACATGCTATGCGTTCTGAAATGTTCGTTCACAGTGCTGGCAAAATGGGCCATCCGCGTACTTGTACTTGTAGAGGTACTCCCGGAAGCATCCATGCCCCGATAGAAATTGTGATAGGTAGTAGTTTACCTCCCCGTGCTTCCTGCTAATCCATTCATGAACTTCGGGGATCAGTTTGTATGTCCATCGCCCTTTAGTTGTGATGTTCCAACTGTGTTGCCATTCTGTTTTTACATCATCTACAGTTGTTCCGTCATCGTGCTCGTTTTCACGTAGTGCCGCGGTCTTCTTCGCGTTTACATCGATATGCATTCGACCTGATATTACACTTATCGCATCCGCAGACACAGTTCTAAAGGCGCAGCATACCCTTAAAGATGTGATTCTATGCGCCGAGTTCATCGTTTAAATGTACGACTTACAATGCGTCGCTGATGCCTATATTGGGGTCGCATATAGGAGTATTGACTTTCTCAAGGTCGTTAGAAGATTTCTGATTAGCTGCCTTCGTCACCCGATGTTTGGCATAAGTCTGCATAGTGCCGCTACTGCCCGAGAGGCCTTCTCGCCTGCGTACGTTAGGTGATCTCTGAAGTTGAGTCTGTGGACCAGTAACACTCCCGGGTACTTGATGTACGGCTTCGACTCGATGATTTGCTCACCGTATGTATCGTATCACAATGGACCTCTGCTGGTGTAAGTGTGTTTGCATTTTGGTACAGACAGCCACCCAAACCTAAGCTAACCCATCAAATGAATTCATTGTGAATTCGGAGCCTCCGAACGTGTCCTTGTATAATATGTTCCACAGTAGCGATCCTAGTGTAAACCCTTGTGGGACTTCGACTGTAACTAGGTATTTCTGCACTTCGTCGGTAAACAATAGGACTCTGTTTGAAAAAATATACTAACCAAGTAGGCATGTACTTCCATTTGTTGACGGAGTTAAACGCATTCTTGGCTAACTTACCTGCTTAGTAATGCTAGCACTGTTCTAGTATTTTCTAGAAGAGAATTCTGGACATTTAAAGTTGATTACTAAAGAACGACAAGATAATCTGTTAGTTAGGGTAGGTAGGTAGGTGTGGTGGTTCTACTTAAAAAGAAGAACCCAATTAGCACTAGGTGCCGTTTTAATACCACAAATGCATTACATTTTTATTTTTTTCTTACGCCAAGGGATGTGGTAATCTTCGAAAGATGCTGTCATGAAAAGTCCCCAAGTCTAATTGCCGAATATAACGAACTTGGCAATTGTGAGTTTATTCTCTGTGTAGAATTAAACTATAATTCATTTACAACTACGTATGTAAAAGTAACTTACTTCTTGGCAACGAACTGGTTCGCATCTGACTCGGAAAACTTCTACTGACAGAATGATTTTATCAAAGAAAACTAGCCGGAGCATGAAAATGGCGGAATGTCAAACTTAACGAGTTTTAAAGATCTATTCGTTTCCGAGTACGATGCGAACCACTTAATTGTCAAGTTACATCATTGTTCAAGTATATATTTCGACAGATACTATAAGCCCGGGCGTCTAGCATGCACGATTCGCCAGCCGGAGTAATCGATACCAGGAATGCGCCTCCGTAATCCACACCGTGCACACTTCTACCAATCTCCCCGCGGAACTACCGTGAGGTATTACTTCACGGGGCTGGTTAGCAATGTATGCTCTTCTTTCCCCGTTTACTCGTTCATCATTGAGTTCAGCGTTTGCTGTTCTTTGTTCTATGGGAGATGCCGCCTGGGCTTGGCTTTCACTGGTGCTCTCCCTGACTGCTTCCAATCGTCGAAGTTAGGTTAGGTTAGGTTGAAGTGGCTGCCAACTTACGCCAACACACATATAGCAAGAAAGGTCCGTTGTGGTACCACAAGGATCATGTAATCCCAGCCTACTCGTTAAAATCAATTAGACCTTCTGATGAAGAGAAGAAGGCTCCTGATATCTAAATCTATCAGATCGCCTAAATCGTTAAAGTAGAAAGCTCCTAGGTGAAGCTTGCTTCTATGGGAGAGAGCTGGACGTGCACAAAGAAGGTGAGTAATGGTTTCTTCCTCTTCATTGTCCATGCGGCTTCTGCAAAAATCATTTGAAAATACGGCAAGGCTTGTTGCATGCTTGCCTATTAGACAGTGTCATGCAATTACACCTATAATAGAGCCAATATGCAATCGATTCAGAGAGATCAATTTTTTATAGCGTTTCAGATCCTACTTGTGCCAAATCTGCTTAGTCGCTAGACATGTTGTACCACTTGTCAACCTAAGATTTGTTCTTTCGATTGCATCTAGCTTGAATTCAAGTTTATAAGAAGCGATTGGTATACCTAAATTATCCTTATCTGGAAGGATGGGTACAGTTGTTCCTAATTTGGCGAGTTCGTCAGCCTTACAATTCCTCGGAATATTCCTATGCCCCGACACCCAACAGAGGTGAATATTAAACTGCTCCTACATCTCCGCAAGAGACGAATGGCAGTCTAGGGTTAATGCTGAATTTAAAGAGATCGATTCCAAGGATTTGATTGCAGCTTGGCTATCTGAAAAGATGCGGATGTCCGTTTTTCTTTAGCCAAGATAAGACCTCCTTAATCGCCATAAGTTCCGCCTGGAACACGTTACAATAATCTGGTAGACGGAAGGAGAGCTTAAGACTAAGCCTGTCAGAGAAAACACCTCCACCAAATCCGTCTTTCGTTTTCGAGTCGTCAGTGTAGAAGTGGAAGTGTTCGTCGAAGTTCCTTCATGATTATTTCTGCAACCTGTTTCACCGCGTCCCATATTGCGCTCGATGTTAACATATGGTTCGCAATATTCTCGGGAGTTGGTATTTCTCTAATTCTTTCCTCTAGTTCTCTGCGCTCTGTACTGAAACGCGGCGTATTTTTTCTGGCCTCTCCGTAATTTAAACAAATAGGCGATTCCTTGAGAACAAACCTGTTCAGATATGCTCGAAAGCAGCCATGTCCGGTTAGGAGTTAGTTTAAGTAGACATCTACTTCTCCGTGATTCCAGTCCACCCATTTGTGGATATCTGGTATAAGTCGATGGGCCCATCTTCCCTTTGTAGACTGGTTCCATCTCTCCTGCCATGCTCTCATGCTTCTCTGTTTTTCTTCCAGGTTGATATCTTTCACTGAAGCTCGGGGTTCCTGAATTTTGGCATTATAGGTTCATTGTAGTTCGCTAGCCAAGATATCTGCTGGTAGCATTCCCGCGATGGCACATATAGCATCACCTGACACTGTCCGATATGCACAGCAAACGCTCAGTGCACACAGTCGGTTGACGGAGTTAATCTTTTTTGCGAACGACTTAAATGTCAATGCTTTGGCCCATATTAGTGCCGCATACATTATGACTGACTGCACCACCCTTGACAGAAATAATCTCCTTTGTTGTCCGGGTCCTCCAAACCTGGTGTGTTCCTGGGGAGTCTTTAGATCCAACCTGTGGAGTTTAGGAAGATTATTATTCCTTAAGGGAATTGAAAAAGGGTTTTTCTGAAGCTCGTTGTCTGGTCCTAGCTAGTGCAGGCGCATAAATAGTGGATAAGGGTTTCTTTTTCAGTTGCGACATTACAACTGCGACAGTGTATGGTGTGTGTGATGCCTAGTTTGACTGTAGGGTCTCCTAAAGGCGCGTTATATTTAGGAAGTCGGTTGTTTTTGTTTTGTTGTAGTTAGACCACATTTTCCTAGATATGACACAGTTTGTTAGCCTAGTCCATCTGAGGTTGGCTTTTGCAAGGAATTTAGACTTTGACTGCTACAAGCAGAATCTGAATTGATTCCGCAAGTGAGCGGTGGCGGGCTGAGCCTTGCCTAGCCAGTTCATTTCCATAAATGTTACTGTACCCTGGAACCCAAATCAGGGTTACCTTAAATCTGTTAATTAACTTAAGACAACAAATTAACTTTAACCATGGTGACTGTCTGAAAGGAATAAACTTATGTTCTACATTCTAGACACCGTGTAAGGCATGTCTTTGTCGATTTAATATCCTAGAACCGCTTGATTGAATCATAAAATTCCACAAAATTCCTCAAAAACACATAAAAGAGGGCGGAAAAATCGCTTAGTCGTTGCTTAGTCTCCCTTGGATTATGAACTTTTATTGAATCACTTTAACGCTCGATCAAGCTCCAACACATGCCCGAGTTAATGTACCTCATGTAAGTGGTGACATTAGGCACTCACTTCTTTTATTAGGGGTAACAGAACCAACAGAAAAGTATCTAAAAGATGTATTTCTTTTTTTTTTATGTTTCTTACGTTCTTTGTGCAGAAATAATTTATCACCGCCAACACTGCTGCTTCCGAACAAACTGTCGCCGTAAAGCGTTTTTCGTAGAAAACTTAAACTTGTTCGCTTTTTATCGCCCAGATATTTCAATGTGGGAGCCGTTGGCCTCCATCACCTTTTTCTTTTTTTTACTGCTGCTATTAATTTTATTCCTTCCGAAGGTGAAGGCTAAATTTCTCCATACTGCTGTTCGCTTTATGGTCCTTTCACTAGGAGTCAACTCCAGTCAACTTCGAGGCAAGTTCACCAGCAGCCATAGCGCAAGCATGTCATTATTATTATCCTCACACACATGATGCCACACACACACGCATACCGGGTATGAGACAGTATCAGATCTCAATTCCATTTCATAAAAGTCGCCGTTTTGTCGTCCTGTGTGTTGTAGGACGGGGGTGGTGGCATACACGTCCTCGTTTCGTACTTTATGTGGTCCTCTATGTCACTTTTATATGGCAGCAGGGTTCTGTGTGCACAAAATAAGTACTCTCTCTCGCTCTTTCTATCTTTATCTGTGCCATCTTGTTGGCTAAATAGATGCACATTCATATTTAATACTGGCGATGAATAAAAACGAACGCTGGATGGTGATTTTACGGTCTGGAGGGTGTTTGCTTGTGTGCATGGACTCCGAAAGGACTACTTAAACGGACTTAATATGTTGGAAAATGTCTCTGTCTGTTGATATGCCGGGCCCCATATGTGGTGGAAGATTAGAAATTTGTTTGTGCATGCTGTTAGGGACACTTAAACAATTGCTTCGATGTGTGGTAATGTAGTAAGGCATACATCCAGCTATTGGGAGGGCAAAGATTTGTGCTAAGTAAACTAGATTTTATGTGGGAAGTTAGAATTTAATTAAAAATCCTGCTTGCAGGAAACCTTTAAATGTATTTTAGTTTAGGTTCCTTGTGGTTATTGCCGGCATATATAGAAGGACATTCCAATTTGTGATACTGCTGAGGATGTATACTTAGCCTGCAGGAGGAAATTTATCACAGAAGAGATATAAAGTGACTATTTGCTACGGATATGGTAATTAAAATTGATGTTTTCTTTGAAGCAAATTTGTTACATGTAACAGGTTTTGGTTTATGAGTACTTGGCTGAGGCAAAATGGCTTCACAAAACTGAAGATTAAAAAGGACTAGCTTGTTGTGCGTTGCTGGGGAGATAGCGCTTTCTTTTATTTCTAGGTCTTCTTCTTCATTTTCCATTTGTTGTTAGGCGTTGGAATAACCTCGGAGTATCCATTCCTTCCACTGGTTCGGATCACGACAATATTTCCTCATTTCCGTGAGGGTATTACCTCCCCTTCTTCCTACCACTTGAATCCGGTCATCCCAAGTGTTGTGTGGTCTACCTCTTATTTTTTATTATTATTATTTATGTCCTGTATCCCCATGTGGGTCCTAGGGCCTCTACTACGCCTACGCCGCATCCCGTACGGTTTCTGGCAATGTATCTGAGTTCTCCCCAACTTTTCCCTAACTGCCGTGCCTCCTTCTTGACTGTTCTGCGCCATGTTCTCCTCGGACCGCCAGGTCTTCTGCCATCCTGAGTTAAAGGGTTCCATTGCATAGCATGGTTCGCTATGGAACTGTCACCCTTACGGAACGTGTGACCAATCCATTGCCACTTCCGCCGTTGGATGGTTGTGCCCATTGGTTCCTGTCCGTTCTCTCGTAAAGGTGTTCGTTAAAGATACGTTTGGGCCAGAAAATCCTTAAGATATTTCGCAGGCACCTCTTAACGAAAGTTTGCAGCTTTCTGGTGATAATAGTGGTCACTCTCCACGTGCTGCAACCATATAATAGTACGGATTCAACCCTGGAGCGGAACAGTCTTATCTTGGTGTTCAAACTGATTGCATTGCTTCTCCATATCTTGGACAACATCCCGAACGCGGACTCTGCTTTAGCGATCCTGTTGGCTATATCTAGTTCGGTTCCACCATCGGTCGAGACAATACTCCCAAGATACTGGAAGTCCTCTACTCTCTCTACCGGTTGTCCAGCAATGCATATTTGAGCCGATGAGTTAGTTCCAAGGCTGATAATTTTAGTTTTTGCCGTATTAATATTCAGCCCGACGACGCCTGCATTCCTCTCCACATCTGCTGTCATTTGGTGGAGGTCCATTATTCTGTGGGAGAGTAAGCATACATCGTCAGCGTAGTATGCTTACCTCAGCTATTTGTTGAGCTTTTCTTCTGTCGCCCATGCGCTGCACGTCTCCAAATCATTTTATGGTTGTCTTTCCTGTATGATGGTTTTTTTCTAACCAACTTCTTCTATCATTCGTTCATTTCTTTTTATTTCTCTGCGGCTCTTCTTAAGTATTTCGTTTCTGCAGCTTGGAACTTATCCAATAGAGTTATGCTTTCAGTCCTATTTATAGCTATTGGCGCGAGTACTGCATTGTACAACTTCATTTTGGTTTGTGTGCTTATCTCCCGCTTGTTTACTACGGTACTGCTAACTTGGTAGTAGGCCGATATTGCCTTCTTTGTTCGGTTCATCGCCTCCTGATCAATTCTTCCATCGCAAGGTACTGTGGTTTTCAGGTATTCAAAGGCTTCCACTCTTTCCAGAACTTTTCCTTCGCACGTTATTGTGAAATTCTCCTCCGATCTATCCACTTTGGATATCGTCATACCTTTCTTTTTAAGTTCAGCCAACCATACCTCCACCGCCTGCTGTAGTCTGACTGGATTGTTTGCAAAGATGACAATGTCATCTGCATATAGTAAGAAGTCCGTGTTCTACTTGACTTGGTTAATTAATCGAGAAATATATTAAACAACAGTGGGCTAAGACTGTTCCCTTGTTTTAATCCTTTTCCCATCTTGAACGCTCCTGAATTTTTCCCCTCTATTCTTACTCTGGCGAAAGGATTGTCGTATACGCTTCTAATGACATTTTACTGGTAGAACATAATTGTTTCGTCGTAGTCACATTCGTACATCGCTGAAATACACACAAACGAATAAAAGGGAATACAATAAGTCGCTATCGTGGTCGTAGTCGTATAAAGTGGGAGAATTTTTAATATTTGTCGCACGACAAGGCTGAAAAGTGTGCGCAAAGTCAAGTGACAGCAACTACGACTACGACAACGGCATCATTGTGGTCTACCAGTAAAGGTCTCTCAGGTACATAGCTTGCTGTTAATGCCTCCCACGCATGCAGTCTTGGGACACTATCGTACGCAGCTTTCAAATCCACGAACACCATAAAGAGGTCATTGCCCTTAGCGATCCGCTTCTCCACAATGGCTCTTACTGCAAAGATACGGTTTTGTGTTTGGCGCTCGTGCTTCAACCTTGCCTGTTCTTCCTCCAAGTTTTTTTTCCACGACACTTCTGAGCAGCTTTTCCAGCACTTTTGTGTACAGCTTATACACTGTTGAGGGGTGATTAAGCGAACTGTAGTTGTTGCAGTCATAACTATTACCCTTTTTGTGGATTGGTATAGTCAGGCTTTCCTTCCATTCATTTGGGATCCTGTTTTTTACCCAGGCCTTTTAGAACAACTCGGTTAGTGTTTTTCCTACCTCTGGTCCTCCATATTTTACCCATTCTGGGGCTATTCTGTCTGGCCCAGCGACATTCCCACATTTCAATGTCTTAATGGTGAATTCCACCTCTTCCACCCTTATCTGCCCATCAATTAGTTTGAGATGAGATTATCTAAGCAAGGTCCAGCATACAGTTTGTCTGTGCATAGGCGGAGCTCTACGTACAACTCCCTCCGCGGCACTGGACGTCATGTTTCATCTGATACCCTTCGATATATCTAGCAAGCAAATGGCTGCAAGTGCAGCCGTTTGCCTACTACCATACAGTGATCAAGAAATGAATTTGGCCACGCTTCCATTCTGAATAAATTCAAAAGCTCTCCCGAAAACACCATCCCGCGTCTAAATTTTGACAAGAACTTTGTAGTCACCATCCCTTCTAGCTCACTCTAGGAGGACGATGCATTTTTAGAAGATGGATCGATCCACTTCTACACTCACGGCTCAAAAACCAAGGACGAAGTTGGTGGAGGTGTTTTCTGCGACCGGCTTAATCTTAAGCTCTCGTTCCATCTACCAAAGCATTATAGCGTGTTCCAGGCGGAAATAATGGCGATTAAAGAAGTCTTATCTTGGCTTAAGATATATATATTTTCAGACAGCCTTCCTTGGAATCGACCTCTATAAATTCTTTATTTGCTCTAGACTGCCGATCGTCGCTTACGGAGATGCCTGAGCAGTTCAATATTCACCTTTGTTGGGTGCCGGGATATAGAAACATTACGAGGAGTTATAACGCCGACGAACTCGCCAGAATAGGAACAACTATACCCATCCTGCCGGACAAGGGCACCTTGGCTATACTAATCGCTATTTGTAAACTCATATTAAAGCTGGATGCTATCGAGACTTCAAATCTTATGTGGACAATTGAACCAACATATCTAGCGACAAAACAGATTTGACCCAAGCAGGATCTAAGCGGTTCTAAGAATTCGATTTCTCTCAATAGATTGCATATCGGTACTGCACAATCGCCAAGCATGCTACAAGTCTGGGCCTTTTTGCAAACGACTTTTGTAGAAGCTGCATGAAGGAAGAAGAGGAAGAAACTATTCCTCATCTTCTTTGTTTCTGCCAAGCTCTCTCCCACAGAAGGAAGCTTCACTTAGGAGGCTTCTACTACAATATAGGCGATCTGATAGACAGAAATATTAAGACCCTCTTACGCTTCATCAGAAGCTCAAAATAGTGAAACGAGTATGAGAATGAGTACAAGTATCACAATGGACGTATTATTGGTCTAAGTGTGCTGGCGTTTCTAAGCTGGCAGCCACTTCAACCTAACCTAAGTTAAGAATGAAGAGACGAAATAGGATGGATTTCTTTTTGGGTGTAGTTGTTCGATTTCGGATTACTCCATGTGTACGAACTTACTTACTTACTTAAGAGGCGCTACATTTCGGGGTGAACCTAGGTCTCAACCAACAAGCCTCTCCATTTAGCTCGGTCTTTAGCTAATTGCCTCCAGTAGCGCACTCCAAGTTGATTTATACCCCCTTGAACTTTTGCGCTCCACCTATGACGAAGAGGCCTCTACTGCGTCGTCCCTCCGGGTTAGATGCGAAGATTCCGTGGGCCGGAGCGCTGGTGTCCATTCGCTCTACATGTCCTAGCCGTCTCAAACGTCCAATACGCAGTTTTTTTTGACTAGGTCGATGTCGCTATACAGCTCGTATGATTCGTCATTGAGTCTTCTCCTCCAAAACCCGTCAACGCAAATGGGACCGAATATCTTACGAAGAATTTTTCTCTCAAAGCGATCAAGGATATCCTCATCCGCTTTCAATAAAATCTATGTTTCAGCGCCGTACAACAGGACTGGGATGATTATTGATCAGGGTCTTGTCCAGAGTCTCCTTAGTTGGTCGAGATAGGGCTTTACTGTTGAATTGCCTTGTTAGCCCGAAAAAAAAGAAGAAAAACAGCGAATGGCAAGAGTTATTCATCGCTTGATATCATTATCCCTGACTCGTACCTCGAAGTTGTAGCTGCCCATTGTTATGTTCTGTTCAATTCGTCGGTGTTGATTGTCCCTTCTTGTTGTCAGCATATACTTGGTTTTGCCTTGTTCACCACTAAACCCGTTTTGGCCGCCTCTGCTTCAAATGGTTACATACATACCGGTGACAACCCGCTGAGTTCGTCCAATAATCTTAATATCGTTGGCGTAAGCAACCAGTTGTACAGACTTTTAATAGATTGTGCCTCTGGTGTTGGTTTGTGAGTTCCGCACAATCCGTTCAAGTACAATATTTAAGAAGTCACTGACAGCGCGCCACCCTGTCTAAAGTCACCTTTTTTGACTTCAAAATTCTCGGTGAGATCATTACCAACTTTGGAGGAGTAGCGAGGACATCGTCATGCTGCAGAGACAGACAAGTTTGGCAGGGATATCAAAACTAGACATGGCTCTTCTCTATAGCTGTTGTCATAGGCGGCCTTGAAATCGATTTCAACTTCTTGGGTTTTCTCCAGGATCTGCCCGAAGTGTGCAGATTTAATCGATAGTGGACTTTCCTGGCCTGAAACCACTCTGATGGGAGCCAATCAAACTGTTAATGAAAAGTTTAAGCCGTTCACACAAAATCGCCGAAAGAATCTTGTATGCAATGTTGAGGAGACTGATGCCTCTATAATTGGCGCTGTTAAGGGGGCCTACATTCTTGTGGATCAGGCAACCGATGCTGAGATTCCATTCATCAGGCATACACACTCGTCTGATCTAATCTTAAAGATGAATTGGTGTATGCTCTCTACCAATTCATCACCAGCTACCTGGAAAAGTTCGGCATGTATACCGAACTTTCAGTTTCCATTTTTTCCGTCCTTAGTATTTTGTGAACAAACCATCTTTGAGGCTCGTATGCAAGAGTCCTGCTTTCTAACTTAGAAAAATCCTGATTTTCCTTTTCATTTCGAATTTTCCTCTTGCGACAAAAATGGCGCCCAACGCAAGCCCACCCAACTTCGCAAAGTAGGTACTTGCTATTGAAATATTTATGTTCACAATGAATCCCCCTATAACTTATCATCATATAAATCAGAGAGGAGAAAAAAATACATATACACAACCATCTACTTTCAATTACCTCTTCAGGTCTTGACCTTAGCCACTCCTACGTAGACAGAACCCCATTCAACACTCGACCAACCTCAAACTCAAATCATTTCCCCCACATACATATTAAAATTGAAAAATTGAAAAAGAAAAACCCATTCACGAATTCCCAAAAGGCAAATCCCTTCCATCAGATACACTAACATATCACAGATTTATGAGCGCATCCAGACAACTTTGTGGCCACCACCGCAGAGCCGTACACCCAGATGAAACCACCACAAATCAGTATTCTCCGCAGGACAGTGAACACCAGACACCCTTTCGCACTCGTGCAATCTATATATTTATGCCGCTTCTCCCCCGTATGTGTAATATTCCCAGAACCCAGTTAAATTTCAATTTTCAACTCTCAATCTCAATAAAAAAAAATTCAAACGCCACCAAAAAAGGTTGTTCACTGAATAAAATATTACAAATGACACTGAAGCCAGCCATCGAGTCGGGAAGGAGGTATCCGTATGGTTTATGTTTGTGTTTTCAAACAACAGCGAAACTACTGCAGAGATACATATTTGTATGCTTTATACTGGTCGTGATGTGTATCTTGAATGGGAGCAGTTTTTAAGGACAAATGTGTCTCAAACATGCGGTTGGTTAGGGAGGTAGGAAATTGATTCCTGCATTTGGCTGGTGGAATTCTGCATCCTTGTAAGTTTTTCATAAGGAATTTCTAAATTGTTGTTGAGCTGTTGTTTCCTATAACCGCACACAAGCATCTAAGCCCATAACATGCATTTACCATCGTAAATAGCAAAAGTCTTGGGAAAAGAACTTTGTCTGGAAGACGGCTTCTCTCTTCGCCGAAAGCGGTGGCGGAAGAAAGCAACGAATAAACCAGGACACAGCATACCTTGCGCTGGGCGGCGACGACATGATGTGTAAAATCCGCTCTCTGTTGAAAATCATCTTAGTGGAAAACTTCTTATATGGAGTCCATTACGAGCATAGGGTGGGTGGATGGGTGGCTCTTTGCATACATTTGCTGATTTGGGTGCGTTTTACCTCCTGAGAGCTTAGGCGGAAAAGTTTTGCTCGGATGAAAGCCTATCGAAAATTTGCTGCTTATTTGAAAAGATTTACTTTGTCCTGCCCCCGGAGGAGGCCTAGATTTTGTATCTGAGAATGGCATAAGTAGGCACATGTTATGCCTTCGTATTCAAATCAATTCAGGTGAAAGATTTCGTCAGAGCACTTACGAGGATTTGAAACATTTTTAGCTGTTAATGCGGCTAAAAGTAGGGCTTCTTGGAGAAATGTGACGGCGGAAAGGTGAGATGAAGGAATGGGGTGTGAGTGACTGAGCAATTTGTAGAGAAATTAGGTGTTTATATGTGTAGCGATGTATATAAATTTATCGTGCCTAATTGTGGTTCTACATTTTATAGCAGCAACAGACGTGTTTTCTCGTTATTGCTTGTGACTAACAAACCCCATGGCGTAATCTTCTCAAAGTTTTAAAAAATATGTATATATGCATATACAGCTCTCCGATGAAACCTACGTTCCTCCTCAGAGTTTGGGAATTATCCCAGAAAAGACTTGAATGAGTTTATTACCAAAGCTTGCTTGTCTGATGTAAAATTAGTGGAAGGATATGATTTTTGCCATCATCCTCTCAGGGGAGACGAACCTATACCGCCACGAGGTGCACGCAGATGACTGGTGTTTCTACTTTTGAATAATTACAGATCGTTAGTTCCTGAATATAATACATGCCGTCCATTTAAAGCTGTGGTACAGTAGACTGGTTCATTATTTGTTTCTCTAAAGTCGACTAAGCTAGTCTTCCCTTGATCGACAGAGCTTCACGAAATTGTACGAATGATTAAAATAACCATTTACTACAAACAATACACCTTAGCCACCTTCTTAGACATCGAAGGTGCCGTCAATAACGTCCGTATTGAATCGATACAGGAATTTCTACAAGATGAGTTGATTAGCCACTGGATAGTGACCATGCTAAGAACTAGAATCATTCAATCAACTCTCGGTAGGCAATAGTTCGGCCAAATTCGTCGACAGAGGAATGCCACACGGAAGGGTCATATCACCTCTTCTTTGGTTTATGGCAATCAACAAATGCTTGTCAAGACAAGACAAGGCAGAAATGGAGTCAAAATTGTTGCGTGTGCGGATGGCGTGGTAATTCTAGTATCTGTAATTTTTCCTTCGGTGATTAGTGAGATTATGGAAAGCGCCGTGGATGAAATAACCAGCTGGGCTACTAGTTCTGTACGCAGCGTTAATTCAAGCAAAACTGAACTGATGATCTTTACCACGAAACCGACCTTCACTCCTCCACAGTTAAACAACCAATTACTCGCCTTATCCTCCAGCACTAAGTACCAAGGAGTGGTACTTGACCCTTAGCTCAACTGGAAGTTCAATATAGAGCATCTAGTAAAAAACGCCTGCTTGGCTTTCTATGTCTGCAGCAAAACCTTTGATAAGAACTAGGGACTTCGTTTTGAGGATGGTCATATGGATGTACACCGCAGTAGTCCGCTCCATCCTTTCCTATGGATCACTAGTTTGGTGGCCTGCGCTAAGAAATGGCTGCATTATCAAACAAATTATCAAAGTGCAAAGAACTGTGAATTTGGATACAATGTGAGCCACGCGAACATGTTCAACCGAAGCCTTGAATGTAATATTTCACCTCGTACCACTTGACCTTCATATTCATTATGTCTCAGCATATAGTGCGATTTGATTAAAATACACAAGGTGCTGGTATGCCAACACAGCATATCCCAAATATGCTATTCGTACCAACGGATCTGATAGCAACTCTATCTGACTTCAGATCTGCCCTTGACAGCTCTAGGCAGATGTGGCCCAACTAAAACTGGCGCACTACACAAGATCTACAAAACAGAAACCGTGCAGATATTGCTAGAATTGTGGCGATTAGTACAGGCCACTGGCCTATTAGGAACCGCGCGGCCAGACTAAGACTGTGTCCGGCTCTAGGTAGGGCCAGGAAGCGCATTTTTTTTTTTTTTTTTTTTTTTATAAAAAAAAGGAAACCCAAATCCCAGAGCACTCAGACTCTGCGGTCCATTGTAGTACCAGGATACTTTCTTTGGTGCAGTGGTCAGAAAAACTTCTAAGTAATTCGTTTTCCTTTTATACTTGGGTGGCTGATGATTGCTGTTCCCCGCTGGCTCTTGAACCATACAATAGGCAAACTCTTCTTCGACAGTATAATAGAGATGTAATCAGCTTTCTTGATCCCAGAGGGTAGATTTAAAGACTTTTACACCAGTTTCGCTTATCTCCAAGTTTAACATCCGATAAGGTCACCGAGTTGTATTATTAACATGACGCTAAAGCGCTAATTAGGTTTCAGCATAGTTTGCTCTTACACCCACTTCTACCTACCTAACTAGTCTTCCCTCAAATTAAACTTTTCGATAGATGTACAATATACATGTATTAATTGATTCGATTGATCCCATCTCGAAAGATGTGGTGTGTTTGGTGTGTGTGTTGCGTTCAGGGAGATGTTCGGGGAAGACGAGAATAGGGTGCTATCTTCGGCAGTACTAACGTTCTTGTTATTTATTGACTTTAGAAAGTAGGAATGAAATCGGTGAAGGAATAGATCCCTGTGACAGGGCAATGGCGTTCGAAAACATGTCATTGCCTACTACTTCAACCAATCTGTACTAAAGAAAAGGAAGCCCAAAACACTCATACTCTCCGGTCCATTATATCCTTTATACTCGGGTAGCTGATAATGGCTGTTTCCCGCTATCTAACTTACTGGAAACTTTAAGATGTCCAAGGTGACGGCTCGTGTTTGTTTGATCTTAAGTTCTAAATCTCCAGCAGGTGTTCAGTTATATCGTATCCCACTGGATCCACCACCACTGGATAGAGTAGACAGCATGCTATGAATATACGAGCGGTTTTCCAACGTGAAGGAAAGCTTTCTTCTTTTTTTTTTTTTTTGACGATTGCTGGTACTTCGGGTGGTCCAGTTGCGTGATTACAATCCAATTATTTAAGGATGCGACGAATTGGCGTCGTTGAAATTTCACATCTGGTATTAACGACTAAAATTGTGATTTAATTGATTCCAGTTGAACTGAATCTAATGTCGAATTGTACGTACAACACCCACGACGACAATGGAGACCATGCTACGTCTCATTCCGCTGGATCTATTCTGCAGAAATACGGTGACCAAAGGGGCACTCAGACTGAGGGAAACAGGACTCTGGTCATCTTCACCATAAAGTCACTCCTACGTCCTATCCAGATGGGAGGTCACAAGCAGGCAGATAGCAACCGATTACATGACAGGCGAATCAATATTAGAATTCCCAACAGATATGACTGGAAGAACGAACAACTTACGAGTAATGAGGAATTGGCCTTCTACACTGACGGTTCCAAGATGAATGTCCGTATAGATTTCAACCACTCGTTCAGAATTAACAACGAACATTCATGCTGTGAAAATCAGCACCATAGGTAACATAGTGGGTAAATCAACTACTGTTTACATTGACAGCCAGGCAGCCATTAAGGCTCTGGAATCCGCAGCAATTAGATCTAAGCTCGTTAAAATCTGTAAGCCACATCTTGATAAGGCATTACATGCCAGCACATACTGTGTACCAGGGCATACGGGAATACAGGGTAATGAAAGAGCAGTCCAACTCACTAAAATGCAATCGGCGTTGCACATCTCGGCTGAAAGACCTCCTGAGATTCATATCCCTATCTAGGTGGTTCTAAACCACCGGTTTCCCTTTCTGAGCTGACAGATCTTCTGAGATTCATATGCTTATCTATAGATTGGTGTAAATTCACCAGTTTTTTTTTTACGAGTTCCCGAGGTAAAATAAAATGGGCACAATGGACCCTTGTTGGTCTAAGTGAGTATTGACTTCGTCACAAGGCACCCATCTACTTAACCTAATCTAATCTCGAATTGCGTAAAATTCAGCTTTGTTCTTGGGTGTTGTAGCTAGGGAACCGCCCTTTGCATCACAGGCGGAGTGACTGAAGTCGTAGTATATAATCTTTGCCGTTGATCAGAAGGAACGTGGGTCAGTTAGACAAGTAAGCAGTTTCTTAATTTGTCTATTATTGTACTTGCTCCTTGCGGGCGGGCGGTTCCGGAGCCTTACAATAAAATATGTAGGCCTTTGGTATAATGCATTGGAGCACCTTTGTAGTGTCAGCAGCAGGCGTAATCCTAACTAGACAGACCTTGGAATCAAGTTAAGTAAGAACAGTATAAAAACCATGATATTAAGTCTGTGTCCAATTCCCATCGTATTTTTTATTCGCAGTTGATGCATCATACTCGTAATTACTTCATTTGTAGTCTCCCAGCCATCCCACTTGGCCGCCAATTGCTCTTTTTAGGATGTTCCTAGCCCTTGTCTAATTTTTTCATTCCACCAGTACATGCTCTGCGTTCTGCACTGTTCTTACTTACGGTGCATCGCTGATTGGGGCCGTATATAAGAGTATAAACTTACTCATGGTCGTTAGAAGATTTCTGATTGTCTGCCTTGGTCCCCCATTATTTAAATTTAGACTGCCAGAGAGGCCTTCTCGCCTGCAAACATTAAGTGATCTCTGAAGCTGAGCCTGTGGTCTAGCAACACTCCCATATACTTGATGTACAGCTTCGACTCGATGATTAGCTTACCGAGCTGTATGGTAAGGTGTACCACATTTTTACGGCTGCTTATGAGAACGGCTTCGGTTTTGTGGTCCGCTAGTTTTAAACTTGATTTCGGTGTGACAACTGCAATATCGTCGGCATAACCGATGATTTCTACTCCATTCGGCCTTTGTGTTTTTAGAATGCCATCGTACATTATATTTCATAGAATTGGTCCCAGGACCGACCCTTGTGGAAGTCCTCCCGCGATCATGTACCTCTTTAGTCTCTCTTCTGTGTCATAGTAGAGGATTCTGTCTTCAAAGTAGTTCACATTTATCGGCAGTAGATAGTTTGCTACCTGCGGCTCACTCAGTGCTTTTACTCGTAATACACCGCGGCTAAATTGAACGCGTTCTTGACGTCAAGTGTCCCGACAGCACAGTACTATTTTGTCCCTCCGAGCCATCTTTCGCCCGCAATTGCTTCCCGTTTTATATCGCACACAGCTTGTATTGCATGGTTGGTGCTTCGTCTTTTTCTTAATCCAACTGTCGGTTACAAAGCTTCGTGTATTGCTCTAGTCTTGTCCGAATAATTTTCTCGAACGCTTTCCCCAGCGTATCTAGCATGCACAACGGCCTGCACAACGATGATTGCTCAGGTGGTTTGTCGCCCTTTGATACGAAGACTAGTCGTTTCCACTGAGACGGGTATTTTTCTTCTGTTAGACATGCTGTGTAGAGGTGTGTGAAGACATCTGGTCTGGTTTTGATCGGCTCCTTCAGAACGAAGTTGAGGATCCCGTCCATCCCTGGCGTCTTGATGCTTTTGATAGCTGCTGCGTCTTCTGCGACTTCCTCAGTTGTAACTGCTCGTATCGTCTCCGTTTCATCTGCTTTGTCTCGTGGCAGTGTGAATCCATCTTTCCTCGGGAATTGGCTGCTGACAATTGAGTTCATGATGTGTGGGCATATCGGTGCAGCTGTCGTGGCACTTTTCAGCTTATTCATGACTATTTTATATGCGCTTCCCCCCCTGAGTACTAGGAATGATTCACTTTTGCTCTTCTTAATCATCTTACGGAGTTGCATTCGCTTGCTCTCTCGAAGTTCTTCATAATTCTCTAAGTCTCTGCCTCTTGCCCTTTGCTGGCGCCTCCGCATTCTATGGTAGTCGGCTCGGAGCTTGGCGATGTCGTCGTTCCACCACTACACTGGCGTTCTTCTGTTTCCTTTTCCCCTGCGCGGTATGACTGCATCATACCTGCTGGCCACAGATGATGTCACTTTTGCTTGATCCTCTGTTGTGCCAAAGTACGAGTATATGCTGTTTAGCATATACCCAGGCATATCGTAGTCTAAGTCACTCGTTTTCCAGCCCAGATTTTATGCTTTACGAGGCAGGTTGCGATATTGGAACCGTTTTTGCTCGTCTATCTCGAATATGATGGTCGTTGTTCGCCTACAAGTCTGAGACATTCCATTTTATTCTTCTTCATGCTAATGATCTGCTGGCGAATGTCAAGTCAACTATGAAGCCGCATCTGCCGTTGTGGAAGGTGTACTTGTTTCCTTTACTGGCAAAGGCTTCTATTAGCGCCTCGATCCATCGGTTTGTCCTGACCAAGAATTGAAGACCCCGACCACGATGGTTGGTGTCTTTCCTCGTACTTCAGCTACGATATTGTCGATATTTCCTCACATTCTGTCATGCTCGCGCTCAGTGGGGCATAACAGCTGTAGAAATGGATTCCTTTTATTTTAGCGTATTGCTGCTGTCATGCTTTCATCCTCCACCCACCTTGCGCTGGTGTGTGATGTTTTATATTGTTCGCTAATGAGGATTATATCTGCTTTTTGCTCTCTCGCCGTTTGAGTGATTAGATTTTGGGAGGCTTCGCAGTGCACTAGGTTTATTTGGATGCACTTCGTTGTTTCGCTGTGATTGCTCCTGCCGCGCTTTTGTACGAAACGCATCTTTAACTGCCGGTAGGATGTTCGTTACCTATTTTGCTTCCTGGGTCACATATGGCAGAGGATGTTCGTTACCTGTTTTAATTCCTGAGTCACATATGCCACAGTTTATCGTATATCCGTATCGAAGTGTTCAAAACTCCGTGAGAGGGTTTACACATTTTCGGCATCGAATACGACTTCATATCCTTGGCGTTCGACTTTCAAACTTCATTTGATTTGCAAAATTGCAGCCGTTTTCGAAAACCAATTCAAAAGGTCGTTTAACTCCCGCTCGCGGCTATTACTCCCGTCTGACTCTTGGCCACTAATAATCAGCACTCAGTCAAATACCAAAAACAAGTTCCTTTGTATACATTATTCTTATTTATCCGTCCAAAGTTTTTATTTTTATTGCCAAAAAAAAAACATTCTTACTTCATTAAAGTGAATACCATGTTCACACATTCAGCCCAACTCCAGCACGTCTGTTGTCTGGTATCCATCGTGTCCGACGTATTCCAGTACCAAAGCAAGAGCAAGGAGACATGACAAATTCATTACCGATAAGGAATCTCATGCCCGTTGAATGGTGTACATTTTGCCAACGCTACATGACGCGACCAAAATTGTGAAGTTCCATAATAGCAGTTAAGAGAGCCAATAGCTATTATCAGAGCCAAGAAGGCAAGTAACGCCGAACAATAGGGGCCCACAGTGGAGGCGAACAAGGAACAAGACTTTAATACTCTTTTTCAATAAAACCGAAATCGATAGAATATAAATTGAATACGCTGCTCTGATGCAGCAGTAGAAGCGCTGAAACACGCTTTGAATACCTGAACAATGCATGATAGATAAAACAGCGCAAAACGTTTCGATTTGGGACTGTACGACTATACGACGACCACAACGAGGAGAGCATCAAGCTGGTGTTGGAGAATGGCAATGTCTTCCTTTTTGCTGCTGGTGCTTCCTCAATCTCTTTTGTTATAAATATCTCCCACAAAACCGTCTTTTTTGTGATGAATATCTAACTACAGTCAGCGAGGAAGACGTAGATGAAGAAATGTGTTTGTACTTGAGGAGCCAAAGCAGGGTGGTAAGTTGGTGTGGTTAACAGATATTTCAGATGGAAGCACGTAGAGGAAATCGAAGACCAAAAAAGCGAAATTGTATTCTTCGGTCATTGGTGTAGCTGAAACTCTGAAATAGCCGTCAAATAAAAACGACTTTGATAAGCGAATTGAATGGATGGAGTTACGTTTCTTTTTGCATTCAGCGGTGGTACGTGCTTGTTTGTTGGTCGGCGGAAAGGAGTGCCATCTGTGGGAATTTAATGCATTTTGCTGTCGGATGTTTAAGTCATGATTAGGAGACTATTTGCGCAAGTTGTCATTGGACAGGGTTACGAGTAATTTAGCAGCAGCGTGATTGCGGTTCGATTGGATTGCCGTTTTAGTGTCAGTTTACTTTGTCGGTGCTCTAGGACTTTCACAATGCTCATGTAGCTAGTTTCTAACGACATAATTCAGCTCTCCTTTACGGCAAATGTGCACGTGTGCACGAACTTTTCACTCAAATGCGTGAGGACGGACAAATGTTATTCATCACTTAGCCAGTTCTTAGGGTGAACAAGACCGAAATGCATGCATGAAGAGGAAGTCACGATTGAATCAATATTAATTTTTGGATGTTTAGCGTTTACAACTCGCGCAGATTGTGAATAGATCAACAGTTTGTGACTTTTATTCCACCTGTCTGTCTGTCTTCGCCTTATCGCAATTAAACTATCAACTCTACGTGTAAATATATATGTACAAGACTTCAACACAGATTATCTAGAATGTTGGCTATCGGGCATAGCTGGAATGCGCCCAGCTCCAAGCAGAGACTACGAGGAGCCTGTATCGGAAGTTGGAGGAAATATCTTCGCGGTTGCTGCTACAAGCCGGGCTATCCCGGAGCTGCGACGACACAATAGGAACAAGACGCAGTCATCTTCAATATAACTACCCAAAAAAGGAGGAATGCTCAGGAGATTTGTATCGCCAAAGTCCATTGACAATGCTCTGGGCTATCTTCTTGTGGATGATGACAAAATTCTACATAGGTGGCGACAGTATTGTGAAGGGCTTTTGAGTGAATAGTTTCTCCGGCATACTTTCCAAGAGCTACACCTAACTGAAGAAATTACCTGACATTACAGTCGAAGAAGTGAGTGACGTAGTCAAATACTCCAAAAACGAAAAGCGCTTGGGCTGGACGAGATGCCTTTTGAGTTGTGGAAAAGATGGGAGACATTGGGTTCAGATGGCTCATGATTCTCATCTCCAAACCTATGAGCCATGATCCAATACCGAATCAATGGAGGGAAAGTTAACTTCTCCCTGTGATGCGCGAACCTGTGATAACTGCTGTACGGTCCAGATGCTGTCACACACCATGAAGATCGTTGAGCGAGTATCGGCTATCTGATGATGAGTGTGGGTTTGTCGCTGGTAAGACAACCACAGATGCAATCCAAAGTATAAGGATCATAATGGAAAAACATCGTGATTCCTTAAAGGATTTGCATATTGTATTGGTTGATTTTGAAAAGGCATTCGACAGATAGGAGTAAGATGCCATGCTGGGGTAACCGAAGAGTGCCCAATCAAAGACGGAGTGCACCAAGTACACAAGTTATTCTTTGCTGACGATGAAGCCATCAGAAGAGAGGATCCTACACCCGTGCAACGAGCACTTGAAGTATGGGCGGACATTTTGAAGCGAAACGGGATCGCATTAGTTCAAAAAAGACCGAGTACTTGTGCCGCCCGTTCTTAGATCAACTCAAGCCTATTTCAGACATTTATTTGAATGAGACAGTGCTTCGCAAATGCGAAAAATGCAAATATCTGGGATCTATGATCGATGCAACCTGTGATCATGATATCAATCATTACGTAAGCGTAGGGTGGATGATGTGGCGGGAAAACTCCGCTGTCTTCTGTGACTGTGACCTGACAGTGTCAGGGGCATTGCACACAGGGCGATCTCTTTGGAACGGTAGGCTGATCTTATCTCTGTACTAAGATAATAAAGGGCGTCTCCCGTGGATCAACCTTTCCTGCATGCCCATTGTCTAGAGTGCAGAAATATAGTCTTTTCAAGAATACCTCTTATATGAATGTCTAGCTGTCTCTCCATGGCTTTCAAGAAAAAAAGTGTCAAACTGATGGAACGGTAGGATTTGGGTACCTCGCTGGGATTATTACATTTACCTCCCCTCCCGCCAAGTTTGTGGAATGTATCTCGGTTTGAAACTTTTTTTAAATAGAGCTACCAAGGTCTGCAGATGTAATCGAGGCCCTTCTGGGTCAGGGCTGGAATAATACCATCTCTGCCCGGTGCCTTAAAAGATTTAAGCGAACCGATGCCCATTTAATTTTTTCTTGATTGAACAGATTTCCAGACAAACTGTTGACTCTTCTGGAGGTGCCACATGTGGAGCCTTCAGGAACAACATGTGTGTAACCACTTAAGATTGTCGAACCTGGGAAGTGTAGCTCGAGAAAAGTTTCCACGGTTTCCCTTCGACTGGCTGTATAGGTCCCATCAGGTTACCGTAAACAAAATACTCCTCACTTTAGAAAAGGATGGATACAAAGTTATAGCTTATGCAGATGACATTGCTATAGCAATCAGTGGTAAGCATCTTATGATTTTATGGAACAGAATTGGTCAAGTCGACTGACAGGTGCGGATTTAATGTCGACAGGAAACTTACGTACATGAACGTATTAAGAAGGCCGTTGCAGCACTTTGCGCTTGTAAGAAAGCCTTAGGGTACAAATGGGATCTGCGTCCGCAAATAATGCACTGGCTATATATGTACAGCGGGCGGTGGACGACACTGGAAAAGTTCACCTAGCTTACTCTCATAGGTACGATTTAGAACTAAGCATGTGTCTGCGCTACCGGCGCTCTCCGCACACGACTCCTACGGCGGCACTGAAAACAATATTACATATCATTCTGCTGGATATTTATGGGTAGGAGATAGCAATGAAATCGGCGTTGCGACTAAGAGATCCATCACAATTGATCAGTAATGATACGGGACACACCAAAATCGGACGGCGTGGGGGTAGGTATGTTCTCAGCACCCCTTGTTATGAAACAGTCCCTTAGACTACCACATTCTTCTTCTTCTTCTTCTTCTTCCTTTTATCAGCGAGGTTATGATCCGGAAATAAGCGATCATAACCCTCCCACTTCACTGCATTTCTAGCCTTTGGGGTTCGCCTATTTGGCCTCACATTATTCCAATGTATTAGAAACGGAAGTTAATACTATTCGTGAAGCGGCTGAATAGCTATCAATAAGATATCTATCGAACTCGGAAATCGTAATTTGCACCGATACAGTCAGCCAGCTATACTCGTACACTCGGATTACCAATAATAAGATCCAAATGTGCTGGGTTCCTAATTAGCCAAGCAATTAGCACGAAACAGGAGGCACAATCTAGACACGTGTAACCATGCAAGGCAGACATGGCCCCAATAAGCAATAGGAATACAAAAAAAAGCCTTCTACGTATCAACAGATCACGTATAGGTACCCTAGTCGGATTGCTAACTGGTCATTGTGTGTTAGGCAAGCACACCGCGAGGCTTGGGATTCCTACCAATGACTTCTGTTGCAGCTGTATGGATGAAAAGGAGGAGGAATCACCCTTTCACTTGCTATGCGACTATGCTGCTGTGCAGCATTATCCTCAGCAAACAAAATCTTGGAGAATACTTCTTGAGGAACTTGCAGATGTTGGCGATTCGGATTTTAGTAGCATTCGGAAAAAAATCTAAATGGTTCCGGAGTGACGGAAATAACTGGCTTAGGTCGTAACACAATGAACCTCATTTGGTCTGAGTGAATCCTTACGATTTCGGAGGATAACCACCTAACCTAACTTGTACATACATACTGTACTGTACTGTACTGTGGGCTTAGAACGAATTTCTTTGACCTGTATGCCCACACTCACTCCTATAAACCAGCTGTTTTGGCACTTAGTGAAACACAGGTAGTGGAAGAATCATCCGATTTGAAGCTGCCTGGATATAGCTTAGTGCCTTTATTCTTTCCCCGTCGCGGCCTCGCCATTTACGTCCGTAGTAATATAGCTTACCAAGTTCCACCACAGTATGGCCACTCTTCCAATCCGGAATTTAATTTCAAATGGCTAAAACTCACCGTCCGTAAGCAAATAATTCACTACTGTTTTATTTACAGAAGCCCTAGTGCGGATAGCAACTCAACTTTTAACGAGTTTGATGCGCTGTCCGATTCCATCACTCGAATTGTCTCCCTATATCCTCATACTGAAATCGTCATTGCGGGCGATTTCAATATACACAATTCGGATTGGCTTCGACATTCTGGCCAGACAACACCCTAAGGAAGGTATGTTGAACTTTTCGCTGAGATAAACAATTTGACTCAGCTAGTAAATGAGCCTACACGTATACCGGACATTGAAAGTCATTCTGCCAACACTCTGGACTTGTTTCTTACTTCACACCCTGATAAATACATCATTGATGTTTTAGCGCCTCTAGGCCGGTCTGACCACAACATCGTATCAGCTAAATTCTCATACTCTGACCACACAGTTAAAGGAAAAACTCCCAAAAGATAAGTATGGCGTTACGAGAAAGCCAATTTAGACGGCCTTAATAGTTTCTTTAGGAGTTTTAACTGGTCGCTATGCTTCCTCGATAGCGACGTGTATGCCGCCGCTGATATGATTACTGACACCGTCCTCTTAGGTATGGATGCCTTTATTCCTAATAGAATAAAAGGCATCAAATCTAAGGCAAACTCGTGGTTTGACCAGAGCTGCAAAGAGGCTATCAGGTTGAATGAAGTAAGTTTTCGGGTTTATAAAGCCAACAATTCTGAGGAAAACCGAAAGAAGTTTAAACAATCCAGAAATAACTGCAATGCTCTCATTCGATGTGTAAAATTCTTATATGTCCAAAAATTGAGGCAAATTCTACAATGTCCCAAAGGTAGTAAAATGTTTGGTCATTCGTCAAAAATATTAAAAATTCTGCCTCGCCTGCCATCCCAACGTTCATTTACAATGACATTCCAGCTGTCAGCTCCTTAGATAAAGCCAACTTCGCGGCGAACTCCACCCTGCCAGATAGCGCTTTATCTCCGCCTGTACTTGAGAGCGTCGAATTTTCTATGGGACAAGTCCACTTTCGCACTCGTACAGTTGCAGGAGTACTTAAAGGTCTTAACATACACAAATCCACTGGTCCAGATGGTATCTCCCCAATAGTTGTGAAGAGGTGTTCCTCCACGCTGGCAAAACCTCTGCGGAAGGTTTTCTGTCTGTCCTACTCTTCTGGGTTCTTTCCGAGTAGATGGAAAACAGCATTTGTCCAGCCCGTCCCTAACAAAGGCGAATCTTCCTCCCCGTCCAATTACCGACCCACTGCACTAACGTCCCTTCTTTCCAAGGTCATTGAATCGCTGATAAATCGTGAGCTTATGAAATATCTTGATTCACGGAAACTCATCAATGACCGGCAATATGGTTTTCGTAGCAACAGGTCCACTGGTGATCTGATGGCATATCTCACCGAGAAGTGGAACCAATCTCTTCATCACTTCGGCGAAACAAAGATGGTTGCACTTGATATTTCTAAGGCATTTGATAGAGTTTGGCATCAGGCTCTTTTGTCGTAAATGCGTGCCTATGGCATCGATGAGTCTCTTCTTCAATGGATTAGAAATTACCTTTCGGGCCGTTCAATACAAGTTGTCTTGGAGCACTTCAAATCTGCAATTCACCATATAAATGCTGGTGTTCCCCAGGGCTCAGTTTTGTCTCCGACTCTCTTCTTCATTTTTATAAATGACCTCATATCTGCAACTTCTAATCCAATTCATTCCTTCGCTGATGACAGCAACCTCAGTTTTTCATATTCGTTCCCTATCTCACGTCCCTGCTCTTCGGTCGTAGAAGAGAACGGCAACGTATGTTAAACTCATTCAGGGTTATCGTGAATAAATTTTCCCTCGGAATTTTTTCCCCGAACAAAGATTAGCTATCTTCAAGAAGAGGAAATAATTCCGCAGAAAATGAAAAAGGTATCATGAATGACAATTCAGAAGAATTTTCAACGCAATAGCGAATTCCTGATGAATTTTTTCCCTATTTTTGAAGATACCTGATCTTTGTTCGGGGGAAAAATTCCGAGGGAAAATTTATTCACGATAACACTGATTAAATTCCGACTTGGACAGCATAACCAAATGGGGTTCAATCAATAGAGTGGAATTTAATGCATCCAAAACAATGCTGTCTTCTGTCTCTCAAACGAAACCAAGACCCTCAACCATTATCCATGAATGGTACTTGTATAGTTGAATCCGAAAGACTTGCCATTCTCGGTATGTGCATCAATAACCGTCTTCAATGGAACGATCACATATTCGAGGTCGACAAAAATGCTTCAAAATGTCTAGGATTCCTTAAGCGGGGCAAAAATATTTTACCCCGTCTGATCTGGCCTCCATCTATAAGGCATTCATCCGTCCAAAGCTGGAATATAACGCCCACATCTGGTCTGGTGCATCCAAGACCGTTCTGCACATTCTAGATAGGGTAGAGAACCGCGCGTTAAAACTTATAGGTGATAGAGACATTGTGAACTCCATAATCTCACTTGAACACCGTAGAAATGTCTCATGTCTTTTCCCATTTTATCGCTTTTTTTTTATAAAAAATGGTCCAGCGAAATAGCCAGTTGCATTCCTCCCCTTCAAAAATTCACCCGCAATACGCGTCACGCTTCGACTTCGAATGCACATCAGTTCACCTTCAGGCCCAACTTCGGACGTACTGTCAAATATAAGGATTCGTTTATAAGCCAAACCCGAACAATCCGTTTGTGCAATGATCTACTAGCCTCTGTATTTCCTAATCATTGTAACCTTCAAACATTTAAAGCCTCTCCCCCCTTTTCCTACCCGCGCGTGTCCTGAGCAACAGTATAAGGGTATTAATAATCCCTTCGGCGTGCGCGTATTATAAAAAAAAAAAATTGCTTGCAATTGCTTTAAAAAATAAAATTCTCAAATGTTTCTTTGGTGTTTCTCAAATGCTTCTTCTTACCTTAGGAAATTTGGATAGGAGCCTTGAAAAAAATAAGACGCAACATCACATGATTATTTTATCAGGTTTTGCTATAAATAACCAAAACTATGACCCAATGCAAATGTTATCAGCGACTTGACTACACAGCTGCTATATTAATCCACGTAGAACTATGTACGAGTATCACTTGGAAGTCATAGTGGCTACGACAAATATTTCATCATTGAAACGCGATACATTTTTCTAAAATCACTCATTAAAGGGAAACAAACAGTTTAAATCTATTTTTAGACCAACAGCCTATAATACCGTCCCCTTAACGATAATTTCGCAGCACATGATATCAAATGTCCGTCTGTACAACGCCCCCTCAAAGGAAAGCTCCATTCCTACCAAGAATTTCGTTATCATTAAATTAATTGAAAATTGTAATAAAATCCATGCTTGGCGAATATGTTCTCAAAAAATACGAACAACTTTTCTTAAGTTTCCCAGAATGCTGTCTTCCATCGGCATTCTGAAATTATTTCTTAGAATTCACCAAAAAGAATTTCCCTCCCATACATGTCTGTTTTAATCAAAAAGAAAACAAGACGAATGAATGAGTAATCATAGATCATGAGTAATCCCCTGTAGTGACCGAAACAGCAGACTGACTGACAGTCGCAGTGTACACCGTACATACACATACGTACATATCAAAGTCGCAAAAAAATAAGGAGGAACCCACTCACCGCAGTAGTCCCGTTTAATAGCACACTTTGCCAAAGGGATCTGAACGTACATACATACCGGATTTGGTCGTAAATTACACGCGAAACACCATTGGCACGTGACACACAAAGTTGACAACGGACTAATTAGTCCACGAGATGGGGAAGAAGACGGGAGCCACCGCCGCCGAACCCTCTTGATAACCACACAAACACAACTCACACCAAGCTTTGTCGGTTCATCAGACCCGCATAATTGAAGATGCCCCCCCGGGGGGTAACTGTCGTGGTATGTATGTATTTTTGGGGCGACACCATCGAATTGACGAAAATTATTGGGTCAACATAAATTTGTTTTTGCTTCGTCATGCATGACCATGTTTGGGTGCCTAAAGCCAGACGCAGAAGAGCAGCAGCTGCTTGAGTGATTTTCGTGTATCTCTGTCACCAAAGAACCGGAAGGGGAACCAAGTACACACCGACAAAGTAAACAGTGTCGCCCCCAGGTGGACTCAGTTTAAGGGCGCTCGCTTCCCACCGATCTGTCAAAGACCTGTCGTCTTGTCGTTGACTAAAAATAAAATCCTGCTGCAACCACCGACGCAACGGATCAAACAAGTGCAACACGCGTTTCAATACTCAGCGCTCTGTTTTCGAATGGACTAGCGCAGTTCAGATTTTTTTTGTTTTTTTGTTTTAGGTAGGGGTGTGAGTTTGTTGTCAGATAAGACGGGGAAATTTAAAAGACAATTAATAATGTTGACGACGAGCGACGTGTATGCGTGTGTGGGCACGATAGACTGTATCTTATAGGTACTCCTGCTGTTTGTTTATTGCTTATTGTGTGACTGTTTGGCTTCATGAAAAAGGAATATCTTTCTGGAATTACACCCCATATGTCGACAGTGAAAGGGCAAGGTTGACGGTCGTGCCATTAAGTCAATGTTGTGTGGTACCTTTATTGCCCGACAAAAGAGAAAGGCAATGGGATCCTTGAATGCCAAGAAATTTTGGACACCATTCGTGTTGGCAAAGAGTGCAACTTGAGACGTGGCTTCCTGGACAACGTTTGTATTGTGAGGGCTCATGTTGTGGTCATGGTAGGTCAGAAAAAAACACAATCACTGACTCGCTTGATTAATGGAATGGAATATTAATGATAGGAGAGTGATAGAAATAAGATAAGAGAGAGAAATGTATCTTTGGATGACTTTTTTAAATAAATTCTGGAATCGGTTTATATCTACACAATGGACCTTATCTTTTGGACTGTCTTTCCGTACCTTAAGTTTTAGATGTAAGGATAAGGCTTTGTAGTGCTCAGTAAAAGTTTGATAAATGTTTGTGGAATGATACGATGACTATGTTTGAAAACCGCAACCAGTATCAACGGATTTCCTCTTACTTATGTTATTATACAAATTTTAACCATCTTTGAATGTCATTTTCTAAGAACTCAGACTATTGAATTTCATTTCCATGACATAGCATTAAATCAAAGTGTATGCCAGAGAAAATATTCGGTTTCTGGAAGTTTAAGTTTGAAACAATTCTATAAATTAAGAGAAAAAGATTCGAACAATTGTTCCAAATTAGATCGGACACTAACCTTGAACTTGGACTCCCTGGCTTAAAGTAATTTACCGCAGCTGTCTAAAGCTTGATTACGTACCGAAATGCTGGAGAGAAGTAAGAGTGGTTTTCATCCCTAAGGTGAAAAACCAACCCACTCCACAGCAAAAGATTTCGGACCAATCAGTCGCTCCTCGTTTCTTCGGAAAACATTAGAGATTAATTGATCTACACCTGAGAAGCCTTCTCAGTGAGCACAACTTGTGTAGCACTCAACACGCCTACCTAAAAGGCAAGTCGGTAGAAACTGTACTACATGATGTTGTCTCATTCATAGAGAAAAACCTCCACTTTAAAGAATATACTCTGACCGCACTTATAGACATCGAAGGAGCGTTCAACAACGTAAATACGTCGTCAACCAAGTTTTGAAGATTCTCAAAACCAAATGAATGAAACAGCAATTGCCAGGTCTAGGCTTACCTACGGCATCATTGTATGATGGAATGCAATGGACAGGACCAGCTATCTAGTAAACCTAACTAAGGTACAACGACTGGCATGCATAAACGTAACAGGAGCACAGAAATGAACACCGCAAGCAGGATTGGAGGTGATGTTAAACCTCCTCCCACTAGATGAGTACGTTCGAAGTACAGCTGCCAAGAGCGCGATTTGCCTCAAACAATCGGGCACGTGGAAGCAAACCACCTATGGACGTGGTTCTACCTCTATAGGTACTACACAGGTATAGAACAGTCTCAATAGAACAACTGACTATGTCATACCTAACCTGTCATAGGTTAGCTTAGGTTGGAGGGAAGTGCACCTAAGTGCTTATCACGGGGGCCATTCGGTCCATTGTGTTTCCCTTTGTAGTGTGGAACCTATACTTAAATTATTATCTTGCGGTCGGTTCTGTTGTGAAGCCTATCATGTTCCTTAGTGGGACTTGTATAAGATCCCCCAGTTCGTCAAAAAACCTGCTTCCCATATAACGGAGGCGGCAGTTTTGAAGATTTGGGCAATCGCATAGCAGGGGTTTGATGGTTTCTGTCTCCTCTATATCTTGTCTCCTCTATATCGTGCAGTGTCCTGTTAGCGCACCTGTCAAGATGCGAATCTCTTCTTTATTCATCGCCAAAAGGCTTTTTGTTCTGTTTTCATCCACTGTCGGCCATAAGCTGCGAGATATGACACAGTCGCTTCTGGCGTGCCAAGCGGAGTTAATCAGTTCTCTTGCTTTTAGATTTATTTTCCTTTTCACATATTTCATACCTTACATAGACTTCTATAAGAATGAATCCACGTTTATTCCCCAAACACGAGAGTGGGACTTCAACGCATGAACCAATGAACAGGTTATTCAGCTCTACACAGACGGGTCTAAAATGGATATAGGAACTGGTTATGGAGTTTTCTATGGGTCACTCAATATCAACGACTCATACAAACTCCCAGACGACTGCAGTATCTTCCAAGTCGAGGTCTTCCTTATTGAAAGAAAGAGCAGCACAGACCATTCACAGAAAGAAAATCAATCCCTCGAAGATTGCTATCTTCGTGGATAGTCAAGCGACAATCAAAGCACTAGACAGCGAGGAAGTTAGATCAAAAGCAGTATGCAGATACCGAAATACGCTGAACAATATATGCAATACCCATGATGTAACTCTCTGTTGGGTTCCCGGACATAGCAATATAGAAGGGAAGAAGAAAATCGACCTCAAAACAAGAGAGCTGTTCAACTTCGCATGGATTACCAGAAGCGGCTGTATCATATCTCGCAGTTTATGGCCGGTATTGAATGAAGGAAGAACCAAAAGCCTGCTGGCAATGAACAAAAAGAAATGCGTATCTTTATAGGTGCACTTACAGGACACTGCGTGATAAGGGGAATGGCCATAAGACTAGGCCGACCACTGCAGAAGCTATCAAGATGCGGAAGAGATAGAAAGTATCAAACACTTGCTATGTGACTGCCCAAATTTACAAAACCGCCGCCAACATCACATGGGTAACAGGTTGATACGAGTGATAAAGAACTCATGTTGGCTTGCTACTCGTACTGGACCGATCGAAAGATAAAGAGTTTGTACAGGTTCCACAAACAAAAAAGGGAAACACAATGGACCGCTTCGCCTCCTTAAGAAGCACCTAAGTGCACTTCCCTCTAACCTAACTAGTAGCAACTAAACACCCACTTGGGTGGCGACGCCGGGCGGTTAAGAGGAGAAACCGAAAGCGTAGTGAAAATGACAACAAAGGTCATTTTTGTACAATAGTACAAAACTTACACGAGCGGTGGATTAATGAATGTCCAGTGCTAAAATGATTTAATTGACAGTAAAATGTCTGAACGGGAATTTCACCAGTGCTGAGTGTTTGGTTACATGCCGCATATCGGCACTGAGCACCTACATACATGTGAGGCCGAATGGCATCCGGTGTAGTGAGTCGAGGAAAGTCTCATATAGATGTAGATGCAGATGTAGATGTATGTATATGATGGTGAGGTGCAAGAGCACTGCGACCTTTAAAATATCTATTGTGTCCCCCATACTACGGCGCTAGCCGATGATATACTCGGTCTAGAGCACTTCCTCAAGTCCAGCTGCTACAGCAAACCGGAGTATCTTCAATGGATCCAGCGAAGGTAAATCCGTTTCTGATAGGACGTAGGCACCTAGGTGATTTCTTTTTTTGTGGATCAGTGCATTTCATAAGAAGGTGCGCTGGTGTTTCTGCGAAGTCCCTGCAGAATCTGCAGTGTCCGTCTCCCTCTATTCCCAGTTTCCTAAGGTGCTCCTCATGTCTGTAATGACCCGTTAACATGCCCGCCAAGATGTGAAGTCGATTCTTACTAACTCTTAGATAGGCTCTGCTTCTTTTCTGGTTGTATTTCCCCAGAAGTTCTTTTGCCTGTCTTATTTTGGAGGATATCGTTCCAATGTTTGGCCCATTTGTTCTCTTCCTCTTTTCTTAAGTCTTCCCGTATTTTGTGGGGTCCTATCCCACAAAAGGGTGCTGGTCCAAGGAATGGCGTGTCTGATCCGTTTCTAGCTAGTTCATCAGCTGCTTCGTTCACCTCCACTTTTACATGTTCTGGTACCCAGTAGAGATGTACTTTGTTTGTTTCTCCCAGTTTGCTGATCCTGGGGAGACATTTCCATACCAGTTTGGATCTGATCTCGTGCGAGATCAGTGCTTTAATAGCGGCTTGGCTGTCTGACAGTATTGCGATGTTCTGCCCGCGATATTTCCTGTCTAGGTTGAATTGCGCGCATCTTTCGATCGCGTGAATTTCTGCTTGAAATATACAGGGGAATACTCCCCGTGATTCTGAGTATCTAGTCCTGGGCCTGTACTCTCCTGCCCCAGTGCCAGTAGATGTTTTTGATCCGTCTGTGTACTATTTAATTGTGTGTTGTTTGAGTTGGTATTTATCGGATTCGCTGCTCCAGTCTCTTTTGTTGCTCAGTTTTGAATCAAATTTCCTTGCAAAACAGTATTTATTTACCATATCTTCTCTGGGCCCGTCCAGAATCGGCACCGATTTGGATAGAGTTACTCGCTCTTTCCTTGCGATGCATGTTCCTTTCCCGATGCCCTCTTTGCTGATTCTCAATATGGTCTCCTTGGCGATTCGCTCTAGCACTACGTGTAGTGGAGGTATACCTACGATCACTTCTAGTGCTGCTGTGGAACAGGTTCGCATGTCTCCTGTTATACATATGCAGGCTAATTTTTGCACTTTGTTGAAAGATGTCCTTGTCGTGGTTAGCCTAGTTCTGTTAACATATGCCAATGCCCCGTAAGTGATGATGATTCTTACTTTAATCAGGTACATCCATCTCAGTGTGGCTGGGCTGCTACCCTAGGTTACCACAGTTACCACAGCTTCTACATGTTCCCTCCAGAGGAGTTTGCTCTCTAGTGTTACACCTAGATACTTGACCTGTTTCTGTGGGTCGACCCTGATCCCTTCCAACAGGATAGGTTGTATACGATTTAGCTGTCTTTTCTTGATGAAGGGTAGCACAGCGGTTTTTGTAGGGTTCACTCTTAGTCCTACCGTTTTACACCACTTCTGTGTGATTCTTAGGCCCCTTTGAATGATTTCGTATAGCACTTCTTTAAATTTCCCTCTTGCGACAATGACATATCGTCGGCGTACCCCTGGCACGTAATGCCGGCATCTTTCAATTTGTGCAGTAGTTCATCTGCTACTAGGCTTCACATCAATGGTGATAATACCCCTCCTTGTGGGCACCCTCTAGTGATGCTTATTGTGATGGTTTTTTTTATCCCACCTCTATCTCAGCAGTCCTAGTTCTTAGCATCTCACACATCCAATAACTTGTGGTGTGATTTACTCCTTTTATTTCGAGACCCCTCTTAATTGCTTCATGGGAGGTGTTATCGATGTCTAGAAATGCGCATACTGCCGTTTTATTGCTCTCCAGTGTATCCTGAACCCAACTTGTCAGCTGATAGAGCGCGATTTCAATGGATCTTCCTGCTCTGTAGGCATGTTGATTGTGGTGGAGAGGTATTCTTTCCAGCACAGTCATTCTTAGGTGATTATCTATGACATTTTCTAGCATCTTTAGCATGAATGAGATCAGGCTGATAGGTCTAAAGGATTT
Source organism: Brachypalpus laphriformis (assembly GCA_945910035.1). NCBI lineage: Eukaryota > Metazoa > Arthropoda > Insecta > Diptera > Syrphidae > Brachypalpus > Brachypalpus laphriformis. The sequence goes on from OX246753.1 coordinate 156,803,234, forward strand.
AGGTGAAGTGATGTTTCTTTTCCCCACATTTGGAATAAATATGACCTTTGCCCTTCTCCATATTCTTGGTACATACCCAAGTATAACGCTGCTTCCCAATAGTCCTGGGAGATGTGGCATAATGATTTCCTGGATTTGTTGTAGTAGGGCAGGAAATATTCCGTCCGCTCCCGGTGCTTTAAGCGGCTGGAAGGTGTTCAGAGCCCAACTTAGCATTCGTGCAGATATCTCTTGCCATCGCCCAGTCCTCTCTCCTGGGCCTTTTATACCTTTCCAAAACATCTTTGCTGCTGTAGATTGCGCTACCCGGAAAGTGTGTTTCTAGTAGTAGAAGAACCCCCCTGCTCTTCATCTTCGGTGTAGTTGCCTGCCAGCTTTTTCAGTGAGCATGACGCGCCCGCTTTCTTCTTACCCAGTTCCTTTTGCAATCTGGCCGCTGCAGGGGTTGCCGCTATGCTAGACAAAGAATGCTCTGAAGCTATTTCGTTAAGCTTTCCTAATTTCCAAGTTGTACATTTTTAATTGCTCGGTGTATGTTTGCCAGTCTCCGTCACGCTTTGCTTTGTTAAAGAGCTTGCATGCTTTTGTTCTTAATTCGATCAGCGTTTTGTTCCACCATGGAATATCGTTTGGATCTTTCTTATGGCTAATATGACAACTGCTTTCATATGCGGATGATAGCTCTGTTGACCACTTTCATGTTATTTTCCAGTGGCTCTCCGTTTTCTCTCCTTTCACATTTATTAGGTTCCACTCGAATGTAGTCCTATACCTGTCCCAGTTATTTTCTATTTTTGCGGGGTTTCCTGTTCGGGATATCGTCCTTCCTGAGACATTCTATGTTGAAAGCAATGATCCTGTGATCCGTCATCAACGGCTGGTCAGAAACTTTCCAACTTGTTATATAGTTACTAATACTCGGGGTACCGATTGTAATATCGAGAATCTCCTCCCTTGCCCTTCTTCTTCTTCTTCTTCCTATTTCGGCGAGGTTATGGTCCGAAAAGAAGGGATCATAACCCTCCCACTTCTCCGCATTTCTACTGATATGAATTATTAAAATTTATAATTTACATTCTATTTAACTAACAACTTTATTTTCTTCTTTCTTTTCAGGTAAGCCTTTTGCTGGATATTATATACACAATCACGGTAACATACTAAATAATCATCTAACTATTTTCCTCATTCAAATCCGATTTAAACGGCTTTTATTGCCACTTGAACGCCACACCCTCAAGGCGAAGGACACCGTACCGGCCCTCTTCGATAGTGTCAATGTTTTCTGCTCTATCGCATCATATTCGATTTGCAAAATCCCCTTAAAAGACCAGCTTAAGTTTTGCAATTACTATAAATTGCCTCCGGAGAGCATCTCTCACTCACATTCTCCTCATCGTTTGTCGTTATCGTTCGCCTTTCCTCAGGGGGTACAAACTCCCAACTACATACTCACATAGTACATACGTACTCGTATCTCCAGCTGTACCTATTTCTATTGCACTAATCCAATTAAAGCTTTTGCTTCCAGTACTCTGGTTGTGCCTATAACAAATGTATCTGCAGTTACAATCTCATCAGGTAGCCCCCTCGTTCGTACAGCAGTGTAGTCATTCGCTTGTGTAGACGGTCTTAGCAATATCCGAGACGAATAGTTTTTAGTTATTCATCTTTCGATGCAGAAAAATATTATGAAAGAGAAGAGAAAAAAGAATACAATCCGATTAGCAATATTTACGGTTGTCTTCGTCTGTGCTTAGCAAGCAAATGAAATTCTATCTTCTCCTCTGCTGCTGGAAGTTTTCAAATTTCTATTGTATAGCTGGAGATCAATGACTTGTGCGTGTTCTCGTTGTCGACGATGATAATAAGTCCACCAATCGCACAGAAATAATTGATTATTCAAATTTGTATTCAAATTCGATATTAATCGATGATAAGTAGTTGAGAACCTATTCTGGGAATACTTCGGAAGAGTGGCTGGATTATTGGTTCTTCAATGAGAAGGTTAATGAAAGTGTGTAGTCTAAAGTGGTTGGGCTCTTAAGTGAGATCCTTAAACAACAGTCACCTGTCACCTGGTGCACGCATATGTAAACCTACGAATACTCACAATCTTATCATCCAAACGATAATCAGCCCAGCGTCGATTCGTTAAATATTCGTTCACTTTTGCAAACATGAGGAAGAGCGCTCTCGGTCGTTCTTGGCATATGTAAATCTGACAGTTGTCATGTGTGACGGCCAAACACCCTGCACTGCAGGTAGCAGTAATAGTCAAATCAGTTGTGAAACGAGCAGAGCCGACTGGCTGACGAAAGGGGGATGGTACTCTACTTACTTACTTACTTACTTAGGTGGAGCTACAGTTCGAGGTGAACCTGGCCTCAACCAACTATCCTCACAATTAAGCTCGGTCTTTAGCTAATTGCATCCACTTGTGCACTCCAAGTTGGTCGAGGTCCCCTTGAACTTGTGTGCGCCTTCTACGGCGAGGTGTCCATCTGCGTCGTTCCTCGGGGATAGACTCGAAGACTGCGGGTTGGAGCATTGTTGTCCATCCTCTACATGTTCTAGCCATCTCAAGCGTCCAATACACAATTTTTTGACTAGGTCGATGTCGCTGTACAGCTCGTATAGTTCGCCGTTGAATCTTCTCCTCCTAAACCCGTCAACACAAACAGCACCGAACTCCTTACGAAGAATTTTTCATGTTTCAGCGCCGAAAGAGAGATAGGGCTTTGCTGTTGAATAGCAAACAATAAAACAGCGATTGGCAAAAGTTATTCTTCGCTTTATTTCTGCACTGGTGTCGTTTTCAGAATTAATAGCAGAGCCAAGGTAGACAAAGTCCCTTACTACCTCGAAGTTTTAGCTGCCCACTGTGAAGTTCTGTGAAGTTCTGTCCAATTCTTGTTGACAGCATGGAGCATGTGGTTTCGCCCTCGATAATCGCTAGACCAATTTTGGCTGCTTTTAATTCAATGCCTGCAAATCTACCGGTGACAGCCCCCTGAGTTCTTCCAATTATGTCAATGTCGTCGGCGTATGCAAGCAGTTGTACGGACTTTTGATAGACTGGCCTGAAACCGCAACGATAGGGCCCAATCAGACTGTTGATAAAAGGTTTCAGGCGTTCACACAATATCGCGATGTTGAGCGGACTGATGTCTCTGTAATTGGCGCAGTTAAGAGGGTCTCCTTTCTTGTGGATCAGGCAAACGATGCTGAGATTTCTTCATTAGGCATACACTCGTCTGACCAAATCTTAGAGATTTTTTTATTTTTTTTTTTTCCCCGATAGGTGAAAAATCTTCCTTAGACGCTATGAGAATAGCAAGCGCATGCTTATAGTAGTGTAAGATTCTTACTGACTAAAAAAACACCACCCTTCGATATAAATTTGTTAGATATCGCAACTAAGTATTAACTTATCAAGCAATTTTTCTGTCACGAAATAAAAACGTTTGGCAGGCTACTTTCCACTGAAAGATTCTGCATATTCCGCAATCTAGACGCGGTTAATCCTTATCTCGCCAAGTCGAAAGGTTTCGTCCTTTTTAGCCGGCGCAATAAATTGCTCTCATCCAAAATTTGTAGGGCTGCATTGTTGACATGTCCGATTAGTCGGTTTCTATGCTTTCTGGCGAAGCTTCTTGTTTCAGCTTCGATTTTCGGAATTCCGAGATCCCTTCTAATATACCACGGTGCTTGGACAATTTCTCTTAGCACTTTATTTTGAAAAGCTTGTAAAATATTTGCATTTGCTTTCTTTGTACAACCCCAAAGTTGTATACCGTAGGTCCACACTGGCTTTAGCATTTGTATAAAAGCAGTTTGTTCTCAATACTGAGCTGGGAATGTTTTCCGAGTAACCAGTCCATTTCTCTATATTTGATTTCGAGTTCTTTACGCTTCATTTTCGCGTGCGAATTCCATTTCAGCCTTGCGTCGAGTGCCATTCCCAGGTTTTAGACTTCGTTTGCAAAGGGTATTCAGGCCAAGTTTAGGAAAATTGGCAAGTCATTAGTTTTCTTGTAAGTGAAATTCACGTGAACAGATTTAGATTCGTTGAGGGCGATCCGCCAGTCCCTCGTCCATTCATTTACATTATTCAGCGCGTTTTGCAGTTTTGCAGTCGTTTCTTCGATTGCTTTGCCTACTGTTGGATAGCGGTGTCATCGGCAAATGTAGCAAGGATAGTGCCATCTTCGTTCGGTATATCACGTGTTATATAACAAATAGAGAAGCGGCCCAAGAACGCTCCCTTGCGGTACGCCGGCTGAAATTTCTTTGAGCTCGGAGTATTCGATTCCATGTCTAACACGAAAAAGTCTATTCCCGAGATATAAGTCTAGAATATCGCATGCAGGGAGAACTTGTCGTAGTTTGCATTTCAAGCCATCATGCCACACCTTATCAAAGGCTTGCGAGACGTCAAGAAATACGCTTGAGCAAATATTTTTTTCTTCAAGTTCTTTCTCGATTACGTCAGTAATTCTATGCACCTGGTCAATCGAATGCTTGCTTCTGAACCCAAACTGGTGGTCAGGGATAAGTTTATTTTCTTCTATAACCGGATGGAGACGCCTAGGTAATATCCTCTCGAAAATGTTCGATGTGATTGGAAGAAGCGAAATTGGTCTATACGACTTTACTTCATTTGGCGGTTTTCCTGGTTTTAAAACCATTATGACTTCCGCAACTTTCCATTGGCTCGGCGCGTGTTTTAATCTGAGCGCAGCATTTACAATATGGAAAAGCTTAATCAATGCTTTTTTAGGTAAAACTTTGAGAATTTCTACGGTAATCAAATCATAACCAGGAGCTTTCTTAGGTTTTAGACTCTCGATTTCATGTTTAAGGTCCCTTAGCGTTGCACTTGTGAGTGTTAAATCGTCAGATGGTAAATCCAGCCTATAGATGTTGTCGTAAACCACTTGACCATCGCACAGTTTAATCTTAGAGATGAGTTGGTGTATGCTCTCTATCAGTTGGGACTGAAACTCTACCAGGCGGTTGGCATTGTTTAGCCTTCAATGTGTCTTGCATATTCCAGCAATAGTATCATTGCAATTTTTTTGGTTTTTCGAACCTCTGTCATCTTTTGTTCTGTTTTGCCCCACCTGAACGGTTGAGTTTGAAGACTGAACTATAATATTTCTTGGTTTTCGGTTTTATTTTCCCTTTGCTATCTTTATTACGTTAAAAAAAACATTCAAATACATTCGTTTACTAAACATATTCAGCTGTTGGCAATCATTTACGTTATAACATATCATTCCAGAAGTTGCGGTTGGCAATAATCCCTAACTTATATTATCCCTTTATGCCTCCCATCATGAGCTACGAATAGTGCCATTAAGCATCTGTGAACATTCAGCAACTCGATATTGCTTTGAGAACTTGCACAAATGGTTAAGTGAATTAATAGTGCTGTCGAGTGGCATTAACAACATACCCTACGAAAAAGGGTGAAGTGAAGATCCAAATGATATTTAGTTTTTCTGACAAAATGGTAATATAATGTAAATCAAGTTACAGTCTTGATGTCTTGAATGCTTCTTAATGGGAAATGCATTATCCTCTTCTACAGTTACTCGTAGTTCCAGGAGCTCTATGCTACCTAGCTTCCCACTTTTCATCTGCCGTCATTGTTTTCTGCTTCAATTAACCTTATGCCTAATCAAAATCTTATTTATTTGCGTGTTTAGATATTGGTTTACCATATGTTACCTCTGTGTTGGTTCACGCTTCCTTCGTCATGACGATTAATTGTTCGAAACATATCGTTCACACATGCAGGGACTATGTATCGACTGAATTGTTTCTCCGGCGTCAAGTAATAGCTGAAAATCGGTCTCTGCTGCTTAGATACCTTACGGATAGAAATGTCCTTACGCTACCTGCATTTATTTTAAATCCAGTTTTTGAAAACAGCCAGCTACATATATGTATCTGTGCTTCTTATACAACATATACGAGTATATTGTATATGAGCATACTATTGAAAGAGCAGTAATAGCTGGCTTTATTGACTAGACTATCCAACTTTGTCGGTAACTAGGAACATCTTTTCCTGTGAATTAGTCAAGCAAACAGCCAAAATGAAACAATAACCATTGGGATTTTTGATGCTGGGAAAACCACCATTCTATCGAAATCTATTCTGACATTCACCCGAAGGAACTCCCTGAAAATCTCTTAAGTGTCGAGGCTCCATGGTTCTGTACTTACTCGTACTTACTTAACGGGCTCCCGACTCATGTAGAGTCTCTGCCTGAGACACAGTATCCTTCCATCATCGTCGATCCCTTCAATTTACTCATACCAAGTTCTCTGGCATCCGTGATTACTAGGCCTTTATGGCCGAGTTTGGTGGTTTTCTTCTTCACAAACGTGATTTGAAGATTCTATTGGCCGCAGCATTGTTGTTCGTTCGCTCGATGTGACCGAGCCAAGAGTTCGTGGTTAAATCTCCTCTTCCATTCGCCCTACTCGCACATGGGATCTAATATTCGATAGAGTATTTTTCTCTCGAAAGAGTTCAATATTAGCTCAGCTTTCTTACTCATCGTCCAGCACACGGCGCCGTATAGCAGGACTGATAAGATTTGGGTTCTGTACAGCATTAATTTAGTGCGTCGAGCTAGAAGTTTTGGGCCCTGTTGTTTTGCTAAACCAAACTAGCAGCGGTTTCCTAGGGCTATTCTTCGTCGAATCTCCACGAAGGTATCGTTTATGAGATGAATACTTATTTCAGGGTAGATGAACTCCTTGACCACCTCGATGTTAAGGTCATCAGCAGTGGCATTCTGCCCTACGTGTCGGACAGATAGTTTTTGTACTTGTACTCTGTTCTCATTTACTTCAAGACCAACTTGTCTCGCCTGATTTTCAATTCCCGTAAATGCCTCTATGACGGCACGCTGCTATCTCCCGATAATGTCAATATCATCTACATACCCCAGTACCCCAGCAGCTGGACGGACATGTGGAAGATAGTGCCATCCGTGAGTACACCCGCTATGCCCATTATCTATTCCAGTACGAGATTGAAGAAATCACATGACAGCGCCGAGATCCGATGCGAGTTCAGAATAATTCAAATGAGTTATTTCCAAATTGCACAGAGCACCGCGTATTTTCCAGCGTTACACGACTCAGCTGGATCAGTTTTAACCGGATCCCGAATTCAGCCATCACTTTGTAGAGCTCAAGAGAATGAATGCTATTATATGCGGCCTTTAAGTTAGTAAACGCGTGGTGAGCATCGACTTGAAATTCGTTGGTTCTTTCCAGGATTTGCCTCAATGTGAAAATTTGGTCTATCGTCGATCTGCCGGGCCGGAATCCACACTGATACTTGCCGATTATTGAGATGCAGAAAGGCTTAAGACGTTCACACAGTACGTTGGATAGGATCTTGTATGCGACACTTAGCAGGGATATGCCTCGGTAATTCTAGCGAGAGATGGGGTCAAGTTTTTTGAAGATGGAGCATACTCGTATAGAGTCATTTGGCATGTTTCGTTTACCCATACTTGGGCACCATTTTTGTGCATGAACCCAATCAAGGCATCTCCTTCGCATTTGAAAAGCTCCACGGGTACGCCATCAAATCTAGCGGCTTTGTTATTTTTCGGCTTTCTAATAACTGCGCCAACCTTTTTTAAATTGAGTGGAGGTCCTACTTCTTCATTGATTGGACGTGGGCTCTCTATTTAATGGAAATGTTTCTTAAACTTATCTACAAATCCCTGCGCGTCGATGACAAGCCTACCCCCGTTGTTTCGAAGAGCCTGTGATCCTGATAGAAGTTCCGCATGTTGTTGCGACCGCGAGACTCTTCAATTTCCTTGAGCTAGGACGCTGTGTGGGCTCTTCTCTTTCTAAGCAGGGTTTTCTTCTTTTCCCTTCTTCTGGCTCAATATACCTCTATTGCTGCGTTGTATTGCGCTGCACCATTTGTGCATCTTTTGTCACCATCTTCAATTGGAAACACTGATCATCATACCACGGGTTCTTTGTCGATGGTGGCTGGTAGCCCAAAGTGGTTTCGGCTCCGTCCGTCGTTAATGACGGTGCGATATTGGATCCACTGATTGTTGCCGTTTGTGCTTGGTGAGTATGGTAACCTGCAGAGTATCGCATCCGGGCGTTCTTTGTAGGCTCTAACTGCTTCAGGCATTCTAAGGAGTCCAACGGTTTTTTTTATTTTCTCCTGGGCGATTCGCAGCTTCTTCTCGATGGACAGTCGGCCACTGAATTTGGCTGTTGCACGAAAATGGTCAGAGTCGACGTTGGCTTCTCTGTAGATACGCCCATCCAAAATATTGGATGTGTGTCTAGTATCTATTAGCTGCAGTTTCTCAGCCAAGCGCTCTTCGTAGCCTCTGTAAGTTTTTTTTTTTTTTTGGGCCATTCGCAGCTTGTCAGAGTCGACGTTGAATTAGGGGTGCGTTCCTAGCATCGATTAGCTCGTCGTCGACTTGGTTACGAGTTCGAACATCAAAAGAAAGCCAGGTTGTTGTGTGGATTCTTAGCCGGGAAAACCTGTGCTACTAATCACCGTATTACGAGCTGCCGTAAAATCAATTAGTCCAAAGCCGTTATCTGTTGTTGTGTTGTGGAGACTGTACTCCAATTAATTCGCCGAATATGTTCCTCTTAATGATTTTTGCATTAAAGTCACCGACTACGGCTTTGACATCGTACTCGGGACAGGCTCCGTAGGCACCATCCAAGAGGTCATAAAATTCTTTCTTTAGCTTCGTCAGTAGGGGCGTGTGCAACTATTATGTTGATATTGTAGAATGTAGCTTTGATTCGGATTACAACCAGGCGATCACTTATCAGCTTAAAGTCCATGACTCCTGATCTAAGCCGATTTCCCAAGCCGAACATGCATCCAAACATGTGCAATCTTTTGTGGCAGCTGTAATAGCTGTCGCAATTTTTTCGTTTTTCCATACCTGATCATATCCATCATATCTCCGGGATTGCGGTAATGTCTGCCTTATACCGCGCGAGGACAGATTCAAGTTTTTGAATGGTACCTGGGGTGTACAATTTGCGTGCGTTCCGTGTGCATATTTCTGAATCGTATTCCATGGACGTTCCGGGTCATTTTGCCATTTGAGAGGATCCATCATCCGATGCGTATGCCTCTCCCATAACTGTATTTTTTTACGTGCTAAGGAAGTAACACTGACGGCACAACCCTCAACCTGGAAGGCCAGTTCCTTTTGTTGTGCCAGTAGTCCAATACGGAAGTGTGAGCGCTCCTCCACCACCATCTGTATTCCAAGGTCCTGACTAACCATGGCAATTTCTTACCGACCTGTAGTCCGAATACCATATGTCGAAATGGCCCGAGTAAGGTTTTCGCTGTAGACAGACGTGTTGACTAGGAAATCTAGTGAACTCGTCCGCTGCAGTCTGGAACAAGACAGTTTCTATATATAATGATTTTTCGTTGAAGTTAAACTAGCAACTGATCCATTTTGAAATCTAGTTGCAGTTGCAGTAGGAAAAACTTGAAATCGAAAGACTTTGTGCTCGTATGTTTCTTCTGCGCTCAAGTCAGTTGTTCTCTGCTGCATCTCATTGTTTCTAAATGTGTTTCACTCAAAAATCAATAATATCCTATCTCAGTCAACCTGTCTGCGCCAGGCAACGATGCGTCTGACCTGGAAAATGCCGCCATCCACAAATCATCTTACCGAACAAATTAACAATTTAAATAAAAAGTCATTAACCGCGAGCCGACATTATGCGAATGATTTATCAGAAAACCTTCAGCCAACAACAAAAAAAAGAAGCGAAATGCAAATTTATTTACCCCACAGTAGGTACATATATAGTATCTCATTTCGGTTGGCTTTTGGAATATCACGGGATCTCCACACGAAACAGATTTTGCACTTTTGATTCGCCAACTTCTCCACCTCCACCAGCACCATCGCCGGCATCATGAACGCGCTACTGCCGTCTGTGGCAATAATTACCAAACTGATAGGCGCCAGATACGAATATTTTAATGCTGTGTCACATGCAAAAATGTCCCACCATTCATTCATTCGTGCTGCGCCACAAGTGACAGATGACATGAGACTGCGGTCCATTTTAACCAGACCACCATCACCAGCAGTAGCATCCCACTACCCCCCTCTCTCTCTCTCTCTGGCGGATATGCGTGAGCCATCACACTGTCTACAAAAGTGAGAAATGAGAAATAATTACACCGGGACCAACTGAATGATATAAGACACGCAAATGGCAATAGACACACGACCGACGTACCGCGCACAATGACGATGATGGATGCTGCTGAAAGTCGAATCCAAAGCCAGAGAGTTACTTAATGAGTTCGACGCATTTCCCCCATTTGTTTGAATCCCCACAGCGATATCTATTCATCAAATTAGGAAAGAAAATTCCATTTGTACTCGAAAACACGATTAATGATAGTTGGAAGTAGTGCAAGGCCAAAAACCCCTAACCATCTGCCGCAGCAATATCGGTTTGGTTCCGCTCTGATGAGCTCGTGTATAGTATATGTATCTGCCTCTGCTCAATCGATTCAGAATCGAGGAAATCTACACTCCTCCAGTTTTGAAGCGTTTCCGTCAAGACCGATGTTATGCGACAATCTCTGGAGTAGAACAGGAAATTAGATGGAGCGACCTGAAAGATGGTTGTGCCTTCCCCCCTTTTTTGTTATCCGATTTATCCACATGGAAAAATTCGAATAAATAAAAAGTATCTGTCATAAGCTAACGGGTAAGCTCCTGTTATGTGCTGTACTGTTTGTTGATTAATTATTTGAGTGCCCGTTGAGCATGTAGATACATTCTATGACTCGTGTGTTGTGGTTCCCGTCGAAGCGTGAATTCGGCTTGGTCTTGATATTGAGCTGATCTCAGCCGTTTATGTGCTGTACGCCTACATACGTTGTGACATAAGGTTTTGAATTTTTATGAATGAAATTTATGAGAACTGCTTAATCTTCAAGTTAGTTTGAATTTCAATTCTTTTATTTGCATTTTTGCTATTTTTTTGACACACTACTGCCCTAATTAGGGTGCGTGGAACTGGTTTGGAATTCATTTCATATTTCTGTGTCAGCGGTTTAATCGGCCTATTTATGGACGAATTTCACTACCCAAATGGATTGTATCGCTTAAAGAAAATTATTGGAATAGATTTGCAAAAATATTTAACGTTGACAGTTATACGAAGTTAGATATGCTCATTCGAGATTGTGACTATGCAAATTCGGTAATTCATTGTGAAAGGCTTTTTGCATAGATTACGATTTTATTTTTCTATTTCTTGAAGTGATCACATCGCTGGCTACAAGTCCTGCAGTTCTGTCTTTTTATTTGCTTCATGGAACCATCGGAAGATGTATCTATTTCACTCTTTCCCGTAGATTGATAACTGCTACCCCAATAGCATTAGATAGAGTAACAGTTAAGGTTGAGAGAGAGGCTGTCCACAAGGTGGAGTTATTTCGCCTTTAGTATGGTGCTTTGGATCACCTATGCTAGGTGTCAGGCCACAGAGTCATTCCGGGTATATGCAAGGCTGAGAAACTCACAAGGCAGGGTACAACTCTAAGGACTCTGCCGAAATGGCGGACCCTCGCTACATGTAGGCATCTACTAAAATTGGATTCTATCAGCCAAACAACAACAGATGGAAAATTGCTCAATGTGTCACATTTCCAGACAGATCTGGCCTAGGCTGGATCAGAAATGAAGTGCCGGATTGGTTAAGCTAAAGCAATCGCAGATCAGCTACGTTATCGGTGTTCGCAGTGGACACTATCTAATGTGGCAACTTGCTAGAGAGTTGGACCTCTTTTCTAACGACTTCGGCAGGTGCTATAGAGACGAAAAGAAGAAGGAAACCATCCTTCACCTCTTATGCACATGATCGACCCTGTTCCGAAAAAGACTGCTTCATCTAGGTACTTCTCTCTTCGATGACGTCGGCGAACTAGCATCCTCAGGCGTCAGGAGCATCCTTCGCTTTATTAAAAACTCCGGTTAGTCTTAGTTCTTGGGTAACCAAGTGCAAAGATCCATGTCATCGCAATGAACCTCCTATGGTCTAAGTGTATCTGTGCTCTGGTACAGACAGCCAACTTAACCTAAGCTATGGTACATCGGAAAAGCCAGAAACGGAAGTGGGAAGAACTTCGGAGAGACATCAATATGAACCCCTGGGTGCTTGGCTACAAAATAGTAATGCGGAAGATCGGCGCGCAGATGGCCATCCCAGTTCTTAGCCCCGAAAAGATGGAATATATTGTCAGCCCATTCTTTCCGACCCACCCTTAGGGAGCAGGACAACAAAGTGAAGTTCCGCTGTTCAGCGAAGAAGAGCTACTTCAAGCCGCAAAGGCCATGCAAAGCAAGAAAGCCCCCGGACCTGATGGTATTCCAGCGGAAGTGTTAAAAGTGATCACCCGTACTTGCCCCCAATTATTACTAAACATGTACAACAGATGCTTAGAACACGGAATCTTTCTCAAAGCCTGGAAAACACAGCGGCTAGTACTGATTAGCAAAGGGAAGACCCAGACTCCCCATCAGTGTACAGACCCCTGTGTATGCTTGACACTCAGGAAAACTTCTCGAGAGCATGCTCAAGCTTCGAGTCTCTGTAGTAGTAGAGAGAGCAGGTGACCTATCTGAAAAGCAGCATGGATTTAGAAAGGTCATTCTACAATAGGTGCTGTGGAAGAGGTGGTTAGGGCTGCCCAAGTCACCCATCAAGGCAGCCACTACTCGAGGAAAGTTGTTGTGTTGCCAACTCTTGACGTAAGAAATACCTTCAACTCGGCCAGATGGTGCGACATGCTGAACGCCCTGGAAATAAACTTTCGGATACCACAGTATCTTCGACAGGTGATAAGGGACTACCTTAGCGACAGACAACTAATTTATGATACCACAGAAGGACCCCACAGGAAAGAAAAAGAAGACTCCTGATGTCAGTTATGCACTCAATATTCTTGTATGGTTCCGAGATCTGGGCTGACGCGCTCAAAAGGAGATATACAGGAAGAAAGTGGCCTCGGTGCAACGTATAGGAGCCCTTCGGATAAAAAGTTCATACAAAAACAGTGTCGCAGCCAGCAGCCCTAGTAGCCGCAGGAGTGACGCCCATTGATCTCCTAGCAGCAGCAAGGAAATACGTCCACGACAAGAAGGCGGAAGTAAGCGCGGCAACAGCAGCTACAGAAGCGAAGCAACTCTCGAAGCAGAAGTGGCAAAACAAATGGAACGCCGAAACGAGGGGAAGGTGGACCTACCGGTTAATCAGAGACGTTGCTGCATAGACGGAGTGGGAGCACGGTGGAGTGAATAATTAGATCACCCAGTTCCTTCCCGGACATGGTTACTTCAACTGGTACCTGCACAAGATGAAAAAAGTAAGGAGCCCAGCCTGTCAATATGGAGACTCTCTGGAAGACGATGCGTATCACATCTTTTTTTACCTGTAACAAGTGGGCAGCAGAAAGGAATAGCCTGGAGTTAGATATAATTCGAGTGTGTGCTGAAGTTTGGTTTGGGAAGACCAAATCATGAAGGGTGACCAAATCATCCGCAAAGAGCAGATGACTAATCCATAAATCTCGCAATTTGAAACATTCTACGCCACGGCTACACTGTAACATCTAGTCCATATATACAATGAAGAGGAAAACGCACTCTTTGCCTGCGGAGATGGTCTTGGTAATACTTAATTACAAAGTCCAAAGCCCACAGTGAATGGTATTGATTTAACGCCATTTATCCGAACACAGCTTCTTACTTACTTACTGACTTACTTAGATGGCGCTACGGTCCGGGGTGGTATAGCGGGTCGAAGCCGGTCTGTTCGCCATCTCGCTATCAACAAAGGTAATGTCAGTGCACAGATTAAAATTTAAGAATTAATTTATTTTTAAAATACGAAAACAAATAAAACACGACTCGCTTCGATAAGTTTCTTGAGACGACTAATTTGAAAAATTCATTTTGCGCTCTACATCGAATTTCGTGGACTGCTGAGTTCTGTGAAACGCCACAGTGGACCTGGGCCTCAATCAACAAACCTCTCCAGCCAGCACGGTTACGAGCTAGCTGCCTCCATCTTAGTCTCAATGACCCAGCCATCTTAGTCGCTGTATGTGAACTCTTGTGGCTAAGTCGATGTCCTTGTACAGGCCGTATAGTTCGGCATTGTACCTTCTCCTCCACTCACCGTCTATGCAGACGGGACCAAAGATCCCTCGAAGAACTTTTCTCTCGAAATAACCAAGGGCATCCTCATCCGGTTTTGTCATAGCCCATGCCTCTGCGCCATACAGCAGGACTGGGATGATTAGAGTCTTATAAAGAGTTACCTTAGTAGTTCGCGATAGGGCTTTGCTACTCAGTTGCCGTTTTAGCCCATAGAAACAACGATTGGCAAGAGTGATTCTTCGTGTGATCTCCCTACTGATGTAATTTGCGGGGTTCACCATAGAGCCTAGGTAGACAAAATTCTTTACAACCTCAAAATTATATCTGTCTATTGTGGCGTTCTGTCCAAGTCGCCGATGTTGGGTGTCCTTTTTTGTAGACAGCATATATTTTATTTTGCTTTCATTGACCGCTAAACCCATCTTTGCTGCCTCGATCTCAATACTCGTAAATGCCCCATTGACGGCCCGCTGAGTTCTTCCGATTATGTCAATGTCATCGGCATAAGCGAGTAGTTGTACAGACTTGTAAAAGATTATACCTCCGGTGTTGGCTTGTGAGTTTCGTACAATTCTCTCTGTAGTATTATGTTAAAGAAATCGCATGATAGTGCGTCACCTTGTCTAAGACCTTTCCTGACATCGAAAGGTTCGGTGATGTTCTTACCGACTTTGATGGAGCAGCGAGAGTTCTCCATCGTCATTCTGCACAAACGGACGAGCTTGGCAGGGATGCCAAGACTAGACATGGCTCTGCATAACTCGTCTCTATACACTCTATCATAGGCAACTTTAAAATCGACGAAGATGTGATGCGTATCGATTTTATATTCATGGGTTTTTTCCATGATCTGCCGTAGTGTGAATATTTGGTCAATGGTGGACTTTCCAGGCCTGAAACCGCACTGATAAGGACCTATCAGGTTGTTGACGATCAGTTTTATGCGTTCACATAGTACGGCAGACAGGATCTTATATGCGATATTTAGGAGACTTATACCTCTGTAGTTGGCGCAGTTCAGAGGGTCTCCTTTCTTCAGGATCGGGCAAACGATGCTGAGGTTCCATTCATCGGGCATACTTTCGTCCGACCAGATTTTACAGATGAGCTGGTGCATGCTCCTTACCAACTCATCTCCTCCTGCCTTGAAAAGTTCAGCGGCAAGGCCGTCGGCTCCAGCAGCTTTGTTGGATTTGAGTTTAGATATCGCTATCCTCACTTCATTATGATCGGGTTGACGGGAATTTTGACTGCCATCGTCACTGTTGAATGGCTCATTCTGCCTGACAGCGGAATATTGATCATCATCGCCGTTTAACAGTCTGCAGAAGTGTTCCTTCCATATCCTCAGCAACGACTGCGATTCTACTACTATATTGCCATTTTCGTCCCTGCAGGCTTCTGTTCTGGCTTTGGAACCCTGCCATGTTCTTTTTACCTTTTGGTAAAATTTTCGAACATCATTCCTGCAATAAAGTCTCTCAATTTCCTCGATCGAGCGCTTCTCATGCTCTTTTTCTTCTTTCTGAAAAGTCGATGTTCCTTTTTTCTCCCGCCCAAGTAGAGCTCGTAAGCAGCTCTAGTCCTTATGCAGCGCTGCTTTGTACGTCTTTTGTTTAGCTGCATGTGCTTGCCGGCATTCCTCATCAAACCAGGGGTTTCGTTGTGGTGGCCGAGAGAAACCCAGTACATCAGAGGCGGCATCTCTGATGGCCTGTTGGCAACGCTGCCACTGGTCTTCCGCATTTGCTGCTGGCGGCTTAGGACTTAGATTAAGATTAAGAGAAACTCGATCGGCAAAGGCTCTTGCGGTCTCTTGCGATTGTAGCCGCCCGACGTAAAATTTCCTCACAGTATTTCGTTGATTTCGCTCCGTTCTGGATATCCGCATCCGTACCTTGGCTACAATTAGGTAGTGATCCGAATCCACTTTGGCTTCTCGGAAAGTCCGGACACCCAGAATACTGGAAGAGTGCCTTGCGTCGATCGTAATGTAATCGATTTGGTTGACAGTTTTTCGATCAAAGGAGAACCATGTTCCTTTGTGAATGTCGAGACGTGGGAACCGCGTACTTGCTACGACAAAGTTTCGCCCCGCCGCGAAGTCGATTAGCCTGAGTCCGTTGTCGGATGTGATGTCGTGCAGGCTGTGCTTTCCGACCCACGCTACTAAAGACGTCCTCTCTTCCTAGCTTTGCGTTGAAATCACCTGGAATAATTTTAACGTCGTGGCTAGGGCATTGCTCATACGTCTTGTCCAAGAGCTGGTAGAAGTCATCCTTTGTCGCGTCGTCCTTCTCCTCGTAAGGGGCGTAAACGCATATTAGGCTAATGTTTGCCAATTTGTTGCACTTTTATGGGGAGGAGGGAAAATTAAACCGCGGGTTAATTGAAACCAAAGTAGCCGACTTGCTACACTTAGATAAGGGAAAAAAAACAAACGCAAAAAGGGTAACACGACCGATCGCTTTTGCGATCGGAAAACGAAATGAGGCAAAGGGCGAAAGAAAAAAGGAAAATGCAAAAAGTGCAACAACACAGCACGTTGAGTGCTGTTCGCTCACCGGCCGCTCAGCTGGGGTGGGTTCGACTTGAGAATCGATATACTGAGAGGAGAAAAGAAAATAGGGTAAGTAATAAGGGGTTTTGGACGCCACGTAATTTTTGATAAAACAAGGGAGGGAAATTACGAAACCTTTGGAGTGGATTTGGGAAATGGTGGGGAACGCACTAGTGCTGAAAAAAAAATAACAAATAAAAGAAACAATAATTTCTGCCACGTTATAAATGCTCTTTATGAGCGGCGATTTATTACACCAAAAAGAGAGAAAAGAAAAAAAGCAACGAAAGGTTATTTACGGGGGGATCAGAAAAAAAACCTCTTAGAGGAAAAAAGATCCCCAGGAAAACTCTTTTTCTTCAACAGTGTTTCCACCTACGAAAACGTTCACTTTTCGCTATTAACAACAAAAAAATCAACTTTGTTGATTCTCACTTTGTTCCTTTACACAAACTTCCAAAACCTTTGCTGGTCGACCAAGAAGTGGTCTCCCGCTGAATACAAGGCCTAGTCGAGCTTCGAGCCTTTTACTCACACATATGTGAATCCCCGCTATTCAGCTATTGGATTCAAGAGCAGCTTGCTGTGCATTACTCCGCTTATTTGCGTAAGTATGCAACCGCTCTTGAACCGCCGCTATTCCGCTCTCATCCTCTATGATATATGTCCAAGGCGACACCCGCTTTTTAATCAGGAAAGGACCAACAAATTTAGGAGCCAACTTGGCTGCATAATAGTTAGCGGCATCTGATAAGACGAAATTCCTTCGCCATACAAGATCCTTCGGAAGGTATTTAACATCCCTCCGCCGAAGATTGTAGACCGTCGCAGACTTCTTGGTCGCCGCTACTAACTTTTTGCCTATATCTTCCCTAAGTCTCCTAAATTGATCTGCTATCGTATCTAAGTCCTGGTCCCTACTCCTATCATGGTCACTTACCGACGGTACCTCACTGCCGTAAGTAACTATGTCCCTACCAAAATTCGCATAATACGGCGAAACTCCTAAAACCTCATGTTGCGATGTGCGTATGACACACGCAACCCTAGCTAATTAAGAATCCCAGCTGCGGTGATTCTCTGAAACGTAAGCCCTCAACGTAGTCTTAATAATCTGGTTAATCCGCTCCGCCGGATTAGCCTGTGGATGGTAATGAGCAGTGAACCTAATTTGTGTACCATACCCAGCACACAACCTAGCCAGCTCCCTACTCTTAAACTGAGGCCCGTTGTCACACACGACAATCTTCGGCACCCCAAACAACAGAAAAACATTGTCCTCAAGTTCCCTACACACCGAACTTGCAGTCGCAGACCTCAAAGAAAACAATAATGGGAATTTGGTGAAATAATCAACCACAGTCAGAATGTACACAAAACCCCTACTCGACTTCGGAAGTGGACCAACCAAGTCCACACAGACCATCTCCCAAGGTTTGGAAACACCAACCCTCTCCGTCATCAGACCAGCCGGCTTCTCATTCACCGGCTTCACTTGTTGGCAAACCCTACAGCTCCAATGAGAAATCCGCACCCGAATAGACGCTGTCCTTTTTATCTGTAGCAATCGCCGTAGTAGATGTCGCAGGTTTTCATACTCCTTTTGCCCGGCCCATCCCATCGCACTTCTTGGATGGCAGTAATGTTTGCTTTGAAACACTCTAGGGACTCCGCAAGTTGTTCGGCTGCACGTGGTTTGTAGAGGGACCTAATATTCCACGTCCAGACACGAAGATCGTTGTCCTTTTTACGTTTGCTTGGGTCGTCAACAGTAAGATCATCCGTATCCTAGGCTGTTGGTTGCTTCGTAACCGAAGGTTTTTTGCGTGGTAGGGAAGTTAACCCAACGGCACAACCCCCAACATGGAGGCGGTTGTGCTTCTACCGGGACGAAAATCGCATTGCTCATGCCTGAAACTGTCCTCAACCACAGCTCTGGAGCGCGTTTCTAATACCTTAGCAAATACTTTTCCAGGGAGACTTAAAAGAGATATATCCCTATAATTGATACAATCACTTTTGTCCCCTTTTTGAAGAAGCAATCACCCCCATTTGTCAATCACAAGGTGTTTCACCACATTCCCAGGCCACTCTAATGACACTCGAGAGCAATTGCACTTCCTCTTTACCTAGAGACTTGAACATTTCTGGTCGGATTTCATCCACACCGGCAGATTTTTGCCAACTTTTTGTGATTTGATCGCCAAAGTTACTTCCTCAACCGTAGGACTACTCTCCGCCCTACTCTCAATCATAGATTTGTCATCTTAGGTGCCCTGTACGGGATTGAGCAATTCTGAAAGTTACTCGCTCTATCTGCGTAATATGTTCTCCTCATTGGAAAAGGGGTGTACCGTCTTTGGATATGACTCCTTCATGGTATTCAACTTTCTTCCTCTGGGTCATCAATTTTAATAATATGAGTCTTGCACACTGTATACACATCATGTAGATATTTATTCCACAATATCTTGTATTTGTTATTCACGTTTAAATTAAAAAAAAGCACAAACTGTCGGACAATATCTTTTATAAGCCAAAATAAAACGCTCATCTTCACGTCAATTACCCGCAATTACCACCAGCCCAAGTGGCATATTAATTAGCACGTTTAATCGGATAACAACACCCTTGAGCTGTATTCACAGCCATTCACAATCAGTCAATTCAGCCGTCTTCTGATAACGACCCACAATTTCAATATCAAGGTCGATGGCTGTTTACGTTTTCCATTATCAATCAAGATAAAGCCATCTGACAACTGTAAACAATAAACATTGTGACAGACTGTTTCCAGTTATCACAGGTGATACGAGTAGTTTCGCTTAAAAAAAAAAAAAAAAAAATATTTGTCAGAAGTGGGATTCGAACCCACGCCCTCAGAGAGGACCAGAACGCTCAGTAACCCACAGCAAGTGGGTAAGATTTACTCTTGAGTCTGGCGCCTTAGACCGCTCGGCCATCCTGACATATTGACTGGCGCTGGCCAGAGTAGGCATATGAAGGTGTTTGCATCGGCAGTGGTGGTAATATTTTCGGTTCTATGTTTTCGATGTTCTGTCTATACAGTGCTATAGAAGTGTGTTTTTATTTTCTTCATTTTCATTGACGTGTGTATTTTTATCAATTGGATTTTGAAAGAAAAATAAATAAAATTAAAATTAATTCAAATTGATGCACATGCTCGTGCGTAGAGGAAATTAGCTAGACAAATGTGATGCCATTGTGATTTAATTGTTGACACGTGTTAAGTCAACATTTGTTTGTTTATTTGACTTTAATGGATTAAAGATTAGAACTTAATGTTTGGAATGAAAATCTTATTCCAGTCTAGTACATGAACAAGTGACAATGACCAGCGTTGAGACATCATTTTGATTGGATTACAGGAAATGGTCAATGGGGTCTGCGTCCGTCCATAATCAACTGGATGTATGTACACAGTGATCGTCAGACCCATTCTTACCTACGAAATTGTTGTACGATGGAATACAACAAACAAGACCAGTTACTTAGAAACATTCACAAAATACAAAGCTTGGCATTCATAAGTATAACAGGAGCACAGGGATCAACCCCACAAGCGGGCTCAGAGGTGATGCTAAATCTGCTTCCCCTAGATGAGTACATACGATGCACAGCTGCCAAAAGTGCGATTGGTCTCAAACAATCGGGAAGCACGGAAGCAAAGCTCCTATGGACATGGATCTATACTCAGCAGGTATAGTATAACCGATCCCGACAGAACAATAGACAATATCATACCCTACATAGATTTCGACAAGAACTATTCCACCTTTATTCCCGAAAGACAAGAGTGAGACTCCAACACATTAATTAATGTACAGGACATTCAACTCTACACTAACGGGTCTAAAATGGATATCGGAACTGGCTCTGGAGTTTTCTGTGAGTCACTTAACGATAAAAATATCACGGACTCCAAAGAGAAGGCTAATCTGCTAGCTGCATTATTCGCAGCAATGCCAGATACTTTTCTCCCTTCATCTATATTGAACCCGGTTCAATATTCTTTCGGAAAAATATCTTTCCCAACCCGTTCAGTAACTCGAGTCCTTAAAGAACTAAACTGCAATAAATCTTCAGATCTAGATGGAATTTCTACCCTTGTTTTGAAAAGGTGTTCTTTAAGCCTGGCGAAACCTCTACGTAAGCTATTTCACCTGTCATACTGTATAGGGATCTTTCCGGTGCTCATGCTCAGCTAATTACCAAAAAGGGCGATAAAACCTCCCCTTCTAACTACCGACCCATAGCTTCAACGTCAATCCTATCCAAGGTCATGGAAAGCATTGTTAATTACCATCTTATGAGATATCTTGAAGGAAATCATATACCCAATGACCGTTAGCATGGTTTTCGGCCAAAACGTTTCACAGGGGACCTTATGGTGTACCTGACAGAAAAATGAAACCACAGCATCCATCATTACGGTGAATGCAGAATAGTTGCCTTAGATATTTCAAAAGCTTTTGACAGAGTACGGCATCGTGCCCTCGTAAACAAGCTTAAAGCTTATGGTGTTGGTAACATTTTTTCATTAAGGATTGCTAGTTTTTCTAACTAATCGATCAATACTAGTTTGTATTGGATGTACATCTACCCCGTTCTCAACAAATGCTGGTGCAGTCCAAGGTTCAGTCCTCTCTCAGACCCCGTTTCTGATATTTATCAATGACCTTTTTTCTCTCAATCGCTATCCAATCCATTTCTTCGCGGACGATAGTACCTTTGACTTTTGCTTACTCTCTATCGTCTTCATGGCAAGTTCCCCAATCTGTAGAATCACATAGACAGTGAATGTCAACCGAACTGAACTCTGATATAGATGATATCATTAACCGGGGTGTGACGACCGAGTTGAGTTCAACTCGTCAAAAACGCAGGCTGTCTCCTATTTCTGAAGCAGGACACTAGTGTGGCCAAATTAAAAATAAATGGATTTGACATTGAGGAATCTGATGGCTTGCCAATGCTTGGTATGCATGTAAGCTTGGAACTTCTCTGGAATCAACAGATTTCAGATGCGCTTAAGCTGGTACTAGATGCCTCGGTTTTTTCAAAAGATGTAAACGATTTTTCACTCCTACTGATTTGGCTACAATCTACAAAGCATATATTCGTCCGAAACTTAAACATAACTCGCATATTTGGGCGGGTGCTCCTGCCACATGTTTGAGTTTACTAGATCGTGTTCAGCGTCAAGCGTGTAACTGTAACACCGCCGGAATGTTGGATGCTTAGCGCTCCTGTACCGGTACTTCCACCATTATTGTTGTGTCCCGCCTGTCCGTCAGTATCATTGAAATACGGTTGTGGCCACTTACGCACATCCCTACGTCTTCAAGCCTATTTTCGGGCGCACAGTGAAATATAGAAGTTCATGTTTTAACCGCTCAACATGAATGTGGAATGATTTACCCTTCTCAATATTTCCAGAAACCTACATCCTATAAAGATTCAAAATTAGCGCGCACCGTCACATCTCTCTCTTTCCTTTCCTTATCTTTAACTCTTCTCAATACCCTGTCCTTTCACTCCATCACTGGGTTTGGCAATTTTAAAAGACACAGTCCTAAGTGATGCAGATTATTAAAAAAAAAAAAGAACGACTCATATAAACTCCCGGATGACAGTAACATCTTTCAAGCTGAGATCTTCGCCATGAGCTGCACAAACTACACATAGCAGGAGACTAAAACCTTCCAAGTTTACAATTTTCGTCGATAGACAGCGAGGAAGTTAGATCAAAACCATTTTCCAGATGCGATAATACGTTGAACAGAATATGCAACACTCATATCGTAACGTTGGGTTCCTGGACATAGTAATAAAGAAGGAAACGGGACAGGAGATGCATCAGCTTTTGGCCGACACTGGATGAAAACAGAACCAAAAGCCTATTGGCGCACTAACAAGATACACGATAGGAATGGCTGCTAGACTAGGCATCAACTCACCCGACCACTGCAGGAGCTGTCAAGAAGAGGAGATTGAAACCATCAAACACTTGTTATTTGACTGCCCAAATCTTCAAAACCGCCCCCTCCGTCATTTGGGAAACATGCCTCTTGACGATCTCGTACAAGTTGCACTTAGAAACATAATTGGCTTTATAAAGAGCGCAGGCTGGTTTGCAACAGAACCGACTGCAAGACAAATTTTTTTAATAGAGGTTCCACATATACTAACAAACGGGAAACACGATGGACCGTATGGCCCCCGTGATAACCACTTAGGTTATAATTTTTTTTTGTTGCAATGAAAGAATATTTATGACTATAAAGAGCCTTAGATGTTATAGACTTACTTACTTACGTTGGGCACGCCAATTTGGCTGAGGTACTTACTTACTTAGGTGGCGCTACAGTTCGGGGTGAACCTGGGCCTCAACCAACAAGCCTCTCCATTTAGCTCGGTCTTTAGCTAATTGCCTCCAGTTGCGCACTCCAAGTTGGTCGAGGTCCCCTTCAACTTGTGCGCGCCACCTACGGCGATGCGGGCCGGAGCGTTGGTGTCCATTCGCTCTACATTTCCTAGCCATCTCAGACTTCCAATACGCAGTTTTTTTTGACTAGGTCGATGTCGCTGTACAGCTCGTATAGTTCGTGATTGAATCTTCTCCTCCAAAACCCGTCAACGCAAACGGGACCGAAAATATTACGAAGAATTTTTCTCTCCAAGCGACCAAGGATATCTTCATCCTCTTTTAATAAAGTCCATGTTTCAGCACCATAAAGCAGGACTGGGATGATCAAGGTCTTATATAGAGTCTCCTTAGTTGTTCGAGATAGGGCTTTACTGTTGAATTGCCTTATAAGCCCAAAAAAACAGCGATTGGCAAGAGTTATTCTTCGCTTGATTTCTGCACTGATTTTGTTAGTAGAACTTATGGCAGAGCCAAGGTAGACAAAGTCCCTTACTACCTCGAAGTTATAACTGCCCACGGTGACGTTTTGTCCAATACGTCGGTGTTGGTTTTCCCTTCTAGTTGACATCATATACTTGGTTTTGCCCTCGTTTATCGCTAAACCCATTTTGGCCGCTTCCGCCTCAATGCTTGCAAACGCACCGCTGAGATCTTCCGATAATGTCTATATCGTCGGCGTATGCAAGCAGTTGTACATACTTGTAATAGATTGTGCCTCCGGTGTTGGCTTGTGAGTTCCGCACAATCCGTTCAAGTATAATATTGAAGAAGTCACATGACAGCGCGTCACCTTGTCTAAAGCCTTTTTTGACATCAAAGGTCTCGGTGAGGTCATTACCGACCTTGATGGAGCATCGAGCGTTCTCCATCGTCAGCCTGCACAGACGGACAAGTTTGGCAGGGATGTCAAAACTATACATGGCTCTATAAAGCTCTTCTCTATAGATGCTGTTATGGGCGGCCTTGAAATCGATAAAGAGGTGGTGAGTATCGATTTGGAATTCTTGGGTTTTCTCCAGGATCTGCCGAAGTGTGAAGATTTGATCGATGGTGGACTTTCCTGGCCTGAAACCGCACTGATAGGGTCCAATCAGGCTGTTAATAAAAGGTTTCAGGCGTTCACACAATATCGCAGAAATGATCTTATATGCGATGTTGAGGAGACTGATGCCTCTATAATTGGCGCAGTTGAGGGGGTCTCCTTTCTTGTGGATCGGGCAAACGATGCTTAGATTCCATTCATCAGGCATACACTCATCTGACCAAATATTAGAAATGAGTTGGTGTATGCACTCTACCAATTCATCACCAGCTGCTTTGAAAAGTTCGGCCGGTAAGCCGTCAGGTCCAGCAGCCTTGTTCGATTTTAGCTTGGATATTGCTATCCTCACTTCGTTTTGGTCAGGTGGACGGAAATTTTGACTATCATCGTCTATGTTAAATGGTTCATTCTGCCTGACAGCGGGATGTTGGTCTTCCGTACATTATTCCTGGAGTATAAGCTCTCGATATTCTCAAACGCGCGCTTCTTATGCTCTTTCTTCTTCTTTTGGAGAAGCCGATGTTCTTCCCGTCTCTTTTGCTCGTAGAGCTCACGAGCAGCTCTCGTCTTCCGCTGCAGCGCCGCTTTGTATGCCTCTTGTTTTGCTGCATGCACTCGCCGGCATTCTTCGTCAAACCACGGGTTTCGCGGTGGTGGGCGAGCGAGACCCAGCACATCAGTCGCGGCGTTTCTGATGGCATATTGGCAGCGTTGCCACTGGTCTTCGGTACTTGATGCTGGCGGCAAAGGGGTGATTGAGAGATTTCGGGATACGCGTTCAGCGAATAGTCTGGCGGTCTCTTGCGATTGTAGCTTTTCGACGTTAAATTTTCTCACAGTAATTCTTCTTTGTTGTACAGATTGGGATATCCGCATTCGTACCTTGGCTACAAGAAGGTAATGATCCGAGTCTATGTTGGCCGCTCGGAAGGTCCGGACATCCAGAATACTGGAGGCATGCCTTGCGTCGATCGCAATATGATCAATTTGGTTGATGGTTACATGATCATTGGACCGCCATGTCTGCTTATGAATATCGAGATGAGGAAACCATGTGCTTGCTATGGTGAAATCAATTAGCCTTAGTCCGTTATCAGACGTGGTGTCGTGTAGGCTATACTTACCGACTGCCCTACCAAAGACGTCCTCCTTTCATATTTTGGCGTTTAAATCGCCCAATACGATTTTAACGTCGTATTTAGGACATTGCTCATATGTCTTGTCGAGGAGCACGTAGAAACACTCTTTGGTGGCAGTGTCCTTTTCTTCCGTGGGGGCATGAACACATATTAGGCTTATGTTAGCGAATTTAGCCTTGATTCGGATAGTCATAATACGCTCGCTCACGTGTCGGAAGCTTAAGACTTCTTGCCTAAGTCTGCCGCGTATGACAAATCCGCATCCGAATAAGCGTTGCCTGTTCCCTCTGTAGCAATCACCGTAGTAGATGTCACAGTTTTTCATCCTCTTTTTGCCCGCCCCATCCCATCGCACTTCCTGGATGGTGGTAATGTCTGCTTTATAGCAGTCTAGGGCCTCTGCTAGTTGTTCGGCTGCACGTGGTCTGTAAAGGGACAGAACATTCCACGTACAGATCCGAAGGTCGTTGTCCTTATTTCGTTTGCTTGGGTCGCCAACAGTAAGATCATCCGTATCCGAGGCTGTTGGTTGCTTCGTAACCAAAGGTTTTTTACGTGGTAGGGAAGTTACCCCGACGGCACAACCCCCAACCTGGAGGGCCAGTTCCTTAATTATTCCCCTAGGACGAGGGACCGGGTACACCGGTGCCAGTAGTCCACTACGGGAGTATGAGCGCTGCCGTTGGCCCATTAAGGGCTCCTCCGCCACCATCTCTATTCCAATGTCCTGACCAACATTGGAAATTCCTTACCGACCTGTGATCCGAATACGTCGAAGCAGCTCGCGCAAGGTATTCACTAAGTTCAACCTAACTGGAACTATAGATGCCACCGTTGAAGAAGTGCTCTAGTGAGAAAGCACTCCTCCCCCCCTCTCTCATCTGATGTCGCCGAGAATCCGGCAAACGGGGTTGGTTACCCATTTCTTGGATTAAGGTACTAGGCACCCGGCTGTCACCGCGTGGAGGTTGAGAGTAGAAGTTGGTAGACCTCAGCTGAGTGAAAACGCTTGTGTTTTCATATAATCGCATGCACTACCGTTTGACCAGCCATTTGGCTGAGGTCCCCCTCCATTTATTCGCGCCACCTGCCGCGGGGTCATCCTCTACTGCTCCGTCCATCCGGGGTGGATTGGAAGATCTTCCAAGCTAGAACGCTGTGCTTCATCGGCTCTACATGACCCAGCCATCTTAGTCGCTGTATGTGAAATGTGCGAGTAGTTGTACAAGCTTGTAAAAGATTGTACCTCCGGTGTTGGCTTTTAAGTTCCGTACAATTCTTTCAAGTAGTATGTTAAAGAGATGGCATAATAGCGCGCCACCTTGTCTAAGACCTTTCCTGACATCGAACGGTTCGGTGGTGTTTTTTCCGACTTTGATGGAGCAGCGAAAGTTCTCCATCGCCATCCTGCACAGATGGACAAGTTTGGCAGGGATGTCAAAACTCGACATGGCTCTATAGATGCTATCATAGACGGCCTTGAAATCGATAAAGAAATGGTAAGTATCGATTTGGACTTCTTGGGTTATCTCCAGGATCTGTCGAAGTGTAAAGATTTGATCGATGGTGGTTCCCTGGACTGAAACCGCACTAATAGGGACCAATTAGGCTGTTGATGAGCGGTTTCAAGCGTTCACACAATATCGCAGAAAGGAACTTGTATGCAATGTTGAGGAGACTGATACCTCTATAAGACACCGACTACGTAAATACATAATGATTACATTTAGGAACCTACTTCTTGGGACAATTTACTCGAATTGGCTACCAACATCAGCAGCCATTGGACAACATCAGCAGCCTCCCTCCAGTGGTTGGCTCTAAGGAAAGTTTTTCCTGGGGCTCATGGATGTAACACCACAATGGACCTTTCCTTGTCTAAGTTTGGCTGCCACGCTATCCTGACCTAATACTTGAAGTACTCGTACCTACGTACACTGTGAGTATAAAAATCCAAAAAAAGCTGTCAACCGAATTGGAGGTTACTAGCACGAGTTGCTTCAATAAATTTATATCAAATACGAGCACATAGTATTGTTATCAAATTAATTCAAATTGAAGCTGTCATGGTGGTATCAAAAAAAACACTCGTACTTCGTAAAAAAAAAAAAAAAAACTGTTTGTCAGAAGTGGTATTTGAACCCACGCCCTCAGAGAGGACCAGAACGCTCAGTAACCCACAGCAAGTGGGTAAGATTTACTCTTGAGTCTGGCGCCTTAGACCGCTCGGCCATCCTGACAGTTAACACGTACTTCTCGCAGGGCACAGCTCATTGCCCGGGTGGTGCGCGTGATCCACGTTCCAAGAATTTTGATTTATTTATTTTTTGGTTTCGTATTGTGGTGGGCGCACAGGGAATAGGCAATTTGTTAGTAAATTTATCTTTTTTTTTTTGTTTACTATACAGCTCAAGAGCACATACAGAGAATCTAAAAATAATTACACCCAGTGATGGGCGCGCGAATTAGTCACTTTTTCTAATTCGTTATGAAATGTTTTTATTTTTATTTTTTACAAGATTGCTTGATGTGGCGCATATAGATGTGACAACATGTGGGGTGTACTGCCGAGACCTTGAATCGTAAATGGATCTTTTTAATGTATCGGATGTGGATTTTTGTTGATGAATTAAAATCAGTGGATTGTTTGGTTGTGTGTGCGCTTTTGGTTACTTTAGATACATATGCAAATGAATTGGATTCGACTAACTAACGAAAGCAGTTTGACATTTGCAATTTGATGATGTGATGCAGAGAGGGAAGTGATTTTGTTTTGGGGATGGGTCGCGACTGGAAGACGATTGCAGTTGATGGAATTTATTTGGGCGGTGTAGGTTGTGTAGAAATAAATACCATAGGTGTTCCAGATTTTTACATTTTCGAACGGCAAGTGGTCGTAGATACTATTGCAGTTGTCCGGTAAATTTACTTTGTTTCCTAAATTGAATGCGTGACGATTTTGGACAAATTGTTGATGGCAAATGCTATGGAAGAAGGTACATATTTTTGTACATAAGTACATAAGTTTCATTCAAATTGTAATAGATACTACGAACATAATAGCTTCAAAAATGTTCTTGGATCTTGTAAAGTAAAAAAGTGAGTCGTTTCCATGACTCTCTTCTTCTTTCTTTTTCCTTAATTCCTTTTATCTTTTGGCGGCATAGGGCGTCAACAACGCATGTGCGCTATCTTTCGCAGCTCTGCAACGCGTTTGAAATGTCTCCAGCTTACTCATAAAGAGCTCGATTCCTCCTCAACTGTTCTACGCCACGTTCTGTCTGCCTGGGTGAGTAGATTTCACTGCATGGCGTATTTTGCAACGAAGTTGTCGTCGCGCCGTAGGATGTGTCCAAACCATTGTCACTTTCTCCTTCGCACAGTAATGTCTATAGGTTCTTGGCCCGTTTTCGGATAGAGTTGTTGGTTGAAGATACGATTGGGCCAAAAAATCCTCAAAATGATTCTCAGGCATCTGTTGACGAAGGTTTGCAGCTCGTGTGTGATAGAGGTATCCACCTTCCAAGTACTGCACCCATTATTATTATTATTTGGGAGAAGGGTGTGTTACACTGCGACCTAATGGTGTATTGTGTCCCCTACTAACGCCTTGTAGAGGTTTGTTCTCTCAATAGAGTTCCCCTCGCATTACAATTCTTTCCAGAATTAGAGTCTTGTATGTACTCTTACTTGTTTTCGGCGAGAATATACCACCCTTAGAGCACCCACTCCAGTGCAGCTTGTTTGAGGAATTTTAAAAAGAGAAGCGAGTCGAGTTGATGTTATCTCGTTTGATATTTGGTACTTGCCTAGATATTTCATTCTTTTTTCTGTTAAAATATGATCCGGGGTCTCACTGGACTCGCTGCAGAGTCTTTTTTCTGCTATACCTAGTTTCCTTATGTGTTCCTTGAGTTTACAGTGCTCCGTTAGAAACCTGTTAGGATGCGTAGATTTACTACACCAATAAAGCTGTACCAGTTCTACATTGGATCTGAACAGTCGCAGCTCGGTTGTTATGCTGAAAACATTGCTTCTCCAGACTTTGGATAGCATTCCGATTTTTTTCTTTTTTCTCCCGATTTTGCTGCGCACATCTAGTTCGATACCTTCGCGATTAGCCGAGAGCAAACTTCCTAGATATAAAAAGTTGTCTTCTTTCTCGACTTGCTACCCGGCAATGTTGGTTTTAGCGCGGGAGCTTGAACTGCTGAGGGCCTTTGTTTTGTCTATTTTTATCTTCAGCCCTGCTGCGTCAGCTTCTAGATTGTGGGCCATCAGGTGAAGGTCCATTATCCGATGTGAAAGTAGGAAAACATCGTCAGCGTAGTCGACTGTAGCTCGAACTGTTTAAGGTAAAATGTTATAGTCCATCGAATTTCATGGTTACCTTCCGACAATGCTGCACGGAGTACATTGCGGATAACCACCAAGAAAAACAGCAGTATTTATCCTTGTAGTTTGTAGTAGTTTATTGACATTAAACTTTAAAATCCTCTGATGTCTTACCAGTATGTAAGACGCGATACTTGCTACCCTCGTATGTAGCCTTTATAATAGCTAAAAGTTTCAATGGGATACCTCTCATGCGTAAGGCCAAACAGATAGCATATCAATTCCAGCTGTCATAAGTCTTCTCGAAGTCGATAAATAGCCGATGTAGCGAAGACCTGTACGCGACACATTGCTATATTGTGATCCGTAAGAAGTAGGATCCAGTGCGAAAGCTGTTCGACGCCGAGAATTGAATCTAAATGTTCTTTGATTTATAATCTTTGCATTATCGTGCCTACGGCCGGGAGAGCGCGAGAGTTTTCCATGTGGCTTCACTTATCAAACATGTTTGCCCTAGGCTTAAGTATCTAGCTAGTAGCTAGTTGTTTGTTCACCCGCTCAACCTTAACCAAACTAAGATGCAGATGGCGATGAACAGGATTCAGTTTTGGGTCCACTGCTATGGAACGTCATGTACGACGGAATATTTATGCTGCACGTACCACACAAATCTACTATCGTAGGATTACTATACTTGTAGTCGCCAAGCTATTGTAGTTAGATTAGGTTAAAGGGGTTAGCTGCATCGAAAGGGTGCAGCCTGCACTCGGATCTCAAACGGATCCATTGTGCTGCTTTGACGTGGAGTTTCCTGGTTGAAGTACGAGAACTGAAAAGAGAGGAAAAACAAAATGGCTAAAGTTGTGTGTTAATGGAACGGCCTCCTCTGAACCACCCTGAAGAAGTTATGAATTTCATGATGGTGGTTGGTGGCTTTTCAGACAGGTCGCCCAGATGGTTGAAGAAATACTCTCCAAGGACTGTCTTCCTGGTATTGCAGATACTAGGGCATTTGCAAGGAAGTGTTCTGTGTCCTCCTCTACGTCTGTGTTGCTGCATCCTCTGCAGTGCTCATCTGTACTTAGCCGCATTCTCTTCCGGTGGGCCGCCAATAGGTTGTGGTCGGTAATGATGCCTATGAGAAGCGCCAGGTTTTGTCTACTTTGAGTGAGGATGACCTTGGTTTTCACCTTGTCATGTTTTGTCCAGATGCTTCTGGAGACTCGGCATGATGGGAGCCCTCTCCATCTTTCTTCTGTTTGTCGTTTGAAGTCAAGTGCTATGTTTGATTTAAAAGTTTTAGGGGAGGAAGGACTGAGCTTTGAACCATTGACAGGTTTTGTTTTGATCACTTTCTTCCCAGTTCATCCGCCATCTCGGTCCCTGGAATTCTTTTGTGGCCTGGGCCCCACTAGAGTGTTACATGGTGGCTATGGATGGGCATTTTAAGCTCCTCGCGGCATCGTTTTATTAGCTTTGATTTTATTACCGCGGATTTATAGCAGCTTGACTATCTATGTAAATATCCATCTCTTTCCTAGTAACAAGTTTCGTGGATAGTTCTCGTGCCACCTCTGGAACACACCGCCGTGGTTCGAAAGCCTTAGTGATATTGCAATATCAGGTTCCACTGAGTCGTTACCCGAACCCACTCCTTCGTTTGTTTTGGACCCATCAGTGAAGACTGAAATACTATGCGGGTTAATGGCCCCACCGTCTTCCCAGTATTCCCTTGATGGAACGTTTTGACGTTTAGGCTGAAGTCGGGGGATGGCGGAAGATAATCTGTGGTGGTGTCTAGGTGAGCCCATCTTGAGATGCTACGGTGGCCCGTGTGGCCCCTTCTCCATAGTTTGGAATCTTTTAGTCGCAGGACACTCATCGTGGCTGATTTCTCAACAAATAAGTCTAGTGGAATAAGTACGAGAATTGTTTCAAGTGCTGCGGTCGGGGTGGTTCTAATGGCGCCACTAGTTGCTAAGCAGGCAAGTCTCCGGATTTTAGTCAACTCCTTGAGATGTGTCTTTTTCTCTGGTATTGGCCACCAGACAATGCACCCATATGTAAGAATGGATCTGACTTTGGCTGTGTAGTGGCAGGTTTGGGTCCCCATTTTTTACCAAAAATTCTGCGGGAAGCATAGAACGCAATGTAGGCTTTCTTTATTTTTTCATTTGTGTTATCTCTCCAGCTCAGTTTCCGGTCAAGTATGCACGCTAGGTACCGTGCTTTATCCGAGACGAGGTTCCTCTAGAGGCCAGTGCATTTATTTCGTTGTCACCCAGCTCCGAGTTGATGTGTTCGTCTTGTGCATACATTCTATCCAGTCGGAGAGTGTGGAATCTACTCTGAGTCGGTCTAGTGATAGTCTTATTGATTCGGTTTTCACATTTTTAAAGGCTCCTTCCACATCTAGAAAAGCCGCTAAAGTGAATCCTTCGTGGTAGAGTGATTGCTCGATCATTGCTACCACTTCGTGCAGGGCTGTTTTTACTGATCGGGCCTTTGTATAGACATGTTGTGCTGGGGACATGTCTCTAGGGCTTAATTTGGAGCGAATGTGCAGATCTATTAGTCTTTCAAAAGTCTTCAACACGATTGAAGACAGGCTGATCGGCTTGAAGTCTTTTGCGTTCGTGTGGGTCGGCTTACCAGCTTTGGGTATGAAGATGACTTTAACTTTCCTGCTGGCTTCAGGTACATATTTACAGTTTAGGCACCCGCGAAATATGGTCGCTAGCCGTGAAATGACGTATTCCCTGCTCCTTTGTTGCATCATGGGGAAGATATCATCTGGGCCGGGCGTCTTTTAAGGAGAAAAGGAGTCGATTGCCCATTTAAGTTTGTATTCATCCACAAATCGGCGAATAGAGTGTAATTTGCGCTAACTCCTGAATCATGTGACCTTGTTGTCTCCGTATCGGGGTCTATAATACTACACCCTGGGAAGTGAGAACTAAAGAGGAGTTCTACAGTCTCTGCACATGATTCTGTGCAGGTACCATTTGGTTTCTTAATGAATCCTGGGACCGAGTGCTCATTTGACAGGACTTTCCGGAGTCTCGCTTCGTCTTTTGTGGATTCAATTTCGCTGCAAAATTTACTCCATGAGACTCTTTTTGCGTAGAGTGTCTTTTTCTTGATGTCTCCTTTACTTTCTTCGGGTCTGCGGCATTCCTGGTGCGCTTTGCCAGATTGTTAAGTTTCCTGGCATTAGAGCGCGTAAGGTTGAGAGTTCACTTGACCATCATGCGGGGTTGAGCTTCCTTTTGCCTTTGCTTAGAGTGCAGGACCTTTTGAAGGCTACTTTGAGGGGTGGAGGTCAGGGACATGACCTGGTCAATCTTAGTTTTGTTTGCCAGGGGCGATGATCGGGAATGTTCTGAATTACCTAGGAGGAAAGCTATTATAAGAGGTGCTGCTCACTGACGACACTATCCGGATTGTTCAACGCTGGCTTAAATCCGTTGGCTTAAAACTAGCAGAACATAAGACGGAAGCCGTACCAATTAGTAGTAGAAAGAAGAAAGAAACAATCGTGTAAATAGGAGTACACGAAATTACATCAATACCGCTATGAAATACGTAGGTGTTATTATAGACAGGAAGCTCTGAGCATCTGGCGTATGTTAGATTCAAGGCTTCAGTGGTGAATAAGACATGTCCGGCATGCCAAATCCTGATATAGTCGAAGGCGGATTCTGACATCAACAGCACTCTATGGATCGCCAATATGTACCGGGGCTATGAAAATAAGACCTTAAAGACGTAAAATCGAAACGGCGCGTGCCGAATATATGCCATAAGAGTAAGCTGTGCTTTTCATACAACATCAGAAGATGCAGTCTGTGTTATTGCATGATTGCTCCTAATTGAGATACTTGCCGAAGAGGTGCGGAAAATATGTTAAAAAAGGAACCAGGAAGCTGAGATAGTTCGCGATGAAACACCAACATCGGAGAGGCTTGTATACCTATACAACATAGCTGTTGGACATTGATGTTTTCGAGAATATCTATACAAATTTAAGCACTATAGTTATCCCTACTATTCGCCCCGCAAAGAATCCGAACAAGACGCGGAACATGTGTTCTTTTACTTACCGCGCTTTGAAGGCAAAATAATGACACTGACAAAATAATCGGAGCTGAAGTTGCTACCAATGCCTGAGAACATAGTGAGTCACGTGATTCAATAGCAGGAGCAATGGGACGCAGTGATCAGGTATGCTAAGCACTTTACAACAGAGCTAGAACGTGAACGGAGGCGTATTGGGGGAAACTCATTTAATAACATGGTGAGCAATAGAAATGCCATGATGTTTGTGGACGAAAAACCCCATTGAAGGGGAGGTATTTTGGT
Organism: Brachypalpus laphriformis; assembly: GCA_945910035.1. Lineage (NCBI taxonomy): Eukaryota > Metazoa > Arthropoda > Insecta > Diptera > Syrphidae > Brachypalpus > Brachypalpus laphriformis. The sequence goes on from OX246753.1 coordinate 156,837,366, forward strand.
AGTGGAAATCCCACACGGTGTTACTGAATACGAGTTCAGTTTTGTCTTTCGAAGATTCTCACCTTCCATCGAAAAAAATTGATTGTACAGGTCCTGCAGGTTCTGATTTAATTCAACTACATTCACGGCCTTAAGCGAAGCCTGACTCACTACAGACGCAAATACTTTTTTTTTTTAGGTTGCGCCAAGAATGTGTAATCTAGCATGCACGATTCGCAAACCTGAGTAATCGATTCCAGGAATACGCCTACGTACTAAACACACACCCTACACACTTCAGCCACTCTGCCCGCGGTACTGCCATTAGGTATTTCTTCGCGGTGCTGGTTAGCAATTATGCTCTAGTCTCCGAGGCCGCCTCTTGGGCTCTTCTTAGGGCTTCTGCTCTTCGCAGCGCGTTCTGCACACATACTATGAATGAGCAGATCTCCAACCACTCCCCCTCCGATCGTGTCATGTGACTTACAATATTTTCTGGACTTGGACTTGGCAGGTTTGCTCTATCTTCTGCAAAGCGTCTGCAGTAAACCACTGCATTCTCCGCGTCCTCCTCTTCATTTGGACATTCAGGGCACAAGGGCGAACTATCGTGTCCAAATTTAGGGAGGTATTTCCGGTAGCCACCGTGTCTGGACAGGAACTGTCTGAGGTGGTAGTTACAGTTCCCCTCGCTCTCTCTGTCGATGATTTTATAGTGGGAATGCGCTTGTGGGTCTACCTGCCTTTTGTAGAGCTGTCCCACCTGGTTTGCCACAGCGTTGCTGATGCTGCCCTTTCCTCCTCCTTAATCCTTTTTGCCTCCTGCCGGTTCGAGGGACGTCTAAGGTATACCCTCTGCATCTCATCCGCGAGGATGTCGATTGGGACCAACCCAGCTAAAACGCAGGCTGCATCGTCGGAGATAGTTCGGAGGCCGCTGATCACTCTGATTGCGCAGAGCCTGTGTGCTGATGATAGCTTCTTCCTGCACTCATTTGTCGCCAGTGCACCTGCCCATATCGGGGCAGCGTATAGAAGTACCGAGCTGACTACTCTGGACAGCAGGATTCTGCGGGCGTATCCAGGCCCGCCGATGTTCGGGAGCATTCGGGAGAGTGCTGCCCGCATCAGCAATGGTTTCTTACTAGAATACTCGACGTGGGCTTTGAAGCGCAGCCTGTTGTCGAGCATGACTCCAAGGTATTTCAAGGATTCTTTGGACCTGATTGTCTGGCTTCCGACCCGGAAGCTGGCATATTCCACCTTTTTGCGGCTGGTTATTAAGACAGCTTCAGTCTTGTGGGCAGCTACTTCCAGTTCCAGCCATTCCTTTATTCTTATAACTGCCTCATCCGTTGGCAGACTCCACCTCGTGTACGTGCTTGGCTACTGTAACCACTGCGATATCGTCAGCGAAGCCATTTACTTTGACTCCCTCGGGCAGTGTTAGTCACAGAACTCCGTCGTACATAATGTTCCATAGGAGAGGCCTCAGAACCGACCCTTGCGGGACTCCCGTGGAAACACTGTAGTGCTTAACGCCATCGTCAGTATGGTATCTTAGCTTCCTATTGCTGAAGTAGTCCGTGACTATCCTCAGGAGGTAGTATGGTGTATCCATCCTGCCCAGGGATCTCCTAATGAATGACTATCTTGCCGAATTGAACGCATTTTTGACATCAAGCGTTACTACTGCGCAGTATTTCTTCATCCCCCATCTCCACCATTCCCTTGTATTGCTTCAGTTGCTATATCTACTACCGCCTTTATGGCACCGACGGTTGAGCGTGATTTTCTGAAACCGTACTGACAGTCTGACAGGGCTTCGTTTTCCTCCGCCACCGCAAGCAGTCTGTCATAGATGATACGCTCTAAGATCTTTCCCAGCGTATCGAGCAGGCATATTGGGCAATACGATGATGGTTGTCCAGGTGGCTTATTGCCCTTTGGAAGCAGCACTAAATGTTGCAATTTCCATGGTGTAGAGAATACCCCCTCCTCTATGCACATTTGCATCGTTGTTAGAAAGATGTCCGGTCTCGTTTTAACAGCCGCCTTGATTGCCCTATTCGGGATGCCATCCGGTCCAGGTGCTTTGCTGTCTCCGATTTTTCTGCATGCCCCAAAGAGTTCTTCTGACGTGATTGCCGGGATATGCTCCATGCTGATCTCCCTTCTGATGGAGACCATAGAAGTTGGTCTATAGGGAAATAGGTGCTTTACTATGGTCCTTAGCATTGCCGGGCATGTTAGTTGTCGAGACCTGCTGCTTTTAAGCTTCTTCATCACCACTCTATACGCTATGCCTAAGGGGTCTAATTCAGCCTCGTCACAGAGACGCCTAAAGCTCCTTGACTTACTGTCCTTAATGGCCCTTTCCAGTTCTCGCCTCGCCAATTTAAATGTGGTTAGCCGCTCTTGGAAATCTTGTCTGCCTCTGGATCTCTGAGATCTGCGTCGTGCTTGCTTGTAGACGCAAATACTTCAATCCTTCCATCTATTCTTCACATCATACACAGTTCAGGCCCATTAGGATTGCATAAGGTTCCGCTTGGATAACAGACACATATTTGCCTAACAAGAAGTGAAGTCTAATGCTGTCGTCTTTTACGGATATACCACGAGATCGTATATCCATGAGACTGTGCTCAAGGCCATCAAAACTCCATTGTGATAGTACGGCCCATGTTATAGTATAGTAGTCCAATTATAAGTGTGAAGAGGAGGTAAATTCAACAAAGCATCTAGAGCAGAGCCAGGCGTACCTGGGAAAGACCGCGAAGCCGAGACCTATTCATTTACTCCTTGCTTTTCTCACTGTAGACTAATAGCCATTAGTTCAGCTCCCAGTAAAACCAAAAGCAATTTTCTTGCTATATCCAGCTCCTTTCCAGCTGCTGCAGCATGCAGTGATTCGCGATTTTTAAGCCATAACAAGCCCGTGAACCTCTAAAAACTAAATTACATTCATTACCATTTAAATAACAATAACTCTCTAATTGCACCATTAATAGCCCCACAACGACCTTGCCTCAGGCCACAAATCACAGTCCCTCTCTCAATGAATTAATCACGACTATTGTAGCTGACATCTGCTGCGTTCTTGCTTTACATTCGACAACAGCTGTAGTTGGTTATTAGTGTTGTTGACATCAGCGTAATTGACTGAATTAAGTGGGCGTACAGTTTGAAACAACCCATCAGCACTCAATTAAGTTCGAACTCGAGTTCTTTTTTTTCTTTTGCCCCCCACGCTGCCAGAAATCACATTGTGTATTAAGTTCCACTCGAAACATGTTCCACCTGAGATTGAACATTACGTAACATTCGCGGCCGCCACGTCATATGTTGAAATATTTCAGCCAACAAACAAACTACCCCATCCGCCGACTGCCACCCACAGCCCACCGCAATGACGGAAGCAATTCCAATTCCGACGTAGTAAAACATTTTTTTATATAAAAAATTACCCTGGCATAAAATTCTCGTCTTTTTTTTATTCGTAGGCGAATTTTTATTTTATTTAGCTGGTGGCACTGCGATAGGGGTTGGTGTGGGGAATCTGCAGTCGCAGAATATGTGCGGCATTGCAAGAAGAAATTTATTATCACTACGGCATTTCATTCATTGGTTTGGGTTGGTTTTATTTATTTTTTTTTTTTAAGAGAAATTCCCATCCCCAGATGTGCCATTAAGTGACTGCACGGAACACTCTCACATCATTCTTTAAAAATTAAAGTTCTTTCACAATAAAGGATACTTCTGTCCGAGAAATGATTTAATGCTCTGTCTCCCTCTGAGCAGGAACACTCTTAGGAACTCACAGGAAGGAGGAAGACCCACATTTTATAATCTCTGTGTGAATGGGGAATGTGACAATTTACCCCGACACAGCAATGAAAAATGAGACAACTCCTTCCCCGAGACAGGAAAAAAAAGTTTAGAAGCTAAATGGCAGAGATAAGTCGTGTGTGGTGCTTCCTTTTGAGACAGATTCATATTTCATACTTCAAGTGAATCGAGATCCTTTCTGTCGTCGAGCTTTCTCATGGTCATTGTACCCTCTTATGGAAGTCTTAAGCTGCAATCTGTACTGTCGTCTTATTCGTCTTTAATCCAATTATGTAGACGGAAATGATGAACAAGTTACTACACCGAATAGTGCACACAGTAAAGGGGAGGGGGGGGAGTACCCGTATTACTATGCGGCATGGTCTTGTAATTAGAATTGATGAGTTTCGTAAGATGTTTGGTATCCTAGGGTATAATTACACGATTCAATGGTTTTTTTTTTCCAAAGATATGTGGAAAGAGAGATGTTGTCTTACATATTTGTAAATTAATTGATTTTTTAAATTACTTACTCGTATGTGTAGGCATTTGTGGCCCGTATGTCGAATAGATACTTCGGTTCGCTGATACCTTCGTTAGAAGACTATTAGCCAAGTCAATTTTTCATGTGGTTTCGACTATGTGAGGGATGGCTTCTTGGCACCACTCCACTGACTGGCATGGCATTTATACACTCTACCCATTGAATCGTTAAACATACTTGTTTTAGGTGTTTTTTTTTTGTACGGTACTTTGTTTGTGGCGTGCCCAAACCGCAATCCTCGAGAAAAGAAGAAACCAACTTTGTGGAATGCAAATCTCACAACTCTTAGGAAAGACAGCAGACTCCTTTTTAAAATTGCTAAAAGCACCCTGAGGACGGCCGATTGGGACATCTATAAACTGTCTCTCAGGAAATATAAAATCTCACTGAGGAAAGAGCAACGACGCTCCTGGAGACTTTTCTGCGACAGCATTGAACAGTCCTCGGAAGCTTCTAGGTTGCGAAAAATTCTCTCTAAAAGCCCTTCAACACCTAGCTAGCTACCTTTTACATCCAGACTGTTACTGGACCACCTCTGCTAAGGAATCCATTGACATCTTACTGGATAATCACTTCCCTAGTAGCTCTCCTGTTGCTGTTTCGCTATCGGGTAATACCCGTACTTGCTTTTCACCGTGCAGCAACTCCTTGGTTATAGTAACTACAGAAAAGATCCGCTGAGCCATGCGTAGTTTTAAGCCCTTCAAATCCCCAGGACCTGACGGTATCATTCCTGCAGAATTTTAAAAATGTGAGGACATTGTGCTTCCATGGCACAAAGTCATCCTTATCTGGCTGTCTTAACCTGTTTTACATTCCCAAATTGTGGACCGAGGTTGAAGTCGTCTTCATTCCTAAGGTAGGAAAACCTCGTATGTGGAACCAAAGGATCTCTGACCTATCAGTCGATCGTCCTTTTTACTGAAAACGTTGGAAAGGTTGATTGATATCCACCTTCGTCAGAGCATTAGTACGACTTTGCTCCCTCCGTACCAACATGCGTACTGCAAAGGCAAATCGGTTGAGATAGCCCTACACTGGCTTGTGTGCATCATTGAAAAATCTCTGAGCATTAAAGAATATGGTATACTGTACTATGGTAACTTTCCTTGACATTGAGGGAGCTTTTAACAAATCAAAGGCAATTACAGACGCAATTGCAAATATGAAAGTGGATATTCCGCTCGGAGTGTTGATCAATAAATTGCTCACATGCAGGATTATTAACACACAGCTGGGCGGAGCATCGCCCAGAAGACTTGCTTGCTGCGCAATACTCCAAGGTGGAGTCTTGTCACCTCTTCTGTGGAATCTGGTAGTAGATGACCTACTAGTGGACCTGGATAGGTCAGGCTGTAGAGTGATTGCTTATGCTGATGACATTGGTGTTGCTGCGTCCGGCAAGCACCCAGCCGCTCTCAAGGAAACCCTCCAATATGGTCTCTCTCGGCTCCAAATGTGGATTGGGGGTTAATCCTCATAAGACGGAACTCGTTCTCTTCACAAGGAAATATAAAGTTCCCCTCGTAGACCCTCCTATGATAAATGGCACCAGTCTCACCTTCACTGTTAATTAAAAATACCTGGGTCTTGTTTTGGATAGGAAACTGCACTGGAAAGGCAATCTACTGCAACGCGTAAGGAAAGCCAATGTAGCCCTCTATTCCTGTAAAAAGGTTTTAGGTAGGAGCTGGGGTATGAAACATCAAATCACTCGCTGGCTTTACGTGTCCGTTATCAGGCCTATATTACTTTATGGCGTGATCGTATGGTGGGCTGCTCTTAGCTAAAATTCAAAGATCTGCATTGGAATGCGGCATTGGACATTTTGTTCAACCTGCTACCCCTAAATATATTTGGCAGACAGATTGCTGCCAGTTTGGACATCCGTCTAAAAGCCTCTCAGTGGTCTAGTAATCACATTGGCTACTCCTCGATCATTGATCTTCTCAACTTCACTCATGAACACACGGACTACACCCCGCCGAAACTGAGATTTGACCGAAATTTCCGTACGAGTATCCCTGAACGGGATAAATGGGATAACTCTTCCCCTGATGGTAATTCGGTGCACTTCTATACAGATGGCTCTAAGAACGAAGGTGGGGTGATTCAGGCGGAAATCATGGCGATTAAGGAAGACCTGTCCTGGCTAAGGTGTAATGTATTATCTGTCAGGGATATTAGAATTTTCACTGACAGTCAAGTGGCAATCAAGCTCCTGGAATCGTGCTCTTTCACTTTAAAGGCCGTCTTAAACTGCCGTTTGACTCTTACGGAGATGACAGAGTAGTTCAACATTCACCTATGCTGGGTGCCACGCCATAGATACATTCATGCAGGGCGGATGAGCTCGCCAGACAGGGTACAACTCTAATGATTCTGCCAGATAGGCAAGCCTTAAGTAGGCCCCTCGCTACATGTAAGCATCTACTAAAGCTAAACACTATTAGCAAGACCAACCACAGGTGGGATATTGGCTCAACGTGTCACATTTCGAGGCAGATTTGGCCTAAGCTGGACCAGAAACGTAGTGCCGAGTTGGTCAAGCTAAAGCGATTACAGATCAGCTGCGTTATCGGTTTCCTCACTGGACCACTGGAATAGGCCAACATGCCAACAGAATTGGCCTCTTTTCCAACGATTTCTGCAGGAGCTGTAGGGACGAGAAGGAGGAGAAAACCATCCTTCACCTCCTATGCACATGTCCTGCTCTATCACGTAAAAGAATGCTCCATCTAGGGGCTCACTTCCTTGATGACCTCGGCGATTTGGCGTCCTTAGGCGTCGTGAGCATCCATCGCTTCATCAACAGCTTCAGTTGGTTTTATTAGTCCCTGAGTGGTTTTATGGTAGATCCTTGGGATCACAATGGACCTTTACTGGCCTAAGTGTGTCTGCACCGTCGTACAGATAGCCAATCTAACCTAACCTAAACTAAGTGTTTTTTTCAGTAAGATAACAAAAATCCAAGATATACATCCTGGCATCAAATGCACAAATTTAGTCGTCAATATAATTTCCTCTCTCAGAGCAATTTCCACCTCTCAGAGCAAATGGAAATCTGAAGATACTAAACATGGAGACTTAGTAGATAGTAGATGTATGGTTTGTGAGGTGCATGTTCACTGCGTCTTCAGTAGATCGATTGTTCTTATGCTCTAGTCGAAGATATTCTCGATTTAGATCACCTCATCTAGTCCAGCTGCATTGATGAATTGGAGTATCTGCAGTGGATCAAGCGGAGATAGATCGGAGATAGGCACCTAATTGATTACTTTTTCTGTGGACTAGTGCGTCGCTTTCCATAAGAAACTGTGCTGGTGTTTCTGCGAGGTCCCTGAAGAATCTGCACTGTTCGTTCCCTTCTATTCCCTGTTTCCTAAGGTGCTTCTTGAGTCTGTAGTGACCCGTTAGCATGCCTGTCAAGATGTGAATTCGAAGTCAGGCAGTATCTTCATCTTTTTTGGTTGTAGCTTCCCAGAAGTTCTTTCATCTGTCTCAGTTGGGGGATTCATCCCAATGCTTGATCCATTTGCTATCTTCTTCTTTCCTCAGTTCTTCTCGTATTTTCTGTGGTCTATCACACAGAAAGGTTTCGGTCCAAGAAACGGGGGTGTGAGCCGTTTCTTGCTAGTGGAGGAATAGAAAGTTACTTTATTAGCCTGTCTCAGTCTGTTGATCTTGGTGAGTCACTCCCAGACCACTCTGGATCTGTTCTCATGTGAGCTTAATGCCTTGATTGCGGATTGGCTATCGGGCAGTATTGCGATGTCCTGTCCGCGATATTTCCTGTAGAGGTTGAATTGCGCGAATCTCTGACAATGGTTTAAGTAAGATGTAGGATGGGCACATTCTGCTTCCCGTGACGTGGTTACTGTTCACAGGTTCTTTGTCCTGACAAAGTATGCACCGGGGCTCTTGGGAGCAAAATTTCACAGTGTGACCCTCCTTTCTGCATCGTATGCAATGCGCGGACCAGTCAATAGTGTTTTTTTTTGCAAGCCCTTGCTATGTGTCCAAAATCCATGGACTTATAACGCTTTCTCCAGCTGTTCCATGAGCGCATCACAGATTTCCTCTTTGGTTTTTGTTTCATCGAGATCCTTTACTTCCAGTACCACCTCATGTGTTAGCGTCTCCACTTTCGCTTGCTGCTCCAAGATCTTCTCGACTTGGTTTTGGAATTGCGAGGTCTTTATGTTCGCAGATCTTTTGAGTTCAATAAGAACGCCGTTTTTCTTACATGGTTAACGTTCTGGTCCAGTTCTTTAAGTCCTGATCGCTCTTGACCTTCCGAAGGCACACTTATGTTTGCCTATTCTTCTTGGGTCTCTTTGTGCGTGCTTTCACCTTTGTCCAATCAGCTTTTTTTTTTTTTGATTTACTTAAGCTGGCACCTCGCTAAGCAGTTTCTTCTGTCTCTGTTTGGTTGGATCTTTAGCGTTTTTTTTTTTTTTGTATTCAGCGTTGGCTGTTCTCTGATGGGTTTCGGCTACCTTTGCCTTTTGGGGGTTTGGAGATGGTTATTCTGCAAAGCTGCTTGTGCTTCACCTTTAGGCGTCATGTCTCTTCTTCTCCTGAGTGTGGGGAGCGGATCCTTATCGCTTCGCTTAGGGCCATTTGCTATCACCCTCTTCTTGGAGGCTGCAAGATAGTTCATTTGAAGTGTGGGTCCTGTCTGCGTTGCCTTCGCTGTTTGCTTGCGTTCGTCTAGTCTCCGGCTTGTTCCCCCATCTTCCACCTTTGCACAGTAGGCACAGACGAATAGTACTCACTCATGGTGCACATCGTTTCTTCCCTTAACACCGTGTCTCCACGAGACATAATTTGTGTCATGAAATGCGACTTGCCGTAAATATTTCTAGTGGAGACCACAAATTTTCGGATATAACGTGCTTCCTGACATCTATGTCTGACTTTTTGTCTTGTCTTATTCGTAGACATAAACCCTGAAATAAATTTGACAGAGACTGTCAATTTAAGCTTTACTACGAAGAATACATGGCTGATTGGTGCCTGACATGGAGTCTGCAATAAATATGTCTCGTGGAGACTTGGTGTCAAGCAAGAATTGGTCGTTGCTTACTCTTACGCGATATAGTTGAAAATGAAATGTCTTGACAAATTTTGCCCACCCAATAAAAAAAATAAAATTTTCTGACATGAAGCCTGACATAAAGCCTGAAATAATTATGTCTCGTGGAGACACGGTGTTATGAAGCTTAACAAATCTGCTATTTATATTAAGGGCATTAGAACCTGCTCCTGTCTTCTCGGTGTTTTGGTTCTCCATCTTAGCACAGCTGCTATTTTTTTATGTACCTCCTTGCTCCGTAACTTTTAGCGTAGTACTCCTACTTTCAGTCTCCTTTGGGGTTTACATCACAGCTTCTGTGGCACCAGTGTGCGGTGGGGACTGAATTAACGCTGAGCTTCTCCTGAAGGGGCGAATTATGACCTCCTGACATACCTCACCTTCTTCATTATTCATTTTTTGTAATTTCTTGGTTTTAATTTTCGTTTTGGTTACTACGGTGAACTCGTCAATGTATGTATGTATGTATCTTCACGTTTGTCCTAAAAGAAAACCCCATTGACACAACATTTAAACAAAGAAATATAAATCAGTGTCACGTATATTGTAATTGCCTTGCCAGCCTATTCATCGAGCAGAGAATCAGAAAATTACCAACTCCCATTGGTACACCCTAATTACACCCTAAGGTCGCCTCTCGGTCTTTTTTTTATTTCCCCGCCAATTTTCTGTAACAGCGCCACTAATAGACTGAATCAAAAAAAAAAAATACCAACCTTGAGCCCTGTTGTACAGCGCGCGGTAAATTAAGTCGAAGCACGACGTTGGGGCTGTAGCGTATGTTCAGCAATGTTACGTAAACGTGACCATATTTAAATAGAAAACAATTTTTATTTTTTCGTTTGCGGCTCGCTCTCGTGCTAACAATTCTCCATGATCCACATCGAAGAAAATTTCCATATTAGCTCTATATTTAGTTTTTTTTTGTTGAACAACAAATTACCAAGCGATTCGAAATGGCTAACTTCTAACATTTGTTCTAGATACAGTGTCACCATCAGAGTGGATAATTTCCATAATGATGATGTTCAGTGATTTTTCACCTGTGCAACATGTCGTCGGGCGACGACTACAATTTATGGCGACACACTTGTAGTTAGCGGTGAAACTAGTACACAGTGTGAGAGTAATGACAGCCATGAGTCACACTCCAGTGATGGATGTAGTAGTTCCACTTTTATATTTTACTCCGAGCCGTATGTCTATTTTTATTACTTAAAGCGAAGTGTGTACTGAACTGAAAGTCATGGACCTTTGAGTTGTGAACTGAGCCGGCTTTTCCTGAGGCCAATGACGATTATGATGATGTCAACATGTGTATGTCTAGTGAATATTAGTGGGCGGTGGAAGAATCGCGTTAATATGAGCCGACTGTCAGATTAAGAGACTGCTTTTGGAAAGCAATTAGAATAACTTAAGACGCAAAGAAGGTAATTGGTTCATTAAACCCACTGACTGTATAGTCATCATCTTCGTGAGACAGTTTAACACTTATGACATCAGTACCAAGAGGAAGTTAGTTACGAACACAACAGGAGGCAGTTGCTGAAGACGTGGAATAGTATAGAAAACTGATTCTTTGAAAAGTGCACATACGATGCTTTTTTTTAGTTTTAAAAGTGCAAAACTCTGATTAACTTACATTAGAAACCGCCAAGCAGAGCATCTTAACAACCGAAATTGAATCTTTACCCCACAGGCGAAATTTCAAACTACAGACCTATTGCTAAGCTTTCATGTATACCCAAGCTTTTTGACTCGATCTTCTTCCACAGTAAATCGAGATATTCTCCCATAAGCAGCATGTGTTCCTAAAGGGCAGATCTATAACCACCAACCTCACCGAATTCATCTGTCTCTTCTACATTATGCGCAATGGAAAGAGGTAAAGAAGTAGACGTCGTGGCTACTGACTTAGTAAAGCATTTGACAAAATCTCTCACAAAATCATACTCCTCAAACTTTCAGCTTTTGGTTTTCCGCGGTCATTTATTTCATGCGTTAAGTTCTACTTAGAAGATCGCCAATACAGTGTGCTTTTCAGATCTTCCGTTTCAAACCCAATCATTGTGACCTCAGGCGTACCTCATTGCAGCCATTTAGGACCTCTGCTATTTCCATTGACCATAAACGATATCGAGCTTACGGGATCCAACCTGGCGATCTAAGCAGACGATATGAGGATCTCAAAACAAATATCCTGCATTACTGATTCTCCCTCACTGCAGGCTAACTTTAATCTTTTCTCACCTGGTGCAGGCAAAACCTTTTAGAACTCAACGTCGCAAAATCCCAATCTATTATTTATTCTCGCAGACGCTCTACCTTGCCGCCAAGAACATATTTTTTTGAACAATGAACCTGTTCCCATAGTTAGATTAATTTGTGATCTCGGCATCATTTGTGACACTGAACTTAACTTTCGTTCTCACATAGATAACGTAATCAGCAGAGCCAACTCAAATATAATTATAAAACGTTGGTCAAGGGAATTTTCCAACCCCTACGTTTTTCTGGCAGAAGGAGTCACCGTTCCGCTGGGATTCGTTAAGGGTAACATACGTCATTAGTTCTTAAAGCTGATCAACCTCGAGTGCTGCGCTATATCGGGGAAGACATGGCCCATTTACAACAAACCTAAATCAGATGAGCCACCACGTTGGTTCAAATCCAAGGCCAGATACTACGAGAATTGTAGCCGTAAGTACAGGCCATTGGTCAATAGGAGACCATGCGGCCTTCCTCCCATAACACCTTCAGTCATAGCCGCAGAGATGGTTAGGTTAGGTTGGCTGTCCACACGAGAGTGCAGACACACTTAGACCAGTGAAGGCCCTTTGTGATACCATGGATCAAACCATTAGGCCACTCAGGGACTAACAAAACCAACCGGAGCTTTTGACAAAGCGATGGATGCTCATGACGTCCAAGGACGCCGGATCGCAGAGGTCGTCAAGGAAGGGGGACCCTAGATGGAGCATTCTTTTATGCGACAGGGCTGGACATGTGCATAGGAGGTGAAGGATGGTTTCCTCCTCCTCCTCGTCCCTACAGCTTCTGCAGAAGTCGTTGGAGAAGAGACCAAGTCTTTTGGCGTGTTGGCCTATAAGACAGTGTCCAGTGAGAACACCGACAACGCAGCTGATTTGTGTACGCTTTAACTTGATCAGATCGGCACTACGTTTTTGATCCAGCTTAGGCCAGATCTGTCTCGAAATGTGAGACGTTGAGCGGTTTCCCCATCTGAGGTTGGTCTTGCTAATAGCGTTCAGCTTTAGTAGATACTTACATGTAGCGAGGGGCATACCCAGGACTTGCCTTTCAGGCAAAATCCTTAGAGTGCTACCCTGTCTGGCAAGGTCGTCAGCCCTGCAATTACCTGGAATGTCTCTGTGGCTCGGCACCCAGCATAGGTGAATGTTGAACTGCTCTGCCATCTCCATAAGAGATAGACGACAGTTTAAGGCGGCCTTTGAAGTGAAGGAGAACCATTCCAGGGACTTGATTGTCGCTTGGCTGTCAGTGAAAATGCAAATATCCCTGACAGATAAATCATTACATTTCAGCCAGGACAGGGCTTCCTTAATCGCCATGATTTCCGCCTGGAAAACGCTACAATGATCAGGGAGGCGGAAAGAGATGCTCAGTTTGAGCTGTTCGGAGAAAACACCACAACCCACCCCACCCTCCTTCTTAGATCCGTCTGTAAAGAAGTGAACCGAACTACCATCGACAGGGGGGGAAATGTCCCATACATCCCGGTTAGGGATGCTCGTACGGAAGTTACGGTCAAATCTCAGTTTCGGCGGGGTGAAGTCTGTGTTTTCGTGTTTGAAGGTGAGAAGATCGAGGATCGAGGAGTGGCCTAAGCGATAGCTAGTCCACTGAGAGGAGGCATTCAGGCGGATGTCCGCACTGGCAGCCATCTGTTTGCCGAAAATATCTAAAGGTAGCAGGTTGAACAAGATGTCCAGTGCCGCGGAGGGTATTTCTCAGTGCACCACTGATGCAGATGCATGCAGATCTTTGCACCTTAGCTAGTTGAGTGAGGTGGACCTCCCTGTCAAGAGCAGGCCACCATACGATCACGCCATATAGTAGTATAGGCCTGATAACGGACACGTATAGCCAATGAGTGATTTGAGGTTTAATACCCCAGCTCTTACCTATAGCCTTTATACAGGAATAGAGAGCTACATTAGCTTTCTTGACGCGCTCTAGTAGATTGGCCTTCCAGTTTAATTTCCTATCCAAAATAAGACCAAGATATTTTGCGTTTTCAGAGAAGGTGAGACTGGTGCCATTTATCATAGGAGGGTCTACGAGGGGAACTTTATATTTCCTCGTGAAGAGAACGAGTTCCGATTTATGTGGGAGGCCCATTTGGTGAGCCGAAGGAGAGCATACCCTGACAGTGTCCGGGTGTTTACCGGAGGCAGCAATAGCAATGTCATCAGCATAGGCGATCACTCTACAACCTGACGTATCCAGGTCCGTCAGTAGTTCATTAACTACCAGGTTCCACAGTAGAGGTGACAAGACTCCACCTTGAGGTGTACCGCAGCGAGCAATTCTTCTGGCCGATGCTCCGCCCTGCTGTGTCTTAATAATCCTGCATGTAAGCAATTGATTGATCAACACACCGAGCGAAGTATCCACTTTCAGATTTACAAGTGCGTCGGTAATCGCCTTTGATTTGAGATTGTTAAAAGCTTCCTCAATGTTAAGGAAAGCCACCATGGTGTATTCTTTGATGCTCAATGATTTTTCGATGGTGCGCACAAGCGAATGTAAGGCTGTCTCAACCGATTTGCCTTTGCAGTACGCATGTTGGGACGGCGAGAGCAAAGCTGGGCTAATACTTTGCCGAAGATGGATATCAATTAACCTTTCTAAAAGACTGTTACTAAATCCCTGCAGAAAATTTAAACTATGGTTTGAACAAAGCCATGTAGTTTGTAGATTTCGAAAAGTCAGAGGAAGGTAGACTTAGCCTAGTAGAACTTCTGCCACTGATACCAAAACAAGATATCGACAGTCAATGAGAAAAGCGGAAGCTTTAAAGGCCACGTTTAGAACTGCAGTATTTTCAGGTGGATCATTGGTTCTATCTAAAGCAATTCAATCCATTTTTTTCTTACAGTGTAATGCGAATGGTGACGTTATTATTCTTCGCACGATAGCAAACCAAAAAGTCAACAAAGCGCATTTTCATTTACATTTTGCCCTACTTCTCGCCCCATTCGTTGCAGTTCGTGCAACAGCCTTGTGAGCATTATTCCAACAACGTGGATGGATTTACTATTTGTCAGATGTAAAATGTATATTTTGTTCCGGTTTCAAGAATTGATTTTGTTCTCTTCGTTTTTGCTTTCCACTTTTGCATGCGTTTTCATAGAAAGACGAATATTTCTGAGAAAGAAATTGCTTGGTAAAGTATCTCATTTCATGGTTACAAGTAGCATTTTGTGAGAAACTTGGATACTTTTTTTGAAAAAAAAAGAAGAAGAAATATTTATGAACACGCACACAGTTGGCAACACATACAATGTTGCGAATTATCACAAAGAGAAATAAATTTTGCATTACTTATGACAGGGAAAGGCAAGAACATAAAGTGGAATGTATCGTACGAGTATTTAGGTGCACGACGCGTGAGCTACCTCGGGTGCGGTAGTGTTCTTTAAAGCAACACTAGTCTGTTAGGACTTACCAACATGAATGACTTTCAAGAATGTAAGATATTTGCGTGAAACTTCCGTGAATCCATCTTTTGGCGGCAATGATAGTTTTGAGTTGAAATGTTAATATGGTTAGTGTCATCCCTCGAGGAGGCATATGGCGTAATGAGTGCCTGTCCGCCATCGTGTTCGGACTTCTGCAACGTGCTCCAACTCCCTGCAACTGATTTTTAAAGCTCTAGATTCTTTTTCAACCGTTCTGCGCTTCGTATGCTTACGGCGACTCCTAGTTCTGTCGGATTGAATGGGGGATTCCATTGCATAGCATGTTTTACAAAGGCATTTTCTTCGCGGCACAAGGTGTGAGGAATCCATTGCCATTTTCTTCAAAAGGTTCCTGACCTGTTCTCGGATGGAGGTGTTCGTCCGAGATGCGATTAGGCCAGAGAATCCTTAGGATGATACGTAGAGCTATTTAGGCGAACCCCACAGGCGGATCAGTAGAAATGCGGTGAAGTGGGAGGGTTGTGATCCCTTATTTTCGGATCATAACCTCGCTGATAAAAGGAAGAAGGAAGGATACGTAGACCTTTTTACGAAAGTCCGCAGCTTAAGAATGCCAATAACGTCGATTCTCCAAGTACTGCATCCAAATAGTAGGACTGACTCAACATTGCTATCATATAAACATTACTCTTCCAAATTTTCGATAGCATGCCGAACGCAACTTTGGCGTTCCCGATTCTGCTGTCAACTCGTACATCGAGGTCGGTGCCACAGGCGCGTCGGCCGAGACTATACTTCCCAAGTATAGAAATCTATCAACTTTCTCGGCCTGTTGTCCAGCAATATTTACTTGAGCGGTGGAAGTTGTAAGGCTGGGTGCTTTTGGCTTGGCCATGTTAATCCTCAGCGCTGCTGTCTTTGCTTTAATTTCCAAACTTTGGACCCTTTGCTGTAGATTCATAACTCTATGCGGCAGGAAGCAAATGTCGTCGGTGTAGTCCTGATATTTAAGGTGAGATGTCATTGTCCAATTCACCCCGCTGTTATTTACTGTCAGAGCTGCACGAAGAACATCACTGACTACGACCAAAAATAATACATAATGGTGAAAGTAAGCAGCCTGTAGTACCCCAGTTTTGACTACAAAGTCGTAAGACACCTTTTCTTTATGTATGAGGCGACACTTAGCACCCTCATACGCTGCCCGGTGTGATCTTCTGGGGGCGGCTTTGAAGAAAGCTGTTCACGTAATCTATCTTGGCCGTGTGAAAATGTCGACTGGTCGCTTCAGCGGAACACTAAGAACCATTCCAGTAATGGCTCTAGATGTTCTGTTTCACTTGCCACCTTTGGATATTTATAGCAAACAAGTGCAGCCTCTCGCATGAAGATCATATTTCAAAGTACCGGAGATTCCTCTATTCTTAACGAACTTAAATTCCTTTCGAAAGACACCAACTATGTACGTCCATAACTTCTGCTTGATAAAAGCTTTCAAACCCTCATCTCCTCCAGACTTGACTTGGAGGCGCATCTGGGGTTACAAGAGGGATCCATATATTCTAACACAGATGCATCAAAAATAGAGTCTGTGTCTTCTCCACCGATCTAAACAAAAGTATCACTTTCCACATCCCTAATTACTGCAGCGTTTTTCAGGCGGAGATTATGATGATAAAGAAGGCCTTGTCGTGGCTAAAGTACAATGTAAATCTAACCGGTATATCACCATTTCTACTGACAGACAAGCCGCGAAATCTCTGGATCTGTCACCTCAAAAACAACTCAAAAACTGCGCTAAATTGTCGCTTATCTCTTAAAGAGATGGCTAAACAATTCATTATTCGCCTCATTTGGATATCGGGACACAGAGACATTCCAGGTAATTGCACGGCCAACGAACTCGCCAGGCAGGTCACTAGCCCATCGACTTCACCAAACAAGGTGAATATCGACATGTTTCTCGCTGCAGCGAAACTGCTGCTTAAGTTCAATGCTATCAACGTAACCAAACGCAGATGTGCGGACGGCTCAAATTGCCTTATTATATAGAAAATGTCGCTCATTGCTAAAGTACTTGTCATTAAGAGGCACTACAACATTGGCAGGCGTGCCATCAGCTAGTACTCCTTGCAAATGACTTCTGTAGAAGCTGTATGGACGAGAAAGAGGAGGAAACAATACTACACTTCCTTTGTAGGTGTCGGGCTCTCTCTGTTCGTAGAAGATTGCACTTTTAGGTCAATTGGATAACGACAACATCAGCAACTTTCCACTCTAACCTAACCTAGTCGCATTTTACGACAAGCAGGGAAACACTGCTGCATCAAAGGGAGGCAGAAAATTCTTAAGATGTTGCGTAGGTGCCTACATGTTAACGAACGTTTGTAGCTTTCTCGTGGTAGTTATGGTCACTCTCCACGTGCTACATCCATATAAGAATGCTAGAGCGGAACAGTCTTAGCTTGGTGCTCAAACTTATGGCATTGTTTCGCCATCGTTGGCTACATCCAGTTCGGTTCCACCATCGGTGGAGACAATACTCCCAAGATACTGGTAATCCTCTACCGGTTGTCCGCCAATGCCTATTTGAGCTGATGAGTTTGTTCCAAGGCCTCCCTCTCCACATCTGCTGTTATTCGGTGGAGGTCCGGACATTTGTGACAGAGTAAGCATACATCGTCAGCGTAGTCAAGATGTTTCAGTTGGGATGTAAGAGTCCATCGAATTCCTCCGTTTCCCATCGACATAGCTGTACGAAGCTCATCCCTATTCACCAATAAAAATAGGATTGGTGAAAAAATGCAGCCTTGTCTTACCCCGCTTTGGATCTCGAATTCCTCAGACAACCTTCCTCTGTGCAGAACGAGACATATGAACCCATTGTATGTAGCTTTGAATTAATTTATCGCGAATAAGTCCTCCTCCTAAGTAGGCACTCCCTGTTGACACTATTGAACACTTCTCAAAATCGATCAACAGCAGGTAAAATGGCGATCGATATTCAATGCCCTGCTCGATGATGATCGGCAGTGAGTTGATGTGGTCAACACAGGGGGATCCAGAGCAGAAACCTGCTTGTTCGGTATGGAGTGTATCTCAATATGTTGCTTAATTTGCTTTAGGATGAGTTTAGCTATTATCTTAGCTGCAGCAGACAGCATGCAGATACACCTCCAATTTTCACACTGCATCGTTAAGTCCTACCGCCTTGTTGCTTTTCAATGCTTTGATCGCGATAGTGGTCTCATTCTTACTGGAGGTCGTGGTGCGTATTCGGGCATTCTTACCACGGGCACCTCAGCCTGATTTGAGAGCATATCGTTAGCGAAAACACAGTTCAAAACCGTAGCAAAATGCTTCTTCTATCTCTTGAGGCTGATCCTCATCCGAAATGAGCAAAGAACTTATGCACTGGGTATTGGCTGAAGCTGCGATCACCTGTCAGCTCTTTCGTGATTCTGTAGACGGTTCGCTGTCGCACCTGCTTGCAGCTTCTTCTACTTCTGTCTGAGTTAATGCAGTTTCTCTTGTCACGTCGCACGCTACGCTGAACTTCTCCCGTCTTCATGCTATATAGGGACTCTACCCTGATTTTCCCTGGTGCTGAAGTAGCTGCAATGTGAACTTACAGCTGTTTTCGTTCGTCGATACGTCTCCGAGCTGCTGATTGCTTCCACACCTTGCGATAGTCCCTTAATTGTTGTCCAACTGAGGCAACACTTAGTCTGTCGATGTTGAGCCTGGGCATTCGTGTGTGTCGTGGGATCTTCGTACTGCAGCAGTGCGTAGTTAGATATCCATACGTAGCATTGTACGTTACTTCGTTCTCTCAGAGAGGCCTATTATGCCTACTCATAAAGCTATAGAGCGACTTATTTTCAGCTAAACGTTATTATTGCATTTCTGCAGAAGACTAGTACTTATTTTCTCCAGAGGCTACCAAGAAATTCATGAACTTGTCAGGTGAAACGAATTCTCTATCTATAGTCAACATTTATAAAAAAAAAAAAAGGCAACTGACATCGCATATTCTACAAGTAGGATCCGGTGATAGCTTGATTCTGTGGCGATGCCTCTATAATGGGTTGTGACCACTGATGGCCCCTGCTAAGGTTTTTAGTTGGTTTCTGCCCACAGAACTGCAAGCAACTCAGACAACTTTGTGCATGTCTGTCCTGGACTGTCAGTCTAAATTGCGTGGGTAAAACACCCTTCGTTAGGTTAGATTGAGTAGGGTTATGAGGTTATCATAAGACACTAGTCACCAAGGTGGGCCCATCGCGATCCCCACATTACTAGTTTTGAAGAGACCAACGTTAGTGAGCCGAAGTGCACTATTGTCCGCTTGAGATTTTATTTGTAGGTCTAGTGGTAAAAGATACAGAAAGATCTCAAGTGCAGCCGTAGTCGTTTTGCGTAGAGCACCCGTGATGGCAATGCAGGCTGTTCTTTGTACCATGGTCAACATATAACGCATGTTTTACGTATTCGTTGACTCCCACCAAACAAGAGCACCGTACGTAAGAATGAGTCTGACTATCATGATGTATAGCCAGTGCATCATTGAAGGCTTCAGGCCCCATTTTTTCCCCGCCGTCCTCTTACAGATGAAAAGAGCATTGTAAGCCTTGTGGACTCTTTTCTGTATGTTTAGTTTCCAATTTAGTTTGCTATATAGCATTATATCAAGATATCTGGTGCGATCCGAAAGGGAAAGCTCCACCCTTCTATGCAGTTTGAAGGGTGGTTTCTAGTATTTTCTGCTGCAGAGTACCAATTCTCTTCTATCTGGGTTAACGTGCAGTCAAAAAAAAAACACCCTAACTGCCTGCAAATTTTAAAATTGTACGTCGATATGGATAATGTAACTTGCAAATAGATTATAGTCTAGTAAACATTACATCTGTCGAAGTTGTATCAGTACAATTAGGACCTTAACTAAACCGTCCTGTGTACACTGTCAAGTGTAAAAATTTCCATAATTTTCTCTTTTCCATTAAACGCTTTATTCAAATGCAACAATGCTGAATGAAACCATAGCAACGCCGAAAATTCGGAAAATTCCATTATCCCCTAAGACATTCTCAGACTCTGCCACAGAAAAGGATTATTCATCCGAAGCCACACAACATCCTGTACAAATCTCAATATATGTATCATGACACCGAAAAAAAAAGAAACCAATCGATCAACTCTTTATTTCCAATTTGTCTAACGACAAAGGACCTATCCGCACGCCATGCTGTGCAAATTTCCCGCAACAAATGTAGCAGCCTTGTACTTCCCAGATATCCACTGCCACTCTACTATAAATCGATCAAATTGCACAGAAGGACATCGTCGTCGGGTAGATATTTTAGAAAAAATGGAATTCCAAAAGACCACCGACACGGACGAGTACTCCTTTCATCAATTAAAAGTGTGGAAAAGGAGAAAAATCAGGCACACACGAGTTACTGTAATTGTGGACAAAGGACGAACATGGGTGCACACAAAAAAGGAACCAGGATATTCCTATTTCAAATAATAGATTTCCATCTTTTGTTTGAAGTGGCTTTTAGGTGTGCCCTGAAGGACGACGACGAGCAAAAAAGAGTGTTGGAATGAAATTTTCACACATCCACTCATTCGAAAACGTTCCTTTTGAAGTCTGATGCTGATCTATAATTTTGAAAAATAGAAGCAAAACAGAAAAAAATGTTAGAAATACTAAATACCAACGCAGCCTATAATTAAACGCGAACATTGGGTTGGCAAATAAATATTCGAGAATCCACTCTCGAAAGTTGCGTTCTAAAAATACCCGAAACGCGCGCTATTCACTTTGTATCTCAGAGTGAGGAGACTACGGCTCTGGATAAAGTATCCGCGCCGCGCAAATATTTACATTTCACTTACAGCGAAAGTAATGCGATTGGTAGGTAGTTTTGTTTATTTTTGTGAATGAAGGTGCGTGTGTTGCGTTGTTTTTATTTGAGGTACGCATTTTTGAACAGTGATAATAAACATGTGTACTATACGAGTGAACGAGCGTGTATTTTGTAGGCCTTTTGGGAGTATTTATGTACTTGAGTTGTAAATTTTTGTTAAAATATTGAGCAAGAGAAGATCTGAGAGATTTAGATTTTATGATTGTGTCATGTTGTCGTAGGGTTGTTTTGTTTCGTAATCTACAGAGGTTCATTGAATCAACAAGATGTGAAAGCGTATTCTTTGATTTTGTAAAGGCACTGCGCCTACATGAGTTCTATTTTGAAGTCTACGTACATAAAGTACGTGTTTGATGAAATTTCAAGGCTTGTGATTGAAATAAATTCAATCATTCGTTCGACTGTTAAGTGAACAGCAGTGTTCTTCTTCAACAGAAATTCGTGAGTTGTCTGCTTTGCGGTGTCACAAAACTGATTTCTTTTTTTTTTCTTTGGAGGTACTCAGACGCAACTAGTCCATTGTATGACCAAAGAGGAAGACCCTGGTTTGCCTATATATTTGATTGGAATATGTTTGTCTTTCTAACAAAACCAAGCAAGCACTTCAGTGGTGAGGTGGTTACAATACCAACTCTCACAACATTGGTACCAAAGATCTGCCACTTGATATGAGCAAAGGCAGGACATTTCCGCAGTGTCGTCACCCTCTCCATAAGCGTCGCCGACTGTAGTGTCACCTAAGCCTAACACATTAAGACGTTTCGCGAAAGCGAAGTGATCTGTAAAGATACCAATAAGCAGTCTGCAGTCTGATTTCCACTGATTTCTTTCAGGCGTCCGGGAGCATTCGTTGGGTCAACCTACATCCTGCAGAATCATGCGACACAGAACTGTGTTCGTGAGGAACCCAATCGTCGATGAAAGCCTTAGGTTAGGTTAGGCATGTGGGCTGGCAGGGAGGGACGCTCTTTGCCACACTCAGGTCAGCGTTGACCCATTGTGATACCCATAGGGGAACAAGTAATCCCTTACCCATTGAGGCCTTGTGAAATCCAGCAAAAAACTATTCAAACTCAATCACTTAATTCGTTTCTGAATACAAACCACCCTGATGATTTGATGAAGTTCAGCATCTTTCCTATCGAAACGCCGCAGAGCTCCTCGAGATCCTGGAAGAAAAATTTGCCAAGAAACTTTTTCCTGGAGTGTTGAAGACTCGGACATTGACACAGGAAGTGGGTGGTGTGCTCAAAAACTTCCTCGTCACCACAGCCTCTACAGAGTTCCTCCTCCGTCAGGCGTAGTTTCTTCATGTGGTACCGCAGAGTGTTGTGCCCCGTGATGATGCCCACGAGGGTGGAAAGGGATTTCCTATCTTTCCAAGTAATGCTCTCAGTCCTTGATTTGTCGAAATATCGCCATAGCTTCCTAGTGATGGCACAAGTTTCCATGGAGTTCCATCTTGTGTTCGCCTCCTTAATGGCTTTATTCCCTGCAGCTAGCTTGAGTGTGCAAGGCGGGATACACACAGTGGGGTCAACTTGTTCTGGTAGTGCTGCAGAGCCGATTCTCGCCAGCTCGTCGGCCTTCTCATTGCCTGGGATACCCTCGTGTCCAGGGACCCAACAGAGCGATACCTTGTGCTGTGTTCCATGAACCCTGAGCTCTTCTCAACAACACTTCACAAGCTTCGATTTAATTTCTATGGCAGTAATCGCTTTTATAGCTGCCTGGCTGTCGATAAAGATCGTGATACCTTCTGGTGGTATTTCCCTTACCGCAGACTCACGGGCGGCCGTTGCCACTGCTAAAACCTCTGCTTGGAAGACGCTGCTGTGATCTGTTAGGCGTATGGATTTCGGTATACCTAGGGGGTCGGAGAAGATGCCAGATCCTACGCCAGTGCTCATTTTTGAACCATCTGTATAGATGGCTATAGATTCGGCGTTAGGTATGTGACCGCTTCTCCATTTTTCCGTTTTTTTTTTTTTTTTTATAATTTGCGCGTACTCAAAGGGTTATGAATACCTTTAACATGTTTACACACAGTGCGGGCGTTTGGAAAGGATGGATAGAGAGAGAGAGAGACAAAGATTTTGGTGTAGTGGTTTTTGAAGCTCAGTTGTTTATGCTTCAGCTATTCTCCGGGGGTGGCGTCCAGATAACTGGGGAGATTTTTTTGTTATTATTGTCATTGCTTCTGATTCACAGTACTTTTTTCCCGATAATCGATGTCAAGGGCAAATCATCATCAACAGAGCGAACAATTTTTCCAGCCACATGACCAAGCTACTGTCAGTGTTATGCCTTCGCAGTAGTGTTCACAGAAGCTTTTGCAAATGATCGGACTGACTTTATATATTTCATGAGAAATAAATAAATGCTTGCTGACATCAGGATTTGAACCATGAACCATTAGCGTGGCAATTGACGATGTTACCACTACACCATTGCGGTAGAAAAAGGCCTTACAAAGTCTAAATATGGCGTCATGTAGTCCGTTACGGGCACCAGGCCAAAGTAATCAAATGGGATCATCGAGTGACCCATTCTATTTGGTTTCCAGCTTACTGACTGACTAATTCTCATAGCATTGACGGCTGCTGACGTGGGTATAGAGATGTCTAGCAGTAGCAGGTTGAGAATAGCCTCGAGTCCTGCGGTTGGTGTTGTCCTCATTGCACTGGTAGTGCCAATGCACGCTAGTCTTTGGGCTTTGGTGATAGCCCTTAAGTTGGTGGTTTTGTTGACAGCTGGCCACCATACTAGATTGCCATAAGTCAGTATGGGTCTAACTATAGCCGTATACATCCGTAGTATGATTTTGGGGAAAGGTCCCAAGGTTCTACCAAAAATTCAACTGCATGAGTAAAAGGCTATTGTTCTTTCTTTATCCTTTCGTCTATATTTAATCTCCAATTGAGCTTTTTGTCCAGTACAAGGCCCAGGTATTTTGCGCTATCGGACAATCTGAGTGGGATACCATCAACAGAAGGTGTTCCATACTCTGGTATTTTCCTCTTATTCGTAAAGAGAGTTCGGTTTTTGGGGATAAACCTTTAGACCGCAGTTCTTGGCCCATATACTAAGAGTATTTAGGGCTCCATCCAGTTGCTCGCTAAGGGTAGGCAGGAATTTACCTGTTGCAAGCAGCACAACGTCAACCGCATACGCTGTAGCTCTGATGCCACTGTACCTTAGTTGTTGTAGTACCTCATTATGAACAATGACCCAAAACAGTGGGAAGATTGCCCCGCCTTAAGGGGTGCCCTATCTAAGGACGCGGGGAGACCCAACTCAAGGTGAACCTAGGCCTCAACTTATAAGCCTCTCCATTTAGCCCGGTCTTTAGCTAATTATCTGCTGTTGCGCACTCTAAGTTGGTCGAGGTCTGCTTGTACTTGTGCGCCCCACCTATACCGAGGAGGCCCTATACTGCGTCATCCTTCCGGGTTATATTCGAAGACTGCCGGCCGGAGCGTTGGTGTGGTATCCATTCACTCTACATGTCCTAGCCATCTCAAACGTCCAATACGCAGTTTTTGCCTAGGTCGATGTCGCTGTACAGTTCATATAGTTTCTTTAGTCTTCTCCTCCAAAACACGTCAACGCAAACGGGACCGAATACGAGTATCTTAGGAAAAAATGTTCTCTCGAAGCGACCAAGGATGTCTTCATCCGTTTTCAATAAAGTCCATGTTTCAGCGCCGTAAAGCAGGACTGGGGTGATCAGTGTCTTATATGGAGTCTCCTTAGTTTTTCGAGAGAGGGCTTTACTCTTGAATTCTCTTATTAGCCCAAAACAACAGCGATTGGCAAGAGTTATTTTTCGCTTGGTTTCTGCGCTGGTGTCGTTTTCAGAATTTATAGCAGAGCCAAGGTAGACAAATTCCCGTACTATCCCAAAGTAGTAGCTGCCCACTGTCCAATTCGTCGGAGTTGACTGTCACTTCTTGTTGACAACATATTCTTGGTCTTGCCCTCGTTTTTCGCTAAATCGATTTTGGCTGCTTCTGCCTCAATGCTTACAAACGCATCGGTAACAGCCCGCTGAGTTCTTCGCATTATGTCAATATCGTCGGCGAATACAAGCAGTTATACATACTTTTGATAGATTGTGCTTCTGGTGTTGACTTGTGAGTTCCGTACAATCCGTTCAACTACAATATTAAACAAGTCACATGACAGCGCGTCACCTTGTCTAAAACCTTTTTTGACATCAGAGGTCTCGGTGAGGTTATTACCGACCTTGATGGAGCAGCAAGCGTTCTCCATCGACATCCTGCATAGACGGATAAATTTGGCCGGGATGTCAAAACTAAACATAGCCCTATATAGGTCCTCTTTATAGATGCTGTCATAGGAGGCCTTAAAACCGATAAAAAGACGGTCGGTATCAATTTGGACTTCTTGGGTTTTCTCCAGGATCTGTCGAAGTGTGAAAATTTCATCGATGGTGGACTTTTCTGGCCTGAAACCCGTACTAATAGGGGCCGATCGGGCTGTTGATGAAAGATTTCAGGCGTTCACACAATATCGCAGAAAAGATCTTATATGTGATGTTGAGGACACTGATGCCTTTATAATTGGCGCAGTTGAGGAGGTCTGCTTTCTTGTTGATCGGGCAAACGATGCTGAGATTCCATTCATCAGGCATACACTCGTCTGACAAAATCAAAGAGATGAATTGGTGTATGCACTCTACCAATTCATCACCAGCTGCCTTGAAAAGTTCGGTCGGTAAGCCGTCCGGTCCAGCAGCCTTGTTGGATTCCAGCTTGGATATTGCTATCCTCACTTCGCTTTGATCAGGCGGACGTACTTTTTTAATGTCATTGTACATATATGTTGTATGGTTCATTCACACGTCGAAGTTGGTCTGCAGAAGTGGCTTTCCATATTATCGGCACCAACTGTGATTTTTACTGGGTTTTACTCTTTTTTCACGTTCTCTTTGCCGTTTGGTATAACTTCCGTACATTGTTTCTGGAATATTAGCTCTCTATATCCTTGATCACGAGTTTCTCATGCTCTTTCTCGTTCTTTTGCAGAAGCCGATGTTCTTCTCGTCTCTTTTGTTCGTAGAGCTCACGAGCAGCTCTCGTCTTCCTTTGCAGCTTCGCTTTATTTGCCTCTTGTTTTCCTGCATGCACTCGCCGACATTCTTCGTCATACCAGGGGTTTCGCGGTGTGGGTGGGGCGAAACCCAGCACATCAGTTGCAGCGTTGGCACTGGTCTTCGGCACTTGATGCTGACGGCATATGGGTGCCATAGACTCTGGCGGTTTCTTGCTATTGTCAAAAAGCTCGACGTTAAATTTTCTCACAGTGACTCTTTTTCGTTGTGTCGTTTGGGATATCCGCATGCGTATCTTGGCTACAATAAGGTAATGATCCGAATCGATGTTGGCCGATTGGAAAGTCCGGACGTCCAAAATACTGGAGGCATGTCTTGACTTTGATGCACACCTATATACGTAATTCGAGGATCACTTAGAATGTTGGGTGTATTAAGTGCATTCGCATACAGGGCATGACCATTTGATGAAGTTGTGGTGCATATGGCGAGGTATATGAATACCCCGTATCTTCCACTGTTTTGAAATAATAATTGAGGCAACAGATTACTTGTAGTTATGTCTCCCATTGCTTGAAACCACATAGGCTACAAATTTGAAAGAATACATCGAAGTCGAAAAGGAGTAAATAGGGGAAGTTATGAGACAGACGCATATAAACTCAGTGCGACGACGGGCGACTATTTAAATTACAATTCTGTCTCAGCATATCTGATTGCATACCCGCATTTAAAAAAAAAACATGCACACGTTGCAATTCTTACAGACATCACTTCCGTCGAATGTGCGTACACTCGCTCAACACATTCCAAGTAGACCGCAAATATGTGCTCAGTCATACTTCCACACAAATGTTAGACAAAATTTAACAATTTCATTTAATCGCTTAGGAAATGTACGTACTCCTACTGACTATTCACCCTTTCTAACAACTTCCGCTGCCCATTAAATAAACACACTCATCTGCAACTCTTATTTATTGCATACTCATAAATTTCCGATTAAGGGATGTTTGTTGTGCAACAAAAAAAACAAAGGCGTAACGAAAGCAACGTCATCATCCCGCATGTATACGGAAGAGTAACACCAGCTTGCTAGAGCACTCACTCGTGCAAACGGCACCACAACTAATTTAAAACTTCATGATTTCATTTATAAAGTTTTCCAAAGACGGAGAAGAAGGAGTAGTAGTAGTCTCAAAACTCCATCAAAACCCCCACAGTCTGCACGAAAAAAAAAACTCATGACA
This sequence comes from Brachypalpus laphriformis, assembly GCA_945910035.1. Classification (NCBI taxonomy): domain Eukaryota; kingdom Metazoa; phylum Arthropoda; class Insecta; order Diptera; family Syrphidae; genus Brachypalpus; species Brachypalpus laphriformis. Next base: position 156,864,765 of record OX246753.1, read on the forward strand.
ATGCAAAAATATTTTCAAAATTAATAATGAAATATGGGATAGAGAATGGGGGTGGGGGTATGCTGTTGACGCGCTTGAATGAGGGTGACAAAGATATTAGTTATGCAAAATGCATAAAGATAGAAAAAAATAAAAAATAAAACACGATCTAGATGTCTCTCTGGTGAGCATTCCTCCCCCACCAAAGTGGAACAACAACCCCACAGTCTAATGATGTGCTTTCTGTACACAGTGGCACAATTTTTTTTTTTTTTTTTTTGTTTTATTCCCTAAATCTGTCATTTCATTTTGAAAAGCAACAGAACTAATCTGACGTGACAACGAGGAAACACATATGAAATGAATTTTTGTTTTTTTCCTACAACAAGCCACCCCCAAAAGGTTCACCACCCCCGCATCGAAAATGGTTCGAAAGATTACAGATAGAAATTTTCAAATGGATTCCTTCCGCTTTTTGAGTTTAATTTCAGATAAAAATCGACGTAGGAAGTCGTTATCCTTGTTGTATTTCTCTCATTGTCGCCTTTGTTCTTGGAAGCAGGACAGGAATCAGGGAAATGCTTGTACTTATGGTCACCCCTAAACATGTTACAAATTCCCGAGTTTTATCGATTTTTATTTATTTTTTTTTTTTTTCGTTCGTTTCGTCTGCAACGGAAGGCAGTCGAAACGGCGAAGAAGGGGAAAAAGCTTCCGACGAAGGCCTTCAAAAGAATTGTGATTTCCAGTTGGATTGCTGAAGATATATGTATGGGGTGGTGTTGATTGGCGGTCTTTGAGGGTTCCATTCTACTAATGCATTTTGGGGTTAATGAGATTTCTATGTATGATTAGCTAAAGTGATTCCGTTTCGTAAATTAGACTTTAATTGAGAATCGCTACCATTGAGAATGACAGCTATCATTTGTCGGAAGTGATAGTTAGTGGAATTAAAGGATACTCGATTGGCGGGAGTTCAAAAAAAGAAGTGTGTGGCCTGAGATGCTTGTTAAGGCTAGAAATAGCATTTAATAGAGCCGAACGTCAGGACGGAGAAATAGGGCGGACACTAATGATGGTGCTATTACGGCAATAAAAAGGTGAGCGACGATAAAGGGCAGCAGGGTCATGGAACTCACTATTCCGAAAGACAGTGATTAATGACGGATGAGATGATGATGAGACTTTGACGCTGCGGCAAAATACAACGTTAGTACTGAGCTGACAACAGATTACCGTGAGTTGGACTCGACCAGTGCGATTGGCACGGTGCTTGTGAATCATCTGTAGTAGGGAAACTGTTGGACTTAAAAAACATTACTCTTTAGACTCTGCATCTCCCTCTATTTTTTTAAACTATTTTTGAAAGGCTGTATGATCCACATTTCATTAAGCCATGCCATTTGACTGAGACCTGCATTGCGATTGATCGGGAAACTACTGACTGCCCAAAACTTGGCTTGGGCCAGAAGCGCAACATTCAAGTTCGTGATGAAGTGCTTACTTTACCTCCTAGTGATAGTCCCCGGGAAACTATACGTATAAACCCTTATATATGTAGGCTAAAATTGTAAGTGCGGGTTGTCTAGGGCCTTGATTCTAGGCTAGGTAACGTGGGCCAGCAACCTGCGTTTCTGAAAAACGACCGCTACAGAAACCGACACTATGCCTCGGATAAGGAATGATCACAAATTGACGGCTTTTGGCTCCTGTACCCGGACAAAAATAGGTTTCTGGAATGTAAAGACGCTCCTCGACTCGGGAAACGAAGGTCCTTACAATGTCAGATTCCTCCAATTGGGAAAAAAGGAATTCATGCGATATAAACTGGACATTTTGGGGGTAAGTGAATTAAGATGGTTAGAAGCGGGCGAGTACCAGTCCCCAACGCGTACCACTGTACTACTCTATTCTGGAAGACCATCCGGAAGTGGGCGGGAATATGGAGTCGGACTACTGCTAACAACAACAGCACGCAAGTGCCTAATTTCCTGGCAGCCTCAAGGTGATAGGATTTTGACGGCCAGATTGCGGACTAGAGTAAGACGCGTCACCATCATACAATGTTACGGCCCAACGAATAGTTCGTCTGAGGACGAAAAGGAGAGCTTCTACAATCCCTTAAGTGCCGTCTTCAACACAACACCACATGGAGACATTGTCATAGTGATGGGGGGCTTGAATGCCAAGGTAGGCAAGGACAACGAAGGGCTCAAACATGTAATCGGGAAGCATGGACTAGGCAACCGCAATGACAACCCCCTTGTGATAGGTGGAACCATGTTTAAGCACAAGACCTACCACAAAGTCAGCTGGGTTTCCAACGACAGGCAAGCAACCTCCAACCAAATTGACCATTTTGCCATCAGCCGCCGCTTTAGAAGAAGTCTCCTGGACGTCCGAAACAGGCTAGGGGCAGATGTGGGGATAATACGTGATCACCATCTTATGATAGCTACTCTCCAACTACGCACTGCTGCAGTTCGAAGATCCCACGACAACACTCAGTGCGCGAACAATTAAGGGAGCACTTTTCGCAAGGTGTGGAAGCAATCAGCAGCTCAATGCCCGCAACCATCCAAGACCATTGGTGTGATGTGAAAAATGTTTTTACATCTGGCGCTGAAAGAATTGTCGGTCGATCGCAGGGAAGACATAGGGAGTGGCTTTCCGCAGATACCTGGAGACAGATTGACGAACGAAAACAGCTGAAAGCTCGCGTTGCAGCTTCCCCAGCAGCACGGAGAAGCAAGCTAGAGTTCCTATATCGCATGTAGATGAGAGAAGTTCAGCGCAGCGTGCGACAAGACAAGTGCAACTACATCAACGCACTGGCTACAGAAGCAGAAGAAGCTGCACGGAGGTGCGACAGCAGGACCGTCTACAGAATCACGAAAGAGCTGACAGGCGGTCGCAGCTCCAGCCAACACCCAGTGAAAAGCCTAGACGGCTCCTTGCTCATTTCGGATGAGGACCAGCGCAAGAGATGGAAAGAGCATTTTGCTCGGTTTTGAACCGCGTATTTGCTAGCTCCCAAATCAGACTTAGATGCCCGAGGTGAGAAGTTCCCGAGTACGCACCACGACTCCCAGTAAAGATGAGATCATGACCGAGATCAAGGCACTCAAAACCAACAAGGCGGTAGGACTTGACGGTATTCCAGCAGAGCTCTTACGAGCACCGCCCACAACATCGGCTGAGGTTCTGCTTCCACTTATAGAGAGAGCTTGGGAAGCTGAGAGCTTTCCTAACGAGTGGAAAAAGGGAATGATCGTCAAGCTTCCTAAGAAAGGATATTTAATCGAGTGCGGAAACTGGAGGGGTATCTGCGTGCTGCCTGCTGTAGCTAAGATAATAGCTAAAATCATGCTGGAGCGAATCAAACAACATCAATCGATGCCGATCGAGCAGGTTTCCGCTCTGGATCCTCCTGTGCCGACCACATCAACACCCTGCGGATTATCATCGAACAGTGCGTATCATCAATATATCAATCGCCACTTCACCTCGTTCATCGATTTTGAAGAGGCGTTCGATAGTGTCAACAGGGAGTTTATTTGGTGTGCCTTACGCAGGAGAGGCATTCCCAATAAACTAATTGTTATCATCAAAGCTACATATGAATGCTCCAAGTGTCACGTTCTGCACAGGGGAAGGTTGTATGAGGAATTTGAGATCCAAAGTGGGGTACGACAAGATCAATATTATTCCTATTGGTGATTAGCGATGTGCTTCATGCAGCTTTGTCGATGGGAAACGGAGGAATTCGATGGACTCTTACATCTCAACTGAAACATCTTGACTACGCTGACGATGTATGCTTACTCTCCCACAGAATTATGGACCTCCACCAAATGACAGCAGATGTGGACAGGGAGGCAGGCGTCGTCGAGCTGAAAATGAATACGGCAAAAACTAAAATGATCAGCCTTGGAACTAACTCATCGGCTCAAATATGCATTGCTGGACAACCGGTAGAGAGAGTAGAGGATTTCCAGTATCTTGGGAGTATTGTCTCGACTAATGGTGGAACCGAACTGGATATAGCCAACAGGATCGCCAAAGCAAAGTCCGCGTTCGGGATGTTGTCCAAAATATTGCGAAGCAATGCAATCAGTTTGAACACCAAGATAAGACTGTTCCACTCCAACGTTGAATCCGTGCTGTTACATGGTTGCAGCACGTGGAGAGTGACCACTACTATCACCAGAAAGCCGCAAACGTTTGTTAATAGGTGCCTGCGCAATACTCGTATCTTAAGGATTTTGTGGCCCAATCGTATCTCTAACGAACACCTTTACGAGAGAACGGGTCAGGAACTAATAGGCACAACCACCCAACGATGGAAGTGGCAGTGGATTGGTCACATGTTCCGTAAGGGTGACAGTTCTATAGCGATCCATGCTATGCAATGGAACCCTCTAACTCAGGATGGCAGAAGACCCTGCGGTCCGAGGAGAACATGGCGCAGAACAGTCGAGAAGGAGGCACGGCAGTTAGGGAAAAGTTGGGGAGAACTCAGACACATTGCCAGAAACCGTACACGATGGCGCGTAGGCGTAGCAGAGGTCCTATGACCCACAAGGGGATACAGGACATAAGTAAAGTAAGTATGCCATTTGACTGGCCAAGGAGCGATGCATTCTTTCGTACTTGGCAAATCAGAATTGATTCATCTGCTCTTACATGGCTAGAAGAAACCGATGACTCAAACTACTATCTTTAACAATTTACAGGTAGAGGTGAAAATCATTTATAGATACTTGTAGCCCGTGGTTCGAGTTATGCCCAACTCTATGCACCTGCATGTCTTCTTCCTATTTCGGCGAGATTATAATCCCAACTCAGGGGATCATAAATCCACCCACCTCACTGAATTTCTACTGATCCGCCTGTGGAGTTCGCCTGTTTGACCTCAGAAAATATCGGCTGGTCTCCCGATTTTACATTACTTCGTTACTGAGGTAAACCAAATGCTAGTGTGTGATCCAGGAGTTTTTAGGTCTGCCTCTCTTTCGCTTCTTGGTTTTTTTTTAACGTGAAGGCTTCCGGGGATCTTCTTATTCGATCAAGCTTTGTCACACCTGCTGTCATGAGGAGCATCTTCTTCTCAGCTGACGTTAATTTACTCTTATACGTTTTGTACATTGTCCAACATTGTGAACCGTATGTGAGTGCTGAACGCACATCTGCGATGTAGAGTCTTCCGTTCAGTTTAGGGGGAATTTTTCCGTCACGGAAGATAGTGGAGTTTTCCCGCCACTTCATCCACCCTACGATTACGCGAGGATTGATTTTCTCATCACAGGTTGCTTCACTACCAAATGTTTGAACTCTTCACACTTCCGAAGCACTGTTCCATTCAAATAAATGAACGGGCAGCAGAACTCAGCGGAGAACTCGATCTTTTTTGGACTAATCCATCCAAAACATCCACCCATACGTCAAGTGATCGTTTTAGACATCACATATGATGGCTCCATCGTCAGTAAAGAATAACTTTTCGGTCCACCACTTTACCTTCAAGCCGATAGTCAAGGACTGCAGTAACGAGTAAAGGATTTAAGGCATTTTCCTGGTGCACCCGGACTTTCATTGGGAACTCTTCGGTTACTCCAGCAGGGCATCTTGTTCTTGTTTCCCTCGTACAAATCCATGATCATCTGTACATAGGTTTCTGGAACCCCTCGATGTCTTAGCGCCACCCATATCAGATCTCGTGGTTGTCTGTCGAATGCCTTTTTAAAGTCAATCAATGCAAATCCTTTAAGGAAAAACTATGTTTTTCCATTATGATCCTTATACTTTGGGATGGCATCTGTGGCTGATTTACCCACACTGATCATCATATAGCCGCCACCTAATACCCGATCAACGATCTTCATGGTGTGTGACATCAGCTTGATCGAACGGTAATTGTCATGGTTTTACGTATCACGCTTCCCTTTGTACACAGGGAGCAGGTAGGTTAGGTTAGATTAGGTAAGGTGGCTGACCTGACAGAGTCAGGGCACACTTAGACCATTTAGGTCCATTTTGATACCACATATTGATTGTACTGGAAGAATAACCGGGTACTCGGAAACCTTTACCTTTCTCTGGATGGTTAAGGCTAATAATTGCTGTGCCTGTAATAGCTAAGTAGGGTGACTGACTTAATCAACCCTAAAGTCAAGGTGGATCGGGAAGGTAGAGTTTGCAAACGAGTATTGGGGTGATTGATTCAATCGAACCCCTTGTACTGTTGTGCAAATTGTATTGGCGGGTAGTGGGGCCTGGGTGAAGGTGTAGGGATACACATGAGTATTAGAGTGTCTGATTCAATCGAACTCTTGGTACTACTATGCATTTGGTGTTGGCTAGGACGGATGACTGATTAAATCGAACCCCTCATACCTAGGTGGACCGTGGAGGTAGTGGGGTGCATAAGAGTAAATAAGGTGACAGATTCAATCGAACCTTTGTACTATTATGCAGTCGAACTATGTGTATGTGGTAACAGGTTTGGTTAGGTAGGGTGACTGAATCAAGGAGAAGGTAACTTTCTCTCCATTGATTCGGTATTGGATCACCCCTCGTAAGTTTGAAGATGAGAATTATGAGGCATCTGAATCCGATGTCTACCATCTTTTTCCAGAACTCAGGGGGTTCTCGTCTGGCCCAACCGCTTTTCGTTTTTTTTTTTGGAGTATTTGACCGCCTCACTAACTTCTTCGACTGTAATGTCGGGTATTTCTTCACAGTTAGGGGTGGCTCTTGGAAAGTATTGCCGGGGAAACTGTTCATTTAAAAGTTCTTCACAATACTGCCGCCAATTCTGCAGAATTTTCTCGTCATCCACAAGGAGCTGACTTTGAGCATTGTTAATGAACTTTGGCGAACGAATCTCCTGAGCATTCCTCCTTCTTTGGGCGGCTATTTTGAAGATGATTGTGCCCTTGTTCATATTGTATCGTCGCAGCTTCTTTATACCCTTGTTTGTATCAGCAACCGGGGAAGATATTTCCTCCAGCTCCCGATACAAGTCTTCCGTACTCTCTGCTTGAAGCTGGCCTTCTTTACTTGTCTCTGGCAACGTCTGTATTTCACTTCCAGGTGGGCTTTTCATCTCTATTATTAGAGGGGCACTTTGACCGAGCTTTGGAAGCCGCTTTCTTCTCATTTATCACTTCCTTAGCTTCATCACTCCTCCACCATGTTTCTTTGGTGTGTTGGTGATGGCGTTTTGAAGCTCCTAGCACTGATTTGAACTTCTTAAAGCAAGTTCGCTATAGGGAATCCCACATATTTGGTGCTCTACACTCTTCATCCTCAGCTCCATTGATGGTATGAGAAGGGTAATTTTTGATCGTGAAAACAAAAGCCTTCCTTCTTGCACCACTTGATTTTGTCAGAGAACCTTGTTTGTTTGCTTTTCGTTATTGTCTCCATAAACAGCGACCTCCATCGGGACCTAGGGATTCCTACTATTCTTGAAGAAATCAACACTAGGGCCAAAGCACACGAGAAGAGTCTCCAGGAACATATTAACGAGGAAGCAACAATTCTTCTAAACGTATATGGCGTGAGACGACTGCAACGTATAAGACCATCAGATCTTGCAAGGCAACCGCAAACCAGACGACTTACCACATCCTCTACTAGATAGTGACAGAGCGACAACAACGAGCGAAAAGAGGCGCTCGGAGTGAATTTAACCTCCAACGCTTTGGATGGATTAAATCCCATCTATGCTCTTGTTACTTTCATTAAAAGTTAAGAATGACATACAACAAATTATAATTATATTGTACTTTAAAAATAGTAAACTGTTTCCCATTTACTTTTCTCTCACTATTTATACTGAAAAGCAAACTGCTCGTTTGTTTCATAACTAGTCGCAGTGTTAACAAACATTTGTAATCCTTTACAGCTTATTATGTTTGAAATAAAAAAAAAAAAAAAAAAAAAAAAAAAAAAAATTGTCTCCATAAATTTCTGTTAGCAGAAGACGATGTTGCTGAGCGATCGGCTCTCCAAGGATCACTTTGCAAACCCGAAGCTTCATAAAATTGGCTACCAAATGGTAGCTGTAAGTGATAAGGTGCCGGCTTTGTTTGGAAACACATTTATCTATTCAGGAAATCTAAACAAAGTGCAAGCATTATGGTCAAGTTATGCATGCGATTGGGGCCATTTACGCTGCACTGTCAAGAGCAGAACAAAGGAAGGTCCTGAAACTTATTTTCATTTAAACAATCATTTTGAAAGCAAAGCATTCCAATGGAACAAACAGCAAATGACTCTTCGGAGTGCTGTTCTTTCGTCCTGTCTTCCTGCGCTTTCCCGCATCCGGAGAAATGAAATAATCTATCTATTAAAACAAAACAGTACGCGATACACAAAGTGTAGACACAAACGTAGTTTCATTCAAAGAAATGAAATTCAAAAACACGAAAGAAAATAAAACTGCAATCTACACTGGCAACATCAAGAGGATGGCTCCTCATTCAAGGATATAGAGCGAAAGGAAAGTAAAGTGATAGCAGCATGAGTAGTTGTTTATGTTTATTTTAAATTTCTCCACCACCTTCGGCACAACTCTGCATCCACCGTCTATCGTCAGCAAAGGGATGATAGCGTTATTCACCATCCATCCCAGTTTTTTTTTTTTTCAAATTTCATTACAGATGGAAGGATAATAAGATTCCGCTAGTTACCCTTTCAGGATAACCACGAAGCTCTTCCTGTGCTTTCCGCTTTCCATCCCCTTCTCCATCCAGCAATGTATATTTAATGTTAATGATTATGTTGATGTTGGTTAGCTGAGGAGATATGAAGGAGGATCTGTGAGTCAAAGGGCACAACAATACAATCAAATATGTCTGGCTTTTCCCCTATTTTCCCTCATTGTTCGTCAGTAATTTAACTGGAAATTCACTATAATTGTGTAGATGGGATTATTCAACCCCTTTAATTAGTGGTATACGTTCCTCATGCTCCGTGTTTTTTCAAAAATTATTTCGCTAGTGTATGCATTTACGAAATCCTTTAGTCAGGGTTAAGTACAAAAATCCCCAACAGTGAAGGTCGCAACGGGGTTGAACTCTAACCACAGGGTTATAGTTGTTGTTTATGCAAAGAAATCATAGAGATACACACATAAAGGAATCTATTTTGTGGTTGCTCGTTTTTTGTATCCCCCTACGAGTGGCAGGTCCTTGAGAATGATTAAAGTGAAAAAAGAAACTAAAAAGTTTTGAATCGATTGCGTGGGATGAAAATGAAACTTTTTTGCAAACAATCTCGGTAATCAATTCTTTGGAATCACAAATTTAAATGCAATGAATTGATTAAGGACCTCTAGAGAACTTATAATGGAATTAGTTTTTGTGTAAGCGGATTGGGAGCTCTTTTATATTTGTTTTCAGTCTTCCGCTTGAATGGAGGTGAATTAAATTTTGGTTTTCTTTTTCAATGTGGAAAGTTTTTTTTTTTTTAAGGAAAATAAAAGTTCCTGAAGAGTTAAATGAGGAGTTTACGGTTCAGAGATTCGGAATTTAATTAGCGATTCATCTGTCTACCAATTGAAATTATTTCAATGGCCAGGCAAAGAAGGAATCAAGAGTGGATGAATGCAGACATAGTGCACTTCACAGTTTTAACTCTAACCAATAAGATGAAGCGCTCTTCTATGCAAGAGTTCATAGCTGGAAACAATTTTTGCATTCGCGGATCGAATTATACTCTCGCGTTACGTATGCCTTCTAAGCGCCTAAGATCGCTGAGAATTCTTACAGCGCCGCGTCGCATGCCGCAATGCAGTTTTCTTCACTAGAGATCATATGGCTACCTATGTTGTCTACTATCTCTGTCTGTTGTGACAGTCAGGCTGCGCTTAAGGCCTTGATTAACCCTTTAACTGCTTCCAAAATAGTTTGTGAAACAAAAAACTCTTTGAACTCTGTCGCAGAGCTGAATTTTCTTTCTCTTATTTGGGTCCGAGGTTACACTGAGGATTTTATTTTTTATTTTTTTGTAAATTTATTTCTGGGGTTTAATTATTTGGTGGTATTATTTCTCTTGGGTCCCCACTCAAAGCCGCTACCTCCGTCCGGATGTGTATTCAATTTTACGATCGCATAGTTATCGTCGTATCCCTGCGTGCACAGGGAGGCCATGCGAAGGATAACACAGGACCTTATGAGTGCCTGTACCAGAGCCAGATCGGTGCTTATCAGGAATGTTACATCTAAACATAACCACCAACTGACGCAGAACGTACATTAAGCCCTGCCAGGGTTTTAACGGGACGCGGCGGTCTTAGCATTGGCCTGAGAGCCGTTTCAGTTAGATTCCACTCTAGCTTATCGAGGTAACAGAATACTGTAACCCTCGGCCCACAGCAATCAATTCCAATCGATGGTCCGGTATACCGTAATTAGGACCTTACTAGGCTAAGACTTAATGGCTACTACACGTCGTGCGCAGCTTGTCATTCGGTCGACGATCCGCCACCTGTCGACCCCCCTGGCGACGCTTGTGAAGAGGGCGACGACACCGCAAAACATTTTCTCTGCGAGTGTCCTGCCTTTGTTCGTATTCATACTTTTGGTTCGTTTTGGTACTCTCAGCTCATCATCACAAAAGGGCTTGCTGGGCTTTTTTTTTTTTTTTTTTAGAAAGAGAAGGTAATAATATGATGAGTAATAATATGAGTAAACCAGAGTTTGCTTTCTGGATCAGTTGCGTCTGAGTGGTCCAGTCGAGCGCGTCCTATCCCGGAAAAAAAATAACAATTCTTCAGTTAAGAAAGCGGCAGCATCGACGGCACCGAGATGCCAACTGGCGCTGACGCGGTACTATCTGTGGACATACGAAAATCCTGGATCTCATGATAAACTAGATTAGGGAGTTAAATATGCCCATGAATGGAATCATGGATGGATCCCTGATGGATGGCAGAGCTGGGTCAGGGATCTTTTCAGAAGAACTAGAACTAGACTGCCATATTAGTTTGGGAGAATGTACCTCAGTTTACCAAGCCGAGATGATTGCCTTGTTGCATGTGTTGGATCCCCTGAAAGAAGGTCAGGTTGCTGGTAAAAATATTACTACAGTACTGGACAGTCAATCAGTGATTAGACATATGGTACATGGAACAAACATATCAATACGTCATTGGCATTGGAATGTGCTCAGAAACGCAATGAGTGCTCACTTTAAAATGAAATGACGCTGCTCTGGGTGAAGGGGCACATAGGGACTGAGGATAACGAAAATGCGGACTCTAGCAAATCAATGGCCAACCCCTGAATACTCTGGTCCGAAACCATTTGCTGCATTTGACAGAGAAATGGTAGAGCACCGGATTAACATCTGGATCGTGGCAGAACGCCAGAGATGGTGGTCAACCGTGGAAAGTTGCAGGCATGCCAAAATGGCTGTTAAAACGCCGACTTGTACGAAGAACACTCAAATGGGTGGTAGCATAATCTACGGGTGGGGTATCACCTGAGGAAAATGGGTCTTCTGTAGGGTGACACCTGTGAACATGCCCGTCTATGAATGTTGAGACGCCGGCACATAAATTGTATCAATGTTTGTCATTCGCCAGCAGAAGAAGGGAGATCTTGGGGCGCCTCTGGGTGGAAACCCAGAAGATGAACTAGATTTCCATTAAACAGATGCTAACGTTGATAAGAGTCTCTCTGACTACGATGGATCCTTGTAGAGAGACGAAAAGGGCCCTTGATTGTGGTCTGAATCGAAAATCTCTCGAAGTATATGTTTACATATACGTTTGCTATAGTCGGCCATTTGCCGAATTAGTTCCGCAGTATCACTCTTTCATTTTCGTAACGTGTACAAAATACGTTTTCTACGTTGTCTAAGTCATTATCACACGCACCGGGGGCAATATGGTATAGTCTCGTGCTTGCGTTTAAAGACATACCCTCCGTTAAAAACTGCGTCATGTAGAAATTTGTTTCGCCATGCTTCCGATTCGGTGCCGTGGCGTAAGTGGTTAGTCCGTCGGACCATTGCTCGTGAGGTTCCAAGTTTAAATTCCAAAAAACAGCAAAAAGTTTTTCCACGGTCCCACCTGTCGCGAACGTGTGACAAACATCCGAGAGTATTTTTGTATCGAGAAAGCTTCTCAAAAGAAATTGTCCTTCGGATACGGCACTAAATGGTAGGTCCCTTCCATTCGTGTGAAAAATATAACGCACACAACATGAGTGGTTGCGAGAAGCTAGCCTGGCACTTAAAGAGCTGTTGCGCCAGCTATTTATTTATTTATTTCGATTGATCCAGGTGCCGACCTTTGGTGTCAGCCGATGCGTCCACCTTCCTTTCTGCGATTCGTCTCACGCTATACTGTGATTTCTTTCGGCTTTTCTTCTATGGGTGTCTAGTCGACCATTTTGTACTCGCCCGCTGTGTAGTATTTCCGTTTCATCGGCGAAGATGTCGATGGGCAGCATTGGAGATACGATGAGTATGGCGTCGTGAGACACCATTCGAAATGCACTTCCAACCTTTAAAGTACAGATGCTATAAACAGTCTTAATTCCGCGCGGGTACGATTTTACTTATACAGTGTTTGACCGGGGACCCAGGACTTAATTGTTCCAATGACCTCTTTACAGAAGAGTTCTACTTCTTCAAGCAATTTGGCAATGACTGTGGTGTCATCCATGAAACCTATAATTAATGCTTCCCATGGGACTGGTACACGTAAGATATCGTCATACATCACGTTCCGCAGTAGAGGACATACGGCCGATCCTTGGGGCACACTGCCGATTGTTAGGCACTTCTTTATGCCGTTGTTGGAATCAGAAGAGGACCGATTCTGTCGGTTAATTCACCGAGAGATAAGAGATAATTTTTAATAAATACATTCGACGGAAGCAATGCATAATACTTTGTCAATTCGCCGAATTGAACGCGTTTTGCACATCCAGCGTCACGACGGCGTATTTATTTTGTAGTGCCTCCTTTCCAGCGTTTTCCTTTTATGGCGGCTTGAGTTCTACTTGTTACAGCGTTGATAGCGTCTATTGTTGATCTGACTTACGAAAATCATACTGATGTTCCACTAGACCACCCGCTGCTTCAATAGCAGGCTCAACCCTTATGACTCGTTCGAAGTTTTCCTATCCTCTTGACCATACAAAGGGGGCAATAAGACGGGGGTTTACCAGGCGGTCTGTTTCCTTTTGTCAACAGTACTAGTCGCATGTCGCTCCCAGGGCTCTGGTAAGACGTCTTCTCATCCTCATCCTCTCACGATACAATATATCTTTCTGTTCGCAGTGTCGTTGCCACGTGGACAAGGGTTGTGCAAGAGGAAAAAAAGACGCCTTCTCGAAGGCACGCGTTGCAAATGTCTACAAATATTTGTGGTCGAGTTCGCACTCAATCTTTAACGCTCGATTGGGTATACCGTCAAGTTCTTCGCGTGAAATTGAAATTGAAAATTGAAATTTTCTTCTGGAACAATAGATCTTTCTGGTCGCAGTGCCTACACGCCATATGGGCGTAGCCACAAACCTGTTAAAAAATTTCACTTTCGCGTGGAAAAAGGGTATCAAATATTCTGCGAAGTAATATCGGACACGTAGGTGACTGCATTCGTACAATGATGTACGGCATACATCTCCATTAAGTTTGCGAAGGATTCTGATTTAACAGGCAGGCATATGAAGATTCTAAACAAAATTAGAATCTGCTTACCTCACTAGCAGTATGTGTACCTGACTTCATCATGCCCAGAAAAATAGACCTGAATCATAACTTCAAAGTCAACATTCCAAATCAAACCTATTGGGAAAACCCCCAGTTCCCTCAGATGGGTCGACAAATCAACTGGTACACCGATGGCTCAAAAATGGCAGATGGGTCTTAATATCATCATGTACTCCTCAGTGTGGCTGGGCTGCAACTGGGCTGATCTAGTGGCTTTAATTACCACAGCTTCTACATGTTCTTTCCAAAGGAGTTTACTACCTAGTGTTTACCTAGATACTTGACCTGTTTCTGTGGGTCGATCCTGATACATTTCAATAGGTCAGGTTGCATACGCTTTTGGTAGGATTCACTCTAAGTCCTACCGTTTCGCACCATTTCTGTGTGATTCTTAGTCCCCTTTGAATGATTTCGCATAGCGTTTCGTCAAGTTTTCCTCTTGCAACAATGACTATATCTCTGGCTACCCCTGACACTTAATGCCGGCTTCTGGCAATTTGTGCAGTAATTCATCTACAACAGGGCTTCACATCAATGATGATAATATCCCTCCTTGTGGCCAGTCTCTAGTGGTGCTTAAAGTGATGGTTTTTGGACCCACCTCTGTCTCAGCCGTCCTAGTTCACAGCATCTCACACATCCAATTACTCTTGGTGTGATTTACTTCTTTTAATTCAAGACCCCTCCTAATTGCTTCGTGTGTTGGTGTTGTCGAAGGCTCCTTCGATGTCTGGAAGAGCACATACTGTTTCCTTGCTCTCCAGTGCTTCCTGGACCCAACTTGTCAGCTGGTAGAGCGCGTTTTCGATGGATCTTGCTACTCTGTAGGCATCTTGATTGTGGTAGAGAGGTTTTCTTTCCAGCACAGTCGTCGTTAAGTGATTATCTGTAACCTTTTCAAGCGTTTTTAGCATGAATGAGGTCAGGCTAATGGGTCTAAAGCATTTAGGTGAAGTGGTGTCTCTTTTACCCACTTTCTAGATGAATATGACATTTGCCCTTCACCAGATTCTTTGTATGTGCCCAAGTGCTAAGCTACTTCTCAATAGTCCTACGAGATGTGGCATAATAATTTCCTGTCCTTTTTGTAATAGGACAGGGAATATTCCGTCATCTCCCGGTGCTTTAAACGGCTAGAAGGTGTTTAGAGCCCAACTTAGCCTTTGTTTCTAGTGAGAGCACTTCTTCCTGTTCCAGGCGGCAGCGGACGAATTCCCTAGACGGAGTCAACGGTGGCGTCTATAGTTCCAGTTAGGTTGAACTTAGTGAATACCTTGCGCGAGCTGCTTCGACGTATTCGGATCACAGGTCGGTAAGGAATTTCCAATGTTGGTCAGGACATTGGAATAGAGATGGTGGCGGAGGAGCCCTTAATGGGCCAACGGCAGCGCTCATACTCCCGTAGTGGACTACTGGCACCGGTGTACCCGGCCCCCTGTCCTAGGGGAATAATTAAGGAACTGGCCCTCCAGGTTGGGGGTTGTGCCGTCGGGGTAACTTCCCTACCACGTAAAAAACGCATGGTTCCGAAACAACCAAAAGCCTCGGATAAGGATGACCCAACTAATGACGACCCCAGCAAACGAAATAAGGACAACAACCTTCGGATCTGTACGTGGAATGTTCTGTCCCTTTACAGACCACGTGCAGCCGAACAACTGCTATAAAGCAGATATTACCGCCATCCAGGAAGTGCGATGGGATGGGCCAGGCAAAAAGAGGATGAAAAACTGTGACATCTACTACGGTGATTGCTACAGAGGCAACAGGCAACGCTTATTCGGGTGCGGATTTGTCATACGCGGCAGACTTAGGCAAGAAGTCTTAAGCTTCCGACACGTGAGCGAGCGTATTATGACTATCCGGATCAAGGCTAAATTCGCTAACATAAGCCTAATATGTGTTCATGCCCCCACAGAAGAAAAGGACCCTGCCTCCAAAGAGTGTTTCTACGAGCTCCTCGACAAAACATACGAGCAATGTCCTAAATACGACGTTAAGATCGTTTTTAACGCCAAAATAGGAAAGGAGGACGTCTTCGGTAGAGCAGTCGGTAAGCATAGCCTACACGACACCACGTCTGATAACGGACTAAGGCTAATTGATTTCGCTGTGGAGCGAAATGTCACCATAGCAAGCACATGGTTTCCTCATCTCGATATTCATAAGCAGACATGGCGGTCCAATGATCATGTCACGATCAACCAAATTGATCATATTGCGATCGACGCAAGGCATGCCTCCAGTATTCTGGATGTCCGGACCTTCCGAGCGGCCAACATAGACTCGGATCATTACCTTGTTGTAGCCAAGGTACGAATGCGGATATCCCAATCTGAGCAACAAAGAAGAATTACTGTGAGAAAATTTAACGTCGAAAAGCTACAATCGCAAGAGACCGCCAGACTGTTCGCTGAACGCGTATCCCGAAATCTCTCAATCACCCCTATACCGCCAGCATCAAGTGCCGAAGACCAGTGGCAACGCTGCCAACATGCCATCAGAAACGCCGCGACTGATGTGCTGGGTCTCGCTCGCCCACCACCGCGAAACCCCTGGTTTGACGAAGAATGCCGGCGAGTGCATGCAGCAAAACAAGAGGCATACAAAGCGGCGCTGCAAAGGAAGACGAGAGCTGCTCGTGAGCTCTACGAGCAAAAGAGACGGGAAGAACATCGGCTTCTCCAAAAGAAGAAGAAAGAGCATGAGAAGCGCGCGTTTGAGAATATCGAGAGTCTATACTCCAGGAACAATGTACGGAAGTTTTACCAAAAGGTAAAAAGAACGTGTCAGAGAAGTAATACCCGTACAGAAACCTGTAGAGATGAGAATGGAAACCTCGTAGTAGAATCACAGTCGGTGCTGAGAATCTGGAAAAACTACTTCTGCAGACTGTATAACGGCGACGAAGACCAACATCCCGCTGTCAGGCAGAATGAACCATTCAACATGGACGATGATAGTCAAAATTTCCGTCCACCTGACCAAAACGAAGTGAGGATAGCAATATCCAAGCTAAAATCGAACAAGGCTGCTGGACCTGACGGTTTACCGGCCGAACTTTTCAAGGCAGCTGGGGATGAATTGGTAGAGTGCATACACCAACTCATTTCTAATATTTGGTCAGAGGAGTGTATGCCTGATGAATGGAATCTCAGCATCGTTTGCCCGATCCACAAGAAAGGAGACCCACTCAACTGCGCCAATTATAGAGGCATCAGTCTCCTCAACATCGCATACAAGATCTTTACTGCGATATTGTGTGAACGCCTGAAACCTTTTATCAACAGCCTGATTGGACCCTATCAGTGCGGTTTCAGGCCAGGAAAGTCCACAATCGATCAAATCTTCACACTTCGGCAGATCCTGGAGAAAACCCAAGAATTCCAAATCGATACTCACCACCTCTTTATCGATTTCAAGGCCGCCTATGACAGCATCTATAGAGAAGAGCTTTATAGAGCCATGTCTAGTTTTGACATCCCTGCCAAACTTGTCCGCCTGTGCAGGCTGACGATGGAGAACGCTCGCTGCTCCATCAAGGTCGGTAATGACCTCACCGAGACCTTTGATGTCAAAAAAGGCTTTAGACAAGGTGACGCGCTGTCATGTGACTTCTTCAATATTGTACTTGAACGGATTGTGCGGAACTCACAAGCCAACACCGGAGGCACAATCTATTGCAAGTCTGTACAACTGCTTGCATACGCCGACGATATAGACATTATCGGAAGATCTCAGCGGGCTGTCACCGGTGCTTTTGCAAGCATTGAGGCGGAAGCGGCCAAAATGGGTTTGGCGATAAACGAGGGCAAAACCAAGTATATGCTGTCAACTAGAAGGGAAAACCAACATCGACGAATTGGACAAAACGTCACCGTGGGCAGCTATAACTTCGAGGTGGTAAGGGACTTTGTCTACCTTGGCTCTGCTATAAATTCTGAAAACGACACCAGCGCAGAAATCAATCGAAGAATAACTCTTGCCAATCGCTGTTTTTTTGGGCTTATAAGGCAATTCAACAGTAAAGCCCTCTCTCGAACAACTAAGGAGACTCTATATAAGACCTTGATCATCCCAGTCCTGCTTTACGGCGCTGAAACATGGACTTTATTAAAAGAGGATGAAGATATCCTTGGTCGCTTCGAGAGAAAAATTCTTCGTAAGATTTTCGGTCCCGTTTGCGTTGACGGGTTTTGGAGGAGAAGATTCAATCACGAACTATACGAGCTGTACAGCGACATCGACCTAGTCAAAAAACTGCGTATTGGACGTCTGAGATGGCTAGGACATGTAGAGCGAATGGACACCAACGCTCCGGCCCGCAGAGTCTTCGAATCTAACCCCGAGGGACGACGCAGTAGAGGGAATTATCGCCGTAGGTGGCGCGCACAAGTTCAAGGGGACCTCGACCAACTTGGAGTGCGCAACTGGAGGCAATTAGCTAAAGACCGAGCTAAATGGAGAGGCTTGTTGGTTGAGGCCCAGGTTCACCCCGAACTGTAGCGCCACCTAAGTAAGTAAGTAAGCCTTTGTTTCGTGCAGATGCCTCTTGCCTTCGCCCAGTCTTGTCTCCTGGGCCTTTTAAACCTTTCTAATACATCTGTGCTGCTATAGATTGATCTACCCGGAAAGTGTGTTTTTAATAGTAGAAGGGACCTCTGCTCTTTATCTTCAGTGTAGCTGCCATCTTGTTTTTTCAGTGAGCAACGGCGCGCCTGCTTTCTCCTTAGCCAGTGCTTTATGTAATCTGACCGCTGCAGGGGTTGACGCTATCTTCTCACAGAATGCTCTAAAGCTATTCCGTTTAGCTTTCCTAATTTCCAAGTTGTATCTTGTTGATTACTCGGTGTATGTCTGCCAGTCTCCGTAATACTTTGCTTTGTTAAAGAGCTTGCGAATCTTTGTTCTTAATTCGATCAGCGTTTTGTTCCACCATGGAGTATTCTTCGGATCTTTCTTTCGACTAATAGGGCCACTACTTTCATATGCCTGTATAAAAGCCCTGAATAGATACATTTCCACAGACCCAAATTGCGGCTTTATTTATTGCGTCGGACACTCAGGTGTTTCCGTTTAAGTTTTTGTACTGTTCGCAAAGGATCTCAATGTCAATTTTTGACTTGCGCACGGTTTGTTGCCGTAAGTTTTGAGTTGCTTCGCATTGACTTACATGTAGATATTCTAAATCATTGCAAAGCAGCCAATCACATGCCGTTGGTGGGCATATGCAAACCACCGTTTCGAAAATTTCTTTATTCCCCTTCAGCTAAAGTTGAGCTGATCCGACGCTGTCATATCACATGTCACATTCTCAGAATGGTGAACTTCTCTACTGCGAAACATTTTCCATTAAAAATAACTTTCCAACTCCACATGATCCTCCATCAAAACAATATGTGAAGGCAATTATAAAGCAAAAAAAATAAAAAATGAAGAAGAAGAATCAAGCCTTGTCAACCTCCAAACTTAATTTTGTTCCTTGCCACAGGAATTTCGTTTCATCATCGTTTCCCCGTTTACAACACCAATTTCATGAGCAACCCCAATTCAAGGAAAAAAAAAAGTATTTTCAATGAAAGCACACAACTTATACTTCGCCTTAAGTCAACACAAGACCTTACCTACAGGAGTAGCTCATTGATAAAACAGGACTCGCAGGGATGGTAAGGTAACCAACGATGCTGTGCACAATAACACTTGCCGTTTTTCACATTGCAAATGTTAACGGGTAAATGCGACATAAAACTACCCTAGTTTGGGGAGCGCTTTTCATCCACCCTTGGTCGTCTCTTGTTTGGAAAACTTCATTCTACTTAAATAGCAAACTTTGCGGTTCATTCACTAAAACTCCAGAAAAAGAAGCAACACAACGTGAGGATCAAGAAAAGATATATATAGCATCCTTGTGTGAACCCTTTGTTTGCTCAATTTGCTTAGGTGGAAGGGTAGCAACCAGAGTTTTTCTGTAACTCAGGAGCCAGCAGCGCCTTCTTTTATGCAGCAACGCCCGAGAAAATAGTAAAAGATTCAAGTTTACAAAATGAATTTTGGAGACTGATGTCGTTTTGTGGTTTTCATAAACTATGCGCATTTCAGATCAACTTTGAGCGAGAAAGCTCCCTAAGGAGTTAAGTGTAAACGTGTGGTGAGATGAATGAGTTTTTCTTTTTCTTTTCTTTTTCACTCTCCCGTTTGGTTAGTTAAATGAGTTGAGGGTTGAGAATTGTGGATGAAGAAGAAAAGAAATGTACATGGATGCAGAATATACTTTTGTAATTACTTTCGTTGTTTACGAAAGGAGCAGCACAAAGTTGCACCTATTTTTAGGAATGAATCTTCTAGTAATTAACTACTTAACGAGTTAAGATAAACAAAAAAAGTTTCCGAAGAAAGGAAGGCACAATAATTATAATAGATATTATGGAACATTAGCACTATCAAGAGTTTAAGTAGAAAAAAGTTACATCAACTGGGATTTTTAGAACTTTTACCGTGGGAGTTCTTAACAGCTTTGTCTGTTCTTCTGAGGGTTGGATCATGGGTACACCTCCGCGAGAAGATAATTTATGAGAAGTACTTCAATGAACTATTGGGCAAGTGGCAGGTCCTGCATGAGTTATTTCACTGCGGGTGAAGTGAAACTAAATCCTTTTTGGATGCACCTTGATCGATTTTCAATTTTTTTCAACAAATCAATGGTCGAATCACCGTATCAGTGAACGAATGACTCCTAACGTAATTAGAATGTACATATGTTGTTGCTAGATCTACCAGCGCCACAACGCAAATTACGTGACTATTCATCCGTTCACGGATATGGCGATTCGACCCCAGATCTAGGCAATTTAACATCCAAGTAAGCCCAGTGACACATATAGGGTTAGATTAGGTAGATGGGTGCCTTGTGACAAAAAGAGTCACTGCTCACTTGGACCAACAGTTTGGGTCCATTGTGCCCAATTATTTAACCCTGGAAACGCTGTTAAGATAGATCACTGTTAGATCAGACCAGAGACGTTGATCTCTTCTTGCTGAAGGCCGGCCATAGCGCCCTTTATGAACACAGCGTCTATTTGATCGACTGGTGGCTTTATCTTCTATTTTATTTCGTAAGGAACTGATTGGGGTTACTACGAAAGGGAGGGACCGCGATAAGTGCAGCGCCGATCCGCCAGCCCTTTCGTTTCCTTCGATATCCATATGCCCTGGTACACAGCAGAGGATCACCGCTTTGGCTCTAGATATCTCGTTTAAAAGTGATTTGCAGATCCTCACAAGCTTGGACCTAATTGCAGCAGAGTCCAAGGCCTTAACGGTTGCCTGGCTATCCGTGTAGACAGTGATCATTTTACCAACGATACTACTCTCGCGAATAATTTTAGCAGCCTGTATAAGCGGTGTGACTTCGGCCTGAAAGATGCTGCAGTCGTCGCTTATTTTAAAGGAGTGATTTATTCCTAGGGCTTCACAATAAACTCCGGCTTTCGTGCCAACGTCCATCTTGAAACCGTCGGTATAGAATGCCAACTCCTTGTTCTTCATGGTTCTTCGGTTCTTCCAGTATATTCTGTCAGGAATTCCTGTAGTGAATCTGCTTTCAAATCGGGTTCATGTGATCGGTTTCCGTCAATCCTTCAATCCCCATCGGGACAAAATTGAGGCATGGCCGTAAAGGCACGCTGACCACAATCGCCCTTCTCTCACTCCTTAAGCGCCAGACTGCTACAGTATATACCGAATCGAACTAAACATGGTTTCCATTGCCGCTGTTGGTGTTGTTCTCATTTATCCCATAATACCGATGCACGCTGTGCCCTCTGGATTTTGGTGAGGTTTGAAAGCTGGTATTGCTTCTCAAGTACCATCCACCATACTAGTGGACCATATGTGACATTGGGTCTTACCGCCGAGTATATCTATTACGCCAGAGCTGGTTTGAAGTCACACGTATTACTGAATGCTCTACGCTTGCTTGTTTGATGCTTTTTGTTTTCCTTCCAGTTTAGTTTAGAATTCAGAATTACGCCCAGGTATCGAGCTGAACTTGGGATACTTAGTTCAATACCACCGACATTTGGGGTAGGGATTGATCTCTTCTTCGTGAAAAGAACTACCTCCGTCTTTGAAGGGTTCACTCCCAGCCCTTTGCTGCCCATCTATCCACTTGTTGTAGTGCGAAGTTGAGCCTTTCACTTAGGTCTGGAGGAAATTTCCCCGAAACCAGGATAACCACATCGTGGACATAGGCCGTCGCGTTGAAGCCGTTTTCCTTCAGTATTACCAAGACTTCATCCATTAGAAGGAGCCATATTAGCGGAGACAGAACTCCGCCTTGGAGGTTTCTCTGCAAATGCTTTTCCGGATGGTTACATCTCCTTGCGTTGAAAAAATAATTCTCGATTGAAGCATCTGTGCAATCCAGTTGCAGAAGCCGGTGTTAAGATGAGCGACACACATAAGACGTACTCAATCACGGGAGGAGTTCCGCAAGTCCTGTGGAATATAATGTGTGATGGCATACTGAGAACACCAAGGCCGAGCGGAGTAGACATTATCGGCTACGCTGATGATATTGCAGTAATCGTCATAGCAAAAACGCTAGAACGAGTGTCGGAACACTGCAGCCAAATAATAAGAAACGTAAGGGCATGTCTACAAGCATCAGGGCTGGAACTGGCAGATCATAAGACAGAATCAGTGCTAATAAGTGGCAGGATAAAGGTTTACTACACAGGTCGGTGAGCAAACCATCGAGTCACGTCCACACATCAAGTACCTGGGATTGCTGCTGGACTATAGGCTGAACTTCAAAGAGCACCTGATGTACGCAGGCGACAGAGCCTCCAGGGCAGTAGCGGCACTGTCCAGATTAATGCCGAACATTGGAAGACCAAGGCAGCCAATTAGAAACCTGCTACCATTGGATAAGCAAGTCGATCCTTATGTACGCGTCCCCCCATATAAGCACCAGCGACGTATCGGATAACGTACATGAAACGGATGAACTCGGCACACAGAACCGCATCGTTGGGAGTATACTGTGCCTTTCGGCCGATGTCTGCGAAAGCGATTAGCGTAATCTCCGGTAGGTTTGCAGATAAAAAAGTCCGCCGCAATAAACGAGAAGAGTTTGAAAGGCATGCGAGCTACCACCGAAGCTGTATAAGCAGAATGACAACACAGGTTGAACACCATACACCCAAAGAAAGATGGACCCATATGATGGTCCCCAACGTAGAGGTATGGATCAGCAAAAAACACGAAGAAGTCAACTTCTACCTGACACGCCTCCTGTCGGCGCACAGATGCTACCGAGTATCTCTACAAACACAAACACGTGGATGACCCATACTGCCCGCACTCTGAAGGCCAAATCCAGAACGCGGAGCATGTTTTGATGGAATACCGGATGTATACGGCGGCGGCCAGAAACATATTAGAAAGAGAAACTGGCATTCAAGTGACTTCGAGAGGACTTATAACATTCATGCTGACGCGTACGAAGCCTGGAACATAGCAGACGAAATCATCATGATGCAACAACTACACGTGGAGGAACGAGCAGCACCGAGAAATGAAAATCCTACAAACACTGGAGGCTGAGAAAACGAAAGGATGGAATGTTAGATGTGCATCAATAATAAACTAACAAACAGGTAGACTAACTCAAACAAATACGCTCACTTACGAGTATGCATCTCATAGTACCTCATAGTCCAGTGTGCCTCTATGTCGGGCTCTATGCTAGCACCTCTGCATTCTGAGACAGTCTGCTCATATATTGGCGATGTCGTCATTCCACCAGTACACAGGTGTTCTTCTATTTCCCTTTCCCTTCCGTGGCATGGTTGCATCCTCAGGATAAGGGCCTTGTGATTTCTTTAGCTTGTTCTTCTGCTGTGTCCGTTGCTATGTCCATGTTGCTTAGCTTATACTCGAGCATTTCGGTGTATACGTCGGTGTTGTTCTTCTGTTTCAAATATGATGGACTGTTTGTGTACAGCTCTAAGACTTGCACATTTCATCCTCCTTTCTATGGCTTTGCTGGCAAACATCAGGTTGATGTAGGAACGCGTTCTGCCGTTGTCGAAAGTTTGCTTTTACCTCGGCTTAGTAGCACTAGATTGATACTAGGAAATGCTTCTAGCAGTGCCTCGCCTCTTTTATTTGTCATGGTACTATTCCACTCGGCTGCCCATACATTAAAGTCTTCGGCTACAATACGTATAGTTGGTGTTCTTCCTCTAACCTCGGCTACAAGGCTGCCCAGCATCTGCTAGTAGTTCTCCATACTCAGGCTCGGTGATGCGCAATTGTGCATGCGAGTCCGGAGGTTGACACAACTGAAGATCGCCGGTACCATAAATGAAAGATCAAACAACAATAAAACAGGAGCATGCACGTGTAAAAGACCATCGCAAAAATATTGCAAAAACTGTAACATTATGGAAGTATTTGTTCAAAGAATAAAGGACTGCAGCGACATGCACTACCACTGCTGCGCATGGTACTGAACTGAGCAGAAATGCTCGAGTCAGGGCTGTACGGTTTCCGGGGGCTTGCAAAGTAATGAAACAGTTTGAACAATTTGAGGGTCACGAGTTGGAACGTCGGAAGTATGACCGATCGAAGATACGTACGAACTTGAAGAGATGATGCATAGAAAGTGAGTTGATGTCTTGTGTGTCCAAGAAACGAAATGGAAAAACACCGGAAATCGGGAGCGTTTCTTGGACGTTAGAGCAAAAGAAGTGTATAAGATGTTCTACTACGGATCGAAATAGGGTAAGAACGGAATCAGTATCATCCTTGTGGCAGAGCAACTTGGTAACGTCTTTGAACACCATTTTGAAGTCCAGTGATCGTTTTATATCTCTGAAACGAAAGCTGCCATGGATGAATGAATTGGGATACGGCACCAGGAACCTTCCTGATGAAGACACCTTTTTTTTCCTCCTGTACAACCTATGCCCGCGTGGCAACGACACTGCGACCTGATAGATCTATTGTATCGGAGGGTTGGAGTTAATCTAACAGACGTACTAACTACTTTATGAAAGCGAGTATGTCTTTAGTAATGGAGCATTTCAGTTCCACTGAAGTAAGTATCTCCTTGTGGAAAATAGGTTTCCTGTATAGTGCCGGGCATTCACAAAGAATGTGTTCAGATGTTTCATCCTCCTCTAAACATAACCGACAGTCCCTATCTAAGTTAAGGATTTCCTTAAAGGAGTAAAGCTTGATTAATCGTTTGGATTGTCTTAGACCTGATCCACTAGTCCAGTGGTCTAGACGAAGTTTGTTTTCGTATTCGTTATTCAGCGTTGTAGCTGTTGACCAGTTGACGCCACAATAAACTAAATAAATAAAATGAACGCAGATTCTGAGCCAGCCCGAGCAAGCTCATCTACAGATTCGTTGCTCACAATCCCTTGGTGTCCAGGGACCCAACCGAGTTTAACCCTGTTGTATTTGGCAAGGTCTTGTAATGCATCGTAGCAGCATTTCACAGTTCTGGAGTCCATTAGGTTGGACGATAGTGCCATAAGTGCTGCTTGGCTATCTGAAAAGATATGTATTCTGGCGCCCTTGATCCCCTTGCGGAGATTATTTCTGGCCCATAGGTACCGAAATCTTTGTGTTGGGTCCAAAGACCCCAGCTCCAACTCCAGAATCCATTTTCGAATCATCGGTGAACCAGACCAGACTTCTTCAGTGTTGGAGCACCAATGGACCAATTTCCGCGGTCCAATATTTCAACCTCAAATAACCTACCGAAGCTATGTTGCCTGGCCATAATATCTGGTATAGTGCAGAAGATGCCTCTCTTAGGGATGGGTATCTTCTGAATGGGTATCTTTAAATATCCCACTAGGTCACCTGGTTTATACTCATAATCTAGCTGCAGCTTGATGGCATATCTAGCAGCCATCTTCCTAATGAAGATTGGTAGGGGTGTTAGCCCGACAATAGCTTCCAGAGCTGTCGTAGGGCGGGTGCTTATCGCACCTGTAATGACAAGACAGGCAATTCTTTCCAACTTCTGCAACTTGTTTGCCGTTGCTGCTGGAGAGTTTTTGGCCACCGCGTTTGTGATAATGGTCTAACCATCATTATGTATAACCAATGTATCATCTTAGGAGAGAGACCCCAAGTTCTGCCGTATAGGCGTTTACTGGCCCACAGTGCTCTAGTAGCACGCTCTGTGGCGGACTTGATATATGAATTCCAGTTAAGTGGTTTGTTAAGAATTACACCAAGATATTTGACTTCGCTGGAATAAA
Source organism: Brachypalpus laphriformis (assembly GCA_945910035.1). Classification (NCBI taxonomy): domain Eukaryota; kingdom Metazoa; phylum Arthropoda; class Insecta; order Diptera; family Syrphidae; genus Brachypalpus; species Brachypalpus laphriformis. Next base: position 156,890,765 of record OX246753.1, read on the forward strand.
CTAGTGTGGTGCCTCGGATTGTAATAGGTTCAAGGTTGACCTGTGTCTTCCTTGTAAACGGCACCAGAACGGTTTTACTAGGATTGATGTATAGTCCTTCTTTGTTACACCATTCTACAACTTGAGCTATTGCACTTTGCATGAGGTTGGGAATTGTCGTGCCTTGTTTACCTGTAATAAAAGCCGCCAAGTCATCAGCATAACCGACAGTGGTGTAGCCTGATCCATGAAGATCTACTAACAAATTGTCGATGACTATTGACCATAACAGGGGGGAAAGAACTCCTCCTTGAGGATAGCCTTTGGGTGCAGTAATAGACACCGATACTCCCCCGGAGTATGAAGTAATGAATCGACTTACCAGCATGGCCCTAATTCATTGGTTGGTCGATTCTTTGATACCTCTACTACTAATCGCCCTTGCGATCGAGTCGTAACCAGTGTTATCGAACGCGACCTCGATGTCGAGAAATGCACACAAGACTATCTCCTTTGAACTGAGTGTTCCCTCTATCTTTTTGACGAGATAGTGAAGGGCACCTACTGTAGATTTGCCTTTCCTGTATGCGTACTGATTCGAGTGCAGAGGGTTAGACAGATCTAACCGGTCTCTAATATGGATATCTATAAGTCTCTTCATTGTCTTAAGGACGAATGATGTTAGACTTATAAGTCTGTATGATTAAGGCAGCTCGTTAGGCCTATTGCCCGGCTTGGGAATGAATACAACATTTACCTGTCTCCAGGTGGGTGGTATGTATCCCCAATTGTAGGTGGCTCTAAATAAAGCTGTCAATCCCGGCAGGATGAGGTCAATTGACTTTTGCAGAAGTGCTGGAAACACACCGTCACCGCCGGGAGCTTAAAAGGCTTTGAAGGTGCCCACTGCCCATTCAACTTTGTCTGGACTGAATATTTTTCCAGATAAACTGTTAACTCTACTGTCCACATAAACCCTGTGGTTATCCAGGAGCTGTGACAACACAATAATATGAACAAAGGCACAACCATCTTCAAAATCGCCACCCAAAGAAGGAGGAATGCTCGGGGGATTTGTTCGCTAAAATTCATTAAAATGCTCAGGGCTATCTTCTTGTGGACGACGACAAAATTCTGCATAGGTGGCGACAATATTGTGAACGACTTTTGAATGAACAGTTTCCCCGGCTATACTTTTCAAGAGCCAATCCTAACTGTGAAGAAATGTCCGACATTACAGTCAAAGAAGTTGGTGAGGCGGTCAAATACTCCCAGAAACAAAAACCGATTGGGCCAGGCGAGATACATTCTGAGGTCTGGGGAAAGATAGGAGAAATCGGCTTCAGATTGCAGCTAAGATGATGCTGCTTCGCAGGACAGCAGGAGCGACAAGAAAGAAGACGTTCGAAGATCTATTGAAGCCTGCACGTCAAAGCTCGACCGGCTGAGCTCGTATAGCCGTGTTCAAAGAAGATTTCATTTGAACCTCGTTAAAAAGTCAATATCAACGAATGTCCCAAAGATATCACGAAAGGTAGGTAGACCTAACAACTCCTGGATCACACAAATGCAACAACATCAGCAACTCAGTAACAAAGTGATCCAAAATCAAGAGGCCTGCCGATATTTTCTAAGGTCAAACAGGCGGAAGTAGAAATGCAGTGAAATGGGAGGGTTCTGATTCTTTAAGTTCAGATCATAGCATCGCCAAAATAGGAAGAAGAAGGTCCATATGCTTCGGCAAACACAATTTACCACATTCGCTGTTGAAGCCTGTTGGAAGTCTTGGTCTCACAACAACTTTATATAAACCTTTACCACCTGGTTCTTAGGAAAATAGTAAATGCCCACGAGTAGCTGTCTTATGACATGTAGCGTACTTAGTTGCCGATTCAAAACTTGATAGCTCAATGAACAATGGAAAATGACAATTTTTCACATAAGACGCTAAAAAATCAGTATCTGGCGTGTGGGTGTGTAAAGGAAGCAAAAAAAGCTAACTCTACCTTCTGCACTGATCTTCAGCCCTACGTACATTGCTTAGTTGCAGTTCAACAATTCTCAGGCAAGGATGCTTGTCGTATATCCTTTCTACACCCTGTGGTGAAAATAGTGTGAAGCATCAAACTTGCGTTACAGGTTAATCACAGCCTAGAACTCAATTTAATATGAGCTGTGTCTAAGTCGACCCCGCTGTTGTCAACCCGCTCAATAAATGGGCGTCTAGTCCCTTTCCATCAATTGTTTTGTTTAGTAATAAGATCAATCTGTATCCGACTTGCATTGACAGCATTCATAAACACAAACGTTTGCAGACGTTTTACCTACGATCAACCCTTCTGCGGCACAATTAAATCCCAAATCGATTATTGAAAGAAAACGAATTCAGGCGTCAAAGAGTGGGAGTAACATATGCGACAGTTTAAGGTAACCACTTAGACATACCCTTCATTTCATTTCATCCCTCTATTGATCACAGTTCTATGGCTGCACCCTTTAATAGTTGCCGTTGTTTTCTATAATGACTTTGAAATATCCACTCAGCAATCAAACCACATCCCATACAAACCACTTCTGACCAATCCATAGTGTCATTCTTTTAAATATTCAATTACTGCTGCCGCTTTCTCTTCGAACTCAACTCCCCCACTCAATCAATTCACAACTCAACCCCCTTTTAAAGTCAATTTACCATGTTAACATCCATCCCTGCATCCCTGCTCTTCTGCCAACCTCTGTTTTAAAAATCGTGTCATGTTCTTAAAATAGAATGGAAAAAAATACTCTTCCCTTATTTTTGTACCCAGTCAGCAGAATTTTTCCCAAAGCGAAATTGATAACAAAAGCATAAGCGCCTGCATCTATTAAAGCGTTCTACTTACTCGTAACAACCCCCCATTGGAACGTCAACCTACATTAACGTCATATCCAAACGCTTTCCGCCGTCCGTACCCCTTTTCTATTACTCTGTGCTTTTTCCTTTCCATTTTTCTCTCACTCTACATGTTTAATGAAAAATCAATTCCTTTGACCTGGTTATGTCCATATCAAAACTTGACGCCTTTATCCTTTCTCCTCTGTACTGAGGTTGGCAGCAGCAGCAGCAACAACCCCCGCATTTCAGCATTTCATGTCTGCTCAGGCATTGTAATGCAATTTTCCTTCCTTGAAGCGGTCTGACTTCACCACCCCCCAATCGGGGTGTACTGGAAATTTTTATTAAAATTCTACCCACCTTCTGAATGGCTAATAAGGGATGGGGACGGTAAACATACAGTGTAGCTCTCTCGCACATGTGGGATTGTTGTATTGATTTTGGGTATAATTCCATCCGCCCCAAACCGCACCAGAGACTAATTCAATAGAAAAATGAATTGAAACAGGTAAACATGGGTAAAAAATAAAAATGGAATAATAAAGGATAATGACATGTTTAGGAACAAATGTCCTTTTTGGTCAATATGCTTCCTGTTTAGAAATACGTATCCTGTGGCCCAAGGGAGGAAGTCAAATCGAAAATCGATTTAGTGCGAAAGCTTGTGACGTTTTTCTTTTTCTCCTTTCAAATATCCTTTCCTGTCGGAGTCTTTCACAAACTTGAACACATATTTCTTCCGATTGTCCTTTGTTGGTTTGTCTTGGATACACAACAGCAAACCACCCACAGAAAGTCATACACCCACTTTTGTTCTCTCTGTGATTTCGGTAAATGCCAGTAAAGATACAATTTATTAATTGAATTGAAAGTTTTACGTTCTTTTGAATTGGCTGAGGGAGGAGAAGGCGAAAGGATTAAACTTGTACGGTGCATGGAATGTTTTTGGTTTTGATTTGGTGGCAGTTTAATTTGGTGGCCAACTTGGCAGAAGGTAATGGCGAATTAAATTGAACTGAATGGTATTGTTTTCTGGGTTTAATGAGTTTTAAAATTAATTACAAAAAAATTCAGTTGAAACATGATTTATAGTTTTCGTTTTCTTTATTTTCAGGTAAGCCGTGATTCTTTTCTTCCTTTTGGTACTTATAAGGACATGTATATGGAATCAATTATTTGTGAGTAATTTTACATTATAACACATGTTTAGAAATTTGCTAACATTTTAGATATTCGTTTCTAAAAAGAAAAACTGGTGTTCCACAAGGAAACCTTTTGAGGCCTATATTCTTAATTTTTTTAAAGTTATGGGCGCAAAATTATAGTCATCTGATTTTAACGAATATTAGTAGCCTCTAACTATTACTTACTTACTTAGATGGCGCTACAGTCCGGGGTGGACCTGGGCCTCAACCAACAAACCTCTCCAGCCAGCACGGTTACGAGCCGGCTGCCTCCAGTTGCGCACGCCCAGTTGGTTGAGGTCCACCTACACTTGTTTGCGCCACCTACCGCGAGGTCGTCCTCTACTGCGCCGTCCGTCCGGGGTGGATTCGAAGACTTTCTTAGCGGGAACGTTGTTCTCCATCCGCCCTTAATGACCTAGCCATCTTAGTCGCTGTATGTGAATTCTTCTGGCTAAGTCGATGTCCTTGTACAGGCCGTATATTTCGGCATTGTACCATTGTACCATCATCCGGTTTTGTCAAATTCCATGCCACTGCGCCATACAGCAGGACTGGGATGATTAGTGTCTTATAGAGAGTTACCTTAGTAGTTCGAGATAGGGCTTTGCTACTCAATTGCCGTTTTAGCCCATAGAAACAACGATTGGCAAAAGTAATTCTTCGTGTGATCTCCCTACTGATGTCATTTGCGGAGTTCACCATAGAGCCTAGGTAGACAAAATCCTTTACTACCTCAAAATTGTATCTGTCTATTGTGGCGTTCTGTCCAAGACGCCGATGTTGGGTGTCCTTTTTTGTAGACAGCATATATTTTGTTTTGCTTTCATTGACCGCTAAACCCATCTTTGCTGTCTCGACCTCAATACTAACAAATGCCACATTGGCTGCCCGCTGAGTACTTCCGATTATGTCAATGTCATCGGCGTAAGCGAGTAGTTGTATAGACTTGTAAAAGATTGTACCTCCGGTGTTGGCTTGTGAGTTTCGTACAATTCTCTCAAGTATTCTGTTTAAGAGATGGCATGATAGCGCGTCGCCTTGTCTAAGACCTTTCCTGACATCGAACGGTTCGGTGATGTTCTTACCGACTTTGATGGAGCAGCAAGAGTTCTCCATCGTCATTCTGCACAAACCGACGAGCTTGGCAAAGATGCCAAAACTAGACATGGCTCTGTATACCTCGTCTCTATACACGCTATCATAGGCAACTTTGAAATCGATGAAGAGGTGATGTGTATCGATATTCATGGGTCTTTTCCATGATCTGCCGTAATGTGAATATTTGGTCAATGGTGGACTTCCAGGCCTGAAACCTCACTTATAAGGACCTATCAGGTTGTTGATGATCGGTTTTAGGTGTTCACATAGTACGGCAGACAGGATCTTATATGGGATGTTGAGAAGACTTATACCTCTGTAGTTGGCGCAGTTCAGAGGGTCTCCTTTCTTCAGGATCGGGCAAACGATGCTGAGGTTCCATTCATCGGGCATACTTTCGTCCGACCAGATTTTGACGGGAATCTTGACTGTCATCGTCACTGTTGAATAGCTCATTCTGCCTGACAGCGGAATATTGGTCATCATCGCCATTTAACAGTCTGCAGAAATGTTCCTTCCATATCCTCAGCACCGACTGCGATGCTACTACTATGTTGCCATTTTCGTCCCTGCAGGTTTCTGTTCTGGCTTTGAAACCCTGGCATGTTCTCTTTACCCTTTGGTAAAGTTTTCGAACATTATTTTCTGCAATAAAGTCTCTCAATCTCCTCGATCGAGCGCTTCTCATGCTCCTTTTTCTTCTTTCTGAGAAGTCGATGTTCCTCTTTTCTCCTGCGCACGTAGAGCTCCTAAGCAGCTCTAGTCCTTCTATGCAGCGCCGTTTGTACGCCTCTTGCTTAGCTGCATGTGCTTGCCGGCATTCCGCATCAAACCAGGTGTTTCGTTGTGGTGGGCGAGAGAAACCCAGTACATCAGAGGTGGCACTTCTCATCGCTTCTTGGCAACGCTGCCACTGGTCTTACGCATTTGCTGCTGGCGGCATAGGACTTAGATTAAGACTAGAAGAAACTCGATCGGCAAATGTTCTGGCGCTCTCTTACGATTGCAGCCGCCTGACGTAAAATTTCCTCACAGTATATCGTTGATTTCGCTCCGTTCTGGATATCCGCATCCGTACCTTGGCTACAACTAGGTAGTGATCCGAGTCCACGTTGGCTTCTCGGAAAGTCCGGACACCCAGAATACTGGAAGAGTGCCTTGCGTCGATCGCAATATGATCGATTTGGTTGACAGTTTTTCGATCAAAAGAGAGCCATGTTCCCTTGTTCATATCGAGACGTGGGAACCGCGTACCAGCTACGACAAAGTTTCGTCCCGCCGCAAAGTGCTTTCCGACCACGCTACTAAAGACGTCCTATCTTCATAGCTTTGCGTTAAAATCATCTAGGACAATTTTAACGTCGTGGTTAGGGCATTGCTCATACGTCTTGTCCAAGAGCTGGTAGAAGTCATCCTTGGTCGCGTCGTTCATCTTCTCGTGACAAATCCGCACCCGAATAGATGTTGTCCTTGTTGTCTGCAGCAATCGCCGTAGTAGATGTCGCAGTTTTTCATCCTCCTTTTGCCCGCCCCATCCCATCGCACTTCTTGGATGGCGGTAATGTATGCATTGCAACACTCTAGAGCCTCCGCAAGTTATTCGGCTGTACGTGGTTTATAGAGGAATCTAAAATTCCACGTGCAGACACGAAGATCGTTGTCCTTTTTACGTTTGCTTGGGTCGTCAACAGTAAAACCATCCGTATCCGAGGCTGTTGGTTGCTTCGTAACCGAAAGTTTTTTGCGTGGTAGGGAAGTTAACCCGACGGCACAACCCCCAACCTGGAGGACCAGATCCTTTTTTTACCCCTAGGACAAGAGGCCGGAGACGGGAAGCGTTTTAAGTCCTTTGCTCTTTATTACAGTCCTTGATTATCTGCTTGAAGGTAAAGTGATGGACCCCAAGGAAGGCTCTTCACCGCAGTTGTACGTCCAGAGCTCACATACGGTTCACAATGTTGGACGATGTACAAAAAGTATGAGAGTAAATTAACGGTAGCTGAGATGAAGATGCTTCGCATGACAGCAGGAGTGACAAAGCTTGATCGAATAAGAAGTTCGAAAATCCGTGGAAGCTTTCACATCAAGGAAACCATCGTACAAAAAATAGAGCGCGACCGGCTCAGTTGGTATTGCCACGTTCAAAGAAGAGATCATTTGAACCCTGTTAAAAAGGCAATATCAATGCACGTTCCAAAGACATCGCGATGTAGGAAAGGCAGGCCTATAAACGCCTGGATCAGACAAATGCGACGACATCGGCATTTCATTGGCCTCAGTAACCGAGTGATCCAAAATCGACAGGCTCGCCGATATTTCTGAGGTCAAATAGGCGAACCCCACAGGCGGATCAGTAGAAATGCGGTAAAGTGGGAGGGTTGTGATCCCTTGTTTTCGGATCATGGCCTCGCTGATAAAAGGAAGAAGAAGACATCCTTACTTTGCCTTGGCGAGAATAGTTCACCTTAGAGCTCTCTCTCCAAACCAGTTTCTTTTAGGAATCTGGGAATCCTCATCTGATATTTGGTACTTGCCCAAGTATTTCAATCTTTTGTGAGTCAGTGGCCCTCAAGATTCCAGAAGGTGCTCCGGAGTCTCGCTTGACTCATTGCAGAATCCGCAAAGGCCTTCATTTGTTATACCTAGTTTCCATAAGTGCTCCCTGAGTTTGCCGTGCCACGTTAGGAAGCCTGTTAGGGTTCGTAGGTTATTCTTGCTAAGGCAGATGCCGGCTTCGAATCTTTTCCGGTTGTAACATCCCAGTAGTTTCTTAGCTTGCCCCAGGTCCGTGTTATTGTTCCAGGTTCTTGTCCTGTCTACTTTCTCCATTTTCCTGAATGCCTCGCGTATGGTACGTTCCCCCATTCCGCAGAATGGTTCAGGTCCAATGAAGAGTTCTGCAGCCCCTTGTCTTGCCAAGGCGTCTGCTGCTTCGTTACCTTTTATCCCGACCGGGTATCCAGTAAAGCGTAACTTAATTGTTTCTGCCCAATCCATTGAGTTTGTATAGGCATTCCCACACAAGTTTTGACTTAATGACATAGGAGTCAAGTGCTTTGATAGCTGCTTGGCTGTCTGACAGTATCGCTATGTCGCAGTTGCTGTGTCTTCTTTCGAGATTGAGCTGGATGCATCTATCTATAGCACATATTTCAGCTTGAAAGATGCGGGTACTCTTGCCCATGGGTTCTGAGTGCTTGGTCCTTGGTCCAAACACGCCCGCCCCTGTGCCCTCTCCAGTTCTCGAACCGTCTGTATACCGCTTTATCGTGTGGTTGCGCAGTCCGTATATCGTTGATTCGTTGCTCCACTCTTTCTTGTTACTTAGCTTTGTACTAAAGTTTTTCCCAAAGTTAAATTTTCTGATACTGTCGTCCCTGGGGACGGCCAGAAGGGGAAGTTTTTTGAGAAGTGCATCGTATTCTCTTGAACCAACGCATTTCTCCATTCCAATACCTTCTTTTGCCATCCTTAGGATCACACGCTGTGCATTTTGCTCCACTACAAGATGGAGCTATATAAGCTCTAGGAGTACTTCCATGGCTGCAGTTGTACACGTTCCCATGGCCCCAGTGATGCAGAGGCACGCAAGTCTTTGCACTTTAGTGAGTGTCTCCCTCGTTGTGACTAGACTAGTTCGCTTTGTCCATGCTATTGCTCCATAAGTGATCATTGGTCTCACAATGGCAATATACATCCATCTTTGAATGTTTGGACTAAACCCCCAAGACTTACCCGCTAGGCTCTTGCATATCATTAGAGCACGGGTAGCCTTTTCGGATATCTTCTCTCCTTACCGGTGTTAGTATCGTGCCCGACAGTCGGATTGGCTTCCGTTCAAGTTTTCTGTTTCTCGTGAACGGTACTATTGTTGTTTTAGCCGGGTTTATATTGAGCCCAGCCGTGCTGCACAATTCTTGAGTTACTATTTATTGGTTTGTTTTGTAAGCATTTTTTGATTGCTATTTAACTTTTGTTGTTACCTCGCTTTAGGGGGTTTACACTTGTATCGATCCCACAATTAAGGATTGAGTTACTATTACGCCCCTTTGTATAATATCACATAGGGTTTCCTCAAATTTCCCCCTGGCAATCAGTACAATGTCATCAGCGTAGGCTTGATAATTAATTCCAAGGTTTGTTAATTTTTGAAGAAGCTCATGCACAACAAGACTCCACATTAGGGGAGATAACACTCCTCCTTGTGGGCATCCTCTTGTTGTGTTGACCTTAATAGTTCTACGTGATGTCTGAGTTTCTGCTAATCTTGTTCTCGGCAACTCATGCATCCACTTAGATACTGTTCTGCGAACTCCCTTTCTTTCAAGGGCTCGTTTAATAGCTTCATGCGTAGTGTTATCAAATGCCCCTTCGATGTCTAGGAAGACACAGATTACTATCTCTTTTGTTTCAAGAGCTTTTTGGATGGTTTCCGTCAGCTGATAAAGAGCAGTCTCAGTGGATCTGCCCACTCTGTATGCATGCTGACGATAATGCAGTGGGGATGTATTAAGTACATCCTCTCTTAAGTAGTTATCCACAGCTTTCTCCATTGTTTTGAGAAGAAACGATGTTAGGCTGATCGGTCTCTATAACTTAGGCTGTGTTGGGTCCTTCTTCCCCATTTTTGGTATAAACACAACTTTCGCCCGTCTCCACTGATTTGGAATATATCCCAATGCAAGCCTGTTCTTTGTTATTCTGACCAGGTGTGGTAGTAGTTTTTCTTGCCCCCTTTGCAATAGGGCTGGTATAATACCATCCACACTTGGTGACTTGAAGGGCTGGAAGGAGGTAATTGCCCACTCGATTCCCCCTCTGGAGCAGATAGCCCCTGCAAGTGGAGTAGTACAAGGTATCTTATATTTTTTTGTGAATATCACTTACTGTTTTAGCCGGATTAATTCCAAGACGAACCGTGTTCGTCCACTTGACGAGTTTACTGAGAGTCGAATCCATCAGGTTGGAAGAAATTTTCCCAAAACCTTGTCTAATATTTGCCAAATACTGCAGGCAGTTCAAAACGGACTTCGCCATAATCGAAAAGATCTTGCATCGTTTCTCGAAAAAGGCTTCTAAAATTGATGTGAAAAGTACGTAAAGTGCTAAACATTCCCCCAATACAAGCTTCCCCATTACTAGGCTTCCCTATTGTGTGCCTATTGTGTGTGAAACTGTCGGGATTGAAAACGGTTCGTAGTCTAGCAATGAGGGAGTTTCGTTGTTTGCGATGTTAAATAAAGTCTAATAGGACCTGAAACTTGTTCTTAAGATAAGAGTAGACACAGGTCGTTAATGAGAGAGTACTTATATCGAGGAATACTAGTCATAAAACCCCGAATTGCACTACTCAAAATATCGTTAAAAATTCACTTCCCTTATATCCTTGTTCTGTTTCAAAAATAACTGAAAAACTTCCAAGCGAATGCAAATGAAGCGCCACCCCTTACACGCTTTTTCCATTATTAAAACGCGGAAAATAATCCGATTCGAGCGAGGCGCTGAAAAACTTCGAAACACATCCTTCAATTCGTTAATTTCCTCTCCTGGATCTAATGAATTTAATTTTCTCAAAGAAAACTTTTTCCATTTTCCATATAAATACGAATGCGCGCGTAAACATTGAGTACACCGTTCACCCCATTATCCGTAAGGATGTTCCTTCAGGAAAATTTGCTATTTGCACCTTATTAGACAGCAGGAACAACTTCTAACATATTCCGTTAAACTTATGCCATCAAAGGTTGTTTATTTCGTCATAAATGTACGGGGGAGAGGTGATGATGAGTATAATTTCGCGTCACACTCTTGCAAAGTAATGCCAGACATCGTGATGGTGGTATTTTCATCCAGGATATGGCTCTTCCTGCACAAAGGTGCACAAAATTAATTTTTGAGAAGAAAATCTCCCTCCCAGTCGGGTTAATCCGACGTTGAAACCAGACAAATCGTTGACTTCTTTCCTGCAAATCCGACTTTTATGCGACTTTTTACAATTTTTCTGTGTCCACACATAAATCGCTGGCGTCGCGGAAGTTGCCTGTCTCAACACATAAACCAGGATAAGCTTTCCTTAGAAAAAAAAACCCTTGCCAGTCATTCTCCTTGCCCTTCGAATCAATTTATCACAATAAAAGTCACTTCCTCTCGATAAGTGTGTACTTAAGGTTTTGCCATTGCTTGAAGAAAAAATGTCACTTCAACGTTGAAGTATACCGAAAAGGACGAAGCGAAGCATGGCAAATAGGGATCAATCCTTCTGTGTCGCGGTTACAGTATTTAATTCCCTCCAACCCCCGTACACGAGTATCGGTGGATATGAAAACAAAATGACAGACGTGAATCCTTCCTTCCTCTTTGGCAGTCAAGCAACCAAGGTTAATTTTCGAGAAGAATTGTGGGAGGGTATCCTTGTGAGGTTTTGTTTATTCAGTCTAAATTAGCAAAGTTCCCTCGTCGTATTTCCATCAAACATCACATACACAGGCACGTCTCGTTCCTTCTTTCGACCAGGTGGTGTCAATTAAATTTGACATTGTAAAGGATTCAAGGATTAATTAATCTGCTCTCCTGCAGTGTGAAAACATTTTACCTAGCCATATCCGTACATATATTTCGGGGAAAATTTAATAAAGTTAAACCTCTCCGTGGCAAGGAAGAGAGGGAAAGTTTTGTCGTCGTGGTCCTTTGAAAAGGATTTCGTTTACTTGTCGTCTGCAAATGCAATTCACCTGGGTTTTTCGTTTTCTTCGTATTTTTCTCTCCTCTCAGGACACATTCAGAGAGAATCATAACTCAAAAGAGAAGAAAAACTGTAACTGTTGTTGAAGACGTAAAGGAGGCCTTGTTACCAGCCGCCCCCATCTCCCTTCATAGAGTAGCCGCCTAACATTTTCTTCTTGCTTTTCCAATTCACTTGGAATCCTCTACTTGGCCATGTCTTCGTCGTCGTGAGACGGCTGGTGTAATTTTTTTTTTCCTGTGGATCCTTTTGTGTTGTTTCCGTCCTTTTACTTTGGAGACAACTTCAAGGGGAGTTGACGAATTTATGTGTCTTATTTTGTTATTCTGTAGCTACGAATATAAAAGGAAACTGGCTAGAGAAGGAGGCCATATTTCTGATTTGAAAAAAAAGGAGAATTTCATTTGCCGGAAGACGGTCCTTTGATCAGGACGAATTATGTTTTAACTTGTTTTTTCTTTTTATTAGGAAATAAACAAATTTAACTTCTGACGGAAAGTGAAAGTGGGAACTTTCAGAACGAGGATGACCAAATTTTAAGTCGAAAATCTGTACAGCAAGGCAAGGAAACGTTACATTTGATGGAAATGCAAAGACATTTGACCACGTCTTGCGTTTAGGGTCTGATATGTAAACTTTCTTACTGGGATGCAGTTTGGAGTATATGAATTTTGTACATGCACGCCAATTTGTATACCAGCAGATCTACAGAGACTGCCGTTCGCAGCCTGGTTTCAAAAATATCAACAAAACCCTGGCTGCTAAAGAAACCACGCTTCTTAGCCTTATTGACATACAGGGAGCCTTTGACATTACTTCTTCTGAAGCAATCATCAGGGCTATGACAAGGAAACGTCTCGCACTTCTAATAATAAACTGGCACTGCCGTCAAGCATTTTATCGCGAGGGAGGACTTCAGCCTTAGGTACTCGGCTCGTTCGTGTTGACAGCCTTCTGCGCTGCGTTTCGTTGCCGCTTCTGTCTTCGCTGCTCCTTCATAATGGTTGCTACAGTGTCTAACTGCTTCCAAGGCATCTCCCCTGCTCATCATCTGTCTGGTGATGTTTTCTGGGGGTTACGCGGGAATGGAAGGGACCTACAGTTTAGTGCCGTATCACGGCGACTTGAGAAGCTTTTTCGAGACAACAATACTCTCGGATGTTTGTCAGACGCTCGCGAGAGGTGGGACCGTGAAAAAACTTTTATGTGTTTTCTGAGATTCGAACTGGGAACCTCATGCGTAGTGATCCGACACACTAACCACTTACGCCACGGCGCCCACACATATCCAGCGAAGGTAAATCCATTTCTGATAGGAGGTAAACACCTAGGTGATTTCTTCTTTTGTGGATCAGTGCAATCTATCTATGATCCTTTCCAGGGCAGCCGTTGCCTTTGCTGCCTTCTCATCTGCATGTTGCAGATGTTGCTTAAAATTTAGCCTTGCATCTATACTCGTAGTAATGGCAAGGTACTTCAGCTCTGGTTTGGAAACTACCGCGTAATCGCCTACAGTTACTCTTATAGTCTCCATGACTCGCCTGCTGCTTATAAACACTGCTTCTGTCTTTTCCTCTGCAAGTTGTTGGCCCATGCATACTAGTCAGTCCTGAAACATCCCGATAGCTTCATTGCAGTCATGCTCCAATTTCTCAAGGAGTTTGGTTATTACAACGATTTCTATGTCGTCGCCGAATTATTTTCGAAGACCTCGGGATTGTATGTCTGAGGACGTCATCGTACATTGGGTTTCACAGTAGCGGACCTTTAGGCACACCGCCTGTGGCGTTATATTGCCTCGTTCCATCGTCGGTGTCGTAGTGCAGTATCCTATTTCTGAAATAGCCTGTCATTATCTTCTCTAGGTAGTCTGGTACTCTCTTTGTGGTAAGTGCTCGCAGGATATTTCTCCAGTTTGTTGTATTGGGGGCGTTCTTCACTTCCAGCGTTATGATTGCACCTTTTCATCGTCATCCTTCCTTTTTTCGTCGTATTCACGACTACGTCGATGGCGTCGACCATAGAGCGTGCCCTACGGAACCCATACTGGATATCTGCGAGGCTACCTGCCTCATCGATTGCACTGTCCAGTATATCACTTATGATGCGCTCTAGTACTTTCCCTATGGTGTCTAACATGTAAAGAGGCCTATACGAGAAGGGATCCTGCAGTGGTTTATTTCCTTTTGGTATGAGGACCAGTCTTTGTTTCTTCCACTGGTCGGGGAATAAGACCGAGTACTGTTTCCCCTGCTTTAGTTATAGGCGAACTCCTAGTGTGACTAACCAAATCTTGTTAGAGAGTACAAGGATACGCCAATGATGATGTTATATGCGTTTCGAAAACTTGTAAAGTGGTCATTGGTGACCCCTAAGAATGGAGAAGCAAAAATCCAACACACAAATCTGGTACACAAATGTCTCCAAATCGGAAAATAGGAATACTGTAGTTGGGGTCCATGGTCCTAACATTCATCGTGTGGTAAATCACCTACCATCTTCCAAGCACATGTTCATGGAATGCGGAGAAACACTGCCAGAACCCGCATCTACTTACTTACTTACTTAGATGGCGCTACAGTCCGGGGTGGACCTGGGCCTCAACCAACAAACCTCTCCAGCTAGCACGGTTACGAGCCAGCTGCCTCTAGTTGCGCACGCCAAGCTGGTTGAGGTCCCCCTCCACTTGTGTGCGCCACCTACCGCGAGGTCGTCCTCTACTGCGTCGTCCATCCGGGGTGGATTCGAAAACTTTCTTAGCGGGAACGTTGGGCTCCATCCGCTCTAAATGACCCAGCCATCTTAGTCGCTGTATGTGAACTCTTCTGGCTAAGTCGATGTCCTTGTACAGGCCGTATAGCTCGGCATTGTACCTTCTCCTCCACTCACCGTCTATGCAGACGGGACTAAAGATCACTCGAAGAACTTTTCTCTCGAAATAACCAAGGGCATCCTCATCCGATTTTGTCAAAGCCCATGCCTCTGCGCCATACAGCAGGACTGGGGTGATTAGAGTCTTATAAAGAGTTACCTTAGTAGTTCGAGATAGGGCTTTGCTACTCAATTGCCGTTTTAGCCCATGGAAACAACGATTGGCAAGAGTAATTCTTCGTGTGATCTCCCTACTGATGTCATTTGCGGAGTTCACCATAGAGCCTAGGTAGACAAAATCCTTTACTACCTCAAAATTGTATCTGTCTATTGTGGAGTTCTGTCCAAGACGCCGATGTTGGGTGTCCTTTTTTGTACACAGCATATATTTTGTTTTGCTTTCATTGACTGCTAGACCCATCTTTGCTGCCTCGATCTCAATACTCGTAATTGCTCCATTGACGGCCCGCTGAGTTCTTCCGATTATGTCAATGTCATCGGCGTAAGCGAGTAGTTGTATAGACTTGTAAAAGATTGTACCTCCGGTGTTGGCTTGTGAGTTTCGTACAATTCTCTCAAGTATTATGTTAAAGAGATCGCATGATAGCGCGTCACCTTGTCTAAGACCTTTCCTGACATCGAACGGTTCGGTGATGTTCTTACCGACTTTGATGAAGAGGTGGTGCGTATCGATTTTATATTCATGGGTTTTTTCCAAGATCTGTCGTAGTGTGAATATTTGGTCAATTGTGGCCTTTCCCGGCCTGAAACCGCACTGATAAGGACCTATCAGGTTGTTGACGATCGGTCTTAGGCGTTCACATAATACGGCAGACAGGATCTTATATGCGATGTTGAGGAGACTTATACCTCTGTAATTGGCGCAGTTCAGAGGTTCTCCTTTCTTCAGGATCGGGCAAACAATGCTGAGGTTCCATTCATCGGGCATACTTTCGTCCGACCAGATTTTAGAGATGAGCTGGTGCATGCTCCTTACCAACTCATCTCCTCCTGCCTTGGAAAGTTCAGCGACAAGGCCGTCGGATCTAGCAGCTTTGTTGGATTTGAGTTTAGATATCGCTATCCTCACTTCATTCTGATCGGGTTGACGGGAATCTTGACTGCCATCGTCACTGTTGAATGACTCATTCTGCCTGACAGCGGAATATTGGTCATCATCGCCGTTTAACAGTCTGCAGAAGTGTTTCTTCCATATCCTTAGCACCGACTGCGATTCTACTACTATGTTACCATTTTCGTCCCTGCAGGCTTCTGTTCTGGCTTTGAAACCCTGGCATGTTCTTTTTACCTTTTGGTATAATTTTCGAACATTATTCCTGCAATAAAGTCTCTCAATCTCCTCGATCGAGCACTTTTCATGCTCCTTTTTCTTCTTTCTGAGAAGTCGATGTTCATCTTTTCTCCTGCGCACATAGAGCTCTTAAGCAGCTCTAGTCCTTCTATACAGCGCCGCTTTGTAAGCCTCTTGTTTAGCTGCATGTGCTTGCCGGCATTCCTCATCAAACCAGGGGTTTCGTTGTGGTGGCCGACAGAAACCCAGTACATCAGAGGCGGCATTTCTGATGGCTTTTTGGCAACGCTGCCACTGGTCTTCCGCATTTGGTGCTGGCGGCATAGGACTTAGATTGAGATTAGAAGAAACACGATCGGCAAAGGTTCTGGCGGTCTCTTGCGATTGTAGATTTTCGACGTCAAATTTCCTCACAGTATTTCGTTGATTTCGCTCCATTGTGGATATCCGCATCCGTACCTTGGCTACAACTAGGTAGTGATCCGAGTCCACGTTGGCTCCTCGGAAAGTCCGGACAGCTAGAATACTGGAAGAGTTCCTTGCGTCGATCGCAATGTGATCGATTTGGTTGACAGTTTTTCGATCAAAGGAGAGCCATGTTCCTTTGTGAATGTCGAGACGTGGGAACCGCGTACTCGCTACGACAAAGGTACGCCCCGCCCCAAAGTCGATAGAACCCGCATCTGCGACAATCAGGCAGCGATAGGATGGAGGCGTGACCATAAGGTGCAGATGGCCAAAGTCCTGCTTCTCTCAGTCTTAATGCCGATTTGGCCACCATGATTTGCAGAATAGATCCAGTGGAATGAGACTTAGTATTGCCTCCATTCCCGCCGTGGCTATTATGTTAGTTACTGTACTCTAGGTTTAAAGCTCATGTGGGGCTGTCTCGACTTCCTGGATAGCCTCGCGTCGACAAACTAGGTCACCATAACATGGATCCCTGGATACGAAGGCTTTGAGAGTCATGAACCAACAGACTGTCTGGCGAGGAGAGGCGCTGGGCACCCACTCGTCGGGCCTGGACCCTACTTCGGGACACCGCCCAATGGAATCCACAATTACACAGTGGGAAGCTGAAGAGCTCGCCGAACACTTGGTGAAGCAAAGGGGCCTAAGACAATCGAAGAAGTTCATAAACCCCAACAAAGGTAGAGCAAGCAAGCTAATTGGACTCAGTAGAGAGAATCTGGAAACGAACGGGCTATCTAACCGGACATTGTCAAGGTACCATCTGAATACAATAAAACTATCAGATACAGCCGTGTGCAGAATCTGCTATGAACAATGAAAAACAGCAGAACACATTCTTTGTGAATGTCCAGTGTCCGCAAAGAAACGGTTACTCCACCTAACGCGAGTCTGGATAGAACTTGATGGTCCCAAGACGCTATTGAGGTTTATCAAAAGCCTCAATTTTCCTTCTGGTTAACCTTTGAGCAAGCACAATGGATCTTACAGGTCGCAGTGCACTTGGGCACATCGTATCGTATAGGAATGTCTGGATAGTGAGGGTTAACTCTTAAAATCGACCATCGATCCCAGGTAAACGACTTTGTGGCTCTACACTATTAACCGCTTCACGGCAAGTCCGATAAGAAAATACATTTTTACCTTTCAGACACCACTTACCCTACTGCAACCACGATGCTTCAAATTCAAAAGAATTCCATTTCCATCAACAAATCCCGAAATCAGGAGAATTTCAAAAGATTCATTCTCCTTGGTCCTCCCAATCCTCTGCTGGGATAGAAAAATTCCTTAATCCACATGAGTACGCTAGCATATCCCAGTCACACAAAGTTTCCCAAAAAATATGTATTTATTCCGGACATTAGCAGGACTACAGGAGCGAGAAAGGGAGTGCAACTTTCTCGAAACCACCCCATCAGGTTCGTCCTCGTATGGCATGCTCCTTATGAAAAATGCATTGACAGAGAGGATTATTATTTTCTTCCTTCAACGGCAGTCTGTTTCCGTTTTGCTTGACGCTGCTTATAATATTATCCTACTTTGGAAATTGAGACGACGATGACGACCCAACAGAAGAATGACCATGGCTAAGGTAACTTTCTCCGAAAAAAGGACAAAAAAAAAGTGTTTCCTTGTTTTATTCATGAGCACCACGCGGAAGGAATTTCCTCCTTCATTGCAGACAAAACATGGTCCGCTGTTGTTTTTAAGACTTTTTCTCTTCGGAATGCCTGTGTGCCTGTGGATGATTCTGGATAGTCTCAAAGAAATTCGCGTTAGTGGCGGAGAATGTTGGCAAAAAAAATAAAAATAAAAGAAGACAAAGGAGTCATAAGTCTTTTGGTGTGGAGCGAGAGAGGATGACTGGTGTAGTAAAGTGCTGTAATATGTTTATTAATAGTGCCGGGGAATGGTTTGTGTCATTTTGCTGAACTCGTAACATTCCCTGGTTTTTTGTTGGATCTTTTGATTCTCTTCAATGTTGTTTTATTGAGGGTGAAACGCCACAAAAGGGCGGACAATGAAAAACGAATTAGAGATTTGCAACGAACTCTGAGGGACGGTGCGGTGCGTAAGTTAGAAGTCAGAGTTAATTGATTGTAAAATATGAGCTGACTCTGTCAAAGGCAATCCGTTTATATTTGGAGTTCTATCTCAAAGGAAGATGAAATCGGATAATTTGAGAGAAAAGTTCTTCGAGTGATCTTTGGTGTCGTCTGCATAGACGTCGAGTGGAGAAGGTACAATGCCGAACTATACGGCATATACAATGATATCGACTTAACCAGAAGAGTTCACAACATCGACTAAGGGAGTAAGCGACCCAACCAGGTCATGAAGAGCGGATGTAGTTTGGCGTCCAAGCCCAAAAATCTTCGAATCCACCCCGGATGGACAGCCCAGTAGAGGACGGCCTCGCGGCAGATGGCGCGAACATGTGAAGGGGGGCCTCGACCAATTTGGCGTTCGCAACTGGAGGCAGCTGGCTTGTGACCAGGCTGGCTGGAGAGGTTTGTTGATTGAAGCCCAGGTCCATCCCGGACTGTAGTGCTACCTAAGTAGTATGTTTGGGCAAAGACTCCGACTGCATGCTTGGGTTTACTTTTACAGTAATCCATGACCGTGACCCAGATACTTTAGAGCCTACTTGCAGGAGCATCGTCAAGATCAAGAGTTCTTCATTAAACACATAAAAATACGTAAAGGCAAGGTAACGAACACGAAAGTGCTTCAGTTATTCTTTACTGACGATGGTGCCCTTTTTCTGATCCACTCATACCTATTTCAGACATTTATTTAAATGGAACATTGTTTCCCAAGTGCGAAGTGCGAAAAGTTTCTGGGTTGATCAATAACGAAGGAACCTGTGATGACGACATCAATCATCGCATAAGCGTAGAGTGGATGAAATGACGGGAAAACTCTGCTATCTTCTGTGACCGAGAAATGCCCCCTAAGTTGAAAGGAAAACTATACACCGCTGTTGGGCGAGCACTCTCATACGGTTCACAATGTTGGGCAATGTACACAAAGTATGAGAGTAAAGTAACGGCAGCTGAGATGAAGATACTTCGCATGACAGCAGGAGAGACAAAACTTGGTCGAATAAGGAGTTCGAAAATCCGTAGAAGACTTCGCGTCAAAGAAACCATCTCACGAGCGCAACTGGCTCAGCTGGTACTGTCATGTTCAAAGAAGAGATCATTTGAACCCCGTTAAAAAATAAATATCAATTAAGGCTGCAAAGACATCGCAAAAGTAAGACAGGTCCATAAACTCCTTGATCACACAAATGCAACAACACCAGCATTTAGTTTCATTTAATTTTTCATTCGGACCGCACAGCGAATCAGCTGAAACCCAGTGAAGTGGGAGGGTTATGATCCCTTTAAACTTGTTTGTATGTGGCTTGTTTTTTTTTTTTTTTAACCTCAAGCCTCGTACTCATCTTTTCAAAATGTTGCAATTTTTCAGTTGAAGATGCGGTCTAGAGAGATTT
Organism: Brachypalpus laphriformis; assembly: GCA_945910035.1. NCBI lineage: Eukaryota > Metazoa > Arthropoda > Insecta > Diptera > Syrphidae > Brachypalpus > Brachypalpus laphriformis. Next base: position 156,910,802 of record OX246753.1, read on the forward strand.
CGAAAGAAACCTTATCTGTCCAGGTTCGTTTTCATCTCTTCCACTAGCCCTATTCGTCAGAGGTGCTTTCATTTTTTAAAATGATATCTAAATGTGCCTGATCTTGTTCAGATCGCGTTTCTCCATCCATTAACAGTCAGCCATTATTATTATTACTTTTTTAATTTAATTGTCTTACTCGTATAACAATTTGAACCCACGGTGTTAAGTTTTTCATGGAATCTCTCTGAGTAGAAAAAACAGATCTAGAATTGACGTTTGGATTTCCACTGAACTCCATCCACTCCGCCATTTTCCGTTGCCTTTACGGCAAGCTTCTAACAGAGAAACCCATGCAGCCGCCACGAATCGACTAAAAAGTAGTAAGTACTTCAAATCCTTTTTGTATTTATTATTAATCCTGATTTTGTAGATAATAAACGTTCTCTATTTTCTCTACGTTCTCTACAAACTCTACAAGTAAATAAACGCACTCTAAACGTGCCATATACATGTCTTCATTGCGACGTTCTACTATACGTCGTCGATTCAGCATGGTTATCTCCGCCATCATTGTCCCGCCTGGACACATTTACGCCGCCGCGTACCACACGGCCTTAACGAAAGTAAAAAGGATACATGCATATTCGTATATACATTTTCAATGGCCCGCTAATCCTTCATGAAGGTCGCGGGGGTAGGATGCTCAGGTGCACTCTTCGTCCTTCTCGATCCTCGGCCATTGACTTCAACTCGCCAAGAGAAATCCCTAGACGGCTCCAAGTGAGATGTCGGACTTCAACCAACCATTTATTTGTATGCCTACCGAGGGGTCATCTACCTGATGGCCTGGCGATCATGGCACGTCTTGGAATCCGGTCTAGCGGCATACACACTAGGTGACCAAACTATCGAAGCATAGATCGTTCCGTTTGGAGAAGTAGCTGCTCAACATTGAGTACCTCGCGTACTCTGGTGTTGCGCACTCGATGTCTACGAGTTATTCCAGCAACACCGCGAAGTAACGTCATTTCTGCAGCTTGTATCCGCGATCTTATTCTTTCGGTCATTACCCAAATTCCATGGTCATTGGTGAGAGTTGGAACACACACCGAGTTAAAAATCGGTAGTTTAGCTTGAATACTAAGTTCGGACTTCCTTATAATAAATTGACCAAGCTCCTCAAAATTGATCCAGCCTGATCAATTCTACAGGATAACTCGGCATTGCTCTTTCCATCACTCGTGAATCCGAGATACTTAAACTTATCCTCCTGCTTCAGTGGTACTCCACTAACATGCAAAGGGAGTTCTGGAAACGACCGGCATCATCACAAACGGCTAGCGGTGAAGTTCGGTTTGAGAGGACCCAAGGATGACTAAATTATACACAAATAGCAGATGACTAATCCTTAAGTCTCCCACTTTGTAAAATTCTCGGCCAAGGTGCCCCTGTAACATCCAGTCCACATTTACAAGAAAGAGAATAGGTGACAACGCACCCTTGGCGGAGTCCAACGCCCACAGTGAAGTGCCATTTACCCGAACACAGTTTCTACAGTTTGTATGTAAAAACTGAATCGCCCTCAACAGGGAACACAGTCAATTCACATTCTTTAAAGTACGAGTATTATCATAAATGTTGTTCACGTAGTAGTTCTGTGCAATTTAAAATAGCAACTGAAGCAAAGCAGAGAGGTACAGTTCCTAACTGAAAGTACAGACATAGACCATTTAGTCTATACACAGTTTCTGGATACAACTTTTAAATATGTTCCCTTGGGGCATTGTTGGGAAGAATAATTTCCCTTTGGGAAGCTTTATGAATTGCTTCGGTTGGTGGATATGCTAAGTGTATACAACCTCCAATATAACTGGTATACAAATTTAAATGTGGTATACTGTTTATTCTGGTGGTCATTTTCTTACAAAATGCAAGGTTTTTCTGTTTACATTTATATGTAAATACATACATATATATATAGTATATGCATGTATATGTATGCATGTATATTCTATATATTATTTGTTTAATAATTTTCTGGATCCTAAAATCGGGAGAAAACGACTGGATGTGTTTTAATGACGGATCCCTCATCCTAAGGCATATGGTTTTCGCAAAATTACTGATTATTCTTAAATACAGTAGGAACAATCTGCATTCTTACACCACAATTTTCAATGAAATACTGAATGAGCACTAAATCAAAAACTAATGTTCCAAGACTGTCAGGAAAACCTGGATATGGTTGACTGCGAAATTGTTTATTTTTTATTTAGTACAGTGGGGCATTCCGTGCTTTTCAGCAGTTAGAAGTAGAAAAAGAGTGCCAAGAACTGTTGACTATAAATACTCACAAGGGGTTATTTAGGCACCGGAGACTAATTTTCGGCGTAAAGTCTGCTCCAGGAGTATGGGATTGCTGGTTCCCTGTTAAGGGCGATTCAGTCTTTATATACAAACTGTAGAAGCTGTGTTCGGATAAACGGTGTTAAATCAATACCTTTCACTGTGGGCGTTGGACTCCGCCAGGGGTGCGTTTTGTCACCTCTCCTCTTCATTGTATATATGGATTGGATGTTGCAGCGCAGCCGTGGCGGGGAATGTTTCAAAGTGGGAGACCTAAGGATTAGTCATCTGCTCTTTGCGGATGATTTGGTCATCCTTGGGTCCTCTCAAACCGAACTTCAGCGCGCACTCGAAAGGTTTGTAGCCGTTTGTGATGATGCTGGAATGAAGATCAACGTGAACAAATCGGAAGTAATGGTCGTTTCCAAAAAACCCATTCAGTGCACTCTGCATGTTAGTGGAGTCCCACTGAAGCAGGTGGAGAAGTTTAAGTACCTCGGGGTTCTATTCACGAGTGATGGGAGGAGCAATGCCGAGTTATCCTGTAGAATTGGTCAGGCTGGATCAATTTTGAGAGAGCTTGGCCAATCTGTTATAAGGAAGGCCGAACTTAGTGTTCAAGCTAAGCTATCGGTTTTTAACTCGGTGTATGTTCCAACTCTCACCTATGGTCATGAAATTTGGGTAGTGACCGAAAGAATAAGATCGCGGATAAAAGCTGCCGAAATGAGGTTCCTTCGCGGTGTTGTTGGAATAACTCGTAGGGATCGTGTGCGCAACACCAGAGTACGCGAGGCGCTCAACGTTGAGCAGCTACTTCTCCGAACGGAACGATCTATGCTTCGATGGTTTGGTCACGTAGTGCGTATGCCCCCAGACCGGCTTCCAAGACGCGCCATGGTTGCCGTGCCATCAGGTAGGCGATTTCGCGGAAGGCCTAGAAATACATGGTTGGATCAAGTCCGACATCTCTCCTGGAGCCGTTTAGGGATTCCCCCTGATGAATTGGAGTCAATGGCGGAGGATCGAGAAGGATGGAGAGTCCACCTGAGCATCCTACCCCCGCGACCCTCATGAAGGATTAGCGGGCCATTGAAAATGAATGAATGAATGAATGAATGAAGTCTGCTCCAGCCATTTTTCAAGCCACTATGGATGAAATTTTAAGAGGGATTCGCAAAACCAAAGTATTTATTGATGATATTCTGATAGGTGGTAAGGATTCAAAGGAGTGTCTAGAAATCTTAGAAATGGTTTTGGAACGACTAGCTAAATATAACGTTACAGTCAACTTTAAAAAATGTCAGTTCCTTAAAGAGGAAATTCAGTATTTGGGTCACGTAATTTGCAAAGATGGTATTAAGCCCAATCCCGAAAAGGTAGACGCTATCAAGAACGCTCTCACTCCCTTAGATTTGGAGCAATTAAGATCATACTTGGGGCTTATTAATTACTATTCCAAATTCATTCCTAATTTACCGTCGGAACTCAAGGTATTATATGACCTTACGAAGAAAAATGTCAGATTTGTTTGGTCAAATACGTGTGATATTGCTTTTAAGCGCAGTAAGGAACTTTTATTAGGAAATAATTTACTTGTTCACTACGATCCAAATAAAGAGATTGTCCTTCACTGTGATGCAAGCCCATATGTGGTGGGGGGTATACTATCGCATGTAATAGATGGGGTTGACCGTCCGGTCATGTTTGTATCGAGCACCCTAAGTTCCGCAGAGCAAAATTATTCACAGCTTCAAAGAGAAGCTTTAGCGATTGTGTTCAGTGTCAAAAAGTTTCACAAGTACATATATGGTAAAAAGTTTACGATTTATTCGGATGCACTGTCATTGAAGGAAATGTTTAGTCCTACGAAGTCTTCATCCCCAGTTGCAGCGGCTAGAATACAAAGATGGGCTATATTCCTAAGTATGTATCAGTATACTTTAAAATACCGTAAGGGGATGTTGATGACAAATGCGGACGCTATGTCCAGATTGCCTCTTCCTAATGCTACGGGGTTAGAAAATACAATAGTCAATAGTTTGCAGCCCTTTGTGAGGGATCACATAAACATTGAAATTGTTGAGCAGGAAACAGTAAAGGACCCCACGCTCCAGGAAGTTAAACAATTAAGTAATACTGGCTGGCCAAGAAATGCTCCTATGCATTTAAAGTCCTATTTCCGCAGGCGTAATGATATACATTTTGAGAACGGATGTCTATATTATGTAAATAGACTCATTATTTCTTCCGTTTTAGTTTTTAGGGTTTTAGAACTTTTGCATGACTCTCACATCGGCATCGTTCGTATGAAAATCCTAGCACGTCAGTATTTTTGGTGGGATAGAAAACGACATTGAAGATTATGTTAATAGATGTGAGGTGTGCTCTTTGTCCAACAACAAATCATGTTCGACTTATAAAAGGCCCTGGCCAGAGTCAACATTTTTTTTTTGAAAGAATCCATCTAGATTTCTTCTTCAAAGAAAAGCATTTACTAATCTTTAGTGGATAGCTATAGCAAATGGATCGATGTTAAACAAATGAAAAACACGTCGGCGGATTGTCTAATAATCACGCTGAGGACTATATTTTCGTATTATGGGCTACCAAAAACATTAGTGTCAGATAATGGGCCCCCTTACACTTCTGAAGCGTTTCTGAACTTTTGTGAGTCCAATAATATAAAATGTCTTAAAAGTCCTGCGTACCACCCTCAGTCAAATGGGTTAGCTGAAAGGGCAGTACAGACAGTTAAAAATGGCTTGAAGAAGATGTTACATGAGAACACCTCAAGTAGCACAGTACCATTGCAAAAGATAGTCGATCGATTTTTACTCAAATATCGTACCACGCCAGGAAGCACTAAGCTAGTATCTCCTAATGATTTGATATTTAAACATAAAACAAAAACACTATTAGATGATGTCAATCCTAGGAGTTTAGTAAAGGAGAAAATGTTTATTATAAACAAAAGAGTAGGTTTAGTTACAAGTGGGTACCCGGCATAATAATAAGTAGAGTGGGAAATGTCATGTATTTAGTAAATATTGATGGGTACATACGTTCGGCGCACATTAACCAATTAAGACGTAGGGACAATGTTAAAGTGTTAGATTTTGCACCTAGTAATATTGTTTTAAATAAAAATCAAGGAAATCCTATACCTATAGTTAAACCTCCAAGGAAAAGAAGGAGATCCTGCGATACGGAGTTCGCAGAATTTGTACTTCATAGATCAAACCGTCTTAAGCAAACTAAGAATGTTAAGAAATAGCTATTATTAATCTAATGTTAATCCAAGTCCTTTAATAATGAGTTATTTAATTTATAAGTGGGAAGCTTCATTGTAATTAAAATGAAATTATATTTATTAGACTAAACATAAAGAACTGAAGTCATATTTATTAGTTTAATTGTAATACGCTTATATTAAAATTAGTAAGCAACCTAGTTTAGATAAATTCATTTAAATGGGAGGGAGTGATATGTATTAGGTACATTCATTCCACACTCTCTTTCGCTATCTCACTCTCTTACTTAATCTAAACTAACGCCTTAGTTATAAGCAGGAGAATGTATAATTTATATGTAATCAATATAATGAATAAAGACAGTCTTAAGCGGAATCTTGACTCGGATACTACTGGCGTAATATAAATAGATATATTAACTACATTCCGTCTCACTTGATTACGAACAAGCAGTTTTTTGTTTTAATTTTACGATATTTTTCAAACCCTTCGCTAATCTGGGAAAAAGCAATTGCACAAGGGATGAAGGATATATTATATTTATATTGTAAAAAAAAAAAAGGGATTAAGTTGATAAATGCAACTTTTATGACGCTTTTCCCAAAAAGGTCATCAAATTTACCTTTTTTTTTTTTTGTTTGTCTCATTTGATTACGAACAGTAGCTAAATCTACCTGTTACCATGTTTTAAATCAAATAAACGGATACTTCGAGTATTAGGGAGCTTAGTTGAAGAAATAACTTCATACAATCCACAACTATGGGTAAAGGAAAGACATTAACCAAGGAGGTAATAAGCCAAATTCGAGCTTACCGGGAACAAAGAAAATCCATCCGTTTCATAGCCAGCAAGATTGGAAGAGGCGCCACTGTTGTACACACCTTTATTAAGGATCCGGAGAAGTATGGAAAAAACCGCAAAGGAAGAGTCAGCAAAGCAACAACATGTCCGGACTAACAAAACCAAACGGAGCTTCTGACAAAGCGATGGATGCTCGTGACGTCCAAGGACGCCAGATCGCAGAGGTCGTCAAGGAAGGGGGACCCTAGATGGGGCATTCTTTTATGCGACAGGGCTGGACATGTGCATAGGAGGTGAAGGATGATTTCCTCTTCCTCCTCGTCCCTACAGCTTCTGTAGAAGTCGTTGGAGAAGAGACCAAGTCTTTTGGCGTGTTGGCCTATAAGACAGTGTCCAGTGAGAATACCTACAACGCAGCTGATTTGTGAACGCTTTAACTTGATCAGATCGGCACTACGTTTTTGATCCAGCTTAGGCCAGATCTGTCTCGAAATGTGACACGTTGAGCCGTTTATCCATCTGAGGTTGGTCGTGCTAATAGCGTTCAACTTTAGTAGATACTTACATGTAGCGAGGGGCATACCCAGAGCTTGCCTTTCAGGCAAAATCCTTAGAGTGGTACCCTGTCTGGCGGGGTCGTCAGCCCTGCAGTTACCTGGAATGTCTATGTGGCCCGGCACCCAGCATAGGTGAATGTTGAACTGCTCTGTCATCTCCATAAGAGATAGACAACAGTTTAAGGCGGCCTTTGAAGTGAAGGAGAACGATTCCAGGGACTTGACTGCCGCTTGGCTGTCAGTGAAAATGCTAATATCCCTGACAGATAATACATTACATTTCAGCCAGGACAGCGCTTCCTTAACCGCCAGTTTCGACGGGGTGTAGTCCGTGTTTTCGTGTTTGAAGTTGAGAAGATAAAGGATCGAGGAGTGGCCTAAGCGATAGCTAGTCCATTGAGAGGAGGCTTTCAGGCGGATGGCCGCACTGGCAGCGAGTTGTTCTCAGTGCACCACTGATGCAGATGCATGCAGATCTTTGCACCTTAGCTAGTTAAGTGAGGTGGACCGCCCTGTCAAGAGCAGGCCACCATACGATCACGCCATATAGTAGTATAGGCCTGATAACGGACACGTATAGCCAATGGGTGATTTGAGGTTTAATACCCCAGCTCCTACCTATAGCCTTTTTGCAGGAATAGAGAGCTACATTAGCTTTCTTGACGCGCTCTAGTAGGCCTTCCAGTTTAATTTCCTATCCAAAATAAAACACAGATATTTTGCGTTTTCAGAGAAGGTGAGACTGGTGCCATTTATCATAGGAGGATCTATGAGGGGAACTTTATATTTCCTCGTGAAGAGAACGAGTTCCGTTTTATGGGGGCTAACCCCCAGTCCACATTTGGAGGCCCATTTGGTTAGACGAAGGAGAGCATATTGGAGGATTTCCCTGAGAGTGTCCGGGTGTTTACCGTAGGCAGCAATAGCAATGTCATCAGCATAGGCGATCACTCTACAACCTGATGTATCCAAGTCCATCAGTAGTTCATTAACTACCAGGTTACCCGCTGTTGCCTGGTACAAAACTGTTCTCTAATGGACTTAGCCCCCACGCACCTGCTTGGCAGTTGTTGCCCCAAGCGCCTGCCTGACAGTTGTTTAGTATTAAATATTTAAATTAACTAAATTTACTATTACGAGTAACAGTCGTCAACTAAGGTTTTTCTGCACCAAAATGCTTCTATAATGTAGTTGTTTATGATTCTCCAGTTGCCATAACCTCCTCCATTAAGTACACAATACGATGATTTCATCCTCCTCCATGAATTGCTTTCCGAATACCCTTCGCCGATTTAATTTTAAAAAAGCATTTTCCTACAAAGTGTGCTACATATACTTCTTCGTTCAAGTTGCATAAGATGCAGTTTCTGCGATTATCTTTTCGAAACCGATTTGCATTCAGTTCAATTATTATAGTCCAGTTCGTGTTTTAAAAGTCCGTGTTGAAAACGTCTTGTCTATTGCGTCATTGAAATAAGTGTATCTATAAGATGATAGAGTTTCTGGTACTCTACGAGTACATGCGTGCTTATTTGTGCGCTCTGCAGATTCTGGTCAATCTGATCCCTTTTAAATCTCTCAAGTGTTTTTTTTTTATGTTTTCCAAATATCCTCATTTACGGCAAACCTTGACCACATAACACCTTTAGTTTTTTTTTAAGTGCGGAGTGGGGATATAGGAGGGTGCTCAAAGACCCAAGCGTAGTACTTCGGCCTACAAAGTCATCTTTTTGCATTAACCCCTAAAGGAAAGCATGTTCCAATGGTGTCTTGGTTAAAATCAAGTTCTCGAAGGAAGCTAAGGATGGTTTGGGCTGAGGAATAGATTATGTCAGATGGGGCGATAAACCCTTTATGATTTTTTTTTTGTCTGCTACGATAGTGGGCGCCGTGGCGTAAGTGGTTAGTGTGTCGGATCACTACGCATGAGGTTCCAAGTTCGAATTTCAGAAAACACCAACAAGTTTTTTCACGGTCCTACCTCTCGCGAGCGTCTGACAAACATCCGAGAGTATTGTTGTCACAAAAAAGCTTCTCAAATCTCCATTCGGATACGGCTCTAAACTGTAGGTCCCTTCCATTCGTGTGAAAAATATAACGCACACAACATGAGTGGTTGCGAGAAGCTAGGCCCTGGCACTTAAAGAGCTGTTGCGCCAAATATTTATTTTATTTTTTTTTTACGATGGCGGGACATTCGCACATAATGTGCCTAGCAATTTCAGTGTCCTCAATACATAGTTTACAAGTGTCAGATTGACTAATGCCAATTTTCTTAAAGTGGTATTTAGAGAGCAATGACCAGTAAGGACATCTGTAAGTAAGTAGCAAGTAAGTAAGCTTTGTGTTATCGTATGTTTTTTCATTGCTAGAATTTCTTTTGATTTTTTACTAGAGCTATCAATAAATCTCTTTGCGTGGCTTAGACTTGTTTGTGAGTCCCAGTATGAGCACTTTTCGCGTTGTTCCCAACGATCTGGCCCAATTTTGACACATTCAGGTTGTAAACCAATATATCTTCCTTCTTATTATCTCCTTTGTTAGCGTGAGGTAGCCGACTTACTGGATAGCTAAATAAGGTTTTATATATGTAGTACATGTGCAATACCAACGTGTAGAAATACATATCGGGAACATTTGAACACGGCGCTGAACAGTCTCATTTTGACTAATGACTTTAAGTGGTTCATCCCTATGAAGGCGTGTCAAGTGCTGTTAATACTGTAGCATAGACACACACTACTGCATGGTTTGTGTACCAAACTAAAAACACTGTGTTCCAAACTGTATTCTGCTGGCAGCAAATATTCCCACCTAACCGGATGTTCCACGATCATCAATTCACCCCGAGCAACATCTAGCATGTTCTGGAACTTCTTTTATTTTATATAAATACACCGACCACAACCACCGTCGGTAATAAGGTGAATACAGCGATTACAAGAGATATTCGACCAGTGGTGAAAACAAGCGAAATTATGAAAGTAAATCTGTAGCGACAGTTTAATTTGAAATAAATAACGAATAAAGTTTTTGAATATTGTGTTAAAGTAAAGTTGGTGTTTGATAATAAATAAACGATTAAAATACACAAAGGACAGGTTAATTTAAACGAACCCCAGCAAGAATATTACAATACTATTCTTTGCTTTAACTTCTCTTTTTTTAGTTGATCAGCCATTGATAGTTTCAGTGTCATTGTGAGGCCTAGATAATTAGGGGGAATCCCTAAGCGGCTCCAGGAGAGATGTCGGACTTGATCCAACCATCTATTTCTAGGCCTTCCGGGAAGTCGCCTACCTGATGGCACGGCAACCATGGCGCGTCTTGGAAGCCGGTCTGGGGGCATACGCACTACGTGCCCAAACCATCGAAGCATAGATCGTTCCGTTCGGAGAAGTAGCTGCTCAACGTTTAGCGCCTCGCGTACTCTGGCGTTGCGCACTTGATCCCTACGAGTTATTCCAACAACACCGCGAAGGAACCTCATTTCGGCAGCTTGTATCCGCGATCTTATTCTTTCGGTCACTACCCAAATTTCATGACCATAGGTGAGAGTTGGAACATACACCGAGTTAAAAACCGATAGCTTAGCTTGAACACTAAATTCGGCCTTCCTTATAACAGATTGGCCAAGCTCTCTCAAAATTGATCCAGCCTGACCAATTCTACAGGATAACTCGGCATTGCTCCTCCCATCACTCGTGAATAGAACCCCGAGGTACTTAAACTTCTCCACCTGCTTCAGTGGGACTCCACTAACATGCAGAGTGCACTGAATGGGTTTTTTGGAAACGACCATTACTTCCGATTTGTTCACGTTGATCTTCATTCCAGCATCATCACAAACGGCTACAAACCTTTCGAGTGCGCGCTGAAGTTCGGTTTGAGAGGACCCAAGGATGACCAAATCATCCGCAAAGAGCAGATGACTAATCCTTAGGTCTACCACTTTGAAACATTCCCCACCACGGCTGCGCTGCAACATCCAATCCATATATACAATGAAGAGGAGAGGTGACGAAACGCACCCCTGGCGGAGTCCAACGCCCACAGTGAAGGGTATTGATTTAACACCGTTTATCCGAACACAGCTTCTACAGTTTGTATATAAAGACTGAATCGCCCTTAACAGGGAACCAGCAATCCCATACTCCTGCAGAACACTCCAGAGTTTGCCTCGAGGAACCCTATCATATGCCTTTTCCAAATCCACAAAACAAGTGTAGACAGGTTTGGCATATTCCCAGGCCTTCTCAAGAACCATTCTGAGACTGAACAACTGGTCGGTTGTGCTTCTACCGGGACGAAAACCACACTGCTCATCCCCCAAACTGTCCTCAACCACAGCTCTGGAACGCTTTTCTAGCGAAGACTTTTCCAGGGAGACTTAAAAGAGATATACCCCTATAGTTGGCGCAATCTCTTTTGTCCCCTTTTTTAAAAAGAGGAACTATCACCCCCATTTGCCAATCACCAGGTGTTTCACCGCATTCCCAGGCCACTTTAATGACACGCGAGAGCCATTGAACTCCCTCTTTACCTAAAGCCTTGAGCATTTCTGGCCGAATTTCATCCACACCAGCAGATTTGCCAACTTTTAGCGCTTTGATCGCCAAAGTTACTTCCTCTACCGTAGGACTATTTTCCGTCCAACTCTCGACCATAGGTCTGTCATCTTCGGTGCCCTGTTCGGGATTGAGCAATTCTGAAAAGTGCTCGCTCCATCTGCGTAAGATGTCCTCCTCATTGGAAAGAAGTCTACCGTCTTTGGATTTGACTCCTTCAACGATATTCAACTTTTTTCCTCTGAGTCGGCGGACGGTCTGCCAGAACATCTTATTTGCAGATCTGTGGTCACGTTCCAATTTCTCGCCAAACTCCTTCCAAGACTGTTCTTTCGCTGTTTTCACAGCTAATTTGCAAGTTCTTCGCGCCTCAGTGTACCGATTTCGAGAATCGGAGTTGCCCAAGTGAATCCACACCTTAAAGGCTCTCTTCTTCTCTCTGATGGCTTCTTGAACTCCGGGCGTTTTAAACCAAGCAGTTCTTTTCTCACCACCAGCCGCCACACCAAGCCGCTTCACTCCACAAACATCTCCCGCAGAGGCAATAACCGCTGTTGAAAACAGTTGCCATTCTTCCTCTACATTCGATGGAACAGTTGGAATTCGTTCAAACCTCTCAGATATTTGCCGCGCAAATGTCTCCCGTATCTCATCGTCCTGTAACCTCTCCCATCGTATGCGTGTAACCATCCTTGGTTTACGCTTTGGTAGGGGAGGCACTCTCTCGCTAAGATACAATTTGCACAGCACTAAGTGATGATCAGTTGACAGTTCGGCCCCTCTCAATACGCGAACATCACAAACCATTCTCTTCAGACACGATGGTACCACAAAGAAATCGATCAGCGACTTCTGCTGAAGACTCCGACGGTACCACGTGTATTTGTGAATGTCTTTGTGTGGAAAGATGGTGTTCATGATGGATAAGCCATTTTCACAACAAAAATCCAACAACCTCTCTCCGTTTGCGTTTTGATCAGGATCACCGTTCCTCCCAATCACACTCCCCCATGTCATAACATCTACACCCACATGAGCATTGAAGTCACCCATCAGGACAAAAGAATCCATATCTGCAAACTTTTCAAGGGCAACATCAACTTCATCTAAGAAAGCTGCGTACTCTGACAGAAGATTCGGTGCATACACCTGCACCAATGCCAGAGTTGATCTTTCAAGCTTGAGCTTTAAGATCGCAACTCTCCCTCCTAATGGTATCCACTCCAATACTCTGTCTGTCAACCTGGGACTTGTGAGTATCCCCACTCCCGCCCGAGCAGACATTGAGGGTGCGACTCCTGACAGGAAGAGCTTCCACCCACCCGACAGGTCCACAGTTTTAGAACCTCTCTGCTTTGTTGAAGAGACGCCAACTATATCTAGTCGACTTTTAACAGCCTCCCCAACAAGCTCAAGATCCTTCCCTGTGAGCGATGAGACGTTCCATGTGCCTATCCTAAGTCGATGCCGTTGTCGAATCTCAGAGAGTTCATCTGTGCCCCTATCGGTGCACAGCGCGCTCACCCCTTGACCCCCATAATGGTTCGCGAGACCATTGACAGGAAGCTCGTAGCCATTTCGGGTTTGACCCGGCCGGCTGCCGAGCGGGACAAGCCGACCACCAGACGCTCGCATACTGACACCCTTCAGGCCTGGCTCCAAAGGATGCCCTGGCTTACCAGGCTTGGCCATATCCGAGGCCGGTCGTTTCCTTCTTGTCATCATAGGGTTTGCGCTTTGTTAGCCGTAACTGGATTGTATGGATGGGAATAGCTATTTAAGTTACCCCATCTGCACATCCCAGTCAAAATAAATAATTGAGGTAAACCAGCGTTAATAGCAAGTGTCGGAAGACACAATGGCGACAATAACCTGCATTGATTTGTCCTGAAGGTAATTTTCCATCAATCAGAAGAGTTGTTGTAGTAGTCCATAGGAAACTAGTTTGCTTAGTAAGGCATTAGGTCAGACTCGATCAAACGCTTTTGAGAAGTCTAGTGCAACCATGTTGTTCAATAGCTGAGATTCATAGGTGGGTTACGTAATTCAACAGGTCTCCTATTGAACGGCATCTACGAAAACCATACTGCTGGTTGTTATTGCTATATAGGAAGAGCTGCATTTCTTGCAGAAGCCACTAGTGAATTGCTATACTTATGGCTGACATGCCACGGCAATTGCTTTCCCTTACACAATCCTATCATTATGTCATTTCCAAATTCATGAGGACTGCCTGACATGATTCTGTTCATCGATAAAAGCAAATCAACCTCGACGTCCCAGAGTGGTTGATGGCGATAATCATAGTCACAGATTGTGTCCGTGCAATTGAAATGTTGACAAAGTACACTTGTGGAAATTGCTAATTAAATTTGATAAAAATCTGCTCCGATTTATTAAAAACATTTATTATTCTTGCAGAGACATTTAACGTTCTGAGTTTGAGTGGACACACCTGCAAATCGGGAAAAAAACATCTGTTGCCAAATTCGTACCCAGGGATGTCACCACTTCTAATTTTGAAGTGTTTTTCTATATTTTATACTAGGATTAACCCATTGCCTTGTAACTATCTGTTAAGACGTCATAAACTAATTAAAACTACTTTATTGCGCAAAACATCGTTCCCACTATCAGTCATGCCTACGAGTACATACTCGTACATGCTACCGGGGTGGTTTGGACAATTTTCAAGTGGCAAACAGATTAAGTAAGGTGCTGTTCGAACCCCCTGGAAAGTGGATTAGCTACGAATTAATTTTTCGCAACAATTCTTCAAAACAATTTATGGTAATATGGTTGGACGACAGCCTTATATTTTTGCGTAACTCTCGGCCCACTTGAATGGGGGGTAATATCACTAGATCAGATAGGGTTTCGTGTTTTGAATATATTTTGATTTGAAAAAACCAAAAAGTGTATAACAACAAGAATCGATGAGATTAGCTAAGAGATTAGTATCTACAACAGCTAAAGTTAATTTTCGAAATTCAATAGCCTTTGTGCGCAATATTGATGCAAAATAAATAGGAAGTTACACTTTTCAAATTTGAAGGTTATTAGGTCAATACAAACCATTAGCTTTTGAAACAAAAGTTGGTTTTGCAGACTGTGCTAATAATCTCTCCTGACTGAACCTATTGATCAAGAAACTTGCGAGACAAGCCTGTGTAATACTATATGGCTCGCAAGTGTTGTAGCCATGGTTAGCTTTGGAAATCCAAACTTGCTTCTTCAATTTTAGTTTCTACCACCGCAAATTTTAGAGCTGACTACATTGAATCTGGCTTTAAACTCCCTTAGCCACTTAACCATTAGAATTCCGCAGGATGTACGCTCTACTTACTTACTTGCTTATGTCCTGTATCCCTTCGTCAGTCCTAGGGCCTCTACTACGTCTATGCACCATTGTATACAGTTTCTGGCAATGTATCTCAGCTCTCCCTAACTTCTGTGCCCCCTTCACGACTCGTATGGACCATGTTCTACTTGGACCGCCAGGCATTCGGTTTCATTGCATAGCGTGGTTAGCTATGGAACTGTTACCTTTACACAATAACCACTTACGCCACCGTGTTCGCCGTGGCGTAAGTGGTTAGTGCGTCGGATCACTGTGCGTGAGGTTCTAAGTTCGAATCGCAGAAAACACCAAAAAAGTTTTTTCACGGTCCCACCTCTCGCAAACGTCTGACAAACATCGGAGAGTATTGTTGTTTTGAGAAAGCTTCTCAAAATAAATTGGCCTTCGGATAAGGCACTAAACTGTAGGTCCCTTCCACTCGTGTGAAAAATATAACGCACACAACATGAGTGCTTGCGAGAAGCTAGGCCCTGGCACTTAAAGAGCTGTTGCGCCAAGTATTTATTTATTTTATTTTGTCACCTTTCCGGAACGTGTGATCAATACACTGCCACTTCCGTCTGTGGATGGTTGTGCCTATTGGTTCCTGACCTGTTCTCTGGTAGAGGTGCTCGTTAGAGTTACGTCTGGGCAAGAAAATTCTTAAGATGTTGCGCAGGCATCTATTGATGACTGTTTGTAGCTTTCTCGTGATAGTAGTGGCCACTCTCCAATTGCTGTATCCATATAACAGCAACGATTCAACGCTGGAGCGGAACTGTCTTAGCTTGGTGTTCAGACTTATTGCATTGTTTCGCCTTTATATTTTGGATAACATCCCGAACGCGGATTTTGCTTTGGCGATCCTGTTAGCTATATCCAGTTCGGTTCCACCATCGGTCGAAACAATACTCCCAAGATACTTAAAATCCTCTAATCTCTCTACCGGTTGTCCGGCAATGCATATTTGAGCTGATGAGCTTGTTCTAGTGCCGTATTCATTTTCGGTTTAACGACCAACACGCCTGCCTCCCTCTCCGCATCTGTTGTCATTTGGTGAAGGTCTATAATTCTGTCAGTGAGAAAGCATACTTCGTCAGTCAGTTGGGATGTAAGAGTCCATCGTATTCCTCCATTTCCCGTCGATAAAGCTGCACGAAGTAGATCGCTAATCTCCAAAAGGAATAGTATTGGTGAAAAAATGCAGCCTTGCATTACCCCACTTTAGATCTCGAATTCCTCAGACACCCTTCTTCTGTGCAGAACGTGACATTTGGACACATCGTATGTGGCTTTGAAAATAGCAATTAATTTATCGGGAATACTTCTCCTGCGTTCTTACTTACTAAGGTGGCGCTACAGTCCGGGGCGGACTGCCCAGCCATTTTAGTCGCGGTATTTAAACTCTTCTGGCTAAGTCGATGTCTTTGTATAGGCCGTATAGTTCGGCATCTATGCAGACGGGACCAAAGATCACTCGAAGAACTTTTATCTCAAAGTAGCCAAAGGCATCCTCATCCGATTTTGACAAAGTGCATGTCTCTGCATCATTCAGCAGGACTGGGATGATTAATGTCTTATACAGAGTTGCCTTAGTAGTTTAAGATGGGGCTTTGTTTCTCAGTTGCCTTCTTAGCCCATAAAAACAGCGATTGGCAAGAGTAATCCTTCGTTTGATCTCCCCACTAATGTCATTTGCGGAGTTCACCATAGAGCCTATGTTGCAAAGTCATTTACTACCTCAAAATTATATCTGCATGTTGTGGCGTTCTGTTCAAGACAAGAGAACAGACCGAGAACTCGTGCTTGGATCCCACCCGAACACTACAATGTGGATGAAATCCTCCAGATCCTGCAAATTAGCAATCCAGGGCTTCTGACACACTACTGGAAAGTCGCTAAGCTGGATGAGCAAAAAGGTCTTAACAGATACGCGCTTATTGTGATCAATAAGGAATTTCTTCGTCCTTTGGCGAAGACTGAAGGCGTGATGAGGTATGAATTAAACGCTATCACCCTTAGGGTTTACAAAAACGACGAAGAGACTTATTTAAGCAAACTACCTCCCCATCCTACGGACTCTACTCCTACAAATAAAGAGTTATTCATCTCATTTCCATCCCTGATGACTCTCAATTTTCAAACACTCAGCAAAATCCTTCTTTAGTCGATGACGACATCTGGTCGGACATGGGGATGGAAGATTGCTTCACCAAAATACTTTTGAGAGAGGACAAATTATTGGCCTCGTCCTCAGACTGAATACCACCATGGTGGAGGTTTCTCTTCCTATTTGCAGCGATAATGCTGCATAGTACAGATTAATCTCCACCAGGGCACGGCATCTGCCGGCATTCTCCGTCTCTCCAAATATAGGGAAGACATCGTCTTGACCCAAGAACTCTGGGTTGTGGACAACTTTATATGTGGACTCAAGACTCCCTATATTTATTGGAGAAAAGTAAACCCAGACCGTGTATACTAGTAAAAGAAGCTCTACCATAAATGGTTCTAACGAAAAGGTAGGGATTTCATGATCCATGCCTAACGTACTAATGTATACGTATCTTCATTTAAAGATTGCACCGTGCTCGTCACAGAATTTGTACTCGCATAATGTACCGAG
This sequence comes from Brachypalpus laphriformis, assembly GCA_945910035.1. Classification (NCBI taxonomy): domain Eukaryota; kingdom Metazoa; phylum Arthropoda; class Insecta; order Diptera; family Syrphidae; genus Brachypalpus; species Brachypalpus laphriformis. The sequence continues at coordinate 156,928,277 of OX246753.1, forward strand.
GGTCGTCCTGTTCCATTGATTGGACGAACAAATTAGAAAAATGTCTGCTTGGAGACCATCCGGTTTTATGTAAAAAGTATGTTAAGAGAGCAGCTGTGTGAAAAGAAAACCAAATTCTTATATAAATCCGTGGGATATGAGGTAGTACATAAGCTTGAGGTTTAACCACAGTTCACCTCAACCTTCCATCGTCTTTCTTTCCAAAAATACAGCTTTAATCCGCTTTAAAATTTCTCATACACACACATCTCGCCTGCATTTCGGTACGAATGTATAGTACAATCACTCTTTTGAATTAACCCTCAGCAAATACCCACATCTCTTGTTCAAAAGAATTTCATTCACCATCTTACCCTCTGAAAACATCTAATCTCCGACAGTCTTTCACTCTCATCTACTCCTGCAGTGTACCTATACAGAGCGTCTAGGGTAAAAAAAACTTGCGGAAAGTGTTTGAATCTCATCGAACACCATTTAAAAGTCCATTTCCTCTGCGTCTTTTCATTACTTTTATGTCAGGAGGTTGGAGGTCAATTAAAAGCATTAAATTGCCGATCAAAGTGGAGGCAAAACGTATATAAGGGTTCAACATTTGCATAGCCATCTGATGCACATGTGGATGAGTTCATTTCAATTTGATGTGGTGAATCCCGATTCTACTCGTTTTTTGTTATACGAAAGTGTGGAGCTTAAGCAAATAAATATTTGAAATCATTTTTAATTGATGCATGGCTGAAGTGGTTTTCAGGAAAAATGGGGGGATGTTGTGCCACCTGCAAGCGAAACTTTTATAGGGTTGATTCATGAGAGGAAGCAGAGTTGAGTGAATTTGAATTTTTCATTCGGTGTCACCATGGGAGACGTGGATTTAATGAATATTTAAAGAGTAGGAGATATTCATTAGAGAGACAAATGGACGATAGATACAAGTGTGTTGAACGTATCTATTTGCCTAACGGCAGATGGTTTATTGAATTACTTTTAATAACAAAAAAAAAAAGAGTATGCCGGGACTTTTGTTTGAAGAAGTAAGTGATTTAGATCGTAGCATCGTATCAAGCTGTAACAAATATTCCATTGACATAACATGCACAATACCAATCTATTGCTGAAACCGTTATTGAAATTAGTATTTGGGATACATTGCATTACACACCATGCTTAAGCACGTGATGGGAGTTCACGGCGTGGGAGACCGTAATGATAACGGTGAGCAGTTTGTGAACTTCTGCAATACCAACCGCCTAGTCATAGGAGGTACGCTGTTTAAGCATAACACCTGCCACAAAATCAGTTGGGTCTCTACTGATAGGCAACGAACATCCAACCAGATCGACCACATTGCGATCAGTCGCCGCTTTAGAAATTGTCTCCTGGACGTCCGATACAGACGTGGAGCTGACGTCGGACTAGAACGAGATCACCATCTTATGGTAGCTCATTTACGGCTTCGTACTGCATCCGTCAACAGCAACCGCTCAAACCTACTTGACATCACCAGATTTAATATCGATAGGCTCAAGGTTCCCCAAGTGCGCCAACAGTTCAGGGACCATCTTGCCTTAGAAGCAGAAGCAATCAGCAGCATAGAGAACATGGATGACCACTGGAGTGCTGTGAAAAATGCTTTTGCGACTAGGGCACGCACGTATGTCGGTAAAAAACAGAAACACCACCGCACATGGCTTTCTACAGACACCTGGAGACGGATCGATGAGCGTACAGCAATCAAGGCTCGGATTGCAGCGGCCTCAGCAGTAGAGAGAACCGAGCTTGAAACCCAATACCGTGCGGAGAAGAAAGAAGTGTAGCGTAGTGTGAGACGTGATAAACGTCAATATGTCAACTCACTTTCAACCCCGAGGGGGCATAGGGCGTCAACCACGCATATATGCCATCTTGTTCGGAGTTCTGCAACGCGTTTGAGCTGCCTCCAACTCATTCCTAAAGAGCTCGATTCCTCCTCAACTGTTCTGCGCCATGTTTGCCTAGGGCGTCCCGCTGACCTGCCTGCCTGGGTGAGCGGACTCCACTGCATGGCGTATTTCGCAATGGAGTTGTCTTCGCGCCGTTGGGTGTGTCCAATCCACTGCCACTTTCTGCTTCGTTTAGTAATGTTTATGGGTTCTTGGTCCGTTTTCATATAAAGTTGTTCGTTGGAGACTCGTTTCGGCCAGAAAATTCTCAAAATGGTCCTTTAACATTTGTTTACGAAGACTTGCAGCTTGAGTGTGTTAATGGTTTCCACCTTCCAAGTACTGCACCCAAAAAGCAGCACCGATTATACGTTGGAGCGGAACAGTCGCAGCTTGGTTCTTAAGCTGATAACATTGCATTCTCCAGATTTTGGATAGCATTCCGAATGCAGCTTTAGCCTTCCCGATACTGCTGCACACATCCAGTTCAGTGGCACCACGATTAACTGAGACTAAACTTCGCAGATAAAGAAAGTTATCAACTTTCTCTGTCCGGCAATGTTAAATTGAGCGCGGGTGTTGATGTGAAATGCTCAGGGCTTTTGTTTTGGCTGTGTTTATTTCTGGTCCCATTTTGTTGCCTCAGCTTCTCGATTGTGGGCCACCAAATGAAGGTCCATTAGCCAATGTGAAAGTAGACAAAAATCGTCAGCGAAATCTAGGTGTTTGAGGTAAGATGACATAGTCGAACGAATTCCATATGTTAGTTGCCTTCCGTCAATGCTACGCGGAGTATATCACTGAGAACCACCAAGAACAATAGTGGTGACAGTACGCACCCTTGACGTACTCCACTTTAGACTCCAATACCTTACCATAGTGTAAAACATGACACTTACCGCTCTCTTATGTAGCCTTGATAATAGCTATAAGTTTTTCTGGTATGCCTCTCCTGCGCAAGGCCAACCAAATAGCATCTCGATTCAAGCTGTCGAAAGCCTTCTCGAAGTCGATAAACAGCATATGTAGCGGAGACCTGTACTCAACGCATTGCTCGATTATGATCCGTAGGGTGTTGTTGTAGACGATGCAGGAGGATCCAGTGCGAAGGCTTGCCTGTTCGTCGAGTTGAATCTTAATGCTCTTTGATTCGATCCAGAATTATTGTGGCTATTATTTTGGCTACGGCTGGAAGAACGCATATACCTCTCTAGTTCCCGCATTCCATCAAGTTTCCCTTTTTCGGAAGCTTAATGGCTTTTCCACTGCTGCGGAAATTGTTCACTATCCCAAGCTTTCCGTATTAGATGATGCAGCAAATCTGCAGATGTATTTGGCGCCGCTTGAAATAGTTCAGCAGGAATGCCATCAATACCCATCGCCTTGTTCTTTTTGAGGGACTTGATTGCTGATATTATTTCAGTTTTACTGGGAGGTACGGTGCGAATTCGGGAATTTGTTGCTTCGAACTGCTCGTTAGAATTCAAGATCATACCGCCATCGTCTAAGTGGTTTACTTACTTACTTAGGTGGCGCTACAGTTCGGGGTGAACCTGGGCCTCAACCAACAAGCCTCTCCATTTAGCTCGGTCTTTAGCTAATTGCCTCCAGTTGCGCACTCCAAGTTGGTCGAGGTCCCCTTGAACTTGTGCGCGCCACCTACGGCGATGATTCCCTCTACTGCGTCGTCCCTCCGGGTTAGATTCGAAAACTCTGCGGGCCGGAGCGTTGGTGTCCATTCGCTCTACATGTCCTAGCCATCTCAGACGTCCAATACGCAGTTTTTTGACTAGGTCGATGTCGCTGTACAGCTCGTATAGTTCGTGATTGAATCTTCTCCTCCAAAACCCGTCAACACAAAACGGGACCGAAAATCTTACGAAGAATTTTTCTCTCGAAGCGACCAAGGATATCTTCATCCTCTTTTAATAAAGTCCATGTTTCAGCGCCGTAAAGCAGGACTGGGATGATCAAGGTCTTATATAGTCTCCTTAGTTGTTCGAGATAGGGCTTTACTGTTGAATTGCCTTATAAGCCCAAAAACACAGCGATTGGCAAGAGTTATTCTTCGATTGATTTCTACGCTGATTTTGTTAGAAGAATTTATAGCAGAGCCAAGGTAGACAAAGTCCCTTACTACCTGGAAGTTATAGCTGCCCACGGTGACGTTTTGTCCAATTCGTCGGTGTTGGTTTTCCCTTCTAGTTGACAGCATATACTTGGTTTTGCCCTCGTTTATCGCCAAACCCATTTTGGCCGCTTCCGCCTCAATGCTTGCAAAAGCACCGGTGACAGCCCGCTGAGATCTTCCGATAATGTCTATATCGTCGGCGTATGCAAGCAGTTGTACAGACTTGTAATAGATTGTGCCTCCGGTGTTGGCTTGTGAGTTCCGCACAATCCGTTCAAGTACAATATTGAAGAAGTCACATGACAGCGCGTCACCTTGTCTAAAGCCGTTTTTGACATCAAAGGTCTCGGTGAGGTCATTACCGACCTTGATGGAGCAGCGAGCGTTCTCCATCGTCAGCCTGCACAGACGGACAAGTTTGGCAGGGATGTCAAAACTAGACATGGCTCTATAAAGCTCTTCTCTATAGATGCTGTCATAGGCGGCCTTGAAATCGATAAAGAGGTGGTGAGTATCGATTTGGAATTCTTGGGTTTTCTCCAGGATCTGCCGAAGTGTGAAGATTTGATCGATGGTGGACTTTCCTGGCCTGAAACCGCACTGATAGGGTCCAATCAGGCTGTTGATAAAGGGTTTCAGGCGTTCACACAATATCGCAGAAAAGATCTTGTATGCGATGTTGAGGAGACTGATGCCTCTATAATTGGCGCAGTTGAGGGGGTCTCCTTTCTTGTGGATCGGGCAAACGATGCTGAGATTCCATTCATCAGGCATACACTCGTCTGACCAAATATTAGAAATGAGTTGGTGTATGCACTCTACCAATTCATCCCCAGCTGCCTTGAAAAGTTCGGCCGGTAAGCCGTCAGGTCCAGCAGCCTTGTTGGATGTTGTCTAAGTGGTTTAGCACTGTAGCAAAATGTTCTCGCCATCTAGTGAGCTGGTCCTCATTCGAAATCAGAAGGTTACCGTCTAGACTCTGGGTGTTGTTTTGAGTTCCGACCACCAGTGAGTCCTACTGTCGCACCTACTCGCTGCTTCTTCAGTCATTGAAGCCAGTGAGTTGATATGCTGACGTTTGCCACGACTCACACTACGCTGCACTTCCTTCTTCTTCGCACTAGCTCGGTTCTCTCTACTTTTAAGGAATCCGAGCATTGATTGCTGTCTCATCGATCCGTCTCCAAGTGTTTACAGAAAGCCACATGCGGTGGTATTTCTGCCTTTTACCGGCATATGTGCGTGCCGCGGTCGCCAAGCATTTTTCACATCATTGCAGTGATCATTCTTGCTCTCATGCATTGTGCTACTGATTGCTTCTGCTTCTAAGGCAAATGGTCCCTGAACTGTTGGCGCGCCTAGGGATTCCTTGATCATGTCGATATTAAAATTTTGTACCGTGTGTATGTGTATGGAGAAGATGTTCTCAGCGAGTCCAAGTATCGGCGGCGTTGGTTTGCAAAGTTTAGAAATGACAATTTTGACTTAAAGGGTGAATCTCGTTCGGGTAGGCCAGAAGCGCTAGACAGCGAGCTCTTGAAGTCCACCGTCGAAAGAAATTCCACTGTTATGGGAAGGGAACTCAACGTAAGCCACATGACCATCCATCGACATCTAACAAAGATAGGAAAAAGGGTACCACACCACCTATTGCAAAATAATCTATGTTTGCAGTCCGTTTCCGACGCGTCGACATCAGGAGCCGTTTTTGAATCGGATCTTTGCCGGAGACGAAAAATTGGTTATTTACAAAACCATCGACCAATAGCTTAGAAGACACACCATCACAACATCCCAGAGATGGAATTCACCCGCTCAAGGTGTTACTGTGTGTATGATGGAATGCTGAGGGAATAATCCACTTTAAGCTGTTGTAAACAGATGTGCAGATTAAAGTCGGCATTAAAGCAGAAACTGCCTCTTCTGGTTGATCAATGGTGTGTTCTATTTCATCGGAAAAACGCTCGCCCTCATTCGGTTAGGACCCCCTGCACACAGTTACAGGAGTTCGGTTGGGAAAAAGTGGTGCATCGGAATGATGTCCAAGAGACTCTTTTGGTATTTTTTTTCGTCAAAGCCAAAAAAACATTTTTAGGGACGACGTTAAGAAGTTTCCTGTGAGGTAAGCAGAAGTGTCCTCTAATGAAGGAAATTATATTGACAAACAAATTTTTTGCATTTGGTCCAAATTATTTCAAATCGAACAGACGTTCACAAATCACGTAGTAGTTACGTCACAACCTCATCCATATAAATATGAACAAAAACATGAACTATATTGAATTCTAAAGTGCAGGATGGACCTGCTCATAAGTCTTTTTTAATTAGTTCCTTCCTCAGGTCATTACCTTCAGTATTACGTTCTAATTCATTTGAAATCCTTTCATACGCTTTATTTGGTCCACGCTTCAACTACCATACCCTCAATGAGTGCAGGTCCAGATTCTCATTTGCATACTACTACCCAAAGTCCCTTTCAACTAAGCGCGTCTCCTTAGATAAAGTCTAACTCCGAAGTCATTCATTTATGTCCTTTAACCCCTCGGGGGGCATAGGGCGTCAACCACGCCTGCGCGCCATCGTGTTCGGAGTTCTGCAACGCGTTTGAGCTGCCTCCAACTCATTCCTAAAGAGCTCGATTCCTCCTCAACTGTTCGGCGCCACTTTGGCCTAGGGCGTCCCGCTATTCTGCCTGTCTGGGTGAGCGGATTCCACTGCATAACGTATTTCGCAATGGAGTTGTCTTCGCGCCGTAGGGTGTGTCCAATCCATTGCCACTTTCTTCTTCGTATAGTAATGCTTATAGGTTCTTGGTCCGTTCTCAGATAAAGTTGTTCGTTGGAGATGCGGTTCGGCCAAAAAATCCTCAAGATGATTCTTAAGCATTTGTTTACGAAGACTTGCAGCTTGCGTGTGTTAATGGTGTCCACCTTCCAGGTACCGCACCCATAAAGCAGCACTGATTCTACGTTGGAGCGGAACAATCGTAGCTTGGTTCTTAAGCTAATAACATTGCTTCTCCAGATTTTGGATAGCATTCCGAACGCAGCTTTAGCCTTCCCGATTCTGCTGCACACATCCAGTTCGGTGCCACCGCGATTAGCCGAGACGACACTTCCTAAATATAGAAAGTTATCAACTTTCTCGACTTGCTTTCCGGCAATGTTCAGTTGAGCGCGGGTATTGGAAGTACTCAGGGCTTTTGTTTTGGCTGTGTTTATTTTTAGCCCCACTTTGTTTGCCTCAGCTTCTAGATTTTGGGCCATCAAATGAAGATCCATTATCCGATGTGAAAGTAGACAAACATCGTCAGCGTAATCTAGGTGTTTAAGGTAAGATGTCATAGTCCAACGAATTCCAGAATTAGCTTCCGTCAATGCTGCACGGAGTACATCGCTGATAACCACCAAGAACAATAGTGGGGACAGTATGCACCCTTGACGTACTCCACTTTGGACTTCAAAGTCCTCCGACACCTTACCATTGTGCACGACGTGACACTTGCCGCCCTCATATGTAGCCTTGATAATAGCTATAAGCTTTTCTGGAATGCCTCTCCTGCGCAAGGCCAACCAGATAGCATCTCGATTCAAGCTGTCGAAAGCCTTCTCGAAGTCGATAAACAGTAAATGTAGCGGAGACCTATACTAAACGCATTGTTCGATTATGATCCGTAAGGTGTTTATGTGGTCGATGCAGGAGGATCCAGCGCGAAAGCCTGCCTGTTCGACATCGAGAGTTGAATCTAAATGATCTTTAATTCGTTCTAGAATTATTCTAACTATTATTTTGGCTACAGCTGGAAGAACACATATACCTCTCCAGTTACCGCACTCCATCAAGTTACCCTTCTTTGGAAGCTTAATGATCATCCCCCTTTTCCACTCCTGTGGAAATTGTTCACTATCCCAAGCTCTCCGTATTAGCGGATGCAGCAAATCTGCCGATGTATTTGGCGCCGCTTGAAATAGCTCGGCAGGGATGCCATCAATACCCACCGCTTTGTTTTTATTGAGGGACTTGATTGCTGTTATTATTTCAGCTTTACTGGGAGGTACGGTGCGAATTCGGGAATTTGTTGCTTCGAACTGCTCATTCGAATTCAAGATCATACCGCCGTCGTCTAAGTGATTTAGCACTGCAGCAAAATGTTCTCTCCATCTAGTGAGCTGATCCTCATCCGAAATCAGAAGGTTACCGTCTAGACTCTTCACTGGATGTTGTTTGGAGTTTCGACCACCAATGAGCTCCTTAGTGATGTTGTAAACAGTCCTACTGTCGCACCTACTCGCTGCTTCTTCTGCCCTTGAGGCCAGTGAGTTGACATGTTGACGTTTGTCACGTCTCACACTACGCTGCACTTCTTTCTTCTTCGCACGGTAAAACTGTCTAAAGACTTTTCTGAGTCGAGGGGATAGCGCTCACTAAGTAAAACCTGTCTATGCTGATGTTGTTGTGCAACCTCTACAGTTGCACTTCGCCGATGTGTTCTTGATACTCTACAATATTGAAGAAGTTACATGACAATATATCTCTTTGTCGGAATTCGATGTATGTTTGGAAGAGCTGTTTCCAAGTTGCACAGATCATCGCGTGTTTTCCAGCGTTACGCGACACATCTGGATAAGTCCTGACGGTATCCCGAATTGGTCCATCGCTTGGTAGAGCTCAAGACGATGAATGGTGTCATAAGGGGCTTTAAATCGATGAAAGGTGGTGAGTTTCGACTTGATATTCGTTGGTCTTTGCGAGGATTTGCTTTAGTGTAAAAATTTGGTCTATTGTCGATCTGCCGGGTCGGAAGCCACACTGGTACATGCCGATTAGTGAGTTGCAGAAAGGTTTCAGATATTCACATAATACGTTGGATATATATGGTATATATTTTTCAGCCTGTCCGGAGTATGACCTAAAAATTGTACTCGGGACTTCAATGCGAAAATCGGTAAGAAAACCATCTTTGGCGGACTAGTTGGTAAACACAGCCTCCACGACAAGACAACAGACAACGGTTTCCGACTAATTGATTTTGCAGCGACTCGTAATACGGTGATAGTATAGATAGTAACCCTAGGTTTCCTAGACTAAGAATCCACACAGCAACCTGGCTTTCCTTTGATGGTAGACAAGGCACGTGTCTAACATCTTGGATGTGCACACTTTCCGAGAGGCCAACGTCGACTCTGATGATTTTCTTGTTGCAGCTAAATTCAGAGCCAGACTGTCCAACGAGAAGGAGCTGCAAGACGCCCAGAAGAAGAAGATTAATGTTGGACGCCTTAGCACACCAGAAGGAGGGATAGCCTACCAAGAGCACTTGTCCGAGAAACTCTATGCAATGCATTCACCAACCACACTCGCAAACAATCAGTGGACCGCATACCGCAACATTATCAAGGATGTTACCGTGAACACCCTCGGCTACCAGCCAGCACCAAAAAGGAGCCCTTGGTATGATGATGAGTGCGTTCAACGGGAAAAGGTAACAGAAGATGCACATAAAGCGTTGCAGCGCAAGGCAAGAGCAGCTGGAGAGGAGTACCGGATCAGAAGAAGGGAAGAGAAGAAAAGTCTACGTAAAAAGAAAAGGGACCACGCAGCCTCCGAGCTCCAGGATATCGAAAAGTCTCGTGAGCGCAACAACATCCGCAATTTATATTGAAAAGCCAAGCAGCTGGCTTCAAACCCGGAACACAGCCTCTTCGTAATAGTGAAGGCAACCTAGTCACCGAAACGCAGGGAATTGTTGATGTGTTTTAGCAACACTTCCCCGCATTTGCTTAACGGGCAGTAAACAGAAAGAGTGATAGGTCAAGAAGAGAACCCGCTTCCAGTCAATGACGAACCAATACCACCACCCAGTATTGAAAAAGTTAGCGCAGCCATCAAAAACTAAAAAACAACAAAGCCACTAGCTCTGATGGCCTCCAAGCTGAACTGTTTTAAATACGAAGGCGTTATCTTGGTAGGGTGCATGGACCAAGTCATCAGCCAAGTATGGATAGAGGAAAGCATGCCCGACGACTGGAATATCAGCTCTATATGCCCCATCTGCAAAAAAGGCGATTCTATATCTTGTAGGAACTATCGAGGATAGTTAGAGATGCTAAATGTCGCATATAAAATCCTATCCAACGTATTGTGTGAACGTCTAAAGCCTTTTTGCAACACACTAATCGGCACGTACCAGTGTGGCTTCCGGCCCGGCAATTCTGAGGAAGAATAACCTTAGCAAACCGATGCTTCTTCGGTTTGGCAAAACAATTGGGTTCAAGACTCCTACTCGACGGACCAAATTAATGATCTATAGAACGCTCATCTTACCAATCTTGCTTTATGGCGCCGAGTGCTGGACGATAAGTAAGAAAACAGAGCAGATCAGGGTACCTTTGAACGAAAAATATTGTACTTCATCGGATAAAAGGTTTCATATGCGATGAGGGCGAATGGAGGAGAAGATACTCTATGAGTTGTACGAGGATGTGGATGTAGTCCAAAAAGCCAAGACACGTCGACTACATTGGCTCGGCCACATCGAGCGAATGGACTACAATGCTCCAGCCAAGAAAATCTTTGATCACAGCCCCCAGGTTCGAGACGGCAAAAAGGTCCAAAGGCCAGTATAAAGACCAAGCTGTCGCGGATACCAGAAAACTTGGTCTTCACAACTGGAAGCAGCGTGCCCGGGATCGCAGAGGATGTAATGCAGCCGTGTCTCAGATAAAGACTCTTCAAGGGTCGGGAGCCCTTAAAGTAAGTAAGTGAGAGAATATATTTATCTGTCGTCCTTCTAGCAAAATTGTAGTTAATTGACACATTCGTCGAATCTAACAACGAACCATGTGCAACCACTCACCAAAGTTTAGTCAGACACAGGTTCGTTCTCTGTAATGTTTGCTGGTCGCATGATCCAGAAATACATTGCCGATTCTAAACAGGTCGAAAGCATCTATTAGTCTCGTCCTTGTGACGTAGTGCTTAAAGTTGGAATGTGCGCTTCTGTATACTTTTCTCTAAAAGTCTACTTCCACACTTAGAACGGGAAAGGTAGAATATACCATTGACCTACATATTGAGTGATTGTAGCTTAATTGATTCGATTCCAAAGACGGTTTTCACCAATGTCTACGGTAATGAGAAACCCTGAACCAACCATAAAATTGTATGTGATCATGCCGCCGGCACTCACTTTATACCATCGGACGTCACTTGAAGCAATCTAAAGTAAAAACAAATCTATTCTCTACGGTATTTGTGTCGATAAGCCACCGTTTTTATTTCACGCGATTAATTGGCGATCGCACGCCGATTAGCGATAAAACCATTAAGCATGTTATCGAGGGTTTTTACGATCGTCAAGAATGTTTCTGCATTTGATACCAACTACCTTACAGATCTAATCGCCAACAGCCAATTTGAAACGATAACTACATCAAATTGTATAGGAAAACAGCAATTTTATTTTATTATATCACATAGGACGTTCAGTAATCGGGTGGTGGAATGCACACTGGCTTCTCTTCGCCACTACCACCACCAACGGCAGAAATCAAATCACCCAAACTCATACCATCGACAGCATTATTCACTGGTGGCAGTACTGCATCCTCAATGGTCTGAGTAATCAAATCCTGATTATCATTGACAGCCAACAAGATAATCTCTTCGATAATTTCATTCAATTTACGATTGACGAATCCCTGACCCAAAAGTCCTTCAATTTCGGAGTCCACATCACCAACGGTCACAACGACTTTCACCTCCTTCAGCTTAATCTGCTTGGAGATCAATCCTAACGAGTATTTCACTGAGCCTTGAACGTTAAGGTCTCTTATTGCCAGCAATAGATCTCCGGCTCCCTTAATGTCAACGGTGATGCCATATGATTTCAGAATAGCTTCCAAGTCGTACACACCCTTGACGGTGATGCTGTTCCAAAGGAAGTTGAAGTTGACCTTGCTGGTTATAACATTCACTCGCATGTCGGTGATTTCGAATTCATTGATACCATCTACGCGTGCCTTATTCACTTCGCCTTCAACTCTGTAGAATATGGAAACATTTGTATACATTGTCCTGTGAGGTATCAACTCTGTCAACTCACCGTAAAGTTTCACCATCAACTGCGACTTGCTTATGTTCGACTCTGAGCGGAGCTAGTGGTGGAATGTTGTATTTGGGGAAACCGCATGCCATCTGATCCCTCCAGCCCTCAATAGCGTCGACAATTTGACTAGCAGCGCTGCGGGGCGAGGCTGAAAGGACATTCATGTTTGAAAAGGATTACACAACTTTTTTTTTTTTTTTGTGGAACTCACCATCTCGGAGGTTAATTTTTGCAGCAGAACTGACGGCGAAAATCGCCAATAGTACGATTAAGAGTTTCATGTCTTGAAATTGCTTTCTACGCAGGTATTAGCAAAACTAACGATCTAGTGGGGACCCCATTGAGCTTTTATAGAAAATACTTGATATACTGATTGGGGGCCTTATCGTAGATTGTTGATTTATCAGGCGGATTAGGAGCTGATTTGGTCGCAAATAGTATTGGATGACGCTAGCTATGTTTTTCTTTTTGCATCAGAAGCTATTTTAGGGAGGCTTCTGTGCAGGTGAGGTGACTTTTGGGTGGACTTATCGAAGCATCAGCGGAAATTTGAAACATGGCTCTGTCGATCGATATTCATTTCTTTGTTCAAATTTATTTCGTAAAATCACGATAAGGGGCCAAGAGGTAGGATTCTAAAATGTTATTTAACTACGTTGCAACGTTTACAGCTCCCATCTGGCGAAGCTGCATTTGCTATAGATGGAATGGTCCCCATCGACAACCTCGCTGATGAAATCCTCAAGATATATAACAAAAGAGCATTGAGCCAACACGATGCCACTGGTATCAAGGTGATCAAAATTGAAGGAAGGGCAGCGTCAGCAGCTATGTGGCAAGCTCGTTGGGCTAATACAACAAAAGGCAGATGGACATACAAACTGATACCGACAATAGAAGACTGAATAAGTCGAAAGAATGGAGACTGCTGTTACCATCTTACGCGGTTTCTGTCTGGTCACGGCGGTTACTGCAAGTATCTCCATTGATTTGGACATGACAGCTCACCATTCTGCCCCGAATTCGCAGATGAAGATGAAGATATGGAGCACGCAGTATTTTATTGCACACGTTTCACGGCATGGAGAATTACTCTGCCCAGTCCGTCGTTACTCCTCGACTATTATCTTCCGATCAGAAGAGTATATTCCGGTCGGAAGAGAATTGGATGGCAATATTGTCTTTCGTAACAAATCTTCAAAAAGAGCTGCGGAGAATAGAAAAGCTAAAAGGAGCAACAGAAGCAACGGAAGCAGCTGACACAAGAAGCATAGCATTGATTGCTAACCAGCCCCGCGAAGTAATACCCAACCGCAGTCCCACGGGGAGAGTGGTAGAATGCAGGTTGTGGATTAGTACGTAGGCACATTCCTGATATCGATTATTCGGGCTAACGAATCGTGCATGCTAGTAATCCGGGCTACTAGTATCCTTCACAGAATACCACATCCTTTGGCGCAACCAAATAAAAAAAAATATAATAATAAGGTCATTATAACTCACTACTACTGTCCTAAGCTCTTAAGTCTTCTTTACCCACCCAATTTCGTTTTTAACAGTTCCATAGCCGACCAACCCGACATTTACGCTTGAAAGCAGGGCTGAGGACCCATGTATGACCAATTGGTTCATCCAACTCCGATATTTGACATGTCCATGTCCACAACTTAGAGGTGTCTACTCTAATACCAATTCAGCCCAGAAGGTCAGATGGAATGGAATTAAACTTATTCAACGTTCTGTAGTTCTGGTTGCTTGTCAGAGAGTCCGTCGTCTCTGGTACTTAATTGTGTTTCCTACTCCATCATGACCAGTTTTTTGTCAGATTCCGGTCTCTAGGATTCATTCGTGATTAGTAGTCCTTCAAGAACGATTGACAGTCTCCGGTCTCTTGGAGTTATTTGCCGAGGCCGGGCTCTACTTAAAGCCGGACACCCAAAGAGGAAGTGGGAGAAAGTTTCCTTGTCATTTAAATTTTTACAACTGCGGCAGTGTGTGCTAAAGGGGAAATCTAGATGCATGCGTCCCTACTGGCCAGTGACCTGTGCTTATCGCTACATTTCTTGCAGCGTCTGCCCGAGTCCTTTTCAAAATATCTTGTCTTTTGGCAGAGTTGTAGTTCAGTCAAATCTGCGTTGATATGACGCAACTCTGCAGACTGTTCCACCTTTTGTTTGCCACTGATCCGTCCGTTAGATGGCGTTACGGTCCGGGGTGGACCTGGGCCTCAACCAACAAACCTCTCCAGCTAGCACGATTACGAGCCAGCTGCCTCCAGTTGCGCACGCCAATTTGGTTGAGGTCCCCCTCCATTTGTTTGCGCCACCTACCGCGAGGTCGTCCTCTACTGCGTCGTCCATCCGGGGTGAATTCGAAAACTTTCTTAGCGGGAACGTTGGGCTCCATCCGCTCTAAATGACCCAGCCATCTTAGTCGCTGTATGTGAACTCTTCTGGCTAAGTCGATGTCCTTGTACATGCCGTATAGCTCGGCATTGTACCTTCTCCTCCAGTCACCGTCTATGCAGACGGGACCAAAGATCGCTCGAAGAACTTTTCTCTCGAAATAACCAAGGGCATCCTCATCCTCGGTTTTGTCAAAGCCCATGCCTCTGCGCCATACAGCAGGACTGGGATAATTAGTGTCTTATAAAAGGTTACCTTAGTAGTTCGAGATAGGGCTTTGCTACTCAATTGCCGTCTTAGCCCATAGAAACAACGACTGGCAAGAGTAATTCTTCGTGTGATCTCCTTACTGATGTCATTTGCGGAGTTCAACATAGAGCCTAGGTAGATAAAATCCTTTACTACCTCAAAATTATATCTGTCTATTGTGGCGTTCTGTCCAAGACGCCGATGTTGGGTGTCCTTTTTTGTAGACAGCATATATTTTGTTTTGCTTTCATTGACCGCTAGACCCATCTTTGCTGCCTCGATCTCAATACTCGTAAATGCCCCATTGACGGCCCGCTGAGTTCTTCCGATTATGTCAATGTCATCGGCATAAGCGAGTAGTTGTACAGATTTGTAAAAGATTGTACCTCCGGTGTTGGCTTGTGAGTTTCGTACTATTCTCTCAAGTACTAAGTTTGCCACTAATAGAAAGTGTGAAAAAATTCGGTCTTGACAGTTCTAATCAGTACGAGGACTACCTCTGCAAGGGATGTGTCAAGGGCGGACCGCCTCCTCGCCAGCGCTCGTCGTCCCGTTCATTCCCCTCTACATTACTATGACCTAGCTCCCAAAGAAGACTGATTTTGATCCTACAACCTAACAACAAGAGCTCTTGCCTACACTACTGTTCACCAGCTGAGAAGACAATGTTATTGAAATCAGGGCCTTGATAGCAGGCTGACTATCATTACGTGATGACTTATATCTTATTATCCGACACGCTTCGCGTATTGCCAGAATGTCTGCCTGGAATACACTTGATCGGGAAGGCGGAACTATACTGAGATTTTCAGTGTTTGCGAAAAGATTCCAGCAACGACCCCACAGTCCATTTTTGAACCGTGTCGGTATAAATTGCTATTTTGACTTCATCTCTTTCGCAGTCTGCTCTGAACAGAAAGGCGACTGTGAAGTTGTGTTCATAATTCAGTTTGGCTATAGTGTAGTCCATCAGAGTTCCCCAGTTCTCCTAGCAACGAAAGTAGAATTTTACTTTGTCCATACGGTCTAGCAGACCAGCACCCGGATTCTCTAAGTTTAACCGCACTATATGCTGAAACATATTTAATATGGAGGTCAAGTGGCAGGAGATGCAGAAGCACATTCTGAGTTTCCGTCGGCCATGTCCGCATGGCAGCCATGGTACCTATGGCGCCCGTTCTTTGCACCTTGTTTGATGTTGTTGTCTCTCAGGACAGGCCACCAAACTAGTGACTCATACGTAAGTGTTGGACATATTACCGCTGTATACATCCAAAGGACCATCTTCGGTCGAAGACCCCAAAAGTTAGACAACTATGACTGCTTCCTTCACTCGTTGTTCGATGTTTAACTTCCAGTTGAGTTTTGGGTCTAGCATGACTTCTAAAAACCTAGCGCTAGAGGATAAAGGAAGTAAATGGTTGCTTAGCCGTGGGGGGTAATGTTCGGTATTTGGGTTTTGGTGATAAAACGCATCAATTCAGTTTTGCTTGGATTAACACTTAGTCCACAACTAGTAGCCCATGTGCTTATCTTATCCAAGGTGCCTTCCATAATCTTACTCATCAAAGAAGGAAACATCCCAGATACTAGAATTACCACGAGGCCTTCCATTCGGGGTGGGTTCGAAAATTTGTTAGGCTGGAACGTTGGGCATCATCCGCTCTGCATGACCCAGCCATCTTAGTCGCTGTATGTGAGTTTTTTTGGCTAAGTCGATGTCCTTGTATAGGCCGCATAGTTCTGCATTGTACCTTCTCTTCCACTCGAATAACTTTTCTCTCAACGTAACCAAGGGCATCCTCATCCGATTTTGACAAAGTCCATGCCTCTATGACATACAGCAGGACTGGGTTGATTAGTGTCTCTCTTCCTGCGTTGAAAAAAATGGCGGTTCTGGCAGCTTTGTTGGATTTATATTAAGGTATCTCTATCCTCACTTCATTCTGATCGGGTTGACGGGAATCTTGACTGTCATCGTCACTGTTGAATGGCTCGTTCTGCCTGACAGCGGAATATTGGTCATCCTTGCCCTTTAACAGTCTGTGGAAGTGTTCCTTCCATATCCTCAACACCGACTACGACTATACAAAAATACAAATATTTGGCGCAACAGCTCTTTAAAGTGACAGGGCCTAGCTTCTCGCAACCACTCACGTTGTGTGCGTTATATTTTTTCACACGAATGGAAGGGCCTACGACTACGACTATACTACTATATTACCTTCTTTGTCCCTGCAGGCTTCTATTCTATTCTTTGAAGCCGTGGCATGTTCTTTTTACCTTTTGGTAACATTTTTGAACATCATTCCTACAATAAAGTCTCTCAATCTCCTCGATGGAGCGCTCCTTTTTCTTCTTTCTGAGAAGACTTCCTTTCCCCTCCGCACGTAGAACTCGCGAGCAGCTCTAGTCCTTCCTCCTCGCTTTGCTGCATATGCTTGCCGGCATTCCTCATCAAACCAGGGGTTGCGTTGTGGTGGCCGAGAGAAGCCCAATTTCTCCAGAGGTTGCATATGATGGCTTATTGGAAACGCTGCCACTGGTCTTCCGCATTTGCTGCTGACAGCATAGGACTAGACTGAGATTAAAAGAAACGCGATCGGCAAAGACTCTGGCCTCCTCCTGTGATTGTAGCCTTCCGACGTCAAATTTCCTCACAGTTTTTCGTTGATTTCGCTCCGTTCTGAATATCCGCATCCGTACCTTGGCTACAACTGAGTAGTGATCCGAGTCCACGTTGGCTCCTCGAATAATCCGGACACCCAGATACTGGAAGAGTGCCTTGCGTCGATCGCAATGTGATCGATTTGGTTAGCGGTTTTTCGATCAAAAGAGAGCCATGTCCCCTTGTGAAAATAAAGACGTGAGAACCGCGTATTAGCTACGATAACGTTTCGTCCCGCCGCAAAGTCGACTAGTCGGATGTTGTGTCATACAGGCTGTGCTTTCCGACCACGCTACTAAAGACGAACTCTTTTCCTAGCTTTGCGTTTAAATCGCCCAGGACTGGTAGAAGTTATCCTTCGTCGCGTCGTCCATCTTATCGTGAGGGGTGTGAGCGTATATTAGGCTAATGTTGGCAAATTTAGCCTTACTTACTTACTTACTTATGTCCTGTATCCCCTTGTGGGTCCTATGACCTCTACTACGACTAAGCGCCATCGTGTACGGTTTCTGGCAATGCGTCTGAGTTCTCTCCAACTTTTCCCCAACCGCCTTGCTTCCTTCTCGACTGTTCTGCGCCATGTTCTTTTCGGACCGCCAGATCTTCTGCCATCCTTAGTTAAAGGGTTCCATTGCATAGCATGATTCGCTATGGAACTGTTACCCTTTCGGAACGTGTGGCCAATCCTCTGCCACTCCCGTCGTTGGATGGTTGTGCCTATCGGTTCCTGACCCGTTCTCTCGTAAAGGTGTTCGTTAGAGATACGATTGGGACAGAAAATCCTTAAGATATTGCGCAGGCACCTATTAACAAACGTTTGCAGCTTTCTGGTGATAGTAGTGGTCACTCTCCACGTGCTGTATCCATATAACAGCACGGATTCAACGTTGAAGCGGAACAGTCTTATCTTGGTGCTTAAACTGATTGCCTTGCTTCGCCATATTTCGGACAACATACCGAACGCGAACTTTGCTTTGGCGATCCTGTTGGCTATATCCAGTTCGATTCCACCATCGGTCGAGACAGTACTCACAAGATACTGGAAATCCTCTACTCTCTCTACCGGTTGTCCAGCAATGCATATTTGAGCCGATGAGTTAGTTCCAAGGCTGATAATTTTAGTTTTTGCCGTATTAATTTTCAGCCCGACGACGCCTACCTCCCTCTCCACATCTGCTGTCATTTGGTGGAGGTCCAGAATTCTGTGGGAGAGTAAGCATACATCGTCAGCGTAGTTAAGATGTTTCAGTTGAGATGTAAGAGTCCATCGAATTCCTCCGTTTCCCGTCGACAAAGCACATCGAAGCACATCGCTAATTACCAATAGGAATAATATTGATGAAAGGATTCAGCCTTGTCTTACCTCACTTTGGATCTCAAATTCCTCAGACAACCTTCCTCTGTGCAGAACGTGACATTTGGAGCCTTTATATGTAGCTTTGATAATAGCAATTAGTTTATCGGGAATACCTCTCCTGCGTAAGGCACGCCAAATAAACTCCCTGTTGACACTATCGAACGCCTTCTCAAAATCGATGAACAGCAGGTGAAGTGGCGATCGATATTCAACGCACTGTTCGATGATAATCCGCAGAGTGTTGATGTGGTCGACACAAGAGGATCCAGAGCGGAAACCTGCTTGTTCGGCATCGAGTGTGTCTTTAGCCTTGATAAGGATAGTCATAAGGCGCTCGTTCACATGCTGGAAACTCAAGACTTCTTCCGTAAGTTTGCCTCTAACACACCCGAATAGACGCTGTCCTTGTTGTTTGTAGCAATCGCCGTAGTAGTTTGCAACAGACAACTGTCGCAGTTTTTCATACTCATTTTGCCCGGGCCATCCCATCGCATTTCTTGGATAGCAGTAATGTCTGCTTTGCAGCAGTCTAGGCTCTCCGCAAATTGTTCGGTCGCACATGATTTGTAGAGCAACCTAACATCCCACGTACAGACACGATGATTGTTGTCCTTTTTGCGTTTGCAAAGGTCGTCAATAGTAAAATCAGTATCCGAGACTGTGGGTTACTTCGTAACTAGAGTCCTTTTACATGGTAGGGAAGTTTCCCCGACGTTACAAACCCCAACCTGGAGTTTAGTTCTTTTTGTTATACCCCTAGGACGCGGGGCCGGGTATGCCGGTACCAATAGTCCACTACGGGAGTTTGAGCGCTACCGTTGGCCCAGTAAGAGCTCCTCCGCCACCATCTCTATTCCTCTATTTCAAGGTCCTGACGAAAATTGCAAATTCCTTATCGACCTGTGATCCGAATATTTCGAAGCAGCTCGCGCAAGGTGTTCATTAAGTTCGACCTAACCGAACAACTTGCGGAGGCCCTAGAGTGTCTCAAAGCAGACATTACCGCCATCCAAGAAGTGCGATGGGATGGGCCGGGCAAAAGGAGTATGAAAAACTGCGACATTTACTACGGCGATTGCTACAGACAAAAAGGACAGCGTCTATTTGAGTGCGGATTTGTTATTGGAGGCAGACTTAGGCAAGAAGTCTTGAGTTTCCGGCATGTGAACGAGCGCCTCATGACTATCCGTATCAAGGCTAAATTTGCCAACATTAGCCTAATATGCGTTCACGCCCCTCATGAGGAGAAGGACGACGCGACAAAGGACGACTTCTACCAGCGCTTGGACAAGACGTAATGCAATGCAAATGCGTATGATTTTAACGCAAAGCTAGGAAGAGAGGACGTCTTTAGTAGCGTGGTCGGAAAGCACAGCCTGCACGACAACACATCCGACAACAGACTCAGGCTAATCGACTTTGCAGCGGGGCGAAACTTTGTCATAGCTAGTACGCGGTTCCCACGTCTCAATATTCACAAAGGAACATGGCTCTCCTTTGATCGAAAAATCGTCAACCAAATCGATCACATTGCGATCGACGCAAGGCACTCTTCCAGTATTCTGGGTGTCCGGACTTTCCGAGGAGCCAACGTGGACTCGGATCACTACCTAGTTGTAGCCAAGGTACGGATGCGGATATCCAGAACGGAGCGAAATCAACGAAATACTGTGAAGAAATTTGACGTCGAAAAACTACAATCGCAAGAGACTGCCAGAACCTTTGCCGATCTTGTTTCTTCTAATCTCAATCTAAGTCCTATGCCTCCAGCAGCAAATGCGGAAGACCAGTGGCAGCGTTGCCTACAAGCCATCAGAGATGCCGCCTCTGATGTCCTGGGTTTCTCTCGCCCACCACAACGAAACCCCTGGTTTGATGAGGAATGCCGGCAAGCACATGCAGCAAAACAAGAGGCGTACAAAGTGGCGCTGCATAGAAGGACTAGAGCTGCTTACGAGCTCTACGTGCGCAGGAGAAAAGAGGAACATCGACTTCTCAGAAAGAAGAAAAAAGAGCATGAGAAGCGCTCGATCGAGGAGATTGAGAGACTATTGCAGGAATAATGTTCGAAAATTTTACCAAAGGGTAAAAAGAACATGCCAGGGTTTCAAGCCAGTACAGAAGCCTGCAGGGACGAAAATGGCAACATAGCAGTGGAATCGCAGTCGGTGCTGAGGATATGGAAGGAACACTTCTGCAGACTGCTAAACGGCGATGATGACCAATATTCCGCTGTCAGGCAGAATGAGCCATTCATCAGTGACGTTGGCAGTCAAGATTCCCGTCAACCCGATCAGAATGAAGTGAGGATAGCGATATCTAAACTCAAATCCAACAAAGCTGCTGGAGCCGACGGCCTTGCCGCTGAACTTTTCAAGGCAGGAGGAGATGAGTTGGTAAGGAGCATGCACCAGCTCATCTGTAAAATCTGGTCGGACGAAAGTATGCCCGATGAATGGAACCTCAGCATCGTTTGCCCGATCCTGAAGAAAGGAGACCCTCTGAACTGCGCCAATTACAGAGGTATAAGTCTCCTCAACATCGCATATAAAATCCTGTCTGCCGTATTATGTGAATGCCTAAAACCGATCGTCAACAACCTGATAGGTCCTTATCAGTGCGGTTTCAGGCCGGGAAAGTCCACCATTGACCAAATATTCACACTACGGCAGATCTTGGAAAAAACCCATGAATACAAAATCAAGCTCGTCCGTATGTGCAGAATGACAATGGAGAACTCTCGCTGCTCCATCAAAGTCGGTACAAACATCACCGAACCATTCGATGTCAGGAAAGGTCTTAGACAAGGTGACGCGCTATCATGCGATCTCTTTAACATAGTACTTGAGAGAATTGTGCGAAACTCACAAGCCAACACCGGAGGTACAATATTTTACAAGTCTGTACAACAACTCGCTTATGCCGATGACATTGACATAATCGGAAGAACTCAGCGGGCCGTCAATGGGTCATTTACGAGTATCGAGATCGAGACAGCAAAGATGGGTCTAGCGGTCAATGAAAGCAAAACAAAATATATGCTGTCTACAAAAAAGGACACCCAACATCGGCGTCTTGGACAGAACGCCACAATAGACAGATATAATTATGAGGTAGTAAAGGATTTTGTCTACCTAGGCTTATGGTGAACTCAGCAAATGACATCAGTAGGGAGATCACACGAAGAATTACTCTTGCCAGTCGTTGTTTCTATGGGCTAAGACGGCAATTGAGTAGCAAAGCCCTATCTCGAACTACTAAGGTAACTCTTTATAAGACACTAATCATCCCAGTCCTGCTGTATGGCGCAGAGGCATGGGCTTTGAGAAAACCGGATGAGGATGCCCTTGGTTATTTCGAGAGAAAAGTTCTTCGAGCGATCTTTGGTCCCGTCTGCATAGACGGTGAGTGGAGGAGAAGGTACAATGCCGAACTATACGGCTTGTACAATGACATCGACTTAGCCAGAAGAGTTCACATACAGCGACTAGGATGGCTGGGTCATTTAGAGCGGATGGAGCCCAACGTTCCCGCTAAGAAAGTTTTCGAATCCACCCCGGATGGACGACGCAGTAGAGGACGACCTCGCGGTAGGTGGCGCAAACAAGTGGAGGGGGACCTCAACCAACTTGGTGTGCGCAACTGGAGGCAGCTGGCTCGTAATCGTGCTAGCTGGAGATGTTTATTGGTTGAGGCCCAGGTCCACCCCGGACCGTAGCGCCATCTAAGTAAGTCAGTAAGTAACTGGAACTGTAGACTCCACCGTTGACTCCATCTAGGGAATTGGTTGGTTAAGGTCGTCCTTCGATGAGGATGCACTTAGACTAGAGATAGGTCCATTGTACTGCTGATGTGTGTGGTGGGTGGGTCACCCTCTTACTCTAGGGGCCATTTGCTTTGTTGCACGAAGGAGTAGATCTTACCCATGATTAGATTATTGAGATCATTGAAAGAACATTCACCCAGGGTGGCCTTTCTTATGTTGGCGAGCACAGGACAAGCGCATAGGAAGTGCCTGGTGGTCTCTTCTTCCTCTTGATCCCTACAGCTTCTTCAGAAGTCGTTGCTGGAAATACCAAATCTCTGGGCATGTCTTCCTATGCCACAGTGTCTAATGAGAACGTATTTCTGTATTTCTGGAGTCCGAGGGAAGTAGACTTGTTCAGTGTTGGCCAAAGCTGTCTGGCGATGTTACATTTACCTAGGTGTTGCCATCTGTAATTGGTCACCTTTTCGGAGTCGATTTGAATAAGGTACTTAACATAAGACGTTGGCACCTCGATGTCAGTAATTGTTGTGCTGTTTGTACCAGATGAGTCTTGTCGAACCAGTTCGTCAGCTGCGCAATTCCCCGGTATGTCATCCAGGTAATTCGTCCGCTGCCACCTGGAACAAGAAGAAGTGGTCTAGTGAGAAAGCACTCTTCCCTCCTCTCCCGTCTGCTGCCCTCAAGATTTTCCAAAGTGGTTAGTTGCCCAATCTCTGATCGAGGTACTTGGCACTTAGCGGTCAGCAGCAAGGAGGCAGAGGGTAGGGGTTAGTAGGCCTGTGCTAAGTGAAACTTTACACTACTGTTTGACTACCGTTTGTAGTCTACCAAAGCCCTGTGCGAATCCCCCTATCTTTTGACAATGTTCAAGCTCATTCGTTTCGTCTTGCGAATCTGTGACTGCCATATGGTGCGCATTAACGCCTCCCGTAAATAATTATCAAAGCTGATTCCCGTGTCCGATTAAACATGTGCGCAATAAATTTAAATGTTTTTATACGCAGTCGTAAATATCAGAAAAACACTTATAGTCTTTTAATTACCTCGAATCCAGTCGTAAATCTTTCTTATAACCATTTGGCTGTATACCTGCCTTAAAATACCTACTTTCGTCCGAAAATACTAATTTTATACTGAAAATGAATTTACTTATCTATAGGTATACCTGCCAAGGTGAATGCCGTATTTCGATAAGTAAATTTGACCCGAATCGATGCTTATCGGCTTGAAATTCCTCGCCTACATCTTACAAGTTTTACAAGATTTATGGCCCCGGAACGTGGTGTAACTTGGTATCTTTAAGGCCATAGTCCATATGTTGCCAAAAAAAAAAGTTAACAAAGTGGACTCACGCTCCAGGGAAGATTGGGGATCTAATCAACGAGTGATTTTTCGAGTCCAATTTTCGCGGGGGCTATAAAGACTAGATTATGTTGCAATGTGTGTGATAAGATGGGCCGATTTAAATATTCAGGATGAGAGACAGTGGAACGCTACGGGGTGTAGGGTAAAAATAAACTCTATATCGGGGGTCGATAGCGAATATTTTGTTGAAAAACAAGATATCAGCCCTAAAAATCGGACGATAAGTATTGGCGATCCCTCGATATTAGTAATCAACTTCTATAAAACGTTCGCAGCGTACTAAGCCTTCAGTTAGTCTTTACGTTAAGTTTAGGCATGAACAAGTCTCTCTTTATCCTCTTGGCTGTTGTAGCTGTAGCGAGCGGTGCTCGCTACCCTAAAGAATTGGGGCAGAAGGTTTTCGCTCATCTGTTTGATCTATCAGCATTGCAAGCTGAAGAAAGTCCCGAAGTGGCTGACAATGAAATCTCCCAAAGATTTGAGACAAACGGGGAGAGCTTGCCGTCGATTGAAGGTACGTTTTTGTCAAAGAGATATTTAAATGTCTAGCGCTATAGATCCTTCTTTGTAGATCCTGCTCTGAATGGTTGGATCCTCAACGGTGAAGGTAAAAAGGCAGTAAAAAAGGTTCTCGATACAATGCCATGCGGTTGGCCAGACTCTGGTATTCCACCTCTAGCTCCATATCGTAGAGAAGAAATGCTCCTTGATATCAAAAAATCCGTCGTTGAGTAAGGGCCTATAGCACTACCGAAAATTTAAATTTATAAACGTCTTCAAATTCTCCTTGTAGTACCCTCACTAAATTGATCCGCTTCCGTGTGGACGGCTTGAATGAGATGATCATCAAGAAACTAAAAATTAGTTACACCTTCAGCCAGAAGGTTAAGTTCAACTTTGTCTTCCCTGAGATTAAAATCAGCGGAAAGTATGTCACCGATACATTGATGAACCTTATGCAAGAGTATGGCATTAGCATCCGCTACGAGGGTGACGGGGACTTTGTATTGCTTTTGGAAAATCTAACAATCGACGGTTCGTTCAAATACAAGATGCCATTCATATTCGGAAGCATAAGGATCTACAAATGGGACGCTGTCGTGACACTGGGAAACGTCGTGTCCAGCATCAATGGATTAATGGGCAATGGCAGGGCAAACAACTTGATCAACGATGAAATTGAGGACACCGTAATGTGGGCTGTTAATGGTAATCAGCAAACGATTAGTGAAAGACTTGAGGAGTTTATAGTGCCAAATGTTAATGCATACTTGAAGGGAAGTAAGATTTGGGATGTTATTTTTGGATCCAGTGGACCTAGTACCTGTGTTCCACCACCAGATCCATGGGCTTAAGTTTGTGAATAGAATGTGTGACGTAAAATAAATGTTTAGTTCGTGGTTGTGCCTTCAAGATGTTTTAGTTGCAGTCAATCATTCCGAATAAATATTGCTTTAAATTTTCGCAGATACTAGTGAGTAGCAAATAGAGGACGTATTTTGACTATCCTGCTTCCGATTCACGTCGATGAGGGTTTATCCGTTCAGTAGATCTTTACACTTGCACGAGGTGATTCAAGGCCCAATTTCGAATGGTTCTTCTACAGAAATAGAACTTAACTGACGTTATTCTTCAGGTCGTGCATTTTTGCTGGCTTATTGGCATGGGTTAGCTTGCCTGTACGAGAGTGCAGACACACTAGTAGAGGTCCATTGTGATGCCATTGATCTTTCCATTTGGCTACCTAGGGACTAAAACAAATTGAAGCGTTTAATAAAGCGAAGGATGCTAATGGCGCCTTAGGACGCTAATTCACCGTGGTCATCGAAGACAGGAACCCCAAGATGGAGCAGTGTTTTTTGAGACAGGGCCGGACTTGTGCATAGGAGGCAAGTGATGGTTTTTTCCTCCTCTTCGTCTCTACAGGTCTTTAAAAAAGACAGCTAACCTGCAATATTAGCATGTTGGCCTATTAGCCAGCGTGGACATCATGAGGACACCGATAACGCAGCTAAGCTTTTGCTTAGCCAGCCCGACACTACGTTTCTGATCCACTCTAGGCCAAATCTGTCTCAAAATATGACACGTTTAGTCACTTTCCCATTTGTGGTTGGTTTCGCTAATATCGTCCAGCTTCAGTAGATGTTTACATGTAGCGAGGGGCATACCCTAGGTCCATCATTTTGGCAGAATCCTTAGAGTCGGTCCCTGTTTAGCGAGCTCGTCAGCCTTGTAGTTACCTGGAATGTTTCTGTGGCCTGGTATCCCAGCATAGGTGAATGTTGAACTGCTCTGTCATCTCTATGAGAGGCAAACGGCATTTTAAGGCGGCCTTTGATGTGAAAGATCATGATTCCAGGGTTTATTGGCACGGAACAAACACGTCGTAGTCCAAATTCTTGGATTCTTGTTTACCAGACCTAGAGGCATCAGTATAACTGAGGTTTCTAGACCTGCAGTAGGTGGTTCTTAAGTACTCTGGCAGGTTGCTCTTTATACTTTTGTTAACGGCGTGCAGTAACTGACTTTTCTTTTATCGCTGTCCACCAGACTAAGTATCCATAGTCCCACAGTCCTCAGTTTTTACCACGGATGCTGTTGCACGGCGCCGTTGTGGTTTTTTTTTTTTGCTGAGTTTTCTTCATGAATACATGACAGTTCTTGGTGCATTACGTCGACTTCTTTAAAGTACTTCTCTACCGTGATGGTTTCGTCTAGATTCAGAAAACTAATGTAGATTATTCCGTCTGTTGACCTCCAAACAGTTACCATTGTCTTCTATTCTTGGAGCTTCAGCTTTGATGCTTTAGCATTTCATCTCGATCTAACCCCTCCGCCGATACGATCAAGCCTATACCACTATATGGCGTGATCGTATGGTGGCCTGCTCTTGACAGGGCGGTCCACCTCACTCAACTAGCTAAGGTGCAAAGATCTGCATGCATCTGCATCAGTGGTGCACTGAGAACAACTCCCTCCGCGGCACTGGACATCTTGTTCAACCTGCTGTCTTTAGATATTTTCGGCAAACAGATGGCTGCCAGTACTGTATTATCTGTCAGGGATATTAGCATTTTCACTGACAGCCAAGCGGCAATCAAGTCCCTGGAATCGTTCTCCTTCACTTCAAAGGCTGCCTTAAACTGTCGTCTATCTCTTATGGAGATGACAGAGCAGTTCAACATTCACCTATGCTGGGTGCCGGGCCACAGAGACATTCCAGGTAACTGCAGGGCTGACGACCTCGCCAGACAGGGTACCACTCTAAGGATTTTGCCTGAAAGGCAAGTCCTGGGTATGCCCCTCGCTACATGTAAGTAT
The DNA here is from genome assembly GCA_945910035.1 of Brachypalpus laphriformis. Lineage (NCBI taxonomy): Eukaryota > Metazoa > Arthropoda > Insecta > Diptera > Syrphidae > Brachypalpus > Brachypalpus laphriformis. The sequence continues at coordinate 156,955,565 of OX246753.1, forward strand.
CTACTAAAGCTGAACGCTATTAGCACGACCAACCTCAGATGGGGAAACGGCTCAACGTGTCACATTTCGAGACAGATCTGGCCTAAGCTGGATCAAAAACTTAGTGCCGATCTGATCAAGTTAAAGCGTACACAAATCAGCTGCGTTGTCGGTGTTCTCACTGGACACTGTCTTATAGGCCAACACGCCAAAAGACTTGGTCTCTTCTCCAACGACTTCTGCAGAAGCTGTAGGAACGAGGAGGAGGAGGAAACCATTCTTCACCTCCTATGCGCATGTCCAGCCCTGTCGCATAAAAGAATGTCCCATCTAGGGTCCCCCTTCCTTGACGATCTGGCGTCCTTGGACGTCATGAGCATCCATCGCTTTGTCAGAAGCTCCGGTTGGTTTTGTTAGTCCCTGAGTGGTCTAATGGTTTGATCCATGGTATCACAAAGGACCTTCACTGGTCTAAGTGTGTCTGCACTCTCGTGTGGACAGCCAACCTTACCTAACCTAACCCCTCCGCCGAACGTCGTTGGTTGTCGTACAGAATCCATTTTCCATCGGACGTCACAATTCGATAGAGAAATGATTAGTTTCTGTTGTGCAAAATGTGCGTAGAAGCCATCTCGAACTGACAATTTTTTTTTTTTAATCATTCAACTCATCTGGCACCCATTTGTCGAGCTGTTTTGTTTTTCCAAGTCGTTCCAGGTAATCAAAAACAGCTGATTTGCTTATGCCAAGATTGCTTGCAAGCTCTCGAGCCGTTGTACATGGATCTGCTTCAAGCAACACCTTCAAGTGGTCGTCGTCAATGATCGTTGATCGCCCATGGCGCTTTTCATCTATGAGGCTCTCATCTCCACCACGAAATTTTCGAAACCACCATTGTGCACTCATTAGCTGGGACGGTTATGATCCTTTGAGCTCAGATCATAACCTCACCGATATATGAAGAAGAAGATCAAATTTTCCGTAGGATAGTATCCTATGCGAATCTGCAAAAATATTTAATTCCGTGCGAAGGTGTTGTTTTTCTAAGCCGCAGCCAAAGTCACGATTCGCAAACCCGAATAATCGATGCCAGGAATGCGCCTACGTAAATACTATTCCACACCCTGCACACTTCTACCACTCACCCCGCGGAACTGCCGTAAGGTATTACTTCGCGGGGCTGGTTAGCAATTAATGCTATGCTTCTTGTAATGCTTCTTCTGCTCTCCTTGCTCTCTCAATCATTCGAGGCTCTTTTTGCACATTCGTTATGAGTGTACAAATTTCCAGCCAATTTTCCTCTGGCCACAACATTTGGTTTATAAGGAATGGTGGACTTGGCAGGTTATTTCTCCATTCCATGAAGTGATTGCAGGTCCGGATGCAGCTTGTAGGTCCATCTACGTTTTGTTCTGTTATCCTACCTGGCTTGTGACATAGCTAGTGATGTGTGGGCGCCATGGCGTAAGTGGTTAGTGTGTCGGATCACTACGCATGGGGTTCCAAGTTCGAATCCCAGAAAACACCAAAAAGTTTTTCACGGTCCCACCTCTCGCAAGCGTCTGACAAACATCCGAGAGTATTGTTGTCACGTAAAAGCTTCTCAAATCGCCGTTCGGAGTCGGCATTAAACTGTAGGTCCCTTCCATTCGTGTGAAAAATATAACGCACACAACATGAGTGGTTGCGAGAAGCTAAGCCCTTTAAAGAGATGTTGCGCCAAATATTTGTATTTGTATTTGATGTTGACTTCTCCTCCTCCGTTATTCTCTTGACAATACATGGTGGCAATACCTCTTGATGACTCGAAGTTCTCCTTTCGTAGATCCTTACCATCTCATTTGCGAGGATGTCGATTGGGATTATTCCGACTATGACACAGGCTGCTTCATCCGATATTGTTCGGAAACCGCTGATTGTTCTTATCGCGCATAGCCTGTATGTTGGCGATAGTTTTCTCCGTGTTTCTATCGTCGCTAACGCCGCCGCCCAAACCGGTGCAGCATATAAGAAGAACCGAGCTAACCACTCTGGATAGTAGAATCCGTCTAGCATATCCAGGTCAACTGATGTTTGCCAGAAAGGGCTGCCTGCAGTAGTGAAGCCTTCTTGCTCGAGTATTCTACGTGCGTTTTAAACCTCAACCTGTTGTCGAGCATTATTCCTAAATATTTAACTGCTTCCTTGGTTCTTATAGTCTGATTTCTGACTCGAATATTCGCATATTCAGCAGCTTTTCGACTTGTTATAAGAAGTCAGCTTCAGTTTTGTGGTCTGCTAATTCTAAGCCCAGCCAGTCTTTAATTTTTTCAATTGTTTCGTTTGCTGCTGATTCTATTTCGTGGATGTGTTTAGCCACGGTGATAACGGCGATGTCGTCAGCGAACCCGATTATCTTAACTCCTTGTGGCAATGCTAGTCACAGGACTCCGTCGTACATGATATTCCATAAGAGAGGACCTAGTACCGATCTTTGCGGGACTCCTGCCGTAATGTTGTAGTACTTTACCCCCTCGTCGGTTTGATACCTCAACTTCCTGTTGGTGAAGTAGTTTGTAACTATCATCAATATGTAGTATGGTGTATCCATTCCGGCTAGCGATGAACGACCAATTTGCCGAGCTAAAGGCGTTTTTGATGCCCAGCGTCACTACTGGACATTATTTCTTTGTCCCCCCTCGCCATCTTTCTCCTGGATGGGTCGCTCCAGTTGCTGTGTCAACTACCGCTTTTATGGCATCAACGGTAGAACGCGATTTTCTAGATCCGAACTGATGGTCTGAGAGTGCTCCTTTCTCTTCTGCTACCACGAGCAGTCTGTTGTATATTATTCGTTCAAGTATCTTTCCCAAAGTGTCGAGTAAACATATTGGGCGATATGATGCCAGGTGGTTTGTTTCCTTTTGGTAGCAGTACCAAATGTTGAAGCTTTCATGGCCCCGGGAAAACTCCTTCCTCTATACACTTTTGCACCGTGGCTATAAAAATGTCCGACCTCTTTTGAACAGCCACTTTCATTGCCTTATTGGACATGCCATTTGGTCCAGGTGCTTTGTTGTTTCCTATCTTCCTGCATGCATCGAGTAGTTCCTCAGGGATGTGCTCTGCATTGGTCTCTCTGGTTATATCACACAAAGTAGATGGTCCATGGGGGAATAGGTGCTCTATTATGGATCTTAACATAGCTGGGCAAGTTATTTGTGGGGACCTATGACCTTTCAGCTTTGTCATCACCATCCGGTACGCCATGCCCCAATGGTTTATGTCTGTTTCGTTACAAAGTCGTTTAAAACATATTGTTTTACCCTCTTTGACCGCCTTTTTTAAGTCGCGTCTCGCCAGTTTGAATGAGTCTAGACCCTCCTGAAAATCGTCGGACTCTGCATCGGGCTTGTAGACACCTTGCCCTAAGTGTTTTTATCTCCTCGGTCCACCAGTAACATGGTGCACCTCTTCATCTGGGCATTGCTGCATCGCACGCTGTTGTGATAGTGCGGGTGAGTTGGAGCGAGAGGATCTCCGCTGTTCCGCTGCGAGTTATGGTATCAGTGCTCATCATTTCTTCGAAGGTGTCTTTGTCGAAGAGTTTGTCCTTCCATTTTGGGCCTTTTAATTTAGGGCGTCGGAAGATTGGATGAGTTTCCTTAATATCAATTAATATCGCCTGGTGGTCGCTATGTGTATATTCCTCGCTAAGCCGCCATTTGGTGTTGCGCTGGAGAGAGTTCCACACGAAGGTTATGTCGATGATTGACCCCATACCTGCTCTGCGATATGTGTTTGCACGCCCCCTGTTTGCGAGCACTATTTCTAGTGGGGCAAAGGTTTCCAGTAGAATACGCCCTCTGGCTTTGTGAGCCTGCTACCCCACTCTGTTGCCTATGCATTGAAGTCACCGCCTATGACCACTGGAGCTCTACCGCGTGCATCGGCCATTAGGTTGTCTAGCATTGTCTGGTATTCGCTCGTTGTCCAGTTTGGTCGAGCATAGCAGCTGTAGAAGTTAATACCAATTATTTTTGCCCGTACAAGCCATCTATCTTTTCATAAATTTCTTGGAAGGCATGTCTTCCACATATCCATATTGCAGCTTGTTTAGTTTTGTCACCAATCCAAATGTTGCTGTCGAGGTTTTTGTAAGGTTCGCTAATCGATATGATGTCCGGTCCCTTGTCCTTAGCCGTCTGTGTCAGGAGGTCCCGAGCTATCTTACAGTGGTTCAGATTAATCTGTATTATCTTCATGATGTTTTGCTCGTGATGGCTCTCCTGAAGACCGGGCATTTGTTGCTACCGGCCACGTGTTTTGCATCTTCTGGGTGATCCTTCTACACACTGTGTCTGTTACTGTGTGTGTTCATATATCATTGTGTTGATCGTTGATCGCTTCGTTGAGATCGTACAGCTCGCCTCTTGGAATAATACGCCCAATCCAAGGAAAACGCCGGACAGATACGGTTTGCCATATCCTCCGGAAATAAAAGAATTGGTCAAGGGAAAAAGAAAAGCGCGTAAAAAATGGCAACAGAGTCGTGCTCCGCAGCATAAAGCACACTTGAATTGTCTGTGCAATTTGTTGAAGAAGACTATTAAGGATTTTAAGAATCGTGCAATAGGCTCTTACCTTGAAAGTTTAACAGCGAAAAAAGATTCCAATTATTCACTTTGGAAAGCTGTAAAAGGCACCAAACGTCCCAAAGTCCCCGCGCCGCCAATCAAATTAAATCAAAATGAATGGGCGAGGGAAGATAAAGAAAAAGCGGACGTCTTTGCGGCGCACCTGGAAGAAACCTTTAAACCGTACGATGGTCAAGTGGTTTACGACAGCCGCAATAGGCTGGATTTACCATCTGACGATTTGACGCTCACAAGTGCAACGCTAAGGGAACTCAAACATGAGATAGACCAATTTCGCTTCTTCCAATCATATCGAAAATTGTTGAGAGGATATTATTAAGGCGTCTCCAACCGGTTATAGAAGAAAATAATCTTATCCCTGACCACCAGTTTGGGTTCAGAAGTAAGCATTCGACGATTGACCAGGTGCATAGAATTACTGACGTAATCGATAAAGCACTTGAAGAAAAAAAGATTTGCTCAAGCGTGTTTCTTGACGTCTCGCAAGCCTTTGATAAGGTGTGGCATGATGGCTTGAAATGCAAACTACGACAAGTTCTCCCTGTATGCTTATACGATATTCTAGAATCATATCTCGGGAATAGACTCTTTCGTGTTAGATATGGAGTCAAATACTCCGAGCTCAAGGAAATTTCGGCCGGCGTACCGCAAGGAAGCGTTCTTGGGCCGCTTCTCTATTTGCTATATACTCGTGATATACCGAACGAAGATGGCACTATCCTTGCTACGTTTGCAATCGAACAATCGAAGAAACGACTGCAAAACTGCAAAACGCACTGAATAATGTAAATGAATGGACGAGGAACTGGCGGATCGCCCTCAACGAATCTACATCTGTTCACGTGAATTTCACTTACAAGAAAATGAATACCTTGCCAATTTTCCTAAACTCGGCCCGAATACCTTTTGCAAACGAGGCCAAATACCTGGGAATGACACTCGACGCAAGGCTGAAATGGAATTCGCACGTGAAAATGAAACGTAAAGAACTCGAAATCAGATATAGAGAAATGTACTGGTTACTCGGAAAACATTCCCAGCTCAGAACTGCGAACAAACTGCTTTTATACAAGCAAGTGCTAAAGCCGGTGTGGACCTACGGTATACAACTTTGGGGTTGTTCCAAGAAAACAAATGCATATATTTTACAAGCTTTTCAAAATAAAGTGCTAAGAGAAATTCTCCAAGCACCGTGGTATATTAGAAACGACGATATCCACAGGGATCTCGGAATTCCGACAATCGAAGCTGAAACTAGAAGCTTCGCGAGAAAGCATAGAAACCGACTAATCGGACATGTCAATAATACAGTCCTACACATTTTGGATGAGAGCAATTTATTGCGCCGACTAGATTGCGGAATATACAGGATCTTTCAGTGGAAAGAAACCTGCCAAACGTTTTTCTTTCATGATAGAAAAATTGCTTGATAAGTTAATACTTAGTTGCGATGTCTAACAAATTTATATCGAAGGGTGGTGTTTTTTTAGTCAGTAAGAATCTGACACTACTATGAGCACGCGCTTGCTATTCTCATAGTGTCTATGGAAGATTTTTCACCTACCCTCGGAAAAAAAAAATATATATATATATCATTGTGTGTCTGAGCATGTCACTTGTGTTACATTGCATAAGTAGCCGTTGTTGTGTAACTTAGTCTACCTTCCAGTCTTTGTAGGATTCTCATTTCTGCTCGTTCCTCCAGACGTAGTTGTTGCATTATACTGGTGATGATTTCGTTCGCTGTGTTCCAGGCTTCATTCGTCGTCAGCATGAATGTTATTAGTCCCCTCTGAGTCACTTGGCCGCCAGTTCCTCTCTCTAGTATGTTTTTGGCCGTCGCGTCGTATACATCCGGCATTCCATCAAAACTTGTTCCGCGTTCTCGATTTTGCCTTCACAGTGCGGGCAGTATGGGACATCCACGTGTTTGTATTTGTAGAGATATTCCCGAAAGCATCCGTGTCCTTATCGCCTCTATGGTGCTTCGTTTCTTTCGAAAGGCATACTGAGCCGAAGCCGAGACAAAATCGAGTTTTCTGCACCAAAACCTGAGAACAAACTAAAACGAAAGTATAATCTACGAACATGAAAAGAATACATGTGTTTTTCAAGTATTAAAAGCTGAGCACACCACCGGGTGTCTTATGTGATTTGTATCTTAGATTCAAAGTGTATCCTGTCTAGATAACACTTCGAGCGTCATGCAGTATCAATCGTATTTATCAATTGAACTCCAAATCAACGAGGAGTTTAGCAACTCAGACTGCAGACTATTTTTATTTAATGACATGCCCCCAACCCGTTGGTCGTATCCAGATGTTTAAAATGTTTTCGATGGCTGTCGAAGTAAATTAATTATGTTATCGCCTTATCTGCCTTGGTTATCGCGTTTCATTCAATTTAATAGTTATTTCTAAGAATTTAAAGTCTTCTACTAATGTTCCTCTTTTGTTTTGCCTGATCTGTTTTTGCATTCACGTTTTGTGATTAGACAAATAGGATTTGGGTTAAATAAAGATATTTCAAGTGAATGAATTTTAGCGAAGCCCACAGGCGGATCAGTAGAAATACAGTGAAGTGGAAGGGTTATGATCCCTTGTTTTCAGATCATAACCTCGCAAAATAGGAAGAAGAAGATTTCAAGTGAATGCTGCATCTGTCAGATTGAAATCCAGCTATTAGATCGCTACATAGAATTTGCTTATATGAAAAGTTAAACAACGCTATTTCGAAAAAAAACAAAGTTTATTCCAACGTTCCCCTAAAGCAAATATACGTCTTTTGAAAAAGTCCTTATCCTTTTGGGCCAAGAAGTCCTCAAAGTCCTGTTTCATGGCATCTGGACTTTTTTTTTTTTTTTTTTTTTTGCCGAGGGTAGGTGAAAATCTTCAACAAGACACTATGAGGATCGACAGCGCGTGCTCATAGTAGTGTGGGATTCTTACCCACTAAAAAACCTCCCTTCAAAACAGACTTGTTTTCATTTTTACTACAACTAAGTATTCGACTTATCAAGTAGTTTTCATTTCACGTAATAAGGACGTTTTGCAGGGACCTTCCCATTAGAAGTTCCTGCCAGCTCCGCAGTTTAGACGCGGTTACTTATCGCGCTAAGTCTAAAGGTTTGGTTCTTTGTAGACGGCGCAGTAAATTTCTTTCTTCCAAAACTTGGAGGACTGTAATATTTACGTGACTTTCTAGTCGACTCTTATGCTTTCTCGCGTAGGTTTGAATTTCGTCTTCTATAGTTTTAATGCCAAGATCTCTATGGATATCGCTATTTCGGATATACCATGGCGTATTAACAATACCTCTTAGCACTTTGTTTTCAAAAATTTGTAAAATTTTAATATTAGTTATTTTGGTACAACCCCAGAGTTGTATACCATGTGTTCATACGGGCTTTAGCACTTGCTTATATAAAAGCAGATTGTTCTCTATATTAAGCTTGGAATATTTTCCAAGTAACCAATACATTTCTCTATATTTATTATCTAGTTCTTTGCGTTTTTTCTTAACGTGCGTTTTCCATTTCAGCTTTGTATCAAGTGTCATTCCAAGATACTTAGCCTCGTTTACAAATGGAATTTGAACCGAGTTTGAAAAGATCGGCAAATTATTTATTTTCTTATAAGTAAAATTTACGTGAACAGATTTGGTCTCGTTAAGTGCGATTCGCCAAATCTTTGTCCATTCATTTACTCTATTCAAAGCTTCTTGCAGTTTTTCTGTAGTATCTTCGACCGTTTTACCTAATGCCAAGATAGCAGTGTCGTCGGCAAATGTAGCTAGCTCAGTGCCTTCAACTTGCGGTATATCACGGGTGTATAATAGATACAAGACTGGACCAAGAACGCTTCCTTGCGGCACCCCAGCCATAATTTCCTTAAAATCTGAATATTCATTTCCACAGTTGACGCCGAATAGTCTATTCGTAAGGTAGTTCTTCAAAATATTATATAGGTGCTCTGGCAGAACTTGTCGTAATTTAAACTTTAAGCCTTCGTGCCAGACCTTGTCAAAGGCTTGAGAGACGTCAAGGAATACGCTTAAACAAATCTTTTTTTCTTCAAGTGACTTTTCGATTACATGTGTTATTCGATGTACTTGTTCAACTGTAGAATACTTACTTCTGAATCCGAATTGATGATTCGGAATGAGATGCCTTTCTTCTATTACCGGCTGTAATTACCTTGGATATAATTGGCGAAATCGGTCTATAAGACGTTTTTTCATTCGGCGGTTTTCCGGGCTTAAGGACCATTATGATTTCGGCGACTTTCCATTGACTGGGAACATATTCTAGTCTAAGTGCGGCGTTTATAATGAACAGAAGCTTAATAAGAGCTTTTCTTGGTAGGGCTTTAAGAACCTCTCCCGTAATTAGGTCGTATCCAGGAGCCTTCTTAGGTCTAAGTTTCTTTATTTCTTCCTTAAGTTCGGTAAGTGTTGCATTTCTTATTACGCTATTGGCTATATAAGACGTATTTATATTTTCAATAAGAGCTTGTCCATCAAACGGTTTGAAAGTTTCTTCCAGGTGGGTGGCAAAAACTTGCGCTTTCTCTTTATCATGCCTGGCCCATTCGTCTTGATTTTTCCTAATTGGGGCGACTTGAATTTGAGGTTTTTTAATACCTTTTATAGCCTTCCAAAGCGAGTAATTAGAATCTTTTTCTGCCGTTAAGCTTTCTATGTAAGTTTGCATTTCATTATTCTTAAGGTTTTTAATAGAACTTTTTAGTGAGTTGCACAAACGGTTAAGATGTGCTTTATGTTGCGGAGCCCGAGTTTGTTGCCATTTTTTGCATGCTTTTCTCTTCTCCTTAATCATCTCTTTTATTTCCTGCGGATAAGTATGAATGTAACTTGCCGGCGTTTTCTTTGGTTTGGGAGTATTCTTTCACGCGGCATTCTGTAGGATTTCGACGAAGCGATCAACTTCAACTTCAAGTTCATATGGCGTTTTAAGTGATACGCTCAGCTCAATATTTGCTTCAATATCTTTTTTAAAGCCATCCCAATTAGTTTTCGCACTGGTTAATCTGACCGGTCCTACTTTTTTAATCAGAGCATCGCTTATCGTCATAATGATTGGAGAATGATCAGAGGAGAGATCAAAGCTTTCTTCAACTTTTATACAGTTGCCAGATATTCCTTTAACAACAAAGAAATCGATCAGATCTGGTATCTTATTTCTATCAGTCAGCCAATATGTTGGTTTACCCGTCGAGTGAAAATCACAACTGAATTGCATACCCGCATTATAAAGCTTTCTACCTTTCTGAGAGGCGTACCTTGAACCCCAGAATGCGTGTTTCGCGTTGAAGTCACCACCAATAATAAAATTTGGTTTAAGGAAGTTGAAGATGTTTGTGAAATCACTTCCTTCAAGTTTACATCGCAGTGGACAATATATAGACGAAATGTTGAAAGCAAAATGTCTATTTCTAACACGTACCGTGCTTACTTGCATTGCTTCTAATTCAATCTTTACTTCCGCTGAGTGTTCGATACATTCTTTTATAAACAAGGATGATCCGCCTCTTGCTCTTTCCGATGGGTGGAAGGCGTGATACACGCTATATCCTCTTATCTTAACGTTCGTTTGTTTTGTCAGATGAGTTTCACAGACCAAGCATATATCAATATCATTTTCTCGTATAAATATTTCTAACTCGTCGAGTCTTCGTATGAGGCCGTTAGCGTTCCACGTAAGAATTTTTAGCATATCTTTCATATTCGGGTTGAAGTGCGCCTGTTATGAATGTTGCTTTCTAGTGCAACTAGTCTCTCGAAAATAAGTTTGTTTGTTTTGCATTGCTCTTCAAGTTTCGCAAGTATTAAGGAGAAAACATTGGATACTGGATTTTGTGAGCTACCTCTGTCACCGTTTTCCAATGTCGCAACTTGAGCAGGAGTCTTTGCGTTAGAGTTTGGACGGTTTTTTGCCTTGATCTCCCGTGGGTTGACGGTCATATACTTGCCATTAGCTGCCATCGCCGCTTGAGCATAAGACTGTGCGTCAGTATTCGAAGACTTTGCTTCTGTCACATTTTCTCTACTACGTTTAGGGTTTTCGTCGTTACCCGATCTTAAGTCAATATTGACGGATTTCCTATCTTTCGCTGTTTTTTTTGTAGCTATTTTGGGTCTGTTCTTGATTGGTTTCGGATTAGGGCGCATGGAATTTTTAAGCGTATCGCGCCTTTTTTGGAGCTCTTTCGCCACTTCGCAACCTCGATAGTTCGCAGGATGTTTTCCTTTGCAGTTTATACAAGTGGCTGGGGTTTGCTTGTTTAGGTGACACTCTTCCGAGAGAAGCTTACCTGCGCATTTGACGCATCGCGGCTCTTTCTGGCAGTAAGTCTGCGTATGATTGAAGCCTTGACAGCGTTTACACTGCGGGATCGATCTGGAGGTCTTACGCATCGGTTCGATTTTGACCACGATGTTTAGAATAGTCTTAATACCATATATAGCATCTTTATTTTCATCTTTATCGAAGCTAAGCATGAAGCATCTGGACTTATGAGCTGTCTATTTTGGAGGTGATTACCCAAACTTCGAAAAAGGTGGTAATCGGTCGGAGATCAGTCTAATGAGTAAGGCGGATAAGAGCTATTAACCTGCAGCTGGCCCTGAGACTTCCGCACAAATGCAGTGTGGTTCAAGCAGAGGCTCTAGCTGTACTTTAAGCGGCGGAATTACTTGAGATGGGATCAATATCCACCAAGAATATCGCCATCTTCATTGACAGGCAGGATGCGCTAAAGGCGCTAAAGTCTTGTGTCACTAAATCTGAGATCGTCAGGAATTGCCGCACAATGCTTAGGGCATTATGTACGCAGAACCGCGTCAGATTATGTTGCGTACCCGGACACTGCGATATAGAAGGCAATGAAAAGGCTGACGAACTGGTCAAAAGAGGAGCAAAGCTCCAGCACAGGCATATAGTCGGTAACATTAAACCACCAAGGTGTGTGGCTAGGGTAATTATTCGGTATAGAATCATCAACATGGGTAATTTAAGATGGTCCAACTTAGATGGTCATAAGGTGTCAAAACCAACAAGGCGGTAGGACTTGACGGTATTCCAGCAGAGTTCTTACGAGCAGCGCCAACAACATCGGCTGGGCTTCCACTTATAGAGAGAGCTTGGGAAGCTGAGTGCTTTCCCGACGCGACGAGTGGAAAAAGGAAATGATCGTCAAGCTACCTAAGAAAGGAAATTTAATGGAGTGCGAAAACTGGAGGGGTATCTGCGTGCTGCCTGCTGTAGCTAAGATAATAGCTAAAATCATCCTGGAGCGAATCAAACAACATCTCGAAGACACACTCGATGCCGAACAAGCATCTGGATCCTCCTGTGCCGACCACATCAACACCCTGCGGATTATCATCGAACAGTGTGTTGAATATCGATCACCACTTCACCTGCTGTTCATCGATTTTGAGAAGTTGTTCGATAGTGTCAACAGGGAGTTTATTTGGCGTGCCATACACAGGAGAGGTATTCCCGATAAAGTAATTGCTAATATCAAAGCTGCATATGAAGGCTCCAAATGTCACGTTCTGCACAGAGGAAGGTTGTCTGAGGGATTTGAAATCCAAAGTGAGGTAAGACAAGGCTGTATCCTTTCACCAATACTATTCCTATTGGTGATTAGCGATGTGCTTCGTGCAGCTTTATCGACGGGAAACGGAGGAATTCGATGGACTCTTATAACTCAACTGAAACATCTTGACTACGCTGACGATGTATGCTTACTCTCCCACAGAATTATGGACCTCCACCAAATGACAGCAGATGTGGAGAAAGAGGCAGGCGTCGTCGGACTGAAAATTAATACGCCAAAAACTAAAATGATCAGTCTTGGAACAAACTCATCGGCTCAAATATGCATTGCTGGACAACCGGTAGAGAGAGTAGAGAATTTTCAGTATCTTGTGAGTATTGTCTCGACCGATGGTGGAACCGAACTGGATATAGCCAACATGATCGCCAAAGCAAAGTCCGCGTTCGGGATGTTGTCCAAAATATGGCGAAGCAATGCAATCAGTTTGAGCACCAAAATAATAGTGTTCCGCTCCAACGTTGAATCCGTGCTGCTATATGGTTGCAGCACGTGGAGAGTAACCACTACTATCACCAGAAAGCTGCAAACGTTTGTTAATAGGTGCCTACGCAATATCTTAAGGATTTTCTGTCCCAATCGTATCTCTAACGAACACCTTTACGAGAGAACGGGTCAGGAACCAATAGGCACAACCATCCAACGGCGGAAGTGGCAGTGGCTTGGTCACACGTTCCGAAAGGGTGACAGCACCATGCAATGGAACCCTCTAACTCAGGATGGCAGAAGACCTGGCGGTCCGAGGAGAACATGGCGCAGAACAGTCGAGAAGGAGGCACGGCAGTTAGGGAAAAGTTGGGGAGAACTCAGACGCATTACCAGAAACCGTACACAATGGCGCGTAGGCGTAGTAGGGGCCCTAGGACCCACAAGGGGATACAGGACATAAGTAAGTAAGAGTCAGCAAGAACCGATTTCGCATCTTGACGGCCATGTTAACGGGTCACTACAGACTCAAGGAGCACTTCAGAAAACTGGGAATAGAAAGAGACGGACACTGTAGATTCTTCAGGGACTTCGCAGAAACTCCAGTGCACCTTTTTATGGAATACGAAGCACTGATGCACAAAAGAAGAAATCACTTAGGTGCATGCCCCCTATCAGAATTGGATCTACCTTCGCTGGATCCACTCAAGATACTCCGGTTCATAGCAGCAGCTGGACTGCAAGAAGTGCTCTAGACCGAGCATACATCGACTAGAGCCTTTGTTTGAGGGGCACAGTGGATCTGCAGTGATCTGTATCATCAGTGTTCCTCGAGATATAATATCCCTCACACGATCCTTTACATAAATTCCTGTCCAACGTTAGTTTTTCTCTGTTTTCATTCTTCCGTAAGTAGGTACTCACCTTCGAACGCTTCTACGCCTTATCTTCTTCGTTTTTATTTGTCTTCACCAATAATTCAGCCACTCGATCGCACATGCTTCAACCTTCCTTAAGGTACTCAATTAGAGCAATAATTGTAAGCTTTTGTAATGCCCGCTATCTATAACGCCTCTAATCCAATCCAGAAATATAATTTACAGCCAGCTACTGTGTTTCTGATAAATTTTGAAGAGATAATCAAATTGTCTTGTAACCTCGCCTAACTTTGGTATAAAAGGTGGGCTTCCCTGCGAGTATCCAGTAATCGTTACAAGATGAGGAAACTGACAGTAGTTCTACTATTGGCGGCTATTGCCACCGCAGTGATCGCCCGAGAAGAATTTGAGGATGAAGTAGGTTTGATTCCATCGGAGGATAGCTCTGAAGACAACATTTACGAGGAAGAAAGCTTCCAAGACTCGATTTCAACCGAAGATGATTCTGAAGACAGCACTGATGAGGAAGAAAACTACCAAACTTTAAAGGATCTTACTCTCCGTGGTTTGATTCTGTCGTCTTCAGCTAAAAAGGCTGTCAAGCAACTACTCGAACAGCTGCCTTGTGGTTGGCCAGAATACGGAATTCCTCCGTTGGCACCATACCGAAATGAGGAGGTCAACCTGGCTATTGAAAAGTCGTTCGTAAGGTGGGTATAAATAGTTTACTGCGTGACAGAGTGCTTAACAGATTTCGATTTTCTTAGAACTCTCACTCAGATGCTTCGTCTGAAAGTGGACGGTGTGGACAACGTGAAAATTAAAACGCTAAGTGTCAGCTATATGAACAAAAAGGTCAAGTTTCATTTTATCTTTAGAAAGATCCAAGCAACATCTGGATTCAATACCGATACGTTTATGGATTTGATGAAAGAGCTGGGACTCTCGGTGCGTTATGAAGGGAAGGGAGATCTTGACTTTAGCATACTCAAGCTGGCTATCAAGGGTTCTTTCAAGTTTAAGATTCCATTGATCTTTGGAAGTTCCAAGATTTACAACTTTAATGCAGTGGTAACCTTGGGAAATTGCAAATCAAATATTACCGGGCTGGCTCCGTCACCCAAGATGAATCGTTACATCAATGACCAAATTGAGGATCTAGTGTTGTCATCAATTAATGACAACCAAGCGGCTATTAGTGCTAGAATTGAAGAAGCCGTTGTTCCCACCGTCAATAACAGTTTGAAAGGTAAAAACATGTGGGACTTGATTGCGATGATACCATCGGGACCAAACGAGAAATGTGTTCCACCACCGGATCCATGGGTTTAACTGGGACGTTGATTGAAATAAACTGAAAGTGCTTTGACGAACTAGCCACTTTGTTTGATTTATTGTGATCGGAAAGTGATAAGCCGTTATAGATATCTATCTATCGTGCCACCTGCAAATTTAACTCGCAAATTATTGGTCAAAAATAGGCTGATAAGAGACCACAGAACTCTTGAAGATAATCCGCGATAATTAAACAAATGTTCACCTGGAATGAGCTCTTCTATAAAAGCCCAACCCTCCTGTCAGTAGACAGTAGTCAAAGAGTCAATCATGAAATTCGTACTAGTTGTGCTGGCCTTAACGGCGGTAGCTTTGGCTGATGTTGAGAACAATGAAATCGATCTTGTTCAAGAGGACGGTTCTGTAGCTGGTGAGTTGGTCATATTCCCTACTCCTAGGCTGGTTGTCGAAACTCAGAATTTGGTTTTTCTAGTGGATCCGCAGTTCATCCTTTCCTGGGAAGTTCGTCACCAACTGCGTAAACTGCAAAAGCAGATGCCATGTGGTTGGCCAAATCAAGGCATTCCGCCATTAGCTCCATACCGTCAGGAAGAACTTAAGTTCAATCTCCGAACTGCTGTCCTTGAGTAAGTTTTTACTATTTCATCGATCAATATTGCTTATTCTCTTGTGAAATAGAACCCTCAACGATTTATTCCGTTTCCGCATCGATGGTCTTGACGACTTCAAAATCCAGAAATTCACCCTGAATGTAATCACCCGTCGGATCAAGTTTCACTTCATCTTCCGTAGGATCAGTGTTTCTGGCAAATACAACACCGATACGCTTTTGGACTTTTTGCAAGAACTAGGCCTACGTGTTCGCTATGAGGGCAGAGGCGATCTAGATTTCAGTCTTGAAAATCTCTCCATCTCTGGCACCCTGAAGTACAAACTTCCAATCCTGATTGGATCACTAAAAATCACCGAATTTGATGCTTTGGTTACATTGGGTGCTTGCAACTCCAACATCAGTGGACTCCTGGGCAATGGCAAGTGGAATCGTTTCTTGAATGACAAAATCGAGGATGTGATCCTAAGTGGAATCAATGAGAACACCGAGGCGATAAGCGCGAGAATTGAAAGAAATTTCGTGCCACGAGTGAATAAAATGTTGAAGGGGAATAATTTCTGGGACGTTTGGGATTTGATCATGAACAGTAGCCCATCAGAGGTGGAGTGCATACCGCCAGAGGATCCATGGGCTTAGAAAAAAGGATGTGATTTGATTTTGAATAAATGATTTGGTAAATTGAAGTTTATAGAGTTTTTTTTGTTTGTTTTACTAGTGATGTTGGAGCGATGGGTTGGGCTTGTGATAGACGTCAGTAAGTGACTTGGGTTTTTCCGTCTGATAAGATTGCGAATGATTTATTACTATATTAAGCAATGTCATCATCCATCGCATGATATTTTCGGAGTGTCACGATCGTGTCATGCTAGTATATTGGCCTATGGGGTCCAAATGTGAATGGAAAGAGGTTGTTGGTATTTAAAGCTGTCGCAGTAGTCTGAAAATAAAATTTTCTACGCACGAAGACTCAGATACTCAGACACTTCCTGTTGTTGATAACGTCTTATATTTTAAAGATTTTTCCTGACTACAGCTGTGAAAAACTCGTTTGTGTTTGCCATTCAAGCTGGGTCTGTGTGACGCTATCCAGATCAGTGGCCTTATTTTGTACTGCTTTCGGATTCGGATTGCCATTCGGAAATGTAATCCGATTCTAAAATGAATTGGTATTTTGTATGGTTCTCGGATTGGGTGTAAGTGCTTCCAACTCAAATCAAACATTTCCGAAAGTAAGATTGTCAAAACATCTATCAAACGTCACTTAAATTACTTGGAAATTGAGTTTGTATACATTTGCTATAGAAACGCAATACAAAATAAGGCCCCAGATGTACGTTTACGCTAAACGAATTCCCTTTACGCTAAATAAATCCTGCCATATGCGTCGACTGTGAAGAGGAAGACATGGAGCACTTCCTCTGCCACTGCCCTTCAACAGCGAGGTTAAGGCAAAAGATCCTGGGGTCAGTAAGGATACCAGATAAAATATACCCTAAGGAAAACCTTCGGTAAACGATAGGGCTTGAGACCGCCCATAATCCATTGTATACTGCGATCGTAAGACCTATACTTACCTATGGAACAATTGTATGATGGAATGCAACAGACAGCTACCTATGAAGGTACAGTGATTAGTATAACAGAAACACAGATCAATGCTTCAGACAAGGCTGGAAATGATTCTCAGTCGTCCTCCTCTGGATGAGTTCATGCGAGGCACTGCTGCCAAAAGCGCGATTCCTTTTAGAAAATCAAGCACATGGAAGCAAAACTCCTATGCACACGGATCTATATTTCAAAGTTATAGGTCAATTGATCTCATCTCCAAATTTGTGAGAGGTGACCCAATGCCGAATCAATGGAAGGAAGGTTACCTTCTCCCTGTATACAAAGGGAAGGGTGATACGCGAAACTGTGATTAGTTATCTTCCGTTCGATCAAGCTGATGTCACACACCATGAAGATCGTTGAGCGGGTATTAGGTGGCCGACCGTGAAAAATAATACGGCTATCTGAAGGACCGGTGGAGGTTTGTCGCGGGTATATCAACCACAAGTGTAATCCAAAGTATAAGGATCATAATGGAAAAACATCATGATTCCTTAAGGGATTTGCATATTGTATTGGTTGACTTTGAAAAGTCATTCGAAAGACAACTACGAGATCTGACAAGGGTGGCGCTAAGACATCGAGGGGTTCCAGAAACCTGTGTACAGATGATCATGGACGTGTACGAAGGAGCAAAGACAAGAGTAAGATGCCCCGCTGGAGTAACCGAAGAGTTCCCAACCAAAGTCGGGGTGCACCAGGGAAGCGTCTTAAGTCCTTTGCTCCTTATTACAGTCCTTGATTATCTGCTTGCAGGTAAAGTGATGGACCCCAAGGTACATCAGTTATTCTTTGTTGACGATGGAGCCATCATAAGTGAGGATCCTACATCCCTGCAACGAGCACTTGATGTGTGGGTGGACGCTCTGGAGGGAAATGAATATCGCATTAGTTCAAAAAAGACAGAGTACTTATGCTGCGCGTTCTCTGACCCAATCAGGTCTATTCCAGACATTTGTTTGAATGGAACAGTGCTTCCCAAGTGCGAAAAGTTCAAATATCTGGGATCTATGATCAATAGCAAAGCAACATGTGATGACGACATCAATCATCGCGTAAGCGTAGGATGGATGAAGTGGCGAAAATTCTTCCGCTATCTTCTATGACAGAAAAATGCCCCCTAAGTTGAAAGGAAAGCTCTACACCGCAGTTGTGCGTCCAGCGCTCACATACGGTTCACAATGTTGGACGATATACAAAACGTATGAGAGTAAATTAACGGCAGCTGAGATGAAGATTCTTCACATGACAGCATTAATGACAAAGCTTGATCGAATAAGAAGTTCGAAGATCCGTGGAAGCTTTCACATCAATGAAACCATCGTACAAAAAATAGAGCGTGACCGGCTCAGTTGGTATTGCCACGTTCAAAGAAGAGATCATTTGAACCCCTTTAAAAAGGCACGTTCCAAAGACATCGCGATTTAGGAAGGGCAGGCCTATAAACGCCTGGATCAGACAAATGCGACGACATCGGCATTTCATTGGCCTCAGTAACCGAGTGATCCAAAATCGGCAGGCCTGCCGATATTTTCTGAGTGCGGTGCTGCAATTCTCTGTAAATCACTTTACTTACTTACTTATGTCCTGTATCCCCTTGTAGGTCCTAGTGCCTCTACTACGCCTACGAAGTGTACGGTTTCTGACAATGTGTCTGAGTTCTCCCCAACTGCCGTGCCTCCTTCTCGACTGTCCTGCGCCATGTTTTCCAAGCCGAAGTCTTTGCCATTGAAAGAGCAGCACAGACTATACACGAGAAGAAACTATACTCATCTAGGGTCACAATCTTTGTGGATAGTCAAGCTGCACTCGAGGCACTAGACAGTGTAGACTAGTGCAGCACAGACTATACACGAGAAGAAACTAAACTCATCTAGGGTCACAATCTTTGTGGAAAGTCAAGCTGCACTCAAGGCACTAGACAGTGTGCTAATCAAATCGAAAACAATCGCCATATGCCTACAAACTATAAACAGAATATGCAACACTCATGAAGTCACTCTCTGCTGGGTTCTCGGACGTAATAATATAGAAGGAAACGGAGCAGCACATAAACTAGCACGGAAAGGGTCAGCATTACTGAAAACGAAAATGGACCTTACAGCGAGAGAAAGGAACAGCACCTCCTGGGCAGCCAGATGCGACTGTGTTATATCTCTTAACAGAAAAATGATCAAAAGCCTTTTGTCATTGAATGAAAAAGAAGCAAGAATCGTGGTATGTGTACTAACTGAACATTGTCCGATATGTGCAGTCGCCACCAGACTATACATCAATTCATCTGATTACTGCATGAGAAATCGAAACATTCAAACGCTTGCTGTGTGATTGTCCTAAACTTCAAACTCGTCGCTAGCGCTACGATATTATATTTGAAAGAGACTTTTTGAAGAACTGGAGCAACTGGCGCAAGTCCCACTCGGGAATATGGTATGTTTCGTCAAAAGTACAGGTAGATTCAAGACCAACCAAGAGGCAACCAAATCAGAAATGGTATCACAATTTAAAGGGATTCACAATGGACCAAGGGCCCCCGTGCAAGCACCCTCTAAGGTACAATTCCTTCATACCATGCCATACTCTAAGGAATCGGTGATGTACTGGTATTCACCAGGTGTTCGATATACTTTCCCAATCACTATACATTTCAATCTTTTTACTCCCAATGTTGACTAGAAAATAAGCTGTAAACCCAATATCCTAGAACATGCAAAAAAACACACTACAGCTCTAGCGGTCTCTTTATACTCATACCCCTACTCTGACAGTCAAAACGTTATCAAATCCCTGGAATATGTCACCTTCAACTCCAAAACTTCCCTAAATTGTCGCTTGTCTTTTAACGGGATGGCTAAACAATTTAATATTAATCTCATTTGGGTGCGGGAACACGGAGACATTCCAGGAAATTACATGGCCGACGAACTCGCTAGGCAGGGTAATAGCATATTTATTTCACCGAACAAGGTGACTTTTGGGATGCCTCTCAATACGGTGAAATCGCTGCTTAAGCGATAGGTAGATAAGCAGATGGCACTACGTGTCACATTGCTAGACAGAGAAACTATAATAGAAGGGGAACCGATCTCAAGAAGGGTTGGCTCACTCTAGCGAATGCAGCAAACTTGAAAGCGGAATTGGGAAAAGGTTCAACAAAATACAACAACCATCGACTAGCACGCAGAAAAGCTGTACTGTTTCTTCCACACTCACCGTCAGCGAAGTGATCAGGGGCGACTTCCAAGTTGCATTAACAGATGAGGTATCTACTAGTGGAAATTCGATCATAAACGCTGGAGCGAAATTGAAATCAATCTTTTGCAGTTGGTCCTGGATCACCTTCTGGAAAAAAAAAACGGAACCCTACCCTGTAGTCCTACCCTTACTCAGCCGAAGTCATCAGGGGGTATAGGTTAGGTAAGGTAGCGGCACTCGCAGTGACCACAGATAATTTATTATGTGTCCTTATTAGTGAAGAAAATATTGATATCGCCATGATTCAGGATCCCTGGGTAAGGGATTTACCATCAGATGACTTCCAGGCAACCACTACAACCATAATAACAGCAACAGTAAGCCTAGAATTTGCATTTTAGCTAAGAAACATTTAAAGGTCTTTATGTCCCGATTTTAGCACCGCCGATTTAACAGTGATTAAATGGTCAAGATTCTCGCCAACCCGATCAGAATGAAGTGAGGATAACCATATTTAAACTTAAATCCAACAAAGCTGCTGGAGCCGACGGCATTGCTGCCGAACTTTTCAAGGCAGGAAGAGATCAGTTGGTAAGGACCATGCATCACCTCGTCTGTAAAATCTAGTCGGACGAAAGTATGTCCCATGAATGGAACCTCAGCATCCTGAAGAAACGGGACCCTCTGAACTGCACCAACAACAGGGGTATAAGTCTCTTCTCAACATCGCATATAAAATACTTTCTGCCGTATTGTGTGAACGCCTAAGACCGATCGTCAACAACCTTATCAGTGCGGAAAAGTACAAAAAGTCCACCATTGACCAAATATGGTATGCATACGGTATGCACTGCCAGTTTGACGATCTCAGAGTTGCCTATGATAACGCGTATAGAGATGTGTTGTACAGAACCATGTCTAGGTTCGGCATCGCTAACAAGCTCATCCATCTCTGCAGGATGACGATGGCGAACTCTCGCTGCTCCTTCAAAGTCCGAAAGAACACCATCGAACCGTTCAATATCAGGAAAGGTCTTAGGTAAGGTGACGCGATTTACAAGAATTGCACGAAACTCACAAACCAGCACCGGAGGTACAATCTTTTACAAGTCACTACTCGCTTACGCCGATGACACTGACATGATCGGAAGAACTCAGCGGACCGTCAGTGGGGCATTTGCGAGTATTGAAGGGCTGTAATG
The DNA here is from genome assembly GCA_945910035.1 of Brachypalpus laphriformis. Lineage (NCBI taxonomy): Eukaryota > Metazoa > Arthropoda > Insecta > Diptera > Syrphidae > Brachypalpus > Brachypalpus laphriformis. Next base: position 156,977,039 of record OX246753.1, read on the forward strand.
ATCGGTTTAGCGGTCAAAGAGTTCCTCAATTGACAAACCAGTGGGGAGATTAAACGAAGATTTACTTTGCCAATTGCTGTTTTTACGAACCAAAAAAGGAATTGAGTAACAAAGCCATATCTCGAACTACTAAGATAACTCTGTATAAGACACTATTCATCCCAGTCCTTCTGTAAGGCGCGGAAGTATGACTTGTCAAAATCGGATGAGGATGCCCTTGGTCTGCATAGACGGCGGGGAGAGTAGAGGAGATGGTACAATGCCGAACTATGCAGCCTATACAATGGCATAGACTTAGCCAGAAGAGTTCGCATGCAGCAACTAAAATGGCTGAGTCATGTATAGGGTATTGGGCCCAATAGTTCAACCCAGAAAATCTTCGAATCCACCCTGAATGGACGGTGCAGTAGAGGTCGGTCTCGCGGCAGGTGGCGCGATCAAGTGAAGGAGGACCAAATTGGTGTACGTAACTGGTGGCAGCTGGTTCATAGCTCGGAGAGGTTTGTAGGTTGAGGCCCAGGTCCACCCCTGACTGTCTGTAGCGCCACATAAGTACACTCCGTCTCACTTGATTACGAACAGGCAGTTTTTTTTTTTATTGTTACGATATTTTTCAAACCCTTCGCTAATCTGGGAAAAACCAATTGCACAAGGAATGGAGGATATATTCACCCTGATTGTCGTCGGCGTTTGTTGCTTTTCGACGATTGTCGTTTTATTCTTCAGATGTAGCACGAATCCATTTTTATAACTTTTTTACTGTGAACAAGTTGTAATAGTATTCTAAACGACAAACAAATCGCTAAGTAATGTTTAACGGTCAGCAGGTTGTAGCTATGAATAAAACGACGATCGTCGAAAAGCGACAAACGCCGACGACAATCAGGGTGATTATGTTTATATTGTAAAAACAAAAATGGGATTAAGTTGATAAATGCAACTCTTATGACGCTTTTCCCAAAAAGATCATCAAATTTACCTGTTTTTTTTTTTTGTCTCACTTGATTACGAACAGTAGCTTAATCTACCTGTTAGAAGCTTAAAAGGTAAAAAAAACAATACAAAATTTGTTTGTATAAATAAATGTTGGTTTTATTCAAAGAGTAGCAATAGTTTTTAGTAATGGGTATTACCTCGCTGAATCACTTCAAGTAGCCTGCTGTGTAGAGACTCATAGAGTGCTATCAAATAATCTAGCGAAATTTCGGACCAGGCTCGCTTTATGGCTTCAATAATCTCTTCCGTTTCATCATATTGCCTTCCTCCTTCGTAGGCTTTTCTTGAAAGCCCACCCCACACGTTTTCCATTATGTTCAAGTCGGGTGAATATGGCGGCCATGCAAGTAGGTTTACATTTTGGTTCTGAATCCAGGCTCTTGTTGTCCGTGCGGTATGTATCGGTGCATTGGCTTGTTGGAAAGTCCATCGCTGTCCACCAAACATCTCCGAAAACTGCGGAAAAGCTGTTAACAGTATCGATTTGTTAGTGATTGCCGTCATTTTGGAGCTTTGGAAATCCAGCTCCACAGTTCCGTAATAGCTTATTGCTCCCCATACCATTACACCACCTCCTTTGCTGTGCCGCGTTTGAAGAATAGCGAGAACAAAAGCATGCTTCTATAAATAGAAATTCCAAGACTGCAAAAATAATTCGAAGGAGACCTGAAAGCTCGTAAATGCAATATTAGGGAAAAATCCGAGCAATCTGGATGATACCTTAAGAAAGAACTTTGCAAACGAGAGGGACTTTAAGGACCTTGCAAACAGATTCGCTAGCACACTTTCATCCGCAGTCCTAAAAATCGTGCATGAATGCAATCAACGAACATTTGTTGGTTATTCAAACAGTGTACAACGGTCAATTTACGCAGAAAAAGTATCGGTTACAGAGGTAACAAATATTCTCAATTCGTTAAACTGCGACAAATCGGCGGGAATGGACGAAGTAAGGCCAAAAGACCTGAAGATTAATGCACAGACTCTCTCCCCAGTAATAACGAAGCTTATTAATATGAGCATTGATCAAGCATCGATCCCTAGCTTATTAAAAATGTCAATTGTTCGGCCAATATACAAGAGTGGAAAAAAGAACGAAATTCTCAATTACAGACCGATTTCTATTTTATCGGCTGTCGATAATGTTATGGAAGAAGTTCTGGCAAAAAGGCTATACGAATACGTTGAGAAGTATGGAATTCTGGAAAAGAATCAATTTGGCTTCCGCAAAAACAAGAGCATCAATCGATTGCTAGGAGACTTCGCTAACAAATTGTATCAAAGCTTGGATAAAAACCACAACTCAGTAGTTTTATTCATCGACTTTAAGAAAGCCTTCGACACATTAAGCCACAAGCAAATCTTGAGACAGCTAGAAAAGATTGGAGTACGAGGGGATATTCTGAAATGGTTCGAAAGCTACCTAAGTAATAGAACTTTTAAAGTAAAAATTGGTGAATTCCTTAGTGAAGAAGAAAACGTTATATATTTATAAATTAGGTCCACTTTTATTTATTATATACGTCAACGATCTACTGTCAGTGCTAAAATATAGTACGGGCTACGCATATGCGGACGACACAGCGATTGTAGTCAGCCATAGGGGCGTTGAGGAAGCTGCAAAATTAATGCAAGTAGACTTTAATAGAGTAACAGCTTGGTGTCACGACCATGGATTAATAATCAACGCACTGAAGACAAAGGTTATGCATATTCGTCCGCCGCATATCCCAAAAACCAAACTGAAGATAAAAATGCATGACATAGATTGCCTGCACAAAACCGGATGTTATAATCTAATAAGGGAAGATGACGGCTGCTCTGTATATGTAGAGAACGTGTCGACGTATAAATATCTTGGACTGACGGTTGACTACAACTTTAAGTGGAGTTACCATATAGAAGCACTAAAAAAGAAACTGCGTCAATCGGCTTATGCACTCTTCCATCTAGGCAAACTCTGCACACATACAGTGATTAAACAATGCTACTTTGGTTTAGTTGAATCGCATCTGAGGTATGGTATACTAGCGTGGGGTAGAGCGTCTCAAATGCAACCCCTACAACGGCTTCTAGCACGACTGCAAAAAATAGTGCAAAATGCAAGCCGCAACCGTGAAGAGCAGCACCATAGAAACCAGACGACTAGCATGCTGAACATCTCCCAAATCCACAATTTGGAAATCCTGGCTAATTTCTACAACGACAACACTTATAGAATTCAAACGCAACAGACAGTAAACACTAGAAGACGACAACAGCAGTTCTATGAAATCCCCAGGTACTGGACCGAGTATGGCCGAAGGACGTATAATGTAGCAGTTCCAATGGTACTAAACGAACTTCCAAGAGAGTTTCGCAACCTAACTAAAAATGAAGTGTTAAAAAAAGTCAAAGAAATCTACTTACATTCATGAGTATAGAAACTTTTCGTATAATCTTTGTTTGTTAACTTATTGTATAAATGTAGTCATTTCAGTATATTTATCATAACTGTAATCCCAATTATTTTTTTTTTGTTTTGAAGAAAAGAACTCAACACGTTTAAGTAACTAATTAATTATTGTAATCAGTCTTCTACAGACAAGCCCTTCCGGCTTTGCAGATAAACAAATGTACACAAATCTGAATTTTTAACATAATAAAATTGAATTGAATTGAAAAAAAAAGATGCATTTCTTCTTTTCTCAAATCATGGAAATAACAGCTGTATCCATCAGCCCCGTCGAAATTAAATTTTTTTTCATCAGAAAAGACGACGGTATGCCACTCTCGATTCCACCTGATTGTTGCAAAATCAAGCCGCTGGATTTTACGTGCCGCATTCAATGGTGGTTTCCTCTTAATTTTTTCATGGCGAATATGGCTGGCCTTCTGTATCACGTGATGAACAGTCGATCTGCTAGCTGTAACTCCAGTTTCTGCCTTAATTTTACTTACGGAGAGCCTTGCATTTGAAACAGCTCTCAGTATCGCCCGCCTTTCCTGACATGTTGTTGCTTTGCTGACTCTTCCTTTGCGGTTTTTTCCATACTTCTCCGGGTCCTTAATAAAGCTGTGTGCAACAGTGGTGCCTCTTCCAATCTTGCTGGCTATGAAACGGATGGATTTTCCTTGTTCCCGGTAAGCTCGAATTTGGCCTATTTCCTCCTTGGTTAATGTCTTTCCTTTACCCATAGTTGTATATTCTATGAAGTTATTTCTTGAACTAAGCTCCCTAATACTCGAAGTATCCTTTTATTTGATTTAAAACACGGTAACAGGTAGATTAAGCTACTGTTCGTAATCAAGTGAGACAAAAAAAACAGGTAAATTTGATGACCTTTTTGGGAAAAGCGTCATAAAAGTTGCATTTATCAACTTAATCCCATTTTTTTTTTTACAATATAAACATGATATATCCTTCATTCCTTGTGCAATTGGTTTTTCCCAGATTAGCGAAGGGTTTGAAAAATATCGTAACATAAAAAAAAAACTGCATGTTCGTAATCAAGTGAGACGGAGTGTAAGTAGGTGTCTTATTAAGCAATGTTCTTTAAAATCTCAGCGATCATTTCAGTATTTTCCGATTGCTCGACTCGTTCGCAAAGCATTCTTGTTGGCATTAACATCCAATCAGTAAATTAGTACTATTTCTCGAAACTCCAATCAGAAAATTCAGTTTCTGCAAAAATGCCCCAACGAACTGGTTCATTTCCAAGTGGTTTCGGTATGTACTTAGCACAAATAAATGCCCACATATTGAGATCGTTTTTTGGCAAGTGGTTGCTGCTTGAGCTGACCATTCATTTTCATTGCATATGTAAAGGCGGTTATTGTTATTTTTAAATTTCCACTTTCTATCACTTTCGTTGATTTGCGATTCTTTATCTTTCTTAATCGTTTCTATACAAAAATAAATCTGTTTGAACACAACAACAACAACAACAAAGCCATGAATCATTTTAATTTAATAGAAAATTTTATTTAATAGTTTTTCACTTCTTTTAAAGTTGACAAACCGGTAAATTCGATGTATTTGGTCCGAAACCAAATATAATTACATACAATTCTGCAAGCGACAAATGGTTTAGGTATCCATTTGCAGTTGGAACAACCAATTTCGTAATTCCATTGTTAATCTCGTTCTGATAGTCTGCAATGAGAATACTGAAGAATTCCTCAACCCATTGATTGAAGAACGTAGTGAAGAACTGATTATTCATTATGCCAGTAGTCTGCGACTGTACTTTATCCAGTTGCACGGTAGAGTTGAAGCCCCATATCTCAAGGCCATTCGTTGTGGTCGGACGTAGTCGAAAACTGCCATTAACTCGCAGATTTTCCAATACCAAATCGAGATCTCCATTTCCACCGAGAGGCAGAGGTGTTCCGTGAACTCTGATTCCTCCTGTAGCGGTGTATTGACTGAAAACTTTTATCTGCTTGAAAGTCAAATCGAACCTAAATCTCAGGAGTATGGTGGCATAAGTTAGTTCGGTGATATCGATGTCATTTAGGCCATCCACGGTAAGGTTGGTGAGGTTCCCCTTCAAGCTGCGAGTGGACAGACATTTTATTAATTTTTTTTAATTATCATTTCTCTTGTATAACTTACTTCACTCCTCGATTTGTTAAGTCAAATGTGTGCAGATCCTTGGTATATGGTGCCAGTGGAGGAATGCCCAGAACAGGGAATCCACATGGCATCTGTTGTTTAACGTATTCGGCAATTTCGCGAAGTTCATCATCGAACCTTGTTCCAGCTGAGGCGGAAGCCAGCAAAAGGCTGAAGATAAAAATTAGTCGCTTCATTGTGGGCACTTGAAGGTGGTACTTGCTACTGTGTTTTGAGGTGTTGGGCTTTTATAAGTCGTATTCGTGATAAAAGTATACAAAGCTTGTTCGAATCTTATCAAAATTTGTTTGCTACCTCTCAGAGCAGATAACAAGAGAGTGACGATAAGTTATGATACCTAGTTATTGCCACTTTTTATATAACTTTCGCTCACTCTTTATTTACAAACAAACATATAGAAATCCTAACAATTAAGTAACTTGATTCATTTTTCCGGTAGTAAATCAATTTCTTTGTCTTCTTCTCATTTCAGGTGAGTAACTCGGTGCAAGTTTTATGCAAATAGACATCAGGTAACGAAATTAGTTTTAACAGTTAAAAAACAATTAGCATTCCTAAACGTTAAAGAATTGCAACTTCATGTGCATTCGAAATGCATTCCGTTCAAGTAATCTTCGGAGAGTGCGTCACAGCTTGGATAGACATTACTTTTGCAGATTTGCAATCGAAAGACAGAAACAAACGGATGGGGGAAATGCGACGAAGGCATTACCAATACCCCTTGTCACCGCAGAAGATGTCCTGCAAGTATACATAAAAATTAAGGACCAAAAAGAGCCTGGTGTCGATGGAATCCCCAATATTGCCTTAAAAGCGGCAATCAATTGACACCAATACATCTTTGCAGAAGTATACAATACCTGGCTCAAGGAAGGTCTTCCCTCCAAAGGCGGGTCCACCTAACAAAAGGTGATATACTACCGCAGGGTTCCTTATCGAATAGGCCTCTATGCATATTAAACACCGTGGGGGGGAATACCGGAGCGCATCATAAGTGATAGATTTGAGAGTGCAATCGACGAGGCAGGTGGTCTCGCAGATCGCCAGTATGGGTTCCGTAAGGCACGTTCTACGATCGACGCCATCGACGTAGTCGTGAATACGACGAAAAAAGCAACCAGAGGAAGACTATGGAGGGGCTGTAAAAGGTACTGCGTAATCATTACGCTGGATGTGAAGAACCCCTTCAACACCACGAACTGGAGAAATATCCTGCGAGCACTTACCGCAAAGAGAGTACCAGACTACCTGCAGCAGATAACGACGGACTATTTCAGAAATAAGATACTGCACTACGACACTGACGATGGAACGATGCAGTATAACGTCACAGACGGTGTGCCTCAACGTTCCGTACTAGGTCCGCTACTGTGGAACCTAATGTATGATGATGATAAATAATAGGCTTCGCCGACGACATAGCAATCGTTGTAGTGACCAAACTCCTTGAGGAAAAGTGGAGCATGACTGCAATGAAGCTATCGGGGTGGTTCAGGACTGGCTAGTACGCATGGGCCTACAACTTGCAAAGGAGGAGTCAGAAGTAGTGCTCATAAGCAGTAGACGAGTCATGGAGACTATAAGAGTACCGTGGGCGATCACGTGGTAGTTTCCAAAGAAAAGCTGAAGTACCTTGGTATTACTATATATGCAAGGGTGACCTTTAAGCAACATCTGCATTTTGCAGCTGTGAAGGCAGCAAAGGTAACGACTGCCTTAGCAAGGATCATGCTAAATATCGGCGGACCAAAGCACAAGAGGAAACAGATCTTAGCAAGAGTTGCGGCATCGATAATGCTCTTGGCTCCCAAATATGGGTTTGTGCCATGAAGACGAAGTCATACAGAAGGAAGACAGAGACATCTTACAGAATCAACGCGTTGAGATCATGCAGCGCCTTCCGAACAACCTGCTAAGACGCAGCATATGTAGTGGCTGGCATGGTACCAATCGACCTTTTAGCTAAGAAAGCCCAATGGGAATACCGTGCCAGCAGGAAAGCGACACCAACTGCGACGAGTTGAAAGGACACTGAGGCACCACCAAAAACAAGTCTGGATGAATGGTAGGATAAAGGCAGGTGGACGCGGAGATTGGTGCTTAGTATTTACGCTTGGATCAATAAGAAGCATGGGGAGCTGAATTTCTACCTGACACAGATGACGTGCACGGAGAGAAAGAACAAAACCTACTGGTGAACAAACTGGGTGAGGACCTAACCCCAGACAACATCACCAGACAGACGATGAGCAGGGAAGATGCCTAGGAAACAGTTAGCGACACTGTAGCAACCACTATGAAGGAGCAGCGAAGAAGGGAGCGACAACGAAGCGCAACGGCAGTGCCGCGAGGACCATGGGTAGGATCGGAAGTGGGTTAAGCGGGTGGAAATCCAAGACTGTCAGTAAGTACGGGCTCAGTTTCGTCTTAAAAAGATTCCCACCTTCCGACGAAAAAAAAAAAAAAAAAAAACTTTTCACGAAACCGTCCCTACTGCGCCCTCTGTCCGGGGTGGATTCGAAGATTTTCCGGGCTGGAACGTTGTGCTCCACCCGGTCTACATGACCCAGTCATCTTCAAGTCTTCTGGTTAATCGATGTCATTGTGTAGACTATACATTCGTATTCCTGGGTTTTTCAAGGAATATTTGATCAATGGTAGACTTTCCCGGTCTGACACCGCACCACTAAGGACCTATCAAGCTGTTGACGGTTTATGTGATCGCTTAAACGGCAGACAGGATCTTATATACGATTTTGAGAAAACACCTTTGTAGTTGGCGCAGTTCGAAGGGTATTTCCTCTTCCTTATCGGACAAACGATGCTGAGTTTCCATTTATCGGACATACTTTCGTCCGACCAGATTTAACAGATGAGCTGGTGCATGCTCCTTAGCAACTCATGCCCTTCTGCCTTGAAAAGTTCGAGGAGAAGGCCGTCGGCTCGGTTCTCATGCTATGCCCACTTCATTCTGATCGGGTTGGTGGGAATCTTGATTGTCATCGCCACTGTTGTCTATTGTCGTTTGCCTATCTTTTCCACTCGCTTATAGAGCTCGCGAGCAGCTCTAGTCCTTCTATGCAGCGCCGTTTTGTACGCCTCTTGTTTTGCCGCATGTGCTTGCTGGCATTTTTTATCAAACCAGGGGTTTCGTTGAGGTGGCCGACAGAAACCCTGTACATTACAGGCGGCATCTCTGATGACTTATGGCAACGTAGCCACTGGTCTTTCGCATTTACTGCTGGCAGCATATAACTTTGATTGTGTTTAAAAGAGATCCCATCGGCAAAGGCTCTGGCGGTCTCTTGCGAGTATAGCCGTCCGACGTCAAACTTCCCCACAGTATTTCGTTGATTCCACTCCGTTCTGTATATCTCCATCCGTACCTTTGCTACAACTAGATAATGATTCGAGTCCTCAAAATGTGCGTATTCATGACATTTTGTCTAATCCTGTTCATGCTACTTTTGGGGTACCACAAGGTAAGCACCTTGGTCGTCTGTTTTTTCTTTATTTGTTAACGACGTTCCTATGACTCATGTTTGGTGATAATTTGGAGAATGTTTGATGCATAAGATCTGTTGGAGGATAGCTTAGATACATCCACGGATTGCTGCAGAATTAATTTTACTTATCCGGTGCGTATTCATGATATTCGTGGACATGTACGAGGAAGCAAAGACAAGAGCAAGATGCCCCGCTGGAGTAACCAAAAAGTTCCCAATCAAAGTTGGGATGCATCAGGGAATCGCCTTAAGTCCTTTGCTCTTTATTGCAGTCCTTGACTATGTGCTTGAAGGTAATACACCATTTATTCCTTGCTGACGATGGAACCATCATAAGTGAGGATTCTACGTACCTTCAACCTTGTAAAATTTTTCGCCACACAACAGGGCTACGAAGATGAGAATCGTATTCAATTCCATCTAACTACAAAAACAGCGTATTCTCCCGTCGCCTTCGTGGTTCGTATTCTGTCGGATATAGTTGGTAGAATCTCTGGGAACCGTTTGTGGCTGCAACTTGATAATGAAATTTGTCCTTTTCGACAGTAATCTGCTAGAGAGTAGCCTGATCCTAGAACACTTTTCGCCGTATACACAAATTCGTTGCTAGTTGGCTGTAGAAACTGCAAAGCTAAGCCTCCACTGACAGTTACAAAAAAAAAGACGATCTTCCCTCCCTCATCTACAAAGTCAACAGCATACACGTGATGTCCACTCCCCATCATCCACTCCTTGACAAAATGATGACAAAACGTGATATGACAATCGCATTCAAGGATAACAAACGTGCCACACAAACCAAACCAAAGAACGGCGCGCATTACAATGGCCAGTGGAACGAATCCTTAAATCGGAACTCGTTCCCCTCCTTATATCGCGCTTCTAATACAAACGCGGTCACTTTCACCCAAATCGAGTAAAAATTATTATCAATGCCAACGCGCGGGCCATGGCAATAAACGTCAAATAAATTCAACATTTAACGACTTACATAGTTGACAGGATGCATTCGGTGGTAGTGTTGTGAATAAACAGTTGACAGGGGAGGATGTGCAAAGTTTAGGGGGTTGTTGTTGTTTTTATGTTTTTTTTTTAAGTTCCTAATCCTTTACCAAATGCAAACAAAAACTGCGTCCTTAGCAATTGTAATTATTCTAATCATTCAAACCTCTAATCCTTTCGGCAAATAATCACTTTTGCAAAAACATAACTCCTTTTCCACAACAAAACTGTTAATCGTCTCAGGGTGAGTTCGTTCAGATCCTCTTTTTCGGTCACACATGTTCCATACCAGGTAGGAGTACTGCGCTTGTTCCTTACTAATTCTATTGAATCCTTTTGGAATTGAAGGAAATGCATTTGAATCCCTTTCGGTGTACTTCCTTCTTACGACATTCGCAGAAAATTGAATTTCAATCAAAACAGAGTCCTCAACCGGGCGGAAAATCCTTTCTGCGCTACATGCTCTTGCATTATGTCCTTTCATTGTCGAAATCGATTTTAAATTTGTCGTTATTTGCTTCCTGGCAGGAGGTTGAGGATGTGTTTTCTCATTTTGTATTGTCAAAGAGTTAAACTTCCGCCTTAAAGGACGAGATAAGTACTAATAAAAATTGCAAAGCAATTATCCATCCATAGCCATCCTATGGGAATCCTTGAGCATGTAATCCTTTTTGCATTTAGATTTCACTAAGAACTCATGGTGTTCCCAAAATTATACATTCAGTTCAGTAACGCTGAGTGGAACAGGTTAGCCATAGTAAGCTGTGTTTCGATCTGCAGGGATATTAACAGCAAGGAGTAGGACCAGGAATAAACTTGCGTTGCAGTTTGCTGCAAATTCATGTAGAATGTTTTTTTCCAAAAATAAAACGCCGTTGTCTTATTCGCCACACATGCTCATCCTGAGAATCGACTGTCCTAGTTGTTGTCGTTGTAGCAGCTACGGTTCCACTGAGGACAGGTCAGCTTCTAGGTCGTTCCCAAAGTGCATCAGGGCGCAAGTCGATTGGTTTTGCTGGGCAGTTGAAAAGATTTTTGGTGTTGTGTGGGCCATTTCCGCAGTCAGGGCATTTGTCCTCTATGGAGGCGTCGAGACGGTTCGTGTAGCTGTTTATAAAAGCAACACCAACCTGAGCGTAGCTAAGCTTGGGTGGTCCTTGTTCTCCGTGGCAGACTGTGTTCTTCGTCTGCAATGAATGGTGAGCGGCCTCCAAGGGCAGGTAGGCTTGGGGCAGAGATTCTCCATAGAGTGGGACACTGTCATGTGGTGAATGCTTTTAATTTATCCTTGTTGGTCTGTCTGTTGATCCTGGTACCCTGCGTGTAGGCATCGAGGTAATTTATTGTGGATTTGGAGCCCTGTGCGAATGGAACAGGGTGGTTTCGTCCGCGGATGATTAGGGTGGTCTTGAAGGTGACAGGATAGAAGGAACTACTTGGAGAGTATGGTGTTGTGTTCGCTTACTGGAAGCAACTTCGTCTCGGCATGGAGGTGATCTACATGTGGCATTAGGTGACATCCGGTGATAGTCCTTATGGCTCTGTTTTGGCAGGCTTCAAGATGCTGGCAGTTTGTGTCACTCACCTGCGGTGTCCAAATGGGGGGCGCATAGTTCAGCACGGAGCGACCGATTGCCTTGTATGTGGCGACGCATGCGCGGCGAACGTCATCATGCTATCGAAAGTGACGCCAAGAAGTCTTGGTGGATGGTGGGTGGAAGTTGGAATTCGACGTCCTGCTATGTTTATGTCTAGGACTGACCTTATCTCCCTGGTCCAGGACGTGAAGAGAACTTCTCGACCGTCAGTTATAAATTGCGATCTCTGAGAAATCCGTCCAGGCAAAAGAGTTCAGTGCTGTGCATAGTGTTGGCACGTTGGGCCCAATTGTAATGATCATACAGTCGTCGGCATATGTAACAATGTTGATTCCGTCCGGGGAAAGGGGCAGTTTGGAGATGTAAAAGTTGAAAAGAAGTGGCCATAGAAAGCTCCCCTGTGGTACTCCTTGTTTAACTCTCCGGTACTGAGACTTGGCGTTCCTGAATTCGACAAGGGATTGGCGGCCGCAAGGTAGTTGGCAAGTCAACGCTTGTGATTGTGGAGTGAAGTGGGGACTCCAGGATATAGCGTAGTAGCGTGGCATGTTCCATCGTGTCCAATGCCTTGGATAGGTCCAGGGCAACGACGTCAGTTCTGTGGCATGGTTGTTTTTGGTCAAGTTCGTTAGTGATCTGCGATATAATCAAGTTTAGGGCTGAGGTGGTGCTGCGATTTTTCCGAAAACCCTGCTGGTGATGCGTTTACATAAGGTGTTCGATGAAATCCGGAAGAAGCAGAGCTTCTAGTGTCTTGGCGACAGGCGGGAGCAGTAATATGGGACGGCACGATTTGCCTTGGTCAGGTGGTTTTCCAGGTTTGAGAAGTGGGATTCCCCGAGCAAACTTTCCATATGCCTGGTATTTACAGCGATTGGAAGGATAGGTTCAGGAGAGATGTTAGGTAGTCAATTCCTGGTTTGTCGAATTTTTTTAACATCAGCATGGAAATCTCATCAGAACCAAGCCCTTTGGAAGGTTTAGCCTTTAGTATGACAGCCTTGACTCCGATGTGAAGCCTTGTGGTGCTTCGTCCCATGGAGGGTGGTATAGTTTCCTCTTGTGTCAGCTGGTGTACTGTGAATGTTCGATGAACTGGCTGTTGAAGAGCTTGTCCACTTTCCCAGTCGAACAAACAGCTTCTTCAGCATATTCTTTCTCGGACCCGGAATCAGACTGGAACATGCGCTACCGCTTCATATAGTCAGCGGCCGTTGAAGTCCGGTTGGGTCCCTCGTGATCTCCATTTTTCATGACCAAGTACCGGTTGTTATCACACACCTTATCTATCTTCTAGGACCCAAGAGACTTAAGAAAAAGCTTCTGGCCCGTAGCAAACTCCATCTTTTGATTTGCAACCAGCTCACGCTTTTTTCCTTCTCAGATCTTGTTCTGTACTTCTCGTATCTGGCTTTTCCCTTACGCTTCAAACGCAACTGTAATCTCCTCCTCAAGAAGCTGCCTCAAATTGGTGTCATCTTCCATAGGCGTTTTAGCGCCAAACATCAACTCGAAATGAGGAAATAGGCGAACCCCACAGGTGGATCAGTAGAAATGCCGTGAAGTGGGAGGGTTATGATCCCTTATTTTCGGATCATAACCTCGCTGATAAAAGGAAGAAGAAGATCAACTCGAAATGAGTTCTTCGAGTACTTGGCGACACCCACCGTGAAGTTTATGACACATGGCACCCTGGGAACGAATCTGTACCATTTCAATGGATCCTCAATGGTAAGACGCGTTAGCACTTGGATGATGATCTTGTTCATCCTCTCCGCCTGTGCATTATATTCAGGGATACCGGTCGTCATGAGATGATGCTCGATATTTCTCTCCAAGCAATACGTCGCAAAATCGTTGGACGTGAACGCCGATCCTTTGTCAGATATGATGCGTCAAGGGTGACCAAAAACTTACGATTGGATGTTGATGGCTTCGTTGGAAGTTGTGCTTTTCATGGAATATATCCAGATGAACTTGCTGAATATATCTACGACCACAAAAAGATATCGACAAGTCTTCGCTGTGAATGGGAGCAGCCCGAGAGGATCAAGATGGTACGTGTGGAACAATTGGTTCACTTGCCGGCCTTCTTTGCAACGAGGATACAGGGAATGTAATTGCTGACCACCTGGTGAATGGAAAAATCATCTTTGGTTAGTTTGGAAACCTTACTGAGACAAAAATGTGCTTGTAAACCATGCGAATGATTTACTTCTGCAGAGACTTCGGAACTACCAAAACGCAAATCGCCTCAATGAATTTGTACAGTGCACCGCGTCTGAGGTGATGGTCTTCGTAAGAAGCAGACTGGGCAAGAATCTCTCGAATTGCACAACAAAACTCGTCCTTCTGTTGTGCGTTCTTAACTGCTTTCAGAGACCCGTCCTCCCTATGGCACTTACTGGATAGCGGCTTAGCGCCTCAACGTGACGCATTACAATACCGGATCGGTAATGAACTTCGCAATTGAACTGCTCTAATTGAAGGGGCCAACGCGGCTATTCAAACCCTTCTTGGCCATAGTGTCCTTGAATGCCTTGCAGTCGATGAAAATCTTGAATCACAACCAAAGCAAGAAGATGCCGAATCTTTTAAGAGCCCTGACTATGGCGACCACCTCGAGATTGTAGCTGGAGTAATTCTTGTCCGCACTCGTAGTTTTCAAGCTTATTAGAAACACTAGATGATATAGATCGTCATTGTGCTTTTGTACCAACACGGCTCCATATCCATCCTTGGAGGAGTCGCGTTGGCGTCAAGCTGAGTGGGCGAATCCAGGTGGGAAAGCTTCAGCACCGGCTCTTTGCATAACAGATGCTTCCACTTATGTAGCCTTGTTCTTGCCAAGGTCCCCATATGAACTTGGTATGTCGTTTTGTTAGGTCGGATAGTAGCTTTGCAATACTGGCATAACTGGGAATGAATTTACGAAAACAGCTATTCAGCCCATAGAACTACAAAACCGACTTGTTGTTCATTGTCTTGATGGTTTGATGCCGCCGTTCATAATGACATGTCTAAGAAATTTTACATGACTTTGGAGAAAGGCACACTTTTTCCAATTTATGATCAACCTGTTCTCCTCGGATACCTCCAAAATGTTCCTTAGCTTGTCAATACCTCTTCGGATCTGGCAGGGATGTTTAAGTCGGCGAAAACGACTACCCGTCGCTTAAGATCTTGAAGAGCAACGTTTACATATGTACCTCTGGAACACGGCGGGAGAGTTGCACAAACCAAATGGGAACTTGTTGAACTCAAAGTGGCCAAAGTGGCACTCTTCGATGTCCACATGCTGGAATCCATGTTTAATCAGGATACATACGCTTGCTATGGAAGATGAATTTAGAGAAAACAGCTGCTTCTGCCTGAAAACTGAATAAACTTCCTACTTCCGATATTGGGCATACAACCACACCATTCACCTCCTCCTAATGATCCTTATCATACCGTAAATCAACCCACATTATCGGTGTAACAAAATATGCAAAAGAAAATAATACTTATGTCCTTTGCCACACTTTCGTCACATACAGGTTTCCATCTCAAATGTCCTTATCACTGTCAGAAGATCATAGTTTAAAGCAAAATTGATATCCTTCCATAACCGGTGTAGAAAGCAATTGACAAAAGAGCAAAAATAAACAGATTTCTTTGGCATACTGCCGAAAGGATATTTCTTGTAACCTCACCTGCCAACAAAAACGACACACTTTGCCAGAGAAGCAGCATTCTCTTTGATGAAGGATAAGCAACAGTGGGAGTGTTTATCCTGCTCACTACTGCTGGCGAAGTGAGTGAAACAGCTGAAAGTGTACAAGATATTGTAAATAAGTCCTTTAACTCAAGAATTACAACTGTCACCACTCTCAGCATATACTCGTTATAGCAACCAATTTTTCAACTAACTTCCAAATCGAAGAAGGGACGAACATGAATTTACCAGACAATGCTCTAAATGCACAACAGGACATGTATTCTTTTTTTTCGCACAAAATCTCTGTGCTAATATTTAAAATTCGCATAATGCTCTCCCATTTTACAGGACATTAATCAATACGTCCTCTTTGGCACAGTTTGCTCCGATATCCTTGTGTCGCATGAGTGCAAAGTAGTGCAAAAAATAAACGAGGGCAGACATGTTTTTGTTCTCTCGTTCAGCGGCTGGACATGTCGCTCGATATCGGCAATTGTGAGCGAGAATAAATGATAGATAAACATATAGTCGAACCCCATTGTAATGGACTATATCCTTCGGAATTCAATGGAGGTGAAAAAAAAAGTAAAAATTAATTGATTGCAATTAATCAGGAACTTTTTCGGTATCGAATATCAGAGCAAAAGAAAGTGATACTCCAAAAATCTCTGACGACCGCCATTTCAAGAAGTCCTGACAAAAAGTTGCAAACACACCAGAAAGGACTCTCGATGTCAGTTAAAATAAACTGAAATTAATTAAATGTGAACTGTGGAGGGATCTATCAGATGTCGGTTGGTTGTGTGTCCTCGGTTGGGAGGTCCCTCTGCATCCTGATTTGCATTTTTAATAAGAAATCTCGACGCGGCGGTTACCGTCTTGCCGGATGCTGCTGCTGCAAGGAATCGTGTTGTTTGATGTTTGTCACACCAATGTCATGTTGTCAGTCATGGTCGGGTGAAGAACAGAAATACGGGAGATCTTCGTCTCAAAGTGATTTTTTTCGGATATTTTCTGGGTCAACCGCAGAGGGATTGCGATCTGATACTTTTTTTTTTGTCATCCCTTCAAGGATAACAGACATTCGTCATGTTTTTCTGTGACAAGATACACGGCACCTGAATGCTCTGGCGACACATCACATAATCTTTGAGGATTTGTGAGAATTTCTATTTGCTTCCTTGAGATTAGTCGGAAAACCCGATTTGAGTTCACATGCCTCCGGCGCAGTTTTCTGTCAGGAGTTGCGATTTTTTTTTTTTTTTTTTTTTTCTGAATGATTTTCAGAACATCTTGCGAATTGTCCCCTTGTTGCAATTTCGAACCAGTTTTCAAGGATCCTCTCAATTACAGGGTTTTTATTAAAAGTAAACACTTGACAGTCGCTTGAGGAGATGAGATCTTTGAATCAGATGTCATTCTTGAGACGGTTTTCGATTTGCAAGTCAGATCGAGATAGAAAAACGCGCGAATATCCTTCAATTGAAAGTTAATTTATTCACCACATTATCCTGTTTACCCAGGACAACAATAATCACAAGAATCAACTTTAAACAAAACTGAAAACAAACAGGGCTAATTGCAGCTCTCTGTGGCATACCGGAATTCTTAGAAAAATCTTAATTCTCCTTGTAAAGGACTTTTTGTATGCATACATGTTTTTTTTTTTTTATCAAATGCATATGTCACAAACAAAAGGAAGGGTTTGTTATGCACTTATTGTCTCGATCGCGACCCTTAATCTGTTTGAATCAAATTGACAATGTGACATGTAACATTCCCTATATCCGCGGAATTCAGTGTGGAACCGCGGAAGGTCCTTTTTTTTTTTCATCAACTGAAAACCCTCCTCTCACCTGGCCCTTGTGTTGTTTTGATCGTGTTGCATCAAATTTCCAACAATAATGATGATGTAGCGGATTTTCAGAAAAATCTTCTCATAGGCCACAAAGAAACAGAAGTAAGGGTTAAACAGGAAAAAAAAAATACATATCTCACTAATTAGAATCATAAAGGAGTTTAAGCGATATAAGCCGTGAGGGTACATCATTGGGTGTGACAATTGACGGGTATATTCATCGAAAGGACGAATGTCAAACCATTTTCAACTCTTCGAAATCAATCATAAATTTCGTCCTTATTTATTGATTGCTTTTGATTGACAAGCAATGGAAAAGGTTAAAGGAAACAACATAACCCTTCGGTGGCCTTTGCCCTTGGAGTTCTGATAATGCTGAATAAGTGAGAGAAATTGGTACTGAATAGCAGATAATGAGAGCTATTTTAGCAAAATGGGAGACGGTTTGTTATTTGGGGCGCAGTTCTTTCGATTTTGATGTCACCCCTTGTGGGTGAGTCCTCTGCGTCAGAAAATCGGATCAATGTCGTTTGGTTTGTAGGCCAGCAAGCCGCAACCGTATAAACATCTAAATATTGCTCCGAAACGCGATAATTTGCCTCGGTTACAGACGGGTAAGATGTTGACGACCTTTAGCTATCTAAAAAGGACTACGATAGAATTCTGGAACGTACGGACTCTTCTTGATAGCAGGAAGGAAGAAACGTCCCCAAAATGACAGATTTCCCCAACTTGAACGGCAATTCATGCGGTATAAGATTGACGTCTTGGGAATAAGCAAAATACCAATCGCCGACGAATGCTTTGCTCTGAAAAACCAGCACGCAGTGAGCGCTCGAAAATCTGGCGTGGGGGTGATGCAAATGGCACGCAAAAGCCTCATATCATGGACACACCACAGCGACAGGATATTGACGGTCAGATTCCAGTGCAGAGTGAGAAGAATAACACATACTCAGGACGCTGCAGACCACCACGAAACCCCTGGCTTAACGAGGAATGCCGGCGAGTGCATGTAGCGAAACAACAGACATATAAAGCGGCGCTGCAAAGGAATACGAGAGCTGCTCATGAGCTTTACGAGCAAAAAAGACGGGAAGAACATCGGTTTCTCGAAAAGAAGAAGAAAGCATGACAAACGCGCGATCGAGAATATTGAGAGCTTATACTCCTGGAACAATGTACGGAAGTTTTACCAAAAGGTAAAAAGAACGTGTCAGAGGAGCAATACAAAAACCTGTAGAGATGAAAATGGAAACCTCGTAGTAGAATCACAGTCGGTGCTGAGAATATGGAAAAACTACTTCTACAGACTGTATAACGGCGAAGAAGACCAACATCCCGCTGTCAGGCAGAGTGAACCATTTACCATAGACAATTATAGTCAAAATGTGCGGCCACCTGACCAAAACGAAGTGAGGATAACAATATCCAAACTGAAATCCAACAAGGCTGCTGGACGTGACAGCTTACCGGCCGAACTTTTCAAGGCAGCTAGTGATTAATTGGTAGAGTGCATACATCAAGTCATCTCTAAGATATGGTCAGACGAGTGTATGCCTATGAATGGAATCGCAGCATTGTTTGCCCGATCCACAAGAAAGGAGACCCCCTCAACTGCGCCAATTATAGAGGCATCAATCTCCTCAATATCGCATACAAGATCTTTTCTGCGATATTGTGTGAACGCCTGAAACCTTTTATCAACAGACTGGTTGGCCCCTATCAGTGCGGTTTCAGGTCAGCAAAGACCACCATCGATCATATCTTCACACTTCGGCAGATCCTGGAGAAAACCCAAGAAGCCCAATTCGATACTCACCATCTCCTTATCGATTTCAAGGCCGCCTATGGCAGCATCTATAGAGAAGAGCTATATAGATCCATGTCTAGTATTGACATTGCCCAAGTTCAAGGGGCACTCGACCAACTTGGAGTGCACAACTGGAAGCAATTAGCCAAAGACCGAGCTAAATGGAGAGGCTTGTTGGTTGAGGCCAAGGTTCACCCCGAACTGTAGCGCCACCTAACTAGGAAGAAAAAAACAACTTATAAGAGCTGTTCGCAACTTGGCACCAAACGCGGACATCGTCATGGAGGATTTCATTGCCAACAACACAGGGTTCAAGCAAGTGATGGGATAACACGGCCAACACACGGTGGAAATGTAATGCTATATCTGTCCGAAATATTAGCATTTTCACTGAGTGTCAAGCACCAACCAGGTCCTTAGAACCATGCTCCTTCACTTGCCCGTCTGTCGTTTGTCTCAAGAAAGCCTTGTCATTGTAGGCATGTAATGGAATATTTGTCAACGATATTAACATTTTACTGACAGTGAAGGGGCAATCAGTTCCCGAGAATCGTTCTCCTTCACTTGGCCGTCTTAAACTGCCGTTTGTCTCTCACAGAGATGACGGAGCAGTTCAATGTTCACCAATGCTGGGTGCCAGCCCACAGAGACATACCGAGTATAGCTACAAGGGTGACGAGCTCCCCAGACAGTGTACGACTCCAAGGATTCTGCCGGACGGACATTGGGTATGCCCCTCGCTACATGTAAAGATCTACTAAAGCTGGACGCTATTAGCAAAACCAATCACAGATGGGAAAGTGGCTCAACGTGTCATATTTTGAGACGGATCTGACCTATGCTGGATCAGAAATATGGTGCAGGGCAAGTTAAGTTAAAGCGATCACAGATCAGCTACGTTATCAATGTTCGCACTGGACGCTGTCTGATAGGACAGCATGGCAAAAGGTTGGAGCTCTTTTCTAACAACTTCTGCGAAAGCTGTAGAGGTAAATGCGTCGAGTATAGAACCCCACTCCACTTGAACTTTATCGAATTCGGAAAGACTTTTTGACGCACTGCTATAGGGTGAGCCGTAAGGTGTTTATGTGATCAACACAGGAGGATCCAGAAGTTCCTGAGAGCAGAATTCCCATGTTGTTTGATTTATTACTATTTCGGCAACCGCAAGAAGAACACAAATTCGTATCCAGTCTTCATACTTCAATAACGTACCCTTCTTTAGGGATCTTGATAAAGCTTTAATACGTTTTCCTTGGAAGCGGTTGGGATAGTTCAGCCGATATGTTTGACGCTACTTGGCAAAGCTCGACTTAGATGCCGTTTCGTTATTCTTATGAGCTTTGCTCGCCGTTATGATCTATGTATTGATCGAAGGGGCTGTATGTGTATAACGGTTCAGAGCTGATGGAACATATTCTTCCGTCTAAGGAACTGATAACTTTCAGAGATCAGCAACGACAGATCTAAATCTTGCTGCTTCCTCGGCCTATCACGCGGTTACACTCGTCTCGTCTTACACTACGTTGCACTTCCTGTACTATTACACGATACTGGGACTTGAGCTCGTTCCTTTTCATTGCTGGGGCTCCTGCAATTCCAACTTTTAGTGAAAGCCGTTCTTGGATCAGTGTCCAAGTTTCTGAGGGTAGGTTAGGTTAAAGAGGTTAGCTGCATCGGATGCGTTCCGCCTGCAGTCGAATCTCAAAAGCATCCATTGTGCTCCCCTTACGTCGAATTTCCTGGCCCTCCGAGGGCCGTTTTTCTGCTATTGCAAAGACTAGTGCATTTGCATAGGAAGTTCCATATCCTCTTCTGCGTCTGTGTTCCCGCAGCCTCTGCGTGGCTCATCTGTACTCAGCCGCCAATAGGATGTGCCCGGTAATGATACCTATGAGAAGCGGCAAGGTTTGTCTACTTTGAGTGAGGTTGAGCTTGGTTTTCACTTTGTCATGTTTGGCCAGGTGCTCCTGAAGACGCGGCACGATGGAAGTGCTCTCCATCTTTCGTCTGCTTGTCGTTTGAAGTCAAGTGCTATGTTTGATTTAACAAATTTTAGGGGAGGAAGGACTACGTTTTGGACCATTGACAAGTCTTATTCTGGCCCCTTCCTTGCCAATTCATCTGCTATTTCGTTCCCTGGATTTCCTTAGTGTTCTGCGACCCGCCAGAGTGTCAATGGTGGCTGTCGGTGAGCGTTTTTAGCTCCTCTGGGCAGCGTTTCGTTAGCTTTGTAAATGTCAATCTCTTTTCTAGTAACAAGCTTCGTTAATAGTTCTCGTGCCGCCTCTGCTATCGCTAGGATTTCCGCTTGGAACACAATGCCGTGATTCAGAAATCATAGTGGTTTTGGAATATCGGGTTCTGCTGAGTAGATATCCGAACCCACTCTTTCGCTTATTTTGGACCCGTACGTTTTTTTTTTTTTTTGTTGCGCCTGGAGGTGCGGGAATCTTCAAAAGATACCAATGGTTCGTACCATTGGTTATGTCCGATTCATATATCTGACAATGCCATCAGTGCGAGTCAGTATATGCCTACGGGCTAAACCTCACCCCCTCAGAGAGGCACTATGAGAACCGGCTGCGCGTACTCATAGTAGTAGGAAATTCGTTCCTCTCATTTTTTCATTTTTGTGATGACTACGACTAAGTTGCGTTAACGAGTAGTTTACGCTTCTGTAGTATTAATCGCGTTAGGTAGGTAGCTTTCCAGTGAAGGCACCTACTAATACCGTCATTACATGCGGTTTTTCCTTACGGCGCTAGGTCGAAAGGTCTTGTTCTTTGTAGTCGGCGCTCAAGGTTTGTCACGTCCATAGTACGGATTATTTCATTATTGCAATGAACATGAAGACGGGTACGAAGTTTGCGAGCAAAGTTTGTTACTTCGTCCCTCACGGTAGCAATTCCTAGATCTCTGTGAATATCACTATTTCTTATATACCAAGGAGCATTCACGATTGCTTTTAGTATTTTGTTTTGAAATGCTTGCAGTAGAGCCATATTGCTTGGTTTGGTACAACCCCAGAGTTGTATACCATATGTCCAAGACGGTTTTAGCACTTGCTTATACAGAAGCAGTTTGTTGTATACGCTTAACTTCGAGTATCTTCCGAGTAGCCAATACATTTCTCTAAATCTGATTTCGAGCTCTTCGCGCTTCTTTTTAACGTGGGGTTTCCACTTAAGTTTTGCGTCTAGGGTCATTCCTAAATATTTTGCCTCGTTTGCGTACGGTATTTGCACCGAGTTAATAGATATAGGTAAGTTGTTTATCTTCCTTAACGTAAAATTGACATGCGTTGATTTTGTCTCATTGAGGACTATTCGCCAGGTTTTTGTCCATTCGCATACTTTGTTCAAAGCTCGTTGGAGTTTTCCTGTTGATGATTCGACTGACTCATCCGTTACGAGGAAAGCCGTGTCGTCTGCGAACGTTGCTAGAACGGTCCTTTCATCTTGTGGTATATCTCTTGTGTAGAGCAGGAACAGGACCGAGAACACTTCCTTGTGGAACACCGGCGTAGATTTCTTTGAAATTCGAATATTCACTCCCGTGTCTAACACGGAAAAGTCTGTTTTCAAGATAAGATTCCAATATTCTGTACAACTCTTCCGGTAAGATTACCCTTAGCTTATACCTTGGCCTTCGTGCCATACCTTGTCGAAGTCTTGCGATACGTCGAGAAAAGTGCTAGAGCATATTTTTTTCCCTTCTAGAGCTTTTTCAATCTCGTTCGTTATTCGATACACCTGATCGATTGTGGAATGTTTGACCCGAAACCCGAATTTTTTTTTCTTTTTTCCGAGGGTAGGTGAAAACCTTCAACAAGACACTATGAGGATCGACAGCGCGTGCTCATAGTAGTGTGGGATTCTTACCCACTAAAAAACCTCCCTTCAAAACAGACTTGTTTTCATTTTTACTACAACTAAGTATTCGACTTATCAAGTAGTTTTCATTTCACGTAATAAGGACGTTTTGCAGGGACCTTCCCATTAGAAGTTCCTGCCAGCTCCGCAGTTTAGACGCGGTTACTTATAGCGCTAAGTCTAAAGGTTTGGTTCTTTGTAGACGGCGCAGTAAATTTCTTTCTTCCAATACTTGGAGGACTGTAATATTTACGTGACTTTCTAGTCGACTTTTATGCTTTCTCGCGTAGGTTTGAATTTCGTCTTCTATAGTTTTAATGCCAAGTTCTCTATGGACATCGCTATTTCTGATATACCATGGCGCATTAACAATACCTCTTTGCACTTTGTTTTCAAAAGTTTGTAAAATTTTAATATTAGTTATTTTGGTACAACCCCAGAGTTGTATACCATATGTCCATACGGGCTTTAGCACCTGCTTATATAAAAGCAGTTTGTTCTCTATATTAAGCTTGGAATATTTTCCAAGTAACCAATACATTTCTCTATATTTATTATCTAGTTCTTTGCGTTTTTTTCTTAACGTGCGTTTTCCATTTCAGCTTTGTATCAAGTGTCATTCCAAGATACTTAGCCTCGTTTGCAAACGGAATTTGAACCGAGTTTGAAAAGATCGGCAAATTATTTATTTTAAGTGCGATTCGCCAAATCTTTGTCCATTCATTTACTCTATTCAAAGCTTCTTGCAGTTTTTCTGTAGTATCTTCGACCGTTTTACCTACTGCCAAGTTAGCAGCGTCGTCGGCAAATGTAGCTAGCTCAGTGCCTTCAACTTGCGGTATATCACAGGTGTATAATAGATACAAGACTGGACCAAGAACGCTTCCTTGCGGCACCCCAGCCATTATTTCCTTAAAATCTGAATATTCATTTCCACATTTGACGCGGAATAGTCTATTCATAAGGTAGTTCTTCAAAATATTATATAGGTGCTCTGGCAGAACTTGTCGTAATTTAAACTTTAAGCCTTCGTGCCAGACCTTGTCAAAGGCTTGAGAAACGTCAAGGAATACGCTTGAACAAATCTTTTTTTCTTCAAGTGACTTTTCGATTACATGTGTTATTCGATGTACTTATTCAACTGTAGAATGCTTACTTCTGAATCCGAATTGATGATCCGGAATGAGATGCATTTCTTCTATTACCGGCTGTATTCGCCTAATCAATATTCTCTCGAACACCTTGGATGTAATTGGAAGAAGCGAAATCGGTCTATAAGACGTTTTTTCATTCGGCGGTTTTCCGGGCTTAAGGACCATTATGATTTCGGCGACTTTCCATTGACTGGGAACATATTCTAGTCTAAGTGCGGCGTTTATAATGAACAGAAGCTTAATTAGAGCTTTTCGTGGTAGGGCTTTAAGAACCTCTCCCGTAATTAGGTCATATCCAGGAGCCTTCTTAGGTCTAAGTTTCTTTATTTCTTCCTTAAGTTCGGTAAGTGTTGCATTTCTTATTACGCTATTGGCTATATAAGACGTATTTATATTTTCAATAAGAGCTTGTCCATCAAACGGTTTGAAACCCGAATTGATGATCCGGGATCAAGTGTCTTTCTTCAATTACTGGTTGCAATCGTTTCAGCAGAAGTTTCTCGAAGACCTTAGATATTATTGGCAGAAGTGAAATGGGTCTATATGATTTCTTGTCATTTGCACATTTCCCCGGTTTCGGAACCATAATAACTTCGGCGACTTTCCATTGCCTTGGAACATATAATAGTCTTAAGGAAGCATTTATAATGTAGAGCAACTTAGCCAGCACTTTTTTCGGTAGCTCTTTCAAAATTTCGCCAGTGATTAAATCATATCCCGGAGCCTTGTTATTTTTCAATTTTTTTATTGTCATTCGAAGTTCGGACAGGGATACGGTTTTTACTCTAAAGTTGTCGGGTGCCATATTATCACTCGGATCTTCGATCAACAGTTGTCCATCGAACGGCTTGAACGTTTCCTCTAAGTGATCGGCAAATAATTCTGCTTTCTCTTTGTCTTCTTTTGCCCATTCCCCGTTAGCTTTCCTAATTGGCGGCGAGTGCATTACAGGTTTCCTTATGGACTTCAAGGCTTTCCATAGAGAGTAGTTTGATTACTTATCAGCGGTCAGACCCTCGAGGTAAGTAGAAGTCTCGTGATTTTTTAGGTCCTGCAGCACTTTTTTAAGCTTGTTACAAAGATGGTTCAGATAAGTTTTATCCAGTGGCGCGCGGGATTGTTGCCATCTCTTGCGCGCTCTCCTCTTTTCTCGTATGAGGTCTTCGATTTCAGGCTGGTATTTGACTTTGTTGTTCCGTGCTTCTGTCTTTCGCAAAGGAGTGTTTTTCCACGCTGAGCTCTGAATGGCTTCGACGAGTTTGTCGATTTCTTCTTCTATTTCGAACGGTGTCTTTAGCGGTACATTTAAAGCAACATTTTCCTTGCAGTCTCTTCTGAAAGCGTCCCAGTTAGTTTTGTTACTAGTTAACCTAGGCGGTCCTTCTTTTTTTACTAGATTTCCACCTATTTTCAGAGTGACTGCCGAGTGATCTGAGCATAGATCATAGCATTCTTCGATTTCCGTCAAATTTCGAGTTAACCCTTTTGCGATAAAGAAGTCGACGAGGTCAGGGATTTTATTTTTGTCAGTTGGCCAATAAGTTGGCTTGGCCTGTCGAAAAAAAGTTCACCCCACGTTTCATGCTGGCTTTGTACAATAATCTGCCTTTTGTCGAATTGCATCTTGATCCCCAGAAAGTGTGTTTCGCGTTAAAGTCACCACCTAAGACAAAATTAGGTCCGAGTGAGTCAAAGAGACGAACGAGGTCGTCTTCTACTAGCTTATATCCCGGAGGGAAGTAACTAGATCCGATGTTGTAGTCTAAGTGGTTTATTTTTACGGAGACTGAGCTTATTTGCATAGAATCAAATTCTATTTCTATGTTTTCGGAGTTCTTAATACAGTCTTTGATGTAAAGAGAGGACCCGCCTCTCGCATTTTCCGAAGGATGATTCGCATGGTAATCGCTGTAGCCTTTTATTTTGGGTTTAAGTCCCTTTTTTAAGTGCGTTTCCGATACCAAACATATATCAATGTTATTTTTCCGTAGAAACACTTCTAACTCGTTGATTTTTTTCAGAAGGCCGTTTGCGTTCCACGTTAGTATCTTAAGTAGCTGTTTCATATTCATGTTTTTTTGATTGTCTTGCGAGGTTTGAACTCGAGCTTGCTCAATTTGTCAAGTATAATTTTATTAACTTTGGTTTGCTCCTCAAATTTTTCCAATATAATGGTAAATATTTGGCTAACCGGATCTGTTGTAGCTGATCTTAATTTGTTTTCGTTTGACGCGACTTGCGCGTACGATCTCGCGTCAACCTGTGGCGGTTTTTCCGCTGCACTTGGACCAGCGACGTTCTCTTGCGCAATTTTTTTTTATTTCCTTTTATCGGTCGCGTCGTTTTGACTGGCTTAGCGGTCTTTGGCTTATCGGTTTTACGATCTCTTAAGCTTGGGTTCGGGTGTATCGGTTTCTTGAGAGTATCGGGGTAGTTTTAATGGCGCCAGTGGATGCTATGTAAGCAAGTATCTGAATTTTTGTCAGTTTGAGATATATGTGACTTTTTCTACTATTGGCCACCAGACAATGCGCCTATATGTGAGAATGGGTCTAACTATGGATGTGTACATCCAGTGGATGATGGCAGGTTTGGGTCCTCATTTTTCCCAAAAATTCTACCGCAGACATAGAACGCAATGTACACTTTCTTTATTTTTTCATTTGTATTATCTCTCCAACTCAGTTTGTGGTCAAGTATGCACCCTAAATACCGTGCTTTGTCCGAGACTTGGAGTGGAGTGTCATCCAGTCGTACGAGTCCGAATGCTGGGATTTATCTTTTGTTGGCGAAGAGGACCACCTCTGTTTTCGTTGGGTTGACGTTCAGTCTACATCATTTCGGCCAGTTATGGAGGGTATTTAGGCCCGATTGTAGAAATTCGGTAATTGTGTCAAGGAATTTGCCGGACATTAGTAGGACGATGTCATCTGCAAAAGCAACAACTTCTAATCCGCTGTGAGCTTACATTCTATCTAGTCAGAGAGTGTGGAATCTACGCTGAGTCCTTCTAGTGATAGTCTAGTGCTGTTTCTGATGTTTTCTGCCTTGATAGCAAAAAACATTTGCTATTGTACTAAACAAATGGTAAAAAAAATTCGAACATCATTTTGATTTTTTTTTTTTTTGCGAAAAATTGAGTGACAGTTCGTAAACTGATTATTCTTTCAAAGAATATTGTGATTATGTATTTGTCTTAGATTTCTTCAATTAAGTACGATTTCTCAACCCAGCTTAACCTCAATTTTCCAACAATTTTTTCTACACCTCTTAAGCGCCAGCTATGTAATTTGACGCCCAAATAACAACCAAATAGATATGTACTGCCATCTCAACCCTGCGGAATCCCAAGTTTTCCTATAAACAAAAAAAAAACTAATCGGATCTTGTCAAAACATGCTACTCACTGCCTAAACTCAATACCACCTCAAATTCATTCCACTTTAGGCGATAAATCATACTTAAAGTCCTTAAGCGGGTTCTTTATGACATCGAACATCGCTTCATCTATCTGTTCATGTGCTGTGCCGAATGACTTACTTTAACTTTCCAATACTGCATCAAGGAATGAGAGAAAAAAATACTTTAAATCGCCCAGCATGTGGCCACCGGGTGGTCTCTCGTTATCCTTTTTCGTTCTCAATCTCTTTCAATTTTTTCCTTTGGCCCAGATGTATAGATAAATAAAGTAGCACACGTCAATATTTTCCTGACACCAGGACTGTACGCATGAATCAGATTATAAGTACACACAGGCTTCTGCTAACGCCGCAGGACGAGGATTTTTTTTTTCTTTTTTGCATACACGTCAGATAAAATTGCATTATTCTGAAGGATTTTTTTTTTTAAATTATCCTTCGGCAAATGTGCGCTTATTGGCTTTTGATTACAAACCATTGTTTCTTTCTTTTTCTCATCGTGATATCTAATGGAGATGAGAACACCAAGGATAATGAAAATTGTCACATAAAATGTAAAAGAAAAACCCATCGCACAAGGATACAATCCAATCGCGGTGAAAGGTGAATGGAAGATGTGTCAAAGGACAAAAATAAAAGAAAGTTATTACAATCCCAGTCGCGGTTCGTTGAATTTTCATCTTTCATCTGGCATGTCCTTGCTGTGGTTCTGGGTGACCATCATAATCAGACATTGTCGTGTAACGCGGATTTTATTCAATTTGAATTTTTATTTCATTCTATGAGAAAAGAAACGGAGAAGAAGTGCTTACCAAGCAAATTTACGATATGATTACAGGACATTGAATTTTTATTACTCTTCCTGTGGTTGAACACCCAAAAGAGAAATGGGACTAGAATAGGAGTCCTTGAATCGAATTTCCGCAATTCGATTAAATGTATATTTCATCGCCACAGAGAGGATATACATAATTATGTCAAAAGGAATCCATTAATAAAGTGCTCGAGCCAATTAAATCAAATAAATGTCCTTGCGAAGGACACATTTTTATTGAAGTGATACTGAAAACGTTAACCCATTAGCAGTGATTAATGAATCAGATTACAGTTCTGCATTTTTCCATTAGTGAGATTTTGGATATCTGCCGATGGATGTCCTGTGCGTTATTGAAATATCCTGCTGCCTGCTGTAATTATGTTCATCATTTGTGGTTGGACAGGATACTAAGTCTATTTTTGGAGGACTTTTAATGATGCATGCGGGTCGAAAATTGACACGTGAATGGAGAACGTGCAAAAAGTAACATGATGCGGGATGCAGAGTCCTTTTCAGTTATACAGACTGAACTGATTGATCCATTAATGGAGAATTGTCAAGTGGAATGGTACTCTTTTCAGGGAACAGGACAGAGTGTGACTGCCTGAAGGGCTCTTACTGACATCTTATGTGTCATGTGTTGGGCATAATGTACTCATTATCGTAGAGATTTGCTATAGAAGGGTGCTTGATATAGGACTTAACGTGGGCACGACCAACTGAATAGGAATTCAAATAATAGGAAACCATTCTAATCGAATTCTGGCTAGGGGCACGTGTTTCAAAGATACGACTGTAGATATGACGTAGACGGTATTATTCCGACTGAGATTCAGGAATTTAAAGACATTGTGCTTACGTGGCTCAAAGTCATCTAAATCTGACTACATTCCCAAACTGTGGACCGAGGTTGAAGTCGTCTTCATACTTAAGGCATGAAAAAGCTCGTTGGTCCAACCAAACGATCTCCGACCAATCAGCCTATCGTCCTTTCTACTGAAAACGGAAGAAAGGCTGATTGATATCCACCTGCGCCAGAGTATTACCCCAACTATACTCTCCACGTCCCAACATATGTATGACAAATGCAAATCTGTCGAGACAGCCATACCTTCGCTCGCCGTGGTTACTGTGGCTAAACACATCCACGAGATAGAGTCCGCCAATGGATGAAGCAGTCGCCAAGATCAAAAATGTTCCCAGGGTCTGCCGTCCTATAGTCTCTGGTCCTAGAGTCTGCTGACCACAAGACTGTGGCTGTCCTAATAACCAGCCGAAGGACTGTGGAATACGCAAATTTCCGGGTTAGAAATCAGGCAATCAGGACAGGATTAGAATACCTAGGACTTATGCTCGTCAACAAGTTGAACTTTAAAACTCACGTCGAGTATTCAAGCAAAAAGGCGTCGCAGATCCAGGCAGCTCTTTCCCGTATGCTGCCAAAAATCGGTGGGTCTGAATACACTAGGAGAATCTAGAATCTAGTACTCAACGAGCTCCTAGACGGCTTGGAAAGGATAGAATGCAGAACTGATGCCATTGCTGTTGTTGCCTTAGACAAACAGTCATACACTCTCAAGGAACTCCTCCAATATGCTCTCCTTCGGCTCACCAGATGAGAATCAAAATGAGGACTGGGGGTAAAACCTCGTAATACCTAACTCGTTCTCTTCACGACGAAATACAAAGTTCCACTCCTTGACCTTCCTACGATAAATGCCACCTGTCTCCCCTTCATAGAAAACGCAAAATACTTGCGTCTTATTCTGGACAGGAAACTCAACTGGAAAGCCAATCTACTAGAACGCGTAAGGAAAGCAAATGTAGCTCTCTATTCCTGCTGGCAATTCATGTCCGTTATCAGTCCTATACTCCTGTATGGCGTTATCGTTTGGTACCTGGTTCTTGATAGGGCTGTCCACCTGTGCATGTATGTGTATCAGCGGTTCACTAAGAACTACTCCCTCTGCGGCACTGGACATTATGATTCATCTGCTGCAAACAGATAACTGCCAGTACTGCCCTGATCTTCTTAGCTTTACCCATGAAACCACCGACTACACCTCGCCGTTACTTCCGGACGAGCTTCCCCGGCCAAAATCAATTGGAAAATCTTGCCCCTGTGGATGGTTGTTCAGTTCACTTCTACATAGATGGCTCCAAGACCGAAAGTGGGGTGAGTTGTGTTGTTTACTTCGAAAGGCTCGACCTGAGCATCTCTTTCCGCGCGCCTCCTAGATCACTGTAGCGTATTTCAGG
Source organism: Brachypalpus laphriformis (assembly GCA_945910035.1). NCBI lineage: Eukaryota > Metazoa > Arthropoda > Insecta > Diptera > Syrphidae > Brachypalpus > Brachypalpus laphriformis. The sequence goes on from OX246753.1 coordinate 157,007,654, forward strand.
CGAAAAGTATGGCGATCAAGAAAACCTTATCCTTGTGGATATGTAATGCAATATCTGTCAGTAGTATTAGCATTTTTACTGACAGTCAAGCGGCAATCAAGTCCCTAGAATCATGCCCCTTCACTTGGCCATCTTAAACTGTCGTTTGTCTCTCATAGAGATGACGGAGCAGTTCAACGTTCACCTATGCTGGGTGCCAGCCCACATAGACATTCCGTGTAGCTACAAGGTTGACGAGCTCGCCAGACAGGGTACGACTCAAAGATTCTGCCGAAATGACGAACCCCTCGTAGGCCCCTCTCTACATGCATACATCTACTAAAGCTGGACGCTATTAACAAAACCAAGCAATGTGGCTCAACGTTGTCATATTTTGAGACAGATCTAGCATATGCTCGATCAGAAACATGATGCAGGGCTGGTTACGTTAAAACGATCACAGATCAGCTGCGTCATCGATATCCTCACTGGACTGGACATGCTAAAAGGTTGGAACTCTTTTCTAACGACTTCTGCAAGAGCTTCACATATACAGACCTCTCCCAAAAAAGACTGCTCCATCTAGGAGCTACTTTTTTCGACGACTTCGGCGAACTGGCGTCATGAGCGTCATTCGCTTTATTAAAAGTTCCGGTTGGTTCTAGTCCCTAGATAGGAAAGATCGATGGCATTACAGTGGACCTCTACTGGACTAAGTGTGTCTGTGCTCTCGCACAGGCAGCTAACCTAAAATTTTTTTTGCATCGGAAGGTGGGAATCTTTTAAAGACGAAACAGAGGCCTTACTCAGTGACAGTGTGGGATTTCCACCCACTAATCCCACGTCCCCTTCTACCCCTAGTCCCCGCGGCACTGCCGTCAAGCATTTTATCGCGAGGGAGAACTTCAGCCTTAGGTACTCGGCTCGTTCGTGTTGACAGCCTCCTGCGCTGCGTTTTATTGTCGCTCCTGTCTTCGCTGCTCCTTCATAATGGTTGCTACAGTGTCGTTAACTGCGTTCCAGGCATCATCCCTACTTATGACCTGTCTGCTGATATTGTCTGGGATTAGGTCCTCACCCAGTTTGTTTACCAGCAAGTGTCGTTCTTCAGAGACAAATGAACATGATGTGTTCAACATTCTCTACTGCTTCCGTATACGTTAGGCAATAGGGGTTGTCGTCGAGTCCAAACCTGTGGAAGTAGGCTCTGAAGCAACCATGGCCATTAAGCCTGTGGGTCAGGTAGAAATTCAGCTTCCCATGCTTCCTAGTGATCTCAGCGTTCATATTGGAGTTCACTCTCTGCGTCCATCTGCCCTTATCAAAGTGATACCATCTCTCCTGCCATTCATCCAGACTTGTCCTTGGTGGTGCCTCAGTGACACATCGACTCGTCGCAGTTGGTGTGGCTGTCCTGCTGGCGCGGTATTTCCATCGTGCTTCTTTAGCTAGAAGGTCGATTGGTACCATGCCAGCCACTACACATGCCACGTCGTAGGAGGTTGTTCGAAAGGCACTACGTACTCTCAACGCGTTGATTCTGTAAGCTGTCTCCGTCTTCCTTCTGTATGGCTTCGTCTTTATGGTACAAGCCACATTTGGGAGCCGTAGAGCATTATCGATGCCACAACTCTTGCTAAGAGCAGTCCCCTTGCGTGCTTTGGTCCGCCGATATTTGGCATGATCCTTGGCAGGGCAGTCGTTGCCTTTGCTGCCTTCTCAGTTGCATATTGCAGATGTTGCTTAAAGGTTACCCTTGCATCTATAGTAAAGCCAAGGTACTTCGGCTCTGGTTTAAAAAACTACTACGTGATCACGATTACTCTCATAGTCTCCCGCCCGCTGCTTATGAGCACTACTTCTGTCTATTCCTCTGCAAGTTGTAGGCCCTTGCCTACTACCCAGTCCTGAACCATCTTAATAGCTTCATTGCAGTCATGCTTCAATTCCTCAAGGAGTTTGGTCATTAAAACGTTTGCTGTTGTCGGCGAAGACCTCGGGATTATATGTCCGAGGACGTCATCATAGATTAGGTTCCACAGTAGCGTACCTAATACGGAGCCTTGGGGCACACCGCTTGTGACGTTAGACTGCCTCGTTCCATTGTCGGTATCGTAGTGCAGTATCCTATGCAGTCAAGCTTGAGGCCAATTATTTTTAAATTAAAGTGGTGTTTCAACTCTCCATGGCAGTTCTTCAGTTTGTGTTCAAAGGACATTTACAACGCTTATACTTTTTACGGACCATAAAGTGCCTTTTGCTCATTGGTCTAAACACGAAGAAAATTATACCAATTTGCCACCACATGCGCACCATCACATATCGCTAATCATGCAAGTTACCGGAGGGCCTACCACATCCTACAAAAACTCACTCCCTTTCCTGACTGAATACAAATTAGTTACATCTTCGCAACAACTTACGAATAATAGTTTCGGCAGCAAGCTGCTCCTGTCTCATGTCAACCATGTCGACAGGATCAAGTTTTCCGTCCGCGAAATCATAGAAACCTAACCCCTTTCTCAAAGAAAAGCAAAAAAGTCCGCAGCCAAATTTGATACGGTTTCAGTAGCACGTTTCAGGCAATTCCCAAAAAAAAAACACACCGATTGAAAATTAAACGAAATTCAAATCAAGTTCATGATACAATGAACTTGGTCCTTGCCTGGGGACTTCTGGTCCTTCATCTTCATCTTATCTGAGCGGTATCATCTATTAACGACCATTAACAACTAATTTCCACAAAAACCGTGAGCTAACGATTTGTTTGTTTGGGCTGTGGGTATTTTTTTTTATGTTTCGTCCTTCCGTTGAAAGGTAAAACAGTCCTTTTGTTGGAAATAAATTATTGAAGTCCTTATTTAAATTTGATGGAACTTAATTTTCTGTTTTTATTCGAATTGCTTAATTTGGTGGAAAATTTACTGGTTTTTTGGCGGAAACTAGTTTTACATGTCGGTGTCCTTTCTGGAGACGTATCAGGATATAAAAAGTTAATCCAGGTTTTAAGCGCTAGGTATGTTTATCTTAAGACAAATCAAAAGGAAGGATAATCTGTGCTACGACACATTTTTCATTCACATCCTCCACACAAGCTCTTGGCTGAAAAGGATATTTGAAATTTGAAATATAAATGAGGTGTCTGGCCTACATTAATTAACCCCTTTAATGCACATCAACAGCATCTTCGTCGTAGTTTGTGTATCATTTTCTGCGACATCATAAAGTCCTGTGAATAGAATACTTTTCATCCTTGCTGCGCAATTTTCCACGTGACTACGTACTCGTACGATGATCTACATCTCCCAAGCGATGCGATGGAGTGACGCACATTGTATCCTTTATCTCGTTTTTCAGATGCTGTGCGCCCCTGTATCATGTTCCATCTTGGGATCCTTGCTTTTACATTTGATTTAACAAGGATAATTAATTTGATGGTAAAAGGATTTAATTCAAAGTGAACTCTCTTCGTTTTCGTTTGACTTGGTTTCTATTGCAGTTTGCAGTCAAATTGAAAAGTGATCAGCTTGTATTTTTTTCTCCTTGCAAGGATATGTGTGTGTATTCTTTTTCTTTTTCGGATGCAATGAAATGAGCAGTCTTTTGTTAAGGTACCACACACGCATTGTGCCCTGTCATAATTGTAATTTTTTGATTTATTTTTCATTGGTGCAGCAATTGCAAGAAGTTTGACATGAATGTCCTTTTTCTTCTTTGCTGTTACAATGTGTAGCGAATTGGAAATTGCGAAATTACTATGATTATGAGTTGTAATAACGTGATTAGGTGTGTTGAAATTAGGGCTGTTCATAAATCAGAGGGCTAGCAGTCACTGGGTAAGGCAAATTTTGACTTGAAAATTGGGTTGCAGATGAGCTTTTAGACCCGCTTTTAACCGCTGAGCCTTCTTTTATAACAAAAACACTATTTCATTATTGATTTCACTTCGATGTACTCATAATCGAAAGTGTCGTCTTTCAACTACGTAATTGTTCCCCCAGAGAAACTCATCTAAAGTGACGCAAGACTTTCTACTGTTCTGCTGTGGTCGGTAAACTCTTAAAAGAAATTTCTTCTTACTGATGGTTATCTGTCAAAAGATTAACCATTGAACTCGTCATGCGGCTTCAATACACAATTAAAGATCGATTACATAACCTCGGCACTGGAAAGTGATACTGTTCTCTCAGATCGGTGAAAGACATTCGAGCGACATTTATGAAGATTGATCTTCCGGAAAAGGACAGCGAAACAGAGGAGAAAATGATTGATCTGGCATGCAAAGAGTTGGGGTCTAACAGCGGATATCTGCGGTACTCCATTTGTATTTATTATTCCACATCTGTCGCAATATTCCTTGGATGTATCATTTTTACAAAAAAGCTATGGGAAATGAAAAATTACCAAGGCAGCTTTGAACCCTCTCCACAGAGTAGGAATATAGCACTGGCAGTGTATCTAATTTATCGCTTTGGTGACTTTAACACCAACACACGTCGAAAAACAAAACATCCTTGCACATTTCTGTGTCATTCTCCTTCTGCTTCGTTGACTGACAGATACATTTATCATCGCACTGCAGTAGACTATGTATAGCCCACCCACCCTTATCCTTCTTCTTGTATTATTCAATCCTTGTAGTATATCTCTTTTTGTCGGGGTGAATTCTTAATTTAATTATCCCAACCGACCTGTAATTTAACCGTCTCCCCCCGTATGTTTGATCTTCTAATTCTTATAGACTTCTTAGCTAGGATACGTACTCAACCTGATTGGAATCACAACAATTATGTGAGCCACAAGCATAACCTTAGCCGTTAGAGGCACGCGTCTGTTTAAGAGTGTTTGTATTTCAGAGATACTCGTACTATAATTATAGATCCGGCGGGACTTTGTAATAAAATACCAATTATTGCACATTATGCGTAATTTCAGGGACTTGGGTCTGTTTAATTGTTTCGGTGTCCTTTTTTCATAATTTGCATTAGTTTTTGGAATTCCAATGAACTATTTTGTTCGTGACACAAACATGGTGTGCTATGAAGGTGTGTGTGTGGGCAGGTATTATCGAAACGGTTTTCGAAAGTGACAAACTGAAGTAAATTTATTGTTTGTTGATCCTTAGATAGAGATAGGAACTGACGTAGTTGCTTGGACTAAGAAGGGAAGCTATTAAATAGCTTTCCTTGGTGTGCGAGACTTCTAGTTGCCAGAGAGTATTCCTTTTTTTTCTGCGTTCACTGTGATGTCACATTCAAGCTCTGGTTCAAAATCAGTTTTCTGTGATACCACAAAGCTGTTTTCCAGGATATGTGCTAGTTATACTTTCCATTACATTAGAAATCTCTAACAAAAACTTCTAGGGGATCAGAGAAATACAAAGGTCCATTCTGATTTTTTTTTTCTTAACTTTAAAACAAGCAAGCTTGTGGTGCAGGCATCTACTTTTGGGTCTTACTTGCTTACTCATAAGATTTTGGCATAGTCCATGCCTCTGCGCCATACAGCAGGACTGGGATGATTAGTATCTTATACAGAGTTACCTTCGTAGTTCGAGATAGGGCTTTGTTACTCAATTGCCTTCATAGCCCGTAAAAGCAGCGATTGGCAAGAGTAATTATCCGTCTGATCTCCCCACTGATGTCCTTTGTGGAGTTCAGCATAGAGCCTAGAGCCCAGCCAAACAAAGTCCTTTACTACCTGAGAACTATTGCTGCCTATTGTGACGTTCTGTTCAAGAAGCCGATATTTTTTTTTTTTTTTTTGATACGCGGGTAAGGGAAAAATCCTTTATGGATACTTGTAGCCCGTGCTGCGAGTTATGCCCGACTCCATGCTCCTGCATAGTTATGTGCTAAAAACAAACCCCTCCGGTTTCTCTCTCCTGTTGTTCCCCTGCAGCACCGCCAGTCAAGGCAGTCCTTCGCTTCGTCATTCGTTTGATATTTCAGGATTTTCGTTTCTCGCGTTTCTCGTTGCTCGTTCCTCTATACGAAGTTGCTGCATCATACTCGTGATAACCTCATTTGCAGTCTCTCAGCCTTCGCTCTTCGCCAACATAAATGAGGTCAGACTTCTTGTGGTCACTTGCCCGCCAATTGCTCTTTCTAGTATGAGCAATTGGCAATTGGATGATGTTCCTGGCCCTTATGTAATTTTGGCATTCCATCAGTACATGCTCTGCGTTCTGCACTTTTCCTTCACAGTGCTGGCAGAATGGTTCATCCGTGTGCTTGTACTTGTAGTTGTACTTGTGCTGTGCCCCGATTGAAATCGTGTTAGGTAGTAGTTTACCTCCCGGTGCTTTCTGCTAATCCATTCATCAACTTCGGGCATCAATTTGTATATCCATCGCCCTTTGGTTGTGATGTTCCACCTACGAGTTTGTTGCCATTCTGCTTCTATTTTTTCTATTACTGTTGTTCCGTCATCGTGCTCGTTTTCGCGTAGGGCCGCAGTCCTCTTCGCGTCTAGATCGATAGGCATTCGACCTGATATTACGCTTATCGCATCCGCTTATACAGTCCTAAAGGCGCAGGATGCCCTTAGAGATGCGATTCTATACGCCGCGTTCATCATTCTAATGTATGACTTCCGATGCGTCGCTGATGCCCATATTGGGGCCGCATACGAGAGTATTGACCTACTCACGGTTGTTAAGAGATTTCTGATTGGCTGCCTTGGTCCCCCAATCTTTGACATTTGTCTACATAGTGCCGCTACTGCCCGGGAAGCCTTATCGCCTGCGTACGTTTGGTGGTCCCTGAAGCTGAGTCTGTAGTCCAGCAACACTTCCAGGTACTTGATGTACTTGTTCGAGTCGATAGTTTGCTCACCGACCTGTATGGTGAGGTGCTCCACTTTTTTATAGCTGCTTACGAGAACGGATTCGGCTTTGTGGTCCACTAGCTATAAAGCTGATGTCTGTAGGCATAGCTTCACGTTCGCGTTTGTTTAATTGCAGTTTTGAACAACTACCTTTTGGCCACTACTACAATTGCGATATCGTCGGCGTAACCGATGATGTCTACTCCGTTCGGCCTTTGTGTTCCTAGAATGGCATCGTACATTATGTTCCATAGAATTGGTCCCAGGACTGATCCTTGTGGAACTCCTCCCGTGATTTTGTACCTCTTTGGTCCCTCTTCTGTGTCACAGTAAAGGGTTCTGTCTTCGAAATAGCTCACAATTATCCGCAGTAAGTAGTTTGGTACCTGCAGGTCACTCTGTGGTTTTAGTATACAGCTCCAGTCGGCTGAATTGAACGCCTTCTTGACATCAAGTGTCACCACAGCACAGTACTGTTTTGTTCTTCCGAGCCATCTTTCTCCCGCAACTGCCTATAACGCACATAGCTTGTATTGCATGGTTGGTGCTTCATTTCTCTCGGAATCCAAACTGTCGGCTACAAAGCCCCGAGTCCCCTTCCGTGTATTGCTGTAGTCTTGTCCGCATTATTTTCTCGAGCACATTCCCCAGTGTATCTAGCATGCACAACGACCTGTACGACGATGATTGCTCTGGTGGTTTGCCGCCCTTTGGTACAAGGACTAGTCGTTGCCGTATGCACTGAGACGGGCATATTCCTTCTGTTATGCATGTAGTTTAGAGGTGTGTACAGACATTTGGTCTGCTTTTGATCGTCTCCTTCAGAACAAAATTCGGGATCCCGTCCATCCCTGGCGTCTTGTTGCTTTTAATAGCTGCTGCGGCGTCTATAACTTCCTCAGTTGTAACTGCTGGTATCGTCTCCGTTTCATCTGCTGTGCCTCGTGGCAGTGTGAATCCATATTTCCTCGGGAATAGGCTGCTGACAATTGAGTTCATGATGTGTTGGCATTTCGATGCAGGTGCCGTGGTGCTTCTCAGTTTTTTCATGACTATTTTATATGCGCTTCCCTATGGATTATTTTGTAGTTCCTCCCTGAGTATCTGAAATGATTCACTTTTTCTCTTTTTAATCATCTTACTGAGTTGCATTTGCTTCCTCTGGAATTCTCCTCGGAGTTCTTCATTATTCTCTGAGTCTCTGCCTCTTGCACTTTGCTGCCGCCTTCGCACTCTATGGCAGTCGGCTCGGAGCTTGGCGATGCCGTCGTTCCACCAGTATACCGGCGTTCTTCCATTTCCTTTTCCCCTGTGCGGCATGGCTGCATCACTCCCGCTGATAAGAGATGCCGCTTCTTTTGCTTGCTCCTCTGCTGTGCCGCTTGTTATTTCGATGCTGTTTAGCATATACCCGAGCATGTTTTCCAGCCCTGCTTTTTTACTTTACGAGGCAGGTTGCAGTATTGGAAGAAGCCGATTTTGGGTGTCCGTTTCTGTAGACGGCATGTATTTTGTTTTGCTCTCATTGACCGTTTACCGTATGCATGTGCTTGCCGGCATTCCTCATCAAACCAGGGGTTTCATTGTGGTGGCCGAGAGAGAAACTCAGTACCTCAGAGGTGGCATCTCTAATAGCTTGTTGGTTATGTTGGCTGGCCTTCCGGTTTTGCTGCTGACGACATAGGACTTGAAATTGAGATTAAAAGAAACGCGATCGACAAATGCCCTGGGGTCTATTGCGATTGTAGCCGTCCGACGTCAAATTTCCTCACAGTATTTCGTTGGTTTCGCTCCATTCTGGATATCCACAATAGGGTCGGCCCTTGACTACAAATAGGTAGTGATCCGAGACCACGTTGGCTACTCGGAAAGTCCGGAATACTGGAGAGTGCCTTGCGTCGACCGCAATGTGATTGTTTTCGTTGACAGTTTTTTGGTCAAAAGAGATGTTCCCTTGTGAATATCAAGACGTGAGAACTGCGTAGTAGCTACGACAACGTTTCGTCCGTCCACAGCGTCGACCAGCCTGAATCCGTTGTCGGATGTGGTGTCGTGCAGGCTGTGCTTTCCGACCACGTATTGTTCAACCCAATAGTTTACTTTTGCGGCACAGGAGTATACTCCTGAACTCCTCTTCTATTTCTATTGCTAATTTAACGCAATCTAGGACTTCTTTCAAGGACTCAAATATTTCAATTCATATCCTTTATTTTTATTCAAAGGAAATCCATTCAATGAATTTTCGAATAAACTGCATTTATGGCCAGCTGCACTGTTATGTTGTATTCAACCCTTTCTACCACAGTCCAAACGCCACCGTTGTCCTTTTTTTGATAAAAATCTGTGAAAGTAGCAACGAAAAGTATCTTTTTACCCTTTCGCGGCCAATTTAAGTTTTACAATCCGTGAAACCCATAAAAATCATATTTTTGACAAAACACATGTCACATTGCAATACACTCTACAGCGTCCGTATCCCTTCAGGATAAACGATAAATAATAAAAAAAAAAAAACAGCAAAGGCCCGACACGCTCCATTTTTAATTATCCCAAAGCGCAGCGGAAAAAAAGTCGATTACATCGATACGACTAGTGACTTTTTGACTCCTGTAGTTCGCAACGCAACCCTTTTTCTGCCACCGGACCGGACATTGGATAGTGGTGATAGTGGACGCTGCACCAGCAGCTGAGGCATAGCAGGACGTGTGTGCTATGTATTGTAACTTCGTAGCTGAGTACAAATTATGACATTTCAGACGCGCCTCATGCAACCCCATGTGTCCGAGGTAAGTGGTTACACATGTGTGTAATTAAAATGCACCAAATGGTAATGTTGGTGGAATTGAATTTTTTATAACTTTTTGCATACACGTGCCGTTTGCACTATGTGCGGTGGGTTCTTGTTTGCGAGTCGCATTCTAAAAGCGATTAACGAGTGGCACGCGATCTTGTGGTAATTTGCGAAAAGTGGGTTTTTTTTTTGCAACAAGATGGAAGAAGGTAATTAACTGACGATGAGCGATTTTTTAAGGATCTGGAGCTTGAACTGTGGTTTCATTCATTGCAAGGATTTAGAAGTGCAGGCTCTAGGGTTCCGATTCCTCGTAGGTTGAGTTAGATTCATGTATGCAGCATCATGGAAACTTCATATTCTTTTTGTTTCGATCTAAAAAGATCCCAGTCCACCTCTAAATTTGTTTTGAGTGACCTATTCAGAAATTTTCTGGTTTTTTCTTAGTCTCTGCAGTTCTGGGCTCCACCAGGGAACTGGCGTTCTGCAGAGGCTGGACACGATAGCTCAAAACATTTGGTAAGAACGGAAGTTAGGTTTTGAACTGCATCCTCCACCATTTGTTTTGTCCTGACTTTAGTTGGAATTTTAACAGATCTGCCTAGCGCTTCTCTAAAGTGAACCCAGTTGGTTTACCTTGGATTCCTTCTCTTTCGCAAAGTTTTAACCCCCCATTCGATTTGAGAAGCGATGTATCTATGGCCTGATGGGGACACCTCCGGCAATACCCTCCAGTTAGTAATCGACTTGAAATACCCATAAGACAAAGTCAAGTCAATTACCACCTGCCTCCTTAGGTTGGATTAGGTTAAAGGGGTTAGCTGTAATGAATGGGTGAAGCCCATTGTGCTCCCCTGACGTGGAGTTTCCTGGTTGAAGTACTGAAAAGAGAGGAAAAACAAAATGGCTAGAGTTCTGTGTTAATGGAACGGCCTCCTCTGAACCACCCTGAAGAAGGATCTCCTGCATCCTTCCCAGTTGCCAGGGAGCCAACATTGTTAATGGTCATACTACACTAGGAAATGATTTCCTCGTATGTTGCAATTGCTGCTGCCCCAGGCTGTATTCTAAGCATTAGCGTCGCAACATACGATTAGTCCCATCTTCCAAGTGTCACAATACTTTATGAGTTTGGCAACCACCCTCAGTGGTGGACGCATAACCGAATCCTAAGGGAAGTAAACTGACGCAACGGCGAAAGTTTTCCATTCGTTTCGTAGCTCGCAGTAGCAACAATCAAGTCCTGACCACAAAATTGTCCAAGATTGGTTACTAAGCGGAAATTTGGCACAATTAGACAAACTCTCGGTCTCTCAGATCGCTCCTCCGAAGCCACAAATGCACTTGTTCCGCACGTATGGGTCCTGAATAGATTTTATGTGGGGGACTGTGCGCACTACGGAAAGACCGCTTTTTAGAAGAGCGGTAGCATCAGGTTTATTTGTGAAAATAAAACCGTGAACTGTATCTTGCCTGGACCCGCATCAATCAATTCCTGCCCACTGATTCTAGAACTCCCATAGGTTGCAGCACCCGCATCAACCAGAATTTGTGACCGGGGAACGCCACCAGCTTTAAACTTCTTAGCAGAAGGGCGCGCACCAGGTACCCATACACTTCCGTCAAGACTCTTACCTGTGGTTTTGCTTGCGTCAGGCAATTTATGTCCACTGGTATCTCACTTTAGAGGTAACAGCACTCGTTTCTGACAGATATTGTGCGCAGATAACCACCTGTATGTGGTTTGCTTTCAGCAGAAGAGCGCGCTCCAGATGCGCACACGCTTTCATTGACAGAAGCGCACGAAACCCGCTTCTTCTACTTGAACCTGTTCGAGCTGGAGGAAGTGAAGGCAGCCTTGGGCCCAAGATGTCGATCGATTGGTGTACCTTCTGCCGACCTAAGTCTTTTCTCCGTCGCCACCAAAGGAGAGCTGCTTTCAATTCTTGCGCCTTCAGCTGCTTATACAGCATCTTTGCACCGCGCGATCGCCGCCTTCCTTCGTTTCCCCTTCAGTTGGCTCTTAGTCAGGAGTTTGCCAAAGTGAACCGCCTTATTGACTTTCCAAGTCAAACTGCGATCATCTGTCTGTCTATTAGGACATAGATTAGACGTTTCAGCCGAAACCTTTCCGTCACTTTCTTCATCATTCCGGTCCAATCTACCGAGCGTGTCGGAGAGATAGCTGCACGAGTCTTCGGAAGCAAGCATCGCTGCTACTTCAGGGTCAGCGCAAGTGGCGGGGTATTAGTATGCTGGTTGGAACTTCCAGAATCCCTGGCCAAGCCCTATTCAAAAAGATCGCGGGTGGATTATCGCTTTCACGAGTATCAGCTGGAGAAGCTAAATCCGTTTGGTCTGCCGTCATACTGCATGTAAACAGGCCTTACGTCACAGTCAAGATGTTTTTAGCCCTTAGCTCGATGTCTCACCTGGGACCCTTTCAGACCCGTCGGTTGTTTGGCTCTGAAGCCATGTCAAGGTAGCTGAAGAATTTAGGATGTATTTTATTTTTTTTTTTTTCAAACCGTCACCAGAATCATTGAATCAGCAGACTTAGGTTAGGTTGGGTAGATGGGTGCCTTGTGACAAAAGATTCACTGCTCACTTAGACCCACAGTTCGGGTCCATTGTGTCCAATTATTTAACCCTGGAGATTCTGTAGAATCAGCAGACTTACAAACTGATCTCCCATGCCTTAACTGAAAGAAAAGGGAAATACGTCCTTACATTCTTACTTACTTAAGTCTTTGAACTCCTCGTGTGGCATAGGGCATCAACAATGCCTGCGCGCCATCTTGTTCGGAGTTCTGCATCGCGTTTGAGATGTCTCCAACTCATTTCCAAAGAACTTGATTCCTCCTCGACTGTCGTGCGCCACGTTTGCCTATGGTGTCCCGCTGTTCTGCCTGCCTAGGTAAGCTGATTCCACTGCATGGCGTATTTCGCAATGGAGTTGACTTCGCCTCGTATGGTGTGTCCAATCCACTGCCTCTTCTTCCTTCGCACAATAATGTCTATAGGTTCTTGTCCAATTCTCAGATAAAGTTGTTCGTTGGAGATTGGGCCATAATATCCTCAAGATGATTCTTAGACATTTATTTACGAAGGCTTGCAGCTTGCGTGTGATAGTGGTAACCACCTTCCATGTACTGCACCCATAAAGCAGGACTGATTGAACGTTGAAGCGGAACAGTCGCAGCTTGGTTCTTAAGCTGAGAACATTGCTTCTCCGGACTTTCGATACCATTCCGAACGCAGCTTTTACCTTCCCGATTCTACTGCACAAAGTTGTCTACTTTCTCGACTACCTGTCCAAAAATGTTGGGTTGAGCGCGGTTGCTGGAAGTGCTCAGGGCTTTTATTTTGGCTGTGTTTATCTTAAGCCTCACTATGCGCCTCAACTTCTAGATTTTGAGCCATCAGATAAAGGTCCATTATCGGGTGTGAAAGAAGGATAACATCGTCAGCGTAGTCAAGGTGTTTAAGATGAGTTGTCATAGTCCATCGATTCCATTGTAACCTTCGGTCAATGCTGCACGGTGCACATTGACGTACTCCACTTTGGATTTCAAAATCCTCCGACACCTTACCATTGTATAAGACGTGACACTTACCACCCTCGTGTGTAGCCTTGATAATAGCTATGAGCTTTTCTGAGATGCCTCTCATGCGCAATGCCAACCAGATAGCATCACGATTCAAGCTGTCGAAAGCCTTCTCGAAGTCAATAAACAGTAGATGCAGCGGAGACCTTTACTCGACGCATTGCTCTATTATGATCCGTAGGGTGTTAATGTGGTCAATGCATGAGGGTCCAGCACGAAAGCCTGCCTGCTCGACGTCGAGAGTTGAATCTAAATGTTCCTTTATGCGATCTAATATGATTCTAGCTATTATCTTGGTTACGCCCGGTAGGACGCATATACCTCTCCAGTTTCCACAATCCATCAGATTGCCCCTTTTTCGGAAGCTTCACGATCATCCCTCTTTTGCACTCCTGGGGAAACTGTTCATTTTCCCACGCTCCCCGTATGAGCTGGTGTAGCAGTTCAGCCGATATGTTTGGCGCCGCTTGGAATAGTTCGGCAGGGATGGCATCAATATCCACCGCTTACGTCCTTAGAGACATTAATATTGCTACTTGACCATAAAAAACAATCACAGGCCTGTTGGGAATAGTACCGATCTGAACATGGATTATTGTGGCACTCTTGGTAATCTTCTGATCATATCTATCTCTTGCATCTCTGACTGGTATTTCCAAACAAATTCTCCAAAATTACTCATCTCACATACTGTGTACATCATATTGACATGATTTGTTCAATAAATCTTAAATAACCTCATTCACAGTTCCATTTCAAGGATGAGCAATTTTTTCTCTTCATTTTGTGTATATCTCTCGTTTTGTAGTAATATCCTGCGGTGGAATAAACTCATTACAAAAGCTTTTATAGCTTCGACAACCATAAAACGAACACTTTTCCAGGACATAAATATACTTCCCAGACGGACATTTATTTCTGTTTGCTTTTCGCATTCGAGAATAAATATCCTGGCACTGCGTTCCTTCATTCAGTTTACTAACCGCATCGCACGATATTAATGGAAAAAAACACCGCTTGTTTGTTATCATTGTAAGGAATTCTCCTTCAGCAAGGACATCCTATTGAAAGTACAAAAGTGTAGGTACTTCTGTCCCGCACTCATTATTAATTATAATTGCTTTTGTTTTCGCGGTCATGGAAACAAAAGGACTTTTTTTTTAGACTCTACTGATGCATGTGCACCATGTATGGACAGATGTTTGTATGGGGATGGTAGTCCTACCAAACGAAAAAGAATAAAGGATACGCGATGTGAATTGGTAATTTTTTTTTTATACTCACCGCGTGTCGGGGAGGACATGGTCAAGGTATGGCAAAAAAAAGGGTGTTAAAGCAAACAGCTACTATAGTGCGGATGCGCGTCAGGATAAACAGGACTAATGCAGACTTTGATGCAGTAAAGAGGCGGTCGCTCAAATAAATTTATCAATTGAAATTGAATAATTGAAATAAAAGGGTTGAATGGTGTTCAGTGTAACGGCGGGCATGAGGGAATACGCTGTCCGATAGAGTGGTGGTGTGCTTCATTAGTGCATATATTCGGTCCTAATGAGGAGTAATTTTCGGGACTGCTTGCGCGCACAATAATGTCGAATTAGTGGTATTTAGTGAGGCAGAGAAATGGATTATTTTAATTGAGTTAACAAGATAAACAACAACCCTTTTAGATGGACGTTTTTTTTTTTTTTCGTCGCTCATTGTTTTCTGACAAATTTATTTGTTTTTTAGTGAATGAAAGAGTGAGGGCGATACGAAATGTTATCTACCACAAAAAATCAACCCTTTTCAGTATGATAGACCTAGAGTAAAAGGCTGCTATCCGTGATGACCACGTTCCTAAAGATTTTTGGGATAAAACTGCTGGTAAAGGAACCTTCCAGCACAGATTGTCTTGACGAGCTCCTTGACAAACCTTCTGAGCAATGTCCTAAATACGACACGAGTTGGACGACTTTAATACCAAAATAGGAAAGGAAGGCGTATGTAAACATGGCTTACACGACATCATGTCTGACAGCGGACTGAGGCTAATTGATTTCGCTGTGGAGCGAAACGTCACTATAGCAAGCACATGGTTTCCTCACCTCAATATTTACAAGCAGGTATGGCGGTCTAATGATCATGTAACGATCAACCAAATTAATTATATTGCGATTGAAACAAGACATGGTTCCAGTATTCTTGATATCCGTACTATCCGAGCGGCCAACATGGGCCCGGATCATACCTTGTTGTAGCGAAGGTACGAATGCGGATATCCCAAACTGAATAACAAAAAAGAATCGCTGTGCAAAAATTGTATGTTGAAAAACTACAATCGCAAGAGACCGTCTGGGTCTTCGCTGAACGTGTATCCCGAAATCTCTTAATCACCCCTATGCCACTGCCACCATGCTATTAGAAACGCCGCAACTGATGTGTTGATTTTCGCCCGACCAACACCGGGAAATTCCTGGTTTGACGAAGAATGTCGGCGAGTACGTGCAGCAAAACCAGAAACATATGAAGCGGCGCTACAAGCAAGACAGGAGGGAACAATCTACGAAAGTTTTACCAGAAGGTAAAAACAACGTGTCGTAGGAACCAAAGTCGGTGCTGAGAATATGGAAAAACCACTTCTGCCGACTGTATAACGGCGACAAAGACCAACATCCCACTGTCAGGCAGAATGAACTATTAAGCATAGACGATGATAGTCAAAATTTCCGTCCACCTGACTAAAGCGAAGTGAGGATAGCAATATCCAACATCATATATTCATCCAACATCCATATATTCTTTGCTGATGATGGAGACATCATAAGTGAGGACCCTACATCCCTGCAACGAGCACTTGATGTGTGGGTGGACGTTTTAGAGGGAAATTGGTATCGCATTAGTTCAAAAAAGACAGAGTACTTGTGCTGCCCGTTTTCTGATCCACTCAGGCCTATTCCAGACATTCATTTGAATGGAACAGTGCTTCCCAAGTGTGAAAAGTTCAAATATCTGGGATCTATGATCAATAGCAAAGCAAGCTGTGATGACGACATCAATCTAGATCTAGATATCGCTATATCATTTGAACCCTTCTAAAAAGGCAATATCAATGCACGTTCCAAAGACATCGCGATGTAGGAGGGACAGGTCTATAAACACCTGGATCACACAAATGCGACGACATCGGCGTTTCATTGGCCTCAGTAACCGAGTGATCCGAAATCGGCAGGCCTGCCAATATTTTCTGAGGTGAAATCGGCGAACCCCACAGGCGGATCAGTATGAAATGCAGTGAAGTGGGAGGGTTGTGATCCCTTATTTTCGGATCATAACCTCGCTGAAAAAGGAAGAAGAAGGATTGCAATATCCAAGCTGAAGTCAAACAAGGCTTCTGGACTTAACGGCTAACCGGCCGAACTTATCAAGGCAGCTGATGATGAATTAGTCGAGAGCATATATCAAGTCATCTCTAAGATTTGGTCAGACGATTGTATGCCTGATGAATCTCAACATCATTTGCCCGATCCAAAAGAAAGGAGACTCCCTCAACTGCGCCAATTATAGTGGCATCAGTCTCCTCAATATCGCATACAAGATCATTTCTGCGATATTGTGTGAATACCTGAAACCGTTTATCAACAGTCTGATTGGCCCCTATCAGTGCGGTTTCAGGCCAGGAAAGTCCACCATCGGTCAAATCTTCACACTTCGGCAGATCCTGGAGAAAACGCAAGAAGTCGAAAGCGATACACATCATCTCTTTATGGATTACATGGCCGCCTATGACAGCATCTATAGAGAGGAGCTGTACAGAGTTATGTCTAGTTCTGACAACCTTGTCAAACTTGTCCGTCTGTGCAGGATGACGATGGAGAACGCTCGCTGCTCCATCAAGGACGGTAGTGAACTCTCCGAGACCTTTGATGCCGAAAAAGGTTTTAGACAAGGTGACGAACTGTCATGCGACTGGTACTTGAACGGATTATGCGAAAGTCACAAGCCAACACCAGAGGCACAATCTATCAAAAGTCCGTACAACTGCTTCCTACACCGACGATATTCACATAATTGGAAGAACTTAGCGGACTGTCACCGGTGCGTTTGCAAGCATTAAAGCAAAAGCGGCCAAAATGAGTTTAGGGGTAAACGAGGGCAAAACCAAGTACATGCTGTCAACAAGAAGGGACAACCAACACCGACGAATTGGACAGAACGTCACAGTGGACAACTACAACTTCGAGGTATTAAGGACTTTGTCTATCTTGGCTTTGCTATTAACTACAATGATATCAGCGCAGAAACCAAGCGAAGAATAACTCTTGCCAATCGCCGTTTTTTGGGCTTATAAGGTAATTCAACAGTAAAGCCCCATCTCGAACAACTAAGGAGACTCTGTATAAGACTCTGATTACAGCGCTGAAACATGGACTTTATTGAAAGCGGATAAACATATCCTTGGTCGCTTCTGGAGAAAAAATCTTCGCAAGATATTCGGTCCTGTTTGTGTTGACATCGACCTAGTCAAAAAACTGCGTATTGGACGTCTGAGATGGCTAGGACATGTAGAGGGACGAGGGAATCCTCGCCGTAGGTGGTGCGCACAAGTTCAAGGGGACCTCGACCAACCTGGAGTTCGCAACTGGAGGCAATTAGCTAAATACCGAGCTAAATGGAGAGGCTTGTTGATTGAAGTTCAGTTTCACCTCGAACTGTAGCGCCATTAAAACAAGTGTGTTTTATGCACTTTTAAACTATAGGATCATCCAACAAGAGGTGTCATATTAAATTTCGCGCCATTTTTGAACTGCCATTTCAACTATTATTGTAATGACTGACGTACGTGTTTCTGGTCATCTTCAATAGTGAAGTTTTTATGATAAATTTGAACGCCTCGGACAGGTTGGTGATGTTATGACTCAAAACCCAAGTGCGCCCATTATGATCACAGGTACTGGGCCTAAGCGAAACCACTTTGTTCCACGTTTTGCGTCCAGATTTTGGCCTACATGCTTATAAGGTCCAGTTGACATAAGAATTGAAGTCAGCAGATCACGCACAACGTCGTACTTTCGCTGATTGGATGCTGGAAATGAATGAACGAGATCTTGATTTTTTTTGCACTTAATTATTCTGAGCGAAGAGGCTCATTTCTTTTCTTCTATTTGTCTGGGTATGTAGACAAACAAACCTATCGCATCTGGGGCTCCGAAAACCCAAGATAAATAGTGGAAAAACCTCTCAATCCACAACGAGGGACAGTTTGGTGCGGTTTTTGGGCTGGCGGTGTCATTGCGCCATATTTCTTGGGAAATGATGCTGGTACGACCGTTTCAGTGAATGGATTGGGCTACCGCAAGATGTTGACTGAATTTTTTTTTTGCCTGAAATTGATGCTATGGACGTGGACGACGTTTATTTTCAGCAGGACGGCGCTCCATGCCACACAGCTGGTAAAACAATGGCTCTATTGCGTGACAAATTTTGTTGACGTGTGATTTCTCGAAATGGGCACGTCAATTGGCCGCCGAGATCGTGCGGTCTAACACCATTATTGGTTGGGGAGAACTCAGGCACATTGCCAGAAACCGTACACGATGGCGCGTAGGCGTAGTAGAGGCCCTAGGACCCACAAGGGAATACAGGACATAAGTAAGTAAGTAAGTAACACCATTATCCTTTTTTCTTTAAGGCTATGTTAAAAATAGAGTATACGCCAATGCTCCACCAACGATTCATGCACTAAAAGAAAATATCAGAGCTGTTATTTACGAAATACAGCCGCAATTATGCGAAAATGTGATGCAAGATTTCGTCAAAAGAATGACTATTTTTAGGCAGAGGCGAGGCGGAAATTTGGAAGATGTTGTATTCCATTACTAACTTCAAAGTTTGTACTTTAGGTTACAATAAAAATATCACTACTTTTCATAAAAGTGTTGCATTTTTCTATTGATTTAAAATGACACCTCATGTTGGATGACCCTGTATATTTTCCTTCTTCTTCCTATTTCGGCGAGGCTATTATCCGAAAACAAAAAATCATAATCCTCCATCTCCATGAATGACATGTTAAATTACAGAAACCCTAGGCACACTAATTGGGATTCCTATCGGCTTATCCTCGAGGCAGAACTAAATCGTGCTTCGAATCCTATACATACCATTCCAGAGTTGGAATTCGAGGCAGAACACCTTCGAAAAACCACTTCCGTCGCTTACGAAGGCATTTGTGCCAAAAGACAGAAAAAGACCAACCGCGGTGCCCCCTACTGGAATAAGAGTCTTGAGTCACTTAGGCGTGAAACTAGGAGGTTATTCAATAGAGCTAAAATCAAAGGCTATTGGTGCCTTTACAAAGAAACTCTAACAAGTTGTAACAAAGAACTTAGGAAATCTAAACGCGAATTTTGGGGAACTCATTGTTTACGTATTGAAAGCTTCCCCGTCGCAGGCTCACACCAGGCTACATACCAAAAAGTTGGAAGGAGGTTAAGGTGGTATTCAGATGGTGGAAGCAGACGGAGCAATCACCTTAATCTTTTCGACCCACTAGCCTCAGTTCCTTTCTCCTAAAAACGATGGAGAAAATTGTCGATTATCATATAAGAGAAAAGTTCCTTATACATGATCCTCTGCATGCAAACCAATTTGCCTATCAACCTAGGAAGTCTACGGAAACAGCCATTCACAGCTTTACGCTATTGATTGACAAATCACTAGCTGCTAAAGAAACAGCCATATGTGCCTTCATAGATATACAGGGAGCATTCGACAACACTTCCTATGAGGCTATCAAAAAGGCTATGAACAGGAAAAATATCGCTCCTCTGATCATAAACTGGATCCTAATCATGCTATGTTGCAGGAAAATAAGAATCAAGTGCGGAGGCTCGCATAGAACTATAACAGCTACCAGAGGTTGCCCGCAGGGATGTGTCCTCTCCCCCCTGCTCTGGACCTTAGTAATTGACGAACTCCTAGAGCTACTTGAAAAATCGGGTCACAAAGTACAAGGATATGTAGACGACATTGTCATCAGCGTCAGAGGCAAATTTGAGGAAATAATTTCCCAACTAATGCAAGGTGCCATCAATTTAACTTCCGTTTGGTACAGGAGAAAGGGACATACCATCAACCCCGGAAAAACTACACTTGTACCCTTTTCAGGAAAAGGAATTACATTCTTAAATAAATTACACTGGAAAACCTTCCAATCGACATATCCAAGGAAGCGAAATACCTCTGTGTTATCCTTGACAAGACGCTCACCTGGAATTCACGCCTGAGCAAGGTTACCGAGAGAACGACAAGAGCAATGCTTATGTGCCAGCGCCTACATCGTAAAACTTGGGGGCTAAAACCCAAGATAATATGTTGGACGTACAGCGCCATTATCAAACCCATGGTCACCTGTGCATCGTTGACTTGGTGGCCAAAAATCTTACAGGCCAAGACCCAGCAATAGTTGAATAAGATCCATTGTCTAACCTGTCTGAGTATCACAGGAGCAATGAGAACGTGCCCCACGGCAGCAATGGGAGCAATGCTTAGCCTCACACCGTTACGCCTTGTAGTACAAAAAGAAGCTATGCTTAGTGCTCTTAGGCTGCCCAAGATCTCGGACCTTAAAATCGGCATCTGAAGATTCAAGAGTATATTCACAATGACCATATTCTCAAAATTCCAAATATCATGCTCAAGAAATACCGGTTCTCCAAAAAATTCAATATGGTCATAGATGACCGCCACACATGAAGGAATGAAGGGCTTGTAGTCTTACCAAACTCTCAAACTTGGTACACGATGATTCCAAATTGGAAAATGATAGCACTGGCGCAGGGGCTTAAGGACCAATGTTCCAACGTGCAGCAGCGCTTGGGAAATCACCAACAATATTTCAGGCGGAAGTCCATGCAATCGAGCTCTGTGTACGAGAATGTCTGCGAAAAAGGGTCGAGGGTACTCGGTACATCCTCTCGGACAGTCAGGCAGTACTTATGGCTCTGAAATCGTACTCGGTAGGATCCAAACTTGTATGGGACTGTCTAAACCTACTCGAAGATCTCGCATCGAAAAACACCGTCACTGTGGCCTGGATACCAGGATACAAATGCTTCGAGGGCTAGTCGCCCGCTAGTCGGTCCTGAACCCTATTTTGGAGTCACACGGAGTAGCACAAACATAAAAATAAAGAAATGGGAAGATGATCATTATGCAGAGTACTGGGTCAAGGTCAAGGGGCTAAGACAGGCAAAGAAGTTCATTAATCTCAACCGTTGCGAGGCTAAAAAGCCACTCGAGCTTAGGAAAGCAGACTTAAGAACCTTAACAGGCTACTTGACTGGTCATTGCCCACTCAGGTACCATCTGCACAAGATGGGAGTAGCAGATACAGACGCATGCCGGCTATGTGGAGAGTAAAAAGAGACGGCAGATCATATTTTGTGAATGCCCCATGGTCGCAAGAAAAAGACTTTTCCACCCCGGGAGGGATTTATTAAGTCCCTCTGACTTCTGGAACATTAAGACCGGAGCTTTTTTGAGGTTTATCAAGAGCCTTAACCAAGTTCTCAGCTAAACATCGGGCTGGCACAATAGATCTGATAGGTCGTAGTGCGTACAAGAGCCCTAGTGTAGTTATAGGCGATGATTTCATTAATTGAGTCGTGTTTAAATTCGCTCCTATAAAGTGATTTGAAATCCGAGTAAGGATTAAAAGACGAATACAATAGTTTGAATAGTTCGAAACTTTATGTGCGATACTTGCCTTTGCAATTAAATTTGTCTAAATTCGTGTAAAAATGAATACATAATTTTAAATAATTTAAATTGATACAATTCTGCAAGTCAACGGTTTAGTCTTTGAGTGAAATATGGAATCAGTGTGTGGAGAGGCTAACTGTGCAAAGAAGAAAATTCTCAGAAAAGAAGATTCTATATTGTGCAGTGGTATGTGTGGTAAACGTTATCATATGAAATGCGGTGGTTTGGTTAATACATACGATGTAACTCTTGTGTCAACAAACGCTTGTATCATATTCATGTGCCTGGATTGTCAAAATGCAATAAAGATTATTAGCGACAAATTGGTGGATATTTCAGAAGCAAGCAAAGACATCAAGGAGTTACTTGGGTCACTAAATAATTCTTTATGTAGCCAAAATACTCAAAGTGCTTCTCATGCTAAACAAAATCCTTCGTATGCTGATGCTGTCAGGGAAAAAAGTGAATGCATTGTCATTAAGCCAAGGGCAAACCAAAACAATGGGAAAACAGTCGAAGACATCCGTAGTGTTATAAGTCCGGCAGTTATGGGTCTTAAAATCGACAAAGTTAAAAATGTCCAAAACGGGGCCGTGTTAATAAAAGCCGACGAAAACTCTATAAAGAAAATAGAATCTGAAATGAAAACCAGATTGAACAGCAACTACGAAGTTAAAATACCCGTGCACAGAAAACCGCGAATGCTTATTGTGGGAATGAGTGAGAGGATTAGTGAAAGCGATCTAGTTCGATCTCTTAGTTGTCAAAATCATCTGGGTGAGGGTTGTGAAATCAAATGTGTAAACATATATTTGTCTCCTAAAATAAAGTGCTATAATGCAATAATTGAACTTGACAGTGTTGCCTGTAGTAAATTGTTAGAACGTAGTAAAATTAGTATTGGATGGGATAGGTGTCGAGTATACCCACATTTTAGAATTCTGAAGTGTTTTAACTGCTGTGGCTATCACCATTTAGCAAAAAACTGTAAAAAACAAAAAACGTGTGCAAAGTGTGCGGGAAATCATGATATAAAGGTTTGCACCAGTGATGTTAAAAAATTTATTAATTGCTGTGTGGCCAAAGAGCATCTAAATGTAGAAATAAGTGTAAACCATAGCGCTAATGATCCTAGCTGTCCAATTTTTGTAAAAAAAGATCATATTAGCGGAGGAACGCGCTGACTATGATTAGCAATTAGATTGCATGAGATGTGTTTTCTTGAACATTCAAGGATTATCTAACAACTTTGCAGAACTGCAATCAATTGTCGAGGCTGAAGATATAGATATATTTATTTTAACTGAAATCCATGTGACGTCCTATCATGATATAAACAATCTTCATTTGGAAGGATACTCTCTAGTCAATTGTTTAAGTGAATCTAGTCATACGGGTGGTATAGCATATTTCGTAAAAAATAAATTTAAATGTTCCATTTTTAAAAAATTTGTTGTCCAGATGAAATGTTGTCTTCTTCTTCTTCCTTTTATCAGCGAGGTTATGATCCGAAAACTAGGGATCACAACCCTCCCACTTCACCGCATTTCTACTGATCCGCCTGTGGGGTTCGCCTATTTGACCTCAGAAAATATCGGCAGGCCTGCCGATTTTGGATCACTCGGTTACTGAGGCCAATGAAATGCCGATGTCGTCGCATTTGTCGGATCCAGGCGTTTATAGGCCTGCCTTTTCTACATCGCGATGTCTTTGGAACGTGCATTGATATTGACTTTGCCAGGGTTCAAATGATCTCTTCTTTGAACGTGGCAATACCAGCTGAGCCGGTCGCGCTCTAATTTTCGTACGATGGTTTCCTTGATGTGAAAGCTTCCACGGATCTTCGAACTTCTTATTCGATCAAGCTTGGTCACTCCTGCTGTCATGCGAAGCATCTTCATCTCAGCTGCCGTTAATTTACTCTCATACTTTTTGTACATCGTCCAACATTGTGAACCGTATGTGAGCGCTGGACGTACAACTGCGGTGTAGAGCCTTCCTTTCAACTTAGGGGGCATTTTTCTGTCACAGAAGATAGCGGAATTTTCTCGCCACTTCATCCACCCTACGCTTACACGATGATTGATGTCGTCATCACAAGTTGCTTTGCTATTGATCATAGATCCCAGATATTTGAACTTTTCGCACTTGGGAAGCACTGTTCCATTCAAATAAATGTCTGGAATAGGCCTGAGTGGATCAGAGAACGGGCAGCACAAGTACTCTGTCTTTTTTGAACTAATGCGATACCCATTTCCCTCCAAAACGTCCACCCACACATCAAGTGCTCGTTGCAAGGATGTAGGATCCTCACTTATGATGGCTCCATCGTCAGCAAAGAATAACTGATGTACCTTGGGGTCCATCACTTTACCTTCAAGCAGATAATCAAGGACTGTAATAAAGAGCAAAGGACTTAAAACTGGTGCACCCCGACTTTGATTCGGAACTCTTCGGTTACTCCAGCGGGGCATCTTACTTTTGTCTTTGCTCCTTCGTACATGTCCATAATCATCTGTACATAGGTTTCTGGAACCCCTCGATGTCTTAGCGCCACCCATATCAGATCTCGTGGTTGTCTGTCGAATGCCTTTTCAAAGTCAACCAATACAATATGCAAATCCCTTAAGGAATCACGATGTTTTTCCATTATGATCCTTATACTTTGGATTGCATTTGTGGTTGATTTACCCGAGACAAACCCGCACTGATCATCAGATAGCCGTATTATTTTTCGCAGTCGGCCACCTAATACCCGCTCAACGATTTTCATGGTGTGTGACATCAGCTTGATCGAACGATAGTTATCACAGTTTCGCGTATCACCCTTCCCTTTGTATACAGGGAGAAGGTAACTTTCCCTCCATTCATTCGGCATTGGATCACCTCTCACGAATTTGGAGATGAGAATTCTGAGCCATCTGAACCCGATGTCTCCCATCTTTTTCCAGAACTCAGAGGGTATCTCGTCTGGCCCAACCGCTTTTCGTTTTTTGGAGTATTTGACCGCCTCACTAACTTCTTCGACTGTAATGTCGGGTATTTCTTCACAGTTAGGGGTGGCTCTTGGAAAGTATAGCCGGGGAAACTGTTCATTCAAAAGCTCTTCACAATACTGCCGCCACCTCTGCAGAATTTTGTCGTCATCCACAAGAAGCTGGCCATGAGCATTGCTAATGAACTTTGGCGAACGAATCTCCTGAGCATTCTTCCTTCTTTGGGCGGCTATTTTGAAGATAGTGGCGCTCTTCTTCATATTGTGTCGTCGCAGCTCCTGGATAGCCTGGTTTGCATCAGCAACCGGGGAAAATATTTTCTCCAGCTCCCGATACAGGCCCTCCGTACTCTCTGCTTGAAGCTGGGCGCACTTCTTCTTCGCTTTTTTCTTGCAGCATCTGTATTCCATTTCGAGGCAAGCTTTTTCGTCATTATTATTAGAGGGGCACTTTGACCAAGCTTTGAAAGCCACTTTCTTCTCATTTATCAGCATCTTAGCTTCATCACTCCACCACCATGTTTCTTTGGCGTGTTGATGGTGGCCTTTTGAAGCTCCTAGCAGTGATTTGGCCTTATTTAAGCAAGTTCGCTGTAGGGAATCCCACATATTTTGTGCTCTGCACTCTTCATCCTCAGCTCCGTTGATGGTGTGAGAGAGGTAATTCTTCATTACGAAAACAAAAGCCTCGCCTTTTTCTTTGTCCAGATTGTACCACTTGATTTTCTCAGAGACCCTTGTTTGTTTGCTTTTCTTTGGTGTTTTCATAAAAATTTCTGTTAGCAGGAGACGGTGTTGACGAGCGATTGCCTCTCCCAGGATCACTTTGCAATCTTTTACCCGAGGCTTCATGAAACTGGCTACCAAATGGTAGTCAATCTGAGTTTCATCTCCACCACTGCTGTAAGTGATCAGGTGTCGGCTTTGTTTGATGAACATGGTATTTAACACGATAAGACCGTGTGATTTGCACATGCTTAGGATGTCTTCACCAGGAAGGTTCCTGGTGCCATATCCTAGTCCTCCATGGCAGTCTTCATAGTCTTCGTTTGATTTCGCGACATGTCCATTCAAATCTCCTCCCACAAACAGAAATTCTTCCTTTGGGATGTTCTTAAGGAGATTGTGGAAATCTAGCCAAAATGCATCCTTATCTATCTGATTGCACCCATTGTGGGGAGCATATGCACTGACAATATTCCACACCTCTCCTTGTATTACTAGTTTGAGAGACATCAAACGGTCGCTGGACTTCGAAATGCTCAAGACGTTTCCAAGTAGCTCTGCCGCAAGGATGATACCGATTCCGTTCCTAGCCTTTTCCGTTCCGTAGTAGAACATCTTGTAATCTTTTGTCCTAACGTCCAAGAAACGCACCCGATTCCCGGTGTTTTTCCATTTCGTCTCTTGGACACACAAGATGTCCACCCGCCTTCTATTCATCATCTCTTCCAGCTCGTAACTTCGACCGGTCATGCTTCCAACGTTCCAACTCGCGAACCTTAAATTGCGTCCAAACTGTTTCATTATGTTGCTAGCCCCCGGAATCCGTATAGCTCTGACCCGAACATTTCTGCTCGGTCCAGGATCAGTACCATGCACAGCAGTGGTAGTGCCTGGCGGGGTAGTGCCTTTCCTTTTTGCAAGTATTATCATAATGATACAGTTTTGCAATACAATTTTTGCACCATATTGCGATGGTGTTTGTTGTTTGACACGTGCATGCTCCTGTTTTAGTATTGTTTGATCTTTCTTTTATGACACCGGTGATCTCCAGTCGTGTCAACCCACGGACTCGCATGCACACTCGTGGGAGGGTTTTTATGGTAGTATATGTGTCGCTAGGCTCACTTGGGTGTTATATTGCCTAGATCTGATTTGTCCCCTTAGTCGCCTTTTACGACAAGCGCTAGTTGTTGGGGGGCGCTGCAGTGATATTCTTAACCCGTCCCTGCACGGGGAGTCCAGATGAAATGTTGGTGTTTAATAATTAAAGTGCAATATAATAACAATGCTGTGATATATCTTAGTGCAATATATAGGTCTCACCTATCCACAAAAAGAGAGTTTTGTATTCAATTTGAACAGTGGATTGATTTCTTACACATGTGCCATAACAATTTTGTGCTAGTAGGTGACATAAATATAAATTGGTTAGACTATCAAGATACGTATCGACGTCGCATTGCGAAAATACTTAATGACAATAATCTACCAATGCTTATTAATGAACCATCAAGAATCACTTCCACTTCAAGAACTCTTATTGATTATGGTACAACAAACAATGTGTCCATAGTGAAAGCTAGAATAGATCGTGACCTTAAAATCAGTGACCATGAATCAATAGAAGTCCTTATAAAGTGCAAGAAAAATAAAATTGTTAACAAAAAACTTATAAAATATTGCAAATATAACCGAAATCAGTTTGTATTGAACCTTAGCTTAAGCTCGTTATTTACGAACTTCAATCAGGAGCAATCGTTTAATGTGCATTCGTTGAGTGAACTCTTTGCCTCCGAGCTTAAAAGTGCAGTTACACCTATGGTCGTAAGGAAGTTAGTTCCATACGAAAATGCGGGATGGTTTAACCTTGAGCTTCGACGGAAGAAGATACAAAAAATAAACGTGTATAGAAGAGCGGTTTTAACGAACAACGCAAACGATTGGGAAGTGTATAGGCTGTGTAGAAACGGTTATAAACAAGATCTGATATTCGCCAAATCCTCATTTATAAAGAGGAAAATAGAAAATGCAAACTCTCAAAAGGATATGTGGAGACAGCTAAAAAGGTACGTCCTTTTAAAAAAAGTAGACACCGTAACAGAAGTGCAATTGGAAAGTGGCAATAAAGTAAATGTCAGTGCAATATTATCTAACGAATTAAATAAATTTTTTGTCCAAAGTATAGTAGTGTTAACAAATTCCGTTGTGTTCCCCGAATATACATGTTTAATAAATGAGTGCAATATATATTTTAAGTTTCGTCAAGTTACCTCCGATCATCTTTTAAGTGCAATAAGTGATATAAATCAAAAAAACGACTTCAACTATGTATATGAATGTCAGAATGTTCAAGGACGCGATTACTGAAATTGGGCCTGTCTTTTTAAGACTTGCAAACGCATCCTTAGCTGCGGGGATTTTCCCCCAATCTTGGAAGGAATCCCTCGTGGTGCCCATCAAAAAAATTCCTGATGCTAAGACCTGCAAAGACTATCGTCCTATAAATATGTTACCCATTTATGAAAAAGTGCTTGAGAAAATAGTGTCAGTTCAGTTCCAGGAACATCTCGAGAATTGCAATATTCTAAGTAGTCATCAATCGGGATTCAGGGCGAAGCATTCATGCGAAACCTGCATAAATTACGTGGTAGGCGAATGGAAACGCGACATTGACCAGGGAAAAGTTATTATAGCCGTTTTTTTGGATCTGAAACGTGCCTTTGAGACAGTCAATCACGGGATATTATTAAAAAAGCTTAATAAGTACGGGGTGAGATCATCCGAATTAAGCTGGTTCAGATCTTTCCTTGAAGGTCGAACGCAACGTACTATCGTGAATGAAAATGTATCTTCGCCTTTAAGTACTTCTACGGGGATCCCTCAAGGCACCATAATCGGCGTTCTACTATTTTTAGTATTTATAAATGATATGGAAAAAGTAGTGCAATATTCCAAACTGATCCTCTTTGCGGATGACGCGTTATTATACATCTCTGGTAGCAAAATTGAGATTTGCGTTGAAAATATAAACAAAGATTTAAGTGCAATATATAAGTGGCTAAATGTGAATCGTCTAATCCTCAATATGGATAAGTCAAAGTGCATGCTGTTAAACATCGTCTCGTTACCACCACATGTGAACATCCACGTAGAAAATAGTCCGATAGAAATTGTATCTCATGTCAAATATCTCGGTGTTGTGTTAGATAACAAACTTAATTTAAACGAACATATAAACTACCTGTGCAAAAAAGTGTCTTCTAAATTAGGAGTATTCAGGAAAATAAGAAAAGACATATCTATGTCCAGTGCAATTAAAGTGTATAACGTGATCATTAAGCCCCATTTTGAATACTGTTCTAGTGTACTATACTTTTGTAATTTGTCCCAAAAACGAGAATGCAATGCGTATGAATGCGTATAATTTTAAAATTGAATAGATATGCTAGTGTAACCCACATGTTAGATACTTTGAGATGGCTCAGTATAAATCAACGTTTGTTTGTGGCCACAATGACACTCATTTTCAAAATTAGAAACAATATGTGTCCACAATACTTAAGTGAAAGAGCATCGACGAACCACCAGTCACCTTACATCCTACGAAATAGAGACGAGCTGTACATTCAACGAGCTGCTACAACGAGAGGACAGCGATCTGTGTATTACCTAGGCTTCCAATCTTTTAATAACCTACCATCCAACATAAAACAATCAAACAACCTTAATGAATTTAAAAGACTAATATCTGACTACACAAAAAGAAATATTGTATAAGTAGAATGTATAGAAACGTAAAAAAAAAAAATTTGTTCACTATTTAAGTTTGTATATACCTATTAATGTATCCAAAAATGGCTCTCTAGCTAAATAAACTGAAACTAACTAACTAACTAACTATAGTATAGTAACCCTCCCACTTCACTGCATTTCTACTGATCCGCCCGTGGGATTCGCCTATTCGACCTCAGAAAATATCGGCAGGCCTCCCGATTTTGGGCCACTGGATTACTGAGGCCAATCAAATGCTAGTGTCCTTGCATTTGTGTGATCCAGGCGTTTATAAGGCCTGCCTCTTTTGCCTCGCGATGTCTTCGGAACGTTCCTATATATTCTTTTCCTAAAAGGTTTAAATAGTTCTACTAGCGCTCATTGCCGTCAAATTTTAAAACTAAACAAAGGATTCAAGACGATTATCTCTCACAAAAATCCATTAAACTAATTGCTACCCATAATAAACAGATTAGTTTCCATTAGCCATCCCTCTGGTACCCCATATCTATAGTTGCCAGTTTCATTTAAAATCAATTTCCAACTTCACACTACTAACTTTACATTTTTTTATCCTTTCAGGTAAGCCGATAATTTGTTCTACATTCACGCCTATTCACATCCCTCTATATCTCCACGAAAAGGATTTGTTTGTAAGTACTGATAGCCATGAGAAATCATTAAAAAAACCAAATACGTTAACGCCTCTTCTAAATTGATTTTAAAATATTTCCTAAATCCCTAAAATATTGCCAAATATCCTAGTGTCGTCCTGAAAAGAAAAACATCAACCGCACGAATCCTCCTAATCCTTGTAGATAAATTGTTAAATATTTATCTTAGCATCCCTCTTGTAGTTCACTGAAGTTACAGACATTTGACTGATATGTCGCAAGATCCTTTTCTGTCCCTTTTTCTTGTGTTTTTTGCAAATCTGATCATTTTAGATCGAATTTCTCCCCACTGTTGTCAATATGATTGATTTTTTTTAGACACATTTACCAACGTCCTTGTAGATTTTGAAAAGTTTTTTTTTTTACGTAATTTGCTTCTATAAGGATATGCTTTCACTTTTTTTATTATGTCCTTAATGAATGCACACATTATGATTGATGATGTTGCTCAAGATTCGCTACGGTTTGACGTAAGGATATATGCAAATGTCTGTGGCTTTCCTTTTCATCAGAGTTGATCATTAATAATTATTAAGAAATAATTTACAAAACATTGCAAGGATAATCCATATTCCATGCACAGAACACACAAAGAAGATCTAAGAATGATTGTGTTGATGATTGGACACAGAGTCAGTTTTAGTGAACATCTGCGGTTGCATCATCATCATCAAGATGAGATCCTTCAGTTTAAAATCCAATTTTTGCTTACGTCATCTCATGTGTATACTCCTGGCCGATAATAATAACTCGAGCGTATTAATCCCAAAAAAATGTAAAGTTTTTCATAGCAAAAGCAACTGTTTTCTTAAAGGACAACATTGAAAGAATAAATCGTAATCCCTGCATAAAAGGAATCGAAAATCCTTGCAAATCTTATGGAAAAATGTTCGAATATCGATTCGGGGAGACGATGACGTGCAGTCGAGCAATGCATGATGCGATTTGCATGAATTTTTTCGCACATATTTATCTGTGAAGAAAGGGATAACAAGATTTTGATATCCTTGTTTGCAAAATGCAACTAATTGGCTGGGTTTTCGGCTCTAATTTACTTTGGTTTTGCCTAGATGCAGCTGTTGGAATGCTGGTTGGATTAACTTTTTGCATCTTATTTAAAAAAAAAATGCTTTCACACGATCCAAACGGACTTGTACATCACCCTTAACTAGGAAATGTAACTCAAGTAAGTAACTGGTTGGTTAACTAAAAAGGATCGATAGAGGAGAAGGGGAATAAGTATTTCGTCGAGCGCAACCCTGTTCTCGTTGGTCAAATTAACAACTGAGTCGAGTTTGACACCTATCTTAACCGTTTTTGATTCGAAAGGTTCGGTTAGGTTAGGTAGATGGGCGCCTTGTGACAAAAGGGTCCTTGGAGATCCGTCAGCTCAACATTAGCTAAGTCCTCCAGCTCCGGGAAGAAGTAACTAGCAAGAGTCCTCATTCTCCTGCGGATAGGGCAGGCCAATAGACGAACAGATTCAATTTCTTCTACCTTCCTGCAGCCTCTACAACAGTCGTTGTGCGTGAATGCCAATGGCGCACAGTGACTAGTCATTACCGGACATGACCCGTGTTTATTATTATTATTTATATAGGGTTATTTTGCACTGCGACTTAGTGGTTAGGTAGGTAGGTAAAGTGGCGGTCCAAAAGAACCCAATTAGCGCTTAAGGTGCGCCGTTTTGTTACCACGGACTCGTGTTTACTTATTGTAGTGGTTATTTAAAAAAGGATGTTAAGTTTAAACCCAGCCCGTGGAGTTCAGGAAGAGGATTAGTTCTCCAATCCTCTTGTCCGCTATCTCTCTCAGATTCTCGAAAAAGGGTTTGCCAAGAGTTTGTTGTCTGATCTTCGCCAGGGCCGGACATCTGCAAAGGAAATGACATAGAGATTCTTTCTCATTAATATCCTTGCAGCTCCTACAAAAGGTGTTGTGGGGGATACCAAGCTTGGCCACATGGTCTCCAACTGGCCAGTGACCTGTGATAATAGCTACGATTTTGGCAATAACTGGTCTTGGTTTGCCTAGTAACTCTTTTGACCTGGATTTGTTGAAACTGGCCCACGTCCTCCTAGATATGACACAGCTTGTGAGGCTGTTCCACCCGCGATTGGCTAGCTGGAGGAAGTGAAGGTGAATATAGCCCTTAACGGCACCAAGCGGAATGTCGACTCTTTCTGCTAGAGAGCCGTTAAGGGCCGACCCTCGCCTGGCCAGCTCATAAGCACGCTCATTACCCTCATGGTTGCTGTGCCCTGAGACCCAGATGAAAGTGATTCTCGAGTGAGTGCTTTGTTGATTCAATTCAAAACCGGCATTGCTTTGCCAGTTTTGAAGAGATGCAGACCGCATCAATGGCCTTGATGGCAGCCTGGCTATCCGAAAAAATAGCGATATTGTGATAAGATGTTGGAA
This sequence comes from Brachypalpus laphriformis, assembly GCA_945910035.1. Lineage (NCBI taxonomy): Eukaryota > Metazoa > Arthropoda > Insecta > Diptera > Syrphidae > Brachypalpus > Brachypalpus laphriformis. The sequence continues at coordinate 157,040,192 of OX246753.1, forward strand.
GATTGTTTAACAGGCGGCAGGCTTCTCGAATCGCAAGAAGCTCCGCTTGGAAAACGCTAGCAGAGTCTGGGAGACGGAAGGACCTTGATATATTCAGCTGGTCAGAGAAGATGCGTGCGCCGATTCCGCAGTCCATCTTCGAACCTTCCGTGTATATCCCTATATCATAGTTGCAGATAACGCTTCCGTTCTTCCATTCTTCGACTTAGTGGTCTATTGTCCCCCTGCTAATACCTTGGAGAGATTTGTTTCGTCGTTAGAGTTTCCCTCGCACAATTCAAAGCTGGTATTGCTTCTCAAGTACCATCCACCATATGTAAGAATGGGTCTTACAACCGCCGTGTATATCCAATACACCACAGCTGGTTTGAAGCCCCACGTATTACTCAATGTTTTTTGCAAGAATAGAAAGCTACGCTTACTTTTTTGATGCGTTCAACAATGTTATCCTTCCAGTTTAGTTTGGAATCTAGATCTACGTCCAGGTATCGAGCTGAACTTGAGATAATTAGTTTCAAAACCACCGATATTTGGAAGTCTGAATGTAGGGATCGACCTTTTCTAAATGAAAACAACTACCTCCGCCCTTGAGGAGTTCACTGCCAGCCCTTTTCTAATGGCCCAGTTTTCCACTAGTTGTAGTGCGAGATTGAGCCTTTCATTTAGGACCGGAGGAAATTTCCCTGAAACCAGAATTACCACATCGTCGGCATAGGCCGTCGCGTTGAAGCGTTGGCGCAACAGCTCTTTAAAGTGCCAGGGTCTAGCTTCTAGCAACCACTCATGCTGTGTGCGTTATATTTTTCACACGAATGGAAGGGACCTACAGTTTAATGCCGAATCCGAACGGCGACACTACAAGGAGCCATATTAGAGGAGACAGAACTTTTTGATTCGATGGTGTCAATAGACTTCTTCATAGACTGTTCGCTTTGTTCTCTGCCTTAGTTCGTTGTATAATACTTTTCAATACAATATTAAAAAAGCTGCATGATAAAGCAAGCTATCGGTCTCAAAGTTGTGAAAGATACTTTTAATTACTACTTTACTCATATCCTGTATCCGGGCCTCTACTATGCCTACGCGCCATCGTATAGAGTTTCTGGCAATGTGCCTCCTTCTTGACTGCTCTGCTCCATGTTCTCCTCGAACCGCCAAGTACTCTGCCATCCCACTGCATAGCATAGTTAGCTTTGGAATTGTCACCTTTTCGGAACATATTGTATTGCTTCGCCATATTTCGGACAACATCCCGAACGTGGACTTTGCTTTGGCGATCCTGTTGTTCCATCACCGGTTGAGGCAGCACTCCCAAAATACTGGAAATCGTCTACGCTCTCTACCAATTATCCAGCGATTTATACGAGTATTTGTGAGTTTGTTTGTTTGTTCCAAGGCTGATGAATTTAGTTTTCGCCGCATTCATTTTCAGTCCGACGACCGATGCCTTCCTCCCTCTCCACATCGACTGTCATTTGGTGGAGGTCTATAGTTCTGTGCATACATCGTCAGTGTAGCCAAAATGTCCCAGTTGGGATGTGAAAGTCTATCGATTTGCTCCGTTTTCCACCGACAGAGCTGCAGAAAACACGTCCGTAATCATCAATATTAATAGTATTGGTGAAAGAATGCTGCCTTGTCTTATCGCACTTTGAATCTCAAATTCTTTAGACAACCTTTCTCTATGCAGAACGTGGCATTTGGACCCATCGTATGTAGCTTTGATTATAGCACTTAATTTCTCTTGAATACCTCCTGCGTAAGGTGCGTCAAATAAACTCCTTGTTGACACTGTTGAACGCCAAAATCGAGGAACAGCAGGTGCAGTGGCGATCGATGTTCACCGCATTGCCCGATGATAATCCACAGCGAGTTGATGTGGTCGACACAGGAGGATCCAGAGCACAAATTTGTTTGTTCGGCATCGAATGTATCTCGAAATGTTGCTTAATTTGCTCCAAGATGATTTTAGATATTATCTTAGCTGCAGCAGACAACAGGCCGCCTTTGTGATTATTTGATTGCAGTATTGCATCACTTCCTCTAACGTTTTGGCCCCTACTACAACTGCAATATCATTGTTCTTAGGATGTCATCATACATTATTAATTCGATAGAATTAGTCCCAGGGCCGACCCTTGTGGAACTCCTCCCTCTACCTCTTTGGTCCCTCTTCCGTGTCATAGTAGAGGGTTCTGTTTTCGAAGTAGTTCACAATAACAACAGCATAGTACTGTTTTATCCTTCCATCTTTCTCCCGCAACTGCTTCACGTTTGCATTTTCTCCAGCACTTTCCCCAACGTACGAGTATCTAGCATGCGCAACGGACTGTACGACGATGATTGCTCAGGCGGTTGTCGCCCTTTGATACGAGGACTAGTCGTTGCTCTTGAGACGGAGATTTACCTTCTGTTAGGCATGCTGTGTAGTGGTCTGTGAAGATATCTGGTCTGGTTTTGATCGCCTGCTTCAGAAGGTAGTGCGGGATCCCGTCCATCCCTGGTGTCTTTTTGCTTTTGATAGCTGCTATGGCTTCTACGACTTCCTCAGTTGTTACTGGTGGTATCGTCTCCCTTTCATTTGCTGTGTCTCGTGGCAATGTGAATCCATCTTTCCTCGGGAATAGGCTGCTGACAATTGAGTTCATGATGTGTGGGCATATCGCTGCGGCTGCCGTGGTACTTTTTTGTATGCGCTTGCCCATGGATTGTGTTGTAGTTCTTCCCTGAGTACCTGGAATGATTCACTTTTGCTCTTCTTAATTATCTTATGGAGTAGCATTCGCTTCCTCTGGAATTCTCCTCGAAGTTCTTCGTAATTCTCCGAGTCTCCGCCTCTTGCCCTTTGCTGGCACCTTCGCATTCTATGGCAGTCGGCTCGGAGCTTGACGATGTCATCGTTCCACCAGTATACCGGCGTTCTTCCATTTCCTTTTCCTCTGCGCGGCATGGCTGCATCACACCCGCTGGTTAGAGATGATGTCACTTCTTTTGATTGCTTCTCTGCTGTGCTGCTTGTTATTTCGATGCTGTTTAGCATATACCCGAACATGTCGGAGTCTAAGTCGCTCGTTGTCCAGCCCAGCTCTTGTACTTTACGGAGCAGATCTTGCTAATGATCTGCTGGTGAATGTCAAGTCAACTATGGAGCTGCATCTGTCATTGTGGAAGGTGTAATTGTTTCTCTATTTAGCATCACTAGGGCGAGACTGGCAAATACTTCTATTAGCGCCCCGCCCCGTCGGTTTGTCCTGATACAATTTCACTCGACTGACCAAGAATTGAAGTCCCGGCTACGATGGTTGGTAACTGTCCTCGTACTTCAGCTACGATATTGTCTAGCTTTTCCTCATATTTTGTCATGCTCGTGCTCGATGGGACATAATAGCTGTAGAAATAGATTCCTTTTATTTGTACGTACACGTAGTTCCGCCGCTTCCTTGAGTTCTTGCGTTCGAAGAGGTATGTGTAGCAGGTCCATATCGCTGCTGTCTTGCTTTCGTCCTCCACCCACCTTGCGCTAGTGTGTAGTGTTTTATATTACTCGCTAATGAGGATTATGGCTGCTCTTTGTTCTCTCGCCGTTTGGTCGGTTAAATTTCCGGCGTCTTCGCAGTGCATTGCATTTACTTCGATGCTTTAGTCGGTGTGCGACTTCTTCATTGAATTTTATTACACCCATTGAGCGAACGCATTACCACCTCATCATAGGCACCTACCGTATCATTGTCATTTTTTTCTAGGGTTACCAAATTTGTTTGCTTTTCTTAGTGAATCATTCTTGCATAGTCCTCTTGGTCCTTATTATGTCCTTTCTTTAAAATATTCAACTTTAACAACCCCTCCGGCGGCAAACTTTAGAAAATCGATATGAAACATAAAAAACTGGGTCAGACGCCCTCGTTACTATTCCTTGTCGTTCTGAATTATAAAGAACCATTTGAATTTGCAATTCCACTCCGACGAAATTGAATTGCTCACTTACGCGCAATGTTTGTTTGTCTGGCCGTCACGCATTTCTGTATGTCATATCAATAAAATTGATTTAAGGATGAAACTTTACACATTTCTCTGATCAAACTTAAACAAATTACAAATTTCATCTTCTGTACAAGAAGCAAAAAGGGGAGCAAAATTCATCTCAAATTCCCTTTCATCTTCCGATCCAACAAAAGCAATAAACCAGCTTTAGAAGCTTAAAGGAACCCCCCACCATCATATTTCACAAAAATGCAAAGGGACAGAGGAACTAAAATACATTGGATGCCAAAAAGGACATCATAACCAAGAAAAATATTCTCTGTCTAACATATCAAATGAAAAGGATGACTTTATCGAACGGAAATAATAAATTTATGATTTCTGGTACCAAACAGAATCATATCCTCTTTCAACGAAATTGAAATCTACTGTCACAGAGGGAAAGGAAAACTTTGAATTTCAATCCCCATGAGTATAGTCGAGTTAATTTCCAGCCAACTTTTGACTTCAGCAAGGACTACGTGTAGATAGTCTTAATCGCATTAGAAGCTCGGCCTCAAAACAGACAGACAATCGATCAATACCCACAGCAGCGCACATCCTGCATCTCCATTGGTTGTTATGTAGCTGCTGCACCTGTGTGAAAGTTAATAAACTTACTTTTGGTCTGCTGGACACTCAATCAAATTATATGGGTGCATAGGCTCTTATAGTGACTCCCAAGCCCATTTCAATACATCAACAGAGAGATCCTTTGAAACGCAGCTTTTTATATGGTTTCCTGAGTTTTTGTTTCCCTTTTTGTGTAAAATTTTTCACTTAAGTGGAAATGTCGTTCCACTTTAATTTTTTATAAGCTTTTCACCGCGTGGGTAGCCAATTTTTTGAATCCTTTGCCCGCCGGCAGAGCGCACGGATAAATTAAATAAAAATTCTCGTTTTAGCCGAAAAAATACCCCCGGCTAGCGATGAAAATTTCATTTTTCATCTCTGAAGGGTGGAACAGTTGATTGCAGGTGGTAGCAGGTTGGAAATTCTACACATGGATAGGGAGTCACTATAAAAAATTAAATTACAATTTAATATTAAATCCTGTTGAGTTGAATGTATGCCATAAGGAAGGCGGAATCATTTTTATACGAAAGTCGTCCTGTTTTACATCAAATTCTCGTTAATTGAATGAATCAACGAATTTATGTGTAATTACTTTTTATTAACTTTGAGTACAAGTTGTAACGTGTGTATACTTTGTGACGGGAGAGATTCCTTACAAAAAAAAAAAGAAACATATTCGTACAGTCAAGCAGCAGATGTGGCATATCCCTTCCACGCTGTCTTTCCATCTAACATCTTACTTCTCACATTATTCCAAGACTTTATGTAGTGTAAAATTTGCGACAAACAATAAAAACAATTTTGCAATTTCACTTGTAACAAATAAATTACAAATAAAGACGCACACACAACTAATTAGAGCGTGACAGCATATAACATACCCACCAGGATATGACACTTTTGCGCTTGCACTCTCTCATAAATACTTTCACCTTTTGTCAACCGCATCGAATCGAAAGAAATTGCAAAATTGCGTCGTGTGTCATACCTTTTCTTCCAGGATGTGGCCTCGACATTTGCAAGGGTTCACAAATCGCAAAGGATTCGCTTTGCGCAATAATTATGTCATCTTCATTGGTAGTATGAAATCTAGAATTTTATTGCAAAGGATTGTGCACATAATCCTTTTCGGCTTGAATAAACTTGGGTTCTCAAAACCCAAGTAGAATCGATAAATGCATCCCAGTACTATTTTTGCATGTAAAACAACCTAAAGCATCCATTTAATCCTTTTGCATCTGCTAGACACCCCACCGGGATACATTTGCATATCAGGATGCCAACGTCATATCGGTTTAATCCGCCCTCTCCTAACTGGACCATTCACGCTGTGTCCATCTAGAAATTCATCAACATTTCCACCCAAAAAGAGTGGAAACAATAAGAGAGAGGGTGACTAACAACGCCTATCCAACCGGTGAGATGCCCCGAAGGAGATGGACAGCATCGCATCTCATAATTCGAAATCGAATGTGTTGAACACACCCCGTGGATGAAGTCCTTTTTAGGCAGTTCACTCCATGTATTCTATCGTTATCGTTGCACCCCATTTAATTACCGTTTTCCCGTAGAATGACGATGATGAGTACCGTCAGTTAGGATGAAATTTACGAGGGGTACAGTACCCATACACAGAGGCTTGCACATGCCATTTACCAAAGAGGGGTGTACATTTCACTGCAGCAAAAGAGAAAGAAATTTCACTTTTCTTTAAGAAATTTTGGCGTTGTATCTTTTGCTGATGGTTCCTTTTTTTGTTGGAAAATTTCACCAAATCATAGCGAAGAGAGGGACTTTTAGTGAGAAAGGTGTTGCGCTCGCCCTAGTAATCTGTGTTAAACGTCTGCAAAAAGTGATGATTTTTTGTGGTTACCTAAGGTTGGGTCTTGTATGCCTTTTGTCTGCCTAAATTAAATTTCAAATTTTTGACATTTTACTTGAGAATGAATGCGAATTTTTGCTAAAGATGGTTAGAGAGGCAAAAGGACATGGTGGGAATATTTTTCACTTTTTTTTTTCATTTTTACTGATGACAATTTATGAGAGGCACTGATCAGGATCAGAATGAAATTACCTGAGAGTGTAAAGTGGACTAGTAAAGTTGAAGAAGGACATCGGAAAAATAAATACTGTGGGGTTAGTAGAAAAATAAAATAAACGTCATTCCATGCAAAGGGCAATTGAGAACTAATGCTCAAAGTGAAATATCTTCAAAACCGTTGTTTCTAAAAAGAATCATTGATTCTTTGGCATTCTACGCTATACGTGGGCCTTGTATGCACTGCGACCTATAAGATCTATCAGATGATACCTGAGTGAGAAATGACCAGTCAAGTAGCCTGTTAAGGTCCTTAAGTCTGCTTTGCTGAGCTCAAGAAGCTTCTTAGCTTTACAACGGTTGAGGTTGATGAAATTTGTTGCTTGTCTTAGGCCCCTGAATTTGGCCCAGTACTCTGCATGACAATCAGCTTCCCATTGTTTTATTTTGTGGGTTGTGCTACCCCGTGTAACTCCAAAATAGTCTTCAGGACAGATTAGTGAGCGGTTGGCGCCTCTTCTCGCTAAGCAGTCCGCCCGTTCATTGCCCTCGAAGCATTCGTGTCCTGGTATCCAAGCCACAGTAACGGTGTATTCTGATGCGAGATCTTTGAGTAGGATTTCAGAGCCATAAGTGCTGCCTGACTGTCCGAAAAGATGTAAATACGGCTGCCCTCGATCCTTCCTCGCAGGCATTCTCGTACACAAAGTTCGATTGCCTGGACTTCCGCCTGAAATACTGTTGGCGATTTCCCAAGCGCTGCTGCACGTTGAAACCTGGGTCCATAAACCCATGCGCCAGTGCTACAATTTTCCAATTTAGAGCAATCTGTGTACCAAGTTTGAGAGTTTGGTAAGATTACAAGCCCTTCATTCCTCTATGTGTTGCGGTCACCTACGACCACATTGAATTTTCTAAAGAACCCATATTTGCTGAGCATGGTATCTGGGATTTTAAGAATAGGGCCGTTTTGAATGTACTCTAGAATCTTCAGATGGTCTGTAAAGTTGCCGATTTTAAGATCGGAAATCTTGGGCAGGCTAAGTTATTTAACCATGGACGATCACAAACTGACATTCGGCGGAGTACCGTCAAGGTACTCACTAGGCTTTAATACCATAGGTGGATCTCTTTGAATAATAAGGAAAACCGATCTTTAAAGGTTTGTTGACCACAAATACATCATTCTTGCTTACTTAATGGGCACCCGGCCTATGTTGAGTCTCTGCCTGAGACACAGCATCCTTCCATCCTCGTCGATCACTATCAGTTACTTACTTACTTAGGTGACGCTACAGTTCGGGGTGAACCTGGGCCTCAACCAACAACCCTCTTCATTTTGCTCGGCCTTTAGCTAATAACCTCCAGTTGCGAACTCCAAGTTGATTGAGGTCCCCATGAACTTGTGCGCGCCACCTACGACGAGGAGGCCTCTACTGCGTCGTCACACTTGGTTAGATTGTACAAGCCGTTGATGTCCATGCGCTCTATATGTCCTAGCCATCTTAAACGTCCAATAAGTAGTTTTTGACTTGATCGATGTCGCTGTATAGCTCGTATAGTTCGTCATTGAATCTCCTCCTTCAAAACCCGTCAACGCAAATGGGACCGAATATCTTACGAAGAATTTTTTTTTTTTCTCCAAGCAACCAAGGATATCTTCACCTGGCTTCAATAAAGTTGATGTTTCAGCGCCGTTAACCAGGAATGGGATGATTAGAATCTTTTATAGTCTCCTCAGTTGTTCGAGATAAGGCCTTATTAGTCCAAAAAACAACAGCGATTGTCAAGCGTTATGCTTGCGCTGTTGTCATTGTCAGAATTAATAGTAGAGCCAAGGCCCTTACTACCTCGAAGTTGCACCTGACCACTGTGACGTTCTGTCCAATTCGTCGGTGTCTATTGTCACTTCTTGTTGACAGCATATACTCGGTTTTGCCCTCTTACTTACTTACTTAGGTGGCACTGCAGTTCGGGCTGAGCCTGGGCCTCAACCAACAAGCCTCTCCATTTAGCTCGGTCTTTAGCTAATTGCCTCCAGTTGCGCACTCCAAGTTGGTCGAGGTCCCCTTGAACTTGTGCGCGCCACATACGGCGATGATTCCCTCTACTGCGTCGTCCCTCGGGGTTAGATTCGAAGACTCTGCGGGCCGGAGCGTTGGTGTCCATTCGCTCTACATGTCCTAGCCATCTTCCGACTAGGTCGATGTCGCTGTACAGCTCGTATAGTTCGTGATTGAATCTTCTCCTCCAAAACCCGTCAACGCAAACCGGACCGAAAATCTTACGAAGAATTTTTCTCTCGAAGCGACCAAGGATATCTTCATCCTCTTTTAATAAAGTCCATGTTTCAGCGCCGTAAAGCAGGACTGGGATGATCAAGGTCTTATATAGAGTCTCCTTAGTTGCTCGAGATAGGGCTCTACTGTTGAATTGCCTTATAAGCCCAAAAAACAGCGATTGGCAAGAGTTATTCTTCGATTGATTTCTGCACTGATTTTGTTAGTAGAATTTATAGCAGAGCCAGATAGACAAAGTCCCTTACTACATCGAAGTTATAGCCGCCCACGGTGACGTTTTGTCCAATTCGTCGGTGTTGGTTTTCCCTTCTTGTTGACAGCATATACTTGGTTTTGCCCTCATTTATCGCTAAACCCATTTTGGCTGCTTCCGCCTCAATGCTTGCAAACGCACCGGTGACAGCCCGCTGAGTTCTTCCGATAATGTCTATATCGTCGGCGTATGCAAGCAGTTGTACAGACTTGTAATAATTGATTGTGCCTGCGGTGTTGGCTTGTGAGTTCCGCACAATCCACTCATGTACAATATTAAAGAAGTCACATGACAGCGCGTCACCTTTTCTAAAGCCTTTTTTGACATCAAAGGTCTCGGTGAGGTCATTACCGACCTTCATGGAGCAGCGAGCGTTCTCCATCGTCAGCCTGTACAGACGGACAAGTTTGGCAGGGATGTCAAAACTAGACATGGCTCTATAAAGCTCTTCTTTATAGATGCTGTCATAGGCGGCCTTGAAATCGATAAAGAGATGGTGAGTATCGATTTGGAATTCTTGGGTTTTCTCCAGGATCTGCCGAAGTGTGAAGATTTGATCGATGGTGGACTTTCCTGGCCTGAAACCGCACTGATATGGTCCAATCAGGCTGTTGATAAAAGGTTTCAGGCGTTCACACAATATCGCAGAAAAGATCTTGTATGCGATGTTGAGGAGACTGATGCCTCTATAATTGGCGCAGTTGAGGGGGTCTCCTTTCTTGTGGATCGGGCAAACGATGCTGAGGTTCCATTCATCAGGCATACACTCGTCTGACCAAATATTAGAAATGAGTTGGTGTATGCACCTAACCTAATCTGGTGTATGCACTCTACCAATTCATCCCCAGCTGCCTTGAAAAGTTCGGCCGGTAAGCCGTCAGGTCCAGCAGCCTTGTTCGATTTTAGCTTGGATATTTCTATCCTCACTTCGTTTTGGTCAGGTGGACGGAAATTTTGACTATCATCGTCTATGTTGAATGGTTCATTCTGCCTGACAGCGGGATGTTAGTCTTCGTCGCCGTTATACAGTCTGCAGAAGTAGTTTTTCCATGTTCTCAGCAGCGAATGTGATTCTACTACGAGGTTTCCATTTTCATCTCTACAGGTTTCTGTACGAGTATTGCTTCTCTGACACGTTCTTTTTGGTAAAACTTCCGTACATTGTTCCTGGAGTATAAACTCTAGATATTCTCAAACGGCCGCTTCTCATGCTCTTTCTTCTTCTTTTGGAGAAGCCGATGTTCTTCCCGTCTCTTTTGCTCGTAGAGCTCACGAGCAGCTCTCGTCTTTCTTTGCAGCGCCGCTTTGTATGCCTCTTGTTTTGCTGCATGCACTCGCCGGCATTCTTCGTCAAACCAGGGGTTTCGCGGTGGTGGGCGAGCGATACCCAGAACATCAGTCGCGGCGTTTCTGATGGCATGTTGGCAGCGTTGCCACTGGTATTCGGCACTTGATGCTGGCGGCATAGGGGAGATTGAGACATTTCGGGATACGCATTCAGCGAAGAGTTTGGCGGTCTCTTGCGATTGTAGCTTTTCGACGTTAAATTTTCTCACAGTGATTCATCTTTGTTGCTCAGATTGGGATATCTGCATTCGTACCTTGGCTACAACAAGGTAATGATCCGAATCTATGTTGGCTGCTCGGAAGGTCCGGACATCCAGAATACTGGAGGCATGCCTTGCGTCGATCGCAATATGATCGATTTGGTTTATCGTTACATGCTTATGAATATCGAAATGAGGAAACCATGTGCTTGATATGGTGGCATTTCAATTAGCCTTAGTCCGTTATCAGACGTGCCTTAGTCCGTTATCAGAAGTCGTATCGTGTAGGCTATGCTTACCAACTGCCCTACCAAAGACGCCCAATACGAATTTAACGTCTAATTTAGGACATTGCTCGTATGTTTTGTCGAGGAGCACGTAGAAACACTCTTTGGTGGCAGGGTCCTTTTCCTCTGTTGGGGTGTCATGAACACATCTTAGGCTTATGTTAGCGAATTTAGCCTTGATCTTTCTCTCTTTCTCTCTCTATCCATTCTTTCCAACGCCCGCACTGTGTATAAACATGTTAAAGGTATTCATAACCCTTTGAGTGCGCGCAAATTATAAAAAAAAAAAAATCCGGATGGTCATAATAAGCTCGCTAACGTGTCGGAAGCTTAAGACTTCTTGCCTAAGTCTGCCGCGTATGACAAATCCGCATCTTAATAAGCGTTGCTTGTTGCCTTTGTAGCAATAACCGTAGTAGATGTCACAGTTTTTCATCCTCTTTTTACCCGGCCCATCCTATCGCATTTCCTGGATGGCGGTAATATCTGCTTTATAGCAGTCTAGGGCCTCTGCTAGTTGTTCGGCTGCACTTGGTCTGTAAAGGGACAGAACATTTCACGTACAGATCCGAAGGTCGTTGTCCTTATTTCGTTTGCTGGGGTCGTCATTAGTTGAGTCATCATTATCCGAGGCTTTCGGTTGTTTCGGAACCATAGGTTTTTTACGTGGTAGGGAAGTTACCCCGACGGCACAACCCCCAACCTGGAGGGCCAGTTCCTTAATCATTCCCCTAGGACGAGGGGCTCCTTCGCCACCATCTCTATTCCAAGGTCCTGGCTAACATTGGAAATTCCTTACCGACCTGTGATCCGAATACGTCGAAGCAGCTCGCGCAAGGTCTTACTAACTTCAACCTAACTGGAACCATAGACGCCACCGTAGACTCCGTCTAGGGAATTCGACCGCTGCCGCCTGGAACAGGAAGAAGTGCTCTAGTGAGAAAGCACTCTTCCCCCCCTATCTCATCTGCTGCCGCCAAGAATCCGCCAAACGGAGTTGGTTACCCATTTCTTGGATTAAGGTACTAGGCACCCGGCTGTCACCGCGCGGAGGTTGAGAGTAGGAGTTGGTAGGCCGCAGCTGAGTGAAAACGCTTGTGTTTTCATATGATTGCATGCACTACCGTTTGACCAGCCAAAGCATCCGCTGGACCATTTACATCATCGAATCGACACTCTCATCGAATCCTTATTACTCATCTTCAGATCCAGCTATGAACTCATCTACATCCCATCAATATGAAGAGAAGTTAATTTACGTTCTAAAGCTGGTGCCAGATCACAATCAGACCGAAAGTTCTTTTATCCAATCAGTCTCATCTCGGTGTTTCTTAAGGTAATGGGAGAAATCACTGAACTTTTCTTTAGAAATTTCGCCCTAGTGGTCTATTATGCCCCCTGCTAGTGCCTTGGAGAGGTCTATTCCCTCGTTAGAGTTTCCCCCGCAATACAATTCCTTCGAAATTGTGTTTGGAGATTGTACACTCTTGCTTTGCCTTGGCGGGAATAGTTCACCCTAGAGCTCTCTCTCCAAACCAGTTTCTATTAGAAATCTGAGATAGAGAAGTGGGTCCATGGTTGGCATATCCTTGGTCTTCGTTTGTTATACCTGGTTTTCGTAAGTGCTCCCTGAGTTTGCAGTGCCACGTTAGGAAGCCTGTTAGGATTCGTAGGTTATTCTTGTTAAGACATACAGGCTTCGAATATTTTCCGGTTGTAACATCTTAGTACTTATTTAGCTTGCCTCAGACCTGTGGTGTTATTCCAGGCTCTTCCTTCTTTGCACTTTAATGGGTGTCTCCCTCGCTGTGACTAGACTAGTGATCATTGGCCTCACAATGGCAGTATACATCCATCTTAGAAATTTAGACTAAATCCCCAAGTTTTACCCGCAAATCTCCTGCATATCATTAGAGCACGGTTAACCTTTTTGGATATCTCCTCCGTGTGCTTTTTCCATGTGAGTTTACTATCTAGGTGTAGTCCCAGGTACTTTACTTCCTTTACTGGTGTCAGGATCGTGTCCGGCAGTCGAATTGGCTTCAGTTCAAGTTTTCGCGTGAACGGTACTATTATGGTTTCAATCAATTAGGTCTGCAGCTGATGCCAAAGGTATTGACCCACAAATTACCAAATGGATATGCACCATGCTCAGTAGCAGGATAATTACTGCCAAGCTTGAACAAATCCCTCTGTAAGAACTACTAAAGGTTGTCCTCAAGAGGGAGTCCTATTTCCTCTTTTATGGTCCATTGTAGTGAACGGAATTCTAAACGACTTCATTAGTTCCGGATTTCTTACCCAAGGTTGGGCAGAATGCAGTCATAATAGCTAGGGGCAAAGATGAATCCAGCATTACCGAATAAATGCAACATGTCCTAAATAAAGTAAATAACTGGTGCTGGTGGCCCAACTAAAACCGTAGTCATACCTTTTACCAAGAGGAGAAATTTGAGCATTCAAGCACTATCACTAAATAACGTACAAATTGATTTCTCAAAAAAAACAAAATATCTCTAGACCACAAATTTAGCTGGAAACCTCATGTAGACAGAACCATTGAAAGACGACTAAAGCCTTCTGCGCATGTTCTAGGTTTTTCGGAAAAATATGGGTATGAAATCTGAAAAAGATCCACTGGACCTACATATATCACATTCGTGACCCCGATAATAACCTATGCTCCGCTAGTACTGTGGGAAAAAATAAATCAAACCGTTACCCACTCCGCAGTCCAGAAGATGCAAAGACTAGCCTGTGTAGGTATTACGGGCGCAATGCCCAACAGCGGCGGTGGAAGTTCTCTTAAACCTTCCACTCTTCCACATAAATATTATGCAGACTGCGGCTGCTAGTGCTCTAAAGCTTCACCTTTTATGCAACAGCGCAAACTGGAATTTATTTGCTACTATCGTCACCAGCAGTATGCATTTCGAACTTCATGCCAAAAAGAATTCATCTCAACCACCCATTCACAGTTATCCTTAAATCCCTCAAACAACACGTCAACTCAATTGGTACACCGACGGTTCAAAAATTGTATTTGAATTTGAATGAGGCAGGAGCTGGTATAATTGGCCCCAACTACAAACTCTTTACACAACTAGGTCAATCCACTACTATCTTCCAACCAGAGGTCTATGCTATCGAACTCTTCCCCAGTGAATGCAATAGAAGAAACGTCCAAAGATCACATGTTAATATATCAAATTGCCAAACAGCACTCAAAGCTCTCACGTCCTTCGACTTTAAGTCAAAGTTGGTTTGGAAATGTCTGCAGGGGCTCTTGCAGCTTGCTGCACACAATAAAATCACGCTTATGTGAGTCCATGGACATAAACGCATCCCTGTAATGAAGCTGCTGACTAGGTGCCCGATCTCCTTTCATTGGACCTGAACCTTTCTGCGGTTTACATACCAGCCAGATAAAGATAGAGCTATATAACATTGGGAACGCGAACAGATGCACAATCTGGCCTTAGGCATTCAATACGCTCCCTGAGCAAACACAATGCTAAGATCCTAACGGATTTCCTTACTGGACATTGCTCTCTCAATTAGCTTCTCAAGGAAATGGGCCGTCTCAGTCTTGGAGACACGGAAACAGACCATCACATACTATGTACTTGCGCAACCTAGCCCGCGGGAAACCCATCAGAGCCAGTGGCTTTTTTGTTTTCCAGCTTTCTAATAGCTGCGCCAACCTCTCCTAAACTAGGTGGAGGTACTACTTCTTCATTGACTGGACTGGACGTGGGTTCTCTTCTTGCCCTATCACTTTCTCTATTTGATGCCCTTAAAGCAGCTGCTGGAAATGCTACGTAAACACATCTACAATTCCCTGCGCTTCGGTGGGCAGGCAACCCTCGCTATTTCGAAGAGCCTGCGTTCCGGATTTAAAGCCAACTGCCAGTTGCTTGGCTTTTTGATAGATTCCGGATGTTGCTGCGTTCGCGAGACTCGTCAATTTCCTTGAGCTAGGAGACTGCCTGGGTTCTTCTCTTTCTTTCTTCTGGTTCGATACTTCTCTCTTGCTGCCCTTGTATTGCGCTGCATCGTTTCTGCATCTTCTGTCACCATCTTCAACTGGGAGCACTCATCATCATACCATGGGTTCTTTCTCGATGGTAGCTGATAGCTCAAAACCTCGTTGATAATGGTGTGATATTGGATCCGTTGGTTGGTGGCGATTGTGGTTCATGAATGCACTACAGAGAGTTTTTTTTAACCAGTCGCTCTTTGTAGGCTCTCGCTACTTCAAGAGTGCTAAGGCGTCCAACGTTAAATTTGTATATTCTACACGATTCACCGCTTCTTCTCGTTGGACAGTCGAGCTCGGAATTTGGCTGCAACAAGAAAATGGACAGAGTCGACGTTGACTTTTCTATAGGTACGCACATCCAAGATATTGGATAAATATCTGGTTTGGATGCTATCTCATGCTCATCTACTGTGAGCATAATGCTTTCACATCGTTTTCTACTGGCAATTTTTTATTTTTTTTTAAGGTAAATGGGGAGGAAGGCAGAGAATGACCCCTGGAGCATTGTGCTATACCCTAGTTGATTGTTTTGAATTTGTCAACTAGCTGAAATCAAGTTCATTAATGAAGCTAAGAATAGTTCGAGCTGAAGAAATAGTGACGTCAGAATGTGATGTGACGCCTTTATTAAAGTGCTTTAGCCTAAGTCTGGCTATGGCCGAGTAATCACAGAGTATGCGATGGGCTGTTTCGGTGTCTTCAAGACAGAGACGGCATGTTTCCGATTCTACTGGCAATTAGTACAGCTTCCGTTTTGTGTTCAACTAGCGTGAGGCCGACTGATGCTAGCCATCGTCGAACAATTGATATGGGTTCATTGCTGATTTGAACAACTTTCAGCAGTTTTGCTGTGACAACTATACCGATGCCGTTCACAAATTCAACGATTTCAAACTTATCTGGTATTTCAGGGTGAAAAACGCAATCGTACATGATGTTCCATAGCATCAGTCCCAGGAGCGAGCCCAGGGGCACTCCTCCTGTGACTGCGTACTCCTTTACACCATCATCTGTATCAACACTCTCTGTCGGGAAAAATTATTCACAATTTCCCTGATGCAAATTGGTACATATTTCGCAGCGCTTCCAGGATATGCTTCCCACTCGCGCTTTTAAAAGCGTTCTTAACCCCCAGCGGTATGACGCAACAGTGCCGCTTTGCACCTCTTCTTCATTGTCATGCTTCGATGGCCCTTTCCGCTATGTCTACCACTACCTCAGTGGCATCAACAGTCGAGCGTGCCTTTCGAAATCCGTACTGATGTTCTGATAGTCCACCTATCAATCAGTTACCAATGGTACGCTCCAGAACTTTTCCCGCCATGTCCAACATACAGAGCGGGCGGTATGCTGATGGATCTCCTGCAGGTTTGCCTCGCTTGGGTAGTAGCACGAGCCCCTGTTTCTTTCATTGATCAGGAAAAACTCCCTCTCTCAAGCAGGCATTATAGATATCAGTAAACATGCCCATTCTAGATTCGGTCGCCGCTTTTAGGGCTACATTAAGAATGCCATCCGATCCAGGGGCTTTTTATTTCCAAATCTCTTGCATGCCTCAAGAATCTCTTCTGGTGTTATCCTAGGAATTTGTGCTCCTGTGGATGACTCGTCTTCCATAAGAATTCCCGCTTGCCCTGGAAATAGACCTAACGAGTGAGAAAGTTCCAAGTTCGAATCCCAGAAAATACCAAAAAGTTTTTTCACGGTCCTACCTCTCGCGAGCGTCTGACAAACATCCGAGAGTATTGTTGTCTAAAAAAGCTTCTCAAATCGCCGTTCGGATTCGGCAGTAAACTGTAGGTCCCTTCCATTCGTGTGGAAAATATAACGCACACAACATGAGTGGTTGCGAGAAGCTAGGCCCTGGCACTTTAAAGAGCTGTTGCGCCAAATATTTGTATTTGAGTGAGAAAGTAAGTTTTTGGTACGGTCTAGGTGGATCTACGTATCTATTTGTTTAAAAAGTTCGAAATACATTTATTTGTAATTTTCTACAAACTCTTCCAGCTACTACATTTTCAGATCTTATGGTTCCTTGCTCTTTTACAATAAGCAAGTCACTTCGTGCGTCATAGCGGAGGCATTTTAAAATCTGAAAACCTTAGCCAAAGTTGAAGTGTACTCTTTGCTCAACTTGAAAACTGAAAAGAGTTAGTTAGCACTCTTGAAGTATGTGTGTACTTCAGACGCTTCATAAGCAGCGGATTAAAGTCACTGATCAGATATTTGCATAAACAAGTTTGCGAGAAGTCTATACAGCCCCGATCTTGACTTGATCTTGAACCTGCACACAATAGATTGCTAATTGGATTGAAACAGACCAAAGAAAACCAGCAATCTGAAGGCTTCCGTACAGTAGTTAGTCTATGCACTCGATTATCTAATTAAAGAATTTCCATTCACCGCATAAGCCTCTCGCATGAATATCTCCATCATTATCTTAACCGCATCGGAAGAGAGTTTCTTTCCGCTTCTTGTATACACGTACTCGAACTCCTGCTATAAATACGACCACTTTCACCAAAGTACTAACTGCTGGTTAATAGGTTTTTTTTTTTTTTTATCTGCGCAGCTTGTTACTGCCTCAATTCATATTTCAGTTAACCAATTTCACTGTCATCTCGGCAAATCACCATTTTGCGTCTCCCTCCGCTCGCATTCACATCGTTGGCAATAAATGTGTAGATACATGTTCATAGATACTTTTCGATGATGGAGCAGTTAAGTTTTCCTATCGCGGAAATTAATTTCGCGGATGTGAGCGATTACGAGTGAAGGATTCTGAAAGTGGATACGACGATTGTTATGTGGGGAGAGGCAAGCCGGTGACAGTAGCACTTGTGTCTGAATCACTCCGTACCGTATGGTTTCGATGCGGTCATTGACAGATGGCTCCGGCTTTGTGTATTTATTTTCTGCTTTCCTTTCGATGTATCTTTCTTTTTGTATGAACTTTGTGAATTCTCCTAATAGCCGTAGTGTGGCTTTTTTTTGCCTTTTTATCTCGCGTCAGCGTCTGCCACATCACTGATTGATTTCTTGATGCGCGCGTGCTAATTGGGCGAAATGTGTCGAACATATTTTTAGACTTTATTTCAAGGAAGTGTCGTGAAAATGTGTAATTCCCAGCTGAAAGGGAAATACAAAACGGCTCAGATAATGGATCTCTTGTCATTCATTTGGGTAAAAGTGTTCGGATTTGAACCCCCCAGGCGGGGCCCAAATCCGACCACAATTTCACACACGAATGAGTGTCAACCGGAATTGATGTTTCTCATGTTGGGTGAAAACACAAGAAAATCAGGAAATCGGTAGATGCGGAAAGTGGTAAACAAATAGCAGCCCGGTGGGGTAGGTAGCAGCCCGTGAGTGCTTTAATGCCACACCTTCCTATTGTGTGGGCCGTTTAATTGTTTATTCAAAATGTTAGAGTGGGAGCTGCTAGAAAAGGAATAAAGAACCGAAAATCGTTTGTTCGTGCGGCTTTTAGATGATAAATATGCGGAAAGAAACGAGAAGGAAGCTTTGCGGCATACAAAGTATAAACTCATAACGTCTGCGAAAGAGTTGGCAAAGTATTTATTTATTTATTTAGTCTCTAACGAAAGGACAAACCGAAAAAGAGTGAAAAAAAAGCCCCATGCCATGACCAAGCCCCATGGATGACTTATGATTTTTTTCAGACATGACCTTCTTTTGTGATACGAAACGCACGACTAGAGCACTCAGGCGCAATTGATTCATTGTACTACCTGAGAGCAAACACTGGTTTACTCATTTTATTAGAATTTCCTCGTCCTTCTAAGAAAGCCAAGCAAGCACTTCAGTGATGAGGAGCTTACAGTACAAGTACTCACTACAACGGCACCGAAAATCGGCCATCTGATACGAGCAAAGGCAGGACACTCGCAGAGAGAATGTTTCGCAGTGTCGTCACCCTTTCGAGGACGCAGGGAGGCCTAACGCAGGTTCGGGTTTTGGGAAAACTTCCTCTGAGCCTTGCTTAGCAGTCTCACCTGGGAATTCGTTCCCCAAGATCCCAGTGTGACCTGGGACGCAGATAAAAGACCGTGAATTCAGCCTTGCGACCGAGTTCAAAGAGGTTTTATATTCACAAAATATTTTGAAAGTGGTTAAAGGGTTAAGCAAGGCTATAAGCGCAGCCTGACTGTCACCATAGACGGAAATACTCTGACCCTTCCACGTATTCCTTACAATGTAGTTCATGGCTACTACAATTGCATAAGTTTCCGCTTGGAAAACAGACGAGAAGTGAAGCCTTGTGTTGACTTCCACGAAGACACCAGCAAAAAACTCTTGACTGTTTTTGGAGCCATCCGTGAAAGTACGACTACATTACATTCTTCGCACAGATTCAGGCCGAATCCAGTCCTGAACACAAGGGAAGTCGACTTTAAATTTCACCAACAGCCGAAGTTCCGGTGTCATTGCGTCAGGTGACATACCCATGAGACCGGAGTTGCAGGATAAGTGTCGCGCAAGGTCATTAAAACTCAAGTGTGGATTATACCAAAACCACCCCGCCTAAGACGATAGGTGGCTTTGATAGTATAGCCCATGGTATAAGTATCAAGAGAGGTAAGTTCAGCAAAGCATCTAGAGCAGAGCAAGGCGTACTTAGGAAAGCTCCCGTGCAGCCCATAATCGTTATATGTATAAGACTTGTCTGCCGTATTATGCGAAAGCCTAAAACCGATCGTCAACAACCTGATAGTTCCGTATCAGTGCGATTTCAGGCCGGGAAAGTCCACCATTGACCAAATATTTGACAATTCTGTACAACTGCTCGCTTACGCCGATGACACTGACATAGTCGGAAGAACTCAGCGGGCTCTTAATGGGGCGTTTACGAGTATTGAGACAGAGGCAGCAAGATAGGCTTAGCGGTAAATGAAAGCAAAACAATATACATATATTTTGTCATCTAACATCGGCGTCTTGGACAAAACGTCACAACAGACAGATATAATTTTGAGATAGCAAAGGACTTTGTCTACCTAGGCTCTATGGTGAGCTCCACAAATGACACCAATAGGGAGATCAAAAAAAAAAAAAGACGCAGTTCTTTGGGCAAAGAAGGCAATTGAGTAACAAAGCCCCATTTGGAACTACTAAGGTAACGCTGTATAAGACGCTAATCATTCCAGTCCTGCTGTATGGCATAGAGGCAAGGACTTTGTCAAAGTCGAATGAGAATGCCATTGGTTACTTTGAGAAAAAGGTTCTTCGAGTGATGTTTAGTCCCATCTACATAGACGGCGAGTGGAGAAAAAGGTGCAATGCCGAACGATACGGCCAATACAATCACATCGACTTAGCCCGAATAATTCACATACAGCAACTAAGATGACTAAGTCATGTAGAGCAGATTAACACTAACGCTTCGGCCCGCAGAGTCTTCAAATCTAACCCAGAGGGGCGAAGCAGTAGAGTGCCTCATCGTGGAGAGTAGCTCGCACAAGTTCAATTAGACCTCATCGAACGTGAAGTGCGAAACTGGAGGCAATTAGCTAAAGACCGAGCTAAATGGAGAGGCTAGTTGGTTGAGGCCCAGAATCACCCTGAATTGTAGCGCCACTTAAGTAAGTAAGACTCCACTTGATTTCACTGCCTCCCTACTACAAACAGAAAATTAGTGAGAACTTTATACAGCTTAATCGAAAATCCTCTGACAGCCTCCTCCTACTTATGCACTACGTGTAATGCTGCGACTTCATTTGACATCTTAGTTCTTCTTAAAAGCGTTCCTTGGTGGAACGAGGAACGCTCGCGTCTTAGAAAGTTGACGAGAGAGACCTTCAATATCTGCCATAACTGTAAATACTGACAACCTTATAAAGACTGCTTTAGGAAATATAAACAATCTGTCAGAGTGGCCAAAAGACAGTCATGAATAGAATACTGCCAATCCATTGAGACTCTTAAGGACTCTGCAAGACTCAGTAGAATTTTATCGAAAGAACACTCTAATCCATTCCTTCTTAGAAAGATGGATGGGGAATGGGCTAAATCAACAGCAGAATCTCTAGAACTTCTGATAAACGCCCATTTTCCCGGATAATAGCACAGAGCCCTCAAACTCTCAGCGTACGCAATCGAATACCTGGAAAACCTTATACCCATTTTTACAGAGCAAATCATGTCCTTCCATGGCTCACGTCGATTTTCAGGAGCTGTTTACTGAACGACCATGTACCCGCTTCATGGAGACGAGCGAGAGTGGTCTTCATCCCAAAGGCAGGCAGACGCGGTCATGAAAACTCGAAAGATTTCAGACCAATCAATCTAACTTCCTTTGTACTGATGACTCTCGAGTGCCTCCTAGACAACCATTTGCAAGGCAAAATAAAACCATCCCTCTCCAAAGCTCAGCACGCATACCTCAAAGGTACTTACTTACTTATGTCCTGTATCCCCTTGTGGGTCCTAGAGCCCCTACTACGCCATGTTCTCCTCGGACCGCCAGGTCTTCTGCCATCCTGAGTTAGAGGGTTCCATTGCATAGCATGGTTCGCTATGGAACTGTCATACTTTCGGAACGTGTGACCAATCCACTGCCACTTCCGCCGTTGGATGGTTGTGCCTATTGGTTCCTGTCCCGTTCTCTCGTAAAGGTGTTCGTTAGAGATACGATTGGGCCAGAAAATCCTTAAGATATTGCACTGGCACCTATTAACAAACGTTTGCAGCTTTCTGGTGATAGTAGCGGTCACTCTCCATTGCATTGCTTCGCCATATTTTGGACAACATCCCGAACGCGGACTTTGCTTTGGCGATCCTGTTGGCTGTATCCAGTTCGGTTCCACCATCGGTCGAGACAATACTCCCAAGATACTGAAAATCCTCTACTCTCTCTACCGGTTGTCCAGCAATGCATATTTGAGCCGATGAGTTAGTTCCAAGGCTGATAATTTTAGTTTTTGCCGTATTAATTTTCAGCCCGACGATGCCTGCCTCCCTCTCCACATCTGCTGTCATTTGGTGGAGGTCCATAATTCTGTGGGAGAGTAAGCATATATCGTCAGCGTAGTCAAGATGTTTCAGTTGAGATGTAAGAGTCCATCGAATTCCTCCGTTTCTCTTCGACAAAGCTGCATGAAGCACATCGCTTATCACCAATAGGAATAATATTGGTGAAAGGATGCAGCCTTGTCTTACCCCACTTTGGATCTCAAATTCCTCAGACAACCTTCCCCTGTGCAGAACGTGACACTTGGAGCCTTCATATGTAGCTTTGATAATAGCAATTAGTTTATCGGGAATACCTCTCCTGCATAAGGCACGCCAAATAAACTCCCTGTTGACACTATCGAACGCCTTCTCAAAATCGATAAACAGCTGGTGGAGTGGCGATCGATATGCAACACACTGTTCGATGATAATCCGCAGGGTGTTGATGTGGTCGACACAGGAGGATCCAGAGCGGAAACCTGCTTGTTCGGCATCGAGTGTGTCTTCGAGATGTTGTTTGATTCGCTCCAGGGTGATTTTAGCGATTATCTTAGCTACAGCAGGCAGCACGCAGATACCCCTCCAGTTTCCGCACTCCATTTAATTTCCTTTCTTAGGAAGCTTGACGATCATTTCCTTTTTCCACTCGTTAGGAAAGCTCTCTCTATAAGTGGAAGCAGAAGCTCAGCCGATGTTGTGGGCGCTGCTAGTAAGAGCTCTGCTGGAATACCGTCAAGGCCTGCCGCCTTGTTGGTTCTGAGTGCCTTGATCGCGGTAATGATCTCATCTTTACTGGGAGTCGTGGTGCGTATTCGGGAACTTCTCACCTCGGTCATCTCAGTCTGATTTGGAAGCATACTTACTTACTTACTTTACTTATGTCCTTTAACCCCTCGGGGGGCATAGGGCGTCAACCACGCCTGCGCGCCATCGTGTTCGGAGTTCTGCAACGCGTTTGATTTGGAAGCATACGCTAGCGAATACACGGTTCAAAACCGTAGCAGAATGCTCTTTCCATTTCTTGAGCTGGTCCTCATCCGAAATGAGCAAGGAGCCGTCTAGGCTTTTCACTGGGTGTTGACTGGAGCTGCGACCACCTGTCAGCTCTTTCGTGATTCTGTAGACGGTCCTGCTGTCACACCTCCGTGCTGCTTCTTCTGCTTCTGTAGCCAGCGCGTTGATGTAGTTGCGCTTGTCACGTCGCACGCTACACTGAACTTCTCTCATCTTCTTTGCGATATAGGGACTCTAGCTCGCTTCTCCCTGCTGCTGGAGTAGCTGCAACGCGAGCTTTCAGCTGTTTTCGTTCGTCAAGTCGTCAAGTATCCTCGGAAAGCCGCGCCCTATGTCTTCCCTGCGATCGGCCAACAATTCTTTCAGCACCAGATGTAAAAATATTTTTCACAGCACTCCAATGGTCTTGGATGGTTGCGGCCATAGAGCTGCTGATTGCTTTCACACCTTGCGGAAAGTGTCCCCTTAATTGTTGGCGCACTGAGGGATCACTAAGTCTATCGATATTGAACCTGGGCATTCTTGTGTTGTCCTGGGATCTTCGAACTGCAGCAGTGCATAGTTGGAGACTAGCTGTCATAAGATGGTGATCACGTACTATCCCCACATCTGCCCCTCGCCCGTTTCGGACGTCCAGGAGACTACTTCTAAAGCGGCGGCTGATAGCAAAATGGTCAATTTGGTTGGAGGTTGCTTGCCTGTCATTGGAAACCCAGCTGACTTTGTGGCAGGTCCTGTGCTCAAACATGGTGCCACCTATCACAAGGCGGTTGGCATTGCAGAAATCCACAAACCTTTCGCCGTTGTCATTGCGGTTGCCTAGTCCATGCTTCCCGATTACATGTTTGAGCCCTTCGTTGTCGTTGCCTACCTTGGCATTCAAATCCCCCATCACTATGACAATGTCTCCATTTGGTGTTGTGTTGAAGACGGCACTTAATAGATTGTAGAAGCTCTCCTTTTCGTCCTCTGACGAACTATTCGTTGGGGCGTAACACTGTATGATGGTGACGCGTCGTATTCTAGTCCGGAATCTGGTTTTTTTAGCAGTAGTCCCACTCCATATTCCCGCGGACTTCCGGATGATCTTCCAGAATAGAGTAGTACAGTGTTACGCGTTGGAGACTGGTACTCGCCCGCTTCTAACCATCTTACTTCACTTACCCCCAAAATGTCCAGTTTATATCGCATGAATTAGTTGTCCAATTGGAGGAATCCTCAAAGGTAGATCAACAGAGACAGCTCTTCACGAGGTAGTGCGCACTATAGAAAACTCCATATACTACAAAGAATATACCTAGCTACCTTTCTAGACATAGAAGGAGCTTTTAATAATGTACACACTGAAGCAATCCTAGAGTCCCTTACGAAGCTGGGAATAGAAGCAATCTAAGTCAATGGATCGTTTCTATGCTTGGGACTAGAATTATTCAGGCAACACTATGCCATAGCAATATAACCAAATTTGCCAGTAGGGGAATACCCCAAGGCGGTGTTATCTAACCTCTAACCTACGTAAATTCCCCTTCAATTTTCGTTAAGTTAACTTTCTTCGGAGCCTTCGCAATCATTCCCTTCCGATACTCGTAAATGTGTACTCGTGAGTTATCTCACGTACTTATGCTGTTTAAAGCGCTCATTTCTTAGTAAACATCTACCAAATACTTTGACAACACCCTCTTACAGTGAATTCATATAGACTGCTACAAGTTCAAGGTACATCTCTGACTTCTAGCTAAAAATACAAATTTGTAATCTCAACCGACAATTCCACAAGTACTCTCAGTACAATTGGCTAACATCTTGCACCTGATCTCATCCAAAAATACAATTCCTCTGTTTATTGTGAAAGTAATCTTGTTCACTTGGCAAGTAATTCAGGGTTGCGCCTGCTTATTTTCTCTCATCATCCCACCAAATGGCTCATCTCACTTTTCACCAGAAACTAATTTCAGTTTAATTTGTTGCAAACAGCAGTTTTCTAAAATCGTATGACGGGTCAAGTGAAAGATGCTCGAAAGCTAATAAAAATAAATTGCATCATATATCACCGGTGGATTCTTTGAGTGTACGCAATTTTTCATGCAACACTTAACTAACGAACACATCCCCCTTTAAATTAATTACCTTGGAGAACGTTAATTTAACAAAAAAAAAAGTGTAATCTCGTTAAATGCGAAGAGCCTGACCATTGTCACAATGACCAACTCGGCGTCGGATAATTTGATTCGCAAAACTGGCTCAAAGAGGAAAACATTATCAGCACCATTGTATCTCAAACTTTCGTCAGAGAGAAGTAGTTTCACTTTTTTTTTTGTTTTTCGACTTTTTTAAGTTTTTCGTCACGAAATGCGCAATAAAGAGAAATATTACGTTGAATAGCTGCACACAAAGCAATAACGAACAACAAGCAGAATTAAAAATAAAAAATAAGGAAAAACCATTTTGTTTATCAATTGTTGTCTGACTGTAGACGCTGGGTCTTGTGCCAGAAAGGTGAGGAAATGAGAGATTTTCCGCAGTGATTTGTCTTTAGATGCATCTCTGGCCAAAATTGTTTTCTTTTCGATGTTGAGTTTCATTTTTCATCGGAAAGACAAATAGAGATTTTGTAATTTGTCTAAGTCGAGCGGGAATTGTATCTGATTACAATTTTGTGAAGAGATGATTTGTTTGCTTGATTGGAGGTGGCAGATATAAGAGGTTGTAATTTCTGATGGAGGAGGTGGCTTAGAAAAAATGGTTATAGAAAAAATGTTGTGAAAGAACTTCAAATGGCAGTCAGTTCGCCGTTTTTCCTTGCTCAGTTAGTCATAGTTTAACTGCTTCTTAAATCACTAACCTGGAAAATTTAAGCACTTCTTGAACTGAGCCAGGGCCTGTCCAATGAGGAGAAAGTCTAAGAGCTCCTAACCTCCATTGTGGATTAAAGAATTGAACTCTAAGAAAAGGCAAGTCAGGCATTTCTACAACAGGGCTAAGGAAGTAGGGGATGGTACTACATGGAATGAATACATAGAGCGCAAGAGAGAGAGTTTAAGTACTTAATCAGGCGATCTAAAAGTGAGTCGTGGAAGAAAGTAGCGAGGAATTTTTCGATGCATTAGTTGATGCTCACTTTCCAGGAAGTAGATCACCAATGGATTCTTCCACTTATGGCAAGTCGTATACTGGTATGTCAGTAGGAGACGAGGTAGATAATCTCATTACATGAACAAATCTGCGATGGGCTATCATATCCTTCGCACCGCTCAAAGCACCAGGTCCTGATGGAATTTTACCAGCTATGCTGTAAAAAGCTCCAGCCAAACTCAGGAATAGGCTTAGGGACATTTTTAAACACCGTTTAAGGTCGGGTTACGTACCAATGGCATGGAAGGACGAGCGGGTTATATTCATACCTAAAGCAGGGGCCTTATTTTGTATTGCGTTTCTATAGCAAATGTATACGAAATTCGGAAATTGGCATTTTCTATTTCTATTCCAAGTAATTTAAGTGACGTTTGATCGATGTTTTGACAATCTAACTTTCGGAAATGTTTGATTTTGAGTTGGAAGCACTTACACCCAATCCGAGAACCATACAAAATACCAATTCATTTTAGAATCGGATTACATTTCCGAATGGCAATCGGAATCCGAAAGCTGTACAAAATAAGGCCCCAGGTAAACCAAGCCACACTTCAGCGAAAGACTATAGGCCCATCAGTCTCTCGTCATTTCTCCTCAAGATACTTGAAAGGCTTCTTGATATTCATATCAGAAGTAAGTGCTGCAACGCCATTCTATGGAAATCTCAACATGCATACTTAAAGGAAAAATCTGTGGAAACAGCCTTACATGACGTAGTAGGAAAAATAGAAACAAGCCTTCATCATAAGGAATTTGCACTAGCAGCCTTCCTAGACATAGAAGGTGCTTACAATAATGTAGAAGGAAGGGCCAACATACAGGCCCTAGAAACTATGAGTGTCGAGCATTACATTACCAATTGGCTCTGCAATATGCTCGACACTAGAATTATTAACTCCACTATCGGAAATAGTTCAATAAGAAAATCCGTAACCAGAGGGACTTCCCAGGGAGGCATTATCTCACCCCTCCTCTGGGTTCTAGTCATCGATGGGATACTTAAAGAACTAAGCAATACAGGCATACGCGTCACTACTTACGCTAACGAGCGACGTGGTGATTTTAGTCCAGGGCAAATTCATTGACACATTAAGTACACGTCAACCCGGATAAAACAGAATTGGTGCTCTTAAACAGGAAATACAAGATACCACCCTTCAAACTGCCTAAGCTAGCAGGGGTGGAGCTTTCCCTTTGGGATCGATATCTTGGTATAATGCTAGAGAGGAAACAAAACTGGAAACTTAATATACAGGAAGAATTCGCAAAGCTTATAATGCTCTCTTTATCTGTAAAAGGACGGCGGGGAAAAAGTGGGGCCCGAAGCCTGCAATGATGCACTGGTTACATATTATGATAGTCAGACTCATTCTTACGTATGGGGCTCTTGTGTGGTGGAAGGCAACGAATACGAAAAACATACGGTGGATATGTTGGCCATGGTACAAAGAACAGCCGACATTGCCATCAAGGCTGCACCTACGGCTGCACTTGAAATCTTTCTGTATCTTTTACCATTAGACCTACAAATCAAATTTTAAGCGGGCAACAGTGCGCTTCGGCTCACTAACGTTGGTCTCTTCTAGACCAGTACGGTGGAACATAGCTCCATTCTTAAGGAATGATATCCCTATATCCCTGACGAATCGGACGATACTTATCCATGGCCCATTGGACTTCGTCACACCGTACGAAATAATGTATCCTGCTAGAGAGAATTGGCAAAGGAAAACAGTCTCTGTCCACAATGAGATTACAATATACACAGATAGTTCTAAGACCAGAGGGTGCACAGGATCAGGTATAGATATATTCGAGAGGTATTAACCTACAGGTGGCCCTGAGACGTGGGCGCCGTGGCGTAAGTGGTTAGTGTGTCGGATTACTACGCATGAGGTTCCAAGGGTTCGAACCCCAGAAAATACCAAAAAGTTTTTTCACGGTCCCACCTCTCGCGAGCGTCTGACAAACATCCGAGAGTATTGTTGTCACGAAAAAGTTTCTCAAATTGCCGTTCGGATTCGGCATTAAACTGTAGGTCCCTTCCATTCGTGTGAAAAATATAACGCACACAACATGAGTGGTTGCGAGAAGCTAGGCCCTGGCACTTTAAAGAGCTGTTGCGCCAAATATTTGTTTTTTTTTTCTGGCCCTGAGACTTCGGGACACATGCAGTGCGTTCCAAGCAGAGGTTCTAGCAACAAGAATATCGCCATCTTCATTGACAGTCAGTCTGTGCTAAAAGCGTTAGAGTCTTGTGTCACTAAATTTGAAATCGTCAGGAATTGCTGCACAATGCTTAAGGCATTAAGTTCGCAGAACCGTGTCAGATTATGTTGGGTACCTGGACACTGCGATATAGAAGGCAATGAAAAGGCTGACGACATAATTATAATCGGTAATATTAAACCACCCATGTGTGTCGCTAGGGGAATTATTCGGGATAGAATCATCAACATAGCTAATCTAAGATGGTCCAACTTAGATGGTCATAAGGTGTCTAAGGCCTTATAGCTTGTGTTAGACCGCATGAAATCGGGGAGGTTATAAAACTAGAAAGGTCAGGGCTAAGAATGGCGATTGGAATACTCTCTGGCCATTGTCTTCTAAGGAAGCATGATATGAGACTGGGTTTATCAAATACGGATGTTTGCAGTTACTGCAATGACCTACATGTTTCGGAGGATATAACACATGTACTCTCTGAATGACAAGGCATTGCCAGTATACGGCTAAAGCACCTTGGAAGATACTTCTTCGATAACCTAGAACAGGTAAGGTCTCGGAATGGTAATAAGGACATCTTCAAATTCTGTAGGAGAATTGGTTTAGGTCGGTTTTTCCGTAAAAATTCCCTGGGGATCCAGATGAGCCCACATTGGTGCCTAGTGTCTTATGATAACCTCATAACCATACTCAACCTAACCTAACCTAAACTGAGCCAACGGAAATCTTAACAAGTGTGAATGTCGTGGAAATAAATTTATATTTTTACACCCTACTCTGGTTCATAGAATGTCCTTTGAGAACCGTATACAGGCGAAATTTGATCACCCTATGCATGTGCCCTGTTCCTCGATTGCCGCGATTCCTCTTCAACTTTTCAGCGCATTGTACTCCCTGATCCCTGGAGATAAAGTATCTTAGGTTAGGTTAGGTAAGTGGGAAATCAAGTTTATTAATGAAGCCAAGAATAGTTTGAGCTGAAGAAGAGGTGACGTCAGAAGGTGATGTAACGCCTTTATTAAAGTGCTTTAGCCTAACTCTGGCTATGGCCGGGCAATCACAGAGTATGTGATAGGCTGTTTCGGTGTCTTCAAGACAGAGACGGCACGTTTTCGACTGAACACGGCCCATTTTCTTGAGATGATAGTTGAGAGAGCAATGTCCAGTTAGGAAGTCAGTAAGGATCTTAGCATTCTGTTTGCTCATTGATAGAATGTCTCTAGTTCTATTTTTTTGAAAAATGAATAGATTTCTTGGAATACCTTAGGCCGGGTTGTACATTCCAGTGTGAGAGCATTTGTTCGCGTTCCCAGTGGAGTAGCTCTATTTGAATCCGGCTAGTGGGTAAACCGCAGAAGGGTTCAGGTCCAATGTAAGGATATTGGGCACCTAGTCTGGCAAGCTTATCAGCCGCTTCATTACCAGGGATGCCTTTGTGACCGTCACCCACATTAGTATGATATTATTGTGTGCAGCAGGCTGCAAAAGCGTCTGGAGACAATTCCAAACCAGCTTAGACTTATAGTCAAAGGACGTGAGAGCCTTGAGTGCTGCTTGGCTATCTGCCATTATATTAATATGTGATCTTCGGAGATTTCGTCTAATGTATTCTCCGGCTCAGAGCTCGATTGGAAGATAGTAGTGGATTGACCTAATGGTGTAAAGAGTTTGTAGTTGGGGCCAAAGATACTAGCTCCAACCCCATTTAACATTTTGGAACCGTCAGTGTACCAATTGATTTGAGATGTTGATTGAGGGATTTGAGGATAGTACCAGTAGATGCGGTCAGGTATGTTTACTGTGGATTGAGGATGTTTACAGGGTGATTGAGGTGGATTCTTTTGGGCATGAAGTCTGAGATGCATACTGCTGGAAAAGTAAGTAGCGGAATTTTCTCAAGGATCTTCATGTGGCCTACTAATTCGGAATTTGTGTTGTTGAATAAAAGGTGAAGCTTTAGAGCACTGGCAGCCGCAGTCTTCATAATATTTATGTGTAGGGGTGGAAAGTTTAAGAGAACTTCCAGCGCAGCTGTTGGACCCGTAATACCTACACAGGCTAGTCTCTGCACCATC
Organism: Brachypalpus laphriformis; assembly: GCA_945910035.1. Classification (NCBI taxonomy): domain Eukaryota; kingdom Metazoa; phylum Arthropoda; class Insecta; order Diptera; family Syrphidae; genus Brachypalpus; species Brachypalpus laphriformis. The sequence goes on from OX246753.1 coordinate 157,070,674, forward strand.
TGGAGGGTGGAGCGGATAATGGTTTGATTAATTTTATCCCACCATACTAGCGAAGAATAAGTTATTATCGGAACGATGATTGTGGTATAGGTCCACTGGATCATTTTTGGATTTAATCCCCATTTTTTGCCGAAAAACCTAGACCCGTTGTGATACCCATGGGAGGAAAGAAGACAGAACGAATTCCTTCCTCGTGAAAAAATAAACGTCTATGCGCATAGCCTAGTAGAAAGCATTTAATACTTACTGTGCCCAAGATTCAAACCATCCAGAGGATTTAGTGAAGTTTGCGATGTCATTTATCGATCTGTCAGACAATTCTTTTAAATTCCTAAAGAAGTATTGTCCAAAGAACTTGTTTCTTAGATGGTAGAGGCCTGCGCAGTGGCAAAGAAAGTGGGTAGTGTCTTTCGAACCTCCTCGTCACCACAGCCCCTACAAATGTCGTCGTTCGTCACATGTAACTTTGTCATGTGGTATCGCATAGTGTTATGCCCGCAATGACTCCTATGAGAGTAGAGAGGGATTTTATATCCCTCTGCAGAAGTTTGGTTCTTGTTCTGTCTGAATGTAGGTCATAGCTTCCTCGTGGTGATGCAAGTTTCTAGAGAGGTCCATCTATTGTTCGCCTCCGTTAGAGCTTTGTTCCCTGCTTCGAGTTTGAGTGTGCAAAGCGGAATGTACACTGAGGGTTCGGATTAGTCCGAGCTTAGCCAGTTCGTTGGCTTTCTTATTCCATGGTATGTCTTCATGTCCAGGGACCTAGCAGAGCTTTACCTTGTGCTGTGTTCCAAGAACCTAGAGCTCTTCTCTACAACAACACTACTAACGACTAACACTTCAAAAGCTTCGATTTTATTTTTGTAGCGGATATTTCTGTTATCGCCGCCTGGCTGTCGATGAAAAAGGTAATATCCTCCCGTGAAATAGCCCTAATCGCAGTCTCACGGGCTGCTATTGTCACTGCTGGAACCTCTCCCTGGTAAACTCTGCTGTTGCTCGGAACCCGAACTGACAAAGAGATATCAAGCAGTTCAGAAAAGATCTCTGCGCCTACACCGATTCCTATTTTGGATTAATCGATGTACACAGCTATGGATTGTTCGTTAAAAATTTTATCGTGTTTCCGTTCTTCCCTGCTCCGATAGGTCCTTAGAAATGAAATCGTGAAGTCTAGGTATGACGTTGTGTAGCCTGTACTAGATACATTGCCTAGAGATCGTAGTAAGACCCATAGCCTTTGGTCTCCAGCTGTCTGTTTGGCTTAAGCTAACGGTACTAATAGCTGTCGATGCTTGTATAAATTATGTCTAGCGGGAGCAGGTTGAGAATGGCCTCGAGTCGTGCTGTTGGTGTCGTTGTCATTGCGCTGCTGGTGCCAATGCACGCTAGTCTTTGTACGTTTCTGATGGCACTTAGGTTGTTAGTTCTACTGGCGGCCTGCTACCATACAAAGCTGCCATAGTTAGTATGGGCCTAACTATAGCCGTATGCATCCATACGATGATTTTGGGGTTCGGTCCCCATTTACTTTGTTTTTTTTTTCTTTTTTGACTGTCGTCAATGTTCACTCTCCATTTCAGTTTCCCATCGAGCACCAGGCCGAGATATCTCGAACTGCTTGAGATAACCCATAAGTATCTCAAGCAGTGCCCCTTACAAAATTGTTACGAATTGTGCAATTATCCTTTTGTTAGAACTAACTTTCTGGGGATTGACCGCTAGTCCACATTTCTTCGCCCAGGAATCTATGATTTTTAGCACTCTTTCAGTTTGCTCTCCCAGGGTTGGGAGAAATTTTCCTGTTGCGAGCAGCACAACGTCGTCCGCACTAGCTATAGTTTTGACGCCGCTGTCTCTGAGTTTTAGGAGTACTTCGTTGAGGACAATTACCCACAGCAGTGGAGATATAACGCCGCATTGAGGTGTGCCTCTAAAGGTGTAGGCTTCTATCTTTGTTCCTCCAAGTTCAACTTTAATACGTCTTTCCTCTAGTATGTTAATGATCTACTTTATTAGGGAGTTGTGGATATTGAGGTTTGTTAAAGTTCTAGACATATACCGCATTTGTTCTGACATTGTTAACATTGGCTTCCAGTCTACTTTAAAATGTTTGTTGTCCACCGACTATCAAATCCTTGGCACCTCAGTGTTGCCTTGGGGTGCCTGTACATTTGATCTCTTTTTTCAAAAATTAGTTTACTGTACAAGGGTTTTTTTTAAATTGTCATTCGTCAGTCGAAAGGATAATTAAGTTAAAAGTATTTTATTTCTATTTTACTCCATGTTAGCTACTGACCCTTCTACCACATTCACCCACCTAAGCTAACTCTGTACAATTCGACTCCTTTTTCCGTGAATGGACAAGAATATTGCCTGCTGCCTTCATTTCCGAATATCGAATTTATTTGCAACACTTATTACACCCTCTAACGAAATCACTTCATAAGTCCTCTAATCCAATAGATAAATACACTTTCCAACTAAATTTCCATTTTATCACCCCTGGGGCATTCTCCTTCGGCGTGTGCTATAGATACGAGTATTCTGTATTCTATTCCGCCTCCTTTTTTTGGGAAACAAAACCTGTCCAATCCATCACCCAACTAATTTGATAGAAACTGTAATAAAAATAGTTGCGCCCCCCGACAGTCACCCACACGCGCACCCCTTAGCGATTAAAAATGCCAAAAATCATCGCATCCCTTGCTAGAGACTAACAATGAAGAAGTGAGAGATTAAAATCTCTTCTCTTGGGTGGGTGTAAGGATATTCTCACCCCTTAGAAGGAAGAACTACCCAATTTTTTGTCTAAATGCAACGGGGTTGAATGACAATACTATCCCAAAGCCGAAGGGGGTGTGGCGAATGAATTAAAGATTTTTCCGTCATATTTTCATCCACCCTCGAAATGGGTTTTTTTTTATAATGAAACTGACATAATTAAGTCGCAGGATATTGCATCACAACCACCTAAACTGCTGACAAATGTCTCTTCCAACCTGTCACGCTGTTGTTGCTTGTGCAACCCTTATCGTTTGCGGTATTAGTATCGAAATGAAATCGCATTAATAGAGGAAGAAGTAGCAGACAAACAGACACAAACAGAGGGTGACGTGCATATTAATTCATTCAATTAAAAACCAGTGGCGTTGGAGAGTTGAAGGAAAAAGAAGATAGAAAAACATATTCTAAATGTATCCGAATTACGTGACAGACAAACACACTCGCGATTCCACCCTCTGCGATGTGTTGGCTTGATGTGTACATTTAGAAGGGATGGACTCACTGATGAAGCGGCGACGGCGTCCTCTGTGTATGATTCTTTTGTCATCGGGTGTTGCAGATTAAAAAGTTTATTATGTCCTTAACAATGAGCATGAAGTCAAAGTCAGAATACTTACTCACTAAAGATAGTCTATGTGTGTGCCAGACACCCACTTTTTGCTAAAGTGGCAGTAATATCGTAATTATGGTGAGACGTCATCCAATTTTTTTATTTTTTTGGTTTGAGGCTTCTGTGAATGTGATACTTTGTGACGGTTGTTGGCACTTCAGAGTGTTGTAGGCATTCAGTAATAAGGACGAATTTTTGTGGCATATGAGGAAAATTTTAACGAGCCTGAAGTATAGGTCCATTGTCTGCTTTGTCTGAAAAGCACTTTGTGATGAAATAGAAAGCTGATACGAAAACGTTGGAGTCAAAAAACTCTTCAAGTATGTAGTACTCCCATCCTCTGCCATCCTCTCCTTCTTTTTGCTGATGCTTGCCCACATTCAACCGTGGATGCCCTTTTATCATATAATCTGGACTAATTTCTTCCTTTTGAATAAATAGTCATCGTCATCTGCGCCCTAAAGATACTACAAGTATGAATGCCGAGCAACATTTTGTTCTTGCCTTTACCTTGAAAGAGGAAAACCTCCTGCACTTCCTCCTTCGGAATAACTTTTACTATTTTCCTTTTATTGCGATACTATCAAAGACAATGCCAGAGAAACAAATAATCCTTCCCACCCATCGCTACAAATACGATCAGGTCCTTTACTTCTGGTGTGAAAGATATGATGGAAATTGCAATTATTCATCTCCTTCCCATCCTTTATGACATAATTTTCCTCCTTTGTGGCACATTGCACTTGCTTCGGAAAAGTTTCCGTATTTTTCGGTAGAGGGCATTTAACTTAAAGGAAAACAGTGTGCCATTAGGTGGGTATCTTGGACCAGTATCTTTCCACTTTATTTTTTTAAATCTCTAAGATTCATTCGTTAAAATTACCCTAGTCGACTTTAATGCATAGCTAGTGAAAAAGGACGTCCTTAGTAGAGTATTCTGGGTGTCCAGACTTTCCGAGGAACCAGCGTGGGCTCGGAAATCCACCCCGAATGGGCGACGCAGTAGAGGACGACCTCGCGGTAGGTGGCGCAAACAAGTGGAGGGGGACCTCAACCAACTTGGCGTGCGCAACTAGGAGGCAGCTGGCTCGTAATCGTGCTAGCTGGAGAGGTTTGTTGGTTGAGGCCTAGGTCCACCCCGGACTGTAGCGCCATCTAAGTAAGTAAGTAAGCGTGGGCTCGGATCACCACCTAGTTTTAGATACGGTTATCCAAAACGGAGAGAAATCAACAAAGTGCTGTGTGGAAGTTTGACGTCGGACGGCTACAATCGCAAGAGACCGACAGAGCTTTTGCCGATCGAGTCTCTTTCAATTTCAATCTAAGTCATATGCCGCCAGCAGACCAGTGACAATGTTGACAACAAGCCATCAGAGATGTCGCCTCTGATATTCTAGGTTTCTCTAGCCCACCACAACGAAACCCCTGGTTTGATGGAGAATGCCGGCAAGCACATCCAGCGAGATCCGACAGCCTTGTCGCAGAAGTTTTCAACGCAGGAAGAGATGAAGTGGTAAGGACCAGCTCATCTGTAAAATTTGGTCGGGCGAAAGTATGCTCGATGAGCATCGTTTGCCCGATTCTGAAGAAAGGAGATCGTCTGAACAGCGCCAACTAGAGAGGTATAAGTCTTTTCAACATCGCATATAAAATCCTGTCCGCCGCATTATGTGAACGCCTGAAATCGATCGTCAAGAACCTGATAAGTCCCTATCAGTGTTGTTTTAGGCCGGTAAAGTTCAGCATTGACCAAATATTCACACTCCAGCAGATCTTGGAAAAAACCCACGAATATAAAGTCGATAAGACGAGTTATACAGTACCTCGTCCGTCTGTGCAGGATGACGATGGAGAACTCTCGTTGCGCCATCAAAGTATGTAAATACACCGCCGAACCGTTCGATGTGAGGAGAGGTCTTAGACCAGGTGACGCGAGAGCTTGCGATCTCTTTAACATAATACTTGAAAGAATTGTACAAAACTCAGAAGCAAACAAGGTACAATCTTTTATAATGCAACCATTACAATTTCTTTTTGATGCGCAGATAGGGGTCAAAATCCTTCATGGATGCTTGTAGCCCGTGCTACGAATTATGCCCGTCCTATTACTCTGTCCTGTTGTTCCCCTGCGCCACCGCCAGTCAAGGCATTCCTTTACAGGGGTTGGTGTGATATTTTGTTACTTCTCCTGCCAGAGTTAGCTGGGTCTTCGATCATTTCATTTCTCCTTGCTCGTTCCTCTATATGCAGTTGCTGCATTATACTTATGACTTCGTTTGCAATCTCCCAGCCTTCGCTCCTCGTCAGCATAAATGAGATCAGACTTCTTGGGGTCACTTGGCCGCCAATTGCTCTTTCTAGGATGTTCCTGGCCCTGATGTCATTTTGGAATTCCATCAGTACATGCTCTGCGTTCTGCACTTTTCCTTCACAGTGCTGGTAGAATGGGTCATCCGCGTATCTGTATTTGTAAGAATACTCCTGGAAGCATCTATGTCCCGATAGAAATTGTGTTAGGTAGTAATTTACCTCCATGTGCTTTTTGTTAATCCATTCATCAACTTCGGGGATCAATTTGTATGTCCATCGCCCTTTCGTTGTTCTGTCACGTGCTCGTTTTCGTGCAGTCTTCTTCGCATCTAGATCGATGAGCATTCCGCTGGCACACTTCTTAAGGCACAGCATACCCTTAAAGATGCGATACTATGCGCCGATTTCATCGTTCTAATGTACGACTTACGGTGCGTCGCTGATGCCCATATTGGGACCGCATACAGGAGTATTGACTTACTCATGGTCGTTAGAAGATTTTGAATCTATTTGGCATTAGTCTGCATAGTGCCGCTACTGCAGGAGAGGCCTTCTCGCCTGCGTACGTTATGTGATCCCTGAAGCTGAGTCTGTGGTCCAGCAACACTCCCAGGTACTTAATATACGGCTTCGACTCAATGATTTGCTCACCGATCTGTACGGTAAGGTATTCCACTTTTCTACGGCTGCTTATGAAAACGGCATCGGTCTTGTGGTCTACTAGTTCTAAACCTAATGTCTGTTGCCATAGCTTCAGGCTTGCGATTGTTTGACTGCAGCTTTGCATCACTTCGTCTAATGTTTTGATCACTGCTACGAGTACAACTGCAATATCGTCGACATAACCGATGATGTCTACTCCAGTCGGCCTTTGTATTCTTAGAATACCATCGTACATTATGTTGCATAGAATTGGTCCCAAGACCGACCCTTGTAGAACTCCTCCCGTGACAACCATTACCATAAAGACCTTGCCTCAGTTAGTAGTTTATCTCTTCATGAATTCTATTTATCCATGATCTTATTCTCGGAATAAGTCTGTATGTCCAGCTTTCCCTGTGTGAGGCGTCCCGTGTTTGTTGCCACATCCTTATTGATGTTGCCTTTTCTTGTTTTCTTCATTCAGTAGACTTCGGGTTTCCAATAATTGCATCCCGAATTAATTCTTCTTGCTTCATCAGCCAGTATATCTATAGGCATCGTGCCCGCGATGACATACGCCGCTTCATTCGGGATAGTCCTATAAGCTGATATGAATCGTAGTGCGGTAAGCCTGTAAACACTATTTACCCGCAGCCGATTCCGCTTAACTTTTTGCTGCTCCGACCAGATTGGAGATGTGTAGAGCATTCTTGAAAGCGTTGTGTACGCCTTCTTTGATATTTTCTCCATATGTTTACCGAAGTTAAGTCGGTCGTCGAACATAGCGCCGAGGTACTAATGCAGCTTAGAGCTTAACAGAATCGATGGTTTCGTCTGCGTTCAGTTCTAGCTCGTCTAAATATTTCGCCATAGCCACTATCGCGATGTCATTGGCAAAACCTATGACTTGAACTCCACCGGGGACTTTCAGCCTCAGTATGCCATCGTACATTATGTTCCAGAAAACCGGTCCGAGAACGGAACCCTGTGGAACGCCAGAAGTTACGGAGTACTTCTGTATCTCGTGGAGGTAGTTTTCTATTATTCAATGTATATATCCTAGTGTATTCATACTTCTCAGCGCATTCATAATGGCCCCAATTTGCTGCATTGAATACGTTTTTTACATCGACTGTAATCACTCCGCAATATTTTGTACGTCCCTACATCCAGCTAGAACCTTGTATCGCTTGCTTGGCCGTTAGCACCACCTTACCAATAGCATCTATTGTTGATCGCGATTTACGTGGTCCGAGAGACCTTCTTCTGTTTCAGTGACCAGGAGTAATCTACTGAATATTAGACGATCAAGTATCTTTCCAAATGTGTCAAGGAAACGGATTGGACGATAGGACGATAGATCGCCGTAAGATAGTATCTCTTTGCATTATCGCAAAATCTCTTAGGTTCATTCAACTATTACCATCAACACCAATTACTATCTTATTAAATTGCGCGGACATTCACCGTAGATATTGCTTATTGTTAGCACTTTCGATTGATATCGAGCTAACAAAACTAGTTTCGCCTCATCAAATTGGAATTTTGGTTTTTTTCTGTGCACAGACAAAAGATACTCTTGTTTGAATAAATTTCAATTAATGAATTAAGTGTCTGCGATGCATATCTGTCTGTTTATTCGAGTTCAAGTTCTTTGGAATTCTGATTGACATTGAACCGATTTTTTTGCAAATTCCCGGACACGCCATGTCGACTAGTCCAATTGGATTGCATGGCATTTTAATTGAACGACATAGTTACTCACGACTGACCCAGCTTTTTCCGAAAGTAAACCAATGAACTAGTGGTTTTTCCCTCGAGGAAAATTTTATATTTTCTAAAATTAATCAGAACACACACAATTCTCAAATCGTCTGTGCTTCGGAAAAACACAGAACTAGATAAATTTCGATTCCAAGTTCTTTGCAATATCCACCAGCCAAACACCTACGCACAGGAAAAAGATTGGAAAAACAATTCCCGGAACATGCAGTTAACTGCGGGACATTGATTCACTGAAAAATCTCCACCGATTTATCACTTTTCCTTTCGTCTTTTCCTGCCAATCGGTGGGAGTCGGAAAGATTTGTGTATTCGCACGCCAAGCATTTAAATAAATTATGAAAAATAAGCGCACAGCTATGAGAAATGGAAAAAGTTTTATGTAGTTCACCCAAAATTAGCATCCAATTTGCATTCGTCATCATTTTCGTCTGACGTTTGTATCGATGTATCTCTTTTGGTTCAGACAGCAATCTATTCAAGTAATGACATCACATCTACCTTAGACGACTGATGGTTTCAGTTTATTTTTGTAAATAGATCATGATAATCCATTAAACTGTTGTTGGTACGATCATTTGTCATATTAAAGTGTTTTATACATTTATTCGTACATTTGACAGAGATGTTAAGAGTTTGTGTTATGGGGTCCCAGAGGGGAGACGTCGAGGGCCACAGCTGTTTACATGATTGTGTTTCTTTTTTTCTGATTTTGATGATTTATCGGCGGCCAATGTTTTGGATAAATGTGCAGCTTGGTGCCAAACATGACAAGTTCTGTGAATCATTGTTGAAACAAATGTACCTGTTTGGAGATTTTGTCAGGAAAAGTTCAACGACAATATCAATCTTGACATTTGCGTCGTCAATTAATGTTTCCAAAGTGCAATTTTTATTTTGTCTTTGCCAAAATGATTCACACTTTGCTCACATCATATGGATTGCGTAAGAGTTGCTCATTTGCATACAGATGCGATTATGAAGATTCTCCTCCAAATGGGTACTGAGGTGAGGATTTGTGTTACTCATTAACTGGAGGTTTATGATATCAGCTTGTAGGTTGGAGTAATGAGTAAGTTGAGGTTGATGATCTGATGTGTTAATCATAGCTTTTTTGTTAATCATAAAAAATTTAAATAGTGATGTGAAGACTGTGGCATCTGCGAACTGGGGCAGTATACAAAATGTGTCAGTGAGTTACGAGTAGCGTAATGTTTTGTCTAATTATATTTTACTCATTAGGATTCATTATCGCTGTTGGTGACGTGGTTTGCCTTCTAAATCTCGGAACTGAGGGTCGGTTAATAATACTTTTTGCTGATGCTCGTGCGATCTATCGTTGCCTTTGTTTTCCATCGGCTGTTTGCTTATATGAATGAAGTCACTATGAAGTAGTTTTCATACATGGGGCTGAGCCTAATTAATTATTCTTTACGGCCCGAAATATGCACACCATTCTGCGTACAATGTGATATCCTTGACGATATGGTCAAGAAATACTGCTTTGAAGGGAAATTTTACTCAAAGCTGAGCATCAAAAGAGTCTGGAGTAGTGAGTCCGTAACAATTCAAACAGCACACAATTACGGGAAGACTTAAGGAAAGAGAAAGAGAACAAATGGGTCAAGCATCGGGACGGTATCCCCCAATTAAGACAGGCACTTCCGTGGAAATACAACCAGAAAAGAAGAAGAACCTGCCTAAAAGTTAGCAAGAATCTACTGCAAGACTGCAGACTCAAGGAACACCTTAGGAAACTGAGAATAAAGGGAGACGGACACTGCAGATTCCGCACGGACTTCACAGAAACACCAGCGTACTTTCTTATGGATCCACAAAAGAGAAAATCACCTAGGTGCCTATCTCTAATCAGAAACGGATCTACATTCGCTGGATCCATTCAAGATACTCCGGTTCATAGTAGCATCTGGACTGAAGGAAGTGCTCTAAACCGAGTATATCATCGACTAGAGTCCTAGTTTCGGGGCACAATAGATCTGTTCAATTGCACTTGCACCTCATTACAACTATATATCTATCTATCTATCTATCTAACTATCCTGCACGAAAGTATTTTTTATGAATTTAAACTTATGCCTTCGTTATAAAAACCATTTCAAAAAAAGATAAATAAATAAATTAATTTTGAAGCGCGCTAGTGTCAGTGGCAATGGTGCAGTGTTTGCAGTTTTTTCAACCACTGTACTAAAGAAAGGTCCCTGGCTGGTAGTACAATGGCACGGAGATGGGATTTGTGTTTTTTTTTTTTTAAGACAAGGCTGCACCGCACAAGAGGATAAAGATAGATCAGTGTTGCGCCTGCACCAGAACTTATACCTAAATGAAGAAGGCAAGAAAGAACTGGTAGGGATCCTAAATATGGTGTGGGCCATATGCAGACCAGTTTGCAGATCCCAGAAGATTGAAATTACGGAATTATCCTGTCTACTATAAGTATATACAAGAAATGAGATACAAAAGCATATTCTGCTCTCCGCGGCTCTTAAAGTTTACAAGACGATATTAGAGAGTAGGCTCAGAAGGCGGTGGTAGAACACCTATCAGATGTACAAAGCAGGCTTGGACCGACACATAACCACGTTTTCATGGTGCAACAGATTGTGGAAAGAATGCATTCGACATGGTTAGTAGAAATAAAATTTGGGCAAGTCTAAGTAATAATTTCTCCTCAAGCACTTGAAAGGCTTCTTGATATTCATATCAGAGGTAAATGTTGCAACGGCATTCTATGCAAAGTACAACATGCATACTTAAAGGAAACATCTTTGGAAACAGCCTTACATGACGTAGTAGGGAAAATAGAAACAAGCCTTCACCATAAGGAATTTGCACTAGCAGCCTTGCTAGGCATAGAAGGTGCTTTCAATAATGTCGAAGGAAGGGCCATCAAACAGGCCCTAAAAACTATGAATGTCGAACATTGCATTACCAATTGGCTCTGCAACTTACTCGGCACTAAAAATGTTAACTGCACTATCAGAAGTAGTTCAATAAGAAAATCCGTAACCAGGGGGACTCCCCAAGGAGACGTTATCTCACCCCTCCTCTGGGTTCTAGTCATCGTTGGGATACTTAAAGAACTAAGCAATACAGACATAAGCGTCACTGTTTACGCGGACGATGTGGTGATTTTAGTCCAAGGCAAATTCCTTGACACATTAAGTGAAATAATGGAATCAGCTCTTAAAATGGGCTTAGAAGGTGCGGACTCCATGTCAACCTGGATAAAACAGAATTGGTACTCTTCTGCAGAAAACACAAGATACCACCCTTCAAACTGCCTAAGCTAGTAAGGGTAGAGCTTTCCCTTTCGGATCGCGCTATATATATTGGTGTAATGCTGCATAGGAAACTAAATTGTAAACTTAACATACAGGAAAGAGTCCGCAAGGTTTATAAAGCTCTCTTCATCTGTAAGAGGACCGCAGGAAAAAAATCGGGTCTGAAGGTCGCAATGATGCACTGGCTATACATCATGATAGTCAGACCCATCCTTACGTATGGGGCTCTTATGTGGTAGAAGGCAACGAATACGAAAAACACACGGGATATATTAGCCATGCTACAAGACGAAGCAGAAGATATAACAAATATACTCTGTGATCCCAATCAGTGGTACAATCTCGACAAAGAAAAAGGCGAGGCTTTTGTTTTCGTGATGAAAAATTACCTCTCTCACACCATCAACAGAGCTGAGGATGAAGAGTGCAGAGCACAAAATATGTGAGATTCGCTACAGCGAACTTGCTTAAAGAAGGCCAAATCACTGCTAGGAGCTTCAAAAGGCCACCATGGTGGTGGAGTGATGAAGCTGAGAAAGTGATAAATGAGAAGAAAGCGGCTTTCAAAGCTTGGTCAAAGTGCCCCTCTAATAATAATGACGAAAAAGCTCGCCTCGAAATGGAATACAGATGCTGCAAGAAAAAAGCGAAAAGAAGTGCGCCCAGCTTCAAGCAGAGAGTACGGAGGGCCTGTATCGGGAGCTGGAGAAAATATTTTCCCCGGTTGCTGATGCAAACCAAGCTATCCAGGAGCTGCGAAGACACAATATGAACGAGAGCGCCACTATCTTCAAAATAGCCGCCCAAAGAAGGAAGAATGCTCAGGAGATTCGTTCGCCAAAGTTCATTAGCAATGCTCATGGCCAGCTTCTTGTGGATGACGACAAAATTCTGCAGAGGTGGCGGCAGTATTGCGAAGAGCTTTTAAATGAACAGTTTCCCCGGCTATACTTTCCTAGAGCCACCCCTAACTGTGAAGAAATAGCCGACATTACAGTCGAAGAAGTTAGTGAGGCGGTCAAATACTCCAAAAAACGAAAAGCGGTTGGGCCAGACGAAATACTCCCTGAGTTCTGGAAAAAGATGGGAGACATCGGGTTCAGATGGCTCAGAATTCTCATCTCCAAATTCGTGAGAGGTGATCCAATGCCGAATCAATGGAGGAAAAGTTACCTCCTCCCTGTATACAAAGGGAAGGGTGATACGCGAAACTGTGATAACTACCGTTCGATCAAGCTGATGTCACACACCATGAAGATCGTTGAGCGGGTATTAGGTGGCCGACTGCAAAAGTAATACGGCTATCTGATGATTAGTGCGGGTTTGTCTCGGGTAAATCAACCACAGATGCAATCCAAAGTATAAGGATCATAATGGAAAAACATCGCGATTCCTTAAGGGATTTGCATATTGTATTGGTTGACTTTGAAAAGGCATTCGACAGACAACCACGAGATCTGATATGGGTGGCGCCAAGACATCGGAGGGTTCCAGAAACTTATGTACAGATCATGGACATGTACGAAGTAGCAAAGATAAGAGTAAGACGCAACGCTGGAGTAACCGAAGAGTTCCCAATCAAAGTCGGGGTACACCAGGGAAGCGATTTAAGTCCTTTGCTCTTTATTACAGTCCTTGATTATCTGCTTGAAGGTAAAGTGATGGACCCCAAGGTACATCAGTTATTCTTTGCTGACAATGGAGCCATCATAAGTGAGGATCCTACATCCCTGCAACGAGCACTTGATGTGTGGGTGGACGCTCTGGAGGGAAATGAATATCGCATTAGTTCAAAAAAGACAGAGTACTTGTGCTGCGCGTTCTCTGATCCAATCAGGTCTATTCCAGACATTTGTTTGAATGGAACAGTGCTTCCCAAGTGCGAAAAGTTCAAATATCTGGGATCTATGATCAATAGCAAAGCAACATGTGATGACGACATCAATCATCGCGTAAGCGTAGGGTGGATGAAGTGGCGAGAAAATTCCGCTATCTTCTATGACAGAAAAATGTCCCCTAAGTTGAAAGGAAAGCTCTACACCGCAGTTGTACGTCCAGCGCTCACATACGGTTCACAATGTTGGACGATATACAAAACGTATGAGAGTAAATTAACGGCAGCTGAGATGAAGATGCTTCGCATGACAGCAGGAGTGACCAAGCTTGATCGAATAAGAAGTTCGAAGATCCGTGGAAGCTTTCACATCAAGGAAACCATCGTACAAAAATTAGAGCGCGACCGGCTCAGCTGGTATTGCCACGTTCAAAGAAGAGATCATTTGAACCCTGTTAAAAAGACAATATCTATTCCAAAGACATCGCGATGTAGGAAAGGCAGGCCTATAAACGCCTGGATCAGACAAATGCGACGACATCGGCATTTCATTGGCCTCAGTAATCGAGTGATCCAAAATCGGCAGGCCTGCCGATATTTTCTGAGGTCAAATAGGCGAACCCCACAGGTGGATCAGTAGAAATGCGGTGAAGTGGGAGGGCTGTGATCCCTTGTTTTCGGATCATGGCCTCGCTGATAAGGGGAAGAAGAAGACTCTGTGAGTCCCAATGAATTGCCAGGACAAGGCTAAAGCACCTTGGTGGATACTTCTTTGTTAGCCTAGAAGAAGTGAGGTCCTTAAACCACAACAAGGATCTCTTCAAATTCTGTAGCAAGATTAATTGTTTGTGAGAATCGGTTTAGGTCTTTTGTCATAAAGGTTCCCTAGGGATCGCGATGGGCCCAGTTTGATGCCTAATGTTTTATGATAACCTCATAACCGTACCTAACCTTACTTAACCTTACTTAACCTTACCTACCCCATACTTGAGCATATGATAGACCTCATGACTTCTGTAAACACTTGCCATATTGCGCTCCTGCTTTCCCAAGAATACCTTTCCAGCTGCAATTTATGGCTTTTATAGCTTTTCACAGAAATTCTCCTGGAAGTGGTGGTTAAGCGAAAGATTGGTGACTGTAATGGTGATTGTAATGGTACCTTTTCCACCTCTTCGTTTTCCCAGTCGAATTTTTCTTCGCTGGCATAGCGTCTCCTTCCGTTGCGGAATACCATCGTCATTGACTTTGCAGTTCACTTTAAGCATCCACAGATAGGAGTATTGCAACAGTTTGTTTAGCATTAGCTGCATTGCATTTGGTGTTTCTACTAACAAGACTATTGGTGCGTTTTGGTGAAACGTCGCTTCTCAGTGAAGTAAGATTTAATACGGAGTACAACAACACAAAGTGACTTTTAACCACTTTAACTTTTTTTCTCAGTCAAAAATGAGTTGGGATGGATGGGTAGAGCTTTTTCCCTACTTACTTACTTACTTAGGTGGCGCTACAGTTCGGGGTGAACCTGGGCCTGAACCAACAAGCCTCTCCATTTAGCTCGGTCTTTAGCTAATTGCCTCCAGTTGCGCACTCAAGTTGGTCGAGGTCCCCTTGAACTTGTGCGACCCCACCTACGGCGATGATTCCCTCTACTGCGTCGTCCCTCGGGGTTAGATTCGAAGACTCTATGGGCCGGAGCGTTGGTGTCCATTCGCTCTACATGTCCTAGCCATCCCAGATGTCCAATATGCAGTTTTTTGACTAGGTCGATGTCGCTGTACAGCTCGTATAGTTCATGATTGAATCTTCTTCTCCAAAACCCGTCAACGCAAACGGGACCGAAAATCTTACGAAGAATTTTTCTCTCGCAGTGACCAACGAAATCTTCATCTTCTTTTAATAAAGTCCATGTTTCAGCGCCGTAAAGTAGGACTGGGATGATCAGAGTCTTATACAGAGTCTCCTTAGTTGTTCGAGATAGGGCTTTACTGTTGAATTGCCTTATAAGCCCAAAAAACAGCGATTGGCAAGAGTTATTCTTCGATTGATTTCTGCGCTGATCTTGTTTGTAGAATTTATAGCAGAGCCAAGGTAGACAAAGTCCCTTACTACCTCGAAGTTATAGCTGCCGACTGTGACGTTTTGTCCAATTCGTCGGTGTTGGCTTTCGCTTCTTGTTGACAGCATATACTTGGTTTGACCCTCGTTTATCGCTAAACCCATTTTGGCCGCTTCCGCCTCAATGCTTGCAAACGCACCGGTGACAGTCCGCTGAGTTCTTCCGATAGTGCCTATATTTTTCCCTGAGAAAAGCTTTTCCATTCAACTGGAATGATTCAGTAGTATTTCATACATTTAAGCACAACTTTTTCAAACTTTCAATTTCAATTCATTCACCAAAAAGTTTTTAACCAGATTGACTTGGAATCGTTTAATGGAGAAGCTTTTACTTTGCTTTGCATAGTTCTCGCGAAAACACACCAGATGTCATCCACGTATATAAGTTCTTTTATGCGAAGCTCGTTGAAGAGCATTTTTGCAAGTAAGAACTACGTGGGGTCATCCAGAAAGATGGAACATGGACTAAGAAGACATCACTGCCTTACTCCAGGTCCTACCTTCGAGAGTTGCTTCCCATTCCACGCCCCCGTCATATTTTCTCGTACAGGCTTTGGATCACCTTCAGCATCTTAAATGAGAATCCCACATTGCTGAGCTTCAGAAAACGGGCTTCCATTTCTATAGTATCGAAGGCCGCCTTGCATCGCTCATCCTCTGGTGTACTAGTGAGTTCTTGGCTTTTTCACCGAACCAGACAGTATGGAAGTGCAGTCTAAAATCCCACATCCCTGACAACTTTTTTTTGTTTATATAAAAACAGGAAACCCAAATCCCAGAGCACCCAGACTCTCCGGTCCATTGTACTGCCAGGCAGTAACCAGTGGTTGGAAAAACTTCGATGTAATTCGTTTTCCTTTAAGCTCGGGTGGGTGATGGTTGCTGTTCCCTGCTGGGGCTTGAACCTGCATACATCGGTTAACGTGCAAGCACACTACCCACTGCACCATTGCCACCCCTATCCCTGACCCTTAGTACGATTTCAACCACCCTATCTTTTCACAGCTGATCTAGATGGGTCAATGCAGAGTCATCAGGGCTATTGTGGGTGCCAAGGCTTGGTTCGCATGCATTGTATAAGGAGCGTAGAACGTCACTCATGCATTCCGGGTGCAATCGCTCATCCTTTTCCTTGAGTTTGAGAGTTTCCACGAATACCCTGCCTCTCCTGAAACTTTTAACTCAACGCTAATGATGCCTAATGAATCCACTTATCTTTTTATTTGTCAACAAAACTGCGTGATGAAGTCCTTCCTTTCCTTTAATATAATTGACTGAGACCGTGCTTTTTTTTTGTACTTCAAAGCGTTAATGACAAAAGTAACTAATTCACACAGCGCCCTACCGTGTCAATGCGCTATTTCTATTTCGTGTTTCTAAATATTGTGACGACGTTCTTTGGAAACATTTGTGGAAAGTTTCACGAGAATCCTTGGATTGGTTTGGGCTTTATAAAGAAGCAACCGAATAGATATCCTTTTTCGTTTATAAATCGAAGGAAAAATGTACGAGTATCTCTCTTCTTTATTACTCACCTACTGTGCAAAATGTATCTAAATTCCTCACACGGCAACATTGTTCATTTGCACATCCTGCAGTGACCCACAACATATACACTAAAACTACTGCATCGACTGGCAGACTGATAGTCATTCGTATCGTACCTCACACGCTGTCTGCTACGTCACTTTGCAGATTTGAACTATCAGATAACATGGTGCAACCAACAACTTGTACCTTACGACATGTGTGATACGACTTTGCAGCCCTTAACAGAACCAACCCATGTGACGACAGTACAAGTATCTTGCATTATGAGGTTGCATTCGATACTGTTACCTACTTCAACTGCATTCCTCTGCAGATGGCACAATGGTTTGTATCTACCAAATACTGTTGCATCACCATATTGGATATATTTACTACTACAAGGGATGCTCCTCTTATACAACACATATGTGTCCCTGCAACGGAGAATACCTATGTGAACTACATATGTCAGGAAGCTAGACGATAGTAGAGCCACGTAGTAGTAGTACGTTCATTCTCGGGAGTTATACTAGGACCTATTTCACAGCTAAAGAGGCTTTTTTTCGGGATACAATCTGGGTAAGAACAAAATCACATCCTGGGAAAATTTCATCCTGTGTCGTCCTCTCTGTAGTTGCGGCAGTAAAATAAAAAGTAACCTACTTTAAGCACAGTTATGTATTGTGTAGTGGTAGTGTGCAATATGCTGTTGTTGCTTTTTTTTTTTGTCTGCTAATCTGTTGGCTCGTTTGCAAGTGCCGGTGAAAAACTCCATCGTTGTTGCACAATGATAGGTGAATGCCTGGAGAGGAGGGTAGATAGTAATGGTTCGGATTTGACCTAAATGTTGTGCTGTGCATATCTTGTTGTTGCAGAGATGTAGGTGTGAATAGTGAACCAGTTTTCTGGAAGTTTTCCGGGACTTTCAGTGTATTGTTTGACGCACTACGAGATAATGGAGAGGAATTCTATTATAATTGGGTTGTCACAGGTGTGTTTCTTTTTTTTTTTCTCTCTCTCTCTCTCTCTCTCTCTTATAAGAAATTATAAAGAAAAGAAAGGATTTTACTACATATAGTACATATTTTTTGGAATAGCTTTTGGGAGTGTTTTAATGTGTTTTTTTGACCAGGCGTCAGCTTTCATAATTTGTCATCTCCTCTTCCAGTGAAAATTGAAAGCCTTAATGTCAAACACTCGTGACGAATGATGTTGTTTCTTGCAGGAGCTACGGCTTGGAAATAACTGCGCATTAAGGACTGTGCCTATCTGATTCCTATGGTGGTCTGCTGAGATAGTAGGTAGCTAGGTAGAAGTGGTTATACCAGCAAACTATGCCCAAACCTAATTAGCGCTTTAACGCCATTTTAAAGCCAACACCCTCCAAGTGAGATTGGAGTAAATGTCTTTAGATCCACCCTGTGGCATTAAGAGAGCTCATAACTTCTCCAGAACTTTTCTCCAGTGGGTCTATTAATTTGCCGAAGAAGAGTTTGCCAAGTGTGCGATGTTTGGTCCCACCCAGAGCCGGACATTTGCAAAAGAAGTGTGTGGACTGTTTCTTTCTCGTTAGCAATATTGCAGCTGTGACAATTGTCTTGGAATGCAAAGCCTTGTCTGGCCGCTTGAATCCCAATGGCCCAGTGGCATGTACTAATCGCAACAATTCTAGAAATATCTGCAAGGTTCCTGTTTTTAAGATCTTGAGCTCTGCGCCAGGTGTAGTTGGGCCGCTTCTGCCTCTTATTTACTTACTTAGGTGGCGCTACAGATCGGGGTAAACCTGGGCCTCAACCAACAAGCCCCTCCATTTAGCTCGGTCTTTAGCTAATTGCCTCCAGTTGCGCAGTCCAAGTTGGTCGAGGTCCAATTGAACTTATGCGCACCACCTACGGCGAGGAGGTCCTCTACTGCGTCGTCCCTCCGGGTTAGACTCGAAGACTCTGCGGGCCGGAGCGTTGGAGACCATTCGCTCTACATGTTCTAGCTATCTCAGACGTCCAGTACGCAGTTTTTTGACCAGTGGATGTCGCTGTACAGCTCGTATAGTTCGTGATTGAATCTTCTCCTACAAAACCCGTCAATGCAAACGGGACCGAAGGATATCTTCATACTCTTTTAATAAAGTCAATGTTTCAGCGCCGTAAAGCAGAACTGGGATGATCAGGGTCTTATACAGATTCTCCGTAGTTATTCGAGATAGGGCTTTACTGTTGGATTGCCTTATAAGCCCAATAAAAGCAGCGATTGGCAAGAGTTATCCTTCGCTTGATTTCGGCGCTGATATTATTTTTTTGAGTTTATAGCAGAGCCAAGGTAGACAAAGTCCCTTACTACCTCGAAGTTATAGCTGCCCACTGTGACGTTCTGTCCAATTCTTCAGTGTTGGCTTTCCCTTCTTGTTGACAGCATATACTTGGTTTTGCCCTCGTCTATCGCTAAACCCATTTTGGCCGCTTCCGCTTCAATACTTGCAAACGCACCGGTGACAACCCGCTGAGTTCTTCCAATAATGTCAATATCGTCTTGTGATAGATTGTGCCTCCGGTATTGGCTTGTGAGTTCCGCACAATCCGTTCAAGTACAATATTAAAGAAGTCACATGACACCGCGTCACCTTGTCTATAATCTTTTTTGACATCAAAGTTCTCGGTGAGGTCATTACCAACCTTGCAGCCTGCACAGACGGACAAGTTTGACAGGGATGTTAAAACTAGACATGGCTCTATAAAGCTCTTCTCTATAAATGCTCTCATAGGCAGCCATGAAACCGATAAAGAGGTGGTGCGTATCGAATTGGAATTCTTGGATTTTCTCCAGGATCTGCCGAAGTGTGAAGATTTGATCGATGATGGACTTTCCTGGCCTGAAACCGCACTGATAGGGTCCAGTCAGGCTGTTGATAAAAAGTTTCAGGCGTTCGCACAATATCGCAGAAAAGATCTTATATACGATGTTGAGGAGACTGATGCCTCTATAATTGACGCAGTTGAGTTGGTCTTCTTTCTTGTGGAACGGAAGAATGCAACTGGCTATTTCGCTGGACCATTTTTTTATAAAAAAGAAAAAGCGAAAGAATAGGGAAACACAGGAGGCTATGGAGTTCACAATGTCTCTATCACGTATAAGTTTTAACGTTCAATTCTGTGCGCTATCTAGAATGTTCAGAACGGTCTTGGGTGCACCAGACCAGATGTGGGCGTTATATTCCACGTTCGGGCGGATGATGGAGGCCAGATCAGACGGCGTAAAATATTTTCTGTATCGCTTAAGAAATCCTAGACATTTTGCAGCATTTGTGGCGACTTTGAATATGTGATCGTTCCATCGAAAATGGCTATTGACCGAGACTGGCAAGTCTTTCGGAATCAGCGATGCAAGTGCCATTCATGGATAATGGTTAAAGATCTTCGTTCCGCTTGAGAGACAGAAGACAGCATTGTGAAGAGCAGGGACGTGAGTTGAGTTGAGGAATGAATATGACAAACTGAGGGTACTGTCAGCAGCAAAGGAATAGATTGAATTAGAAGAGACTCATCGACTCATATGCACGCATTTTCGACAAAAGAGCCTGATGCCAAACTCTCTCAAATGCCTTAGAAATATCGAGTGCAACCATCTTTGTTACGCCGAAGTGATGAATAGATTGGTTCCACTTCTCGGTGAGATGTGCCATCAAATGCCCAGTGGACCTGTTGCTACAAAAACCATACTGCCGGCCATTGAGGGGTTTTCGTGAATCAAGATATTTCATAAACTGACGATTTATCAGTGTTTCAATAACCTTGGAAAGAAGATACGAAGTGCAATGGGTCGGTAATTGGACGATGAGAAAGATTCGCCTTTTTAGGAACGGGCTGGACAAATTCTGTTTTCCATCTTCTCGGAAGGAGTCCAAAAGAGTAAGACAGACAAAAAAGCTGACGCAAACGTTTTGCTTTCGTGGGAGAACACATCCCCAGAGAAATACCGTCTGGACCAACGGATTCGTGTATGTTAAGACTTCTGAGTACTCCTGCAACTGTAAGTGGACTCGCCCCATGGAAAATTCGATGCTCTCAAGTACAGACGGAGACAAAGCACTATCTGGGAGGTTGGAGTTCGCTGCAAAGTGCGCAGAAAGCTGAAATATCATTGTAAATGAGCGTTGGGATGTCAGATGAGGCAGAATTTTTAATATTTTTGACGAATGAACAGCAATGTTTAGTACCTTTGGAACATTGTGTAATTTGTTGCCTCAATTTTTGGTCATGTAAGAATTTTACACGTTGAATGTTAGCATTGCAGTCATTTCTGGCTTGTTTAAAGTTATTTTTGTTTTCCTCAGATTTGTTGGCTTTGTAAAACCGAAAACTTACCTCTTTCAACTTGATAGCCTCTTTGCAGATTTGGTCAAACCACTAGTTTGCCTTAAGTACGATGCTCTTTATTCTGTTAGGAATGTAGTCATTCGTACCTAAGAAGATGGTATCAGTCAGCGGCAGCATCCACGTCGCTATCGAGGAAGCATAGCAACCAGTTAAATCTGCAATTGGGCGTGGCCAAATACCTAAACAAATAGTCGACATTTTCTGTTTTACTCGAGTGGGACTTTATTTTTATGCTTGTTAGAGTATTTTTGTATCTCCTTCCATCTGTCCTGTTGGTTTTTTAAGTAATATTTCGAGGGACCGCTCAAACGTTGATGGACTTCGCTGAGTTTCAATCAGAAATTCAATGCAATTCTTCTCACCCTCTTTACTTACGTACTTACTTGACTGTACTCATTTCCACTGCCAAACATATCCGTACATATTTCCACTCCGTATCCCATTTCTTTTCGCTTTAATCTGGAAACTAATCACATAATTTCAGATCCTTATATAAACATCAATTTGTCCGAATTTCCAAAATTGCATAAGCTCCTGCTGTCCCCCAGCAGACAACCCTTGGAACTTTCTGCACTCCTGAGCTGTCGGTCTGCACAAGCAACTCAAAAGTCCCACCTTCAGTATTCAACAGTTCCACCCATAAAAGGTCAATGCTTTTCTGATAACACACTCCACAAACACACTCCAGCTTTCAAGTAAACACCATTTGTGCACACATTCCCCCTGATAACGGACTACAAAAGCACATAAAAGAAAAACCGTGTTAAGCTTGCAAAAAAATAAATAAAAATAAAAATAACGAATCCATCCACCAACAGATGAAAACGTATCTATTGCGTCATAGTGTGGAAGAGAGACCAAAATCTGTTGCAATCGTTCAACAGACTGTTAACTCGCTGGTATCAGGTTCGAATCGAACAATTTCTTGTGTATCTGCAACCACTATACACAGCCGGTTTTGCAGCGTACAACCTCAGTTGATGTCTGACTGTAGATATGTGAACGTCGGTTTTCTGTTTGTTTGTTGATGGAAAAGAAACGCGATTCCTCGTGAGGTAGTGGTTGTATCTACTGTATAGGCATATCTTGTGGATACTTCGCTGCAAACTATAAAGTTGGCTTATCAGTGAATTTTTGAATTATAAAATAAAAAAGAGCTTTAGCTCTCCAAATGTACTTGATGTCACGTTTAAGATCTGATCTTGTGCTAACCCTGCTATTATGGATCGTAACCGCAATCCACTTAGTCATTGAATTGTGTTAAATATGGAAATAAATGTATCTACATACGTCATCCATATGGTTTGATGACAAATATTTAATTTAGTCGTCTGCCAAATATGAATAAAGTTAAAGATAAAAGTGATTCCCCCTTCCCCCTTCGCGAATGACGTGTTCAAATGACGAATTAAACTGAAGTTTGTGTTAATATTAAAAATAAAAAATAAAAAAAATTGTATAAGTTCAAAAAAAAGGATACAAAAGGAACATCATGTTGGCTGTAAAAAATTTCTTCCTTCCCGAAAGGAAAGCTCCAGAGACCCCACAACGATTCTCACGAATGCCGGAAGCATTTCTACGCTCGATACGCCGCAGATCGTTGCGTGTGAAGCGCGCTAAAAGCTTAGTGGTTCCCGATAGGGAAAAGAGGAAATCAGGTGAGGTAGAGTGTTCGAACAACGAAAATTTTTATAATTAAGTGAAGGGGTTGGATGTTTTCGAATTGGAGAGCTGTAGAGCTTTGGGGGCGGTCGAGGATTGTGTTTACTTTCGAAATAGAAAACTTTTAGACCGCACCTATTCCGAAATATGGTGAAATATTTGAATAGATACTTCTGATGTGGCCTGTGTATATAAGCAAACAAATTCTACGTCGCTGTGTTTCAAGCTCATGTCTCCACGATTTGCAGATACGTTCAGTGCCTGTTCAGCAAAAGTGGCCACTTTTCAACGCCCTTTCTTGCTTTAATCAATCACTTACTCCAGAGAGGGCAACAAACCTTCGGCTATGAAATTTCTCAAATTTGATAAACCCGTGTAAAGTCCAGCTTACTCTAGGGTTTTACTGCGAGTCATTGTTGATAAGGAAGCAGCGGGAATCTTTTGGTGGCCTTCGCCAGAGTTGATGCTCGTTCCACAGCATTTCCATGACTTTTCCCAAAATTCCGGCGATGAATTCTCCACTTGTCGGATGTTCTCCTTTAGAGCCGCCATGGCTTGTTCTCATAGACCCGTGACTTCAAAAAAGTCTGCATCGATCAAATCGGATCTTGCGGCCTAATGCAAATCGCCAAAACGAGAGATTAAATGGTCGGGAAGCGCTTGGTGCAGAATGTCCACTGTCGCTCATGGCACTAAACAGTGGCTTCGAGGGAATCCAATGGCTCTTCATGCATTACACATGGATTTTGAGTGCCCCGAAAGCGATAAATTTGCTAATTCACGTATCCGCATAGGTGGATATGCGCCTCATCACTTTCAATACAAAATCATGCTCATCGAGGTCGAGGTTTAGAAGAACTTGGCTCTAATTAACACGCAATTGGTGGTCTGCAAGTAATAGCGGATACACTGTTTGCACTTTGTACGGGGGGGTGCATCTTCAAGTCTTTTACCTAATTTCGCTTTTAAAAATGCCCTATTGCGTGGCCCGTTCACTGGTTGACGTTTGAGATTCCTTTTGGACATTTGCAGCTACAGCAGCGATATCCTCGACCGAACGGTTGCTTCGGGGCCGACCACGACTACTACTGTCCCGTGTTTAGCGAGTCTCCTCGAGACGTTTGCCGAGTTGGTGCCACATGACCATGTTGAGCCAAACCCACCGACCGATTATTTGTCAAATAACATTGACACAATTATTTCGCGTTCTTGAAGAGTATAGCAATCCGTGGTTTATCTACGTGTAGTCTGCTTCTGCTTACTTTACAAATTTCAAAATCGCGATGACATAGGACGCTAAAAAATGAGAGCATCTTCCGATAGGGTGATGACGTTTTCGCCAGCAAACTAATTATGCCTTAGGTTGATCAAAAATTCTGTAAAAATGTACACATTAGCGCGACAGAAGGTATCAACGATATGCATCTCTTGGTTATCCCTGCATCACTTAAAAATAACTAACCTGACTCTGTTCGGGTTTTCACCGTCATGCAGTTTATATGCCTCGAAGTAATCTTAGATATGTGTCATCGATTTCAATGAGATTTATTTCACTGCTTGGAGCATTTGAGTTCACATATAGCGACTAAGATGGCTGGGTCATGTAGACTGGATGAAACCCAACGTTCCAGCCCGGAAAACCTTCGAATCCATCCCGGATGGACGGCGCAATAGAGAGCGACCTCGCGGTAGGTGACGCAAACAAGTGGATGGAGATCTCAACCAACTTGACATGTGCAATTGGAGGCAACTGGCTCGTAACTCGGCTGGTTGGAGGGGTGTACTGGTTGAGGGCCAAATTCACCCCGGACTGTCGCCATAACTAATTTTCGTGCGCTGCTCTAAAGCTGAGAAATTGACAAATGATTGTGACAAGCACCAAACGGTTCAGCTAATTTGAAGATACCCTGCAAAACACATCCAAGTGTTTCCTCCTTTGGTTGCTTCCTGAATTACAGCAACAACATAAGTTAGGGTTGGGTTAGCATGGTAGGCATTAGATGCAGTCACACTTAGGCCAGGAAAGGTCCATTGTGGTACAACATGGATCTATGAAGAACTACCTTTAGAACCAGTTGGAGCTTGCTATAATGCGTTGAAGGCTGCTGATAGCGTTAGCCAATTCGCCTAAACTGTCGAAGAATTCGGCTCCTAAGTGCAATCTTCTGCAAAAGGAGAGAGCCTGGCACGTACAAAGGAGGTGTAGTATGGTTTCCTCATCTTCCTCGTCCATACAGCTTCTACAGAAATCATTTGCGAGGAGGCCTAGCCTGATAGCATTCCTTCCAATGATGCAGTGCCTCATAATGACACCTACTGCAATTGTAATGAGCGCTATTTTCTATCTAAAAAGCATTTGGAGCGTTTTTGATCCTCTAGTAATGAGGCACGTAGTGCCGGCTGCCCATCTACAGTTAGTTACGTTGATAGTATTGAGTTTAAGCAGCAATTTCACTGTAGCGAGAGACATTCCGATATTCACTTTGTTCGGCAAACCCCACAGGCGGATCAGTAGAAATGCGGTGAAGTGGGAGGGTTATGATCCCTTATTTTCGGAGCATAACCTCGCTGATAAAAGGAAGAAGAATTTTCTGTGTCCCCGCACCCAAATGAGGTGAATATTAAATTTTAAATTGCCATCTCGGTGATGGCCGACAATTCAAGACAGTTTCTCAGTTGAAGATGACAGATTCCAGGGATTTGATCATGGCTTGACTGACCTTAAGAATAGTAATATCCTGGTTAGATATCACATTGTACCTTAGCCCCGACAAGGCTTCCTTTATCAGCATTATCACCGCCTGGAAAACGCTGCAGTAATTGAAGACGGAAAGAGATATTTATGTTTAGATCATTGGAGAAAACATCGCTCTTACTCCCGATTCTGTTTTAGATCCATCTGTGTAGAAGCATATGTGTACGCGCGCCGTAGTGCAGTGGTTAGTGTGTCGGTCCACTGCGCGTGTGGTTCAATGTTCGAATCGCAGTAAACCAACCAACCTCTGACAAACATCCGAGAGTATTGTTGCCATAAGAAAGCTTCTCAAAAACAAAAATAAAAATTGGCACAAAACTGTATTTCCCTTCCATTCGTGCGAAAAGTATAACGGACACAACAGGAGTGGTTGCGGGAAGCGAGGCCTAGGCCCTTCACGCACTTTTTTCTTGGGATGTGGTAATCTTCGAAGATACTAGAAGCCCGGGCTACTTGCACGATTCGCAAGCCCGAATAATCGATGCCAGGAATGCGCCTACGTACGTACTATCCACACCCTGCCCACTACTACCGCTCTCCCCACGGGACTGCCGTTAGATATTACTTCGCGGGGCTGATTAGCAATTTATACTGTACTTTCTGCTTCCCGACGTATTCTTTTCTGAATTCGAAGCTCTTCGTGCGTAATAAACGCGTAAATTTCCATCCATTTTTCCCCAGATTGTACCATATGGTCTATGAGGAATAAAGGACTGGGAAGGTCATTTCTCCAGTTTTCCAATCGCCTACAGTAGAAGCTTCGTACTCGTATCTTCCTCCTGATCTGCACGTTTTGGACACAAAGGAGAGCTATCGTGTCCAAACCGGTGAAGATATTTGCGATAACTTCCTCGGCCAGACAGGAACTGCGCGAAATTGTAGGTGCAGTTCGCATGTGCTTGGTTTATCCAAATGTCGATGGTGGGGATTAAATTATAGGTCCACCTGCCTTTAACCGTATTATCCCATCGAGCTTGCCACACAGTTCTTGAAGCTGCTTTTTCTTCTTCTTTAACCCTTCTTCTTTCGCTAGCCTCTTGATGGCTCCAGCCCCTTCTATTGTAGATTCTCTGCATCTTATTCGCGAGGATATCAATCGGAACCATTCCTGCTATAACAAAGGCTTCCTGGTCAGAGATGGTTCTTAAACAACTGATGGTCCTTATAGCGCAGAGTTTGTAGGCTGATGTCAGTTTCCTCCTTGTTTCTTTGGTCGCGAGAGCCTCCACCCAAATCGGAGCCGCATAAAGAAGGACTGACCTGACAACTCTGGATAGTAGGATCCACCTAGCATATCCAGGTCCTTCAATGTTCGGCATTATCCTTGAGAGTTCTGCCTGAAGTCTTGACGCTTTTTTGCTTGAATAATCAACATGTTGCATTACTCCTTCTCTGGATCTGATGATTTGGGTTCCAACCTGGACATTCATATATTCCCCAGATTTCCGACTGGTTATTAGAACAGCTTCAGTTTTGTGGTCAGCTAATTCTAGACCGGCGGATCGTAGCCAGCTTTTGATTTGACTGATTGCCACATTTGTAGCTGATTCTACTTCACTGATTTGTTTTGCTACAGTAACAACAGCGAAGGACATCGCAAATCCAATTATCTTCACTTTAGGTGGCAGTGGTAGTCGTAAAACTCCGTCGTACATTATGTTTCATAGTAAAGGGCCCAGCACCGTTCCTTGTGGGACATCGTAGTACTTCACTTCTTCGTCGATTTCATACCTCAGTTTCCTGTTGGTAAAGTATCTCGCCATTATCTGCAACTGGTAAAATGGTGTATCCATCCTAGCAAGAGATCTTCTTATAGTGTGCCAGTCTGCCCAATTAAACGCGTTTTTAACATCTAGCGTCACTACTGCGCAGTATTCCTTAGTGCCGTATCGCCATATTTCTCCTTCAATCGTTTCCGCTGCTTTATTAACTACCGCTTATGGTGTCAGTTGTTGAGAGCGACTTTCGGAATTCGAACTGGTCATTGGACAATGCCCCTTTCTCCTCCTCCGCTATTGTGTTGTAAATGACTCGTTCCAGGATTTTTTCCATAGTGTCCAGTAGGCATATCGGGAAGGTTTGCTTCCTTTTGGCAATAAAACAAGATGTTCGTAGTTTCCATCGTTTAAGGAGAATTCCTTCTTCTGGACACTTTTGCATCGTTGCAATAAATATGTCTGGCCTTTTTTAAGGGATGCCGTCAGGTCCAGGCGTCTTGCTGTCACCCATCTTTCTGGGTGCGATTGTCAATTCCTCCGTTGTAATCACTGGAATTACCTCCGTGAAGTTTTCTCTGGCGATAGCGCACGTAGTAGATGATCTCCTTGGAGAAAGATGTACTACTATTGACTTCAGCATTGTCGGACATGTTGTCTGCGGGGAGTTGCCCCCCTTAATGGGTTGTTGCGGCAAATATGTATGTATATGTGTAGAAGCAAATGGATCTCTCTTGTAACTCCAGATCCTCCTTCCAATCAAGTCTGGAGGTTATATGGGTTTCAAAGTTTTTGTCGAACAGAAGTTGTGGAAGTATGTAGTCAGTCTTGCGGAAGGAGTTGAAGATCGTTAAGAATGGAGGAGTGTCCGGTGCAAAAACCACAGATATAGCAGTGCCATAAACAGATTTTAACTTTTTTGTATTCTATTTTGAAAATCAATTCCCTTATGAACACCGGCACTTTGCCGCTCACAAAGTCATAATGCCTCAAAGTCTAGCATCAACTGAAGCATCATTTCTGTCAAAATACGAACTTGACATAAAAACTGTCAGTTTCAGTCAGATTCAGCCATCATTCCTCTCATTTAATTTATTACTTTACTCTAGATGAAAGGGCTATCTAATGATTTCCTAAACAATATAAATCATTGACCTTACATCATGACCAATTTATGTTACATCCGTGGGAGTTATATGATTTCCTACGGCAGATGTATGCATTCGATTAAAAATAGATAATTATGAATCGTATAGGAATAGGCCCTGACAGAGTCACGACAACCATAAAAGGGTTCCAAATCCAAGCCACCAGTTGAATAAATCTCAACAATAACATCATTAGCATCATCTATTGTTTGATCCGATTCACTAATTGCAATACCTTGCCACATCTTCGTTTTATATGGATCCAAACCAAAAATTAGCACATTTCATGTTTGACTATAATAATCGTTACAAAAATTTACATTTTCTAAATCCAGTCGTTTGCTAGTCGTAAACTATCGATATGGCATTCCAAAGTCAAATGAGAAAACAATCAAAACAAACAAAATGCTAACGACCAACGGCGCTGGTTAGAAGATGACACACCGTCTTGTCAGTTGTGACACTTCATAAACCTGTTACGTTACGTTGGCATTTCATTCAAAAGAAAGAAAATATAATTACTAACTGAAGTGTCAACCTTGAACTTCAGTCTCTCAGTAGATAGTTGGGTTTCTTCTACTTTTTAAATTACATAAAGAAATTATGAGTGGATGTCTCAATTTTTGCGACGTTTAAAATGATTTATTCAAATGTTTTTTGACACCAAACAGAAGAGCATAGACGCAAAGTCCATAAATGTCAAATGAAGAAATTCCATATAATTTGACATTTCTTTTGGAGAAAAAAATTATTGTGAAAAGTGGAAAGTGGTGTTTTGGATTAGGTTTTGCAATTACTACTTACAACAGCGGTTATTGGGAAATTTATTAACGAAATTTACATTTTGCTGGAAGTAATAACGCAAATGATGAGGATTGTGTACGATTCGATGCACTTTGACAGCTTACAACGTGATTAATGAAAATTGCTCGGAGATGTTACGTAGCGTTACGAAAATAGTTATTTGTTTAGAAAATGCTTACGGACTTATTGCCAGAGTCTGTTTAAAAAAGCTTATTCGACTTTTTTCGATTCCATTAAATGCAGCCATGGTATCGCGTAACTCAATAGAATATCTGAAATAGAATCGACTTTTTTAAACCAAAAATAACAGCAGTGGAGCCAAGTTTTCGACTCAAATGTCAAACTAACATCGGTTTGGGTTTGTACTTTGATTTTAGGTCAGTTTCTTAGATCAGCTTCAGGGTCGACGCAGCTTTTTTTTTGACAACTCTCGGATGCGTCAAAAAGAAAAAAACACGTCTTTCTCAAGAAACACATTGGAGCTGTCATGCGGAAATTTTGCCAATGTGGAATCTATTTTTCGTTTTGAATGCTTACGACGTTGATTTATTGCGAAACTAAAGGCAGAAATCCTAGTCTATTATATCTGCGATTTGCAAAATAAATGATAACTACAAATGGCGCATATCGTTTTGACAGCTCCACTTTCCTTTCTCAGGAAAAGTTGACTTCGGAGCTATTCTAGAACGACCCCAGGTTTTTCAAAAAATAAAAAGTTTTGTTTGGCAGCAATCCTGGGTTTCTCAAAAACATAAAAGAATGATTTTGGAACTGAATCAGAGCGCGCTGGTCTCTCCAAAAACACACCTAATCAGTTTAACCAGATTTGATAACTTGGAGAAGAAATTAGGGGAGGTTCGTCAAGCATTTTATCTGCGCTTTGAAATTAAGGAATGTACTTCAATCTCTTAGACATGGATGAAACATATTTCTATTCTTTCTACTGATATCTATCGATATTTAGACTCGCTGTTTGAAGTTAGCAGAACTGTGTAAATAATAACTAGAACCTTGTTCTTGTCCAGTCAGAAGTTTCTATTGCCTTAAGTGGGATCGTAGATGTAGTTGAAGAACATGTTTGTCTTAAGTGCATCACGTTTGACAATCGTGAGAAGAAGAAAAGAAACCCAAATTTGTCAAGAAAACTCGACTTTCGGACATTGTCGATTGCATCGGTGGAACGCATATTAAAATAAGATTAAATTAGGTGGCGCTACAGTTCAGGGTGAACCTGGGCCTCAACAAACAAGCCTCTCCATTTAGCTCTTTACTTACTTAGGTGGCGCTACAGTTCGGGGTGAACCTGGGCCTCAACCAACAAGCCTCTCCATTTAGCTCGGTCTTTAGCTAATTGCCTCCAGTTGCGCACTCTAAGTTGGTCGAGGTCCCCTTGAACTTGTGCGCGCCACCTACGGCGGAAAGGTCCTTTACTGCGTCGTCCCTCGGGGTTAGATTCGAAAACTCTGCGGGCCGGAGCGTTGAGGTCCATTCGCTCTACATGTCCTAGCCATCTCAGAGGTCCAATACGCAGTTTTTTGACTAGGTCGATGTCGCTGTACAGCTCGTATAGTTCGTGATTGAATCTTCTCCTCCAAAACCCGTCAACGCAAACGGGGCCGAAAATCTTACGAAGAATTTTTCTCTCGAAGCGACCAAGGATATCTTCATCTTCTTTTAATAAAGTCCATGTTTCAGCGCCGTAAAGCAGGACTGGGATGATCAGAGTCTTATACAGAGTCTCCTTAGTTGTTCGAGATACTGCTTTACTGTTGAATTGCCTTATAAGCCCAAAAAAACAGCGATTGACAAGAGTTATTCTTCGCTTGATTTCTGTGCTGATCTTGTTTTTCGAGTTTATAGCAGAGCCAAGGTAGACAAAGTCCCTTACTACCTCGAAGTTATAACTGCTCAGTGTGACGTTCTGTCCAATTCGTCGATGTTGTTTGTCCCTTCTTGTTGACAGCATATGCTTGGTTTTGCCCTCGTTTATCGCTCTGGTGTTGGCTTTTCGCATGTGCTCGTCACCTTGTCTAAAACCCTTTTTGACATACTTCTCACGTATGTCCAGTATACCCTTGTGGGGCCGACGGCATGTACTACGCCTACGCGCCATCGTGTACGATTTCTGGCAATGTGTCTGAGTTCTCCCCAACTTTTCCCCAACAGCCGTGCCTCCTTCTCGACTGTTCTGCGCCATGTTCTCCTCGGACCACCAGGTCTTCTGCCATCCTGAGTTAAAGGGTTCCATTGCATAGCATGGTTCACTATGGAACTGTCACCCTTTCGGAACGTGTGTCCAATCCACTGCCACTTCCGTCGTTGGATGATCGTGCCTTTTGGTTCCTGACCCGTTCTCTCGTAAAGGTGTTCGTTAGAGCAGGCACCTATTAACGAACGTTTGCAGATTCCTGGTGATAGTAGTGGTCACTATTCAATATTGGAGCGGAACGCTCTTAGCTTGATGTTCAAACTGATTGCATTGCTTCGCCATAACATATTTTGGACAACATCCCGAACGCGGACTTTGCTTTGGCGATCC
This sequence comes from Brachypalpus laphriformis, assembly GCA_945910035.1. NCBI lineage: Eukaryota > Metazoa > Arthropoda > Insecta > Diptera > Syrphidae > Brachypalpus > Brachypalpus laphriformis. The sequence goes on from OX246753.1 coordinate 157,102,582, forward strand.
TGTTGACTATATTCAGTTCGGTTCCACCATCGGTCGAGACAATACTCCCAAGATACTGGCAATCCTCTCCTCTCTCTACCGGTTGTCCAGCAATGCATATTTGAGCCGATGAGTTAGTTCCAAGGCTGATAATTTTAGTTTTTGCCGTATTAATTTTCAGCCCGACGATGCCTGCCTTCCTCTCCACATCTGCTGTCATTTGATGGAGGTCCATAATTCTGTAGGAGAGTAAGCATACATCGTCAGCGTAGTCAAGATGTTTCAGTTGAGATGTAAGAGTCCATCGAATTCCTCCGTTTCCCGTCGACAAAGCTGCGCGAAGCACATCGCTAATCACCAATAGGAATAATACTGGTGAAAGGATACAGCCTTGTCTTACCCCACTTTGGGTCTCAAATTCCTCAAACAACATTCCTCTGAGCAGAACGTGATACTTGGAGCCTTCATATGTATCTTTGATAATAGCAATTAGTTTATCGGGAATACCTCTCCTGCGTAAGGCACGCCAAATAAAATCGATGAACAGCAAGGGGAGTGGCGATCGATATTCAACACACTGTTCGATGATAATCCGCAGGATTTTGATATGGTCGGTGGGATCCTCTAAGGTGATAGTTGATTGTTGACGATCACAATCATCCCTTTTGATCTCTCTAAGGTGACCATCAGCGTGATCGTCACCTTTTTTCGATCGTTTTTGTGTGACTTGCGATCGTTTTACGGAGAGCTAACAAAGTGTGATCATCAATTTTGACTGTCGAAAGTGTCACTATCAACTATCACCTTAGAGGATTCAACTCCTGTTTGTTCGGCATCGAGTGTGTCTTCGAGATGTTGTTTGATTCGCTCCAGCATGATTTTAGCGATTATCTTAGCTACAGCAGGCAGCACGCAGATACCCCTCCAGTTTCCGCACTCCATTAAATTTGCTTCCTTAGGAAGCTTGACGATTATTCCCTTTTTCCGCTCGTTAGGAAAGCTTTCAACTTCCCAAACTCTCTCTATAAGTGGAAGCAGAAGCTCAGCCGATGTTGTTGGCGCTGCTCGTAAGAGCTCTGCTGGAATACCGTCAAGTCCCAGCGCCTTTTTTTTTGAGTGCCTTGATCGCGGTAGTGATCTCATTTTTACTGAGAGTCGTTGTGCGTATTCGGGAACTTCTCACGTCGGGCACCTCAGTCTAATTTGGGAGCATATCGCTAACGAATACGCCGTTCAAAACCGTAGCAAAATGCTCTTTCCATCTATTGAGCTGATCTTCATCCGAAATGAACAAGTAGCCGTCTGGGCTTTTCACAGGGTGTTAGCTGAAGCGAGGTCATTACCGACCTTGATGGATCAACAAGCGTTCTCCATCGTCATCCTGCGCAGACGAACCGGTTTGTCAGGTATGTCAAAACTAGACATGGCTCTATACAACTCTTCTCTATAGATGCTGTCATAGGCCGCTTTGAAATCGATAAGAGATGGTGAGTATCGAGTTGGTCCCCTTGGGTTTAGATTCCATTCATCAAACATACACTCTGACCAAATCTTAGAGATTAGTTGGCGTATGCACTCTACCAATTCATCACCAGTTGCCTTGAAAAATTCGGCCGGTAAGCCGTCAAGTTTTAACTTTTGGGACAACGATTTTGTTCTCAATTTCCTTTGGTTTTATTTATTTACCTTCTATTTCAGGTATTCACTGCAAGGTTTGAGTCCACACCTATGTATGCCTGTATATACCCTCTTTGAATGCAAGTTGTTAAGAATACTTTAAAACATTTTCATTTCGCAAATATTTGCTTAAATTTTGCCACGAAAAAATGTATTTTCTATCGCTAACCCAAATAGATAAGTCACTTACAGTCACCTGGATATCTTTGAACTCCAACCACCATTGAATGAAAGTAGAACGGAAATACATTTTTAATGACCAATCCCCTGGTGGGAAGACATATCCCACAGAATATACTGAAAGGATGTGATATTAAAATCAAACCCTACGGTTAACTTGACTCTCTAGAATATTCCTTTCACTATATGTACACAATTTGGTTCTATGAAAGGTAAGAAAAGCGATACATGATGAATAGAATACTGAAGGACGTGTGCTAGTTTAAGAGAAAGGAATACAAAAAAAAAAAAAAAAAATGATTTTAAGATGTATAAAAAGATAAAGCTGAAAAGAAACAGAATAAAGGAATTTTTATGAGATCATTTGAAGCTGCCGAATTACTCGCATTAATTGTGGTTGGAGCACATCTGTTTGAGATATAATCCGCACAAATGTTAACACATTTAAATGAGATCATTTCAGTATAGATTCAGAACAAGAACTTCCATTTAATTTAATTGCTACGCAAAAAAGATACTTTTTCACTCTAATTGATATCTGTATCTGCTGTTGTATGTTGTATCTTAAAATCGCAATTTAAACACAAATCAAGTTCACTTCCGCATTCTGTGAGCGTATGTAGTTTATCTTCCACATTCAGGGTCATTGGTATACGAAATATCTGCTGGCATCCGATTCAGATAAAATCTAGAAGAGAAAGGGCGCAGCGGCGCACACAATTGCCATGCAGAAACTCATCATCACACATTGCACACATTGAATCGTGGAAGTAGTCGACCCTTCAGAGAGGATGGAATAGAAGCGAAAGGTGTATGCTATAATGATTAATTATTATTTAAAAGTATTTATTGATGTGACACCCTCACTAGGTGCAAATCATTAATCATATGGCGGGGGTTGCTATGTGTAGTTTAGGCACGTTTGAGTAGCCCTTTGGAATAGATAGATACGGAAATTTAAAACTGTCAAATTGAAATGTTTTAATTTGAATTTTTCATTCACAGAGTGGGCGAAGTAGAGAGATAGAGTGAATAGCAGTCATGCTGTGAAGGTTAGAGTTCGAGTATCTAGTTGTGACGGCGGAACAGTAGGGCTTGTTTCAATTAATTTGATAGGGTGGATGTGGAAAACATGTCAAAAGGCAATTAAATACACATTTTGATGTAGGTTACAATTTGATTGTCCCAAATATGACGTTATTTAATTGGCCCAATGTCCTAGAATTCGTTTATATGCTGGTAGTGAGCTTAAGATCTCTTTGGCTATTATTTTAAAATTATAATGAGCATTTCTTCGAACAGTGTGTGTGTCCCAAATTTTGGGACAGATTTGTTTTTCTTCATTTTAGGTGCGAAATTAGATTTGAACTCGAAGGGACACATAGATCTTTCATTTTCTCACCATAAAGTGTAATAATACACCTAATTAACAGCCCGATTCACACGCAATTAATTTTCCTCGAAGGTCGCGTTGCTTCTGTCTTTGAAAACACTTCCCGGCATTTTATAATTCCTATGAATTTCGAAAAGTAACAAAGGGGAAAGAACTATAAAAAATGCTATCACGTCGTCATATTTAGCTGTCAAAGTACGCATAGAATGACTACTATCAAATGGACGCTGCTGCTGTCCCACAACAAAACAAAACCTGTCGCACGACTTTTGTGCATAAATATTATTTCACCAGTCTCAGAGTAGAGTGTACATGTTACAGAGTTGGCTGACTTCTTTCTGCTTTTGCTTTCGTATTCACTTTTTTCTTTCTCAAACGTGGACAAAGACTTCTTGTATGATCTAAATCTGCTAACACATCATCATCCAATAGGTAGTATTGCTCTTCTCGATACTCGTACCAACAGTTGTCGTTAAGGTGTACATTTGCATTGTCTTCATAGTGATTCATGGTCTCTCTAAAGAGTTAATTAACTTTGAATGAACAGAAACATAGTGATCTGGTAAAAGGTGAGAAAACGAGACTATCTTTCTGTCTGCGCCTACTTGGCGTCATCGTTTGGTCTCCTATGATATCTTTCCTCCTGTAATTGAACAGGTTTGGCTCCTTTTTTCGCTTTAAACTTGTCGAGACACTGTTTGATGAATTTAAATTTCAATTGATCAATTCATTGCCGACCTGTATTCGAAGACATTTTTCTTTTTGGTAAAGAGGATTCGCTTGGGGTGATGTTTTCTATTAAAAAAAAAAACTTTGATTTATTTTAAAGTGAAACCGATGAAAGTTAACTTTGATTCGTATCCTGTTGTGTACCGCTATATTAATGGCAAAACAAAAATTGAATTCATGGACACATCACTATGCATGTAGTCTCCCCATGAGACCTCCAATTTAGATGCCCAATTTGGATGGCAATTCGATAACCTTCAGTCTGAAGTGTTTTATTTGTCAACCTAATATGGCAACGGTCAATGGGCACACACGTGTGCTAGGGCATGACTAACGGGCTTTCATGAGGTTATCTATCAATAAATTGGCATGGAGTATAGAACCACTATATTGTCTGTCCAAAAACGGAGGGAGAGCAATAAAAATCTGAACCGGAAAATGCCATTATTATCGAACGGACTCACACCGCAAAGCCATTCAACCGATCAACATCGCGCAGCGGATCGTTGAAGAGAACCCCAAACAATGGTCAATTGAAGGCAACTTTGTGTGCCTTTCCTCTTTCTCCTTTTTCTTCTCTACGCGTATATCACTATAGTTCCATTTTGGGTAGGTGTAGTGGTTCTGCTGTTGTTTAATCAAATCAAAACCACCGTCCCCCTGCCATATTCTCTTTGCCCGTGTATATGCTAATCTCGCAAGATCAGTGATCAAAGAATGATCGCGCAAACATTTAAAAATGCCTTCTTGGCCGAACGATGACCTACAATTGGGCTTAGTTGGGATTAGAAATGACTGATGGGAAGCGCAGTTGAAAGTGTTACACTATAACCCTAGGATAGAAGTATCTTTTTCTAAGTAGTCTTTCATCGCATTGGGTAATTGGAGGCCTTTTGTTAGCGGTGATCATTATCGTTCTTGGGGTTTCTGCAGACGATTTTTCTGGATTTAAAATAGGCCGCGGGGGATTTTATTCTAGTTATCGTAAATGAACTGTTTTTGATTGGAATCAGTAAGAGAGAAGATGTCTTCGGGCTGTACTTGGACAAACTCTTCAAGATTGATTGGGAAAGGTGTTGAAAAAGCCCAAGTCAATCTGTTTTCCAATTTAAATGCATCTTTGGTTCTGTTCCAAAGATTTTGACGACATTCATGGACAGAAAGCAAATAGTTTTGTCAGACGTATAATAAATAAACGGGTCGCAGCTGACATCAATATTCATAGAAATTGGCAACGAAATGGTGTACAGCTGAAGACAAAGCAATCCCATAAAAGAACTAAAGCAAAAGACAAGCAAACAAAAGTCGTGAGTTCCTATACACCCTTCCTACACCATACCTCGTCCTTCAGGGTATCATATGCAAAATACTGGCTGCCTATGACTATACCAACATAACAAGTGGGCTGGCTCCGAGATCCAGACAAACGCAAAGACAAAACCTCTAAGCGACTGCACGAAAGATAGATTGTTTCAAATCTCCTTCGCCATGGCTTAGGACAACCCTATCACTGGCATAGATCGGAATTCTATTTGACTTATGATTTCCTACCAATGACGGCGATAGAAAACATAAAAAAAGGGAGAATTTCACTGGATATACTCGTACATCCACACGTTGAACTTGAGTATAAATTGAATCAAGATTCTTCCAAACAAAGAGGTTATATGTGCTACCACAACTTCTGTTTAGTGATTTCCTTCCGCTTTGTATGCACAGTTGGCGGGCGATTCACTCAACATTTGCGCACACAGAAGTTCCACAGGGGAGTGTGTTGGCTGCTGGTTTCTTTCATTTCTTCTTTTAATCCCATTTCTATGTGCATTGTTTTGGGCATTTGCTTTCTTTTAAATTATATGATGACTGGGAGCAGTTTCTCTTTTGAGAATCTTTCTGCCGATGATGTTGTTTGTCCTCTTTAAAGCACGACATACTTTATGTGACATTTTTATGGTGGTCACTCAGAATTCGTTCGCCATTTCGGTGTGCAGTGAAAGATGAGGGAAATTGAATGAAAGTGAAATGATGGAGAGATACAGGCAATTGCAATTCGATTTGCTTCGAAGCGAATGAATGGGAGAAATATTTTTATGGTTTTATGCCAAAAGTCAGATGTTATTAAAACTAATATGTATGTGATGTCCAGCTGCCATGTTTGATGTCACATAAAGTATTCGTGATTAAGAAATAATGATGGGGATGGCCAGTCATGCAGAAGAGATAGTTTTATCAATCTGTTCGGTTATAGTTTTACCTTCAATTTTACTCGTTACCATGGTCGCAGTGAGGGGGGTTAATTATTATTCAGTTATTTACAGTTGATTGAAAATAAATTCATATCACATAATCAAAAGAAAACTACATGGTTCATCTGGAGACTGGTGTAGCACCCCTATTCTTTGATACACTCAAACTCCACCTTGTCTATGTACTAAGAGTCATGAAGATGAAACAAAATAGGATGCCGAAGGAAGTTCTCATTCAAATGCTGCTTACGAAGGAAAATGCGTTCAAGGCTGGGAAGGTTTCACTCTTTTAATTACAGCAGATGAACAGCTCATCCCTGCTTTAGGCATAAGTTGCACACATTACTGGAGAAACCAGGGCATAGAATCTATTAACAATTTGAATAAAGCCATTGTAATGCATTGCATGTTACAGCAAATTAAATTATCATTTGCGGAATAAAATTTATTTTTGGGCGAACTATTTTTAAAATAAAAGTAAACTGATTGATAAGTTTATACTATATCCGGCACCGCCCAGAACTCCCTCTTTTGCGTTACCTTTGTAACCTCAAAGAAAAAGGGGACGTGTTCCACTTCATCACTATATGTCCCATCCTCAAAGAGCTTCTTTGGAGCGCAGGGCTTACAGTTAAAAATTTGAACCATTCATTCTCCATTTGCTGTTAGGAGTAATCTCGGAGTATCCATTCCGTCCACTGGTTCTGGTCACGGCAATCTCTCCTCAGTTCCATGAGGGTCTTACCCCTCTTTCTTCCTAGGACTTGGGTCCGCTTATCCCAAGTCTTACTTGGCGCAGTTCCTCTTGGTGCAGTTCCTTTAACAGTCACATCAGCTATTTGTTTAGCTTTTCTTCTCTATTATCTCTATGATGGGTTTTTTTTCTGACCAACTTCTGCTCTTATTCGTTCATTTCTTATTCTGTCTCTTCTAGTTTTCCATGCGATTCTTTTTAAGTATTTCGTTTCTGCAGCTTGGAACTTACTTAAGTGCGTATCCAATAGTGGTAAGCTTTCGGTCCCATATAGAACAATTGGCGCGAGTACTGCATTGTTCAACTTCATTTTGCTTTGTGTGGTTACCTCCCGCTTGTTTACTATAGTACTGCCAATTGGGTAGTAGGCCGATATTGGTTCGGTTCATCACCTGATCAATTCTTCTATCGCAAGTTACTATGGGCCTTAGGTATTCAAAGAGTTCCACTCTTTCCACAGCTTTTCATTTACACGTTATTGTGTAATTCTCCTCCGATCTATCCTCTTTAGAGACCCACATAACTTTAGTCTTATCGACATTCACCGTCATACCTTTTCTTTTAAGTTCAGCAAACTATACTTCCACCGTCTGCTGTTGTCTTACTGGATTGTTTGCAAAGATGATAGTGTTATCTGCATATAGTAAGAATTGCAGATACATATGTATGTAGATAGGTTGCAATCTCCACATTCCGATTTTGATTTTATCAGTCCGTGTTCTACATGACTTAGCTACTTCATCGAGAAATAAATTGAACAACAGTGGGCTAAGACTGTCCCCTTCCTTCAATCATTTTCTCATCTTGAACGCTTTTGAATTTCCCCGTTTATTCTTGTTCTGGCGGTGGGATTTTCGTAAACGCTTTTAATGCTATTTAAGTATATGCCTCTCAGGTACATGCCTTGCTGTTAATGCCTCCCACATATGCTGTCTTAGAACACTATCCTACGCAGCTTTCAAATCCACGAACGCCATAAATAGGTCCTTGCCCTTAGCGATCCACTTCTCCATAGTGGCTCTTGAATTAAAGATATGGTCCCGTGTTTGCCGTCCTGACCTGAACGCCGCCTGTTCTTCCTCCAAGTATTCTTCCACGACTCTTCTGAGCCGCTTTTCCAGCACTTTTGTGTACAGCTTATACACTGTTGAGAAGAAGTAAATCGGTCTGTAGTTGTTACAGTCATATCGATTACACTTTTTGTGGATTGGTATAGTGAGGCTCTCATTCCATTCATTTGGGATCCTGTTCTATTCCCAGGCCGTTTGGAACAACTTGGTTAGTGTTTTCCCTACCACTGTTCTTCCATATTTTATCAATTCTCGGGCTATTATGTCTGCTTTCCCACTTTTCATTGTCTTAATGGTGAATTCCGCCTTTTCCTCCCTAATTTGCCCATCAATTAGCTCATCTTGCTCTTCTGCATACGGTCCATAGGAGATTCCTTCCTCATGCATACGTAGCCTCATCTATTTTAAACTTTTCTTAAACTTCTTTCTTACTTTCTTACTTACTTATGTCCTGTATCCTCTTGTGGGTCCTAGGGCCTTTACTACGCCTACGCATCATCGTGTACGGTTTCTGGCAATGTGTCTGAGTTCTCCCCAACTTATCCCCAACTGCCGTGCCTCCTTCTCAACTATTCTGCGCCGTGTTCTCCTCGGACCGCCAGATCTTCTGCCATCCTGAGTTAAAGTGTTCCATTGCATTTTTCGCTATGGAACTGTCACGCTTTCGGAACGTATGACGAATCCACTGCCACTTCCGTCGTTGGATGGTTGTGCCTATTGGTTCCTGACCCGTTCTTTCGTAAGAGATACGATTGGGCCAGAAATCCTTAAGTTATTGCGCAGGCACTTATTAACGAACGTTTGCAGCTTCCTGGTGATAGTAGTGGTCACTTTCCACGTACTGCATCCATATAACAGCACGGATTCAACATTGGAGCGGAAGAGTCTTAGCTTGGTGTTCAAACTGATTGTTCTTGTTTGTTTTCCATACTGCACCACGTATCTAGGTTTTTCACTATTTTCCACAATCCCTCCGTATCCATTTCGCGTATGTTTTCTTCTACTATGTTACCAAAGTCCTCCCATGATCTCCGTTTGGCTTCCTTTACTGCTCCATTCACTTCATTTCTTTTTTCTACGTAAGACTTTCTGTCAGTAGCTAAACGGGTCTGCACAAACTTTGTCCATGCATTCTCCTTTTCCTTAACCTTTTCTTTTATTTCCTCAGTCCACCAAGGAGTTTTCTTCTTTCTTGTGTCTACTTTACCTTTTCCACAAAATTTGTCCGCTGTTTGCAGTAGAATGCATGTTAACCCTTTCCATTTGTCCTCCAGATCGCCATCATCAGATGTTCTCTGTAGACGTCGTGATACTTAATCGACATACTCGTAGTTTCTTCTTCTATTTTCGTTCCTTAATTCCTTGAGTTTAATAGTTTCAAAAACGTTGTGTTTCTGGACTCTCTTCCGCCAGCTTGAGAGGTGATTTAGATATAGGCTAGGTATGTGAGCTGGCAGTGAGAGACACTCTCAACACACTCAGGTTAGCTTTGATCCATTGTGATACCCATAGGGGAAAAAGTAATCCCTTACCCATTGAGGCCTAGTGAAAACTGGCAAAAAACTATTCAAACTCAATCACTTATTTCGTTTCTGAATACAAACCACCCTGATGATGTGATGAAGTTCAGCATCTTTCCTGTCGAAACACCTCGAGATCCTGGAAGAAATATTTACCAAGGAACTTTTTCCTAAAGTGTTAAAGACCCGGTCAGTGGCACAGGAAGTGGGCAGTGCCCTCAAAAACTCCCTTGTCACCACAGCCTCTACAGAGTTCCTCCTCCGTCAGGCGTAGTTTCTTCATGTGGTACCGCAGAGTGTTGTGCCTCGTGATGATGTCCACGAGGGTGGAAATGGATTTCCTATCTTTCCGAGTAATTCTCTCGGTCCTTGCTTTGTCGAAGGATGGCCATAGCTTCCTGGTGATGGCACAAGTTTCCATGGAGTTCCATCTTGTGTTCGCTTCCATAATGGCTTTATTCCCTGCAGTGAGCTTGAGTGTGTAAGGCGGGATACACACAGGGGGGGTCAACTTGTTCTGGTAGGGCTGCTGAGCCGATTCTTGCAAACTCGTCGGCTTTCTCATTGCCTGGTTTATCCTCGTGTCCAGGGACCCAGCAGAGCGATACCTTGTGCTGTGTTCCAAGAACCCTGAGCTCTTCTCGACAACACTTCACAAGCTTCGATTTAATTTCTATGGCAGTAATCGTCGATAAAGTTGGTGATACCTTCTGGCGGTATTGCCCTTACCGCAGACTCACGGGTGGCTATTGCCACTGCTAAGACTTCTGCTTGGAAGACGCTTCTGTGGTCTGGAAGTCGTATGGATTTCGATATACCTAGGATGTCGGAGAAGACGCCTGATCCTACGCCAGTGCTCATTTTTGAACCATGTATGTAGATGGCTTTAGATTCGGGGTTAGGTATGTGACCGCTTTTCCATTCTTCCCTGCTAGGGTAGGCGTTAGAAAAAGGCCTTACAAAGTCTAAATATGGCGTCATTTAGTCCGTTATAGGCACGAGGCCAAAGTAATCAAATAGGATCATTGAGTCAGAGGTGATTTTATGCACTGGCTTGTGTGGAAAAAAGGAGTTGCCAATGAGCATTTGGTTAAATATTGAAAATTTGATACGCCGCCTACCTGGGTGTAAGATATGCAACATCATATTAAGTCATATAGATTCTTACAAAAATATAGATGTCCTAAACATTGGGGCAGCAAAAATGTCCGTGAAAAAAAAAACATACAATCACGAAAATATGAAGATGTAACTCTTTCTATAGATGGGAGAGTGACAATTACATGACAATGCAAATCCAAAGCTTAAATCGCGTCATTTTTTAATTTAAAACTTTTTGCTGTGACTAATAATGCCTTCAGCACAAAATTGCCACATAAGCTAGCATTTTATGACTTGGAACAAAGCAAGTTTAAATAAACTGTGAATACTTCATTAAAGTTAAAAGGTACACGAAGTGTAGGTACTACTATACACAATGCAAAAGTTGGTGATTGTGACAATCCGCGAAACTGAATTTCGCTACAAAACAACAGCACAAAATCCTGTATCATACGTACAAACCAACTAGCACACTGAGTGGGTTAAGTAAAATTTACGATTTACATTCACCACTGGCTGCTTTTCCGCCGCAAACACCCATGAATGCATAACTCGCTAGTTTACCTGCACTGCCGTGTCAGTTAATGACGACTATGCTTATAAATAGATACAAAATTGATCGCAAGCATTAAATGCCAATCACATACAATTCAATGTTTATCATCATCGATAGAACGAGAGACTGAGAAAGCAAAAAAAAAAAAAAAACTAAATTTAGGACAAGAATACATTTGCACGTGAAATTTGTTCATACCCTTGTGTTGTATAGAATTTCAAGGACACGACGTAGAAATAAAAGAAAATCAATAATTAAATAGAATCGAATCTAAGATATATAATTTTGACAGACAAGCCATCCAGACATACGGACGACAAGGACATTCCCTGACAGAAAAAAAAAAAATCGAGTGAAATGGGTAAGAAAAAAAAAAAGAAAGCAAATTTATGATATCCTTTCAACCGCGCTGCTATAATGGAACATTTATTGACTGTGACAATATTATTTCTATTCACTTTCCTCGTCCTTTCGTCATAATCACATTTTCGTGTGATTTGTTCAGCTGCAGGAGGAGAGTTTCTTACTTTTTCCTTCTCAATGCTGAGGAATCAATTGAATTATGAGATGCTGGAGATTTGCAAGCATTTAGACTTCACAAACTGATTGTTTTATAGCACCATACGATGAACAAATTCGCCCACATTTGCACATTACTTTCTCATCAGCTTTTATGGCCTTCGGTTTTTAGTACAGTTGCTGAAATGTTAATGTTCACTGCGGGTAATATATTAGGTCCACCTGTTGTTTGCCTAATGCAGCGCCATTTAAATATCGTAAAATTATATTAAGATGTTGTTTTCGATAACTTTCAGTTGTTTACTATAAAAAAAAAACCCTTGAAAATTAAGAAATTTTATAGCCCTTTACATTATTACCGAATTGTATCTGAGAAATGCACAAATAAATGACCACTTAGCCTCACTTAACTTCTGAACTATAAATATACTCGTAAGCAACTTTTTTTTTTTTTTGAATCAACACATATGTATATATTGTAGATGCCTCAGAAAATTCTTCGCGGATACATATCTCTTGCCTCAACGAAATACTTAGTTGTCTCATAAATATCGTTCCAACTTTGAACGCACCTCTTAGAAATAAAATTTTCAAATATGTGCAGAAGTTTGAAAAATTCATATAGAATCGCTGCGATTGGCCTGACTCTCTTCAGAAATGCGACTTGGAAGATATTTCTATCTTCAGGATAATATCTTTTTTTTGTCAGGATAGGAAACGCTCGAGACTGGAGCACTCAGACGCAACTGGTCCATTGTACTACCATAGAGCAAAACCCTGGGGCCAAATCGTCTCTCCCGTGAACGTACAACTCGTGACGTAATTTGCATGTACAGGGTGGGCCAACTACAAGTTTCTTTTTAAAAATGCAATAAAATGAACAAAATGAAATTTTTTCCATGTATTATGGCTTTATTAGTAAGAGCAAACATTCCCATTAATTATGGAACACAACGTCGTTCAAGTGGCTGCCTCGGCTGGCTTCCCAGTAGCGCATTCTATCACTCCAATATTCCAAGACCTAGTTGATGGTTTCGGGCTGTAGCTCACGGATTGCTTGGATGATATTGGCCTTAAGTGCTAGAATCGTTTCCGGATTGTTGGCATAACATCGGTCCTTCACGGTTCCCCACAAAAAAAAAATCCAAAGGGGTCAAACCGCAGCTCCGAGGCGGCCAATTGACATCGCCAAGACGGCTGATAACAATATTTGGGAATTTGGTGCGCAAAAGACCGATTGTGGCATGAGCTGTGTGGCATGGCGCGCCATCCTGCATGAACCAGAGGTCGTCCAAATCCATGTCTTCAATTTCAGTAAAAAAAAAAAAGTCGTTAACATGGCTCTGTAACGCCCACCGTTGACCGAAACGTTGTTCCCAGCCTCATTTTCGAAGAAAAATGGTCCAATGATGCCACCACTCCACAATCCGCACCAAACCGTCACTCTCTGTGGATGCATGGGCTTCTCGACAATAACGTGTGGGTTTTCCGGGCCCCAGATGCGGCAATTTTGTTTGTTAACGTAGCCGCCGATATGAAAATGTGCCTCGTCAGAAAAGATGATTTTTCGCCCAAAATCGTTGTCCAATTCAAGCTGCTCTAAGGCCCAAACTGCGAAGCGATAACGAAGCGGATGGTCGTGCGCTTTCAATTGCTGAATCAATTGACCCTTGTAAGCGAATAATCCCAGATCTTTGTGCAGAATTCTCCTCAGGCTAGTGCGTGAAATGTTAAGCTGTTGAGATCGATGACGAGTTGATGTTCGTGAATTGAGTCTCACACTCTCGGCTACAGCAGCCACATTCTCGTCTGTGCGCACCGTACGACGACGGGGACCATGAGTGTTATCCACTAGCATACCAGTCTCACGAACTTTTTGCACAAACTTGCGTACAGCAGGCGCGGTGGGTGCCTCATTTCGGCCAAAACTTATTTTCAAAAAACGCACTGTTTGGGCTACACAGCACTCACTTTGGAAATAAGTTTTCAATATTTCCCAATGTTGTTCAAGCGTAAAGCGACTCATTTCATTCTGCGGAGGTGTGATACTGACTTTCTGTCAAGATTTCGATCGGGAAACAGCTGTCAGTGTCAAAATAACCTATGATTTAAAAGAAATCACTAGATGGCAAACCCGTTATTTTGTTAGGTTAGGTTAGGTAAATGAGTGCCTTGTGACAAAAAGAGTCACTTCTCACTTAGACCAACAGTTCGGGTCTATTGTGTGCAATTTCTTAACCCTGGAAACGCTGTAGAAATGGTCCGCTGTTAGAAACACCCAGATAATGATATAAATCTCAGGAGGTTTATCAGCTCAATATTACCTAAGTTCTCCAGCTTCGAGTAGAAGTAATTGCCAAGAGTCCTCATTATTCCGACGGATAGGGCAGAACAGTCACACAGCAGGTGTCGAATGGATTCAATTTCTCTTCGTCCAGGCAACTACTACAATAGTCGTTGTGCAGTATGCCGAGCCGTTTCGCGTGAATACCAATGTCACAGTTACCAGTGCATTATGACGACTAAAGGTCAATTCACAACTCAGCGATCCGCAAATGCGAGCGAGCGAATAATCGCCAATGTTGACATTTAGGTCAATATAGGCCGGCCATAGCGCCCTGGTCGTTGCAGATGTTTCCAAATGAAACTACCGCCTGTTTGCTCGACCGATGGCTTCAATACGTATATTATATTTTCTTTCACTGGGAACTGCTTGGGTGCCGTGGTGTAAGTGGTTAGTTTCGCATCACTACTCGTGAGGTTCCAAGTTCGAATCCCAGGAAACACCAACATTTTTTTCACTGTCCCACCTCTCGCGAACGTCTGACAAACATCCCAGAGTATTGTTGTCTCGAAAAAGCCTCTCGAAACAAATTGCGCTTCGGATACGGCACTAAACTGTAGGCCTCTTGCATTCGTGTGAAAAATATAACGCTCACAACGTGAGTGGTTGCGAGAAGCCCTGGCAATTAAAGAGCTGTTGCGCCAAATATATATATATATATTTTTTAAGGAACTGATTGGGGCCTCTACGAAAAAAAAGAGCCTGCAATACGTGCAGCCCCAACCGTTACCTAGCAAGCTTGGCAACCCTTTCGTTTCCTTTGATATCCATATGCCCTAGTACCCAGCAGATGGTCACCGCATTGGCTCTGGATATCTCGTTTAAAAGTGTTAAAAGTGCAGGATCCAGAGCATTAACGGCTGTCTGGCTATCTATATAGACAGTGTTTACCAACGATATTACTCTCGTATAATTTCAGCAGCCTTCATAATGGCACTGACTTCGGCCTGAAAGACGCTGAAGTATTCGTTTATTCTAAGGAGTAGTTTATTCCTATGGCTTCACAAAAAAATCCCGCTCCCGTGCTAACGTCCATCTTAGAACCGTCGGTATAGTAGACGAGTTTCTTTATCTTCATGGTTCTTCCAGTACATTCTGTCAGGAATTCTTGCAGAAAAGCTCCTTTCAAATGCTAGCATCGGGTTTAAGTGATCAGTTTCCATCGATCCGCTGGTAGTCCCCCATCGGGACAATTGGAGGCTCGATGACCACAGTCGGCCTTCTCTCAGTCCTACAGCGGCTTTGGCCGCCAGACTGCTACAGTATACATATATTAAGCAGAATAAAACTAAGCATGATTTCCATTGCCGCTGTTGGTGTTGTTCTCATTGATCCCATGACTCCGATGCACGCCGCCCTCTGGATTTTCGTGAGGTTTGCAAGCTGGTATTGCTTCTCAAGTACCATCCACCATACTAATGAACCATATGTAAGAATGGATCTTACGACCGCCGTGTATATCCAGTACACCACAGCTGGTTTGAAGCCCCACGTATTACTGAATGCTCTACGCTTGCTTTTTTGATGCGTCCGACAGTGTTATCCTTTCAGTTTAGTTTGGAATCTAGAACTACATCCAGCTGAACTTGAGATATTCAGTTACCGATATTTGGGGGCCTAAAGGTAGGGATTGATCTACCTCCGTCTTGAGGAGTTCACTCCCAGCCCTTTGCTACTGACTCAGTTATCCACTAGTTGTAGTGCGAGATTGAGCCTTTCACTTAAGACCGAAGGAAATATCCCCGAAACCAGGATAACCACATCGTCGACATAAGCCGTCGCGTTGAAGCCATTTTCTTTCAGTATTACCAAGATTTCATACACTGCAAGAAGCCATATAACATGGAAAGGGCTCCACTTTGGGGGATTCCTCTGTAGACCCTTCTCTGGATGATTACATCTCATAGCGTTGAATATATGATTCTAGATTGAAGCATCTGTGCAATCCAGTTGCAGAGGCTGGTGTTAGTTGAGCTCTGTGTAGACTATTCAGGATCGATGTATTTTGTTGCTAGATCTACCAACAACACAACACAAATTACGTTTTGAGTTGTACCTTCACGGGAGAGGCTGATTTACCCATTTTATTGAATTTTCTGTCTTTCTAAAAAAAAGCTAAGCAAGCACTTCAGTGATGATGAGCTTACAGTACCAGCACTCACCACATCGGCACCGAAAATCTGCCATCTGACACGAGGAAAGCCAGGAATCTCACAGAGAATATGTTCACACGTGTCGCAGACTGTAATGAAAGCAAAGTAGCCTGTCAAGACGCCAATAAGTTGTGTGCAGTCTTTTCTGCTGAGAGACATCAAGAATGCGGCTGATTTCTTACAGACGTCCGAAAGTAGCATAGAAGCGAGTTTATCACCCACTCGTCATTTCCTACTATGAACGTCCGAGAGTATTTGTTTAGTCAATTTACATCCTGGAGAGTAATACCACACACAATTGTGCTCCTGAGGAATCCAATCGTCAATGGAAGCTCTAACCGAAGACGCAGGAAGACTCAGCGTAGGTTCGGGTACTGAGAACACCTCCTCTGAGCCTTGCCTAGCAATCTCATCGGAGATCTCGTTCCTCAAGATTCCAGTGTGACCTAGAACGCAGATAAGAGACAGAGAATTTAGCCCTGCGACCGAGTTCGAAGAGTCTTTATACTCACGAACTATTTTGGAAGTGGTTAAAGGGTTAAGCGCAGCCTGACTATCACCACAGGTGCAAATACCTCGACCCTATAATCTGTTCTTCAGAACATAGTTCATGGCCATTAGAATTGCATATATTTCCGCTTCAAAAACGGACACATATTTGCCTAACGAGAAGTTAAGCCTAATGCTGCCAACACTAGCACCAGAACCTCAATTGGTTTTGGAGTCATCCGGGAAAATACGACTACATTCCATAGACATACAAGTATAGGTCAGTTATCATTATTTCTGGTATGTTTCGAAGATACCGATGAAGCTCCTACGCCAGTAGTGCGTAGTAAACCCCTCAAGGTCTCAAACGAAAGATAGCAAAAACAAAAATTATGCGTGTAACATGCAAATTTTAAGACTTTCTACATGTGTCACTCATCATTCAACGAAATGTAGCCCCACATTAAAGAGTAAAGAAAAATACACATGTGACGAAAAAAGTGAGACAAGTTCGAAATGTTGGCCACACACGAGAATATCTCAACCGTGTCGGAATTTTCCAGCAAAGAGTCGGAGATGTCGTTTTCGCTTCTTAACTTATCGCAAAAGTTCACACCATCATACTGCAGTAGCTATTGTCTGGTTAGTTATGGTTTGGTGGTAGGGTCATATATGACAGTCGGTGCTAAGAATATAGAAAAACCACTTCTGCAGACTGTATAATGACGACGAAGACCAACATCCCACTGTTAACAAAGTGAACCATTCAACATAGAGGATGATAGTCAAAATTTCCATCCACCTGACGAAAGCGAAGTGAGGATAGCAATATCCAAGCTGAAGGCAAAAAAGCTTACTGGACCGGTCGGCTTACCAGCTGAACTTTTCAAAGTAGCTGGCGATGAATTAGTAGAGAGTATACACCAACCCATCTCTAAGATTTGGTCAGACGAGTGTATGCCTGATGAATGGAATCTCAGCATCGTTTGCCCGATCCACAAGAAAGGGAACCTCTTCAGCTGGACCAATTAAGAGGCATCAATCTCCTCAACATTGCATACAAGATCTTTTCTGTGATATTTTGTGAACGCCTGGAACCTTATATCATCAGCCTGATTGGCCCCTATTAGTGCGGTTTCAGGCCAAGAAAGTCCACCATCGATCAAATCTTCACACTTCAGCAGACCCTGGGGAAAACCCAAGAAGTCCAAATCGATACTCACCATCCCTTCATCGATTTCAAGGCCGCCTATGACAGCATCTATAGAGAGGAGCTATATAGAGTCTCGTTTAGTGTTGACATCCCTGCCAAACTTGTCCATCTGTACAGGATGACAATGGAGAACGCTCGTTGCTTCAACAAGGTTGGTAATGACCTCACCGAGGCTTTTGATGTCAAAAAAGATTTTAGGCAAGGTGATGCGCTCTCATGTGACTTCTTTAATATTGTACTTGAACGGATTGTACGGAACTCACGATTGTACGGAACACCAGAGGCACAATCTATCAAAAGTTCGAACAACTGCTTGCATACGCCGACAATATTGACATTATTGGAAGAACTCAGCGCGCTGTCACCGGTACGTTTGCAAGCATTGAAGCAGAAACGGCCAAAATTGGTTTAGCGATAAACGAGAGCATATATGCTTTGAAAAAGAGGGGACAATCAACATCGACGAAGCGGACAAAGCGTCACAGTGGGCAGCTACAACGTCGAGGTAGTAAGGGACTTTGTCTACCTTGGCTTTTCTATTAACTCTAACAATGATGTTAGCGCAGAAATCAAGCGAAGGATAGCTCTTGCCAATCACTGCTTTTTGAGGTAATAAGGCAGTTCAACAGTAAAGCCCTATCTCGAACAACTAAGGAGACTCTACATAGGACTCTAATCATCCCAGTCCTGCTTTGTGACGCTGAAAGATAAACTTTATTGCAGGCAGATGAAGATATCCTTGGTCGCTTCGAAAGAAAAATTCTTCGTAAGATATTCTGTCCCGTTTGCGATGACGGGTTTTGGAGGAGAAGATTCAGTCACGAACTATACGAGCTGAACAGCGACATCGACCTAATCAAAAATCTGCGTATTGGTTGTTTGAGATGGTTAGGACATGTAGAGCGAATGGAGTCTTTGAATCTAACGCCGAGAGGCGACGCAAAAGAAGGCTTCCTCCTTGTTGGTGACGCGCACAAGTTCAAGAGAACCTCGACCAACTTGGAGTGCGCAAGAGGAAGTAATTAGCTAAAGACGGAGCTAAATAGAGAAGCTTGTTCGTGGAAGCCCCGGTACACCCCAAACTGTAGCACCACTTAAGCAAATATTATTTGTGTAGGGTTATTTTGCACTAAGACCTAGTGGTTTATTGTGCCCCATGCTAGTACCTTATAGAGGTTTGTTCTCGTTAGAGTTCCCCTCGCATTGCAATTTCTTCGGAATTGTATTTGAAGGTCATATGCTCTTACTTTGCCTTGGTGAGAATAGTTCACCTTGGAGCTCTCTCTCTCCAAACCAGTTTCTTTTAAGAATCTAAGAATGAGAAGTGGGTCCATGGTTGG
The DNA here is from genome assembly GCA_945910035.1 of Brachypalpus laphriformis. Lineage (NCBI taxonomy): Eukaryota > Metazoa > Arthropoda > Insecta > Diptera > Syrphidae > Brachypalpus > Brachypalpus laphriformis. Next base: position 157,121,845 of record OX246753.1, read on the forward strand.
CATATCCTCTTCTGATATTTGGTATTTGCCCAAGTATTTCAATCTTTTGTAGGTCAGTCCCCACAAGACTCCAGAAGGTGTTCCGGAGTCTCACTTGACTCGTTGGAGAATCTGCAAAGGCCTTCATTTGTTATACCTAGTTTCCTTTAATGCTTCCTGAGTTTGGACTGCCCCGTTAGGAAGCCTATTAGGTTATTCCGTAGGTTATTCTTGCTAAGGCAGATACAGTCTTCGAATCTTTTCCGGTTGTAACATCCCAGTAGTTTCTTAGCTTGCATCAAACCTGTGGTGTTGTTCCAGGTTCTTGCTCTGTCTTCTTTCTCCATTTTCCTGAATTCCTCGCGTATGGTATGTTCCCCCATTCCGCAGAATGGTTCAGGTCCAATGAAGGGTTCTGCAGCCCCTTGTCTTGCCAAGGCATCACTTAAGTAAATAAGTAAAAATCTCGTATGATAGCCCTAAAGTTCGTCAGGGGCAATACTCTGAAAATAACTGCAAGCAGTTTCAATATAAAAAAATAAAACAAATCAAATGATATAAAATCGTTGAAAACACAATGTCCCAAAAATTGGGACAAGTTTATTTTACATAACAGTTCAACTAGGTAAGAGTAAATATTCTTCCATGCCTACCACCTGTAAATATTAAGTCAAAAGTCACATAAATTTCCCCAAATCTGGCGCCGTGTTCACTATTTCCTGACTAATTACACGATGTGATTCCACCCAAAAACCGAAAACATCAACAACACCACCGCCTACAACTTGTTGTCGCCATATCTCCTTTCTAGATGCTCCCAACCGTGACTACCGAAAAATTCATGACCAAAATTTTAAATTACGTCCGCATTTGACTGCTGCCAAATTTGCCATCCCATCCACAGTTAAATTTCTTTCCCATTATCAGGTTCGCAGATAAATAGATACTATCTGTACGCACACATGAGTCTCGTATTCTCATTTGATATGCAGAGCATCAACTCACGTGACACGTTTTCCTTTTCGAAAATAACTTCTATCACTCTCAGTGTGTGCACTCAATTTTCATCAATCAATCAAGGGGGGAATGAATATACGGAACCATATAAGAAGAAAATGTATCTCACAGATATAATTTGAAAGATTTGGTATTTTTTTTTTTTTTTTTTACTTTCGAAGTCTCATATGGAAAAGATAAACTTGTTCCAAATAAGCTTCCTTTTTTTAAATCGTGCGGCAGAAAATGCCCAAAAGGGGGCGGGTGACACACCAATACTCGTACTCCCCTAGGGGGCTACAACTTTAATTACTACAAGATGTTTTCGTATTTATGAGGTTTTTCTTTCGCTTTGTGTCTCTCTCTCTCGGCACACCTGAAAGTTTCTATTGAGAGAGTATATTTAATTTATTTTTCCTTAAAATTATGAAAGAATTTAATTGAAGGAAACAATGAAATTAGAAAGTATCTGTAGCCAACATAAGCCGCAACAAAGTATCTTTTAATGAGATTCTGGTAAATTGGTTGTTTATTACTGGAATTATGTGTTTGCTTTAGTTTTGAATTGCTTATAGCAGTTTTGTGAACTCATTAATTAGTAAATTGTTTTGAAAGTTGTCTCGCAATTCATTCACAAAAGATAATAGAGAAGCTAAATGCAGTTGCAGACGTTCTCCTTATCAAGTTGCTGAAAATAGAAATTCAACAAAAGTTCAAGAAACAGGAAAGTTGCACTTCAACTTGACTGCTTGATTGTCTGATGGGTCTATGGAGTGATGACGTTGGTATTTATTTTGTATCAATTTCTATGGGGAGGGTTTGTGAGCTTCCCAATTAAATGAGAACCAGTTGTTTTCGAACTAAATTAGGATAGGTTGTCTTTTATTTTTGCGGACATTTTTCAAAGTTAACAAATAGGATAGTAGCGTATAATTCATAATTTTATATTCAACTTGGATGCCAGACAGCGTTCGAAAAAATACAATATTCCCCTTGTTCTAGAAAATGGAAATGCCAAACGAAAATGGGAGTAAGATAGGGCTGCCTACTAAGTCCTCTACTCTAAACCGTTACCCGCTCCGCCCTCCAGAAGGTGCAGAGACTAGCATGTGTAAGTATTACGGACGCAATGCGCACCTGTCCAACAGCTGCGGTGGAAGTTCTCTTAAACCTTCCACCCCTACACTTAAATATTATGAAGAATGCGGCTGCTAGTGCTCTAAAGCTTCACTTTTATGCTTTACATTATAAATGCTTCTTTAAGACTATTATATGTTCCAAGGCAATGCAAAGCCGCCCAAGTTATTATGGATCCGAAACCGGGGAAATGTGCAAATGACAGGAAATCATATAGACCCATTTCACTTCTGCCAATAATATCTAAGATCTTCGAGAAACTTCTGCTGAAACGATTGCAACCAGTAATTGAAGAAAGACACTTGATCCCGGATCATCAATTCGGCTTTCGGGTCAAACATTCCACAATCGATCAGGTGTATGGAATAACGAACGAAATCGAAAAAGCTCTAGAAGGGAAAAAAATATGCTCTAGCGCTTTTCTCGACTTATCGCAAGCCTTCGACAAGGTATGGCACGAAGGCCTAAGGTATAAGCTAAGGTTAATCTTATCGGAAAAGTTGTACAGAATATTGGAATCTTATCTTGAAAACAGACTTTTCCGTGTCAGACACGGGAGTGAATATTCGGATTTCAAAGAAATCTACGCCGGTGTTCCACAAGGAAGTGTTCTCGGTGTAATCCTGTTCCTGCTCTACACAAGAGATATACCACAAGATGAAGGGACCGTTGTAGCAACGTTCGCAGACGACACGGATGAGTCAGTCGAATCATCAACGGGAAAATTCCAACGAGCTTTGAACAAAGTATGCGAATGGACAAAAACCTGGCGAATAGTCCTCAATCAGACAAAATCAACGCATGTCAATTTTACGTTAAGAAAGATAAACAACTAACCTATATCCATTAACTCCGTGCAAATACCGTACGCAAACGAGACAAAATATCTAGGAATGACCCTAGACGCAAAACTTAAGTGGAAACCACACGTTAAAAAGAAGCGCGAAGAGCTCGAAATCAGATTCAGAGAAATGTATTGGCTACTCGGAAGATACTCGAAGTTAAGCGTATACAACAAACTGCTTCTGTATAAGGACGTGCTAAAACCGTATTGGACATATGGTATACAACTTTGGGGTTGTACCAAACCAAGCAATATGGCTCTACTGCATTTCAAAACAAAATACTAACAGCAATCGTGAATGCTCCTTGGTATCTAAGGAATAGTGATATTCACAGAGATCTAGGAATTGCTACCGTGAGGGACGAAGTAACAAACTTTGCTCGCAAACCCGTCTTCATGTTCACTGCAATAATGAAGTAATCCGTACTATGGACGGGACAAACCTTTAGCGCCGACTACAAAGAACAAGACCTTTCGACCTAGCGCCGTAAGAAAAAACCGCATGTTATGACGGTATTAGTAGGTGCCTTCACTGGAAAGCTACCTACCTAACGCGATTAACACTACAGAAGCGTAAACTACTTGTTAAGGCAACTTAGTCGTAGTCATAACAGAAATGAAAAAATGAGAGGGACGAATTTCCTACTACTATGAGTACGCGCAGCCGGTTTTCATAGTGCCTCTCTGAGGGGTGAGGTTCAGCCCGTAGGCATATACTGACTAGCACAGATGGCATTGTCAGATATATGAATCGGGCATAACCAATGGTACGGACCATTGGTATCTTTTGAAGATTCCTGCACCTCCAGGCGCAACCAAAAAAAAACCTTTTATGCAACAATACAAATTCCGAATTAGTTGGACGCATGAAGATCCTTGAGAAAATTCCGCTACTTACTTGTCCAGCAGTATGCATCTCAGACTTTATGCCCAACACCTCAATCACCCCTTCACAGTAAGCATAGCTGTCCGCAGCTACTGGGACTATCCTCAAATCCCCCAAGCAAGATCTCAAATCAATCGGTACACTCATCGTTCAAAAATGTCAAATGGGATTGGAGCTGGTATCTTTGGCCCCAACTACAAACTCTTTACACCATTTGGTCAATCCACTACTATCTTCCAAGCAGAAGTCTATGCCATCGAGCTCTGTGCCAGAGAATGCATTAGACGAAACGTCCGAAGATCACATATTTTTTTTGTTATTCCAAACATAATAAGCTGTAAAGGATTACAAATGTTTGTTAACACTGCGACTAGTTATGAAACCAACGAGCAGTTTGCTTTTCAATATAAATAGTGAGAGAAAAGTAAATGGGAAACAGTTTACTATTTTTAAAGTACAATATAATTATAATTTGTTGTATGTCATTCTTAACTTTTAATGAAAGTAACAAGAGCATAGATGGGATTTAATCCATCCAAAGCGTTGGAGGTTAAATTCACTCCGAGCGCCTCTTTTCGCTCGTTGTTGTCGCTCTGTCACTATCTAGTAGAGGATGTGGTAAGTCGTCTGGTTTGCGGTTGCCTTGCAAGATCTGATGGTCTTATACGTTGCAGTCGTCTCACGCCATATACGTTTAGAAGAATTGTTGCTTCCTCGTTAATATGTTCCTGGAGACTCTTCTCGTGTGCTTTGGCCCTAGTGTTGATTTCTTCAAGAATAGTAGGAATCCCTAGGTCCCGATGGAGGTCGCTGTTTCTGATGTACCATGGAGCGTTCACAATACTTCGAAGGACTTTATTCTGGAATCGTTGGATGACTGCAATATTAGTTTGGCTGGCACATCCCCAGAGTTGAGCGCCATAGTTCCACACTGGTTTTAGGATCTGGTTATATAAAAGAATTTTATTATTAATTGATAGTCCTGACTTTCTGCCTATAAGCCATTCTAATTTTCGCCATTTAATATCTAATTCTTGTCTTTTCATTTTAATATGCTCTTTCCAACGAAGCTTGGCATCTAGAGTCATACCTAGATACTTCGCTGTATTAGAGTAAGGTATTGTCGTGCCTGATATTGCTATGGGGGAGTACGAGATAGACTTATTTGTGAAGTCAATATGTACAGATTTGTTCGAATTTAGTTTTATACGCCATCTTTGAGTCCACCTGATAATTTGGTCTGTAGCAGCTTGTAGCTTTTGCTCCGATTCTAGCGTAGTATCTCCCACTGCTAAGACTGCCGTGTCGTCGGCAAAAGTTGCCGTTTTGGTGTAGGGCGTTGTAGGTAGGTCTTTAGTATAAAGGAGGTATAACAGAGGTCCGAGGACGCTTCCTTGAGGAACTCCGGCTTCGATCTGCATTAGCTTAGAGTAGTAGTTTTCTTGTTTTATACGGAAGTAACGCGATGTTAAATAAGACTCCATTAGGTGGAAGTACTGTTCTGGCAGGTACACTTTTAGTTTATTGGGAAGACCTTCATGCCATACTCTATCGAAAGCCTGTGCTACATCTAAAAAGATAGCAGAGCATACTTTTTTTTCTTCTAGTGCTCTTTCGATTTCAGATGTTAGAAGATCACATATTAATATAATGTCAGATAGCCAAGCAGCACTCAAGGCTCTCACGTCCTTTGACTATAAGTCTAAGCTGGTATGGAATTGTCTCCAGACGCTTTTGCAGCTAGCTGCACACAATAATATCACACTAATGTGGGTCCCCGGTCACAAGGGTTTCCCTGGTAATGAAGCGACTGATAAGCTTGCCAGACTAGGTGCCCAATCTCCTTACATTGGACCTGAACCCTTCTACGGTTTACCCACCAGCCAGATTAAAATAGAGCTACTCCGCTGGGAACGCGAACAAATTCTCTCTCACTGGAATGTACAACATGGCCTAAGGTATTCCAAGAAATTTATTAATTTTTCAAAAAATAGAACTAGAGACATTCTATCAATGAGCAAACAGAATGCTAAGATCGTTACTGACTTCCTAACTGGACATTGCTCTCTCAACTACCATCTCAAGAAAATGGGCCGTGTTCAATCGGAAACGTGCCGTCTCTGTCTTGAAGATACCGAAACAGCGTACCACATACTCTGTGATTGCCCGGTCATAGCTAGACTTAGGCTAAAGCACTTTAATAAAGGCGTTACATCACCTTCTGACGTCACCTCTTCGTCAGCTCGAACTATTGTTGGCTTCATTAATGAACTTGATTTCAGCTAGTTGACAAATTCGAAACAATTAACCAGGGGATAGCACAAAAGATCTTTTTAGGTCGCAGTGCTCCAGGGGTCAGTCTCTGCCTTCCTCCCCATTTTACCCTAAAAAAAAAAGTCCTCTACTCTCCTCGCTCTTTTTAGATGACCTCACAACATACTCGTACTTGCCATGTGGGATCATGTTCATCGGGCTGATCATTTTACTGACTGATCGTTATACTGGCAGAGACCCCACACATGCTGCAAATAATGATAAACAGATTGCAGATGTTTGTGATATCTGAAAGTAAATACGATCAAATCCAGAATAATGGTTTTTCGAAACCCGACAGGTATGTTCGCAAGGCAAGAGATGAAGAAGGGACCTGGGAAAGCGAGGAACTAGAAATGGTAAAGAAATATAGGTACCTTGGAGTCATCATCACGCCAAAGCTATCGTTCCGAAAACATCTTCAAGAAAAACTGAAGGAAGCCAAAACGAGCATCATCTCCAATTTGAGAGGAATCTTGGGGAAGAAAAATGGAGCCGCTAGTGCAAAAAATTAACTTTTTGAAGCGGTAATGTGGCCAATAATGTGTTATGCGGCTCAGGTATTTCATCGGTATAAAGAGGTGGAGAAGGTGCTAAGTTCCAGAAGTTTAGGCTACCAGAAAACACCCCTACCTACATGTTGCATCTCGAAACTGGCGTTCGTTCGTTATACATATTTACGCTTACGATGTACTTCAGCTATATAGAGAAAGTCATGCGACTTCCAAGTCACCGACTGTCCCAACACCGAGTGTCGTTTATGCAATCTCAGGAAGAGAGAAAATGAGCAGCATTTTGTAGGGATCTGCCCCATTTGGCGTTAGATAAGGCGAGTTCCTTGAGATAAATTTACACCTTCGACACACTTAATGGGCAGGAGCAGCTATGTGAAGTTTAATTTTAAATTACATTGAAATTAAATAACCACCAAACTACAGATTGGTTAACTCATAGAGTATATTATACAACCTATCTTCTTCTTCCTTTTATCAGCGAGATTGTGATCTGAAAATAAGGGATCACAACCCTCCCACTTCACCGCATTTCTACTGATCCGCATGTGGGGTTCGCCTATTTGTCCTCAGAAAATATCGGCAGGCCCGCCGATTTTGGATCACCCGGTTACTGAGGCCAATGAAATGCCAATGTCGTCGCATTTGTCTGATCCAGGCGTTTATAGGCCTGCCTTTCCCACATCGCGATGTCTTTGGAACGTTGGAACATTATACAACCTATAAAACGTTAAATGAGCTAAGAACAAAAAAAAATTGATTGAAGCTATTGTAAACTAGCTGACCAGTGCTCGCCTTGCTTCGCCCGCACTTTAGTTGACGCTCATTTACTTGTTGAAATATAATTGCCAACTGAATACAGTATGTGTAAGCTCAATTATGACATCCCCAGAGAGAATCCCCACCAGATCACATACAAACCCAGGGTGTAACTAGGTATAACAAAAATGGAAACACGATTAGTACCACCACTCTTCTGTCAGCCAGTCGGCTCTGCTCTTAAAGATTGCGAAGAGACAACAAAAGGAGAATAAAGAAAAAAAAATGATTATCTCCATTGAGAAAAATTAACTAAATTCTGAATCTCGCAAAAGATATTTTTTATTAGATCTCAGCTGCTAGATGGTTGATCGCGATAAAACGTACACCAAGATAGACTATAAGCAAACGCGAAACCCCATTTAACTTTGTGTAGTAATTCTCGCGTATAGTGCGTGGAAACAGTTTTACATTTACAATTTTATTATTATGTATGGATAGATTTTAAACACCTTGTAGGAACCCTTTCATTTCACGAAATAAAAAGCATCCTAAATATTGACCTAGGATATAAGCTATCACTATGCCAAGTTTCATCAAAATCCGTGCAGTAGTTTTCGCGTGATGCGTGCACAGAAAGACAAGAACATTAGACCCCCTTCAATTTACTCGTATTATATGTAGAGAGTACAGAAGCGTTAGAAGTCGGATTTCTCTAAACACAAAGAGCACTTGTCCCACATTTTGGGGAAAAATTAAAAATTCAAAACCCCAAGCGCATGAAAGTCTGTACGACACGTGTTACTTCATAAACTTCATATTATTTTATAATAGTTTCATTGGACAACAGACTTAATTACTTATTTCGATAAGAAATGACGTCAGTGGTAATTACAAACAAAAAAAAACTATCTAGATTCTTTATATTGGCATTGGGACTGCCGTATATTGAATTTTGCACACCTTTGTTGGCTGATAAGCTCCGCATTTGTTATCTTATCGCTGATGATATGCGCCTATATCTTCTTCTTTTTTTTTTTTTTTTTTGAGATATTTTTGAGTTTCTTTGTATAAATAAAAACCATTCACTTTTTTAATTGCGCCGCGTATCTGCGAACTTGTTAGTTATCTCCTTTTGAAATATATCTGCCTTCGTCCGGTTAACACAGATTGGAATCTATTGATGGGAAAGCCAGTATTTTGGTTAAGTAAATGAATGAAAATTCAAATAAGGTACATGAAGAGAATTTAAGGGTTTTTGTCGTTTTAATCCAGAGAATCTGTCATAATTCATTTATGGGTATTCACAGGGGAAATGGTTAATTTTTTATCATTTTTATTTCATCAATTCTGAACAGTGTTTGGGGAAAATTTCTGAAGAAATCGTCTTGTTAAATGCTCAAGTCATAAAAGTCATGTAGGACACGCAATAAAAATAATGAAAATATAATCAGTGGTGAACGGATACGGGTGCATTGTTTCGTGTTAATCTTTGACTTAAAATTGATGCCTTTATGAGTTTTTAATTCAATAATTTCGATGGTGTAGATCTCATAGAAAAGGCTAAAAATACGAATAGTTGTATTGAGGTACGATAATTTTAAAGAAGGACATGATACTTTTGCATAGTAGGCGTACCCCACAGGCGGATCAGTAGAAATGCGGTGAAGTGGGAGGGTTGTGATCCCTTATTTTCAGATCATAACCTTGCTGATAAAATGAAGAAGAAGAAGATGATACCTTTGCATAATCTCCACTTTTTAAAGTATCGGCTTAGTGTAGCAAGATCTATTATAAGTGTGGCATCGGTATGGTAATCAAATTCAATGCAGTATGGAATTCGTTAAGATTACTCCTGGATCCTAGAAATGCAACAACACCAGCATTTGGTTTGCCTTAATAACAAATTGATCCAACATCGGGGGCCTGCCGATATTTTCTGAGGTCAAACAGGCGGATCAGTAAAGATGCAGTAAAGTGCGAGGGTTATGATCCCTTGAGTTCAGATCATAACCTCGCCGAAATAGGAAGAATTAGTTGAATTAGTTTTTGCACAGAGACTAACATGACGCCGGTACAAAGAAATACAAAATTAATGGTGTCAAACTTAGTTCATACATTTTCGGATAGAACTTATCTGTTTGGAAAGCCCCGTGTACTATACATATCGGACACGAAAATCGTATGAATGTAGTGTCCTTTCGTATCGGTATGTAAATGTGTTGTTTTGTCGGGTTGTGGGTTTTCTCATTGCGTATTTTTGTGTGACAAAAGGCTCTTATCTTGCATGGGTCACACGTCCCCGTTTGGAGTTCTGCCCTATTGTTTCTTGCTTTCTACTACCTTAAAACCAGATTACCCAGCTAGTGATGGCAAAGTACCAATCACGAATTAAAACAAGGGATATCGTAAAGGTGGAAAAGAACATACCCTCAGAGTTTAATGCGTTTTACTAGAAATTATTATGAGCCTATAAATGAGCCTTCGAAAATGGACTTCTCATTTTTGTATCATTTTTCTTGAAATCTGCTTTGAAAACACAAAGAACAAAGCTATCGGATCATTCCATAAATAATGCGGATTTTCGATCCCATCAAGTTTTCTCACTAATTACTTACTTTCTTAGATGGCGCTACAGTCCGTGGTGGATCTGGGCCTCGACCAACAAACCTCTCCAGCCAGCACGGTTACGAGCCAGCTGCCTCCAGTTGCGCACGCCAAGTTGGTTGAGGTCCCCCCTCCACTTGTTAGCACAACCTACCGCGAGGTCTTCCTCTAATGCACCGTCCATCCGGGGTGGATTCGAGGACCTTCTTAGCGGGAACGTTGGGCTTCATTCGCTCTAAATAACCCAGCCATCTTAGTCGCTGTATGTATGTGAACTCTTCCTAGGCCTTCCAAATAAGATTTCTTCGTTTCTTCGTTGGTTGTTTAGAATTTGAAGCGAATAGACCGAATATTGTTTGAGATTGAAATGTAGTGGCCAAGGAGCATATTGGACACGTTTTGCGGAAGTTGCACGTGAATTATCTGAAGTCTATGGCAGATAGGTCACAAGTGAAGGCCAGGCCCAATGATGGTTTAAAAAATTCCGAGAAGGAACTTATGGGCCCAAAAATAATGACCGCTCTGGAAGACCAGTTGATCTAGATAATGATGCCCTACGTAACACCTTGGGTGGAAACCCATTCGCATCCGTTGAGAAATTAAATTCTTTCAGTTCCACAGTGCAAAGACACCTAAAGTCCCTAAGTTTAGACAATGGGTACCGCATGATTTGAGCGAAAGAAATCTGCAGCAACGAATAACAATGTGCTGTTCGTTTATCTCTCTCTTAAATTTCGATCCATTTCTCAACAGGGTTGTTACTACTTACTTTCTTAAATCCTTAGACCCACCGAGGGGTTTAAAGCGTCAAAAACGCCTGCGCGCCATCTTGCTCGGAGTTTTGCAACGCGTTTGAGCTGTCACCAGCTCATTCCCAGAGAACTTGATTCCTCCTCGACTGCCCTGCGCCACGTTTGCCTAGGGCGTCCCGCTTTTCTACCTTGCTGGGTAAGCGGATTCCACTGCATGACGTATATCGCAACAAAGATGACACTGCGCCGTAGGATATGTCCGATCCACTGCCACTTTCCCTTTCGCACAATAATGTCTATAGGTTCTTGGACCGTTCTCAGATAAAGTTGTTCGTTGGATATACGATTGGGCCAAAAGATCCTCAAGATGATTCTTAGACATCTGTTTACAACGGTTTGCAGCTTGCATGTGACAGTGGTATCCACCATTCAAGTACTGCACCCATACAGCAGTACTGATTCTACGTTTGAGCGGAACAGTCACAGCTTGATTTTTAAGGTGAGAAAATTGCTTCTCCATACTTTCAATATCATTTCAAACGCAGCTTTTGCCTTCCTGATTCTGCTGCACACATCCAGCTCGGTGCCACCGCGATCAGACGAGACCACACTTCCTAAGTATAGAAAGTTGTCTACTTTCTCGACTTTCTGCCCGGCAATGTTCAGTCGAGCGCGGTTGTCAGAAGTACTCAGGGCTTTTGTTTTGGCTTTGATTATTTTAATCCCCACTTTATTTGCCTCAGCTTCTAGATTTTGGGCCATCAAATGAAGGTCTATTTTCCGATGTGTAAAAAGGTAAACATCGTCAGCGTAGTCGAGGTGCTTAAGGTAAGTTGTCATCAAATTCCATTGTTACCTTCGCACAATCCTGCACTGAGTACATCGCTGATGACCACCAAGAACAACAGCAGTGTGCACCCCTTACGTACTCCACTTTGGACTTATAAAACTCTGACACCTTACCATTGTGTAAGACATGACACTTACTTCCCTCGTATGTAGCCTTGATAATATCTATGAGTTTTTCTGAGATGCCTCTCCTGCTTAAGGCCAACCAGATAGCATCTCGATTCAAGCTAAAAGTCTTCTCGAAGTCGGTAAACAGTAGATGTAGCGGAGATATATACTATATGCCACGCGTTGCTCTATTATAATCCGTAAGGCGTTTATGTGGTCGATGCAGGAGGATCTAGCACGAAAGTCTGCCTGTTCGACGTCGATAGTTGAATATAAATGTTCCTTAATCCATTCTAATGTGATTCCAGCTATTATCTTGGCTACGACTGGTAGAACTCATACGCCTCTCCAGTTTCGACAATCCATCAGATTTCCCTTTGTCGGAAACTTGACGATCATCCCTCTTTTCCACTCCTGGGGAAATGGTTTATTTTTCCACACGCGCGCCGCTTGGAATAGTTCGGCAGGGATGCCATCAATAACCACCACTTTGATTTTTTAAGGGGAAATGATTGCTGCTGTTATTTCGGTTTTACTGGATACTGTTTAGAGTTCCAACCACCAATGAGCTCCTAGGTGATGTTATAAACAGTCCTACTGTCACACCTGTTTGCTGCTTCCTCAGCCCTTGAGGCAAGTGAATCGATGTACTGACGTTTGTCCGGTCTTACACTATGATGCATTTCCTTTCCTTTCACGCGATATTGGGCTTCTAGCTCGGTACTCTGTATTGTTGAGGCCGCTGCAATCCTTGATTGGTTTACGCTCATCGATCCGTCTCCAAGTGTCTGCCGATAGCCATGCGCGGTAGTTATTCTCCCTTTTACCGACGTAGGTGCGTGCCTCAATTACAACATTTTTTTCAATTCAACATTTTTTACAGCATTTCAATGGTCATCCACGCTACCCTGCATTGTGCTGCTGATTGTTTCTACTTCTAAGACAAAATGGTCCCTGAATTGTTGGCGCACTTGCCTGTCAGTATTGAACCTGGTAATGTTGAGCAAGTTTGAGCAATTGCTGTTGACGGATGCAGTACGAAAGCGTATAATAACTAACATAAGATGGTGATCGCGTTCTTGTTCGATGTCGGCTCTACGTCTGTTTCGGACGCCTAGAAGACAATTGCTAAACGGCGGCTGAACGCAATGTGATCGACCTGGTTGGATGTTCGCTACCTGTCAGTTGAGACCCAACTGATTTTGCGGCAGGTGCTATGCTTAAACTGCGTACCTCCAATGACTAGGCGGTTGGTATTGCAGAAGTCCACATACCGTTCTCCGTTGTCATTCCGGTCACCAAGATCGTGAACTCCCATCACGTGCTTAAGGATAGTTTTGTTGCTTCCTACCTTGAGTTGTTACTGGGGATAAGGAATGGATTTCATTTGAGAATATTAAGGGTCCCAGACAGAGTCCTTCAGATAAATCGCAGCAAATGGATAAGGCAAGTCTTCACCTGAAAAGGATAATGTCTCTATCCGGTGAGATGTGCGTGGTGTTGTCCATTTTGAAATGTTTCATTCTGTTTAAACTATCACAAAAGAGTATAATTAGACAGATTGAAAGCAGCTATTGTAGTAAAACGGCCAGCATTAGTCAATCGACAAAGGATACTTGTTCATCAAGATAATGCCAGACCACATGTCGTAAGAGAATCCAGAAAATCCACAGTTTTACTTGGGAAATTATGCATGTAATCTCTTGACCGTGTTGTCGAATGCGTACTGAACGAGTTTTTCACTTCTAAACCGGAGGCATTTTAAAAATCGGGCATAGAATAATTACCATCATTAGGTGCAACAGAAAATATTTTGACGACTAAAAACGCTGCAATTTTTTTTTTTAAGTGAACAAACTACTACCGCATAGTTTATGGGATGACCTCGGATCGTGGGCCAAAGACATAGGACTAGGAACATCTGTTTTCAAAAAGAGAAGACGGGAAATATATCTTAAACTGTGTAGGAGTTCATAAAATATTGATTGGGACAAAATGAAGGTTTTTTCAAAGCTATGCTCTATAGAAATGGATGTAGACAAAATGAGAAATTCACAACCCAATTATCCATATCATTTCGCGTATCTTTATTAATTTCGTACATCCTAAATTCTTTGACACATCACCTGTTTACTTCAATTTAACACGGGCGTGCTAATCTATTATTATTGTTCCAATTATTTTGGTATTTACTCCGATTATGTTTAAAAATAGCAAGTTTACGCAGATAAACATATTTAAAGGTCAAGCAATTGTGCTATCGTGACTATAAATCGCTCCCCTCGATGACGCTGAAAATGCTAAAAACAATCGTAGACACCAGGCACATGTTTACATCTATCATCTTCGATTTATTTGCTTACGTTCAAGGTTGGCAACACAAAAATATTTATGGTTTACGAGTATCCTCAATCTAGAACAACAAATGCGTGCACACTTTTCACTTAAATCTTCGAAAGTAAACAATCGTAGCATCTTCTTTTGTTTGTCCTTAAAGACGACGCGGATTTAAATTCAATTTAGACTTGTCTGGGGCCCTGTTTGTTGTTTCGATCAATATTTCTCACGTTTAACCTTCAGTCAGTCGTTTTTCTCATCAACCACCACCCATCCACCCTCGTATTCAATTACAGAAGAAAAGAATTCGCTTACTACTTCAAAAAGCACCTACTAAATCCAATTATACTATATAGTACCCCGAAGCTTTTTTATTTTTCTATTTATAGTTGATTTTCTATGTCTTCTTCTTTTTGCAGAATTTCTTTTCTCTTAATCGCCTGAAATACCTTTTAAAGTGAATCTTAGGAATTCATTGTTGAAGAATGCTAAGATGTTGTTGTGTTTTTTTTGATTATTTCGTTTTGGTGCCTTTTTAATTGATTTGCTGGGTGCTTACCCTTGAACTTTTCAACTTTGACAAAGAAACAACGACGTACTGTGCGATTTTTCGTTCGGAAAGAGAAGGGGGTTTTTGAGAATGAAATTATCTGCCCACTTAGAGTGAATTGGCTACAGTCTCATGCCGGGTATGGAATTTCCATTTTCAAGTGCGAGATCTAATGACGTCAAAACAATATCCGTTCTTGGGATTCGCACGATGGCAAACAAGTGCTGGTATTGATTTTAATCTCACTTGGGTGCATTTTCTACCAAATTACGTGAAAAAATCTTTGGAAAATGGATTTCTGAATCAGAAAATAGAATTTCTGAGAAAGGTCAAAATGAAAGATTGACAATTGGGTTTAAAAATATTCGAAAATAATATTCTCTCTTAGAATAGGTCCTTGACTATGTATGGGCTTAAATCAATCATTTTAGACTTTCGTTCGACGGTGAAGGACATGCCAATTCAGGCGTGGCTTCGAGAAAAATATTTAAATACCAATAGTAGACTCTTACCCAACGCTACAAAATCTACAAAAATGTAACTTCTTCTTCTTCCTTTTATCAGCGAGGCCATGATCCGAAAACAAGGGATCACAACCCTCCCACTTCACCGCATTTCTACTGATCCGCCTGTGGGGTTCGCCTACAAAAATGTAACAATACACTTAATGAGATCAGTGTCACTGAAGAATGACAAGTACCTTCTTTATGGTACTTGGTGCCGTTCGTGCTCTATTTTTCGTGAGATGGTTTCTTTGACACGAAGGTTTCCACATATTTTCGAACTTCTTTCTCGATTAAGTTTTGTCACTCCTGCTGTCTTCATCTCAGCTGCCGTTAATTAACTCTCATACTTTGTGTACATTGTCCAACATGAACCGTATGTAAGCGCTAGATGAACAACTGCGGTGTAGAACCTTCCTTTCAGCTTAGAGGGCATTTTTCGGTTACAAAAGATAGCAGAGTTTCCCCGCCACTTTATCCACCGTACACTTACACTTACGCACTTACACTTATTGATGTCATCATGACAGGTTTCTTCGCCATTTGTCATAGACCCCAGAAATTTGAACTTTTCGCACTTGGGAAGCACTGTTCTATTCAAATAAATGTCTGGAATAGGCCTGAACAGAGAACCGGCGGCACAAGTAATGCGATACCCATTTCCCTCCAAAATGTCCACCCACACATCAAGTGCTCGTTACAGGGATGTAGGATCCTCACTTATGATGGCTCCATCGTCAGCAAGGTTAGCTTAGGTTTGGTAGATGGTGCCTTGTGACAAAAAAAAAGCCACTACTTACTCATTGTGCCGAATCATTTAACCCTGGAGACGCTGTAAAGAAAGTCCGCTGTTAGAACCACCCAGAAAGTGATATGAATCTCAGGAGGTCTATCAACTCAACATTACCTAAGTCCTCCAGCTCCAAGAAGAAGTAACCACCAAGAGTCCTCATTCTTTTGACGGGTAGGGCAGGACAGTCACACAATAGGTGACGAATAGACTCAATTTCTTCTTCGTCCCTGCAACTTCTGCAATAGTCGTTATGCAGCACAACGATTCACTCCGTGTGAACGCTAATGGAACAATGTCCAGTAATTATGCGAGAAATGACCCGTGCGTTATAACGACTAAGTTTTACCAGAGAGGTTGATCCCTTCTTGGTGTTGGCCGGCCATAGCGCCCTTGCTGTTGCGCATGTTTCCAGATGAACCCAGCGTCTGTTTGCTCGACCGGTGACTTCATCCTCTATTTTCTTCGGTAAGGAACTGATTAGGTTGCTACAGAGGGGAGGGCCTGCGATACGTGCAGCGCCAACCCTTTCCTAGCAAACTCGTCAGCCCTTTCGTTTCCTTCGATATCCATATGCCCTGGTACCCAGCAGACTGTGACCGCATTGGCTGTAGATGTCTCATTTAAGAGTGATTTGCAGCTTCTCACACGCCTTGACTTAATGACAGCAGAGTCCAGAGCCTTACGGCTGCCTGGCTGTTAATATAGACAGTAATCGTTTTACCAACGATATGACTCTCGCGTATAATTTCAGCAGCCTGTGACCTCGGCCTGAAAGACGCTGCAGTCGTCGTTCATTCTAAACAAGTGGTTTATTCCTAGGGCTTCACAATAAACTCCGGCTCCCGTGCCAACGTCCATCTTAGAACCGTCGGTATAGAATGCCAACTCCTTTTTCTTCATGGTTCTTCGGTTCTTCTAGTATATTCTGTCAGGAATTCTTGTAGTGAATCTCCTTTCAAATGCTAGCATCGGGTTCATGTGATCAGTATCCGTCAATCCACTAGTAGTCCCCCATCGGGACAGAATGGAGACATCGCCGTAAAGGCTCAATGACCACAATCGGCCTTCTCTCAGTCTTACAGCGGTTTTAGCCGCCAGCTGCTGCAGTATATGTCAAGCGGAATGAAACTAAGCATGGTTTCCATTGCCGCTGTTGGTGTAGTTCTCATTGATCCCATGACTCCGATGCACGCCACCCTCTGGATTTTGGGGAGGTTTAAAAGCTGGTATTACTTCTCAAGTACCCGTCCACCATACTAGTGAACCATATGTGAGAATGGGTCTTACAACCGCCATGTATATCCAGTACACCACAGCTGGTTTGAAGCCTCATGTATTACTGAATGCCTTTTTGCAGGAATAGGAAGCTATGCTTCCTTTTTTGACGCGTTCGGCAATATTTTCCTTCCAGTTTAATTTGGAATCTAGAATTATGCCCAGATATCGAGCTGAACTTGAGATACTTAGTTCAATGCCACCGATATTTGGGGGTATGAAGGTAGGAATTGATGTCTCCTTAGTGAAAAGAACTACCTCCGTCTTTGCAGGACTCACTCCCAGCCCTTTGCTGCTGACCCAGTTATCCACTAGTTGTAGTGAGAAGTTGAGCCTTTCACCTAAGACTGGAGAAAATTTTCCCGAAACCAGGATAATGACGTCGTCCGCATAGGCAGTCACGTTGAGGCCGTTTTCCTTCAGTACATCGTCAGCAAAGAATAATTGATGTACCTTGGGGTCCGTCACTTTACCTTCAAGCAGATAGTCAAGAACTGCAGTAAAGAGCAAAGGACTTAAAACGCTTCCCTGGTGCACCCCGACTTTGATTGGGAACTCTTCGGTTACTCAGGCGGGGCATCTTACTCTTGTCTTTGCTCCTTCGTACATGTCCATGATCATCTGTACATAGGTTTCTGGAACCCCTCGATGTCTTAGCACCACCCATATCAGATCTCGTGGTTGTTTGTCGAATGGGATTTCAAAGTCAACCAATACAATATGCCAATCCTTTAAGGAATCACGATGTTTTTCCATTATGATCCTTATACTTTGGATTGCATCTGTGGTTCATTTATTCGCGACAAACCCTCACTAATCATCAGATAGTCGTATTATTTTAGACAATCGGCCACTAGGTGATCCGATTAACGATCTTCATGGTGTGTGACATCAGCTTGATCGAACGGTAATTATCACAATTCCGCAAATCACCCTTACCTTTGTACGCAGAGAGAAGGTAAATTTCCCTCCATTGATTGGATATTGGATCACCTCTCATAAATTTGAAGATGAGAATCCTGAGTCTCCCATCCTATTCCATAACTCAGATCTCGTCTGGCCCAACCGCTTTTCGTTTCATGGAGTATTTGACCGCCTCACTAACTTCTTCGACTTTAATATCGGGTATTTCTTCACAGTTACGGGTGGCTCTTGGAAAGTATATCCGGGGAAACTGTTCATTCAAAAGTCCTTCATAATACTGTGGCCACCTATGCAGAATTTTGTCGTCATCCACAAAAAGCTGGCCATGAGCTTTGTTAATAAACTTTGGCGAAAGACTCACCTGAGAATTTCTTCTTCTTTGGGCGGCTATTTTGAAGATGTTTGTGCCCTTGTTCATATTGTATCGTCGCAACTCCTGGATAGCTTGGTTTGTATCAGCAAATGGGAAGATACTCCCGATACAGGCTCTCCATACTGCTGCTTATAGCTGGGTGCACTTCTTTGAGTTTCTTTATCACTACAAAAAGCTCTATACTTTCTTCCCAACCCTCTAAATTATAATATATCTTAAAACTCATTCTATGAGACACTTC
This sequence comes from Brachypalpus laphriformis, assembly GCA_945910035.1. Lineage (NCBI taxonomy): Eukaryota > Metazoa > Arthropoda > Insecta > Diptera > Syrphidae > Brachypalpus > Brachypalpus laphriformis. The sequence continues at coordinate 157,140,583 of OX246753.1, forward strand.
ATTTCAAGCTCTCCTAATACGAGTAAATAGAACGCGTCAAAATGCTTAGAAATTTTAACTAAAACTTTTTTTCTCTTTTTCTTTTCAGGTATGTACAACTGAGTTGGTAACTGCTTAACCTCATAACACAACCCCTTCACAGCTAAGTATGAAACCTTCATCTGGCCAATAAAATTTACGTTTCCTTTCCCAATGTTCACCCAACCCAACCAAAATGGGCGTGTTTTCTCCACCGTTTGACTCCGTGCGCTATCTTACCTACCTAAAAAACCGGAAACAAACAACTTGAAAACTAAATACACTCCTGCAAATTAGGAGCACTGCGACAGCAACCCAAAACTCTTTTTCTTTTCGAAAGAAGGGTTAACATCACCTAGAAAAACGTCTCCTTACACATAAATCATCCTTGGGTACCAACAACATCCACCTCTGTTTTCTCTCAAGTGCATGGCACTACACATACGTAGTACAATCCAGAAAGCCAACAGAGATCTAATTAAAGAAATGAAAATACAAGAAGCAGAAAGGATATGCATACATGTCGTTTTTTTAGCGAATGAATTATTGCTTATTATTTGTTAATAAGCCAGGATGTACCTCAAGGGAGAGACTAAAACCTAGAAATCATTTTCAAGTGCACGCACAAGAACAGATATGAATACACATACATAGATCCACAAGGATCTAAAGGGTAACCTGAATGAGTGAATTATTTAATAAGAATACCATCATTTTTTATTACCATTTAATGGTTGTGATTTTGTACATAAGAATGCGCGCCTGGAATGAGTTTGATTGTATCAAAAGGACTATCAAAGGACAAAACTTCTGTCGTGCTTTTTTGTATAATATCTATCCATGTATGAGAATCTACACCGAGAAAAAAAGGACTCATTGAAACGCGCCAACCGCGATATTTTTCGCTTTAAGGATGCACGACGAAGAAGAATTTCGCAGCATAGCAACACAGCTTCTGTGTGGTCAAACGGATGGTTCTTAATTTTTCTTTTTTCGTGCAAATTTGAATTTTATTTATTGTATTCTGTTTGCTTGTCTGTCTTTTCGGTTTCTTCTAACTCGGCTTCTTTTTTTTTTTTTGACAATTAATAAGGAACAAATTTGGTAGAGAAAACCGGGCGAAAAGGACGCAAAAATCAGTCACACACGAGTGAATCTATTCAGTTGAACAAGGATTCGTTTTCTATTTGCGGTAGATTTATGCCTGGGAGTGATTCTATTTGCGCGCATCAAATGGAATTTGCATCTGCTTGGCGGGATCGTCGCCTAGTTTTCCCCTCTGTTGTGTAATTATCCTTAAATATCGATAAAAACATTAATAATAATATTTTTCGAGAAACAAAATTTACCCCTATATCGTCGATGTGGATAGCGTGACAACACGAGAATGGAAAATTTGTTATCAACCGTGGAGTCCTTATTTTTGTTGTTGAAGTTCGGACTGTCCATGCGTAACAGTTCGATTGGTGGGCACATACATACATCCTGCCGTCCGGTGGTCTATATCAAATGACCCCTATAGTTGATTTGCATCCGCGTGAATAGAAGGATCTTATTATCCCTCGTTAGAGAATTTATAGAAAATTGTCATGCTACAGTTGTGCCTGTGTCCTGCGATCCTTGTCTGTTTTGTTTGTGCGTTTTACATTTCAGTGTTGGCTCATTAGTTTGTAATTATATTATGTTGGGTTGCCCTGTTTGAAGATGTTCAGGATGTATGACACCATGTTGAAGGTATTTTTTTTTCCTTTCTGGGACATAAATCTTGGATGCAATTAAGGAATTATTGTTTGTTTTGGTAGGTTTCTGAAAAAAATCAAACAGAAAACCGAGAAAAATAATGGAAAGTCTATATTGATGTGTCGAAGTGAGAGTTTCTGCGTGAGAAACAGCATCCGGCTGATCTTGTCATTTGCGTAGTTTTGCGATGTCATCTGTTCATTCCTTTGCACCTGAGTTTCTTTGTCTAATAACAAAGGCTCCTGATGGTATTACAGGGTCTCTCCTGTTGTTGAGCACTACTTACCTAAACCGGTTCCTCAACCAACTTGACTCTCCATTTAGCTCGATCTTAGCTAATAGCCTCCAGTTGCGCACTCCAAGTTGGTTGATGTCCCCGGTAACTTGTGCGTGCCACCTACAGCAAGGAGACCCTATACTGCGTCGTCATTCTACGTTAGATTCGAAGACTCCGCGGGCCGCAGCGTTGGTGTCCATTCGCTCCACATGCCCTAAGCATCTCAAATGTCTAATACACAGTTTTGTTTTTTGTACTAGATCGATGTCGCTATACAGCTCGTATACTTACTTACTTGTGTCCTGTATCCCCTTGTGGATCTGAGGGCCTCTACTGCGCCTACGCGCCATCGTGTACGGTTTCTGGCAACTCAACTTTAACGTCTCCCCAACTGCCGTGCCTCCTTCTCGACTGTTCTGCGCCGTGTTCTCCTCGGACCGCCAGGTCTTCTGCCATCCTGAGTTAAAGGGTTCCATTGCATAGCATGCTTCGCTATAGAACTATCACCCTTTCGGAACGCGTGACCAATCCACTGCCACTTCCGTCATTGGATGGTTGTGCCTATTAGTTCCGGACCCGTTCTCTCGTAAACGTGTCCGTTAGAGATACGATTGGGCCAGAAAATCCTTAGGATATTGCGCAGGCACCCATTAACGAACGTTTGCAGCTTTCTGGTGATAGTAGTGGTCACTCTCCACGTGCTGCATTCATATAACAGCACGGATTCAACGTTGGAGCGGAACAGTCTTAGCTTGATGTTCAAACTGATTGCATTGCTTCGCCATATTTTGGACAACATCCCGAACGCGGACTTTGCTTTGACGATCCTGTTGGCTATATCCAGTTCGGTTCCACCATCGGTCGAGACAATACTCCCAAGATACTGGAAATCCTCTACTCTCTCTACCGGTTGTCCAGCAATGCATATTTAAGCTGATGAGTTTGTTCCAATTCCGTATTCATTTTCAATCCAACGACCAACACGCCTGCCTCTCGCTCTACATCTGCTGTCATTCGGTGGAGGTCCATACTCCTGTGAGAAAATAAGCATACATCGTCAGCGTAGTCAAGATGTTTCAGTTGGGATGTAAGATTCCATCGAATTCCTCCGTTTCCCGTTGACAAAGCTGCACGAAGCACATCGCTAATCACCGATAGGAATAGTATTGGTGAAAGGATACAGCCTTGTCTTACCCCACTTTGGATCTCAAATTCCTCAGACAACCTTCCTCTGTGCAGAACGTACAGCTCGTATATCGTCATTGAATCTTCTCCTCCAAAACCGTTGACGGGAACGAGACCGAATATCTTACAAAGAATTTTTCTCGAAGCGACCAAGGATATCTTCAATAAAGTCCATGTTTCAGCGCCATAAAGCAGGACTGGTCTTGTAAAGTTGGCTCATCTGCTCTAGATGCTTTGTTGAACTAACCTTCTATTGATACTTATATCATGGGCTGTACTATCAAAGCCATCCACCGTCTTAGGTCCACATTGGTATTTTGATGAACTTGCTCAACACTTATCCTACGACTCCATCTGACGCAATGACACCAGAACTTCGGCTGTTGCGGAAACTCAAAGACTCCTTGTCTGAACCCGAGTCTAAGGCAGGAATGGAATGTAGCTATATTTTCATGTATGGCTCCAAAACCAACCAAGGCTCTGATGCTTGTGTCTTCGTGGAAGACAACACAACATTAGGCTTTACTTCCGGCTAGACAAATAGGTGTCTGTTTTCCGAGCGCAAATTTATGCAATCCCAATGGCCATGAACTGTGTTGGGAAAAAGAGGTGGAATGATTTGCATCTATAGTGACAGTCAAGCCGCGCTTACGACCCTGATTAACCCTTTAACCACTTCGTCAATGTAAACACTTTTTGAACTCGGTCGCAAGGAAGAATTCTCTGCCTCTTATTTGGGTCCCGAGTCACACTGGGATTTTGGGGAATGAGATCCCCGATGAGAGGCTCAGTGGCGGTTTTCTCAGGACCCGAAAAAGCGTTGAGTGTCCCTGCGATCATGGTTAGGGCTTTCATTGAAGATTGGGTTTCTCACGAACGCAATTGTGTGTGCCATTACTTTGCAGGATGTAGATTGACTAAACGAAGGCTCTCGGACATATATAAGAAATCAGTGACATTCTTGCCATCTCTCAGCAGAAGAGACTGCAGACATCTTATTGGCATCTTCACAGGCCACTTCGCTTTCACTAAGCATCTTAATGTGGTAAATGTGACAGTACAGTTTGCAACGCTTGTGGACTTCCTCTGGTCCAACCTTTGATCGTATCAGGTGGCAGATTTCCCTACCCCTACAAAAAGAAAAAAGCAATTAAGAACACTTTTTTTGTACCTTTGGGACATTCCTTAAAATAGGCGAACCCCGCAGGCGGATCAGTAGAAATGCGGTGAAGTGGGAGGGTTGTGATCCCTTATTTTCGGATCATAACCTCGCTGATGAAAGGAAGAAGAAGAAGAAGATGAAGGGAGATTCCTTAAAATGGAATAACTAGAGCGTAGATATTCAGTACCTGCATCAAGACTCAAGACTTTCCCAAGTGTAGACCCTCTACTCTCTTCCGACAATTCAATCAGAATTTCAAATAATTGAGAAGGTCGGCTTGAGATTTGCTATTTTGAGGATGCTACGCGGGAACTATTTCAAAACAGCCTAAACTTCGCTATTCAGAAAATAGTTCCAAATTTTGGGACAGCAATTTTCCAGCATTATCAAATAATTTGACAAAGAGAAAAAAAAAATCTTTATCACTGTCAACTACCGCCCGACAAATGACTACTTCTTTCCGGGGGGCTAATCCTTTCGACAAATTGCCGCAACAAATTTGTGAACAAGACCCGAATACATTTCAGCACAATGTGACATATGACATATGCGCGCAAGGCAAAATCCAAGGAAACAAATCCGAACTCACTTTTTATTGATGCCCATGTAAACGGCTTAAATGCATTCTTTCCACCCTTCATCCGTCGCATCGTTCTTGTGTTGCATTGCCCACAGAATTAGATCACCTCGAGGTTTTTTTTTTTGTACTGCAACCTTGTTTTGGGACATGCACTCATCTGACAGTTGATGAATTACTTTTTATTTCTTCTTCTTCCACCCGGGGTATATTCTTTGTCTCATGAGGATCTGAAGAAAATATGTAAATGATCAACTATTTAGCCGAAGGATTAAATGACTCGAGAGTAATCATCTGCGGTGTCCTTCGTGTTTGTTTTTCTACTTTATCTATTCGGGAAAACTCCGGATAGGGGTTAGGCCCAGGGGTCAAGGATTGTTGTCGCTTCACATGGCTGCTAGATAAGAACAGGTTTTACGCATCAAAATATTTGCCCTAGGATATCCTTGTGTGAAAGTTCAACCCAAACTGTCAGAGATTATTGTTTTATCATGATAAAAGATTGATAAGTTTTGTGTCATGCAAGTAGCCTCATTAGCACTCTACTCTTCTAGTCGATGGCAATGAACTGATTAATTAGTGGAGAGAAAAGATGGGAACAAATGTGCGAAAGACTCGTCTCCCGGGCGCCCTCGATTAGTAGCTACATGCACAGACTTCTTATTATGCAACAAGGCGTCTTGCCATTTATGGAACTTCTCAATCTTCTTGTAGTCACTTGGTGAGTTTCTTTTCTTTTTTTTTCCTTTCAAGCGCGGCGCGTTGTGCCAATGATTCATTCAGTATCATTAGCAGTGCTATTGAGACGAAGCTTGAAGTGTGGAGCAGTAGTAAAACGAGAAACTACTTCTCCCCTTGGAGTTGTTGTGGGTAGAAAATTGGTCGTTTACACGATGCCTTATTTGGTGTGGTTTAGAGTTTCGGTTTCGAAAAAATATACAAAATAGTAAAAAAATCAAAAACAAAACAAACAGATCCTCCTTCGGTGCTTTTGTTTGTAAATTTATTTGTATCTTATGAATTTTGGTTCAATGAAGTGTAAGCAATTGCATATATGGATCGGTGACCTTCTTTTGAAGTGAAGTTCACTTTTATTTTTACCATATTTCGTGTGTGGTTGACCAAGTTAAGGCTAAATTGGTGATTAAAGTGAATAAGATTCGACACTTGAGCTCCGTTTATGGGTAGACTTGATTTGTGCAGGGTTTCAGCATTTTATAGGTTAGATGACATTGATTTTGAAACACGAATGGCATAACTCGTCACCTGTTAAGACGCATTAATACCCACACCCAAGTGAATCATTGACCAGCATAATCGACTTGTCAATGCAAAAAGATAACAAGCTTGAACTAATAGAGTGAGATCGATTCAGCAGAGCTGAACTCCGACTCAGTTTCACATGCAAATAAAATTAGATCGTCATTAGCGGCATTGACCTGATGGATGTGAGATCGATCTTAATTTAGCTGTGTTTGCAATTGCTGTACAGTGAGTAGCAGCAAAACTGTTGTTCCGGTATTTCTGTGATAAACTTGGTCTATCGGAAATTAATAATCGATATCCGACATGTTTTCAGTCAATCACCAATCCATCATTGTTAGATCTTTTCTTGACTAGCTCCACTTCGACTAGGCCCACTTCTGAATTCATTCATAATTTTTTATTTTGCTCTCTTGATTTTAATGTTTACGAGACACATATACAATGTCCGAAGGTACACCAGTGTTTCGCATATAAATTCTAATCTTCTGGGAATCAAGTTGGATAAATACTACTCTTTCAGGAACTTTTTAAAGCTTCATAGTATTATTCAGAACAATTGCCCTGAATACTTGAGTGAAATGTTACTCTTTGTTTAGTCACGTAGAGGTGTACGTTTTATATTTCCACGCTTCTCCCACACGATACTTTTTTACTTACTTAGGTGGCGCTACAGTTCGGGGTAAACCTGGGCCTCAACCAACAAGCCCCTCCATTTAGCTCGGTCTTTAGCTAATTGCCTCCAGTTGCGCACTCCAAGTTGGTCGAGGTCCCCTTGAACTTGTGCGCGCCACCTACGGCGATGATTCCCTCTACTGCGTCGTCCCTCGGGGTTAGATTCGAAGATTCTGCGGGCCGGAGCGTTGGTGTCCATTCGCTCTACATGTCCTAGCCATCTCAGACGTCCAATATGCAGTTTTTTGACTAGGTCGATGTCGCTGTACAGCTCGTATAGTTCGTGATTGAATCTTCTTCTCCAAAACCCGTCAACGCAAACGGGACCGAAAATCTTACGAAGAATTTTTCTCTCGAAGCGACCCAGGATGTCTTCATCCTCTTTTAATATAGTTCAATTTTCTGCGCCGTAAAGCAGGACTGAGATGATCAGAGTCTTATACAGAGTCTCCTTAGTTGTTCGAGATAGGGCTTTACTGTTGAATTACCTTATAAGCCCAAAAAACAGCGATTGGCAAGAATTATTCTTCGCTTGATTTCTGCGCTGATGTTGTTTTTCGAGTTTATAGCAGAGTCAAGGTAGACAAAGTCCCTTACTACCTCGAAGTTATAGCTGCCCACCGTGACGTTCTGTCCAGTTCGTCGGTGTTGGCTGTCCCTTCTTGTTGACAGCATATACTTGGTTTTGCCCTCGTTTATCGCTAAACTCATGTTGGCTGCTTACGCCTCAATGCTTGAAAACGCACCGGTGACAGCCCGCTGGGTTCTTCCGATAATGTCTATATCGTCGGCGTATGCAAGCAGTTGTACAGACTTGTAATAGATTGTGCCTCCGGTTTTGGCTTGTGAGTTCCACACAATCCGCTCAAGTACAATATTAGAGAAGTCACATGACAGCGCGTCACCTTGTCTAAAACCTTATTGAAATTAAAGGTCTCGATGAGGTCATTACCGACCTTGATGGAGCAGCGAGCGTTCACCATCGTCAGCCTGCACAGACGGACAAGTTTGGCTGGGATGTTAAAACTAGGCATGGCTCTATAAAGCTCTTCTCTATAGATGCTGTCATAGGCGGCTTTGAAATCGATAAAGAGGTGGTGAGTATCAATTTGGAATTCTTTGGTTTTCTCCAGGATCTGCCGAAGTGTGAAGATTTGATCGATGGTGGACTTTCCTGGCCTGAAACCGCACTGATAGGGTCCAATCAGGCTGTTCATAAAAGGTTTCAGGCATTCACACAATATCGCAGAAAAGATCTTGTATGCGATGTTGAGGAGACTGATGCCTCTATAATTGGCGCAGTTGAGGGGGTCTCCTTTCTTGTGGATCGGGCAAACGATGCTGAGATTCCATTCATCAGGCATACACTCGTCTGACCAAATATTAGAAATGAGTTGGTGTATGCACTCTACCAATTCATCCCCAGCTGCCTTGAAAAGTTCGGCCGGTAAGCCGTCAGGTCCAGCAGCCTTGTTGGATTTTAGCTTGGATATTGCTATCATCACTTCGTTTTGGTCAGGTGGACGGAAATTTTGACTATCATCGTCTATGTTGAATGGTTCATTCTGCCTGACAGCGGGATGTTGGTCTTCGTCGCCGTTATACAGTCTGCAGAAGTAGTTTTTCCATATTCTCAGCACCGACTGTGATTCTACTACGAGGTTTCCATTTTCATCTCTACAGGTTTCTGTACGGGTATTGCTTCTCTGACACGTTCTTTTTACCTTTTGGTAAAACTTCCGTACATTGTTCCTCGAGAATAAACTCTCGATATTCTCAAACGCGCGCTTCTGTCGCACGGAAACACGTGTCCCAAATGCTGGGACCCATTAAATAAGGTTGTAAAACCACCGAATAGTTAAATGATTATGCGCTTCTTCATTATCTCTACTTAATGAATTGTTTAGTGGGCAAGTACCAAGAAATCTACCATCAATCATCAGACAACAGGCTGCAACCAAATATGTCTACAAATCACCAGCTTAATAGTCATGTAAAGTTTTATTACTCGGGCGGCGGTGGCGGCGGCGCTCCTTTCGCTCTGATGTTTATCCGAGCCAACCAAAAAAAAAAAAATGCAATTAAACGGATAATAAAAAACATACTTGACCATGAGTCAAGCCCCCCACGCACGAAACAGGAAACACGTGTCGCAAATGAAGGTCGTCTACTGCAGCCAGTATACTGGAACTTTAAACTGGTAAACATTCTACTCGTACAAATCCAATTTAACCCAAATACAATGAATCAAAGCCATTTATATATAGTTCTAGGGCTTCCCCAGTGTCCTACATTGTAATCATCGATCAAACTGCAGTGCAACCATTTTATCTACATCCGCTTACGAAGCCTCACGAAGGGCGGCCTCTCTATCAGAGTTCCGCTGTGACTTTGTTCGTCGTCTGATTATGATAATGATTCCATTTTATTCGAAATCAATTTGCTATGCTGCAGGGCTCAATTATACGCGTCTCTCATCCGAAACTTATGGAGAAATATTCTCTAATTTGTACGATATCATTTTTGGTGGTTCCGCAACTTGAAAAACTTTTTCAAACTAAAGTCGATGGGGAGGCACTACTCTAATGGCGATGTTATGTCACAAAAACTAATTACAAATCAATACGAAAAGTTTTGTTTTTTTTTTTGGATCATGTAAGGAAAAACTGACAGAAAATCGAAGACAAAAAGGTGCGTAACACTGGGAGATTGACTGAAGTAGATCTAGATGCGTGTGGCGGGACCATGAAAATGAAGTTTCTACATGAGTGACTCTGTTTTGGTCGTACATTATGTTGTTGTTAAGATTTTTTCTTTTAATTTGGATTTGGAATGGAAAATAGAGAACAAAGGAGAATGTAGGAGAAGTCATGCAAAGAATACGTGTTTGACTTTTAATTTGCGACTTAGAGTTGAATGGATAGTATGGGGACATTGGAATTAGATTTGTATCTGCAAAGGGGTGCTTTTTGGGTGAGTATGGGGAGTTAATTGCGAAAATTCGGGGTAGGAGATATCTGTTTAAACCGTACCGCTGAAGAGCATCTACAGGAATAGGCAGGTTTCAAAACCAAAGGGTGTGATTGGCATGTACAAGTATGTATGTACATATTGTGTATCAACAGTAAGGGATACATCCAATAGCAAACTTAGAGTTGTATAGTTAGGTTAGGTAAGGTAGGGGGAGAAATCCTCTACTCTACACTCAGGTCAATATTAGCCCATTGCGATACCCATGGTGGGAAAAAAGATAGAACGAATCCCTTCCTCGCGAAAAAATTAACGTCTATGCACATTTTTTTTTTAAAACAGATGTGTGGCCACGCGTGTAAGCACTGTGACCAAGGAGATCTATTGTGCCAGAGGCCACTTTTCAGGGCAGCAGTATTTCCACTCTCCTTATGAAAACTATAGTTACGACTGCGGAGAAGTTTCTTAAATCTATTGGAGATATGATCTCTTTAAGGAAAAAGCTTCTCCTAATTCTACACAGAGCCACGCACTCACATGTATGTGTTCTGCGGTTTCGTCCTCTTCTAGGCAGAGGCGGCGGGTGATATCCTCCGTAATTGTCATTTTGTTAAGGCGGTAAAGTATTTCACAGTAACCGGTAAGAAAGCTCACAAGCCTTCTTATGTCGTTTTTGCTGTATTTAAGGATATAAACTGCCTGTTTTTGAAAGGGTTGGACAGCTCTTTTTGCTTGTCTGAGACCTTGGAAATTATTCCAGTGGGAGATGCACATGTTGCGTTTCCAAATGTTTAGGGTTAGTTTAAAGGCGGAATCAGATATTCCGCAGAAAGGTTCAGGTCCAGCGAACAACTCAGAGGAGCCTTTCCTAGCCAGCAGGTCTGCAGTCTCGTTGCCGTCAACGCCTGACCCGGTACATGCCACAATTTTACTTTATTATATCGGGCCAAGTTTTGTAAACTTTCGAAGCAGCTTAGAACTGATTTTGAACTGATCAAGTGGAAGATCGCCTTAATCGCCGCTTGGCTATCGGTGGATAGAAGCACGTTTGATGCCTGAGTGCAAGTTAATGTTAGCACAAGCCTCAATAACGTAAAGCTCGGCCTGGAAAACACTGGGGCTCTTTCCAAGTGATTTCGAAATTTTATAATTGGGTCCACACTCACCGGCGCGAACTCCTGAATCCATTTTTGATGCATCGGTATACCACACTATTCCTTTTGGATTAAGCGACGGTCCGCCATTATTCCATATATCACGGCTTTGGATCACAATCTCAAACCTTCTACCAAAGTAGAGTGATTTGGGCGTAAAGTCGGAAACCATGCTGAGCATATCTAGCTCGGTCTAGTACATGATCCCATGTACTATTAACACCCGACTTTCGAAAACTAACTACACTGCGAATTGACACTTTTTTTATGAATATATGTAACGGGGTGAGTCGGATTATGGCTTCTATGGCTGTTATGGGACAAGTAACATATGGTATGCATAGTACCTGTGATACCGAGGCAAGCTAGTCTTTGAAGTTTAGTAAGTTTGTTGATGGTTTTCGTCCACCAGACAACGGACGCGTATGTAAGGATGGGTCTTACAACCGTGGTATATAACCAGAATAGGACCTTTGGGGACAGGCCCCAGGTTTTGCCATACATACGGCGACAGGCCCACATGGCAGTAGTCGCCTTGGCAATTTTATGCTTATGATGGGAGTTCAAGTTAAGATTCTTGTCCAAGACAATTTTTAGATATTTAACCTCATCAGAAAAATTAATGGTTGTGGCATTTAGAGTCACTGAGCCAATGTTCAGCGTTCTTCTTCAATGCACGTCTATTCACATACCGTAGTAGAAAGCATTTAATACTTACTTTGGCCAAGATACAAACCATCCAGAGGATTTCATGAAGTTTGCGATGTCGTTTACGGGTCTGTTGGACAATTCTTCTAAATTCGTAACGAAGTATTGTCCAAGGAACTTGTTTCTTAGATGAACGCGACCAGTGCAGTGGCAAAGAAAGTGGGTAGCGTCCTCTTGAACCTCATTATCACCACAGCCCCTAGTTTAGTGCTAAGCATTCTCTAGCCAATGCCCTCATATTCAGAGATCCAGCGGAGCTTTACCTTATGCTGTGTTTTAAGAACCTTGAGCTCATCTCTACAACACTTCACAAGCTTCGATTTTATTTCTGTAGCAGATATGGCTTTTATCGCTGCCTGGCTGATGAAAAAGGTGATATCCTCCCGTGGTATTTCCCTCATCGCCGCCTCAGGGCTGGTATTGTCACTGCTACGACCTCTACCTGGAAAACGCGAATCTAGTTCAAAACCCGAACTGACAAGGAGGTACCAAGCGGTTCAAAGAACATACCTGCGCCTACACCTATTTCCATTTTGTTTCATCGGTGTTCACAGCTATGGATTGTTCGTTAGGTGTTGTATCGTTTTTCCAGTCTTCCCTGCTCGGATAGATGCTTAGAAATTGCCTAGATATCTCTGTAGGATCGTAGTATGACCCATTGCCATTGGTCCCCATATTTTCCTGAATATTCTGTTACACGAGTAGAAAGCTGTTGTGACTTTTTTGACTCGTTAATGTACAGTCTCCAGTTCAGTTTCCTATCCAACACCAGACCGAGGTATTTCGCATTGCTTGAGGTACTTAGGGCGATACCCCTTACAGAAGGTGTTATGTTGTGTTGTTAGAATTATCCTTTTGTTACTGAATAGTACTAACTCCGTAGAGTTATTCGTATATAGGGACTGAAAAGAAGGTAGTAAATCAATATGAGCATTTTTTTTTTTTCGGGATAGGAAACGCTCGACTTGGCCACTCAAACGCAACTGATCCATTGTACTACTAGAGAGCAAAACCCTGGTTTACTCATTATATTGGAATTACCTTGCCTTGGATGAGGAGCTTACAATACCAGGACTCATCACATCGCCATCTCATATGACACTTGCAGAGAAAATGTTCCGCTTCCGCAGTGTTGTCGCCTCCTCCACAAACGTCGCAGACTGTAGTGTCACTTAAGCCCAGCACATTATAATGCTTGGCGAAAGTGAAGTGGCCTCTTAAGACCCCAATAAGTTGTCTGCAATCCCTTCTGCTTTGAGGCAGCAGGAATGCCTCTGATTTCTTACATGGTGTCTCCACGAGTCATGATTCATGCTTGGATATATGTCGGTCATCCGTCAGAAAGTGAGCAGTTCATGTCTAAGCATTTCATTGAAGATGGAGCCATATACCAGGCAACTACTGCGCATTTTTGCTTTAGCTTTAGAACAACCCAAGAGCTCGGTGTGACCTGGGACCCAGATAATAGACATAAATTCTTAATAACTTACTTTATGGGCTCCTGAGGCACGCCTTCCTTCCATACTCGTCAATCCTGGGCACGCTGCTTCCACTTTTGCAGACCAAGTCTTCTGGCATCCGCGGTTACTTGGTCTTTATACCGGAGATTCGGTGGTTTTCTTCCTCTCGGACCTGGTGGGTATGGTTCGAAGATTCTCTTGGCTGAAGTATTATTGTTCATTCGCTCGATGTGGCCGAGCCAATATAGTCGACGTATCTTAGCTTTTTCGACTACATCCACATCTTGAAACAGCTGCGTGGCTGCCAAGCTCTTTTATTCCTGTGCAGGATTTTCTTCTCTTCGCTTCTTCTGTCTCGATTCTCCTCACTTGTGCCCTTGTTTTGCGCTGCGCTATTTGTGTGCATCTTCTGTCATCATCTTCAATTAGGAGCAGTCATCATCATACCACGGGTTGTTTCTCGATGGTGGTTGATAGCTCAAAGTGGTCTGGGCTATCTCGTTGATAATGGTGCGATATTGGATTCACTGGTTGTTGGCGTTTGTGGTTGGTGAACTTATTGCAGTGAATTTCTCAACAAGGCTCTGGTTACTTCAGGCATGCTAAGGCGCCCAACGTTAAGTTTTTTCTTCTGAGCGAGTCGCAGCTTCTTCTCGTTGAGAATGTACAATGAGAAAATGGTCAGAGTCGACGTTTGCTCCTCTATAGGAAGGTACGCACATCCAAAATGATAGTGATCTTGATAGTGTCTTCAACTTCGTCGGTAGGGGCGTGTGCACATATTAGGCTGATATTGTAGAACGTAACTCTGATGCGGATCACAGCCAGGCGATCACTTATCGGCTTGAAGTCCATGACTCTTGATTTAAGCCGATTTCCCACAACGAATCCGAAGCCTAACATGTGCAATCTTTTACGGTAGCTGTAATAGCTGTCACCAATCCCTGATCTTATCAGACGTATCTCCTGGATTGTGGTAGTATTCACGTTTTTGAGTAGCACATGTGGTGTACAATATGCGTACCTTCCGGGTCGTGTTGCCATTTGAGGAGATCCATAATCCGACGCTTATGTCTCTCTCATAATCGCCTTTTTTTGCGTGGTAAGGGAGTTACCCTGATGGCGCATCCCGAACCTGGATGGCCAATTCATTGCGGTTACCCATAGTACGCGGGCCGGATACACCGGTTCAAGTAGTCCACTACGGGAGTATGAGCGCTGCCATTGGCCCAATAAGGCCTCCTCCATACCATCTCTTTTCAAAGGTCCTGACTAGTCATGGAAATTCCTTACCGACCTGTAGTCTGAATATGTCGAAGCAGCTCGCGCAAGGTGTTCACCCTAACTAGAACTGTAGACGCCACCGTTGACTCCATCTATGAAATCCGTCCGCTGCCGTCTGGAACAAGAAAGTAAGTCTGGAACAAGCTCTAGTAAGAAATCACTCTTCCTCTCTCTCGTCTGCTGCCCTTATGACCTTCCAAAGGGGTTGGTTATCCAATTTCCTTAGATAACTTAGATTATGAAGGGCGTGTGAGGGGAAATGCCTTATATCATCAAGAGATAATCGGAGAGCTAAAGGTCCATTGTGTTTACCCTCGATGGTGGAGTGGGATTACAAATATGATATACGAGTATATGATCATTTGTAAAGGAGGTGAAACCTATCTTAGTATTAGACTATCCTTAGATCAGTTGGTATTCTTTAAGAATCTAAGTAGGTCATTTATCCTTAACTCTGCTGCCTCTGTAGTGCTTACAAAGAACCTGGAGCCTAGTATGCGTAGTGGTCGTTGTTCTAGGGTGGGTTTGGATTTTTTTTTTTTTTTTTTTATAAAAAGGAAACCCAAATCCCAGAGCACTCAGACTCTTCGATCGATTGTACTACCAGGCAGGAACCTTTCTTTGGTGCAGTGGTCGGAAAGACTTCGATGTTATTCGTTTTCGTTTATACTCGGGTGGCTGATGATTGCTGTTCCCCGCTGGGGCTTGAAGGAGTTGGATTGATTCTACCTCTTCCTCGTCCTCGCAGCTTCTGCATAAATCGTTGGACTCAGCATGGTTCTTGTAATTAGTCCAGTAAGTGTACGGATAGAGGATCGATCGAGTGCCTACAAGGTCTTTATTTTCGTTTTGTTCAGTTTTGGCCATAAAGCGCGAGAAGTAGCGCAGTCCTCGCTGGATTGCCATTAAGCGTTGACCTCTTTCTCTAGTGTATTGTCTATGATAGGATACTATCTTCCTATCGGTGGTGGTATGGACATGTCCGCCTCAGTAATGTTCAGAGCAGACCCCATCCTTGCCAATTCTTCTACTTTTTCACTTAGCTAAGTGAGAACTTTCTCCACCAAGGTCTTCTTAATTATTTTGCTTCCATTTCAATTTCTCCCTCTAAAGTACGTACTGTCCATCGTAAATCGCTGGTACACATTCTCCACGAACCTACCTCAATACTAAATCCTTTCTGTCACAAGCCAAAACCCATTAGCTCAACCATAAAAATGAGAAATAGCCTCAACAGCTTCATTGAAATTTTTACGATCCTCTGAGAACTCCACTGACAGCAAACATAAAACTTCTCAAAACACAACGAATCCCAAAGGTGTGGTGCACCACATCCTGCCCAAAAAAAGAACTGTTACGCATAATAAAAGTAATTTTTACGATATTGATACTGGTAATTTTCTCGTAAATAAAGACCTATCCACTATCAACAGTCTATAAAGGGAACAACACACACACACCATCCTTTCGAATGAACATAAATGTCAAACTTTATGTCCTTTTTGGTTGTTTTTACCTCATCATCGTCGAGTTATTCTCTATAGCACATGGTGTGCCCGTCTTGACCAGTGGCTTGTGTATGTGTTTTGGGTCTTTCTTTCAAGTAGAAAACAGACAAAAAAGGATAATAAACGGTAATAAAGTGAATTTTATTAAGGACTTTGCGCCGTTCTGCAGTAAGGATCATTTTCAACATTTTTTTTTGTGTACTCCTGTACTTCCCGACAAAGGATAATATGTAGAGTACTACAAATGGGAGTGAGATGGGTTGGGAAAAAAAGAACAGAAACTTGCAAGGATACTCGGTGGTAATAGGAAAAGAAAAGGGGTTGACCACCACCTCTTGAATGGTCCTTTAACTGATCATAAAATATAAATGTATGGGCATGTAAGGACATGGAAAGGGTCAATTGTCGTACTTGATATGAATCCTTTTGTTGAGTTGTTGTATACTTTTTCTTTGCAGGAATCACGTAACTCGTTTAGTTTTCTTGTTTATTTGTTGATTAGGGGGGAACTCAAAGCCCTTCGTGCTATGTCAGATTTCGAAAGGACAACAGTGCATTGTCCATCGATTAGTTGTAGAATGCATAATTTATATTTCTCATTCGAGGCTAGATGTGCACCAAAACAAGTAGCATTCGTTCATAAAGAACACCGACTGTCGAAACGGAAGTCCTACGAGTAGTTCACCTTATTTGCAAAAACAATCCCAAATGTGTGCAGATCTTCCTAGTAAATCCTGTTTATTTACGATTTATTTCAAAGATTGACCTATGGGAGTTCTGAGACGAAACATCTGCGCGCGCCTTTTTGTTGATGCTCTTTGTTTCGTTTTCCATTTTTGCTCTGCAGAGGGATGTTTTCCGTTTGCATCCCATCATCGGAGAGGGTGGAATAATCCCAATTGACAATCTCTGGGCAGGATATTCAGTTCGTTTTCTTTATTCTTTTTCTCTGATTGCATCTTCACCTTGGCTATTGTCCTTGTTTGAAAAGAATCTATGGCATGTGCCATATAGTACAGATTATTATTTTTAATTACGAGTCCTTTTCATGGGAAAAGTGGAGAAAGACTTTTGTACGCGCCCAGGGTAACCTCATAAATTAAGGATAACCCAGTTGAGAGAAGGTGTATTTGATGACGGCGTACTACAATTAAGAGCTCATTGTAAGGGAAGATCGAAAGTTAACATACATCTGTCCCAACTCTGCTTAATAATGAGAAACTAACTAAATAAATCAAGCGTTTGGCAATACGTGAGGTTTCAAGCCCGCTGTGGTATATTGGCTATACACGGCGGTTGTGTGACCTATTCTAACTTATAGTTCGTTAGTCTGGTGGAAGGCACTGGAGAAGCAATACCATCTTTCAAGCCTCACCAAGATCCAGAGGTCAGTCTGCATCGGGATCATGGGATCATTACGTACGGCAGGCAGCAATGGAGACCATGCTAAGTCTCATTCCGCTGGATCTATTTTGCAGAAACACGGCGGCTAAATCGGCACTCAGACTGAGGGAAACAGGACTCTGGTCAACTGCACCATACGGTCACGCCTCCATCCTATCCAGATGGGAGGTCACAAATAAAAAATTAAAAACAAATGTTTGTCCCAACAGTGCCAGGGCCTAGCTTCTCGCAACCACTCATGCTGTGTGCGTTATAATTTTCACACGAATGGAAGGGACCTGCAGTTTAGTACCGTATCCGAAGGGCAATTTGTTTTGAGAAGCTTTCTCGTGACTACAATACTCTCGAATGTTTGTCAGACGTTCGCGAGAGATGAGACTGTGAAGAAACTTTTTGGTGGTTTCTGGGATTCGAACATGGAACCTCACGCGCAGTGATCCGACACACTAACCACTTGCGCCACGGTCACAAATAAGAAGTTAGAAACCGATTACACAGCTTCGATGCAAACAATATCCGAATTATTGACAGAAATCACTGGAAGAACAGTTGCTAGTAATAAGGAATTGTCCTTCTTCACTGACGGCTCCAAAAAGGAATGTCGGTGTAGGACTTGACTAGGAGTCAACCACTCGTTCAGAATTAAGAACGAATGCAGAGTCTTTCAACTTAAAGTCACAGCCGTCAGACAGGCTGCGAAAATTATCACCATGGGTAAATCAATTACAGTGTACATTGGCAGCCAGACAGCCGTTAAGGCTCTAGAATCCACAGTATTAGATGCAAATTCATTAGAATCGGCAAACGACATCTGAATGAGGTATCACAAGCCGACAAGGTGACCCTATATCGGGTACCGAGGCATATGGGCATGCCGGGTAATGAAAGAGTAGACTGACTCGCTAGAATGAGGTCGACGTTGCACATCTCGCAGACCTTCCCCATCCGTCAAGGTTCCTATTAGCTCTATAAATAAACTCGTCGGGAAAGAAGCCACTAGCGAAGCCAACAGACGATGGTTCCATCTGGGTACATGCGTCACTGCTAGAACGCTGTGCCTGGCCTGCGATTCGAGGAGGAGGACACGTTAGGCTTAGTCGTAGCAGACCATCTCTGTCATAATCACGCGGTACTCTGTCATTGGGATTCATGCACCGCGAATTGGCGCACCTCACAACGAATTCTGCAGGAGCTGCAGGGATAATGAAGAAATTTAATCTGTCTGACACCTGCTGTGCGAATGCCTTGCCCTCGCCGACAGAAGAATGAGGACTCTCGGTAACTTCTTCCTCACTGAATTGGAGGACCTACGTCAAAGGCCCTCCTGATATCCCTATCTAGGTGGTTTTAAACCAACGTTTTTTTTTCCTCTCCGAATTGATAGACCCTCTCAGATTCATATCCTTATCTAGATGGGTGTAAATCCAGCAGTTTATCCTTACAGGTTCCCAGGGTAAAAATAAAATGGGCACAACGGACCCTTGATAGTCTAAGTCAACAGTCACTTCGTACAAGGCACCCGCCTAACTTTGTGAAAAAGAATAAAAAGATGTTTCTCCTTCAAATGCCAATAACCTCTTGAAAGGTCACTATCATAGGTGTCTTTTCTTTTTCTAATTCTCGAGCTTGAATTGTCCCTCATTGGTCACACTTGAAAGACAACATGTGTCCACCTCTTAACGCATATTTAACACAATTCCCCAAAGAACAATGTCCACGAAAATCAAAATTTTTCGCCCTTTTAACAGTCTTTTTATGTCCAATCGTACCATTATCCTGTCAATCAAATGTCCATCAGCAAATAATGTTACAGTATATCTTTGGTCTCTCGTCCTCGTCACACAAAACGAAGGTGACAATGAAGCAACTAAGACTGGATGACCAATCCAGTTCATTTGCAACAATCTCATAGATAATGCTAATCATGACAAGAACGAGTTTCTATATGCAAGGAGCCTTCATAAGTCGTATGATCTACTTGAGATTTATATGTTGTAACCTATGATGACTGACATGTCCTGTCAGTCAAGGAAATTCAAGAATTTTTTTTTTTTTAATTTTTTTTTTGGGTATATCCATAAAATTGTTGATGACTTCTTGAAAGAGGGTTCAGGGTTAAAATTTGAAGAACTTTCCATTCGTTCTGGTTTGTCTTGAAGCGATATTCAACAAGAGTCATTCTGATGGCCATCATGAAGCGTGGAGTCTTTAACTACATTTCTTTAAAAGACAAGCGACAATGTGTGAATTAAAACGAAGCCTTTTCATCATCCTTTTTGTCTATCATTCTTTCATTGCGTATGCTTTGCACTCACCACATTTATGAATACTTATTAGTTTTGATTTGGATACGTTTGATGATTTTTGGATGAAGGAGGAAGCTTATGGTTGTCAGTGTTGTCTGTGTGTGTGCTGCTGCGTGATGGAATTCAATTTATCAGGGATCGGCTAATCAATGACATTTTATTTATTCTCTTTTACAGATTCGTTTGTCAATAGTCAGGAATGGACAATATCACGATCTGTTCCGGATCTACGACTGGGTATTGTGGGGTCGTTGAGTTCTGGCAAATCGGCCTTGGTGCATCGTTATTTAACTGGTTCCTATATGCAAGAAGAGTCACCTGAAGGTGGTCGATTCAAGAAGGAGATATTTATTGATAATCAAAGTTATTTGCTGTTGATACGAGATGAGGGCGGTGCCCCAGAGATGCAGGTGAGTTTTTTATTTTATTTTATTTATTTGTTAAACGCCACCTACTGAAAAATACCTCTATTTGCAACAATCATTGTCCACCAAGTTGTCCTAGCAGCGCTTAGAGACTACCGGCTTACGATAACACACTTAAACCAGAGATAGATCTGTTGGGATACCATATAGATCATGTAATCCATGCCTATTCGTTAAAACTGTTTTGAACTTCTGATGAAGAGCTTGAGATCTGTGTTTATTAGATCGCCTAAATCGCTCCTGAATGAAGTTGCCTTCTGTAGAAGAGAGCTGGGCATGTACAAAAAAGGTGAAGAAGAGTTTCTTCCTCTTCCTTGTCTATACAGCTTCTACAATCGTTCGAATATATGCAAACCAAGCCTTTTTGCATGCTTGCCTATTAGACAGTACGCAGTGATGATACCTATTTTAGCGCCAATATGCAATCTGTTGAGAGAAATCAGGCGTCAAATCGCATCCTCCGTGAGCGGATAACTCGTCGCGTAATTTGTATGTATGTTGTTGCTAGATCTACCAACAATATAATACAAATTACGTCACCAGTCATCCGTTGACGGAGGACGCAATTCGACCCCAGATTCTTAGAGCGTTTTAGATTCAGCTTGGGCCAAATCTGGTTTGTCGCTAGACATGTTGTTTCACTTGTTCACCTAAGATTTGTTCTTTCGATACCATTCAGCTTGAACTTAAGTTTCCAAGAAACGATAGGTATACCTAGAGTACCTTTATCTCGAAGGATGGGTATAGTTGCTCCTATTCTGGCGAGATCATCAGTCTTACAATTCCCCGGAATGTCTCTATGCCCTGCCACCCAACATAGGTGAATATTGAACTACTCATCCATCTCTGTGAGAGACGATCGGCAATCTAGGACTACTATTGAATTTATAGCGATCGATTCCAAGGATTTGATTGTTGCTTGCTTGTCTGAATATATGCGGGTATCTTTAGCAGACTTCCTTACATATTATACATACAATACAAATATTTTCAATGTCCCGCTAATCCTTCATGGGGGTCGCGGGGGTAGGATGCTCGGGTGGACTCTCCATCCTTCTCGATCCTCCGCCATTCACTCCAACTCATCAGAAGGAATCCCTAGATGGCTCCAGGAGAGATGTCGGACTTGGTCCAACCATCTATTTCTAGGCCTACCGGGGAGTCGCTTACTTGATGGCGCGGCAACCGGTCTGGAGGCATACGCACTACGTGACCAAACCATCGAAGCATAGATCGTTCTGTTTGGAGAAGTAGCTGCTCAACATTATGCGCCTCGCGTACTCTGGTGCTGCGCACTCGATCCCTACGAATTATTCGAACAACACCGCGAAGGTGTTTATTTCGGCAGCTTGTATCCGCGATCTTATTCTTTTGGTCACTACCCAAATTTCATGACCATAGGTGAGAGTTGGAACATACACCGAGTTAAAAACCGATAGCTTTAACACTAAGTTCGGACTTCCTTATAACAGATTGGCCAAGCTCTCTCAAAATTGATCCAGCCTGACCAATTTTACAGGATAACTCAGCATTGCTCTTCCAAACACTCGTGAATAGGACCCCGAGGTACTTAAACTTATCCACCTGCTTCAGTGGGACTCCACTAACATGCAGAGTGCACTGAATGGGTTTTTTTTTGGAAACGACCATTACTTCCGATTTGTTCACGTTGATCTTCATTCCAGCATCATCACAAACAGCTACAAACCTTTCGAGTGCGGGCTGAAGTTCGGTTTGAGAGGATCCAAGGATGACCAAATCATCCGCAAAGAGCAGATGACTAATCCTTAGGTCTCCCACTTTGAAACATTCCCCGCCACGGCTGCGCTGCAACATCCAATCCATATATACAATGAAGGGGAGAGGTGACAAAACGCACCCTTGGCGGAGTCCAACATCCACAGTGAAAGGTATTGACTTAACACCGTTTATCCGAACACAGCTTCTACAGTTTGTACCTATATGTAAAGACTGAATCGCCCTTAACAGGGAACCATCAATCCCATACTACTTACTGCAGAACAGTCCAGAGTTTGATCGAGGAACCCTATGATATGCTTTTTCCAAATTCACGAAACTAGTGTAGACAGGTTTGGCATACTCCCAGGACTTCTCAAGAACCATTCTGAGAATGAATAGCTGGTCGGTTGTGCTTATTCCTAGGCCATTTTAATGACACGCGAGAGCCATTGCACTCCCTCTTTACCTAATGCCTTCAGCATTTCTGGCCGGATTTCATCCACACCAGCAGATTTACCGAATTTTAGCGCTTTGATCGCCAAAGTTACTTCCTCTACCGTAGGACTACTTTCCGCCCTACTCTCGACCATAGCTCTGTCATCTTAGGTGCCCTGTTCGGGATTGAGCAGTTCTGAAAAGTGCTCTCTCCATCTACGTAAGATGTCCTCCTCATTGGAAAGAAGTGTACCATCTTTGGATTTGACTTCTTCAACGATATTCAACATTTTTCCTATAAGTCGGCGGATGGTCTGCCAGAACATCTTATTTGCAGATCTGTGGTCACGTTCCAATTTCTCGCCAAACTCCTTCCAGGACTGTTCTTTCGCTATTTTCACAGCTAATTTGTAAGTTCTTCGCGCCTCAGTGTACCGATTTCGAGAATCGGAGTTCGCCAAGTGAATCCACATTTTAAAGGCTCTCTTCGTCTCTCTGATAGCTTCTTGAACTCGGGGCGTTTTAAACCAAGCAGTTCTTTTCTCACCATCAGCCGCCACACTAAGCCGCTTCACTCCACAAACATCTCCCGCAGAGGCAATAACCGCTGTTGAAAACAGTTGCCATTCTTCCTCTACGTTTGATGGAACAGTTCGAATTCGTTCAAACCTTTCAGATATTCAGCAGACTTTCTTAATCGCCATTATTTCTGGAACACGGTGCAATGATTTGGAAGACGGAAGGAGAGGTTAAAATTAAGCCTGTCAGAAAAAACACCAACCTCGTCCTTAGTTTTTGAACCATCGGTGTAAAAACGAATCGACTCTTCCTCTGGGAATACTTCTTCCTCCCAAAATGACCTGGAAAGAATAGTGACATTCCACTAGCTGCCATTTGCCTGCTTAAGATGTCGAGGGGTGTCAAATGAAACAGAATGTCCAGTGCTACAGACGGAGTTGTACGCAATGCTCCGCATATTTTTCTTTTTATAGATTTGTGCACACCCCTTGAGGTTATGAATATTCTGTAAATGTTTTTTTACATAGTGCGGACGTTAGAAAGGATAGATAGAGAGAGACAGATTGGTGTAATGGTTTGAAACTCAGATATCAGGTTTCAGGAAAATTCCATAGGTGGTGACTGTTGAGATTTGTTTTGTTATTTTGTCATTGCTTCGGATTCACAGTCTTTTTTTCATGACCACCCGATGACATAGGCATATCAGTCAACCAACAAAGCGAACAATGTTCACAGCCGTATGACCAACTTACTGCCTTCGCAATAGTGTTGGCATCATCTTTCGCAATTGATCAGACTGACTGCTTCTATATTTCATGGGAAATAAGTAAATACTTGCTGGCGCCAAGACTTGAGCCGTGAACCATTAGCATGGCAGCAGATGACATTACCATTACACCATCGCAAATGTCCATTTAATGTCAAATAACTTACACCAAGTGCGACAATTTAGTCGTGAGTGTAATTTCCTTCATTAGACACCATTTCTGTGCACCACTCAGGCTACTTATTAATGTCGTCACTGGAAAACAAAAGTATCAAGTGGTGACGCGACAGAAGCGCAGTGCAAGTATCGATTCTTTGCTGGCACCCATTTTCCCAACTATGACTTTTCCCATTTTTGTTAGGTGTCGATGGATGGTCATATGACTTGCGTTGAGTTCTCTTGCGAGCTTCCTTACCGAATTGAGGGATGCACAGCAATCGCTTATGCAGATGATGTTGCTTTGGCCGTCTCAGGAATGCACTTCAATACTCTAAAAGAACTCCTACAAAACGCTTTAAACAAGCTCACTCGATGGGCGGTTCGGTGTGGTTTGGGTGTAAACCCCCACAAAACTGAACTTGTACTCTTCTTCCGCTAGTCGACCCTCCTTCTCTGAACGCTTTCAGCTTAACTTTCTCTGACACAGCAAAATATTTGGGTCTCATCCTGGATAAGAAAATTAAGCTGGAAACCTAATATTCAAGAAAGAGTAAAGAAAGCTACAGTAGCGCTTTTCTCTTGCAAAAAAGCTATTGGAAATAGATGGGGTTTACAACCCCGAATCACTTACTGGCTCTACATCTCGGTCATTAGACCGATACTCACATACGAGGTCATTGTCTGGTGGACGGCCATAGAAAAAGCTATAAATCGCGTTTATCTAAGTAAGGTCCAGCGCACAGCTTGTCTGTGTATAAGCGGAGCACTACGTACAACCCCCTCTGCGGCACTGG
Source organism: Brachypalpus laphriformis (assembly GCA_945910035.1). Lineage (NCBI taxonomy): Eukaryota > Metazoa > Arthropoda > Insecta > Diptera > Syrphidae > Brachypalpus > Brachypalpus laphriformis. The sequence goes on from OX246753.1 coordinate 157,165,112, forward strand.
ACATTTTGTTTCATCTGATGCCCCTCGATATATTTAGCAACCAAATGGCAGCGAATGCAGCCGTTCGCCTCGAAGCTACCCAACAGTGATCAAGAAAAGAATTTGGCCACGCTTCGATTTTGAATAAATGCAAAATCTCTCCCAAAAACACGGACTACACCATCCCACGTCTAAATTTTGACAAGAACTTCCTCGTCACCATCCCCTCCAGATCACTCTGGAATGATGACACATTCTTAGAAGATGGGTCAATCCACTTCTACACTGACGGCTCAAAGTCCAAGGATGGAGTTGGTGGAGGTGTTTTCTCTGACAGGCTTAATCTTAAGCTCTCCTTCCGTCATCCAAATCATTGTAGCGTGTTCCAGGCGGAAATGTTGGCGATTAAAGAAGTCTTATCTTGGCTTAAGAAAAACGTCATATCTGCTGAAAATATCCGCATCTTTTCAGACAGCAAAGCAGCAATCAAATCCTTGGAATCGACCTCTATAAATTCCTTAGTAGCTCTAGACTGCCGCTCGTCTCTCGTGGAGATGGCTGAGCAGTTCGATATTCACCTGTGTTGGGTGCCGGGGCATAGGGATATTCCAGCGAATTGTAAGGCCGATGAACTCGCCAGAATAGGAACAACTATACCTATCCTGCCGGACAAAGGCTCCTTAGGTATACCAATCGCTACTTGCAAACTTAAATTTAAGCTGGATGCTATCGAGAGTACGAACCTTAGGTGGACAAGTGGATCCACATGTCTAGAGACAAAACAAATTTGGCCGAAGCTAGATCTAAAACGTTCTAAGTTTTTGATTTCTCTCAACAGATTGCATATCGGCGCTATAATAGGTGTCATCACTGGACACTGTCTAATGGGCAAGCATACCACAAGGCTAGGCGTTTTTGTGAACGACTTTTGTAGAAGCTGAATGGATGAGGAAGAGGAGGAAACTATTAGAAGGAAGCTTCACCTAGAAGCCCCCTTTTACAACGACATAGGCGACCTGGAAAATATAGATATCAAGAGCCTCCTACGCTTCATACGAAGCTTAAAATGGTTTAACGAATAGGTAGGAGGAAATTTCTCCCATGTGGTATCACAATGGAACTATTATTGGTCTAAGTGCGTTGACGTTTCTCAGCTGGCAGCACATTCAACCTAACCTAACCTAACCTAACCCTTACCGTAACAGTAGGGATTTCTTTCGAAGGTGGACTACAGAAACTCATCGTCTAGCTCTTAAATATGCGGAATATACTCTTCCGATTCATCCATTTCAAAATTCAGTTAAAAATGCTTACAATGATGATAACAAAAGGAAATTTGCAGACTGAATGAACAATATATCCCAAATACTAATTTCCATAACGATTTCAGCATTAAATTGATTTCGTGCATGCTATAGCAATTGGAAAATAACAAAAAAGAAAAGAAACTCCTAATACTTATGTTACAACCTGATATTTTGTTACAGTTTGTTGAAGTCCCGAGTTAGTCTTAATTGTAATTCTTTTACAACTCTCGTATTTATCACTGAGATTCCCTATTGTAATAGGGAATAGATAGAATAAGAATCGGATTTGAGGTGATCTCAGTGAAGAACGAAAAGCCAAATTCAGACCATAAAAATGCATTTATTCCCTCAAGGGGTTTTGTCAGTAGTTTCTGAATTGAAATTACATGTAAATGTTCATATATGTTTGCTTAAATATATCCTCTTCCAAACTTCGTTAATGGAACCATAATCTCTGGAATGGTTAGTTTCCCCCTTCAACCGTCAATCACCTTATCTTTGCTGTCACCACTATGCACACGCCTGCTTAAAAGCAACTTGTCACATAATTCAACCCTAGAACTTGCTTTGTTTTCTAAATATTATTAGTAAATGTCATGCAGGCACGTGTAAGTCATTGCATTTCACCTCTATTATTACCTTTAGTATCGCTATTCGAATTTGCCTTTCCACGTTCGCATCTCATTACCATGTAACCTTGGAAGAGGAAAACACTAAATTCAGCGAAAAATATGGAACTAATCTTGTAATGGAATTAATTCCATTGAGCCAGTTGAATGAACTAAATATAAGGTGTACGTGGAGGGTGGAACTTGTCTAACACCACACAAACACGCAATTAAAAGCTATTTCTTATGTATTTGAACATACCCACTCGGGACGACGACGACGACGACAAGGACGACGTCACCCACTCCTGGCAGCGGTATAATAAATAAAATGAGGCTTTCCTGTTTGGCGCCACAGTGATGACCTACTGTTTGAATCGTCTGTATTGGGGGGTTTAAAAGTGTCCTGTAAACTTTGAGTCAATATTTGTGCAGCTTAATGGTGGTATATTAAATTACATACAAAAGGTTCGCTTACTGCAAAAAGAATCCCGACAAATCTAATACATTGTGATGTCATATTTATATGTAGTCCTTGTGTTTATTAAGTGCGTATGTTCGCATAAAAAAAATAGATTTAATCTCATTTTATCTTCAAGAGAATACCGACTAAATATGACAACGAAATGTCATAAGCAGGCAGAAGCACAAAAGCCCCTCAAGGTAGGATCTGGGATTGGGGATATAAAAGACGAAAAAGGAAGAAGAAAAAAAAAAAACCTTCAAAGTGAAAATACTTGGTCGGGTATCATGGTCGGATGGAAGTTTTGTTCTGCAAAGAAAGCAAAATAAAACAAATAAACAACACGTAATTGTATAAAGGAAGTTCACTGACGATTTTTCTATGTTCAGCGAAAAATTGTAGTCGCACTCATATCCTGTGTTTATTAAGGATGAGTGCACTCTCGGAAAGAAAACATACTTCCGCTTTTTTTTTTTTCTGTACCTATACCTTGTGCTACTCCTTTTTAGTGATGGCACGGGTGAAAGGAGGGTAGACAACGCAAAACACTTTTGTCATATTTTAATCCTTAAAATCTTAAAGGTTTTAATGGAGAGCGGAATCAGCTTGTGTTAACGGTGTTAAAGTAGCAAAAAAATACATTAAAACAAAGAAACTCAACTTAACGATTTGAAATATAAATCTTGTGTATTTTCCAATTGCCATAACATGCACAAAACCAATTTAATGCTAAAATTGTTATGGAAATTAGTATTTAGGGTATATTGTTCATTCAGTCCGCAAAATTCGTTGTGTTAGCATCGTTGTAAGCATTTTTAGCTGAATTTTGAAATGTATGTATCGGAAGAACATATTCGGCATATTTCATTGTTTTTGTTCCAGAAATATCTGAATGGAAGTGAAGTCAATAGAGAAATCCAAAATCTGTATGGAGAGGGTGTTCTCAGGAAGTTCAAGTGTCGGCGTTGGTTTGCAAAGTTTAGAAACGACAATTTCGACTCAAAGGATGAACCTCGTTCGGGTATGGCAGAAGAGCTAGACGATGAGCTTCTGTAGTCCACCGTCGAAAGAGATCCATCTGCTACGGTAAGGGAACTCACAAGAGAACTCAGCGCAAGTCATATAGCAATCCATCGACACCTAACAAAGATGGGAAAAGTCATAAAGTTGGGAACCATCTATCGCAAAATAATCTTCAGCAAAGAATCGATGCTTGCACTGCGCTTCTGTCACGTCACCATCGAGAGCCGTTTTTTGAACTGGATCGTTACCGGGGACGAAAAACGGGTTCTTTACAATAACGTTGAACATCGCCTCCAATGGCTTAGTCCAGAAGATAGAACAGCGCAACATCCTAGAGATGGAATTCAGTCGCTCAATGTGTTACTGTGTGTATGGAGGGATGTTGGGGGAATAATCCACTTTGAGCTGTTGCCTCATAACCAAACTTTCGCCGCAGAAGTCTACTGTCAGCAGCTCTGCATGGCGCAGAACAGTCGAGAAGGAGGCACGGCAGTTAGGGAAAAGTTGGGAAGAACTCAGACACATTGCCAGAAACCGTACACGATGACGCGTAGGCGTAGTAGAGGCCCTAGGACCCACAAGGGGATACAGGACATAAGTAAGTAAGCTCTGCAGATTAAAGTCGGCACTAGAGCAGAAACGGTCAGGTATCGTTAATCAAAGGGATGTTCTATTCCATCAAAATAACGCTCGCCCTCATATGTGCAGCTAGGACCAAGTGCAGAAAGGTACAGGAATTCGGTTTAAAAAAAATGGTGCATTCACCTTTTTCTCCAGATTTCCACTTATGGTATTTCGAAGTCTGCAAAGCTTTCTTGATGAAAAAAATGTTCGATCTCGCAATAATGTCCAAGAGGCTCTTGGGGTATTTTTTTATTTATCAAAGCCAAACAATTTTTCTTGTGACGGCATTAGGAAGTAGCCTGAGAGGTGGGCATACCTGTTGCCTAATGAAGGAACATTAAAGTCGTTCAAAGAGCAATACAAATGTTACAATCTGATACTTTTATACGTGTTATTGGTATTAAGTGCTGTTTAGGTAACAATCTAATAGTCTGCCATTCACCTCAGTTCAATAATCTTCTTACAATTATTTTTTGTAGCCATGACTGTGAGCATTTTGCTTGTTACGGAATCCTCGTTCAGGTTGCTTGCAAGTTGTGACTCAATCAGTATTGATTACTGACGAAAGGTTTTAGTCGTTACGGTGATTTATATTGTACAATAGTTTCAGGGTACGTTCCTCTTTGAATACAGTTCACATGCAGAGGCTTATCGGTCTTTCATCTGATTATGTTTTGGCCTTTTACAACTGTCATGTCAATAAACTAGTGTTTTCAATAACCATCGTGTTTTCTCAAATATTTAGGTGGTTCCTATTTGGAGTTGGTTGGTTAGGTTAGGTTAGGTAGGGTTATGAGGTTATCATGAAACACTAGGCACCAAAGTGGGCCCATCGCGATCTCTAGGGAACCTTCACTGCAGAAGACCTAAACCCAGTCTCCCAAGCAATTAATCTCCCTACAGAATCTGAAGAGATCCTTGTTATGGTTCAAGGAGCTCACCTCTTCAAGGTTGTCGAAGAAGTATCTACCAAGGTGCTTTGGCATTGTCCTGGCAATTCCTTGACATTCACAGAGTATGTGAGTTATATTCTCTGAGACATGTAGGTCATCGCAGTACCTACAAACATTCGTGTCGGATAACCCTAGTCTCATGGCATGCTTCCTTAGGAGACAGTGGCCAGAGAGTATTCCTATCGCTGTTCTTAGCCTTGATCTATCTAATTTAATTATCTCCCCAGATTTTCTGCCGTCTAACACAGGCCACAAGGCCTTAGACACCCTGTGACCATCTAAGTTTGACCATCTTAGATTAGCCGTGTCAATGATGTTATCCAGAATAATTCCCTTAGCCACACACCCTGGTGGTTTAATACTACCAATTATATCTCTACGTGGGAGCCCCGCTCCTCTTTTAGCCAGCGCGTCGGCTTGTTCGTTGCCTTCGATACCGCAGTGTACAGGTACCCAACATAATCTGACTCGGTTCTGCATACATAATGCCCTAAGCATTGTGCGGCAATTCCTGATTATCTCAGATTTGGTGACGTAAGACTCTAGCACCTTTAGCGCAGCCTGACTGTCAATGTAGATGGCGATATTCTTATCGGATATTGATCCCATCTCAAGTAATTCCGTAGCTTTAAGCACAGCTACAACCTCTGCTTGGAACACACTGCATGTGTCCGGAAGTCTCAGTGCCACCTATAGGTTCGTATCTCTCGAGTAAATACCTGACCCCGTGCCCTCACTGGTCTTAGAACCATCTGTGTATATTGCAATCTCGCTATGGACAGAGACTGTCTTCCTTCGCCAGGCCTCTCTAATAGGATACAGAACTTCGCATGGTGTGTCGAAGTCTAAGGTGCCAAGTATATCGGCCGATTCGTCAGGGATTCTGGGAAAAGATTCCTTGAGAATGGAGCTATGTCCTATGTTATTAGTCTTGAAGAGACCAACGTTAGTGAGCCGAAGCGCACTGTTGCCCGCTTGAACTTTAATTTGTAGGTCTAGTGGTAAAAGATACAGAAAGATCTCGAGTGCAGCCGTAGGTATTGTGCGTTGGAGTTGGTAAATTAAGTTACACTTTCATTACATTTTCATTGCAAAAAAGACTAAATCTGAAAAAAGGAAGAGGGGAACCAGAGAGTTGGGTTACTTTTCTTATTATCTACCAATACCAAATCTTGTCCTTCGGAAAATGACTTCACATTCTGACTTAGCACAGAATACTTTCACCCATTGAACGACTTCAAAAATAGCTAGAACTGTGTATTGTAAGACGTTTCTTACTTAGTTCACTCAAGACCTTTTAATCCTCGAGGGTCTTAATACTTCAATAACGCCTGCGCACCATCTTGTTTCGAGTTCTGCAACGCGTTTGAGCTACCACCAGCTCATTTCCAGAGAATACAGCGGAGAGCTGTACACAACGCATTGCTCTGCTATGATCGGTAACATGTTTTGTTTATGTGGTCAATATGATACTAGCTATTATCTTGGCTACTACCGGGAGAATGTATGCACTATGTTTCCACAATACATCAGATTTCCCCTTTTCGGAAGCTTGAAGATCATCCCTCTTTTCCACTCCTGATTAAATTGCTTATTTTTCTACCCTCTCCGTATGAGCGGGTGTACCAATTCTGCCTATGTGTTTGGCACCGCTTAGAATACGTATAATTCAGTAGGGATACCATCAATATGCTTTATTTTTCTTAATGGAGTTGATTGAGGGAGTTGAAGACTCATTAGAGTTCGAGATCATATCACCATCATATAAGTGGTTAAGGACTGTATCGAAATGATCTCTCCATCTAATGAGCTGATCCTCATCCGAAATCAGAAGGTTACCATCTAAACTCTTCACTGGATGTTGTTTGAAGTGCCGACCAATTCTGTGTCATATTGTCCAATAAAGTATTTGATTCCTTTCTCTATCCATAACCTACTCACTTACTTTTTCAGTTAAAGCTTAAGTCATCACTAGTATAAAGTATATTGAACTTAAAGAACTACATCTGATTTCACGAAAACACATGCGCATTTAGTAACGTACAGTTTTCTGAATTTTTTCGTTTCCTTCCACAATCCTTAACAACATCAATGATAATGCTTAAGCGCAAAGTCATTTGGTGGCACACAATTTAACTCACATACTGGAGTGGCGATTGTGTTGTGGTAACTTCGTCAATTGCCACGCTAATGGTGGTTCATGGTTCAAATCCTGAAGTCAGCAAGCATTTATTTATTTCTTATTAAATATACGAAGTCAGTCCGATCAACTGTGAAAGCTTGTGTCAACACTATTGCGAAAGTATAACACTAGTAGTAGGTTGATCACATGGCTGGAGAAATTGTTCGTCCTATGACATAAGATGGTAGGCGGAAAAATCAGAAGCAATGACAAAATAACAAACAAGTCTACCAAGTTATCTGGACACCACCCCTGGATTTTTTTTTGAAACCTAACATCTGAGTTTCAAACCACTACACCAATTTTTCTCTTTCTCTCTTTCTCTCTGTCTATACTTTCTAACGACCGCACTGTGTAAAAACATTTGAAGAGTATTCATAACACCTTGAGTGGACATGAAGAAGTACAAGAAGGTGGCAACATGAAATGCCCATTCAACCCCTAAGAATTCCATAAATTAAAGTTAAAAAAATGACTTCTTACCACCGCAATCTTGTTTATTGACTACAACGCTTTCTTATACTCGACAAGAATTTCTCGTTAAATATTTCAACAAACAAACCAACAAAAACTCAAAAAATTGCACGCCTACCCCTGAATACCTCTTCTTCCTTGTCGGCATACAAAGTACTGAAATAAGTAAAAAAGCAAAACAAAGAATGCCACTTCCACCCCTTAAATAAAAATGTATTTATACGCGATACAAGAAATAAGTCCCGATTGCACTCCACAGGGAGAAGTAAAACAATTGAACTCCTTCAGTTCAACGAGGTCGACAATTCTGGGACACAATCTCACAACAAAAGGCAATATCATGATTTTAGCAAGATATTCAGGTCAAACTCGTGCAATTTAATTTCCTCCCCGCCCATCATCGAACCCCCATTCATTTAGAGACATGGAATTTGTTTTATAAATTTATTTAGCAGTCCTCCCACCAGCCCTCCTACCAGGAAAGGTGATTCGGGCAATCTTTATTTCAATAATAGATGATTTCGATCAGAAAATTACCAAGGATGGTTTTATGACAATATATGATATGTATGTCAAACAAATACTATACTAGCCCCTGATTCTAACACATTAACCAATAAATAGATCATTCAGCTCTACACGGACGGGCCTAAAATGGATATAGGAACTCGTTCTGGAGTTTTCTGTGAGTCACTCAATATCAACGACTCATACAAACTCCCGGACGACTCTAGTATCTTTCAAGCCAAAGTCTTCGCTACTGAAAGAGCAGCACGGTCTATTCATAGAAAGAAACTCAATCCTTCCAAGATTACTATTTCGTGGATAGTCAAGCGGCAATCAAAACACTAGACAGCGAGGAAGTTAAATCAAAAAGCAGTTTCCAGATGCCCAAATTCCCTGAGCAATATATGCAAATCCCATGATCGAACTCTTTGCTGGGTTCCCGGACTTATAGAATTTAGAAGGGAATGAGATAGCAGATAAACGAGCCAATAAGGGAACAGCGCTAAATATAGAACATACCCAGACATCAGTAGAAGTTCCTATTGGAGTACTAACAATAAAAGTTGACCTTAAGACAAGACAGCTGATCAACTCCGCATGGATCACCAGAGGCGACACCAGATCTCTCAGTTTATGGCCGTTATTGGATGAAGAAAGAACCAAAAACCTGCTGGCAATGAATAAAATAGATGTCCGGATCTTGATAGGTGCACTTACAAGACGCAGCGCGATTAGGGAAATGGCCGTAAGACTAGGCATTAACTCACCCGACCACTGCAGGAGCTGTCAAGACGCAGAAGAGATAGAAAGTATCAAACACTTGCTGTGCGACTGCGACTTCAAATCTACAAAACCGCCGCCTGCGCCACATGGGTAACACCTTCTTTTGACGAACTAAGTGATCTTGTGCAAGTTCCGCTAAGGAACATGATACGATTCATAAAGTGCTCAGGTTGGTTCGCTACTAGAGCTACCGAAAGATAAAAAGTTTACAGGTTCCACAAACAAAAGGAGAAACACAATGAACCGTTTGGCTCCCGTGAGAAGCACCTAGGTGCACTTCCCTCTAATCTAACCTAACCTAACATATACTATGGCCTTGTGCCAACCCGGTGTTTAGCCGAGAACTGGGTTAAGGCACTTGATAAACCTCAACATAGCTGTAGATTCAATGTTTCGAATGTCTGCGGGGCTCAGTAAAGCCCGGTTAAGATGGAGAAGTCTTTTTCTTGCGCCCACGGGGCATGCACAAAGAATATGTTCTGCTATCTTTCTGCTCTTCAAAAAGCCGGCATGCTACTCCTATTTTGTGCAGATGGTACCTGAGTAGGCGGTAGCCAGTTAGATAGCCTGTGAGGGTCCTAAAGTCTTCTTTGCTGAGCTCAAGTAGCTATTGTTGAAGTTAATGAACTTGCTTGTCTCTCTTAGGCCCGTGGATTCGGCCCAGTAATCGTCGTGACCATCAGCTTCGCACTGTTTTATTTTGAGGTTTGTACTACTCCGTGTTACCCAAAAAAAAGGGGTTCAGCACCGAATAGTGGGTAGCTAACATCTCTTCTCACCAAGCAGTCAGCCCGTTCATTGTCCTTAAAGCTTTCGTGTCCATACAAATTTGGATCCTTTCTTGTGTTATCGGGCCTATACTACTCTATGGCGTGATCATATGGTGACCTGCTCTTGATAGGACTGTCCACCTCACTCAACTAGCTAAGACGCAAAGATCTGCATGCATGTTCATCAGTGGTCCATTGAGAACCATTCCCTCTGCAGCACTGGACATTTTGTTTCATCTGCTGCATTTAGATATTTTTGGCTGCCAGTGCGACAATTTGTATAAAAATTGCATCGCAGTGGTCTAGTTATCACAGGGGCCCACTGATCGATCCTTGATCTTGTCAGCTTCATCCAAGAAGATACGGACTACACCTCGCCGAAACTGAGATTTGACTTAAACTTCCGTACGAGTAGCCCTGAACGGGATTAATGGGACAACTCTCTCCCTGTTGATGGTAGTTCGGTTCACTTCTTTACAGATGGCTCTGAGACCGAATGTCGGGTGGATTGTGGTGTTTTCTCCGAAAAGCTCAACCTGAGCATCTCTTTCAACCTCCCAGATTATTGTTGCGCTTTTCAGGCAGAAATCATGGTGATTAAGGAAGGCCTGTCCTGGCTAAAATGTACTGTACTATCTGTCAGGGATATAAGCATTTTCACTGAGAGTCAAGCAGCAATCAAGTCCCCGGAATCGTGCTCCTTCACTTCAAAGGGCGCCTTAAATTGTCATTTGTCTCTTAAGGAGATGGCAGTTCAACATGCACCTATGCTGGGTGACGGCCACAAGGACATTCCGAGAAACTGCAGGGCAGACGAGCTTGCCAAACAGCGTACAACTCTGAGGATTCTGCCTGATAGGCATGCCCCTCGATACATGTAAGCATCTACTAAAGCTGAACACTATTAGCAAGACTAACCACAGATGAGAGAACGGCTCAACGTGTCACATTTCGAGACAGATCTGGCCTAAGCTGGACCAGAAACGTAGCGCCGAATTGGTTAAACTAAAGCGATCACAGATCAGCTGCGTTTTCGGTGTCCTCACTCGACACTGTCTTAAAGGCCAACATGCCAAAAGACTTGGCCTCTTCTACAATGATTTCCGCAGGAGCTGTAGGAACGAAGAGGTGGAGAAAACCATCCTTCACCTCATATGCACATGTCCAGCCTTATCGCGTAAAATAATGCTCCATCTAGGGGCCCCTTTTCTTGATGATCTCGGCGATTTGGCGTCCTTAGGCGTCATAAGCATCCATCACTTTATCAAAAGTTTTTAATTAGTCCCTGAGTGGTCTAATGGTAGATCCATGGCATCACAATGGACCTTTACTGGTCTAAGTGTGTCTGCACTCCTGTGAAGACAGTCAATCTAACATTACCCTTGTAGAATTTGAGAGCCATAAGTGCTGCGGGTCTGTTCGAGAAGATGTAAATATGGGTGCCCTCAACCCTTCAACCCAGGCATTCTCATGCACAGATTTAGATTGCATGAACTTAAACCTGTAATACTGTTGGTGATTTCCCAAGCGCTGCTGCACACTGGAACCTAGGTCCATAAACCCCTGCGCCATTGCTACCATTTTCTAATTGGGAACCATCTGTGTAAATAATTTGTGAGTTTGGTATGCTACAAGACCCTAATTTCTCCATGAGTGGCGCTCACCTTGAATTTTCAGGGGAACCGGTATTTCTGGAGCATGGTATCTGGAATTTTAAAAATCGGGTCGTTTTGAGTGTACTCTAGAATATAAAAATGACGCCTGTAAGGTCGACGATTTTGAGGTACGAAATCTAAGGCACTCAGCATAGTTTCTTTTTGTACTGCAAGGTGTACCAGTGTGAGGCTAAGCATTGATGTGAGGCACGTTTTCATTGCCCCCATGCTATCCAGACAGGTTAACGATAAATTTTATTTGTCAAACAAATTATAATGACATTTTCAGAGCACGGCGACACTATCTTTGATGCTTCGCAACCCCTTTTTTGCAAGGCGATATATCATTTGCAATTAGTTTCAAATCTGCAAAGCAAATATCCGATTATGGCGGGAAATTCCCCATGAAATCGATTAACGAATAAAGAATGTGTGTCAGCAAGACTAATGCGCGATAAAATGCAAAATAAAATACAGAGAGTCAGCGTAATCGCGTGACACCTACTGTACTGGCGGTGGCTAATCGCTAGGGCTTATGCTGATCTAAAGGGTCATTAATTAGGTGTTAGTGCTAAAGGGGTGGGCTTTGAAAAGGGTAGTATAGCAAATTAGAGAGTGGACTATCAGCACTGCGGAATAGTGGCCAGTGTTTTTTTTTAATTCAAAAGTGCCAATGCAAATTTAACGTATTTTTTGAAAAACAAGCAAGTTTCTTAAATTTCTTCAGTGATACACGGATACCCATTAATCCATACGCTACATGCCATTCGACTTTCAAAGAATAGCATATCCCCTTCATAACTCATAAATTCTTTTTCAAATAATATTTATATGTACATTCGACACACAAAGCCATAGCTCAAACCACGTCATCGTGACGTGTCAACCCTTAATTTACAAAACAGAAGCATCCACACCCGCCTTTTGACACGCGATATCAATAAAGAATCAATAGGGAATCCACCTCTTTCTATCAAAGACATCCTCTTTAAAGTGTTTTAAAGCAGCCATAGGAACACATACATCCTTCTTCACTATATGTACATATATCCTTATACATTTGCACGTAGAAATAAGATATACCTATGCGTGTCCCTGTGTGTGGTAAAAATTGTTGAAAATTTAAAATCCTTGATGAATTATTGACGCTGCTTTCGGCTGGCTTTATGTACACTTTTTTGTTGTACGCCTGTCTATTGATCCTGCAACAAAGGATTTATTGCAGTTGCCTGCAATCAAAATATTGCGCTGTGAGGCAATTGATTTCTGTCTAATCCGCTCAGTATGTGATATGGTGTAGTGTGGTGTGGAACAAAAAAATATATATTTTCGCGAAAGTACACTATACCCAAAAGAAGGGTGGTAACTAAAATTTGTTGTTGTGCATGTGCGGCTTGTACTGGTGTCGGCACTTCCCTGTGGCGGTTTTGTTCAAAATTCATTTTATAAACTTTTCTCTTCATGCTTTTCCATTAATCCTTTTTTTTTTTTTTTTTGCGTAACACAAACATCCCCTAGGCAAAATTTTATGCTAACATCAAATGCTTCTGTTGCACTTTTTTTTTTTTTTTCTCTAAACCTTCACCATTCTGGTGAGAATAGTGAGTTGTCGACCATGTGGTAGCAGTTTGCAGTAAGGTGACGGTAGAGTGTTGGGCACGATGGGGATGTGCCTAATGAACTTTTGTATATAATTTCCGGGGATTGTTGTGTGTGGATACTAGTAGTGTTTCAGGATTTACGGTAGAAGCCTTTTGTGCAATTTACCCAAGTGAAGGTTCTTGTTGACATTGCATGTTAATTGGTGACATGCAAAATGTGAGTTTTTTTTCCCGTTGGTACGTTGGAAAATGTCGTTTTAAAAGTTTGTCGGATAAAATTGCAACTTTATGACGCAAGCCTGGATATAATTTTTTTAGAGTCGACTGCACTGAATAGAAGCGAGACCATTAAACACGACACGCAAATTGGAGTAAGTAGATGTCAGTTTTCTTTTATCATAGGTTTCTGGTTTAAAAGTAACATTTTTAGGAAATATTTGCACCGAAACTGACTCACTTCTTCTCAGTGATTAAATTTATATTTGACGAACCAATGACTAATATTTATTCTACACAGATGGATCTAAAACAGAATCGGGAGTGGGATTTAAATGTAAATATCTCTTTCCGCCCTCGCAATTTTGCTTACTTAGGTGGCGAGGTGAACCTAAGCCTCAACAAGCATCTCCATTTAGCAACTCCAATTGCCTCCAGTTGCGCAGTCCAAGTTGGTCGAGTTCCCCTTGAACTTGTGCACGCCACCTCTACTGCGTCGTCCCTCCGGATTAGATTCGAAGACTCTGCAGGCCGGAGCGTTGGTGTCCATTCGCTCTGCATGTCGTAACCATCTCAGACGTCCAATACGCAGTTTTTTGACTAGGTCGATGTCGCTGTACAGCTCGTATAGTTCGTGATTAAATCTTCTCCTCCAAAACCCGTCAACGCAAACGGGACCGAAAATCTTACGAAGAATTTTTCTCTCGAAGCGACCAAGGATATCTTCATCCTCTTTTAATAAAGTCAAATTTTCAGCACCGTAAAGCAGGACTGAGATGATCAGAGTCTTTTACAGAGTCTCCTTAGTTGTTCGAGATAGGGCTTTACTAATGAATTGCCTAATGAGCCCAAAAAAAAACAGCGATTGGCATGAGTTATTCTTCGCTTGATTTCTGTGCTGATCTTGTTTTTAGAGTTTATAGCAAAGTCAAGCTAGACAAAGTCCCTTACTACCTCGAAGTTATAGCTGCTCAGTGTGACGTTCTGTCCAATTCGTCGATGTTGGCTTTCCCTTCTTGTTGACAGCATATACTTGGTTTTGCCCTCGTTTATCGCTAAACCCATTTTGGCCTCTTCCGCCTCAATGCTTGCAAACGCACCGGTGACAGCCCGCTGAGTTCTTCCGATAATGTCTACCATATATCGTCGGCGTATGCAAGCAGTTGTACAGACTTGTGATAGATTGTGCCTCCGGTGTTGGCTTGTGAGCTCCGCACAATCCGTTCAAGTACAATATTAAAGAAGTCACATGACAGCGCGTCACCTTGTGTAAAATCTTTTTTGAAATTAAAGGTCTCGGTGAGGTCATTACCGACCTTGATGGAGCAGCGAACGTTCTCCATCGTCAGCCTGCACAGACGGACAAGTTTGGCAGGGATGTCAAAACTAGATATGGCTCTATAAAGCTCTTCTCTATAAATGCTGTCATAGGCGGCCTTGAAATCGATAAAGAGATGGTGAGTATCGTTTTAGACTTCTTGGGTTTTCTCCGGGATCTGCCGAAGTATGAAGATTTGATCGATGGTGGACTTCCTGGCCTGAAACCGCTCTGATAGGGTCCAATCAGGCTGTTGATAAAAGGTTTGAGGCGTTCACACAATATCATAGAGAGGAGCTATATAGAGCCATGTCTAGTTTTGACAAACCTGCCAAACTTATCCGCCTGTGCAGGATGACGATGGAGAACGCTCGCTCCTCCATAAAGGTCGGTAATAAACTCACCGAGACCTTGGATGCCAAAAATGGTTTTAGACAATGTGACGCACTGTCATGTGACTTCTTTTATATCATGTCTACCGATAATGCGCTAAGTTATCCTCCTAACACTAAATGAATTATTCAGCCAATGAACCAAGGAGACATTGGTATATTGAAGAAAATATATCTTCGCACGATGTTGGAAGCTACAGATGGACCTAACAAATCCACTCTTCGGGAGTTTTAGCATAGTAAGTACAACATTGCGGATGCAATAAAGAACATGACATCATCCTGGTGTGAAATAAAAAAGGACGATGAATGCAGTTTGGAAACTATTATGGCCAGAGCGTGTAGAAGACGATGTGGGCGGCACTGCTGAATGCAGTGCAGGAAGCTTCCAAGACTATTTGCTTTTTCTTTTACTTTTCAAAGTAAATGTTGAGAATAAGATATTCATCATCAATTTGTTTGTCTTAAATCCTTAAATTTGCATTTATTCTCTAGTTTCGACATACGCAGTGTTTTTTGGACAACAACAATCCGGTGATCGAGGGAGCCACTCAACGTCCCCTAGCATTGAAATGAGGCGCTCGGCATGATGGTACAATACCAAGCTCCATGGCAACCGAAAGGACATACTAAGAAGTTTATACAAACTATTCCAAAACAGCCGTTGCAATAATATCACACCTCCTTGGCTCACCCGGTATATCAAATTTTACATCCCAAAATGTAAAAATATCCTTTAGCCGTTAAAGTCTACTTGAATTTACAATTCACAGATAGAACAAGTCCCTTTCTAGTTTACTGAAAGCTACACTTAACCAACCCCCCAACTACATACGAGTCCATGCTCCTTTGTATAGATGCAGCACTGTTAGCATCTCATTGCTACCATACATAGTACATTTTGAAATGTCAAAGAAATTTTAAAGAATAATTCCTTTCATCATCCTTGGCTTTTTCCACTCATTTCCTGCAATTTGTCACACTTCAGGGTTCAACATTCAGGATATTAAAGAGAAAATCCATCCATGTCGGATTTTTTTCTGCTAGAACAGCACACAAAGTCATCCTTCTACTTTCTCCACTACACTTCAATTGCACAACACACGCAAATCACTGAACAAAAAACCCTCAAGGACTGTAAGTTCCCCCCCTTCGTCCTGTAGAAATCATACAGTTCGCTACTGTAGTATGCACTTTGAGTGAGTATACCACTACCACCCCCTGGTTGATATTCGGCCGCCAGTGTCAGTCGTCGATGTGCAGCAGAAAAGATTGAGCGGGGTGAAGAAGTATTGAAAAACCATATCTCGTAGTTTTTCGCGGTATGAAAGTGATTCAAAACAGTAGGCACTCCGAAGTTAGCCGCAGTTCATACACGTCCTTGTCTGTGTACCGTGGATGATGCTGATGATGACTATGCGGCTCGGCTACCTCTCGTTGATGATGACATAACGTTGCGCTGTGTCAGAAAAGGATGACGGATAGTCCGTGGAGGGGGTGGATGATGGATATCATGATTTGTATGTATACACCAACGCCACGTGTACTTGAGACGCCTCCATGCATCCAACCGTCTGTCCCGGTGTATGCAAATATGGCGGCTTTCCGCAACATACAACGACTGAATTGTATTTCAAGTATAAACAGCCCACCACACGCCGCGTGTGTATGTCTGTGTGTTCCTCTGTTTTTGATAGCTGCCTATACCGCAAGGCAAATGAGACGGGTAGCAGTGGGTGTCGGCGGCAGTAGCATTCATTCGTCATTTGTTCGACAAGGGTGCATGCAATACAACAACAGCATCATCAGCCACACAAAACAGCCAACCGACACTGAAATCCATGACAACTACGGCCCGGCTTTGCGATGCCAAACACAAAATTCAGTTCATCGTTGCTTTTCATCCTGCAAAGGACGATGAGATTTTTGGTTGGAATTTTATTCCCGTTTTAAATAAAATAATCGATTAACATTTTCTCTCTCATTCCTTTGTGGAGAAGAGTTTTTTAAACACAGACCAGACGGGTATCCTTTGAATCCTTCGAGTGACTTATTCAGTAACACCAAACAAAGTTTGGTTTTTTTTTCCTCTTTAGGAAGGAAGAAGAAGCAGGGATTTCAAGGGCTAAGTGCGTACAAATATGTGTGATTTAGTGGTGTTTCTCAAGAAATTGCCTGCGCATTGACTGTAGGACTTGAATCGCGAGTTCATTATCCTTACGTACCGAACACACATTACATAGTGAAAAGGGTGCACAGGGTAAACACGCCGCATACAAATGCTAAAACAATTTATCCTTTATTCCTGATTTGGGTTATTTAAAACGCATTTACTTGTACAAAGGGAGGTTTTAATTTAAAAAAAAAAACGCACAACTTTCAAGGATTATTCCGCGTTGAACGTTGCCTCGTCCTCTCAGTCGGTGGCTTTATTTTGACATCATAATCAAGAACAATAAGAATAAAATTTTATTCACTGTCAAGGACTAAATCATATTTTTTTATTTTTTTGTATTTTCCACAGTTTGCCGCTTGGGTTGATGCTGTAATTTTTGTATTTAGTTTGGAAAACGAGGCTAGCTTCAACGCTGTGTACAGTTACTATACCAAAATGGCGCACTTCCGCAATAGTCAAGAGATTCCAATCATTTTAGTTGGAACTCAAGGTAAATTTTTTGTTTCCCCTTTGATTGTGGAACATGTTTGTTTGAATGAAAATTTGTTACATTTTCAGATGCCATCAGTGAGAGAAATCCGCGTGTGATAGACGATTCAAGGGCGCGGAAACTTGCTAATGACCTGAAGCGGTGCTCATATTACGAAACGTGCGCCACGTATGGCCTTAATGTGGAACGTGTGTTTCAGGATGGTGAGTGATTTATTTTTGAAATTTTGAACGTTAATCGGAATTTGTTGCGACATATTCTATGATAGAGAAGACTACAATACATTACATACTACAATACATGGGATGAAAAGTCTCCGGCCTCGCATAGAGATGGCGTGACTATCTCAAAATTTTAGTTTTTATTCAGTAGTACCAACCTACATCAGTCTCCAGTCAGAAGTTCATGACATTTCGTTAGTTTGCGATAGAGCTGTAAAAGTCACGAGAAAATGCGTACCCGTATGTATACGTTACTTTCAGAAGTGGTGTGGGACGGTAGGACGAGTGAACCCTATCAAAACCACTGCGATACCCTTCACCAAAAAAAAAAAAAAAAACAGCTAAAGCGTATGCAACCTGTTCTACTGAAAGGGATCAGGGTCGACCCACAGAAACAGGTTGAGTTTCTAGGAATAACACTAAACACCAAACTCCTTTTGGATAGAACATGTAGAAGCAGTTGTAACCAAAAACACTAGAGCACTTATAGTGTGCAGGAAGGTTTCAGGATAAACCTGGGGATGCAGCCCAGCCACACTGAGGTGGATGTACATAATAATAGTAAGACCCGTCATCACATACGGTGTAGTGGCATGAGTTAACAGAACAAGGCTAACCACGGCGAGGGCATCACTAAGCAGAGTGCAAAGATTAGCCTACATATGTATAACAAGAGTCATGCGAACCTATCCCACAGCGGCACTACAGGTAATCACGGATTCTCCGCTACACATAGTTCTAGAGCGAATCGCCAAGGAGACCATATTGAGAGTTATCAAAGAGGGCGTAGGGTAAAGAACATGCATCGCAAACAAAGAGCGAGTAACCCTATCTAAATCGGTGCCGCTTCTGGACTGGTCCAAAGACGATATGGTCAAGAAAGACTGCTTTGAAAGAGATTTTGACTCAAAGCTGAACAACAAAAGACATTGGAGATGTAAGCCCGATAAGTACCAATTCAAACAACACACAATAAAATGGACACAGATGGATCGTAAACATCTATTGGCACTGGAGCAGGAGTATAGGAGTGCAGGACTAGATACTCAGAATCAATCTGGGAATATTGCCCAGCATATTTCAAGCAGAAAGGCGAATCCCACAGGCTGATCAGTAGAAATGCCGTGAAGTGGAAGAGTTATGATCCCTTGTTTTCGGATCATAACATCGCCGAAATAGGATGAAGAAGATATTTCAAGCAGAGTTCACGCGACCGAAAGATGCGCGCAATTCAACCTAGACAGAAAATATCGCAGGCAGGACATCGCAATACTGTCAGACAGCCAAGCTGCTATCAAAACACTGACCTCGCACGAGATCATATCCAAACTGGTATGGGAATGCCTCACCAGGATCAACAGACTGGGAGAGGCAAATAAACTAACTCTCCACTGGGTACCAGGACATGTAGAAGTGGAGGGAAACGAAGTAGCTGACGAACTAGTAAGAAACGGATCAGATACGACGTTCCTTGGACCGGGAACCCCACAAAATATGGAAAGACTTAAAAAAAGGGAAGAGAACAAATGAGTAAAGCCTTGGGATGATATCCCCCAATTAAGGCAGGCAAAAAAACTTCTGGGGAAATACAACCAGAAGAGTGGCAGAACCTACCTTAGAGTTAGCAAAAATCGACTTCTCATTTTAGCGGGCATGTTAGTGGGTCACTGTAGTCACAAGGAGGACATTAGGAAACTGGGGATAGAGGGAGACGGATACTGTAGATTCTGCAGGGACTTCGCAGACACAAGCGGACCTTCTTATGGAATGCCAAGCACTGATCCACAAAACAAGAAATCACCTAGGCACCTATCCCCCATCAGAGACGGATATACCTTCGCTGGATCTACTTAAGATACTCCGGTTCATAAAAGCAGCTGGACTGGAGGAAGTGCTCTAGACCGAGTATATCATCGACTAGAGCCGGGGCGCACAATAGATCTGCCAATGTTCGCAGTGCACTTGCACCTCATTAACACCTTTATACGGGTATCTGTCTATCTATCTATATCTATACTTTTGATCTGACTACCCGTTACAAAGATGTCGTTACTCGTTACCTTCGTTACTGTAGTACAATGCGTATCAGTAACGTTTTACAGGTATTGGTATGGTATCGTATGTAACGTATGTATTTGAAAGTAACGAAACGTTACTTCGGGTTTCGTGGAATACCCGCTACTAAGTAACGAATAAATACGGTTTGCTACAGCATAAGTTTACGGGTCACCGTCATTAGAGTGGCGCTACTTTTACTGTTTTTTTCTGGCGCTGCTTTTACCTTGTATACAACGGAAAAGAAGTGGTATGCCGAACTTAATCGTACGGTACATACGCCGATAATGCTGAATGTTCAAGTCGTCCAAGTGAGACAGTTAATATTAAATAGGTGCATTGTATTGGTTTCAATAATCGAGTACGAATGGCCGTGTTCTTTTCGACTAGAAGTAGCAGCCAGTTTGCTGATTTGGAGCGTGCTTTGGCCTTGCTTCAGCGGAATCCAACGATATTTTTGGGTAAATTCGTGGCAATTGATGAAACATGGATCGGAAACGGAGGCCTATTTTGCAGAGTTGGACAAATCGTATTATTCTAGCGGCTCCAAATGTTAGAGGTCCGCTCCGACGCTCGTGTTCTCTGTTGATGTTAATTTGCTCTAAGATTCTCAGACAGAATCCTGGACACATACTCGTTAGCATCAGACATCGTTAGTGAACCCTACAACGCCACACTGTTGGTGCATCAGCTGGTCGAGAACACAGGCGAGACCTACTGTATTAATAACGAAGCTCTGTACAAAATTTGCTTTAGTAGCCTGAAGTTGACCACCCCAACCTATGGTGATTTGAATTATTTAATATCGCTCTGCCTTCGTTTCCCCAGCTGAACACGGATCTCCTCGTCTGCACTTCTTCATGCCTGGCTTTGCTCCATTGACATAACGAGGATCACAACAATACCGGGCCCTGACCGTACCCGAGTAGACACAAAAGATGTTCGACGCCAAGAACATGATGGCTGCCTGCAATCCACGACATGAACGTTATCTGACTGTCGCTGCCATCTTCCGTGGATGTATGTCAATGAAGAAGATGGACAAACAAATGTTGACCATCCAAAACAGGAACAGCAGCTACTGCGTCGAAAGGATTCCAAATAAAGCTAGACAGCCATAAGACTGAAGATGGCTACAACATTCATTGGTAACTCCACTGCTATATCCAGAAGCTGTTCAAGCGTATCTCAGAACAGTTTACCGATATGTTCCGTCGTGAGACTTTCTTGCATTGGTACACTGGCGGAAAGAAAGCATTTCGTTTCAAGGAGATTAAGTTGAAGATTGGATTTTTTTTTTTGGTTGATGGTAGGCCGGGGCTTTTCATCTCGTGTAGTAAATGACATACTTTTCTATAAAATGATATACCGCGACTGACAATACTCTTATTTCCCACTCTAACTTCTATTTCCTTTTCATTCGCAGCATGCCAAAAGATCCTCCAACAACGAATCACCACCTGTGTACCGCCAGTCAATTCTCGACCGACTACACCACAGGGCACACGCCTCGGTGTCGCTAGCTTTCATCATTCCAATGCTGCTGTCGCTGCGAATGGCTTCTCTGC
This sequence comes from Brachypalpus laphriformis, assembly GCA_945910035.1. Classification (NCBI taxonomy): domain Eukaryota; kingdom Metazoa; phylum Arthropoda; class Insecta; order Diptera; family Syrphidae; genus Brachypalpus; species Brachypalpus laphriformis. The sequence goes on from OX246753.1 coordinate 157,186,477, forward strand.
CTCAACACCGTCTGTTGTTCAATCATCTGGTGCAACTTTGCCTCATCGGCATCATGTGCTTTCGACGTCAAGCCATCACATCCCGATGCGAATGAGTGCCGACTTCGTCCATAATGAACAACAACAAAAGTGGGCTGCCGTTTCAGCACATCAACCGCAACCTCACCATCCGGTTCAATCGCAACCACCACAGCAACACTTTGTGACGGTAACTAATGAAAATAACAACGTGACCAAGTTCACACCCGGTGCCGTAACAGTACACCACTCTGCAGCTCCGTCAGCGGAAAATCTAGCCCCACTGTCGTTGGTACCACAGAGCAAGGATTCCGGTAAGGATAATAGCAGTGGTGGTGGAAAAGATCTCCCAACTCCAACATCGACGCCAACTACAAGTCGTAAGTCTCGTCGACGATCGAATCTCTTTATCCCGTCTTCGAAAAAGGGTGAGGATAAGTCTAAGAATGGCGAGCTAGGTAGTGGGCGGTCAATCCCTCTAAAGCAGGGATATCTCTACAAACGCTCCAGCAAGTCACTGAACAAAGAATGGAAGAAGAAATATGTGACGCTGTGTGATGACGGACGATTAACTTATCACCCATCCCTCCATGATTACATGGATGACGTGCATGGCAAGGAAATTCCTCTTCAGTATGTCACCGTCAAGGTGCCGGGCCAGAAGCCTCGTGGTTCAAAATCCATCATCACCAACAGTGCTCTAACATCATCGATGCTCTCGAATGGCAAGTCCTCTCAGAATGGCTTAAGTGAAGGGATTGGTTGTTTATCGATTGTCAAGGATAACAAAAAGTTGACCGAGAAGGGTCTTCTGACCGCCTTTGACACTTTGTGGGAGCCTGGCAAATCGAACTCCTCTCAGCAAACCTCGGGCGATGAGGGCATTGCAATGAGCAATAGCAATTCGCAGACCTTTATCGCGAGTGATAGCAATCAACAGCTACTTGTTAGTGGAAACAAATTGGACGCTCAAACTCCAAATGTAAAGAAGCGCCACCGTCGAATGAAGAGCAGTGGCGTCAAAAATCAAGAAGTCGACGACTCCGACGGATATGAATTCTATATCGTCTCGCTGGACAACAAACAGTGGCACTTTGAAGCGGCGAACAGTGAAGAACGTGATGATTGGGTTGCCGCAATTGAGCAGGAGATTTTCAAGTCCCTGCAGGGCATTGAGTCAAGTAAAATGAAGCCGGCAACATCGAGTGAGATGGCGAGTATGACATCGATAAGAACTCGGGTGCCAGGAAATGGCCATTGTGTAGATTGTGATGCACCAAGTAAGTTAAAACGAATCCTAAGTGTGGACAGAGAATAGATTTATTTTAATTTTTTTCTAGACCCTGAATGGGCAAGTCTTAATCTGGGTGTGCTGATGTGCATAGAGTGCTCAGGCATTCATCGGAATCTTGGCTCTCATATCTCGAAAGTAAGATCACTGGATCTAGACGATTGGCCGTAAGTAGTTTTGTAAGCCATCGAAAGTTTGTTTCTTTATTTTGTTTCCTATTAACAGTCCTGGTCATCTCAGTGTCATGCTGGCCATCGGCAACTGTCTGGCAAACTCAGTCTGGGAGGCTAGTACCCGACAACGGCCTAAGCCAAGACCAAGCTCAAGTCGTGAGGAGAAAGAGTCGTGGATCCGAAGTAAATACGAGGCTAAAGAATTCCTACCAATGTGCAATCAAAATTCGAATGCCACTGCTGGCCAGCAGTTGATTGAGGCGGTGATACGGTAAGGGTAACCTTCTTACTCATTAAGTGAATGCAATCCAATGAGAGCGTCTTACTTTCAGGTCTGACATGAAATCGATCATCTTAATCCTTGCAAATGCCACCAATGAAGTCACTAACTCAACTGTGAGTCCAAGGGATGTCCGAACACCATTGTTGCTGGCATGTGCAATTGGGAACTTGGCTATTGCTCAGCTGCTGATATGGGTAAGTTAGATTGTTTCTCTTTTCTGGTATCCGACTTACTTTTACTTAGACAGGCTAAGGCTATCAGTATTTTCCAAACTAGCAGCTAATCTTCCTTTTTTTTTCAACATCTAACTAATTTAATTTTTCTGTTCTCTTATCAGAACCACGCCAACATAAAGCACACCGATCATGAGGGACGTACCTGCTTAGCCTATGCACGCGCTGCTCAATCACTAGCCACCGCTAAATCCCTGAAAGCAGCTCAAACGAACTCCAGCAATACCAGCACCACGTCTTCAACATCCTCAACCAACTCGTCCTCGGCGGCAACAACCAACGGCAGCGGTATCCCAACACCACATTACAGCGTCGAAGAGACGACCGCCTTAGTAGAACTACTCATGAGTCTTGGATGCCCCGAATCAGCGCCATTAACAGCTAGTGGAACACTACCCCGACGAAGGGATACCCTAGGAACCCCTTACGAGAAGGCTGTTTCCGGTGTTATATAAATTATTTTCGTCTTCATTTTGCATCTCGAAAAGCAACCGTAATTTTGGGGCTAAATATGTATTTTATATGTATATGTACACGTAGGTTAAGGACACGTTGACTTTTTTTTATTTAATTTTAGTCCCTTCTTTGTTTAAATGTTTATAAAACCGAATCCTATTTGTGGCGGCCAGTGATGCTCCTTGATGGACCCAAAACACACTCACATTCTCCATAATTCTGTTAAATATTTGTTTCCAACGATATATCCTCATTTATTTGTTTTTGTTTTAGTTTTATATAAAATGTACTTTGTATCTATTATCCTTGGACAAAGGTTAAAATTCAAATATATATTTTATTTCTAAGTTTAATTACCTATTATTATTATTTTTTTTTTTTTTTCGTTTTAATGAATGTGATTCACGATCTTTATGTTCTAAATTTGTTGAGAAAAAAAAAAAGTAATGTAAAATATATATATGTATAGGATTTCATTAGGAACATCCCTATAAACAATAATTAATTAAAACAAAAATATATTATAATATAATTTAAAAAACCAAGCAAGCATAGTTTATAAGAAATTAAGTTATTAGTAAAGTAAAAGAGCATTAGAAACGCAAATCGACTTAGTAAACTCGCTCGCTCTAGTGGAATTTTAGAAGATAAACAAATGATAAATTATTAATATACACTTTGCTGAATGAAATTCTTTTAAACATAAACAAAAAACATGTTGCAATCCACACGTAAAACTATAAAGAAAAAATACATATTTAAAAAAAAAAAAACAAAATTCTTGTATGAGACGAAAAAATACACAAAAATTTGCAAATTATACACGAAAATATACATAAATATTTAAAATCAATAAAAACTGAAAGAAAATAAATCACATAAATGCAAAAGATGTACGGTGTTCATATTTATTTGTCTACACTATTTATAAAAGCAGACGTTTTTCACGATGAAATCGACAAACTACCTAGTCCTGCCATAAGTTCTATTACACAATTTCCAGTGCTTTTCGTTCAAAACTTCTTGCGGGAATAGAACCATTAACTTTTTTTCAGAACACATGCACTGATCAGTGAAGAATACTAGTCAGTTTGGTTTCAGTTTGCAAACTATTAACATGGGGTGGGGCGTTAAAGAAAATCAAGTCGCGGTAATGGCGGTAATAGCGTTGCCAAATTTTCGAGTTTCTAAAACCACTCGGAATATCGGGAATATTCGTTTATCGGGCTACTGCTCGCTTCGGCGAATTGTCTGCGTGTCGTCCGTACGAGTGCGGTAGTAAAGGCAGGGCGTGAACGAATTCGGAGAAATCCCCTTAGGAAGCAGAAGATCATGTCCAAGGAATTGGATATATCAACCAGATCCATGTCTAGGCTGATTCGGGATGATCTGCATATGAAAGCCTATCGTCGGTCCACGGGTCATCTTCTAACTCCTCAACTAAAAAAAATTAGGCTCGAAAGATGCAAGCGACTTTTGCAATGGCACGCGGGCAATGGCCATGAAAACATTCTGTTTACGGATGAGAAAATTTTTACCGTGGAAGAAATTTTCAACAAACAAAATGACAAAATGTATGCCATTTCATAAGGAAGCGAAAAAAAGTTGTTCTAAGGTTTCAACATGGCCGTAATCCCGCTTCCGTAATGGTTTGGTGGGGGGTCTCTCACCATGGTGTCACATCCCTCCATTTCTGTGAAAAAGGCGTAAAAACTGGTGCAAAGGTTTACCAAGAACATGTGCTAGAGGGTGTTGTGATGGGTTTGACCAATACTCTTTTCAATGGACACAGATGGATCTTCCAGCAGGACTCTGCTCCAGCGCACAAAGCCAAAACCACGCAGAAGTGGCTCAGAGTCATTATTCCTGGCTTTATAGCAGCATAAGATTGGCTGTCGGGGAGTCCAGATCTTAATCCACTGGATTATGGTTTGTGGTCAGAATTGGAGAACATGACCTGCAAGACTCCCCAGAGAAATTTGGAAAGCCTTAGAATAGCATTAACCAGAGCAGCGTCCACGATCTCCATGGAAACCGTACGTGCCGCTATAGCCCAATGGCCACACCGTTTGGAAGCTTGTGTTAAAGCACAAGGCAATCATTTCGAGTGAATCTAATTTTTTTTAATAATCAATATTGCGGTCTAATAAATGAAACATTTTTGAATACAATCACCCCTATCACGAATTCCATCGTAATCGAAAATGTGCTACGAACTCCGAAAAATCTATCACAGAATTCATTCGTAGTAGAATCGTAGTGAAAAATCTGCTACGAATTTCGAAGTTCGTGAAAGTTGGTATCACTGAATACGAATGAAATGGAAATTTGTTATATTTTTCTATGACAAGTAATTTGCGTCGGAATATAAGAAAGTGATTGTGTTTTGTTAAAAAATGTAAGTATTTATATATTTTTTTCAAAGTTGTTAATACATTTTTTTTTTTTGCTTAAAAAGGGCAAAAACAACAACTAAAGCGCAATATGAAAGGCTTTTGCAATTGTTGAATGAAAAACCTGATCTGGCACAAGGATTTACAAAAGCACAAAAAGAAGATGTGACGCTTTTTTGGGAAAAGGTGAAGTCTGATTTAAACGCTCTTGGGCCACCTTATAAAGAAGTTAAGGTGTGGAGAAAAGTGGAAAAGGTGGATTGTGCCATTACAACTTCATAATCGTTACCAACACCAAGTTGGTAACCACCTCCTGCGAAAAACCTTAGTACTGCCACAAGCGACATATTGGGGTTATTGAACACGAAAACACACCGGCTCAAAATCATTTTGAAGTTCATCTAATACATACTTGAATGCAGATTTGTTAAGACGGATTTCTTTGAAATCTGTAAGTTTATTTTAATTTTTGAATACAAGAAAATAAAAGTTACTTTACGCTTACATTAACTCATCCAGATGAAATGGGTCACAAGCGTCTCGAAGCATTTTTCTTTGCATTTTCAGAATGGATGGAATTCCTGAAGGATTCCGCTTGATCAGCAATAATTGCGAAACCAATAGTATCCATTTTTAATATTTTATGATTTTATATTTAAATTTCAGAATAAAACCGAGTTTTTTTTTGATTATTTATAAATTTAGCGCACAATTTATTTCAATAATTTTCACACATTAGACAAATTTGACACTAAACAGATGATTTCGAAAATGAGAGTGAGAGATTTCTATGTGGCAATGCTTTTTGCGATTCCGTTCGGATTGTGTGATAGCATTTTTTCGTGGTTCGTATCGTAACATCGATTCGTAGATTTGCTACGAATGGATTCTGTGATAGGGCTGAATATGTTTACTGGCGTTTTATATTTGTAACAGAACTTATGGCAGGACTAGGTATAACGTATCCCCCTCCACATTTGATTAAACAGCACCTACATTGGCGCGCGCCGATACATGCGCATGCGCTCGTCGTTTTATGTCACATTGGTTTCGCATAATGCAACTGCACCAAATGACTGACCACCCTGTACTCAAAAAGAATACTCCAAAAATAGACTACACACTTTGATGTAAATTTGAATACCTGTTTCCGCTAACCCTTCTTTTTTTTTTTAATTTTTTTTTTTTACCTACAACTAATGGCTATTATATAATAATAATACTACACGACCCGCTTTGCCCCGTTACAGGCTACCCCGGATTAGGGGGAAACGACGACAGCGTTCCCTCTTCTTCAAAAAGGCACCAAAATTGGTGGCGCTGCCTACTCACGTCTTCAATGACGCGGTATGAAACCGCCATACTGTACCGGAGACGCTCTACACTACTCTGTGCGACGTCTCAGTCGTAATTGTGTCGCCTATCCGCAGCCGTTCTGGCGACTTGGAACATTAGCGCCACCGCTAATTTATCCTGGATCAGACCTCTTTGATCAAGATATAGGAACGCTTCTGGAGGGATAAAACCGTTAAAGCGCACACTCTCTTGATAGAGATTATTGGGGTAATAAGCCCCAAAGAGTAGGCGAGGTCATTGCTCTTGCAATCGAATCATCTTGATCAAGAAATTATCCACTCTGATCGGATTCGCCCTGTTGTATAGGACCTCATTACTATAGAATTTTATGTACCTAGACTCTGTGTGTTCTGTACAAACGAAGACAAGCCCTCTCAAACACCCGCATCTTTATCAACAAGCTTGGCCCGACGTTGACCCACACGGGACAACCATATGCGAGCATAGGCCGAATGAGGGCCATGTAGCAGATTACCTTCACCCTTGCATCAAGTTGGCTGCTATAAAACAGTCTCCTTTGTAAGGGCGAAAGCTACTTTGGCAATGGCCAGAGCAACATCTATATATTTGTTAAAATACAGATATTGATCTAGCCAGACCCCAAGGTATCTGACTACACGTCGACTCGCAAGTGGCTGTCCGTGGTGTCCCACGATAGAGAACTTTCACCAATTCTGGTGTCCCAAGAGGCCCCAGACAACGGTGTTCTCAACAGGATGGTCTCCGACTTCTGAAAGTTGATCTTCAGCTTCCAGTCATCGCAGTATCTCTTAATCTTATCGAAGCCATGCTGCAAGAGTATTGCAATCACCTCGATCCTAGGCCCTGACCTGTAAGCTACCAAGTCGTCTGCGTACGCTATGGTATGGTGAAGTGAACCTATAAGATCGCTCGTATAAATATTGAATACGAGTAGGATCGGTGAATTAACCACACCATCTTGCTAACCAGTTTTTACTTCAAGAGTTCCAGCAGACGTCACATTGCTATTTTCCACAATGAATTTCTTACTCGTGAGCATGTCATAAAGTATGTACAGCAGTGGTTTACTTATGCTCAACCTGAACAACTTGTAGAAGAGTCCATCTAACCATATGGTATCGAAGGCTCTTCCCGCTGTCAGGCAGAATGAACCATTCAAAATAGACAATGATAGTCAAAATTTCCGTCAACCTGATCAAAACGAAGTGAGGATAGCAACATCCAAGCTCAAATCCAACAAGGCTGCTGGACAAGACGGCTTACCGGTTTAACTTTTCAAGGCAGCTGCTGATGAATTGATAGAGTGCATACACCAACTCATCTCTAAGATTTGGTCAGACGAGTGTATGTCTGATGAAGGAAATCTCAGCATCGTTTGCCCGACCCACAAGAAGGGATGCCCCCTCAACTGCACCAATTATAGAGGCGACGAATTGGACAGAACGTCACAGTTGACAGCTATAACTTCGAGGTAGTAAGGAACTTTGTCCTCCCGCCAAGTTAGTGGAATGTATCCCAGGAAGACATTGCCTAACTTGGCTCTTCTATAAGCTTTAAAAACGGTATCAGCACCGAAATTAAGCGAAGAATAACTCTTGCCAATCGCTGTTTTTTTTTACTTATAACGCAATTCAACAGTAAAGCCCTATCTCGAACAACTAAGGAGACTCTGTGTTAGACTTTTTTTTTTATCATTTATTTGTTCACTCATACAATACTCGTATCATAATTTATAGTTCAATAAACTTAAAACTACACTATCATAATGCCTTAAAGTAACTGACCTGAAGGGTGCTCAATACTTATATTATAATTTTTAAAAACTTATTCGTTTGTTTTATTTTTTATTTTAGTCGATATTTTATCTTTTAAACATTTTTTTTTTTTATTTCATTTTAAGGAAAAACGTGGGAAAACCTTTTAGAACACATTATTTTTTTCATTAAATTAATCTAAAAACTAAACTAAAAAACTTAACTCAAAAAACTAAAACTACCTTAACCTAAATCGCGGGCCGGACCATGATATGTGATTTCCAAATTGCTACTGAGAAGACCAATCAAAAGATAGTTAAACCAGCCAATCGGCCTTTCAGTGGTATCCAGAAATCACATATCAAGGTCCGGCCTTGGTAACCCTAAACGCTAGCCTCAACCCAGTCGAGGTACCAATATCTCTCCATATTCAATCTGTCGTCGTTAACTGAATCTCGCTCAGGTATGCTCACGCAGTATCTCAAGTCAGCGTTTCCTTCTCCTGAGTCCATCGGGTCGTAGAGGATACATTTATCTGTCGCCCTTCTAGCAAGATGGTAAATAATTGGAACCTTCAGCGAATCTGATAAGTAACCATGCGCATCTAGATACCAGAATGCTTCAGGGGGATGAACCCACTCAACATAGTATTTCGGAAATACGCAGGGTAAGGATAAAATAAACCCGACACCAGTTCGTTTTCTGTGATGCAGAAATTGCAAGACATAGCAATTCCCTGGCTATTACCGATTTATAGGAGTTGCTTAAACCTAAGCCATGTTCCCCAAACCTGGAGACGTGTCAAAGTGGTTTTCATCCCCAAAGCGGGCCGGCGAGGATATGAATCAGCGAAGGATTTTAGACCCATTAGCCTGTCCTCCTTTGTTTTGAAAACTTTAGAACGTGTCCTAGACTTCCATATCCGCGATAACCTGAGTTCTCCACTGTCGAAATCCCAGCATGCGTATCTCAAAGGGCGGTCCACAGAAACTGCTCTTCATGAGGTCGTGCGTACAGTGGAAAAAACTCTTCACTACAAAGAATATACTCTCGCCACATTTCTTGATTTAGAAGGAGCCTTCAACAACATTTTCACTGAATCTATTCAGGAATCTCTCACCGAGTTAGGTGTAGAAGGCTTTATTAGCCAATGGATAGTTTCTATGCTCAGTACTCGTATAATCCAAGCAACACTAGGCAACAGTAGTACAATTAAGACGGTAAACAGAGGAACCCCACAAGGCGGAGTAATCTCCCCCCTGCTCTGGTTAATGGCAATCAATAAAATCTTGGTGCGACTTGATAGGGAGGGTTTTAAGGTGGTTGCGTACGCGGATGATATGGTTATACTAGTATCAGGAAAGTTCCTCTCGACGATAAGTCAACTCATGGAGAGGGCTCTGGATAAGGTACACTCATGGGCTACGAGCTGTGGCCTCAGAGTAAATCCGGAGAAGACTGAAATGATGCTGTTTACCACCAAAACCAAGGTACCGGCATTCACCCCCCCCTCGAACACACCATAGACACAGCTATATGCAGCGCAGTCCGGCTCAGGGAATATGGATGCTGGACTACAAGGCCATATGGTCACGGCAAGGTCCTGGAGACGATTCCTAGTGAACTGGTTGCGCCCTCTACCGACTACACGATACCCAAACTCAACTTCAGAAAATCGTTCTTAGCAAAATTCCCTTCCAGAGAAGAATGGAAGAACGGACGCGTTACCTGCAACTATGATATAGGGATATACACGGACGGTTCGAAGATGGACTGCGGAGTCGGCGCAGGCATCTTCTCTGACCAACTGAATATATCAAGGTCCTTCCGTCTCCCAGACTCTGCTAGCGTTTTCCAAGCGGAGCTTCTTGCGATTCGAGAAGCCTGCCGCCTGCTAAACAACCTTCCAACATCTAACCACAACATCGCTATTTTTTCGGATAGCCAGGCTGCCATCAAGGCCATTGATGCAGTCTGCATCTCTTCAAAACTGGTAGAGCAATGCCGGTTTGAATTGAACCAACAAAGCACTTACTCGAGAATCACTCTCATCTGGATCCCAGGGCACAGCAACCATGAGGGAAATGAGCGTGCTGATGAGCTGGCCAGGCGAGGGTCGGCCCTTAACGGCTCTCTAGCAGAAAGAGTCGACATTCCGCTTGGTGCCGTTAAGGGCTATATTCACCTCCACTTCCTCCAGCTAGCCAATCGCAGGTGGAACAACCTCACAAGCTGTGTCATATCTAGGAAGACGTGGCCCAGTTTCAACAACCCAAGGTCAAAAGAGTTACTAGGCAAACCAAGACCAGTTATTGCCAAAATCGTAGCTATTATCACAGGCCACTGGCCAGTTGGGGAACATGCGGCCAAGCTTGGAATCCCCCACAACACCTTTTGTAGGAGCTGCAGGGATATTAATGAGAAAGAATCTCTATGTCATTTCCTTTGCAGATGTCCGGCCCTGGCGAGGATCAGACAGCAAACTCTTGGCAAACCCTTCTTCGAGGATCTGAGAGAGATAGCGGACAAGAGGATTGGAGAACTAATCCTCTTTCTGAACTCCACGGGCTGGGTTTAAACTTAATATCATTTTCAACTAGCCACTACAACAGGTAGACACGAATCCGTGGTAGCAAAACGGCGCACTTTAAGCGCTAATTGGGTTCTTTTTGGACCGCCACTTTTCCTACCTACGTACCTACCTCGTTTTCTGTAACGCGCAGGCTCGAAGACATTTTCTTTCAAATAATCTAAGTTTTTGCATATAAGACGGGCTTATGTTCCACCATACTGGATTCGCATAAGTCATAATAGGACGAACAAACGCTTGGTAGCATATGATCTTCACATCGGGTCTAAGATATGTTAGTTGAAGTAAAAAGGGCGTTTGAGGGACATAAATGCTGCTCTCACTCTTTGTAACTGCGTATTTACGTGCACATTTTAGTACTACAATGTATTAGACTCTGATCATCCCAGTCCTGCTCTACGGCGCTGAAACATGGACTTTATTAAAAGGGGATGAAGATATCATTGGTCGCTTCGAAAGAAAAATTCTTCATAAGATATTCAGTCCCGTTTGCCTTGACGGGTTTTGGAGGAGAAGATTCAATAACGAACTATACGAGATGTACAGCTACATCGACCTAGTAAAAAAAAAACTGCGTATTGGACCTCTGAGATACTTACTTACTTAGGTGGCGCTACAGTTCGGGGTGAACCTGGGCCTCAACCAACAAGCCTCTCCATTTAGCTCGGTCTTTAGCTAATTGCCTCCAGTTGCGCACTCCAAGTTGGTCGAGGTCCCCTTGAACTTGTGCGCGCCACCTACGGCGATAATTCCCTCTACTGCGTCGTCCCTCGGGGTTAGATTCGAAGACTATGCGGGCCGGAGCGTTCGTGTCCATTCGCTCTACATGTCCTAGCCATCTCAGACGTCCAATACGCAGTTTTTTGACTAGGTCGATGTCGCTGTACAGCTCGTATAGTTCGTGATTGAATCTTCTCCTCCAAAACCCGTCAACGCAAGCGGGACCGAAAATCTTACGAAGAATTTTTCTCTCGAAGCGACCAAGGATATCTTCATCCTCTTTTAATAAAGTCCATGTTTCAGCGCCGTAAAGCAGGACTGGGATGATCAAGGTCTTATATAGAGTCTCCTTAGTTGTTCGAGAGAGGGCTTTACTGTTGAATTGCCTTATAAGCCCAAAAAAACAGCGATTGGCAAGAGTTATTCTTCGATTGATTTCTGCGCTGATTTTGTTTGCTGAATTTATAGCAGAGCCAAGGTAGACAAAGTCCCTTACTACCTCGAAGTTATAGCTGCCCACGGTGACGTTTTGTCCAATTCGTCGATGTTGGTTTTCCCTTCTAGTTGACAGCATATACTTGGTTTTGCCCTCGTTTATCGCCAAACCCATTTTGGCCGCTTCCGCCTCAATGCTTGCAAAAGCACCGGTGACAGCCCGCTGAGATCTTCCGATAATCTCTATATCGTCGGCGTATGCAAGCAGTTGTACAGACTTGTAATAGATTGTGCCTCCGGTGTTGGCTTGTGAGTTCCGCACAATCCGTTCAAGTACAATATTGAAGAAGTCACATGACAGCGCGTCACCTTGTCTAAAGCCTTTTTTGACATCAAAGGTCTCGGTGAGGTCATTACCGACCTTGATGGAGCAGCGAGCGTTCTCCATCGTCAGCCTGCACAGGCGGACAAGTTTGGCAGGGATGTCAAAACTAGACATGGCTCTATAAAGCTCTTCTCTATAGATGCTGTCATAGGCGGCCTTGAAATCGATAAAGAGGTGGTGAGTATCGATTTGGAATTCTTGGGTTTTCTCCAGGATCTGCCGAAGTGTGAAGATTTGATCGATGGTGGACTTTCCTGGCCTGAAACCGCACTGATAGGGTCCAATCAGGCTGTTGATAAAAGGTTTCAGGCGTTCACACAATATCGCAGAAAAGATCTTGTACGCGATGTTGAGGAGACTGATGCCTCTATAATTGGCGCAGTTGAGGGGGTCTCCTTTCTTGTGGATCGGGCAAACGATGCTGAGATTCCATTCATCAGGCATACACTCCTCTGACCAAATATTAGAAATGAGTTGGTGTATGCACTCTACCAATTCATCCCCAGCTGCCTTGAAAAGTTCGGCCGGTAAACCATCAGGTCCAGCAGCCTTGTTCGATTTTAGCTTGGATATTGCTATCCTCACTTCGTTTTGGTCAGGTGGACGGAAATTTTGACTATCATCGTCCATGTTGAATGGTTCATTCTGCCTGACAGCGGGATGTTGGTCTTCGTCGCCGTTATACAGTCTGCAGAAGTAGTTTTTCCATATTCTCAGCACCGACTGTGATTCTACTACGAGGTTTCCATTCTCATCTCTACAGGTTTCTGTACGGGTATTACTTCTCTGACACGTTCTTTTTACCTTTTGGTAAAACTTCCGTACATTGTTCCTGGAGTATAGACTCTCGATATTCTCAAACGCGCGCTTTTCATGGACCTCTGAGATGGCTAGGACATATAGAGCGAATGGACACTAACGCTCCGGCCCGCAGTCTTCGAATCCAACCCGGTGGGACGACGCAGTAGATGAGCTCTTCGCCGTAGGTGGCACGCACAAATTCAAAGGGACCTCAACCAAGTTGGAGTGCGCAACTGGAGGCAATTAGCTATAGACCGAGCTAAATGGAGAGGCTTGTTGCTTGAGACCCAGGTTCACCCCGAACTGTATCGCCACCTAAGTAAGTAAGTAAGTTCTGCTAAACTTTTAGGAACACGAAACTTACTGCATTATTGCAGCAACCAAGCATTGGCGAAATCGCCATACATAAATGCATACAACGCAACTGTTGATGATTATTTCATTTCATGTTGCCGCTCCAATAAAACTAGGTCTTTAAAAGTAACGACAAAATGTCAACCTGTATGTATACGGCTGATATTTTCGCGGCCTGAGATACTCAACAACGAGTCATCTTTAGTAGTATAAATATCACCTCGTAGATAAAAACCACCATGTCAGGCGAAATCGGAAATTCTCGCACAATTTTGAGCTTAACGCGTAATAAAGTACCTCGTGAAAAAAAGGAGAATTACCTAAAGAAATTTTCGGAGACATGTCATCGACTCTTCAGGATTGTTGGCCTTCGTATACCATGATAAATAAATGGACTCGCTAATTTAACAAGGCCGAGAGAGCTGTGAAGACGACCGCCGCCAGGGCGTCCTGTATCAGTGGTCACTGAAGAAAACGTCGGAAAAGTCGAAAAATTAGTTCTGGCCGACCGAAGAATAAAAATGTGGCAGATAGCGGACGAGTTGCACATCAGCAAAGAACAGATTGGAGAAATTTTGCACTAGCATTTAAACATGAATAAAATTCACGGAAATGCACGCTGTGTACCGAAAATGATCACGCCGTTCTTTGGGAGTACGCTAACTTTTGGAGTTGGCCGGGGACAGTCTCGACGAAATTTGGAACCGAATCGTAACTGAAGATTAGACTTGGCTTGACTTTTTCCTTTTTCCTATTTGAAAAAGGAGCTCCGAAGCCGGAGATTTGCAGATAAGAACGAGATCAAGGCGGCGGTAGAAGGTAATTTTGAAGACAAAGAAAAAGAATATTTTTTCGGTGGTATTAAGACACTATATGCCCGATGTGAGAAAGGCATTTCACACGAGGGAGATTATATTGAGAAATTAATTTTTTTAATCAGACCTCTTCTTTTACTTAATACCTTAGGTCGCGAACTTATCAGCCCCTCGTACGTTACTTTTGATCTGACTATCTCTTACAAATATATCGTTATTCCTTACTTTTATTACTTTCGTCACTGCAGTACAATGCATATGAGTAACATTTTAAAGGTATTGGTATCGTATTCTATGTAACGTGTATCAATTATTTGGTTCGAATTATTTGGCTTTCACGTCAAGGAAACCATCGTACAAAATATAGAGCGTGACCGCCTCAGCTGGTATTGCCACGTTCAAAATCATTTGAACCCTGTTAAAAAGGCATATCAATGCACGTTCTAAAGACATCGCGATCGCAGGAAAGGCAGGCCTATAAACGCCTGGATCAGACAAATGCGACGACATTTCATTGGCATCAGTAACCGAGTGATCCAAAATCGGCGGGCCTGCCCATATTTTCTGAGGTCAAATAGGCGAACCCCACAGGCGGATCAGTAGAAATGCGGTGAAGTGGGAGGGCTGTGATCCTTTATTTTCGGATCATAACCTCTCTGTAAAAGGAAGAAGAGCAATTATTTGGTTCGAACATAAATGGATACAGAAACCGAACACAAAACAGATACTCGTACACAGTCGCATAAGAAAGAATGAGGCAGACAACTTTAACTTACGACCTGAGAAACTTCGCCAGTTGTCAGTGTATAGGTGCCATGCAAAATTAAACAGCGCACTCATACTCGTACGTATGACATTAAGCGTGTTTTGGTGAGACGTCGCTTCTCAGTGAAGTAAGATTTGGCACATAGTACACCAACAAAAAATGAATAGCAACCACTTTAGCTGTTTTTCTCCAGTCAAAAGTGACTTGCGATCTATATTTTGGAGCAATCAACTTCAGAGGGCGCTGAAAAAAGCTTTTTTATTCAATTTGATACAAGTTGAATGATTCAGTCGTATTTCACAAATTTAATTTAAAAAAACTATAAACACCGGGGCTCACATTATACGATTTGCTTGATCGATTTGATTGACGACCAACCAAATCGTACAATTTGAACACTCATCAAGCAAGTCATCCAATTTGTAGTGCGGTTTTTCAAATTTTTCCTTTGCTTGACACACCTGTCGTTCAATGTGATGTGAACGCTTGTCGTACAACTTCAGAGCATTTTTCAGTTTTGCTTCTGATTTCGATGAGTAAACATCCTAGCTAAGCATAAAAATATGGTGTCGAGCGCAGGCAAGGAGTTTTGCCAGGAGTTTTTTTTATCTTTACCGGCAATTTCCTGAATTGTATTTACCACAATTCAGGAAAAGAGGTTATGGAAGAGTAAAAAATATAAAAATAAAATTCTGAAGAAAAAGGCGTATGAAGTTTTACTGCAACAATATAAAGCTTTAATTAAAGCTCTCCATGTTTCACGTACTATTCCACTTAGAGTTGATTTCGCTATGCGGGTGCTGAATTTTAAATCAGAGAAACTTCTTCCAGCGGCCAAAAATATAAATTTAGTAGACAAATTGCTCATACGTCACCGCGTCCATCCTTAAATAATTCCTAAAATCTTCAGGAGAATTTTCTTCCAACTCTCTTAACAGGTTAACGGATGAAAATGTATTCCTTTTTTGATCCAGGGTTTTTTT
Organism: Brachypalpus laphriformis; assembly: GCA_945910035.1. Classification (NCBI taxonomy): domain Eukaryota; kingdom Metazoa; phylum Arthropoda; class Insecta; order Diptera; family Syrphidae; genus Brachypalpus; species Brachypalpus laphriformis. The sequence continues at coordinate 157,202,265 of OX246753.1, forward strand.
TCCAAACTTTCATCGATAACAAGAGCCGCAACTAAAACTTCCGCTATCATAACGAGTATTCCCAGTTCGAAATCTAAATCACAAATGAAGTCTATCAAGCATGTAGTAAAATTCAAACGCTAAGCAATATTTGGTCGTCAAGCAAACCGTATAATGTGAACCCCGCTAACCAGATTGACTGTGAATCGTTTTGTTGAGAAGTTTTCACTTTACTTTGGATAATAATAGCAATCCTAATAAGCAATCTATACGATCAATACGACAAAAACTAAAATCATCAGCCTTGGAACTAACTCATCGGCTCAAATATGCATTGCTGGACAACCGGTAGAGAGAGTAGAGGATTTCCAGTATCTTGGGAGTATTGTCTCGACCGATGGTGGAACCGAACTGGATATAACCAACAGGATCGCCAAAGCAAAGTCCGCGTTCGGGATGTTGTCCAAAATATGGCGAAGCAATGCAATCAGTTTGAGCACCAAAATAAGACTGTTCCGCTCCAACGTTGAATCCGTGCTGCTATATGGTTGCAGCACGTGGAGAGTGACCACTACTATCACCAGAAAGCTGCAAACGTTCGTTAATAGGTGTCTGCGCAATATCTTACGGATTTTCTGGCCCAATCGTATCTCTAACGAACACCTTTACGAGAGAACGGGTCAGGAACCAATAGGCACAACTATCCAACGGCGGAAGTGGCAGTGGATTGGTCACACGTTCCGAAAGGGTGACAGCTCCATAGCGAACCATGCTATGCAATGGAACCCTCTAACTCAGGATGGCAGAAGACCTGGCGGTCCGCGGAAAACATGGCGCAGAACAGTCGAGAAGGAGGCACGGCAGTTAGGGAAAAGTTGGGGAGAACTCAGACACATTGCCAGAAACCGTACACGATGGCGCGTAGGCGTAGTAGAGGCCCTAGGACCCACAAGGGGATACAGGACATAAGTAAGTAATAAGCAATCTACAGCATCCTTTGGCAGACATTTTTGTGTTTGCTTCATGTCGTTACTCCGTCTAGAACTACTCACATCGGTTTCATACTTATACACTATCCACACAAAATTACGGACCACCCTGTGCTCGAGAATAACATTTTAGAAATCAACTACACGCTTTGACGTAAATTTTGGTACCTGCCTCATGTCGCTAACCTTTCTAAAACCATTATGGGCGCTGCGCTGCATAGAATCGCTCACCCCGCATGAAATATGAACGATGATTTTTTGTAAAACACCAGGTCAACAGAATTTCTTAGAAAGGAGTAGGCAAGCCTCAGTAGGAAAACCTCAAGAGGCACCCAAACTATCCTGGGGGGACTTCGGCCGCTACATCCAGACTCTAGCTTCGATTTGCTTTGCTTGTAACTTTTTTGTTTATTGGCCAATTTTGACGATTCAGGTATCAGTTTAAAGTAAATTTTCATGACATCCACTTGGGTTAGACCTCATAAAATGTCCAATATGGTGGACACAAGATGGCGTTTCAAACTTAAAAAAAGTTTGAATGTTCTAGGGAAGCTACAAATCGTAGAAGCAAGCGGTTGACGTTGGAGAGCAAGCTGAAGACATTTTAAGAGAAAATAGAATTCGGTAAAAATACAATATGGCCGGCGCAAAATGGCTGCTAAAACTTTTTCTTTCCACACACCAAAAAGTAAAAGTTATTGCCGAAGCAAAAGTGCTGAAATCCATACACTTGTATTTATCATGGGTGTGGGTGAAAGTGAGCAAATTTTCTCCAGCCGATACCTTCGGTTCTAGGTGACCTAGCGACATGAAACAAACGGTAACATTTAATTGGAGGGTTTTTTTATTAGTCCGTCAATTTGTAAGGGTGGTTAGCTTCCATTGTGCAACCAATATATATGTATACTCTAGATGGTACAAGACAAAATATTTTAGTTGCGGGATGTATGGAATTTTTTGTAGACATACATTTGCAAATACATGGTCGTCCGTAATTTTATGAGAATGGAGATCAGGGGTCGAATCGCGTCCTCCGTCCACGGATAACTGGTGACGTAATTTGTATTGTGTTGTTGGTAGATTTAGCAACACCATATATACAAATAACGCGGCGAGTTATTCGTCCACGGAGGACACGATTCGCCCCAGGAGTCGAATCGCCACATCCGTGAACTGACGTCTGGTCATGTTATTTCTATTGTGTTGTTGGTAGATCTAGCAACAACAAACACACAAATTACGTGACGATTTATCGGTTAACGGTTAATGCGGCGATTAGACTCCAGATTTTATGGAACCGATGTGAACATTTCTGGATGGAGTAGAAGAATGAAAAAATACCATGATTCAGGCTCCTCGGCGTATGGTTTACTCTGTATTTAAAGAAAATGGAAACATCTCCGCTTTACTTAAATTTTGGGACAACATGGCATCAGTACTACCCGTGCAGGGACGGCTTAAGAATATCACTACAGCGCCCCCCAACAATCAGCGCTTGTCATAAAAGGCGACTAAGGGGACAAATCAGATCTAGGCAATATAACACCCAAGTGAGCCTAGCGACATATATACTACCTTAAAAACCCTCCCACAAGTGTGCATGCGAGTCCGTGGGTTGAGATCACCGGTGTCATAAAAGAAAGATCAAACAATACTAAAACAGGAGCATGCACGTGTCAAACAACAAACACCATCGCAATATGGTAAAGGAAAGGCACTACCCCTCCAGGCACTACAACTGCTGTACATGGTACTGATCCTGGACTGAGCAGAAATGTTCAGGTCAGAGCTATACGGATTCCGGCGGCTGGCAAAATAATGCAACAGTTTGGATGCAATTTGAGGGTCGCGAGTTGGAACGTTGGAAGCATGACCGAAGTTACGGGCTGGAAGAGATGATGAATAGAAGGCGGGTGGATACCTTGTATGTCCAAGAGACGAAATGGAAAAACACCGGAAATCGGGCGCGTTTCTTGGACGTTAGGACAAAAGATTACAAGATGTTCTACTACGGAACGGAAAAGGCTAGGAACGGAATGGGTATCATCCTTGCGGCAGAGCTACTTGGTAACGTCGTGAGCATTTCGAAGTCCATCGAGCATTTTACATCTCTCAAACTAGTAATACAAGGAGAGGTGTGGAATATTGTCAGCGCATATGCTCCCCAAAATGGGTGCAATCAGAGAAATAAAGATGCATTTTGGGTAGATTTCCACAATCCCCTTAAGAACATCCCAAAGGAAGAGTTTCTGTTTGTTGGAGGAGATTTGAATGAACATGTCGGGAAGTCAAACGAAGACTATGAAGACTGCCATGGAGGACTAGGATATGGCACCAGGAACCTTCCTGGTGAAGACATCCTAAGCATGTGCAAATCGCACGGTTTTATCGTGTTAAATACAATACCATGATGCAATACAATACAATATGCATCAAACAAAGGCGACACCTGATCACTTACAGCAGTGGTGAAGATGAAACTCAGATTGACTACCATTTGGTAGGCAGTTTCATGAAGCCTCGGGTAAAAGATTGCAAAGTGAGCCTGGGAGAGACAATTGGTCGGCAACACCGTCTCCTGCTAACAGAAATTTTTATGAAAACACCGAAGAAAAGCAAACAAACAAGGGTCTCTGAGAAAATCAAGTGGTAATGAAAAATTACCTCTCTCATACCATGAACGGAGCTGAGAATGAAGAGTGCAGAGCACAAAATATGTGGACTCCCTACAGCAAACTTGCTTAAAGAAGGCCAAATCACTGCTAGGAGCTTCAAAAGGCCACCATCAACAAGCCAAAGGAACATGGTGGTGGAGTGATGAAGCTAAGAAGGTCATAAATGAGAAGAAAGCGGCTTTCAAAGCTTGGTCAAAGTGTCTCTCTAATAATACAGACGAAAAAGCTCGCCTCGAAATGGAATACAGATGTTGCAAGAAAAAAGCGAAGAAGAAGTGCGCCCAGCTTCAAGCTGAGTTTACGGGGGGCCTGTATCGGGAGGTGGAGGAAATATCTTCCCCGGTTGCTGAGGCAAACCAGGCTATAGAGGAGCTGCGAAGGCACAATATGAACAAGAGCGCAACCATCTTCAAAATAGCCGCCCAAAGAAGGAGGAATGCTCAGGAGATTCGTTCGCCAAAGTTCATTAACAATGCTCATGGCCAGCTTCTTGTGGATGACGACAAAATTCTGCAGAGGTGGCGACAGTATTGTGAAGAACTTTTAAATGAACAGTTTCCCCGGCTATACTTTCCAAGAGGCGGTCAAATACTCAAAAAAACGAAAAGCGGTAGGGCCAGACGGGATGCCCTCTGAGTTCTGGAAAAAGATGGGAGGCATCGGGTTCAGATGGCTCAGAATTCTCATCTCCAAATTCGTGAGAGGTGATCCAATGCCGAATTAATGGAGGGAAAGTTGCCTTCTCCCTGTATACAAAGGGAAGGGTGATACGCGAAACTGTGATAGCTACCGTTCGATCAAGCTGATGTCTCACACCATGAAGATCGTTGAGTGGGTATTAGGTGGCCGACTGCGAAAAGTAATACGGTTATCTGATGATCAGTGCGGGGTTGCCTCGGGTAAATCATCCACAGATCCAATCCAAAGTATAAGGATCATAATGGAAAAACATCGTGATTCCTTAAAGGATTTGCATATTGTATTGGTTGACTTTGAAAAGGCATTCGACAGACAACCACGAGATCTGATATGGGTGGCGCTAAGACATCGAGGGGTTCCAGAAACCTATGTACAGATGATCATGGACATGTACGAAGTAGCAAAGATAAAAGTAAGACGCAACGCTGGAGTAACCGAAGAGTTCCCAATCAAAGTCGGGGTGCACCAGGGAAGCGTTTTAAGTCCTTTGCTCTTTATTACAGTCCTTGACTATCTGCTTGAAGGTAAAGTGATGGACCCCAAGGTACATCAGTTATTCTTTGCTGACAATGGAGCCATCATAAGTGAGGATTCTACATCCCTGCAACGAGCACTTGATGTGTGGGTGGACGTTTTGGAGGGAAATGGGTATCGCATTAGTTCAAAAAAGACAGAGTACTTGTGCTGCCCGTTCTCTGATCCACTCAGGCCCATTCCAGACATTTATTTGAATGGAACAGTGCTTCCCAAGTGCGAAAAGCTCAAATATCTAGGATCTATGATCAATAGCAAAGCAACTTGTGATGACATCAATCATCGTGTAAGCGTAAGGTGGATGAAGTGGCGAGAAAATTCCGCTATCTTCTGTGACAGAAAAATGCCCCCTAACTTGAAAGGAAGGCTCTACACCGCAGTTGTACGTCCAGCGCTCACATACGGTTCACAATGTTGGACGATGTACAAAACGTATGAGAGTAAATTAACGGCAGCTGATATGAAGATGCTTCGCATGACAGCAGGAGTGACAAAGCTTGATCGAATAAGTAGTTCGAAGATCCGTGGAAGCTTTCACATCAAGGAAACCATCGTACAAAAAATAGAGCGCGACCAGCTCAGCTGGTATTGTCACGTTCAAAGAAGAGATCATTTGAACCCTGGCAAAGTCAATATCAATGCACGTTCCAAAGACATCGCGATGTAGAAAAGGCAGGCCTATAAACGCCTGAATCCGACAAATGCGACGACATCGGCATTTCATTGGCCTCAGTAACCGAGTGATCAAAAATCGGCGGGCCTGCCGATATTTTCTGAGGTCAAATAGGCAAACCCCACAGGCGGATCAGTAGAAATGCGATGAAGCGGGAGGGTTGTGATCCCTTGTTTTCGGATCATAACCTCGCTGATAAAAGGAAGAAGAAGAAGAAGAACATGGCATCAGTACAAGTAGAACGCTGTGAAGTCGTAGTACTCAAAATAAAACACAAATATTTTTTGCAATACATTTTATTTGACTTGTATTTGTTGTTATAAAGTTTTTGTTTGAATTTTTTTTAAATTTTCATCTTCTGGCGAAAATAAAAAAAAAAAAAAAAAACACAAGTAAATACACAAAGTTAACTATTTCAGTGGGAAAGGGGAAGTGGTAGGAAGGGAGGATAGGAGGGGAATAAGATTTAGATGAAACAACTAAATACATGGAAATTTCTTGAAGGAAGTCAATAATGGTTTAAGCGATAGAAATACTACAAACATACTTAAAATTTATTTAACCATGCTGAATTGAATAAAAAGCTGTTAAGCTTCCAAAGTAGGGAAGTTATTAATACCAGCAAAATTGTTCTCTCCGAAGCGGAAGTAATTTCTTTTATTTTTTTCGTTTTTTTTTTCTAAACAGCTTTATTTGTACTGCATTTAAAAAGAGGTTCTGCTGGTTGGAACAGAGGAGGGAATAACTAAATTAAATAGTAAACATCTACTAAGCTACTATAAATGGGTTAATTAAGATATATGTATTTTTCTGCACGCACGCAGTTTTTTTTTTTTTTATTTAAATCTTGTAACTCCTGACATTAGACACCGACCCATGATGAAGTTTTTTTGTTTTTTTTTTTTTTTTTTGTTTGTTTGTTTGTTTTTCCGAAACTGTTTTCAGTGATTTTCGCCGAAAATTCTATTAAAGCAAACAGGTTAGCGAAAAACTCAAGCAAGAGGGAGGAATTACGCGTAGACAAAATTAAGGACTTCTTACGAGACATTTTCTATTCCTCCTCAATCGACGTGTCGTGTGCTCCTCCGCGTTGTACTCTACTCTTCTTCTGTTCGTGTCGTTTGTTGATGATGTAATAGATTTGATTTTAAATACTCTGTTGTGTCCTAATCGTGGTTTGTATTTTTCTGTGACCTAAACAAGGACATTTTATGTTTCTAAAGGTTTAGATTGCTGAAAATTTCTCGTTGTTTTTTTTTCTGATTTTTGATGTAAAATTTTTGTTTTACAACCGTGAGTCGTATGGAAAGGGGGGAGCAGCACCACCACTAGCCTACACACGATCTCACTATTACTCTCTATCGGTTACTTCTTCTCTTCTCCTCTTATAAAACAAAAATTTGTTTGTTGTGTACACATAAATGTATGTATGCTGATTTGATTTTTTTGTATATACGTTTTGCCCTCTGCATGTTGTTGTTTTTGTTGTTTTTTTTTTTGTATTGAGATGAACACGCTCGCGCAATTGGGTTTTTCTTCAACGGTTCGCCTTAAAATTCTGGTGAAATCTTCTCTTCTTATGTTCTTAATCATTGATGGATTGATTTCGTTTTCTTGTTCCTCCGTTGGTGGCGCTTTTCATTTCTTGTTCATTTTGAATTTAGCATAGAAATTGGCAATTTGATCGTGACGCACTGGAATGGCGTCCAAGATGCCAGTAAAGCTGAAATTGGTATGGCGCTTCTCGTGGAGATTGTCACCCGACAAATATGTGACTACATTCGATTGGAACTCAGTTGAGTTGGGATCAGTATGATTGGCAACGAGATGGTTGCAGAATTGAGCGATTTGTACGAATACTGTTGCCTCGCGATCTGAAAAGAGAGGTGGACATTTATTAATTCATTTGTTTGAAGCATAAGACGTAAAGGGCACGACATAATTGTACCGTCTTTAGAACTTAAGTGTATCGATTGTTATGGTCATTCACTTACCAAGCTTCCTTGGAATTTTCACCAACGAGAATGTCATGTTCTCATTATCCCTCTGGGCACGCATATGTCTGTTGCCATGGGTGAACTCCTGCTCCAACCAGCGAATTACATTCCTGGCATTTTCGCTGCGCTTCTTCAAATCATCTAATTCGTTAAAAACTAAAAACAGAAACCAAATTTCGCACAAAATCTCAGAACCTATTTGCTTGAAGATGTTACCTGCATTTGGAATAAGAACAATAAACTTCTTGCTCTTCACTAAATTCTTTACAATCCCTGTGTATTCAGTCAGTGCCTTGGCATCTACTACCACAAACGGTGTCATGATCATATTTAGAGGGTTTTTACGGAGCTAAAAGAACACAAAACTATGGCTTTCTAGTTTAATTTTAAAGTAAGGAGTACCCACCTCTTCTTCTAAAGTCTCCACCTCATTCTTCAGCCACAACTTGCCCATAATTTCGCATTTCTTATTCACCTCGTTCTTTTGGGCTTCACTGCGTTCCTCATCGGCACCGCTACTTGACTGCAGCTTTTCGACTTTTTCCCCTGCATTTCGATTCCTCAAGTATCCCTTCCTGGGCAATCGCTTGCACTCTTCAACGGTGTCTTTCTCCTCATTGCTGGTGTAGCTCTTCCTTACTATTCCATTCTTTCGATCGCTGTAACGCCTAGTGCGCCCTTCAACCCGCTTTCTAGAATTCTTAGCAGACCTTCGCTCCCTGCGACGCGAAGACGACACCTTCTTCTCTTCCCTCTTCTTCTTTACGTTTTCAGTAAACTTTCTTGACTTTACACAGAATCTATAGTTGAACTTCTTCTGTTTGCAAATGAAGAATCCAAAGTCAACCATTTTAAAAATTCTCAGAATATTCTCTTCATTTGGTGAAACCTTCTCGCGGATTGTCGTCTCCCAGTCCAACTGCATTTGAGTGCTTTGGAACAAATCAAAGTTCTTCAATACAAAGTCTTCAGATAGTGGTACTGTTGCACGCACATCAAATAGCTCACTGAGGGGTTCACGAACGTTGGCAGCCAACAGAAATTCACGCTCAAAGAAGACTTTCCTAGTGAAGATATCAATGTTGCAATAATTTAGCAGCTTCATAATTTTGTGTATGAATTCCGGGTTCGAGTGATAGCATCCAAACAGAATCTCGTGGTTTATCTTTAGCCAGTCGAATAGGATCTTCAGTGCCCGCATTGTGGGTTCTGTCTGCACAAAGTTTACAACAATATTCGGATCAATTTTGGTGTACTTGTTGCGGTAGACGAGTTTCTTGGGCGGCTCTCCAACCTTTCCGACTTCTTCTTCGTTGTCAGATTTGAAATTTATGGCGCCCAGTGAAGCACTATTCATATTTAGAACTTCAAAGCCTTTGAGCAACTCCTCGCTGTCTACTTCCTGAGACAAGTCTGCTCCTGGATAGATAATCTTCTCCTCCTCAATGACTATATCTTCATTGTCAGAGAAGGTTGGATAGTTTCGATTCTCTACTTCATCCTCTTCAGACTCTTCTCGTTTTTCCTTGATCTCCTTACCATTGTGCACCACTCCTCCATCTTCAATGTCACTGAAATCACTCTCAAAATTTGAACTCAAATCAGAGTACTCATCCTCTTCAGAGGAAAAATCAGTATCCATATCGGACTCCGAGTCATAGCAACTGCTGTCATCGCTCTGTGCAATTTTCCTCCTGCGACGACGTAACTTCATACCCTTCTTCTTGCTTTTACTCGATAGTGGGGTCTTCAAATCAGATTCTTTGGCCTCATCACTGCTGCGCGTAGAGTTCTGAGGATTTTTCTCATCACTATCCTTCTTGGATACAATAACAGACGTTTTATTCTCCCGCTTTCCGTTAATTCCCTCATGATCGTCG